>OX454525.1:397705302-398998023 GCA_949715645.1 Portevinia maculata | reverse complement strand
TTCCTGGAAAAAAGTGTCGCTGCTGCCGTTGCTGTGACTACTGCTGATGATTTTGTATTTTCAGTTTTCCACCTGGAAAGTTTCTGTGAATAATTTGTTGAAATTTATTTTTAATTTATTTATTTAATCGGTTAATTAATATCACTTTGAGATTTTGGTATTCGTTAGAACGAATGACATTAGCGTCGTTGAATAGACGTTTTGACAGTTGCTTCAGTTGGGAATTTGTGCAATGAAATTTGCATTTTAAGCAGGATTGTGTAGCGGATAAGCGATACATTTAGTTTGAAATTTATTATGTGCTTAGTTTGGGTAATAAGAGTCGATTTTATTACGAAAACAGAGCGAAGGGGCCAAAGCTGATTATTTCTCATACAAATTATATGATGACAATTGTGTTGATATTCGGTCAAAGTCTTGGCTCTTGAAAACAGTAAGACCCTCAGTGTTGTCTCTAGGATTTGAATGGAGGAACAGTGACTTCATTAGAATAATAGCGAGACTCATGTACAAAAATTAAACAGCCAAGACACATCATAATCTGGAGAAAGGAGAGGAGGGAGGAGAGAAGATGAACTTCTGCACGTTACTTTTAAGCAGTGGTGGGTTGAATGAAGTAACGAAATGTAGCAATTAGTTTTGGTAGCTCCAAGTTCCGACTTATCGATACGAGGTGTTAGCTACCAGAACATCTTGAAAGTCGTAAAATGTTGCCCTTTTTGCAGCAGTTCAGATTTTCTTCGGATTAATTTGAAAAATTGTTGTCTATTTAGTATGAAAGAGATACGAGCATACGAATAACAAGATCACAGAGCGGAACGCCTAAGGATAATAAACTGAGCACTTGTAGCGTACGTACACTTGCACCTTTGATGCTACCCAAAAACCTTGTATCTTTCTTCGTGTGGTATAAGGCAAATCTTACCGCGATCCAGGGCATTAGTATTAATAAATAGATAAATAATAGTCATTTACGGTCTAAACAGGGCTTAAAACGTAGCTTCTCCATGCAATTGTGTATGCGAACATAATTTCTATCACGAATGGAATGGATCTTTAAACTAACAATGGTCGGAAGCAAATTTGAAAAGCTGCTCATGACAAATTATACTTTTGAATGCTTGTCAGACTTTCTTGGGCCTCCTTGGTCAGTAGTCCATCGCAATCATCACTGCGCTACTGCATCCATGCTAGGATTAGTTATGCAAAAAATTAGAAAATTGCGACATTTACTACAGTTGTAGGCGCAGTGGCTCAGTGGTGAGGGCTAGGGGTAACCAGTTTCACGATTAGTGGCGCCTCAATATGATTGGATAAAAAAAATAGATACAACTTGAGCCTGGAATACCCAGAGTCAACTGAAAGTCCCAGAGCGAGACTACCCTACTCCCCCCCCCCCCCCCCCCCCCCCACCTAAGCAAACGTGCACATGGAATAGTTGACATCCACCCCTAAAAAAAAAAACACTTGGTATGCATGCATATGTGAAAAAACTCTGCAGCGTAACATGTATTCTAGCCAGGCAACATGAGGAGTAGAAGATCTTGCTTGAAAAGAATAGCACCTTTGCAGTCTTAAAGCCTTAGAATTTCGAAGACTCCAGCAATGGTAGCAACATCAACATCTTTTTCAATGATGCTAAACAACCGACGGCTCATTTAAAGCTTGAAATGCAGGCTTTTCGAAACAATGATGGAAAGCAAGTCACCAAAGCGAAGGGTATTAGATTTGCAGCTGTTATAAAGGAGGAATTTCCTCTCTTTCAATACGATGAAGGTCGATTCATCTGTTTAAATTCTGATAAGAAACAAGATCTTCCAAAAGCTGTTTCTATTTCACCTAAATGTATAGGGTTAGGCTGAAAAACACGCGGTGCAACGTGCAGTCTGTGAATAATTTTTCAAAACTACAGGGTGGCGCAGCAATTGTGCTACAATAAGAAATTCAAATAACTTTTTTCTTAATCAATGTATTTCATTTATTATTATTTTTGTTGTATAGAAAATTAAATTTTATTTTATACAACTAGTTCCTTTCGAAGATGATAGACCGTAAATGACCTCCTCATCCACGCATATGCGACACCTGATCAGAAAATTATTCATTTCGGCCTGAATGGTTGAAGTCGGGATCGCCTCAATTATTGTTTTAATGGACTGCTTGAATTCAGTCAAAGTCCTTGGTTTCGTTTAGTTCACCTCTTGCTTGGCATAACCCCTTTAAAAATAAGTCTGGTGCAATCAGGTCGGGTGACCTTGGGTGCCAGCGGCAATTGGAGTTCCTGGATATTAATTGGTTTGGGAATTTTCGTTGGAGCTCCGCCATAACTAGTCTGGATATGTGTGCAGCTGCTCCATCTTGCTGGAACCAAATGCTGTTGAAACCGATACTTCTTCGGCGCAGTTCTGGGTAAAAAAGATTTCAACATCTTTAAATAACAGTCCCCATTGACAGTTACTGTTACACCATTTTCTTCAAAGAGGTATGGCCCCACATTGCACTTTGATGAAACTGCGCACCACACAGTGACTCGTTCTGGGCGCAGAACCATCTCATGGAGCATTTCTGGATTAGAGTCACTCCATATATGGCAATTTTGTTTATTTACACTACCGTTTTGATCAAAATGGTCCTCATCAGACATAAACAAGTAATTTATCAAGCTGTTGTCCTCTTCGGTCATTTAAATCATTTTTGTTCGCCAAATTCTAGCCGAATAGGTAAATCCAGTACGGAAACAAGTTTATGTCATCATCGGTTATCCGTTGTTATGACCGTCTGTTAACTCCAATTAGCGGCGATAAGTTTGGAGTCGAAATGCTTGGATTTGCCCAAATTGACGATGCTACAGCCGCAAATGTGTCTTGAATCCGAACATATGGATCTTGATGGTACTGTCTTCCTGCGATGCTTCCAGATTCGGCAAACATGTTTACCAACCTCGTAATGCTCGGGGGAGTGCCGCCAAACTCCCGCCTAGATTCCCTTTGGACGGAAATGATGGACTGCAAAGCATGGTACCGCTGCACAATCCAAATCCTCTTTTCGGTATCCCAAGCATTAATTTTAATAAATCCAAATAGTAACCTACTAAATAAAAAAACATAAGCCGATTACTCACACAGAAAAAAGTTATTACGTTTTGTTTTTGTAGCGCTGTTCATGTGCGCCACCCTGTACTACAAAAATGCACCTGATCCATTCATCGTCTGCGTTCTGCGGATATAATGACATTATCGGCGGCGCACATAATGCGATTGACAAACCGGCTAAACTGGTTGGTTTTTGTATAATTACTAGGACCAAGCATCACTGTTTGAAATAGAAATTCATCTCACCAACTTCAAGAGTTGCCGTAGGAAACCGTTTCTACTTCGGCAAAACAAATCTATTTAATACGATTTTTTACGATTAGGAAATTATTTTTATTCATTCTAATAAATATATAATTGAGGGCCGGTTCCAATATACAAATTGACTTATATCTAGACTTATAACTAAAATACAAAATGTTAGCTCAACAAAAGGGTTCCGACGAATTTCTTATTGTTAGGCTTATAAAAGATATACAAAACTATATGTATGACTACTCTTAATCTATTTATGATATTTTTGAAATAATTTAATAGTTAATTGTTTCTCTTGGGATGAAAAAGGAAATAAAGCACTAGCGTTGATTACAGGGAGTTAGTCACCTCCTGTAATGTCTTACCGATATCTTTTGAATACTCCTTACGCGGAAGACTAACTTCAAGTTCTATAAAATACTGATACTTTGAGTTGCTGCTCAGGGTGTTGGAAGAGTAGATACTGAACTTTTTCGAGAGAACAATTCTTTATTAGACATTTAGTCATGTGTGCGAGGAGAGTGAATGCGGGAAATTTTGTTGTATTACTAAAAAGCAAAAAAAAATCGATTACATTTTTCGGCCATACACAGCGAATCTATAATTATGGCTAAGGCAGAAGGATTTTTGAATTCTAGCAACCATATTGGAAACAACAAGTAAGACCAAACCTCCGTTCTGAATTCCAGTTCGTGAGTGTCGGGTTAATTTTTATTTAAGACTTTTAATTTGCAGTTCGCATATCAACTCTTTTGCTTAGATCTCAGATGGTAATAGGGAAAGCATCTCAATCAGAAAGTGCTTGCTTGTGCACAATTGGGCTCTGATAAGTTTGGTGTCGTGTTACTACTAAATTTTTCTAGGAGCGTGGACTGCATTGGTCACTCTATCCTTCTCTCGAAGCTGAAGAGACATTTTAACATTGCTACCACCTCGCTTAAACTGTTGTGCAATTATCTAAAAAATAGAGTATAGCAAATAAAAACTGGAATCGATATATCAAATATAATTACAACCAATACGGAAATACGCCAGGGCTTCGTACTGGGTCCACTATTATTCTCGCTGTTTTTTTAATGACCTTTCCGATGTCATTCGCAATTGCCAATTTCATTTGTATGCGGATGATGGGGTACTTTACATTTTTCGTACAATTGGTCTGATGGAGGACTGTATAGTAAGATTAAATGAGGATTTAGGTCTTATTCTATATTATTATTATTATATGTAATTTAATCCTGCGAAGTCTGTCGCCATGTTATGCTCTAGATAGTTTTTCCCTTAATTTTTAATGAAACTATTGCCTGACGGATTTTAATGGCTTTTGGATATAGAATAAAGACTGACCTTAGCTTCTATAGGACTATGGGCTATGAACCTTGAGATTATACTCGGACTTATCAACTAATATAAAATTGTACTTCGTTAAGTCATTAATTATGCCGTACTTCGATTTTAAATGTGCAGTATATCCAATCCTGGATTGTGAGTGCAAGCGCAAACTTAATGCTGCTTAATGATTGTATTCGATTTATATATTGTATTCCGAGGTATTCCAGTGTATCACATTTCAAATATCCTCTCTTTATTATTAATCTTGATAAGTATTTAAGGTTATGGTAACTTCTGAAGCTTCATGATATCATCAACAATGTCATGATTACCTCAATGAATTACTCCATTTTGCACGCTCACCAAGAGGATTGAAATTAATATTACCGCTTTACTCGCGAAGCATAGTAGAACGCTCATTTTATGTTTCTGCGATTCGTTTGTGGAATTTGCTTCCAAATGAAATGCAAAGAACTTCTGCACCAACAGCCTTTAAGAGAAAACTATTTTTGCACTTCTAAAATCAAATATAAATATGTATTGCCCTTATATTTCTTAAATCAAAAATAGGAAGTTCTTTTTCGCACCACAAAATGGGACAATTGGTGTGAATAACAATAATTATTTGATTCGGAAAAGTAAGCTGGCAAAAAGGTGCCTACCAGATGAGGAGCAGTTACCCTTAGCGGAGCAACGAATTTACTTGAGCGGGCTAAGCCATGCGGAGAAAAAGGTGCAGCCCTTTTAACCACCAAACCAATTGAGCTTAAATCAAGCAATTTTTGGTATAGACATTGTTTCTGTAAAGTTTGATCAAAATCGGTATACCAAGTTTGCCTAGGAATTTGGTTTATTACTTAACAGGCTCTAACTACATGTAAACCATGATTCCAAATGAATTCCTCCAAAGCCACACCTGAATTTTGTCATATTTTCTTATCACTTTTATATCACCAATTATACATATTTATTGAAAACTCTGTGCAAATTTGTGGTTAATTTCAAACTAATTTGCCCTTATTTCTGTGAAACTTAAAAGCGTGCCAGTGTGGATTTGTGGAATCTTCAAATCTCCATATATTTTTCATGAGGTTCCAAGCATAATTTCTCATTGCTACTCGTACTTATCATACACATGACGGAATGTCAAAGAAACCAATGCATTCGCGTAATATGACGGTAGGTGCATCCAGATCAAGCAGTCTTCAAATACCCCGCTATAATTGAACATAAACAAATTTGTTTCAACATTGAAAAAACGCATTTTTCGAATAAACACTTTAAAATGCAGAACACCATCGAGAAAGTCGCCAAGTCGGCCCTCAACATGCACGTTTATCTGTCACCAAAAAAAAACAAAAATAATCAACTTGCCGGAGTAACAAAAACAATAAACGGCCAAGTCAAAGAAGGCGAAGGCGATTTCAATTCATGATGTCGCCTTGTCCGCTTTGTGCTGTTTACACGTGTTTTTTGTCCCCAACCCGACGCCGATCAAAGAATTACCCAAGCATTTAGCCATTTAGGTGGCATCGGCTGCCCCAACGCTTTGTCCAGCCTCACTTACTGCGCATTGATCCTGTTGCCGTTTGTTTGGTGCTGTGTTGACTGAATCCTCCGAAGTTTTCGGCGAATGTCTGAGGCTCATCGCAAATCGTCGATGAAATTTATGGCCTCACTGAATCAATTAGAGCTGCGCGGACAATAGGATGTTCATCTCCTTTGTTTTATGTGTTTTTCTTGTTACTGCCGGAGCTCTGGCTGTATCTCTGTTCATGGTAGACTGATAGTCGCGTCGTTGAGTTTGTTTTTTGGCAACCCAAATGCGGATGAACCCTAGTCGACGATTTTCGGGGGACAATCGCCGAAATAAAATCACTTTACAGTTAACTTACAAATTTTTTCATCAATTTGTGTCCGTTTAGTGTAAAGAGAGAAGCCCGCAAACAAAAAGGGCACAAACATGGGCATTATACTGCCGCGATGCTCATATCTGCGATCAAGAAATTCAGTTGTAGTCTGCGTTGGATAGGGAGCATCGGTCCTTGAACTGGTGATCCATGCTATGCGTCAATCCAAGGCAGAGATGGCCCGAAGATGGATTAGCTTCATTTCTTGGATGGATGGTGAATCGTTGATTGCGATGATACTAAGGTGACATTGAGAGTGAATGTTAATGGTTCTTTTGAGAGTTGAGGCTCACTGATGTCCATCGTGGATTATCTCTTACATAGAAGTTGTAGGGTCGAACAGGCATTTTGGTGTTTCTCGGAAATGATTATGCGAGGAATTTGCTGGTTCTTGTTGGAATATAATTTAAATTGAATTTATTTGCTTTTTGGGGTAATTTTTGAGGAATTTTTGTCTCACAAATGATTGCTGGAGGGCGTCGTTGTGAAGATAATCACTTAATCCGATTCTTTAACTAAATACGGAATTTGATGCGACAATAGGCATGAATTGGAAGCATTGATGTGATGCCTCACTTTCGGAAGCTTTTGGAATAATTCTTTTTAAAAGGGTTGGATTGATAAGTTCTTAGAACTACATAAATTACCCTTTATTTATTGACGTGTTATTTTGTTTCTTTCAAAGATCATGGAAACTTTATGCAATCGTAATTCAAAAGGCTTTTGGTGACATTAATTTCTCCGTCATTCTGTCATTCCTGGGACAATTATGAAAGCTTCCAAAATCACTGGATGAACAGTCAATAAAGCTTCTTAATCACTCGAAAAACAATTTTCACAGAAGCTCTACAGCTGTTTTTTGAAAAAGCTGAATTTTCGTAGCTTAATTTGCGCTTCAACTCATGATCTCTTGATTCGAACCTATTAAAGGGCGTTTTAACGAACTAATAGTTCGTTCGAACATGTTTACCAGCCTCATATTGGTCCATCTATTTGGGGGAGCCTTAATTCCCTTTGGACGGAAATAAAGGACTGCAAAGCATCGTAGCACTGCACTATCCCAATCCTCTTTTCGGTATTCCAAGCATCAATTTTAATAAACCTAAAAAGTAACCCGCCCAAGAAAAAAAAAATAATCCGATTACTCATACGGAAAAAAAATTATTACGTTTTGTTTTTGTAGCACGGTTCGTGCGCCACCCTGTATAACCGAAAGCTTACCTCTTTTGGACTGATAGCTTCTTTGCAGCTCGAGTCGAACCACGCGGTAACCTTCGGTGTAATACCTCTTGTCCTGTTATGAATAAAGGATATCATTTCTATGTGAATTGAATTCGCGATATCAGCAGTAGCATCAACTTCGCTGTCGAGGAAGCACAGCGACCAGTTAAGACTCTTAAGGAAAGCGGTTAGTTTTTCCCCATTGCCTTCCTCGTATTGCCATACGGTTCTTTCGGGAGTTTGTTCTTTAACTATGTGGTTGGAGTACGAGAAGTTTGGTGATATGATACAATGGTCTGACATGTGTTGGCGGTATGACTGTGTCGTGTCGGCTCATTTATAAGGTGAGTCAGGTTGTTTACCTCAGCAAAGATGTCGACGTACATTTCTTCCAGTGTTGTCTGATTAAATAATGATCCTTAGTGCAAGAAGGCAGGTACATGACATCATGTTTGTGAGAGACGTCTTATGTTCCCATATCAAGAGTCCTGTAGTTTTATCCACGATTCCAATTTAAGCTCCAGAAAGGGTTTTAAGGAATCGTCACTTCTCTTACCAAACGGGGCATTGAACAAACTCTGGTCGAAATAAGCCAATTTCTAGACCCTTAAGTTCATTTAAGGAAATCAGTAGACATACACTGGCGATCACAAGGATGAGGCCATACATTTTGCATTCGATTTTCAGTCTTTATACCTGTTGGAAATTTCATTCCTAGAAACGTTTACTACCTGTGAAACAATGAACTACTTGAAAATCGTACAAAAAGATGCGCCACTAGGATGAGGCCACATGCAAATCTTCGAAAGAAAGAATTAATAAAATGTTAACATTTTATGGTCTTAAAACATTCATTTATTATGTTTTTCTACATTAATAATGAGTATGCCCGCCATTTTTCGATATGACCTCTATAAGACGGTTTGGAATAGAATTATACAGTTTTTTTTTTAAATAATTAAGAGAAATTTGGGCCCAGGCATCACGAATAGCTTCGATTACAGTGGCCTTGTCTTCAAATTGTCTGCCGCCTTCATACACTTTACGAGATAACGATACCCAAATATTTGCAATTTAAGTCCCGTGAATAGGGCGGCCATGGCAAAAGTTCCACGTCTTGTGATTTAATCCAACTTCTAACAACCCTGGAAGTGTGCATTGTCTTGTTCGGATATCCAAGACAGTAGTAGGAAAATGTTTTTCACTTTTGGAAATGACCGTTCCAGCAAACATTTGTAGTTGTTTCCGTTCATTGTTGTGGACAAAAACTCCAACTCGATTGTGGCATAGTGGGTAACAGCTCCCCACACCATTACACCTGATGTACGGCTGTGATTTCTTGCCAAAATAAGCTCCTCCTTTCTTAGATCATGGAAATAAAAGTTGTAACCATCGGAGCCGTCACGGTTAAACTTTTTTTCATCCGAAAAGACAACGGGTTTTCATTCACTGCTCCAAGCGACATGTTCTCTTGCAAAATTCATTCGAAGTTCCTTGTGTACTTGCCTCAAAACAAGTTTTTTTTAAGTTTTCTTCTCTGTATAGTACCACTTTTTCCTATTATCCTTCGGACCGTTGCTATGCTGGCTGATACTCCGCTGTTGGCCCTTATTTTAGTCACTGGTACAATAGAATTTGAGGCAAGCCGTAGAATAACCCGCTAATCTTCAAGCTTTTGAATATAAGGTTAATGACGAAGTAGTAATTGTTGTAAGCCACGCACTATTATTAACGATGATTGACGGAAAAGTGTTGAATGAAATCACTGAAACAAAGTCGACACGGGCATGTCCCATTTGCAAAAGAACGCATAAAAACTTCAAAAATGAAGACCAGTCAACAAATGACGAGCATAATTACGAATATGAAATATCTTCATTACATGGAAGAATCAGATGCATGGAATTCATTTTGAAACTTGCATATACACTCAAACAAGATGGAGGAAATATTGATGAAAGTATTGGAACCACGAAGGCAGAAAGAATAAGGAAGCAAGATATCGAAAGGAAATTTCGAGAGGAAATGGGACTCGATGTGGATAAACCGAAATGGATTTGGAAACACTAACGATGGAATACATCGAGAAGATTTTTTGCAGAACCAGATGTAAAAGCTCGTATAACTAGAGTCAATATGGAGGTGATAAGAAGGCTTCAAGTAATACTTAACGTTGTCTAAAATGGAATCGGGCACAGGAGCTGGTTTTCACGGACCAAACCTCAGCGTCTCAATACCAATGGGTAAAAGCCCTAGTGTATTCCAGGCAGAGCTCCTCGCCATTCAAGAATGCGCAAACCACATTACCAACACTGGTATCAAAGGCGCTCGCATCCATATATACACGGGTAGTCAAGCAGCTATAAAAGTCCTTAGCTCACATACAATTGACTCCAAATCAGTTTTACACTGCTTCAATACCCCCCAGCAAGTCAGCCACAGAAACAAAACCAAACTTTGGTGGATTCCCGGCCATGGGGGTTTTGAAGGAAATGAAAAAGCTGACGAGCTAGCTAGATGCGGTTCAGAAACCCCTTTCACAGGACCTGAACCCTTCTGCTACACACCCAAATCAGCCACCAATTTAGCTCTATAAATAGCTGTGAACACTGTAAATGTATCTCATACTGGGAAAACACTCCAGGTCTAAGACAGGGCAAACGAGCCATCCAGCCCTTCAAAAACAATGCCAACAGGATCCTAAACCTATGTAGGCATGATATCAAAAACCTCATAGGGTACCTCACAGGTCACCACGGTTTACGATGCCACCTCAACAAAATGAAACTAGCCGACTCCCCAGAGTGCAGGCTGTGCCTCGAGGACGACGAAACCACGGAGCACATTTTGTGCGAATGCCCAGCTCTCTGTGCAATCAGAAAGAGGATCTTCTTCAAAGAACTCTTAAGTAACGAAGATTTGAAGAGGTGCACTGCTTTATCACCTCTTCTAGAAAAGTGGAAAATGTACTAGCCTAACATTTTCTTGACCCTTGGTACAATAGATCTATCCAAGTCGACGTACCGCATTTTTTCGCCTAGGCGGGTCAAGAGTTGTTAAAAAAAAAAAATAAAAAAAAAACTTAACGTTCTAAACTGCAGAGATAACGTTGACGGTTTAAAGTTTATGGTTTATGCAATGGAAACAACAAATTTATTGAAAGGAAAGTATCCCGAAAAGCAACTAACACCTACTCTTCATAAAATGTTGGCTCATGGCCAAAGTATAATCGAGTATCAGTCGTTTACAATAGTAGATATGTCACAGGAAGCTCAGGAATCCAAAAATAAAGACTTCAGAAAATATAGGTTCCGATATACCTGAAGGTTTCAAGGATGCGGCAGAATGAAGACCTATTTAACATGCTCGCAACCTCATCGGACCGTCTCATTGCTTCGCTAAGGCATGTTAGAAATAAAAAGACCTCAAAACATGATACTCTATATAAATGATTAATTTATTAGAAATTATCTCGGACTTTGACGAAAGTTTCCAAGAAATCTAGTTTTTTGTTTTTTATTTATTTTTACTTATTAATTTATTTATTCTCCACTGTTAAACTTGAAATATATTATTAACATGAAATTCTGGAACACCCTATAAAGCATTTTTCCTACATTTTATTATTTTATAGCCCTTTAGATACTTTCTCTATACCTTGACTTAAAATGTACCACTGAAGTAGTATATTTACACTCTAATGTGCAGCAAAATAATAAAAAAAAGTCTTTTGATACACATGCAGAAATATTTTAAAAAAAATATTGTTTGTTTACTTTTATGCACCACTGTGACTTTGTTTGATTTAAAGACACCCTGCTTTAACTTCAGTTATTTGCTATGGACATTTTTTGAAGTAAAATATTAAGTCCATTTCCTATTGAGAGAAAGTCGTATTTCGGAAAATTCTGAAACACCCTGTACAAATTTTGACATTGCCTTTAAGCTGGAAAAAAAATTATCAGGATATTTTTATTTGTTTACGAGCTATGATTTTTGCAACCAAAAAAGTCAATATACACCACTGTGAGACGTGACACTTTCTATATAGCGGTTTTGGGCAAATAGGGCATCCTACCAAAAATACACATTTAATTTACCAGAAACCTGTCAACTTTTACTTAGCTTTTGACGGTTTGGAAACGAATTCCAATAGGGAATATTATCCGGGAAAATAAAATTTGTTGCCACCATCTCGATAGTAGTACCTATTCATTGAGCACTATTCATTGAAAATTGGCTTTTAAAAATGTCACCGGGAACAAATAGTTCACGTTCACAAATTGCGAAATCATATATAAAGTGTTTACACTTCGTTACGGTCTATTAATCATTTTGCACTCAGCACCTACATTAATCAGTTAAATGTGTGTACAATGTCAGACTGTCATACGTCAAAGCACTATACATTTCATACCTTCTCAAATAACACGCTCCACATTCGAGAGTAAACACACACTAAACGCACCCAATTCGGTGTTCCAGTGCAAGCAGGTTCAAGCCTAAATACGAGTACCACAAATAAATCAAAAACGGATAAACAGCTTTTCTGTTTTATTTATTTTATTGGAAAGTGTGCAATAATTGTCACAGCTGAACACAATCTATATGGCGCGTTGTGCTTTGACAGATACAATTTATTAGCACCACAAGCGACATCTAGTGTTTTCCGTTCTCCAGCCGCGCGCCCAAAATGGTCAAATGTCACGTAAGTGTTCGGTGATTAAAAAATAATCAACAAGCCTTCAAGTTGCTGAATTTAATTTATATGCGTGCGACACTATTAATTAGAATTCTCCGAAAAGGGGAATACTCTCTGTCCAGTTGTTGTGGTGACGCAAGGTCCAAGTGGGCTTGCTATCAAAATTCCTATGTTCAACTGTCAGTTGAAGAGTGATAAGAGCTCATCGTGACTTCTCATTGGGAATTGCTTATGTTGCTACTGGAATTCCGTTCGTCGCCGTCGTGGGTCCCAGCAGTGGGGTGTGATTAATGTTTGTTGGGGCAAGGTAATTCCACAGAACATGATGTGTACGACAATAGAAACATGTATACATTAAAAGTGCCGATTAATAAAAGGGCCCATTCTGCGTAACGAACCAGTGGATGGAGTCCGTCTCCGGTAAATCGTGATTGTCAACGACCGACGACGGCATGGCAGTAGAAATGGGAACGAATTTGCGTGAATCGATTTAATGATTCCGAGCTGAGTGGGAAGCGCTTAACATTTGTTTGGATTTTGATAGCTTCACAGCGTGCATATGTTGGAATTGATGAGGCAGATATGGATTTATGGACTACGACATGAGTTAGGGTGATACTGAGGATGATTTCATGGATAAATTATAGAATTTGTCAAATGGATGATGTAACTTGGGTTGGCTATTCTTTTTGCCCCCAATAGATTGGCGCCAAAGATAGAGATGGAAGATGTTGGTTATTTGGAGCACGTTCTATGGGCTGGAATTTTAAAAGTGCTATTACTTGACTAATAATCCCACGAATACAATGATTTTACATATCCATCGCCGATTTTTCTGTGGGAACGAATTTGAGTATGTTTTAAAGAGATCCACAGGTAATGGTTATTGAAAGTAATTGAACGTTTTGAGTAGCTTTTTGCTGCGGCTAACAAAGCGAACTGCAAAGGTAAATCCGTGGAAACGCTCAGGAGGAATTGCATATGCAGTCGCTGGAATTCGAAATACCAGAAAGAGTGAAAAAAGCTATAGTAGAACTTTAAGCTGAACCTGCGATGCTCTTAGAGTTTCATCTCAAAAAAACAGTGCGCATATTAGAGCCACAAAAGCTGTCGTCACTGGACTCTGTCTTAAGGGCAATCATACAGACAAATGACAAAATTTTTGTAAAAGTAGTATGGACGATATTATCCACCTTCTCTGTACATGCCCTGTTCTCTGCTTAAAAAGAAATTCATTTGGGAGCCTTCGTTTATAACTATCTAAATGACTTGACTAACACTGACATTAGAGATCTCTTGCGACTTACCATAAGCCCTGACTGGTTCAGCGAGCAAGAGATAACACCTAGATTGGCATGGTATCACAGTGACCACAAATTGGTCTGCGTGTTTCGAATTTAGCTACCAGCCACTCTTGTTTTTTTTTTGGAGGAGAGAATACGAAATGTAGCGTCAAGTGGCAGGCTATCGCCCCATGGTGTGCCCGCACTGGTGCCGTCTGCTTCCTGTTATTCTCTTGTTGAAGTGCATCTGCATCTCGCATCGATAGAGAAGAATGGAATGCGAAATCGGCATCAGGAGTTTGCGTTCGCTGGCCGTGGGGCCACCTACATTTGCCATCACTGGGCTCAAAAAACGTATTATCTTCGAGGTTCGTTCAAATGCGGTCTCTATACATAACTACCACAGCGCTGTGGTCTTCATACCCCACCAGTAAGGGATCCTCTGGCATCTCCATGCAAAGTATTCCATCGTATAAGATTTACCAGAGATCAGGTTTTAAAATCGATCCTTGAACTGCTCCGGCAGTCATGTTTCTTCTTCGAGGGCCGTCTACGGTATCTTATAATATCTCCCGGTCCTGAAGATAGTCCTTCACCATCAGCAAGAAATGAGTTGAGACCTGGAAAGTGGTTTCTAGCGCTCCTATGTTATATTCCCATCTGTCTGAGTTAAAGGCATTTCGCACGTCTCTGTTGGGCAGTTTACTCCTACTTAACATAATTTGGCCTTTTTTCCTAACAGAGAAAGGAAAAAGCCAGAAGTGAGCTCCTTTTCCACATGCCAGTAAACTTGTTGAAAAAAATGCCTGAAGTCTAACTATTTTCGTCACCACAAGGCAAGGGAAGAAGAAACGTAGGAAACTATGTAAGGCTGCATACGTTCATCTGACCATTGCATTTCTCTAGCTTATACTGACAAAGCTTTTTAAGTCTTATAGGCAAATCATATTTTGGTCAAGAAAGCACCCAAAGAGTGGGCATGGCGTAATCTTTTCCTATATTCTTTGTAATTCTTTCATTTCAGTCAACTTTTTGAAGAACATTTTAAAAATGATCATAGCCTTATTACTACAGTGTTTGTTTATCCAGTACCCTAACCTGGGACGCAGTCACTAGGTTATGCTATTTATCCTCTGGAACTGCCAGAGAATATTCGTTGCCTTTGTAGTTCTAGACTCCATTTACCCCGCAAAGGTAAGTTTTGGGTCTAATACCCTACCCAACCTTGCTTCATAAAGTTAATTGGGCGACCAGGAAACACCTGACTTGAGGTGGCCTTATTCTAGTTCCGAACAGCACTATCTCAGTCTTTGTGGGGTCAATTACTGATAGAGAATATTGACGAAAACAACCCCCAACTACGTTCATTATCAATTCTGTATCTCTTTCCCGTTGAACGGCTTAGCTATGATCTCAGGATAAAATGGATCATAATCATGTCCGCCTGTGGGGTTCTTCTTCAATGAATATTGGCAGGCCTTCCGGTTTCGGATCACAGCATAACTTAGGCCACTCAAGTGCTGATGGTGTAGCATTTGTGTGATACATGAGTTTGTATGCCTGCCTATTTTATATTAGATTTGGACTTGATCTTTCTTTTACGACAACGGTTGTCTCCAGTCGTGTTAACCACAGATTACTTATTGGAGATAGTCAGCTCTAACATACCCCGTCCCATACACCCCGCAAATGAGCGGTGCCAAATCCTATCTCGAAACCCCTTTCCATGAATATATGCTATATAAAGAATGTCATAACCTGACATGGCAGATGGCTGAAATGCCATTTCTTTTGGGAACAACATAATGTATTTATTACATTTGCTATGGATTGTGGTCATTTTTTTTTTATATAAACTTCTGGCTCGCCAAGGCGATGTAATAATGGGGGAGGGGGGTGGCACTTCGACCAAAAAGATCCCATATGGGACAGACAAAATTGTGACTATACATTATCCAACATAAATTGTCAGTGCAGGCAAGATAGGATGTTTGTCTCTCAGTCTGGTTGCAATGACTTACATAAATCGGTCCCTCTTTAAAGCTCTCACAGGGTTGCCGTAGTTTGTATGATAATTCGCCATAACTCAGAGAGCAATTCTAATAGGGTTACCATCTTCCAATTTTAAATAAAAATATTGCGGAACGAAATAAATTCCGTTTATCTTTTTCCTTTTCCGGTAAGATAATAATAGGCACGTTTTTTTAAGGATATCTCTAGTAGACCAACAAAATATATAAATTTCGTAACACAAAAAAAAATTAAAACGAAAAATATATCACTGTAATCCAATTTATTCATTATAAATATTGTAAAACATAAAATACTAATTTCTAATATCACTACTCAACTAATCCGATGAGTAATTACTGCTACTGCTCTCGTTATTTAGGTCTATTATTAACCTTTCAATTGCTTCCTCGGCAAAAACGTCCATTTCCCACATATTTGGCTCAACAACCTGTTCTTGGACACATCGATGCCATTTTTCCTTGTCAACCCTTGTAAGTGCTGTCGTTAGTAAGTCTCTTATTTCAGCTATTTTAAATGACTTGTTTTGGCTTAAGGTCAGAGTGATAAGACGGCAAGCGAAGCACTTTATGTCCCGCATTTTGAGCCATTTCATCCACGACGTATGTTTCATACTTGCCTTTGTAACGTTTAACGAATTCAAGCAACCCATTGTATGATTGCATCCCTACCTAACTTGAGATCTTCCTTTTGGGAATTCCCGAATTCATTGTCAAAACAGGCGTCATTCATCGGACAAACAAAGACATCATACAAACAGGTACATAATGAGATGAAAGGATGTTTTTACGTTTTTTTATTATTTAAACAGTTTGCTACATAAACTCAATCAGCAAGATTTTCTAAAAACATATCCCAGTCCTTTCCGCTATATGTATATTGTGATAGGTAGACACAATCAGGCAATTAGAATACAAAATTATATAACCACGACGCAATGTCACAATACAAATACAATCAAATTAAAACCGAATGGCAACACCCCACGTAATAATTCGTTCTCAAAAGCACCAAAACCGAAAGTTCGTTGACAAAATCCATAGAAAAACCCTTAATGATATGCTTCATTGTAGAGATGGTAATACTCTTCTGATGTGCTTCAGTCACACACAATGCTTACTTTGGTGGATGATAATAGCAAGCGAACACAAGACGATCATGCTCATTCCCATTCGGCTGTGTGGGAGACTGGTTGTGGTGGGTTGTATGGGAATTTTAGGAAAATTACAACAACAATTCCTTGGTATGACAGTGATTTGGTTTTTATTTCAGTGGCAATTCTTGCGTTTGAGTGCCGTGAGAGTATCTATAGGCACTACTGGTAGAAAAAAAGCTCCTCCATAAGGCATGTACTGACAATTTTTGTTGGATAAAGTATAGTAGAATTTCTACTTTCCGTGTAAGGCGGATAATTTTGCCAGTGGAAGATTTCTTTATGTCCTCGGGGCTCATGTATTCCCTGAAAAAGATCTTCTTTCTAATTCCTTTAAGGGCTGGACATTCACATAAAATGTGTTCAGCTGACTCGTCCTCTTCAAGACAGAGTCGGCACTCAAGGGAGTCTGCTATTTAATTTTGTGTTGGTGATATCTTAAAGCATGGTGACATGTAAGGTACCCTACTTTATGTTTTTGGTATCATGCCTGCTTAGGTTTGGGCATTTGCGGGCATTATTATCGAAGGGCCGAATGGCTCGTTCGGCCTGTCTTAGACATGGGATGCTTTCCCAAAGATATGTACATTTTTTGATTGGGACCTATGAAAGGTGTTTCTGAACCTTTTCTGTCAATTCTTCGGCCTTTTCGTTCCCTTCTACCCCTTCTGGTGATTAGGTGAGGTAGATCCCTCGGCCATCCCTCCTTTTAACACTCAAATTAAAACTGCTCCTAACTAAACATTAAAAAAATGGCGACGCCCATGGAAGGGTGCTTTTACTAAGAAAGTGTGCGGGAGCCTCTAATTTGATTTCTATGCACAAAGCTATTCACAACGGTAACAAGGTTCTTTTACAGCTGTTTTCTTCGGGAAATTTGAGACACTCTCTAGAAGCTATCTGGTGATTCGCGTTTTCGCATGCCAATCTAAAAACGCGAAATACCCTCCAAAATTCAGACTTTGTAGTATGCATGCTTTGAGGCAAAAAAAATACATGGTATGTCATATGGTAGGTAGCGTATGGCTCTACGAACCATAACCGCTAAGAGCAGTCAACTTCATGTCTCCCAACTGTGTCTTCATATAAACATTAATCTGTTGCTTAATTTGAACTCGAGATGATTCCCAAAGGTTTACAGAAGATGCCACTTCAGTATTCCTCGAAAATATTTTACACATTTTAATACCGTCTACCCTAACCGTGTTTATTTCGTTGCTAAAGCCCTCGAAATGGCCATGCACCGCCCAAAACGAACGCTGTGTATTTAACAGACCATAAATTCATGCATTTAATTTTGAAGCGACCACAGCAAGACGCTTCTCGAACTCCCCAGGGCATCCATTCACTTAACTAAACAACCCATTCGATAGCACCATCAAATTATCGTTGCAGTTAAATTACGCAAAATTTATTTAACACCTTCAATAACTATACGATGCGGGAGCAGGAGCAGGAGCAGGAGTCGGGCCAACGATACCAATAGTATTTCGCGCGAACACAGCCTTCCATGTTCCACGAATGTCCAATTCTCATAACGCGTCGTATCCATTAAACGTCCTTAATCGCTTCTCCAATCCCGAATACGAAAAACAATTATGAAACCATGCCATAGCCAGATAGACGAGAGAACACAACGAAAAGGAAGAATTGCAAGGAATCGTACGTAACGAGGGTTTTATTTATGATTTGTTATGTTTCCGGCTGCGCGATCCACTCTCTCTCACTTCGAGTTCGCGTCAGAGTGCCGAAGCTGGGCTCCAAATCGATTTGTAAAGGCAGGCAACATGCAGCCAACGATTTGCTTGGCAGCAATCATAAATTATTCGATTCGTTTTTACTTTAATTCCGTTGTGTTTGCAGTTCCAGCACAACCACCAGATGCATCCATTGAAAGGTGGCTCGGCCTCTGCCTAATCCTCCTTTGGACTTCAATACAAAAAGCCATACGACTAAAAATCAAATTAGCGAATGTGTTGAAAATTAAAAACAAATTCTGCCGAGACTGCAGGACGAAATATAGACGGATAGATGGATGGACATGCGAATGGAATTATTATTTAAGACTTCCCTCCATCGGCTTTGGCAAGAGGAGTTTTGCCTTGGCTGCTCCGTGTATGCCCCGAAGGTGTTGGACGTGTTTGGTTGTATGCGTAGCTGGCATCTGCAATGCGTTTTGGAAGGACCTCGCTCACAAAAAGTGGGAAGGGAATTAACACAACTTTTAGTCACGAAATGGATTCGTTGCTTGGTCGCATCCCTGCCCAATTTTACTCCATTAATAAATCGCTGAATGATTATTCTGCTGCTGGCTTTTAAAGTGGGTACAATGGTGGATAGGTGCGCGCCGGTCTTCTTCTTGCTGCGGTCGTTGTTGGAAGGAATTAATGGGGCTTTTGGTGGTGAACAACACAGCATACAAAGAACGCCTCCTCTTTCGGGAAAATTATAATCCCTTGGTGAATGATGAGGAGCGGAGCGCAGGGGTTCGATAAGTTTCAGATGCTTCCTTTGCATTGAGAATTGGGTTTTTAGTGGGGCTATGGGCTGGTAACTGTGGAAACTTTATGAGCACGTCATTTAGCAAATGGATTTACAACCGTGAAACGCCCAAATGTCTGGCGTTAAAAGAGAAAAGACAACAACTCCATAGATCGGCAGCGAATTTGTGTGATTTTTTGTCGGTAGGTTCAATGGCGGTGTACGCGTCAGCTGAACTTTAAATTTCAACACCGCTGCCTAACATAAAATAAATTCTCGAATGGTGGGCCTAGAAACTTTTTGGGCAAATTGACATTTTTCTTTAATTTTTGAGCGATTTGACATAATTTTCAAATTCACAAAACAGTACTTTTATTTTTATGCGATTTGTCGTGCGCAGTGGCTCAATGGTTAGTGTGTCGGACTACTAATCGAAAGGTCCCCGGTTCAATTGCCGGCGGGGACAGACTAATTTTGTTTGCAAACGACTTAAAGTGAAGCAATTTTTAATTTAACAAATTCATTTGCAATTTAACTGAATTGTAAGTAATTTTATTTTCCAATAAGATAAATACAAAAGCATGGCTATATAATCCGTCTGCCGGTTAAATTTAGAAATAACTTTTTGAGTGAGATTTATTTATTTTTAGTAATTGCAATTTACCACTAAATACTAAACATTAGTTTTTTAACAGAATCGGGCTTTTCAACTATCTTAATCAACGAAAATTTACATAAATTTAAAAAAAAGATTTTTAGCAATTTTGGGCATTCTGATAAGCTAAATAATTTGATTTAGGATCAGAAAATAACCAAACGGGATTAAAAACGAAAAAAAGACATATCAATAAAGATAACTAGAAAAAATTATTTCGTTTAAATCATATCTATATATATATAAATCAATCCATATTTGTGTATGTTGCCGGTGTTTAGCCAACCGCGTTAAGCGATTCCAATGAAATGTTTGTTTCATGAAAGGAGAAGTTAACACCATCCAGCGTGGGCGAGACATACATACCTACATACATTCAGAGCATATGCCGGATACATGATACGTGAATAAACACGTTAGCATTGTGCCGGATACATGATCCGTGGTATTGCATTGGTTGCAGCTTTCCCACCGGTCGTCGTCTGGCTCGTGCATTTGAGCTGACTCAAATGCACGCGCATCCGTTGCATTTGCTGACCAAGGATAAATGTCGTCTCCAGATAGCCAGCGTCGTGGGAATGGGTTTTATGATTAAGTTAGTTCTAAGTAAGACACCAGACGGAACGGTTATAAGATTGTAGAAATAAATCGGGAATTAAGATTGTAGAAATAAATCGGGAATAAATATTAAGTAGTAAAAGTAAACTGTGTTTTGATCGGGCAGTGGTAGCCCGGAAATTTTAATTTTTTGTTATCCGCGGAGCAGGACTCTTTAATTGGCGCCCGAGCAGGGACCGGTTAAAAATCGCTACCTCTTAAACCGCAAGATTTAAAGTCCTTAAAAAAGGACGAGAAGATCAGTACGCTCTATCGAGTGAACGGTGCAGTGAACCTTAAAAGATATCCAAGACAGCACCCATTCTGACTTCTTCAAATTCCGCAAGCGGAGATCTGATTGGTTAAGAGCTGCGATAGTGAAGATTGTTCGTGCCCTAGTAGGTTGCTGGTTAAAATCTTAAAAGAAAACCACAAACGCCAGCGACTAAAGAGGACTCACACGGCACTTCCAAAACCGGTCTCGATATAGAAACCCGTGTCTGCTCCGCGGAGAATACCGAGTATATCGCGCAACAATGAAACTCCCATGTCTAACATTTGTTTGCATTATTTCGGTGCAAAGTTTCCAGATCTATAACTACGAGGGACCAATCGTTACCATCAAGGATGGAAGAGGTTTCATCGTCGACGGCAGCTTCAAATTGGTTCACATCATCAACCTAAGTCAAATCGAAGAGCAATTAAGTGTGTTAGCAAATGTAACGGCCAGCAGCATTAAGGACAAAGAAAGACGATCCCTAATCGGGTATTATTTACAACAAACTAGTAAGCGCATAAGCTTGCTTAAAACGAGCTCACCATCAAGGAGGCGTAGATCAATTGACTGGATTGGCGCAGCTTGGAAATGGATAGCTGGTAGTCCCGACGCAGACGATTGGAGTAAGGTTCTCCAAAGCGAACAGGAAATCATCGAGAACAATAACCATCAGTACAAGATAAATGACGCAGTGCTCAAAGGCATGGAGGAAGTTACACAAAAAGTCAACTGGGTCATCGAAAGAGCCAACAGTGGAATAAAGGACACTCTCGCAGGAAGATTCGAACAAGACGTATTAAACGAAGTCCTGATCTTTAAAGAAAGAGTCAACGAAATAATACGGGCATGTCAGATGGCAAAGGGCGGTATAATCAACACGAACCTGTTAGACAAAGGGGAGGTAACCGAGATCATCAACGAGTTCGAGACACTTCCATATGGGAACGAGGTAGAAGCTATCGAACATGGGACACCCTCCATATATACGAATGGTTCGGCCCTTTTGTATATCCTATCGATGCCAAAGGTAAAAAACGAGGACTACAACGTGCTGCTTACGAGGTCATCAATACGTGATGGAAAGCAGATCGACTTACGACACAATAAGGTTCTGATCAATCACCGCGAGGTTTATGGTATACTCGGCGAATGCCTTTCTATAGGGAATACGACGGTTTGCAAGGAATCGGTACTAGAGAAGTTAGCGGAAGACGGCTGCGTTGCTCGATTGCTGAGGGGAGGACCTGCAGCAAGTACTTACCGTTCAAACAGTAATGAAACCGTGGACCTTATCAAAGAGGATACCGTCATTTTGAGCAACTTTAAGGGACAACTTACGTGCGGTAACGAATCAATGAACTTAGAGGGTACATACATCATCCGGCTTATCAACGAGACGATCCAGTTAAGGAACAGAACATTCTCCAGCTTTGTTTCCACACACCTCCAGGCACTTCCGCCGGTTATGGCGAACGTTTCATCCAAGGGACACCTAATTGACGTTGAGTACGTGCACTCCCTTAGCATGGAAAACATACACCACCTCGGGGACCTGTATACAAAGTTTAACTTTTCAACCATAACCGATGTAGGACTTTTCCTGATGATCATTCTCCTTGCCTGGAACATATGGCGCAAGACAAAGAGTAAGCTCAACATTCCATCCCTCAACCTGCATCTGCAGGGAAGTCCGGCTGACAGTACATCCGGCCATCACCAGATATCCGCTTAGCAACCACCCTCTCTTTTTTGAACGGGTCTACGGGACGTAGACTTTCGAACGGGGAGGAGTTAACACCATCCAGCGTGGGCGAGACATACATACCTACATACATTCAGAGCATATGCCGGATACATGATACGTGAATAAACACGTTAGCATTGTGCCGGATACATGATCCGTGGTATTGCATTGGTTGCAGCTTTCCCACCGGTCGTCGTCTGGCTCGTGCATTTGAGCTGACTCAAATGATGCACGCGCATCCGTTGCATTTGCTGACCAAGGATAAATGTCGTCTCCAGATAGCCAGCGTCGTGGGAATGGGTTTTATGATTAAGTTAGTTCTAAGTAAGACACCAGACGGAACGGTTATAAGATTGTAGAAATAAATCGGGAATTAAGATTGTAGAAATAAATCGGGAATAAATATTAAGTAGTAAAAGTAAACTGTGTTTTGATCAGGCAGTGGTAGCCCGGAAATTTTAATTTTTTGTTATCCGCGGATGTCTTTATCTGCATCGGTGTGTGAATTATGGGCATTTGAGTGAGTACACATGTATATATGCGTATGCGTGTAAATATCGCTGCAGATATGCAGATACAGACACCGCACAAATAAAAAACCAACGTACTGACGTCACTGACGTGTTTGTGCGCACTTTAATTCTTGAGATATCGTGTGTTCCATGTTTTATTCAAATAACTCTAATTGATTTTTTTTTGCATTTTTTTTTTGTGAATCGGACATCGGAAAGTTGCTTTTCCACACATTGATAACAATCGGTGTGACAGTGAATGAAAAGTGATTCTATCGAAGTTTTTTACTTTCGCTTTGTTGTTTGATTCGCACAAGTAAGCTGACATAGGCGCCTGCCAGACAACAACCGCCTACCCTAAGCGGAACAAAGAAGTTGCATCAGCGGCTTAAGCCATGCGGAGAAAAACGTGCAGTCCCTTTCACCGGTTGAGCTCAAATCAGGCAATCTTCAGTATTGGCCTGAGAGTGTTTCTGTGTAGTTTGGTCAAAATCGGTCTTCTTTTTTTAGGCGCAGCAACATACGCCGGATACCCGCTATAGACAATAATAAGGAAGTCTACTTGAACATATTGGCCAATAGAATTCTCGGGCACGGGCAAAGCCGGGCGGGTGCAGCTAGTACATTATATTAGTTACCGCACATTTTACAGAGATTTGATACATTGTGGTTTTCTTCTGAAACATTATTTATATTTTGCTGAAGGAAATTTTTCTGAGAAATATATACCAGTTTGAAAGAAATTACGAACAAAACCCTGTAATATAATTAAGGAGAGAAAAAAAACTATTGTGTATACGAGAGTGTAGGAATTAAACTTCTTTCAAAAAATAAATAAAACATAGGGACGGGCTACAGTCCGCTTAGGCGAACTATTGGATACCCTATTTTTACTCCTATCCCTCATAAGTGGGCGTGACAAAAGTCTAAGTATGGTTGAATTGTTAAGAACGCTCTACATATTTTGTTATATAACATTTAAAGGATTTTATAAAAAAAAAACGCTCCCTAGTTCAAACTTGGGTGTTTCAATGAAATTGTTTTATTTGATTGTGGGCGTGCCAGTAGGCGGATTTAAAAAAATATATTATAAATTATATATAATAATATATTAAATATATTTTAAATTTCAGCTCCCTAGCTCAAACTTTGAATTTTCAAAAAAAAAAATAAATAATTATGGGCGTGTCAGTGGGAGTTTTATCCCGAGCAGGTTTAGGAGTCATAGATCATATATAAAAAATTTCAGCTTTCTAGCTCAAAATTCGATTTTTTCCAAAATTTTGTTTTTTTGAGTTTGTGGGCGTGTCTGTGGGCGGATTTCAAAAATTCGTAAACTTGATTATTTCGGGACCCTAGAGAGTATATGGTTATAATTTCAGCTCTCTACGTCCAGTTTAAAGTCCTAATTTTTGCCGACAGACGGACGGACGGGTGGACGGACGGACGGACGGACATGGCTAGATCGACATTACTATCGATGCTGATCATAAATATAGTAACTTTTAGGGGTCTACGGGCAATATTAAAGTATGTTACAAACTATGCGTCAAAATTAATATACCCTTAGAATAGGGTATAAAAAGAAAAATACTAAATAATAAATATAATAAATAAATAAATAAATAAATGGATATTACTTAAATTTAACCTCTTACAAATAAATGACTAGATTGCGTGACCTTACGATAGAGTGAAGAGGAATAAATAGTTACGAGTACAAACAAAGTTAAAGTAAAAAAAATGTGTGTACGTACAGAAACCAGTAAGTTAATAGACAATAAATAAATAATTTAACATGTAAATAACACCTAACATAACATATATAAAAAGCAAAAAATAAGTAAATTGGAGCGACGAAGTGCTCAACTTGAAGTATTAAAATTATTTACGAGGGGATTGTCAGCAAAACTGCATCTTGTTTTGAAAGCTATATTTAGTTTATCGATTCTATTAGCAATCAATTTAACATTCGCTCTTTCACGAATATCAAGGGTTGAGTGGTGCCAAGGTAAGTTTAGCATCATTTTCAACAATTTGTTTTGGGACACTTGCAATTTTGTTATATGACATCTTGCAGAGTCGCCCCACACCTGGCACCCGTATAGCAAGATTGCTTGGAAGATTACTTTGTGCAAGATAATTTTGTTGTCGGTGTATAGTAGGGATTGCCTAGTTATGAATGGGTACAACATTTTTATTGCTATCCCTATTTTTTTTATTGTCTCGTTTATGTGGTCCTTAAATGTGAGTTTAGAGTTCAACTAATATAATTCAATTCAATTTATTTTACCATTAAGTACAAGTAAGACATAGTCTTTATAGAGCACTAACAAAATTATTTAACATTAGTTTTTCACATAAGTAAGTAGGTATGCGTATTAAATTTATAATATTCCCAGGAAGAAGATAAACAATTTAATTTAAAAGAAGAGTACAATTAAGTGGAGAAAAGAAAAGAAGAGAAGAATAAAGAAAGAAAGAAGGAAGAAACCTCTACTGCTGTTCAGAAAAATATTTAAATATAGCTGTCCTGAATTTAAGAGTTCCCGATGCTCGCTTGATGTGTTCAGGCAAGGAGTTCCATAGCTTAACGGCGTAAGTAAAGAAAAGACGCGACGAGTTATTATAATTTTAAGGCTGAATTATTAAGTTAAAATTTCTATCAAGCTGTGCCCGGTTCTAAAACCAGACTGAAAAGGAGAAAGTAAAGCATTCCCATTTATATGATCTACTATTTGCTTTGCCAGTATCTTCTCAAATACTTTTGACAGGGTCCGAAGAATACTTATCGGGCGAAAGTCATTAGGAAGCGAGGGTTGCGGTTTCTTTGCAATAGGAATTATTTTGGTGGCTTTCCAGTTATCAGGGAAAGTAGAAGAAGCAAGGCAATGATTATACTTTATCCAACAAAAATTGACAGTACAGGCCTTATGGAGGAGCTTTTTTCTACCAGTAGTGCCTGTAAATACTCTCACGGCACTCAAACGCAAGAATTTCTACTGAAATAAAAACCAAATCACTGTCATACCAAGGAATTGTTGTTGAAATTTTCCTAAAATTCGCATACAACCCACCACAACCAGCCTCCCACACAGCCGAATGGGAATGAGCATGATCGTCTTGTGTTCGCTTGCTATTATCATCCACCAAAGTAAGCATTGTGTGTGACTGAAGCACATCAGAAGAATATTACCATCTCTACAATGAAGCATATCATTAAGGGTTTTTCTATGGATTTTGTCAACGAACTTTCGGTTTTGGTGCTTTTGAGAACGAATTATTACGTGGGGTGTTGCCATTCGGTTTTAATTTGATTGTATTTGTATTGTGACATTGCGCCGTGGTTATATAATTTTGTATTCTAATTGCCTGTTTGTGTTTACCTTTCACAATATACATATAGCGGAAAGGACTGGGAAATGTTTTTAGAAAATCTTGCTGATAGAGTTTATGTAGCAAACTGTTTAAATAATAAAAAAACGTAAATACATCCTTTCATCTCATTATGTACCTGTTTGTATGATGTCTTTGTTTTTCCGATGAATGACGCCTGTTTTGTCAATGAATTCGGGAATTCCCAAAAGGAAGATCTCAAGTTAGGTAGGGATGCAATCATACAATGGGTTGCTTGAATTCGTTAAACGTTACAAAGGCAAGTATGAAACATACGAGTACGTCGTGGATGAAATGCCTCAAAATGCGGGACATAAAGTGCTTTTTTTTTTTTTTTTTTTTTTTATTAAAAAAGGAAATCCAAATCCCAGAGCACTCAGACTCGGTAACCTTCCATTGTACTACCAGGCAGAAATCCTCCTTTTGGTGTAGAGGCATGTGATTGGGTGGCGTATGTTGTTGTTCCCCATGGGGATTGAACCTGCACCGCACGGGTCACAAGCCAACACACTAACCTCTACACCGTCGGCACCCCATAAAGTGCTTACTAACGACATCACTTACAAGGGTTGACAAGGAAAAATGGCATCGATGTGTCCAACACGTTGAGCCAAATATGTGGGAAATGGACGTTTTTGCCGAGGAAGCAATTGAAAGGTTAATAATAGACCTAAATAACGAGAGCAGTAGCAGTAATTACTCATCGGATTAGTTGAGTAGTGATATTAGAAATTAGTATTTTATGTTTTACAATATTTATAATGAATAAATTGGATTACAGTGATATATTTTTCGTTTTAATTTTTTTTTGTGTTACGAAATTTATATATTTTGTTGGTCTACTAGAGATATCCTTAAAAAAACGTGCCTATTATTATCTTACCGGAAAAGGAAAAAGATAAACGGAATTTATTTCGTTCCGCAATATTTTTATTTAAAATTGGAAGATGGTAACCCTATTAGAATTGCTCTCTGAGTTATGGCGAATTATCATACAAACTACGGCAACCCTGTGAGAGCTTTAAAGAGGGACCGATTTATGTAAGTCATTGCAACCAGACTGAGAGACAAACATCCTATCTTGCCTGCACTGACAATTTTTGTTGGATAAAGTAAAATAATATGCGTGAGTGACCGTAGTATATAATGTAAAACCATTTTTATAAAGCGGAGTGGGAAGCCATCCTCACGTCATGCATTCGATTTAAGATCAGCAACGCTTTCAATGACATCATTCTCATTTACTGATTTAAAATCATATTCAAGCTCGCATAGAAGTTCTTCTTGCAAGGAGAACTGAGGATTTCTTGTACCGGTACTTGAACAGACTGTTTCAACTCTGTTACCAATTACCTATCTTTCGTAAATTAGTCCATAGCTGTTTGGAAGGAAGTGAATCCTTTAATGTCCTTGAGAAATAGTTATATTTAGCGCGGCGCGTAACAAAGGTGGACTGATTACTAAATCCCAAGATATTTTACAGAGGGCTCCCAATCTATATAATTTCCATTCTCAACTGGTTAGAAAACAAGAAGAAATAAAGATAGAAAATGAAGAAAAAAAAGAATTATGCAATATTCTAACGGGCAATTAGTTTGACTAAAGAAGAGAAATGAAATGTGTTCATATGTAAAGGGTCTTTCATTAAGGAATTGATAACTTCATTTTTTAAATAAAATCTAAACTACTTGAGGTATCTCAAATTATAAAATATATTATTGGCTTGAATTACTATCAAAAGATTTATGAATGGAATTCGCCTTTGTACATATGTCCACCACGGGATGATTTATGCAGCGATCGATAAACCCAATTTTCTTTGACTCGGCCGCACATTTCGACTGATTCGGCCGCTATTTCTCGTTCAATATTGGCTCTGAGCTCATCTAACGTTACCGGCTAGTTGCCATAGACCAATGATTTAATGTAGCCCCATACAAAATGTCTAGAGGCGTTAGATCACACAATCTCGACCTCCAATAGACGGGTCCGTTTCTCGAGATAACACGTTCAATGAACTGAGACTTCAATAACTTGATTGTTGCACCCGCTGTGGCACCGTCTTGTTGGAACTACACATCACTGATATCCACGTTCCAACATATCTCTGTAGCGAATACCATTTACCGTAACGTGAAGGTCATTTTCATCGACGAAAAAAACGGCCCAATGACGCCACCGGCATGAAAACCGCATCAGACAGTGACTTTTTGCGGATGAAGTGCTGTTTCATGAAGCACATGAGGGTTCTCGCCTGTCCAGTAACGCATATTTTGGTTATTGACGAAACTGTTTAACGAAAAATGCGCTTCATCGCTGAAGATGATTTTGCGATGAAAGTCTGTATTTCCTTCCATCATATCCAGAGCCCAATTCGAGAACGTACGTCGCTTCATATGATTAAGTGGCCTTAGAGTTTGAGTCAGCTTGAAGGTTGTAGGCCAGGATTCTTACACAAAAATCCCCATATTGTGGTCAGCGAATATTCTGACTCAAATTTTTCCAAATTTTAATTATTTGCAAATGTTGTTCCTTCATGTCTTTCCATGATGAAAATGTTAATTTTACTGAATATTTTGACATTGACTGTTTGGTAATCGGCGTAAGGGTGCGTTCACACTGACAGTTTGAAGCTGTCAAGTTGCTACTGAAAGACCCGTTTCAATATTGCTGGATGTTGTAATTTAAACTCACATTTATAAGTGATGGTATGGGCACAAATATATTAGGCATTATCGGGCCTAAAACCCAGCTTCTCCATCCACTTTCTTGTGCGAAGTGGAAGGGACCTACAATTTGACGCCGAATCCGAACGGCAAATTTTGAAAAGCTTCTCATGACAATTGATACTCTTGGATGCTTGTCAGACATTCGCAAGAGGTGGGGCAGTGGAAAAAACTCTAGATGTTACTTGGCCCCGGCGGGAATTAATCCGGGGACCATTCGATTAGTAGTCCGACACACTAGCCACTGAGCCACTGGGCACAACACTATTTATATATGTATGTACTAATGTTTAGGTGGGCTCTCATTAGGTTCTCGCGATTAAAAATCGAGCAGTCCAAAAAGAAGTTCAACAAAATGGTCGTATGTAAGACTATCAGAAGATCTTTCATCGCACAAATTGCGTTTGGTAAAGGCTTATGGCATTAATTTACATTTTTGCTGAAATTTGTATTGGTTACTCGTCAGTAAGAAAATACGAGATTGGTGAAACAGAAAATTTAAATGAAAGTCAGGTACAACGATTAGTGTTCCGTAAGTAAAACATAATGTTAACAAAATAAATGCCTGTTTAGGTAATTTGTCTTAAAAGGTTCAAGTTCGATTTAACATGTTTCGCAATTGTGAGCTAAACGAATTATCAACAGCTGACTGATGCTTTCCTCATTTTTATTGTGTTGATGTTAGGGGTTAATGTAAGGTGAGTTCCCTTACCTTACTTACTTTAAATCCTAACTTATTATAATATTCCGTTTACGTCTTCAAAATGCATTTATAAGCTCAAATAGTTTCTATCAATACTCACGCACTAAAATGACAGTGTACAATTCCAGAAGTGCCTATCACTCTGGAAGTAAGATTTAAAATTAATTAGATGAGAGATGTTCCTTTCGTTAATGCTTTATTATGCCGAGATAGTCGCGGCGACTGTACAAAACCAACTGACTCAAAACAAAAGAGAACAACGTTAGATATTTGCCGTTTTCCGGGATGGTGATGCCAAAGAGCGGCAAACAGACAGAAATAGTAGTTAACAACATTTTCATTACATTCGATATGAAAAACGCTTTATTTATAAATGACACGAATAATATATAAATTTTCCATAATTGTGGAATTGGAAAAGTGCGAAAGTTCAAATATCTGGGATCTATGATCAATAGCGAAGCAAGCTGTGATGACGACATTAAGCATCGCGTAAGCCTAGGGTGGATGAAGTGGCGCGAAAACTCAGCTATCTTCTGTGATCGAAAAAGCCCTCTAAGCTGAAAAGAAGGCTCTACACCGCAGTGCGCCTGGATCGCACATAGGGTTCACAATGTTGGACAGTATGAGGGAAAATTAACGGCAGCTGAGATGAAGGTGCTTCGCAGCAGAAGTATTAAGATTGATCAAACACGAAGTTCCAAGATCAGAGGAAGCCGTCACGTCAAAGAAGCTATCTCGAAGAGAGTGGAGCGCGACCGGTTCAAGTACTACTGTCATCTTCAAAGAAGACATCCTACGAACCCGGTCAAAATGGCATATCAATCAACGTTTCCAAACAAACTTCAAAGAGAGGCAGACCTAAAAACTCCTGGATCTCACAAATGCAGCAACACTAGCATTTGATTGGGCTCAGCGAGGAAGTAATTCAAAATCGGGAGGGCTGCCATTATTTGCTGAGGTCGAACCGGCGAATCCCACAGAGGGACCATTAGAGATGAAATTAAGTGGGAGGGTAATGATCCCTTTGATCGTGATCATAGATTGACCGCCACTAATGCCAAAGAAAGGATAGGTTGGTTAAATTAGGTTAGGTTAGTCAGGGCTGTATCATTGCTTCCATAGATACACTAGGGGCCATAATGGGCCCCCAACTAATACATCAGTCATCATCCCAAACCTCTTCCTCAAATCATTTTATTCCCCTTCAAAACCTCACTAGTTTGTTGCAGTCAATCGACGACGACCTCTTCTAGGATATCAAGAAAATAGTTTTCCAGGCATTTTTTCTATATCGAGCGATAACCTCGCATTCACAAAGTATGTGCCTAATGTCTTCCATATTTGACTAGCCAACCTTGTGGCTTCGATAACTTATTTTTAACTACACATAGAGGAGTTTAAGGTTCAATCCCGTGCTTTGAAGACGCATTTCTCCCCTTTTCTCGCTAGCTCATCTGCGAGCTCATTGCCCACTATGTCGCAGTCCCCGGGCACCCAGCACAGTCTAAAAAGGTTAGTTACAAAACGAATAATACTATCATACAAACGCGTCCTTCTTTTCCTATTCGTTTCTAAAAACGTTCCCACTCTTATAACACGGAGTGAATTATATTCAAAAAAAACCTCAAACGACTCTCTTGAAAAATATCGAAAATGCACCTTGTTTGTTTTTGCAATCAAACGCCTTATGCCACGGCGCTTTTTTGGACTCCGATAAACGGGGGCTTTCAAAAATGTCAAAACGCAGAGAATAATACATTTTGGGCAATTTTTTTAAGAAGTAATCAATCTTGAAAAATGTTTAATCGCCCAAAGACAAATGTATGACTCTTTGAAACAGCCCTTAGCTCTTCCATTTTTTTTCCACAGTCGAGTTGGTGATGCGCTGGTGCGGGAAATTAAGAACGATAAGAAATGATGGCCCAACATTTTAGGCAACCTGACATGTTTTCAAAATTTTGGCAATTTGAAACGGGACCTACTCAAAAAGTCGAAATAGAAAATCAAATAAAAATAAAAAAATAAATATTAGCCATTAAGGGCTCATAGAGGGCCTAAAACCTAGCTTCTCCAACCATTTTCTTTGCGAAGTGGAAGGGACCTACAATTTTAAGCCGAATCCGAACGGCAAATTTAAGAAGCTTCTCATGACAATTGGTAGGTACTCTTGGATGTTTGTCAGACCTTCGCAAGGTGGGGCAATGGAAAAAAACTCAAGATATTACTAAGACCTTAAATTATCGCATTTGTGTTGGTGCAAAAGATCCTGCGTACGCCCTTTCATACCTACATGCAGTTTTTTGTCGTAATTTAAACGTCTTCTTGGCATCTAAATGTCACAACAGCGCCTCAATCACCACTTTTAGTAATGCACTTGCCTTGCCAGACATTTAATTACTCAACGCATGTCCTGTGAAATGTAAAAAAGAAACCAACTTTACATCTTAAGTTAAGGTTCAGCTTACTATTCAGCAGTAACGCGGGCTGTTCAACTGAAGCTCTCCACAACGATGAGTCGCCACATTTCGGTGGCTCTCTCGCTTACTTCACTCGCCTATATCGCCGATTATAATCAATCGTCTGGCCGTAAATTTTAATGAGCTTGCAAATTAAATGCAATTATGTGCAACGCAACCCCCTTTTGCATTAAATCGACTCTCTCCGCAAAGCGGTCTCTGATCGGTATGCAGGGAAAAAAGCGACAAGGAAAAAACAGAGCTAAGGCAAAAACACTTAATTGCACCATTTAACTTGTCTTATTGATCATAATAACTCCATAATGGCTGAGCAATGTTCCACCGAAAATGATCGGTCCCGGACGTAAACAGGCTCTCCATCCATTGTCGGGGATATGCATGGTGGTACATGGATACTCTGCGGGCCGGTTACTTTTGGCTGGAATTGAATCGAGATGCAGCCTCTGGCTGTTTTGACAACGCATACATTTCTCTTTATTACGGTCATTATAGTTCATTTAGTGATCAACATGAATGCGAGAGTCGAGTTGATTTTTTGGAGGCCAAAACACCTTTTTTGAGAATTTCGCCTTTCGTCTGGGTTGCTTTTTTTGTTGCTGTTTGTTCCTTTTTGATGGCGAGAAAATTCTGTTGAGCTCACGAATTAGCATTTATGAGGCAACGATTAGTGCCTGAGAAGGTCGTAAATATCGGTGGATAACTAGGTGCGCAAATTTAATTTTATGAACAAAAAAAGCTAGTTATGGTGGAAGTTGTGTGTTTGAATGAAAAGTTAACGATGATTAGGGTTTTTTATTTAATTGAGGACGACGCCTTGAAAGTTTCTTAACCGATATGGAAGTTTCAAATTCTGCTTAACTAAATGGCTGTGACTTCCATTGGCATCGTTTTTTTTACGAAGTAAAATTATGTTTCTCTTGAGCACTTATGGGTGACATCTTAATACATTTGAAACAACTTAAACTGGATTCGGAAACTTATTTTGAATTTCATGAAATGATTCTGCAAAAAAAAACTACAAACTTTGTAAAATCATCTTTTTTCGATTAAATTTTTACCACCTTAAAATAATTGGTTCCCAGAGCGGGAAACCCCGAAATGAACAATGGATTGTTTGTTTAGAGTCACAGAGCCTCATACATTCAAACCCAATTGAAGGACCTCGAACAAATACAATCTACGAGTATCTCCACCAAATACCAATAACAATCGCAAGTGAAATTGTATTACGGCAGGTTACAACAACGCTCCCCCACGGACTTACTTACATGTGGTTGGGACTGGAGGGGTCTTCGAGGGTTATCCCTGGTAAAATCGGCTTGAGTGATAGCTAAGGTTATGTCTTAGGACATAGGGCTGGACTGGGCAGTCCTGACCAACAACATTTGGCATATCAGGTTGAAAGTAAGTTGCGTTCAGGTTAACATTATTTTTGAATGGCTTTAAGTTAGCAAGCGGCCAAAGTTCAAGAGGGATTAACGTGAACTCTGATCATTTCGTTCTTGCAACCAAAGTCCCAGCTCGACCGTCGAACGAGAAGAAGCTACGAAGCTTTTAGATAAAAAAAATTAAAGTTGGACGCCTTTGCACGACAGGATGAGCCGAAGTCTATAGAGAACGACTGAGTAAGAGATGCGCACACTTCGCACAAACGGCAACAATGTTTGAAACCGGTATTGCAACATCATCAAAGAGGTAGCCAAGACCACCTATGTTAGCCAGGTAAAAAGCCCGTGGTATGGTGATGAATGCGTGGTGGCGATGCGATGGTGTAGAACTTAGTGCGTTGGCTTGTGACCCATGCGGGGCAGGTTCAATCCCCATGGGGAAAAATAACATAGGTATGCCACCCATTAAAGGAGAGAAACGAATAACACCTTGTTTCTCCAACCTCTACGCCAAAAATAGGATTTCTGCCTGGTAGTACAATGGACCGTTACCGAGTCTGAGTGCTCTGGGATTTGGATTTCCTTATAAAAAAGAAAAAAAAAACATGGTGATGAATGCACTCGCTAGAAAGTGGTGACAGAACCTGCACATCTGCAACACTGCATCGCAAAACGACGGCAATAAGGAAAGACTATCAAACCAGGAGAAAAAGTAGAAATGAAATCGAAGGACAATATCCGGGTATTTTATTAGAAAGCTAAGCAACTTCCTGATACAAGTGAAACATAGTCACCAAGGCGCAGTTGAATGGCAGATGTCTTAATACAGCATTTGTAGCAGCTGTTAAAAATGCGCCAGGTAGAAAGAGTGATGAGGCAAGAAGAGAAACCCGAGTGAAGAAGAGGTTGGCTTAGCTATGAGAAAGCTTAGGAACAATAAGGACTGATGATTTAGGAGCTCTCAAAATGCGGGTGTTATGTGTTGCTGGAGCGCATGCTTTCGCTATTGCTGAACTATCAGCTCCATGTGCTCTATCGTGTCCTCTAGAAACCAATGGAGTATAATATCGCAAACACGATTATATCGAACTAACGAATAACTGTGACAACTTATCGAGCTGTTCTGCAACACACTAATCTACACGTACCAGAGCTATCTTTTGGTCGCGGAAGATCTACGCTACATGAAAAAGTTTAGCCTAAGGCAAACCGTGGAAAAGACCAACGAATTCCGGGTGGGTCCGCATTTTTTGGCAACTTTAAAGGCACATTTAGAATATCATTGTGGCGATGGCTGAATTCGCAATACCGGTAAAACTAATCCAGTTTTGTCACGTGGTGCTGGAAAACGCGGTTCATATAGCGGTTTGGAAATAGCTTTTCCTATCTAATCCAAATCTGCTCCGGATTTCACGAAGGAGATGCGTCATTATGTGACTTTTTTACTTTATTTTGTAGCAGAAAGTGGGCAGTGCAGGTGCCAGCACGGAAGGCACTATTTTCAACAGATCCGTCCCAATAACGTAGTCCGCGGACGATATTAATATCATTAGCCGCTCCCAACGTGCCGCCGTAGAGGCCTTTGGGGTGACTTAAGAACTGGAGTTATTGGTTGTCTTTCAAGTCAACTAGCCCAAGCCCAAGGACATGATGCAGTCAGCAAACAAACAAATATCTGTCCACCGACTGGCCGCAGCTTTGAGATAGTTAGGGAGTTCACCCACCTCGAAGATAACATCGACTCTTCGAATGACACTTTAGTGGATAATTACCCTTGTACGGTTTGGCAAATCATTGAGTTCCAGACTCCTCAACCGGAAGACCAAGTGTAAGCTCTGCAAAACACTGATACTGCCAGTTGTGCTTTCAGGAGAGCTTATACTGAGTTCTTTCGAAAGAAAAATACCCTTTTGGATGTAGGGTACTGTTTACCGCAACCAGTGTTGCAATGAAACCATTTAATTAAATCTGCCATTATGAGGACAAAAATCTACAATGCAGATATCTAACAAAAAAAATTAACTTTATAAATATTTTTTATTAAATAATATAAAACAACATCAGTGCACAGTTTCTGAGGTAAATAAAATTGAATCAGGTACAGTATCAATTTTTGGTTTTAAACAATGTGGGTTTTAAAAATCTGCAATTATGGCAACGCTGAATGCAACCGCTACTCTTTGAGCCGTGCCAAGATGTGGATGCTCTCCAAAAAGCTGAAACACATCGACTATATAGGTTAGGTAAGACCGAAGCCGATACACTTAGACCAATCAAAGGTGGATAGTGATACCACGTGGATCTATCTTCTTTCTACTCGTTGGACCAGTTGGAGCTTTTAATAAAGCTTGAAAGACTTTTAATATCAATTTTAATATAATCATTAAGATCATTATAGAGGAAAGCACCCGTATGGAGTTTTCGTCTTTTACAGAAAGCAGGGCAGGTGCAGAGAAGGTGGAGAATAGTCTCCTCCTCCTCCTCATCCAAGCAGCTTCTGCAGAAGTTATTTGTATAGACGCCAAGCCTTTTTGCATGCTTGCCTAAGAGGCAGTGTCCGGTGATGGCACCAGCTTTAGCACCGATGTGTCTGTTCATAGACGTCAAACACTTAGAATTTTCAGATTTGGCCAAATGTGTTTTGGTGCTAGACAAGTTTTGCCACTCGTCCACCTAAGGTTAGTTCTCTCCATCCCTCTTTAACATGAGCAGCAATTTGAATGCCTAAGGGACTTTTTCAGTACAAGGGGCAGTATTGTTCTTTGTTTGGCAAGTTCATCGCCCTACAATTCCCTGGAATATCTTTGTACCCCGGCAACCAACACAATTTAATCCGCGAGAGATGATTGGCAGTCTAGGACTACGATGGAATTTGTAGAGACAGAATCCAGTGATTTCATCGCGGCTTGATAAATCTGAAAAGCTTCGGATGTCCATGGCGTATACCATGTTCCTCTTCAACCATAATAGGTGTTCTTCAATCGCCATAATTTTCGCCTGGAACACGCTGCAGTGATAAAGGAGAAGAAAAGAGAGGCTGAGGTTCAACTTGTCAGAGAACACATCTCCACCAACCCCATCGTCGGTGTTGGATCCACCGGTGTAGAAGTGGATGGATTTATCTTCGACAAGGGGGCTTTCCTCCCTTAACGATCAAGGGGATGTTGTTTGGGCAGGCACCAAAAAATAAACAAGGACATACAAACCATAAACCCATAGCTCATTCTCAGATTCATTAAAGAAACTGGACTGGATGCTGTGCTCTAAGGAGTGTGACCTGCCAGGGATAAAACAGAGCAATGCCTCGACACGCTTCACTAAGAAGTATCTAGAGAGGGCTCTAAAAGAGGGCATGAACCTCTCCGAGGCACAAGCAAGGGGACACAATAGACCAATAGGTCGCAGTGTAATATACCCTAACTAAATATTATTATTATTATTAAGGGGATGTTGACTTGGAAGTCAAAACGTGGCTGAGGGGTTGGGTAGATCTATGTTGCAAGGGAGGATTCCGATTTTTTTTAGAATAGAAAAGAGGACGATTATATTCTCGGTCTAGTGCTTTAAGGCGGATAGCCGCTCTAGCAGCCATTTGCTTACCGAAGATGTCCATTGCAACAGAGGATGTAGTGCGCCGCAGTGCACGACTCATGCACAGACACGCTGATCGTTGGACTTTACTAAACTTATCACGATCAACGCTTTGTCTAAGGCAGTTCACCAGACAACTACCTCGTACATAAGTATGGGTCTTATTACCGAGATGTATAGCCAGTTGATAATGCCGGGTTGAAGACCCCATTTATTACCTTTGGCTTTTTTGCTTGTATGTTAGGTTTCCACCTTAGCTTTTTATACAAAATTAGACCCAAATATTAGACTTCATCAGAAAAGACGAAGCTTGCACCCTTGATTGAGGGAAGGTCAATATATGATATTTTATATTTCCTGGTGAAGAGAACAAGTTCAGTTTTGTAGGGGTTGACACCTAACCCATAACGATCTGCCCATATCGTTACCTTGTTGAGAGCGTTTTACAGAACTTCTTTCAGGATGCTTAGGTCCTTTCCTGAGACGACGACTGCAACGTCATCTGCTAGGCAATCACCATGCAGCCTTCCCTTTCTAAGCACATTAACAGCTTGTTCACCACTAAATTCCAGAGATGGGATGAAAGCTTTTCTCCTTGCGGGGTTCCTCGCTGATAGATCTTCTGGCATTTGTCACACCCAATTTTGAGTTGATAATCCGGCTTGTGAGCAGTAGATTAATTAGCTCACCAAGTGAATCATCTTTTTTCAAAGTTGACAGTGCATTTGCGATCGCAGATGTGTTGACGTTGTTAAAAGCGCCTTCAATGTATAAACATAGTGCATCCCCTATAGTGCATCCCCTATGGTGATGTTAATGTTCGATTGAATGTACTGAGGTATGTAAGGCTTTTCCAACAGACTTGTATTTGCAATATGCATAGATAGGAGTCTTGTATCAGTGTTAGTATAATATAGATGCAAGTTATACAAGTACTCGTAGTATATGTACATTCACGACTCGAGATTGAGTGTGAATTGTTTTTTCCACTTCAAATGTTTCTTCAATTCGAAGAATTAACATAATAAATGATTATTCAGCCTGTATGTGGCTATGACTGAAAGTCATAAATTGGGTATATAAAGTCAACTATTTCTAGTCTGACTATATAAAATTGGCGTTTCACCCAGATGTGGTGGTTTGGGATCATCAGTAGATTACTACAAACACATCAAATCCATACGCAATATTTTGCAATTTATACAAGTAGTATATGTACATTCACGACTCGAGATTGAGTTTGAATTGTGTGAATAGATGGATATCAATCAACGTTTTTAAAAGGAACTAGGGGTCGCCCCATGGTTGAAATTTGACCCATTTATTCTATAAGTTGAAAAAAAAAACAAAGTTGACTGTTATACATATTAATCGGAAAATTAAATTTTTCGACATTGCATTCTCTGATTTCACATGATATAAATTGTTTCCGGCATTTTCAAGTATTTCAAGTAATTTTAAGCCTTTTCAAGTAACTTCAAGCATGTCCAAGTAACTTCAAATATGTTCAAGCATTTTAAAGTTACTTCAAGTATTTTCAAGCATTTTCAAGTAACTTCAAGTTACTTCAAGCATTTTCAAGTACCTTCAACCATTTTCAAGTAACTTCGAGCATGTCCAAGTAACTTCAAGCATGTTCAAGCATTATCAAATGCTTAACATGCACAGCAATGTTGTTGTTGATAACTTCAAGTAACTTCAAATATGTTCAAGCATTTTCAAGTAACTTCAAGTATTTTCAAGCATTTTCAAGTAACTTCAAGTAACTTCAAGCATTGTCAAGTACCTTCAACCATTTTCAAGTAACTTTGAGCATGTCCAAGTAACTTCAAGTATGTTCAAGCATTATCAAATGCTTAACATGCACAGCAATGTTGTTGTTGGTAACTTCAAGTAACTTCAAGTATTTTCAAGCATTTTCAAGTAACTTCAAGCATTTTCAAGTAGCTTCAAGCATTTTGAAGTAACTTCAAGCATTTTCAAGTAACTTCATGATTAGAAATGTATGCAAAGACCACATTACTCCCAAACTAGATTTTATAAGACCATTTACTGTCTCGTTTCCCTGTAGGGAAGAATGGCAGGATAACCAAGTACCAATCCATGCAACAACGATCCCCATCTATACAGATGGCTCCAAGATGGATACCGGCGTTGGTGCAGGTTTCTACTCAGAAACGCTCGGAATATCTGGCTCGATCAGACTCCCCGACTACAGCAGCGTCTTCCAAGCTGAGGTTCTGGCGGTGACAACAGCCGCTAAGCAGGCTGCAATGACGGCAATACCACAGGCTGATATTACCTTCTTCATTGACAGCCAAGCGGCAATAAAATCGATTTCCGCCACAGAAATAAAATCGAGGCTTGTAAGAAGCTGTCGCGAAGAGCTGCGGGCTCTTGGCGCGCAGCACACTGTAAGACTCTGCTGGGTCCCCGGACACAGTGGTGTCCCAGGAAATGAAAGAGCCGATGAACTGGCAAGAAAAGGATCTTCCCTTGAATCAAGGGATGCTGACACCACAGTAAAAACCCCACCCTGTTACCTTAAACAGGTGATTGGAAATAAAACACTGATGGCAGCAAACGAAAGATGGAGTGCCCTTGATTCCTGTGTTATTACAAGGAAAATGTGGCCACTATATGACAAACAAAAGACCAAGAGAATCCTTCAAATGAACAAGAATTCTTTGTCCTCTCTCACAGGTGTTATCACCGGACACAACATGCTGGGTTACCATGCAAAGAAATTAAAACTCAGCACAGATGAACTCTGCAGAGGATGTGGGGACGAGGAGGTGAATGAGGATACCCCGCATTTCCTCTTTCACTACCCTGCACTCTGTCATATCAGAAACAATATCCTGGGCAGATATTCTTCCAGGATTTAGAAGAACTCTCCGGCAATTCTGTGAATGACTTGCGCAAGTTCATCAACGCATCGGGATGGTTTGTAAACCCGCTAAGTTTTCCATAGGTTTTTCATTGGTTCCAGATAAGGGAAGCGTAACCTCCAGGGTATCACAAAGGGTCTACATTGACCTAAGTGTGACGGGCGCAGGATTCTCTTGCCCCGTCAGCCCAGTAACCTAACCTACCTAACCTAACTTCATGATATAAAATTTTATATATTTATATAAGTATAAAAACCACTTTAACTTCTCTCCATAACAGCGGGATGTAGACTATATAAACAGGCTACATTGAAAAATGGATGCAATGTCTGAGCCAACGTTACTCAGTTGGTGGTATTTTGGAGTTGGAGGAATGATTCCCTAGAACACCTTATAATTTTCCACTATTCTACCTATTGCGAACGTCTGAAAACATCCCAGAGAATTATTGCTCGACAAATTTATTGCGCAAATAACAACAGACACGCAACAGACCCTCCAATATAGGCTTGTCTAATTACGGTTTTTTTCCTTGCACAGCCAACAATCCGACAAGAATTGGATTATTATTCTGCTGCTTATAAATGCCTTACCAACGTCAGTTCGTCATCGACGCAGGGCCACTTTTATTTACAATTTTACAACTTCATTAGGGTTTCTACAAAATACAACACTGCAGTTAAAGTAGGATCGATGTTCTGCAAAGACACATACGGGACATGGATCATTAATGATATCGTAAAGAGATCGCTCATCAATTCCAGTATTTAAATTAAACTCGTTTCTTGTGAGCTGCAACATAAAAGGTCTTCAAATCTCAATCCCATCAGAGTGTTGTTGGCTTAATCACCCTACAAAGCGATTGATTGTGATGAGATGACTATATGACCGCATTAGCCGAGCAGATTATGACCAAAGCACTATCGCTAATGATGTGCTTCATTTCGATTAAAACGATACCTGATGGGAAATCATTTTTAATTACTTCATTTAGTATCCCAATTATGTGCATTTGCATTGGTATCGTTTATTTTTTATTCATTTTGTTTTTTTTACTTTTTTTTTAATAAACAAGTAAAGTGACTAAGTCATTTTAGCTATAAAAATAACCATTAAGATATTGAGGCGTTTTATTGAGAGAAATCAATTGAGTAGTGTAGGTCAGGAGAAGGGAGATAGGTCTGTTAAATTGAAAGTTTAAACAAAGAAAAAATCATACAACCGGATGTCAGTCAAGTAGTTAAGATGACGCTATTTTGGAGATCGTTTGCATGTTGTCTTATCCGGTAACGAAATCAGGTTGGCTGATGACTTGTTTATGATACAAACGAATATTTGCGCAGTCCGCTTAGAATGATTTGTTACCAGTGACAATTTACTTAAATTAATTACCTTTAAACGAATCGATGCGACGTATAGCGACAATTTAATTGCAACCATTATTTTAAAGATTTTTCTCATGCGCTAGTGCAGTTAACAAAAGTTTTGAATAAAATCCTGATGAAGATCAATTTTTTTAAGATAAAAATGTTAACAAATGCAGAGCAGAAAAAGCATCTCCAAAATTTTAAAATATATAAGTAAAACCTTTTGGCACAAATAGAAGGGACCTACATTTTCATACCAAACCCTAATGGCGGTTACATTTGATAAGCTTCCCATGATAATAGCTAGTTATTTCATTTTTGAGACTTAAAACTTGCTCAATCTTTGATTCTCAAAAAACGGATACTTACTTATATTAGGTCCGTTCGCGAACTAATATGCGCAAGTAAATTTATATAAATTTTCGTGCAAAACTACACAAACGCGTTCGCGTACTGAGAAAATGGTAAAAAGATGAACGAAAGAAAAATGTAGTTTCGTTAATTTTTCTTCACACAGAATTTCGGATGGTAAGAAAATGAAAACTGTCAAATGATGAAATCCTATGAGTTTGCCAGCAAAAAAAACAGCTATTGCTTCTTTTCAAGGCAAACTAAGAAGTTTTTACAAAAAAGCGTTCGCGTACTTTTCTTAGAAATGAGAGGATTCTCTCTCGATTTTGGAGATTTGACACTTTTCATTTTTCTATACATAAAGTACGCGAACGGACCTATTGACTTCTTACTGCCTTTCGTGTATATATGCCCTCGTATTAATAATAAACCCTTATCTGCTCGTTAACTCATGTGTAAGCTAACACGTAGTTAAGATATTTAACCGCTTGCTAAATTTTCTAATTAATAATAAAAAGTTCTTCCTATAATAACTAACTGTCGTTAACCAGGAAATGGTATGCAAATTGGAAATCGTTAATTAGGAAATTGTATGTGAATTCGTTCAGTTATTGCATGAAACCGTTTCCAACATAACATTTGGTTCAAAGATTCACTAAACAATGCTGTCAGTTATATTTGCAGTCACCCGCAATTGCTTCAAATGTTTCAACTCGGTAAACAATCTACATCAGTGAGTTAGTTTTTAACCAGAGGATAAATTCCAAAAATCATAATTAATAATAATTTGAGCTTACAACTACCAACAGTTAGTAAGGGTAACCCCTAGTTAAATATTCATTATTAATACGGGGAATGGTGTTTAAAGACGTTTACGGAAACGTGGCTCTGTTCAAAAAGTAGAAACCTATGCCTTCTAAATTTGTTAGATAATAATTTTTTTCTTCTTCTTCCTTTACTGCAACGCTACTGGTCTGCCTGTGTGGTTCGCCGGTTTGACCTCGATCATGGTGACTGGTGTAAATATCACGAATTGCAGTAGCATCAGTTTGAAGGCCTTCTTTCTGAATTGAGATCTGAACGTTTGTCTTAGTCTTACCGTCGATGCAGATTGATTCAGACTTGTTGCGCAAGTAGGCAAGGTATAGGCAAACGTTTTCAAAAAGTCTGTGATCTCGCAACCGATGAATAACTTAACGCCCGTCAAGGTCATTTTTCGAGGACGTAAGGCCAAAAACTTAGAGGTAAGTTTGACGATTGCGGGAAGTAGAGGATCGATAATCGCATAGGACTCAGAGGTAGGGGTTGGGGTATTTACATGGAAAGAAGTGAAAATGGTAGCTGCAGAAGTGGACGGAGCAGGATTGAGAACTTGGGAGTGAACGAAATTCGGGTAATTGAAGGAAGTGGTAGCAGAAGTTGTAGTATGACTTGAGAGGCGACTGGAATTCGGCGTCAGATACACGTGTGCGTTGAAGCCTAGGTGAACGGAAGAACTGTGAGGAGGTCATAGCTTAGACGGATTCCTAATGGGGGAGAGGTAGGTTGGGAAGTAGTTGTGAACGTAGAGATATTGGGGTTGGGTTGAGAAATGGGAGAAGTGTTTGTGACGGTAGACGTGTTAAAGATAAGTTTACGAAAGTAAGAGGAGAATAATAAGAAAGTTCTAGCTCTGAAACTCCAGTTTGGATCAAGGTTAGTGCTGCAGACTTAGTGCTAGACTTAATACCCTTGTAAGATACGATCCTAGGTTTGACATCTCCCGCGTTAGTCCACTTCTGGATAGACATTATTCCCAAATTCAAAACATCGTTGGCGGGACTTGAAAATAGAAATATTTCTATAGTTTGAAACTGATATTATTCCACTTGGCCGAGGATATCTTCTGACAGTTCTCGATGGCGATGATTCCATCTGGAAAAAGTACTTCAGTCGTCAGCGTGTTGGGCGGCGCTATTAATGACGAATGAATCATCTGTTTGAGTTTTGTCAAGCCTTTTATTCTAATCAGCAATTGTCCAAGGTGTGCCGAATCGGTTAAGGTCGATCGGATTGTGAAAGGCGGTTCCTTGAGGGCGGCTGGAGTAGTGCGAGTGGACGCTTGTCCAAGACTGTTATAGTTGCTGTTAAAACCCAGGGTACCGTTGAAGTTGCTGTAGTCATCGATGAAGTCAGGTGACGTTTGACAGTTATTGATTCCGGTTGTTCAAGAACCATTGATAGTATTGTTGGCGGTAGCGTCGTCTGTAGTTTGTTGTATGAGTTCTGCAGCTCATCGAACAAGGATTTGTTGTTGGGTGGTTCTAGGTACGGGTTGGTTTCATATCTGGTAAAGGCCGAATCTTCTCTGAGCAAACTTAAATTGAGTTTAACTGCTACCAGGTGCTTAGTTTAAATGGTTGCTACAGCAGCCAATTAATCGATCGCAACCGACTGACTTGCCATCGATTTGTCTGTTGCATGCAGTTCTCCAGGAATTGAAAGATGGTCGTGCAAGTATGAGTATGGTTCAATCATTCAATCATTTGGGAGTTAAGGGATAAGAGGGGAGCCAAGCCTGGTGTTGCGGTAAGATTTGGATACCACATCACGAGTTTTTTTTTTTGGAATATATCGTTTATTGTATCAAGTTTCTTCTTAAAGCTTTTAAGAAGGAAAACAAATGTTTATGGCTGGCCGCTCAGCCGTGACTATCAACCACCATACGATGGATGACAAGGATGACCCTGATCTACACATTCAGCTGATATTATCCATCTCCGATCAAGAGCTACGTATGGCCAAGAAATGTTGGTTCTCTGTCAAAAAACTTGAAAAAATTTCGAAGAAGAGCTTTCAATTTACGAAGGCGTTATATACAAATCGCACCGTTGGTGATGAGAGTAGGTCTAGCTGAGAAGGCAGTACAAACATCAAAAGGAATTTAAAATAAAATGCAATTACGATAACTCAGACTACTGTTCGTAAACAGGTGAACGAACAAATTACTAATTTTACGAACTTGTTGGGAAAAGCGTAATAAAACTTGAATTTATCTGGCTAATCCCATTTTTTAAAACATAAACGTAATAGCCGCGTGTTATTATCCCAATGATCTTGATACGGATCCGATCTGATAATAAAACGATCTGGATCATCAGACATTTTTACTTTTCAAGTGTGGTACATCTGATTAATTCTTGACATTTCACTTGACACATAAACAAAAAAAAAATGGCCGAACACGTAATTGATGTAAATAAATGTTTATTTATTGCATTTAATAATATTCTATATTACCCAATACTAAAAAAAAATGTTCTTAGTTTTTACTCGAAAGTGAAGACAGCGACTCCTATTCCAGTTCAATTGAAACTTCAATGTCCAGCAGCACAAGCGCTGATTCTTCTGATGTTGAATGTGAAAATCAAGATTTTGAGAAAGTCATCAATGCATATAGCAATGCAAATTTCAAAAAACATTTCAGACTGCATCGTTCGACGGTTCAGATCCCAATAGGTAAAATAATATCGGATCTTAAAATGTTTTTGCTAATGTTTATCATTTTATTTTCAGACCGATACAAAACGTCACAACGCTTCGTAAACATTAACAAAAGAGAATTGCCAAAACTGTTACCCTCGCCCTCGCCGTTCTGTTGTTATTGTCTTTGGAAGCTTTAAATGCTGTTAACAATTTTTTTAACTTTGTATTGAGCATTTCAGTGGTTGTTGGCTGGCTCTGGAGGGGTATAAGTAAATAAATATAAATGTTAAAGGGTTTTTAAAACTACACTTACAAGAACTTCATCTGCCTCAAGGTCCTCCAATACATTGGCCATGGCATATTTCTTTTTCCTCGAGTGTCCAAATTCGCATCGCCTCTTCGAATACGCGTGCAGGAAAGCAGTTGTTTCTGCCCGTGTCCAATTTCTTCGCTACCTAGAAAATTATTTTATTTTAGATTAGTTTCTTTATTTTAGAAATTAATATGTACTTACGATTTGCTTACGTCCATTTCTTAGTAATTGCACAGCTGTTTTCAATATCTCATGTCAGAAATGGTGTTGCCATATCGTCGCTTGAAAAGCAAACTGACATAAGTCAAAATTTGACGATTTTGAGTTAACTACTCGTATACAGAACGAATAGCAAAAAAAAAATACAATTTTTCTATCAAACCGTCATAACTATAACTCTTAAACTAACAGCATGAGGGCACAAGTGTCGTTTTGAATTTAAAGAAATATCCCTGTTGTTTTCGCAGCTACTCGTAAATGACTGTTTCTCATTTTTAACACTTTGCTTCTAAACAAATTATGAATTCGTGATAAATATGTTTCTTGAAAAGTGACACTTTTCGTGTATTGTCATTTTGCCTTGGAACAAAACTAGTTGATGAACTTCAAAGTTATTTTGATTACTTTAAGAAGTGTCGTTTTACCAATAAGCTAGGTTTTATTTTATATAATTTTATTATAGTCGATTTTTTCATTGAAAGGTCCTATATTTTTTATACCCTATTCTAAGGGTATATTATTTTTGACGCATAGTTTGTAACATACCTTAATATTGCCCGCAGACCCCTAAAAATTACTATATTTAGGATCAGCATCGATAGTAATACCGATCTAGCCATGTCCGTCCGTCCGTCCATCGGCAAAAATTAGGCCTTTAAACTGGGCCTAGAGAGCTGAAATTTTAACTATATACTCTCTAGGCTCCCGAAATAATCAAGTTTACGAATTTTTGAAATCCGCCCACAGACACGCCCACATACTCAAAGAAAAACAAAATTTTGGAAAAATCGAATTTTGAGCTAGAAAGCTGAAATTTTTTATATAGAATCTATGGCTCCTAAAACTGCTCGGGATATAAAATTTTCAAAATCCGCTCACTGACACGCCCACAAATAAATAAAACAATTTTATTGAAATACCAAAATTTGAGCTAGGGAGCTGAAATTCATAATATATACTCTCTAGTGGCCCTTTAAGCTCATTTGAAAATATTTTCAAAATCCGCCCACTGACACGCCCACAATTTAAAATCAACTTTTTTTTGCAAATCCAAAGTTTGAGCTAGGGAGCTGAAATTTATAATATATACTCTCTAGGGGGCCCTTTATGCTCATGTGTTGATTATTTTTAAATCCGCCTACTGATACGCCCACAATTAAATAAAACATTTTGTTGAAAAACCAAAGTTTGAGCTAGGGAGCGTTTTTTTACAAAAGCTTGGTTTTTTTTTTATAAAATCCTTTAAATTATACTCTAATTATAATTATAATTATATGTAGAGCGTTCTTAATAATTCAACCATGCTAAGACTTTTGTCACACCCACATATGAGGGATAGGAATAAGAATAGGGTATTTAACAGTTCGCCCAAGCGGACTGTAGCCCGTCCCTATGTTTTTATACTTAATACTATTTAAAGTGTGTTGTTTCTAAATACGCAAAAAAATACAAATCGTTTTATTTCAAAACAAAACGACACTTTTTCACACTTTTTTCTTAAATTAGTAGCAATTTGGATATAAAACGACATAATTCAAATTTTTTTTTTAAAACGCCTTTATGTAGTAACTTAAATATACCAAGAAAGAAAGAAGAAAAAAAATAATACTTTTGTACTTTACAACTTTTTGGTATTCATTGAAATTCAAAACTAAAATGATTTTTTTAAGTTATGAAAAACTACAAATGGCCTTTTCTGAAAATGTATGAATTTTGACTTATGTCAGTTTGCTTTTCAAGCGACGATATGTATGCATTTAGGAATTCAGTATACCTACCCAGAAATATGGACCTGTTTGACATTTTATTTTCGCTTGAAGAACAAGTGATTTTAGTACTTTTGGGTGCCAATATAACTAATTACACTGTAAGCGTCAAAATATAAGTAATTTGTTCGTAATTTTCGGAATGTTGTATATAATTCGTAGTTAGCTGGGAATTTTTAAAATTAATAATAAGTAAGATGGCAACTCCGTACTTGATAACACAACAGAGGTACCAACATCTACAAGTTAAGACATTGCTCTGGTAGTGAGTTTTGTAATAAAATTTTGGATTACGATTAATGATCCCAATAAAAAGCAAGATCCTGTGTTGTTTTTGTTTTTCGTATTGAATTTAAAAAATTTCTTAAAATTAAATCAAGAAACTACCTGATCGTTAACATGTGGAACAGAGCGTATCTTTCTTTTCTTTTTAATGTTCTTCAGCCTTAAGAAATGTACAACTTTGTTTAACTTAAAATCTGATGGTTCGTCTCAGAAACTATCCATTCAAATCAAGCCCAAATATCTGCCCTCATTGATATTACATAGTATTCTGTAATCAAATCGTGAAATGATGGTAACATTGAAACAAGATAACATTGCTAGTCCATATCCACAGCGGACATAACAGGTGGAACCTTTACGACTTGAAAGGCCGTTAAACCATTTATTTGTGTCCATGTACAGCTTTAACATGTTGCCTAAGCCCACCAACATACAAGCGATGAGCATTGAGTTCAAAGCTCATGTTCGTCATCAGTAAAGCGGCTCAACACATCGTCACCCAAATCCGCTATCGATACGTGCTTACCCATGTGTAGACCGCAAATAAAAGTTTCAACAAAACTCTATTAGTGCTCCAGTTTAACGAACCGCCTCACGAAAATTAACCAAACAACACCACAACCAGGGACCGTTTAACGATCCCCAAACGAGACTTTTATGGTTCCTTGACAGCGATAAAGTCCCCACCAGAAGATTGAATTACCGCCGCACACATTGGTCAGCACAACATGCGCGTAAGTCAAAATCACAAGTATCACGGTATCGGGGCAACAATGGACAGGCCAATTATTGTGTTAATCAACGTCTTAATAACAGCCATTTTATTGTTATTCTAATGGCAAACGGGTGAAAAGGCAGTGCAAAATCAGTCCAAAACGGCAACCGCTTAGTTGCTATTGTGGCCAATGAACAAGTGCAAGCTAGGTAGGATCGCACCTTCCTCTGGTGTGTCTTGATTCAGTTTCAGCCTTCCTTGACGCGCATTTCGCTCACGTACAGTAATAAACAAATGGTTTCACAGTTGTTTAGCTGACCAGTTTGGCGTGAATTTTAATCAGGCGTCACCCATTTGCAAGCGTGCAAATTGATCGCTAAATGTTTTCGATTATCTAAGACCAATTACCCGGCACACATTATGTATGCGTTGCGCCCGCAGGTGCTGGCCTAAAAGCTGTGGAACAGCACAAACACTTCTGCTGTCGTCACAATGCGCAAAAATCAGAGGAAGAAAAATAATAGGGCGGTGTTGGCAAGGACAATATCTCAATATGACCAGCTACTTTAAAAATGAAAGCATTTTTAAGAATGGTCTCCAACTGACTGATATAAGCCCACCAAATAATTTCAATTATTCCCTTTCGAATCGATTTCAATAAAAAATTCCATCTGACTATCAAAAATTTGGCGTGAAAAATGTATCAAAATCCGCAAACACTTTCGTGCGTCACAACGAAACGCAGATTGCCAACAAAGCAAAAGTCAATAATTGGCCATGAATCTGAATCACAGAAGCCAGAAGCAGCCTCAAATGGAAATCCCAATCGTAGAATCACTTACTCGCCCTTGAAAAGGATATGACTGACCATCACGTTGCTCGCAGTCAGCTCGTTGACAGACGATGATATGTTGTGTTCCCGTGCGAGCACCTCCAGCGCTATAAACGGTGTATGCGCGTACAATTATCATTGTTGTCGTTGGTTGCTTTTGGCAACGGTGGATCGGGAACACAAAGCCACGACTAGGTCTTATCAAATCATCAGATCGCTAATAATTTCAACGAATTCAGGAGAATAATCGCTCGCAAAATACACCGTATCAGATTGGACATGACTAGAATACCGACTGCAGGGAGAGGGTACCTGCTCGTATTATATTTTTAGATACTCACCGGGCATAGCTGGCCATGTGGATCACATCAAAACACTCGCTCCATTCTCCACTATGAAGTCAAATGTGTATGGATTGGTGCTAGTGATCGCGATCTGGTTTGGAGACCAAACCAATTTCCGGGATTACGACTCCTCCGCGAGAATGCAAACAGATCATTTCGCTTCGTTCATTTAAATTAATGAATCCGAAAACATTTTAATCATGCACAGCAGCTCCATCATCATCAGCAGCATCGTCGTCGAGTGGAAATGGAAATATGAAGATGCCAAGCCACAGCCCGCTGAGATGAGCGAAGCCATCATGTGTCTCGAGGTGAAAATGCCGTCCTGCATGCCGCAACAGAGCAGGATAGTGCTATGATTCCTGATGATTCGTTTGTTTTATTTCGTGAATTTATTGTCCGACCATTAATTATCCAGCAAAAGCTGGACACGGATGGATGCCTCTCAGACAGCAGCAGCCAAATCAGCAGTAAAGCTAACTCCCGAGACTGTGTCTCAGCGCTGCTTGCTCGGTATCATTACCATTTGATGGATTTTGTTAATTTTATTATGATAGGTCGTTTGGACAGATTCAAATTTGTTTTCTGTAACGAATCAATTTCGGCCCCGGATAGCGGCAGCGGAGTGGAGTAGAGCGACGCGCTGCATTTTTTCGGGAGAAGCATCATGTGGTGAGTGAAAATTAGCTGCAGCTTCACTTGGAGGCGTCCGTTTATGCCGAACCTGACAAGTAATTATTTCTATCGGTATTAGCTTAGTGGCCGCCACTGCAGTGCGGCACCAAGGGGTCAGCTGCAAGATGGATACGTGTTGGTCTTTCGGTTCCACTACCAGGCACAGGCAGGCAGGCATGTTGTGTGTGTTTAAGATGTGGTAATTGCCTTAACGACTTTTACTCTTCGGCTAACCGCCTGGGGGTGATGAGGTGCCAGTGCGTTGACTCGCTTGAGACTGAGTGAAACCAGCATGGCTGCTTAATTTTATAAAATGACGCCATCAATCATAATGCAACGATTCATTTGCATTTAAATTGCTTGCTAATGTCAAGTTATCTAAGGAACATCATCTGTCTCAGTTCTGCGGAGGGAAGAGAATGCAATGTTTTTGTTTCGTGTTGTTTTCGAAAAGAAGAATACACTTGCAAAGAAATGAGGTACTTTTTGCTGATGAGTTAATTTACGGAAAGTTTCCCAGCAGAAGAGTTAACAAAACAAATACAATATAATTAAAGCCGGGCTTGCAGTATAAATTGGGAAATTAATTTTTGGCATTACGGTCGAGTGAATTGTTACTTTGGTGGTGCATCTGTTTTGCGATCTGGAGGAGAGCTGGCTGAAATAAGCAAATTGGATAAAACTTATACAAGGTATGGTTTCATTGCGTGCTACTTAAATCGCAATAAGTTCATAGCCCCATATTAGTAATGCATATTTATCCAGTAGTCAGCCACAACTCACTGTTTGTTCAGTAGTTAAACTTGAATTCTTATTAATACTTAATTTTTGAATTTATCCGCTATTTACAGCCGTATTAATAAGAAAACACTATCCACTCTTTAACACAAGAGTTATCTGGCACACGGTTAGCGACTTTGTCCAATGATAACTTTTCTGATTAATAAAAATATGTTTTCTCTGTGTAAGCTGTTTCCTCTTTATCACTTACTAGCTGACCATGCTCGCCTTGCTTCGCCAGTCTGCAACTTCTCAAATTTAAAACAAAATACTTGCTGATAAGAACTGATAAAGAAAACGTCGAGAGTTTCCCTTCCCATTATATGGATATACTCTCAGTTTGACTCCCTCTCAATCTCAATTACATTTCATACCCTATCTTTCTCAATCCCATGCGCCACAAAAAAAAACAACACAAACTACAAAAGGTGCATAAAAGAAAAAGAAAAAGCACACAGCACAAACGGTACAGAGCGAGAGAAACAGAGTTGTGCCGCACACACCCACAAATTTTTCCCCACTCAACGCTGGGAAAATCCAACGATCTAGCTTCAATCGAACATTTTACTTTTTTTTAATTGTATACAATTTATAATTTAATGCTTATTGTTCAACTTTAGGATAACCTACAAAGATGATTTATATCTTAAAATCCTTGTAGATAATTGAACTTTATAATAAAAAAAAATCCTATTTCATTTGGATGAGTCATTCCAAAGCTAGGAGCTAGAAAGCATTCGAGAGTTACAACTTTTCTTAGATATCAGCTTAGATCTCCGCTTCCGGACAGCGGATGAAGCATTTTCCCGCCGTAAAAAGTAGCCTATATTCATCAGGGATAATGTCGGCTTCTAATGGTAAAACAATTTTTCAAATCGGTCCATTAGTTTCGGAGCCTATTCAAAACAAACAAACAAACAAACAATCAAATCTTTCCTCTTTATAATATTAGTATAGACAACACGACAGCACTTTACCAAATTATACTCAAAAATCGAGTCTGTCTGTCATATTTTATCAGTTGACACTCATTTATGTGTATTCCGTTCCAATACTATGGTACTACTATGGTGTCAACGCACTATGAAAGAGTAATATCCCCAAATTGGAGACAGTGTTCTCTCTCATCATCTCAATGTTTATACACATGCATGTGTATCCTCTCAATTTGTAAATGCATGAACTACAATCGGAGAATGTGTGAAGTTATCCGCTCTCTATACGCCGAATTCGGTGAGTTAAGTTATCAACTCGTTGTCACATGTCAGTGAAAGCTAACACACGTTTATTAATAAGAATTATAAGTTAACAGATGTGCTAGCGCTAACTCGCCGCTTTTCGTGGTTTTCTTAATACGGTATATATAGATCCAATGTTGATTGGATGACTTATTTAACTGAAAAGTAGAACAAATCTCTTCACCAAGGTGGTGAAAGTGAGATCGTTGCGATTGATATTTTAAAGGCATTTGACAGACTATGGCATCAAGCTCCCTTGTCTAAAATGCGTGGATTGGTAATCGCTGATAATCTTCTACAATGGATTAGAAACTTCATTTTGGACCGTCCAATTCGAGTTGTTTCGTACGGTATCAAGTATACAAATCAACAAATAAAGACTGGTATTCCCCAAGGCTCCGTTTTGGGTCCAACTCTCTTTCTCATTTTAATAAATCATTTCCCGTCTGCCACCTGCAATCCAATCCATTCCTTCGCTGATAACAGTAAACTCAGCATCTCATATTCGTTTCTTGGATCACGTCCCTCATCTTATCTTCGGGTATGGAACTGAACCGGCAACGATTTTTAAGCTCAATAAATTCCGATCTTGACGGCATAACTGAGTTCGGTTTAACTAATAAAGTGGAATTTATTGCTTTAAAAACGCAATGCTGTCTTCTATCATTAAATCAAAAACCAAACACCCTGCCCTTATACATGAATGGCACTTTCATCGCTTAAACCGAACGGCTTTCCATTCTCAGCATGTGCGTTAATGACAACCTTCATTGGAGTGACCCCATATTTGATGTAGTAAAGAACGCTGCGAAATTTGGAGCTACTCAACAGAACACAAAAACCTGCGATAAAACTTATTGATAATCGGAAACTCGCGGAAACGTTTGACTCTCTTAGTTATCGTCGCAATGTCTCCTGTCTATCGCTGTTTTATCGATATTACAACCATAAGTGCTCAAACGAAATAGCCAGTTGCATTCCACCCTTAGAACATTTCATCCGCAAAACCCGCTGTGCAAGGAATGCGCATCAGTTCACCCTCAAGCCTGTATTCGGTCGTACAGTAAAATTTGAAGAATCTTTCCTTAGCCGTATAACACGAATATGGAATGCTCTTCCTCGCTCCATTTGTCCTTCAGACTATAATCTACAAACATTCAAAACCACCGTGCATCGGCATCTCTCCCTATCTTCTAATTCATTATTTATCGTTATGCACACATCTGGCCTTGTTTCACTGCACCTTATTATATGAGAGCCAATGGAGTACACCCAATTAGCATTCACCAGAATGTTCGTCTTCCCTTTGTGGCAGCAGAAGTTGACGATATCATTGCTAGAAACGATGAAAAGTAGGTATTTTCTATTAAATACCGAGCTATATCAGTCAATACATCAGAACCGTCAAGGATCTGCTTGACATGGAACTCGAGGGACGAAAACTGGGACACATTTACTTGGAATAAGAATGGTAAGTGAATGAAATCGAAAAAGACTTTGTGATCTGTTTCGTTTCTTTTTTATTTCTGAAAGTGTGATCACTCTTCAACAATTCGCTGAAGTATTTTGTGATAATTTGGTTCTCAATCAGGTGCCATTTGTACCGGCAATAGCCCAGGCAACTCAATGCTTTTCTCAACGAACCACCGATCCTAGAAGAAAGTTGTGACCAACATGTCATGCGCCTACTCTGAAGTTCGACTTCCCAAGACTAACCGTCCATTTCGGAATCTCAGTAACACAGAACCGAAATAAGAGAACATGATAACCGGATGCTAGACTTTTTAGATGTACGATTTCAAAATGCAAATAAAACATAGGGAAGGGATAAAGTCCGATCAGACTCAAAGCGAAACCCTTTGGACACAGCATTATTCTAGATTTTCTACCGAGAGAACTTGCACCGCCTTCAACACACTATATCATTCCCAGAATGTCTTTCATAAAGCATTTCGAAGTTCAGCTCACCACTAGATCAGAATGACACAATGGAAGCTACTAAGGACTTCGATGTAACAATTTATACACTACACACACGGAACACAGAGACAAACAGACATATTAAGCAAATATATAAACAGCATCAACACCAAAATAAAAGAGACAACAGAAATCGAAAACAATAACATAATTAATTTCTTAGACCTCAACATAACAAAAAGCAACAACAAATTAAAATACAAAATATACAGAAAACCAACAACAACAGACATTACTTTAAATAAACAATAAATCACACCACCCACACAACCAAAAAATGGCAGCATATAACTCATTACTATATAGACTTATCACAATACCAATGGACAGAAAAGATTACCAAATAGAACTCAACACAATAAAATACATAGGACAAGAAAACGGATATAAACCATCAACAATAGACAAATTACATAAAAAGATGAAACAAAAAATTTATAATAAAATAAACAACAACAACAGCAACACAACAGAAAATAAATATACAGCCATAACATATACTAATATACTACCACAATTAATACAACAACAATGCAAAAAACAAAACATTAACATATCATTCAGGACGAACAACACTATACAAAAAATATTAAAGCCAACAACCAAAACAAACAAAGAAAATTTATCCGGGGTATATACTCGTAAAACAAAATGTAACGACTGCGAAAAATACTACATAGGACAAATAGGGAGAACCTTCAAAGACAGATTCAAAGAACATAGACCCCAAAATAACACAAAATCAGCATATGCGCAACACCTAATTGACAATAACCACAATTACAATAACTTCGAATCTAATTTAATACCATTACATATAAAACAAAAAGGTAAACAACTTGACGCCACAGAAGAATTTGAAATACATAAAGCCTACAAATTAGAACGAGATAACCTGCTAAACGACAAACTAACAATAAAAACAAACCACTTATTCGATACTGAAATAAACAGCATAAGACAAAAAGAGATAAACATACGAGTAAATAACACCTATAGCCCCACACCAGAACAATAAACAGCCCCAGTAACAAACTCAAGTCGCCCGAAGATGAAGCAGTAGCTTCGAAACGCATCGCGAAAAACAGAAATAAATAAGTTGTGAAAATAAAAACGAAAAACACAAATAAAGTAATATTTAAACAAAAGTTGAATATCTTTTAATTCAAACTATGTACACAGGCGGTTCAAATATCGACTGCGACGTGAGGTGAAAATGCTACAGACATCCGGATATCACAAGCGTTTTCCAGGCGGAGCTACTAGCTTTCCGTGAAGCCTGTCACCAGATCAAACTACACTCAAACATAACGCCGAGGCAAAAGATCGCTATACTTATTGACAGTCAAGCTGCCATTTAAGCGACAGCTTCAGTCACAACCGCCACACCTACCTACCTACCTACCCTACCTATCTACCTACCTACCTACCTACCATGAGTCAACATTAATATACCCTTAGAATAGGGTATATGTAAATACTTTCAATTTCAAGCTTTTATTTTGGGTCAGTTTTCTGCATTTTGTTCGCTGGTGGTAATGTGATAAAGATGTTCTCAGCGATGTTGCTCATCTGATTTCTGTCAAACGTCGACAACTGTCACGCAACATCAACCAGCGAATATTCTGACTCAAATTTTTTCACTAGACTAAGAATTGCTTGTCTACTGGGACGAGAAGTAGGGCCGAAAATTGGCGTTAACGCTCTTAATGTTGCGAACACCGACTCGAAATTTCGGTATTCAATTTTAAAATTTTTGTAAACGTTATTCCTTTGTGTACTTCACCAGGATGAAAATGTTGATGTTACTCAATATTTTGACATTACAGTTTGGTAATCGGTTTAAGTTTGCGTTTACACTGAAAGTTTGAAGTTGATAAGTCGCTAATGAAAGACCCTTTAGTAGTGAATTTCCCTCCATGCCGCAGGAAAGGAAAGTGCAAAAAAACTGTTCCAGCCCTTCGGAATACAGGCCTATTAGTGTTTTATCCTTTTTGTGTAAATTATTTGAAAAGTATTAAATGAAAACAATTTACTCTCACAATGGCAATCTGGTTTTCGCAGTAAACACAACAACACAAAAATCTGCAGTAATTAAAGTTACGTCGGACATACGATTCGCCTCAGACTCTGATAAATTTGGTGTCAGATTTTGCTAAGGCCTTCGGCTGAAGTGATCACCCTATCCTTCCCTCTAAACTGAAGAGAAGTTTTAACTTTGCAACCACCTCGATTAAGCTATTGTGCATTCTTGTGTTAGCAGTGGAAGTGAGTGCAAGTATTCTCATACACCTAGTGTTTTGCATAAAGAATTAAAAATTTCTCGTAAAAGAGTTCGTTGTGACTCTGGTGATGGCAATGCTCGCCCTCCCAGCAAGTATTTAAATAAAAATAAAAAATATATTCATGACCAAATGAATAATAACAATCAAAACTATTATCAGCCCTTGCAAAGCCTCATGGCTGATGCAGATGATATGGATGAAATATCCGAAAACGATAATAATGATCGTTCCAACGTCATTAAAGAAAGTGTTCCTCCTATAGTGGTTCTCAAATCTACAAGTGAACGAGTGCGTCAAATACTAAGTGATTTAAAGATCGACAAATATCTTATCAAAAATATCTCTCTCGGTCAAAAAATTATCTCCCCATCGAATGAAATCTTCGAAAAAATTAAAACAGAACTTGTTAAATCTGACATTAAATTTTTTTCATACTCGCGCAAAGAGATGCGACCTCTTAAAGTGGTATTATCGGGGCTTGATTTCATAGCCGAAAAATTAGTAAAAGATGAACTTATTTCGTCTGGAATAAAGTGCATCGATGTGAAAGTGATCACTGACAACCCTAAAACAAATTCCCAAACTAAAAGCTACATTTACATCGTTTATATTCAACGCGGTACAATAAAACTAAACGAACTTAAGCGAAACCATGCATGTTTGTTTAAAACTCTTATCCGCTGGGATTTTAAAAGGCAAAACCCCGGAAAAATAACGCAATGTCATAATTGTCAGCTCTATGGACATGGTTCCATGCACTGTCACATTAAGAGTTTCTGTGCTAACTGCGCCGGCAACCATAAAACAACTGAATGCAAAATTTCTGACGTGATTCGATGCGCCAATTGCAATGGTCCTCACAAGTCATCCGACTCCAGCTGTATAAGTCGCCAACAATACCTAGATATTCGTCATAAACTCTCCAACCATCGACATGTAGCCAACAATAAGCACGCACCACCTACACTATCATCACAAAAACCGTTTGATCCACATTCTCTTTCTCATTTTCCTCCCTTACCCCAACGCCCCCCTCCACCACCACATAGGCTTGCAACTAGAAATCGCCCTACTGTTTCCTCATCATTACCATCATCATTGGCACCTGTACACCACAATCAAGTTCCACTTGAGAACAAAACATCATCATCTAATACAAAAGAGCTCAATGCATTATTCTCCTTTGAAGAGATTAATTCTCTTCTGAGTGAAGTTTTAGCTAGACTTAGAGTCTGTCATACCAAAAGTGATCAGTTCAATGTAATTACATCTCTTGCTATTAAGTATATTTACTCAAATGAACATGTTATATAATTCTCTTAACATTATTACCTGGAATGCCAGAAGCATTACAAAAAAACAACTAGAATTTTTTAATTTTATTATTGATAAAAAAGTTGACATTGCTTTAATTTCTGAAACCTGGTTAAATGCTAACAAATCTTTTTCACACCCAAACTTTAAATGTTATCGTCTTGACAGGAGAAACGAAATATAAGGAGGTGTTGCTGTTGTCATAAGAAAAGATATCCGTCACTCGGTTCACTACAATTTGCAACTAAGATGTATTGAGTCAATAGGAATAGATGTATTTTTGGAAAATGACTCCAAGGTAAGTATTTTTTCTGTCTACTTCCCGGGTGGAAATAGAACTCTTGATAAAATTACTCTATTTAAAAGCGATTTACAAAAGATTTTCAGAAGCCGTAGCAAAGTCATTTTTGGTGGTGACTTAAACTGTCGCCATCGACTATGGAATTGTCTCAGGGCAAATTGCTGGGGTAACGTATTGTATGATGCCAACGAGACATCCAAATTTTTCTTTACTATACCCACCTAATTATACATATGTTCCTACATCTAAATCTAAAAGTCCTTCTACTTTAGACTTTTTTATTACAAATATACCAACTTACTGTTCCATGCCATTTACTTTTAATGAATTAGGTTCTGACCATCTCCCTGTAAATATGAATATGAGTCTCCGACCTCAAGTTAAACAAATCAGATTATGCTATAAATTTTCTGCAGCAAATTGGGACTTATTTTCGTCCTTTATTAACAGTAACTGCAATAATACTTCTACTACCAACACAACTCAAATTGATTCAATGTGCAGTAATTTTGTTTCCCTGTTGAGCAGGGCAGCTGACTTTGCAATACCTAAGTGCCTTGTAAGAAATGATCATTCGGCTCGACTACCTAGCAATATTTTATTTTTAATAAGACTTAGAAACTCGGAAAGAAGGAAATGGCTTCGCTATCGTTATGATAGCTTCCTCAAAAGTACAAAAATTTTAAACTCAGCAATAGCAAATGAAATTAATAATTACAGAAACTCTCGTTGGAATAATCTCCTTTCCTCCTTCGAAAAATCAAGTAAACCTTTTTGGAAAGTTGCCAAGGTTATAAAGAAAAGAGGTTCAAGTATTCCACCTCTCAAATCGAATAACGAATTGCTAATAACGGCAAAAGAAAAAGCAAACCTATTAGCTTCAAATTTTTCAAGGAATCATGAAATAACTGCTCGTTTTAGTGACGTCAGTACTTCTACTGATGTATCAAATACAATTATTTTTGTCTCGCAATCAAATGTCGAACAAACTGGTTTGAATTCTGTTAATCCTAGCAAAGTAAGAAAATTGATCCAAAGCTTAAAAAATAAAAAGTGCCCTGGCATGGACGGTATAAGCAACACACTTTTGAAATCTGTCCCCCTCTCAGGCTTACGATACCTAACTTCAATTTTCAATGCTTGTCTTAAATTAAATTACTTTCCAGATTGCTGGAAAACTGCCATGGTGATACCAATTGCTAAGCCTGGTAAACTAAGAGATGATCCTGGCAGCTATAGGCCTATAAGCTTACTGAGCTCTATAAGCAAGTTACTTGAAAAAATAATCAAGGAAAATCTTGATAATCACCTCACTGCGAATAATATTCTGCCTGATTATCAATTTGGGTTCAGACCCTTCCATAGCACCAATCACCAAATTTTGAGAATCAAAAACCATGTAAAAGAAAAATTTTGTAGAAAAGAGTCGACTGCCTTAGTACTTTTGGATATTGAAAAGTCCTTCGATACGGTCTGGCACGACGCATTGATCCACAAACTTGTTAAATTTAACTTTCCAATGGCGACAGTAAAAATTATTCAAAGCATTTTAAGTGGGAGAAAATTTTTAGTTAAAGTACAAGACAATTTATCTTCAGTACATAATATTCCATATGGAATTCCTCAAGGTACAGTACTTGGTCCCATCCTCTTTAATATATTTGTCTCCGATTTACCAAATCTTGGAAATAATATTGGTATTGCAATGTTTGCTGATGACACGGCTATTTTTACATCGGGCACTTATTTTCAGGACGTCTGCAACACGTTGCAAATGAGTCTTTCTTCAATAGAAAAATACTTTTTTAAATGGAAGATTAAAGTAAATCCTTTGAAAACACAAGCTATTTGGTTTACAAGGCGTCGAAAATCTTGTTTTCTCCCAAATAATGTACAACTTCGAATGGGCTCTGTTAATATTGACTGGTCCGAACATTGTCGATATCTTGGGGTTATAATAGACAAAAAATGCAATTTTCACAAACATATATCTACAACTATTGACAAGATAAATCTATACAAAAGAATTTTGTACCCATTAATATGTAGAAGTTCTAAACTTAGCAAAGAAAATAAAATTTTAATGTACAAATCAATTTTCCAATCTATCCTCCTATACGGTGCTCCTGTTTGGTACGATTGTGCCAAAACTCACAAACTTAAGCTTCAAACATGTCAAAACAAAGTTCTCAAAATGATGCTTGATTTACCATGGTGCTATTCAACTTGCAGGCTTCATGAACAAAGCAATGTCAATCTTTTGGACTCCCTTATCGAAAATTTGACACACAAATTTTATGTAAATTGTTCCTTCTCTGATAATAAACTGATTAAATGTTTATCTCCACCATAAATTTATATATACATATTATGTATTTTGTACTTTATTATATGTTTTCGATAGAGTCTTTGAAATTGGGCTAAATGAATTTGCCAAAAAAAATGTAATTGAAAATGTATAATTCATAAACTTAACGTGGGAGTTTTGCAATATTAGTTTTTTAAGAGTTGAATAAGGGTTTTAATTGTAGCTTTCCCTTGAATAATTAATATTAAAATTCATTATACAACTTATTATTATTATATGCTAGTTTAAATTTATAGTTGAAAAGGAAAATGTTTATCCTAAATCTCTAAAAATAGCATGTTCTTACTAAATGTAAAAGAAATAATCTATATTGCTACTTAAAATAAAAATAAAAAAAAAAAAAAGCTATTGTGCAGTTATCTGAAAAATGGAGTACAGCAAGTAAATACTGCAGTGGATATATCAAATCCAATTACAACCATTACAGGAATACCTCAGGGATCAGTATTGGGTCCACTATTATTCTCGCTGTTTATTAATGACCATCCCGATGTCATTCGCAATTACCAAATTCATTTATATGCTGATAATAAGGTACTTTACACAATTAGTCTGTTGGAGGACTCTATGGAATGAGGACTATGAGGGTTAAAGCCTTATTCTCCTTAATTCTAATGCTAATGGTATGAAATTTAATCCTGCTAAGCCTGTTGCCATGTTATGATCTAGAGATGAACCTAATCATGTAGAATTTCCTTTAGTTGTTAATGAAACTATTGCCTATGTGAAGGATGTTAAGGGCATGGGATATAGAATAAAGAGTGACATAAGCTGCTGTAGGGCAATATCAGATACGATTAGATATATTTACTCTTTACTACGAACTTTTAGATCTTCTTTGAACCCTTTATCAACCAATATGAAAATATACCTCTTTAAGTCATTATTTATGCCCGACTTCATTTTTAAATGTTTAGTATATCCAATTACTGGGGCAGAGTGTCAGAAGTTCGTGTGTTGGACTACTAATTTAAATGTCTCAGGCTCAAATCTTGCCGGGCCCAAGTGACATCTAAAAGTTTAATGCACTGCCCCACATCTTGCGAACGTCTGACAAACATCCAAGAGTATCAATTGTCAAAGAAGTTTCTCAAATTTGCCGTTGGGATTCGACTTTATATTGTAGATCCCTTCCACTTTGCACAAGCAAGTGGTTGGAGAAGCCAGATTTTAGGCTCTGTACGGGCCATTGATGCCTAATATTTGTATATCCAATTCTGGATTGTGAGTGCAAGCGCAAACTTAATGTTGCTCTAAATAACTGTATTCCATGTATATACTGTATTCCGAGGTTTCAAGTGTATCACATTTCAAACATACTCTCTTTGGTATTAATCTTGATATGTATTTAACGTTCAGGTTACTACCTACTGAAGCTTCTAGATATCATCAAAAATAGCTGTCCTAATAACCTCAATGAATTACTCCATTTTGCACGCTCACCAAAAGGATTGAAATTAAAATTACCGCGTTACTCAGGCAGCATAGTAGAACGCTCATTTTATGTATCTGCGATTCGTTTGTGGAATTTGCTTCCAAATGAATATTAAAGAACTGCTGCAGCGACAACCTTTAAGGGGAAACTATTTTTGCACTTCTCATACCAAATAAACGAGTAAGTACGTATTGCCCTTTTTTACTTTATTTTTTGTACTTTTCTTTTTTATCTGACCACTTTTGTATTGTTTTGTAAATAACTATAATAATTGCATTATAAAATTTGGGGAATGATATTAATTGTTGAACCTATCTTCAATCACTATTCAACAACTTATTTTATCAACAAGAAAATTTTGTAAATTAAATTGTAGATACTCTAAAAGATTTGTCGTTGTAAACTAAATATTTTTCCAAATTAATGAAATAAAATGAAATATTTATCTAAAGGTCTGGCGTTCAAATCCCATCGGTGCCCAATAACAACAAAATTGGTTTTTAACTGCCACACCTCTTGCGAACATCTGACAAACATCCACAAACATCAAATCGATACGAAACAGACGTAATAGGGCTTGGAAGAACTATTTAAAAAGTCTCTGCCATTCAGATCTTGAACTCTATCTCACATTATTCAATGAGTTCAAATCTTTATCCTGCAACTTATATATTGACTACATAAGTAAAATGGAATGCTCTCTAAAATTGGACCCCAAACTTTTTTGGGGATTTGTTAATTCTAAGAAAAAAACCGATGGTCATCCATCGAAACTTACTTACAATAGCTCTACAACTGCTGATTCGCTAGATGCAAGCAATATGTTTGCAGATTATTTCAGTAAGTCGTTTAGGGTGACCCCTCTTCACATAGATGAGCAATATTTTAGTTATATAACTAGCTGTTCCCAAATAAGTTTTAGTAGCTTCTCATTTGACTTGGAAACAATTTTAAATTTTATTTCTTCTCTGAAGAATGATTATTCATCAGGTCCTGATGGCATTGCACCGATCGTTCTTAGAAAATGTAGTCATGCAATTGCTCCATATCTTAAATATCTGTTTGAATTGTCCATTAGTACTGGTAAATTCCCTTATCTATGGAAAAGTGCCTTTATCACACCTGTATTTAAAAAAGGCGAACGTGGTGATATCACTAATTATAGGCCTATTTCAAAGCTTTCGTGTATCCCTAAGCTTTTTGAACAAATTGTTTGCGAAAAGTTAATATTTCTTTGTCGCAATTTAATTTGTAATGAACAGCATGGATTTGTAAGAAACAGATCCACTGTCACTAATCTGTTAAGTTTCTTGCATGATTGTTCTAATGCCTTAGAGAATAAGGACGAAATGGATTGCATATACACTGACTTCTCTAAAGCTTTCGACCAGCTGTCCCATGAAATAATCGAGTTTAAGCTCAGGGCTTTTGGTTTCCATCCAAGTTTCATAAAATGGGTTAATTCATACCTTAGATCAAGGGTTTATCAAGTCAAATTTAGAGGATCGCTATCTGTATCTCTTACAGCTGAGTCTGGAGTTCCCCAAGGTAGTCACCTCGGACCAATTCTATTTATACTAGCCATTAATGATGTTAAAGCATGTATAAATCACAGTAATATCCTGATCTACGCTGATGATATGAAAATATTTAAATCTATCACTAATCAGCAAGATAGAATTTTTCTTCAATCTGACATTAATAGCTTCGCCAATTGGTGTGATAAAAACGGTTTATCCCTGAACCCTACTAAATGTCAACATATGACATTCTCTAGAAAGAATATACCTTCCACCTTGCAATATTCTTTGTCTCAACATATTCTTTGTAATGTTGATAATTTTAAGGATCTTGGGGTTTATTTCGATCCCAAACTGGTTTTTGCCAAGCATATCAATTTTATTGTTAATAAATCTAATTCTATGCTGGGCTTCGTAAAAAGGTGGGCGAAAGAATTTAATGACCCATACGTTACTATGTCATTGTACAATTGTTTTGTCCGTCCGATTCTAGAGTATGCCTCACAAGTTTGGACGCCGTTCTACAACATTCATTCAAATCGAATAGAGGCCATTCAACGTAAATTTATTCGATTTGCACTTAGAGGACTTCCATGGGATGATCCTTTTAACCTTCCTCCTTACAGTCAGCGTATTAAGCTTCTTCAAATGTTACCCCTTTCTCAACGAAGGCTTAATAGCAAATAGATGCACCTGACTTGCTGTCGTCTATTGGCTTTAATTTTCGTGGTGGTGCCCATAATTTGCGCAGTGCTGAATTATTGTTTAGCCCCCATCATAGAACGAATTATGGGAAGCATGAGCCTATAAGTCGCATGAGTAGAATCTATAATCTAAATGATCATGTGATTGACTTGCATGTTAGTAAAATTAAGCTGAAAAATATTTTGCGTGATAATACTCGTACCTTAATGTCTTAAATTGTTTGCATTATTTTGTGTCTGTGTTAGTATTTTATAGGTACATAATTATTGTATTTTTAATTGTTTTGTCCTTACTAACACCTGCACTAAATGATGAGCCTGTGAGAGCACTTTTAGTGCCGGCAATTTCTGCTCGTGATAGTTGCTTGCTTTAAGCACTCCACGACACAGAGCTGATAGTGTAAAAAAAAAAAAAAAGAGTATAAATTCTCATTTAATGTGTTCTGTTCTTAAATTTTCCGTTCGGAGTTCAATTCAAGTAGCGGACATAATAATATTTGGTAACATAGGAGTAGGAAAACTCCTTCGATCAACGATCAAAAAAGCCGAGCTATTAGTTAGCTTTGTTAACTTTGATATCGACGTCAACAATTTGAGCTACAGAAAATACCATGATCAAATAAAACGAACTACGAAAGAACCTTTGCGCTTCAAAACAATATATTTTAGGTAGTATCTCAGTGAATACAAATCAATCAAAAGTGTCGGTGGAAATGCTCGTTGGTCAAAAGGTGTCATTTTTTGCGTGTAGCTAAGTGAAAATCGTTGAAAGACATCGCTTGCGACTTGGGGACTTGAAACACCCACTAAAAACACCAATAGAAGGCATGATGTTACCATCCTTCCAGTAATCGCACCTAGTCGTCAGACTAATTAGCAATTTTGTTTTAATATTTGCTTATGTACTTATGTAGGTACTGTTTTTAGCAACTAACATTGGTGTGTTACCTTTTGTTTTTTTAAATCATATATTTTTCTTGTAACATATATATTTCTTTCCTTTTTATCTAGTTAACTAGTTCAAAAGGTTTAACTCTACGTAATCTCCTAACTAAATTATTGTTATTAAGTAGTTGAACTACTTCTAAATTAGCATGGTTGCGAAGCCTAACTTCATGTCTACTTGCGACCTTCCGAACCTCATCGTCTACCATTTCAATTTTTAGATCCCTATGTAGATCAGCATTACGTATGTACCACGGCGCATTAACAATATTGCGTAATACTTTGTTTTGAAATCATTGTATGCTTTGAAGATTTGTCTTTCTTGTGCACCCCCATAACTCGAGGCCATATGTCCAAATTGGTTTTAATATTTGCTTGTAGAGAAGCAGTTTGTTGTCGATTGAGAGGCATGAATTCCTCCCTATGAGCCTTTCATTTAGCCATTTTATTGTATCATATATTTAGTTCATCTCGTTTTTTTGACATGTGTTTTCCAACGCAACTTTGCGTCCAAAGTCAAGCCTAAATACTTAGCTGAGTTCGAATGCAGTACTACTTTATTAACTTCCCAGTGGAAGTTCTTGTAATGGGGCCAATTTTGTGAATCGCGGATTTTGACATATCTTCACGTTTGAAGGTCACCAGAATCCAAATCCAACATTTTTATAGAGATGTCTGGGTGTGTGTATGTACGTTTGTGCGTATGTACGTATGTGCGTTCGGAATTATCTTTCGCCACGATTATCTCGAGAACCAAAGATGATATTGACATGGAACCGGGTTTATTCGAAGCGTTATTACGTAACTCAGAACTGATTAAGCTTCAAGCGAAATCGGTCCAGCCGTTTTTTGTTAGTAAATAAATAACTAAAATAATTTGGTTTTATTTGTACTATTTATTGTCATTTTTCATTGGGCAAATCATTATTACATTGTGCTCCGTTATTTCGTATACATGTAAATTTACAGGTCTCCGTGTTCATAACAATGGCGGCATTAATATATATCATACGCCGCTGTTATTAACAACATTCAATTTCCATAAACAATATTAAAGAAGCTTTTTGAATTTTTAATAATTCTTAACCATATCGTATGGTTAACCACATTTCAAAATTTCCCACTAATTGCATAAATCATATTGATCCCACTGGGAAGTTAGTCGTGTGGATCTTGCGGGTCCCAGACCACTTTATTATTTATGTACACAGGTATGTATTGAACGTCCCTTGGGCAAGGGTTAATTAAAAAAAAAAAAAAAATGTGTTGTACGTTTTTATTCGTAAAGTTAACATGAACCGACATCAGTTCATTTAATTTTATTTGCCATTTCTTGGTCCATTTGGATATATCATTTACTGTCCTTTGCAGTTTTTCTGTAACTTCCTGTGCAGTTTTTCCTACTGCAAGTATAGCAGTATCGTCTGCAAAAGTGGCAACAGTATTTTCGTTATTTTGTGGTAGGTTGTTCGTGTATAGGAGGAACAGTACTGGTCCCAACACAATACCTTACGGTACTCCAGCTTTGATGTGTTTTAATTCGGAGTACCTACTCATTCTCTTGCTTAATTCTAAATAATCGTTGCATTATATACGAGTACGACCCTAGTATTTCATGGTACTCTTTTGGAAGATATTTTTGTAGCTTACAGATTAATCCTTTGTGCCAGACTTTATCAAAAGCCTGTGTTACATCAAGGAAGATGGCAGAGCATATTTGTTTTTCTTCTAAAGCTTTTTCTATTATATCAGTTATTCTGTAGACCTGATCTATTGTTGAGTATTTATTTCTGAATCCAAACTGATGGTTTGGGATCAGTGTCAGAGCATTTTTTCCAATAGCTTAGACAGGATTGGCAGCAATGATATCGGCCGATATGACGTTACTTCACTGGGCAATTTCCCCGGCTTTGGGTTTTATTAATTAATTTATTAAATTAAATATGTAAAATAATGTTTAAATAAAAGAAAACAAAAACCCCTGAGGAAGTTGGCAAAAAACCGACGAAACGTAGGGTGCAAGGATGGATTAAAGTGTTTTAATTGCATCAGAACAAAAAAGACCATTAAGCCGGAAAAAAAGGTAAACTAAAGTATCAACAAAATATTGGTCGATAAAAACAAATCAAAAAACTTCCGCAACCGTCCACATGCGCGGAACATACCTTAGTCTGAACGCAGCATTTATAATCTGTGCTATTTTTTCATACTTTTCTTAGGCAGGTTTTTCAAAATTCCTTCCGTTATTAGATCAAATCCCGGGTCTTTTTCGGGTTGATCTTTTCTTTTATTTCTTTGGCTATTTCCCTAGAGGTTACTGCTGGAATCGATCTCTCGTCTTCGACATTTCTTCCGTTTGTTGGGAAAGATCATTATCGTCGTATGGTTTGAAGACGTTTTCAAGATGTTCCGCAAATAGATCCGCCTTTGGTTTGTTTGTTTTAGCCCAGTTACCACTGCTGTTTTTCACTGGAGGAAATTTGAAGTTAAATGACACTGAGTTGTCATGACTACAGATATGCTTCTCATCGACTCGTGGAGAAAACACCGCAAAAATGGTTTGCAAGGACTTAAATATACCATTACAATTCTATTTCTTTAAATGCACATTATTGCACTCGAAGCCAAACTGTGTTGGTGATACTTGGAGTAGCAGTTAGGTATCTTTGTATTCTTGAACACGCGAGTAGTAACCATTCCACATTCATGCCTGTAGGGATGGCCCACCCGAATAGGAAAATCGTTCTATGCGTAATAACTATTTGCAGACATTTTTAATATCGCTTATCGGTTAAATACTGCAGCTAAGTGCTAAGCATTTCAACATCCTACAAATCTGAGTAACTGAGCCACCTACTTAAAGGTCAACATCTCGTCTTATTCAAGCGCTCCACAAGTTTGAAACATCTACGCGAGCTGTCTCATTATAGTTCTTTCAAAGCGCGTCTTGTGATTTATACACGAACAAATTCTAGGCTCATCATTAGCCATCAGGCAGCTTCAGCCCCCTTGGTCAAATCAAACATCAAAGGCGGCTAAGTTTGTGAAGTTTCTTTAGATTTCTATAAACTAATTTGTTAATAGCAATTTAATGGGCAGTTTTGGATGTTTTCATTTCCATTCGACGCCCCAGTGATTGGCCTCCACCCGAGGGCTACTAAACAAAATATAAAACAAACATATCCCGATAAATATTTCACAGTGTAATTACCACACTGACCATTCCATCGAGCATTTAATTCATTGCTAGACTATTAATCTTGTTGTGTCCTCCGAATCAAGACAGAGAATCAGTGCGAACTACTTAGCCAGCCATATTGCTGAGGAGGCAAGGACAGCTCGCAGTATAACAATATCTTTAGCGGTGGATTTAGATTTTAGATTTTTATTTCCAGCTATTTGTTTGTGGGTAAATAAACTTCTTGGTATGGTAATAAACACATCCGTCGATTCGACTGGTCAATCAGTCATTTAACCGCATCAATCAATCACAAGCAATCAAACTTTCGTCGGCGGCCTGGCGATTGTGAGTTTTAATCATTTATGAACGAACCAAATGAACCGTAGATGATTGTGGTAATAATGATCCTAAGGTTAGGTTAATTTCAAATCAAATGAAATCATGGCGCCGCTATATACCAACACACAATCTAGTTAGCTGTTAATTGCAAGATATGCACACCAATTAATTCCACTTTGTATTGTATCTGTAAAAGTATGGAGAAACCGGTGATTAATCATGGGAGAAATGACATTCGATAGCCAACTTGGTATTTCAATTTTGTTTCCAATACAAACTTCATTGGTTTGGTGGAGAAAATTATTTTCAATGCTTTAACATTGTAGGTTAGCCCTAGGCCGCTATAACACAATTAAATACATATGTGTCAAAGATTCATTAAAAAAAGGCAGTGTAATCATTGAACTTTCATTTTTGTTTAATATTTAATTATGAAGGGTAGGTACGGTAAGGTATTGTCAAAGAAAATTATGATCAAATATTCTATCCCACATTTTTGAGATATATGTTTTTTTTAGGATGCACCAGGAGGTGGAGGAATCTTCCTAAGATACCAATTGGTTATGCCCGATTCATATACCTGATCCTGACCAGTCAGCCAATAGGTTAGGTATACGTCCAACGTATTGCGATAAGTATATGGAACTACACGTATGTTTTACTATGATCACTTAGGCCCTTGTTAAACGTTGCTTTTGTTTGAATGAAATACCTACTTAGCACTGCGCGAACTCGACCGAGCGGCCTTAACCGTCAATATAGAATGCGATATTAACTCATCCACTAACATCACTCGACCCACTGGATGTGCAGACCTACTAACGTACGAGCGCTAGGGATTTCGCCACTCAATACAAATAAGACTTCTAAGAACACCGTAGGTTAACAGTGCTTAACCTCACCCCTCAGAGATGCCCTACAAGAACCGGCCGCGCAGGCTCATCGTAGTGGGAGATAAGATCCTCTCAATTTTTGTTGTTATCAGTAAAACTTAGTTTCCTAAATAAGTAGTTTGCGCTTCTGTAGTTCATCGTGTTGGGCAGGCTGCCTGCCAGTGAAGGCACCTGCTAAAATAGTCATTACATGCGGTTTGGCCTTAATGCGCCATATCGAACGGTCTTGTTATATGTAGTTGGCACACAATGTCCGTCTCGTTCAAAGTCCGGACTATTTCATGACTGCAATGTACGTGAAGACGAGAACGAAGTCAACGACGATGGCAGGGGAACTGCTATCGTTATTGAAGACAAATTTAAGTTTAAGTCGTTGTCTTTTCATAGCGATATTTTTTCAACATGTCTAGGAGTCTTACATAATTTGTAAAAATAATTCAGGGGTTACTAAACGAATTCTATTGGGAAGCATATATATACCATCGAATGCAGGACAGGACCTAGCTATTGAATTAGAAAGATTAAATAATATAATTAATACTTTTGATGCTGCAATAATTGGTGGTGACTTTAACGGTCGTCATACAACCTGGGGAGACTCAGTATGTAATTCAAATGGCAACATTATTTATAATTGGTTTCACAACGAGGCATTCCTCAATCTGGATTTTGTATCACCTTTCAGTCCAACTTATCCGCAATCCTCTTCAATTTTGGACTATTTTTTAATATCATGCTCGCTATTGCAGACTACTCATAGCATTAACAATCGCCTCTGCAAAACATTTGCAACATTCTCTGATCATTATGGTATTGAAATAAATCTAGACATCTTTCATGTTTCCCCAATCTTGTTACCACCCCCGACATATATTAGTTTTGAGAGAACTGATTGGGATGTGTTTAGATATCAACTTTACAATAAGCTCTCAAGGATAACAATTCCCACAGATCGAAATATTTCGAATGCAGACATCGACGAATTCGTTGAAAAAGTAAGCCAAATTATCGTATCATGTACTGGAGACAACTCTATTAGCCGAACGGTGAAAGACTTGAAATATAAATACATAAGTGATTTTACAAAAAATCTTTTAAAAATTCGTAATTCATGGCTACGGAAATTGAAGAGAATCTTTCATAGGAACCTTAATAGATGCAACTTCGAATATAAAGAACTTCAGTGTCAAATACAGTGTCTTGGCAAAATAATAAAACAAAAAGTAAAACAAGATCTTAACCAAGAGTTTAAAGCACGTCTTAATAAAATAAAACCATCACCTTATGCTTTCAAGGAAATTGATAGAATAACAGGAAGAAAACTATTTGGAGCAGATATTGTCAAGGATATTCTCAATATTGATGGACAAGATATGATTGATATTGAGGAAAAGCTCAGCGCATTTCGAAATTTATATTCAAATCGTTTTACAGATCGAACATCGTCTTATGATTTAAATGTGAACAACGATGTTACTTCAACAGTTGAAGAATATGTTAACGTGCATCTTAATATTCCCCTTACCTCGTTTACTCAAGTTAACACCACATCTAATCAAGTTTCTTTACCATTTACGACATACCAAAAAGTTAATATGTTCAGAAGTAGTTTAAATAACAAAAAATCTTTCGGTTTTGATCGCATTTCAAACTTTATTTTAAGAAAATGTCCGAATTCTCTTGACACTATTCTTGCTTGTCTTTTTAATCAGTGCATTAATAATGGTTATTTTCCAGATGTATGGAAAACTGCCAAAATAATGCCCATAGCTAAGAAGTATCATGCTTTAAATGTTAAAGATTTTCGACCAATTTCTTTACTTTCCAACTTGGGTAAACTTTTTGAAAAGGTCATAGCAGATTCCTTAGATAGTTTTATTAATGAATCAAACATTATTCCAAACGCACAATTTGGGTTCAAAAAACAACACTCAACTGAACAATGTCTTTTGATTTTAAATGATAAAATCATACACAATCTAAAACAAAAAAAAATCACGGTTGTCCTAGATATAGATCTAGAGGCAGCATTTGATTCTATTTGGCATAAGGGACTTATTTTTAAGCTCATTAGGTTGGATTGTCCTACTCCTCTAATCAGGTTGATTATAAACTTTCTCCAATCTAAATATGCATCAGTTGTTATTGGTACTCAGTCTTCAGAAGTTTTTTCCAATAAAATTAGGAGTTGCCCAAGGAACACTACTAGGACCGAAGTTATTTAATATATACCTACATGACATGCCATTTTGCACCTCAGAATCTGAGCCTGAAGCTGTTCTCTATGCAGATGACACGAAACTATTAGCCTCAGATAACAGGCCGGCATACGCGTTAGAGAAAATTCAGAACGCATTACCCACTTTACTATCCTATTTTAAATCCTGGGGTTTAACCATAAATGCCAACAAATGTGGACTTACTTGTTTCAGGAACGCTTCCGGCAAGGGTCACCGAAAAGCCGTAAAGGAGAACAAGAACCTTTCTATATCTATCGAAGATAAAACCGTCCCGTTAAAAACAGAAACCAAATACTTTGGCATTCTGTTTCAAAATAAGCTTAGATTTAACAAACACGCAAGAAATGTTTTAGTTAAAGCAAAAACTGCCACTGCTTTTTTAAAAAAAACTAATGTCTTCAAAACATCTTTCACAAGAAACAAAGATCCTTATGTATAAAACTCTTATCAGGCCAATATTTCCTATAGCTTTAGCTCCTGGTTTACGATATCACCTACAGCAGCAAAAGAGCTAGAAAAGTTCGAACGAACAATCTTGCGTTTTTGCTGTGGAAAATTTCGTCGACCGAATAAAAAATGGTTCTCTAATTATACTTTGTACAACTTAACTAAAGTGAAACCTTTAATGATCTACATGACATCCTTATTAAAGACGAAACTAGAGTCTATTCAAAACCATCCAAATCCCATTATCAAAAATCTATGGGATACGAATGTAACTGAAAGCACAGATTTCCAGTATTACATATCGCCGTTCAATGCCTTACAAAATGGATCCCAAATCTTAGTACCTCAAATAAATGATAATCTTAAACTTTCTTTCTATGAGAAAGCGTCATTGAATGTTCTCCGGGGATAATTTTAAGAAAATACATAGAACATCATTGCTAAACCATAAACCTTGATAAATTAAAAATTATGTATGTGTTTTAAGTAATCTTACATCCATTAATTTTCCTATTGTTAGATTTTGTATAGATCATAAGTTTCTTGTTCCAATATATTAAATTATATCTTGAATTAAGCAACTTTCAAAAATCTATATTAAACTCTTCAAATGTTATTTTACTTTTTTACTTTGTTAATTAGTTTTAAGTTTGGCCTTAAAGAGCCACTTTGTATGTTAACATGTGCCGGGAGCAAGCATATATTTTGAGAAGATACATTTAAAAAAAAATAAAAAATTTAATTATAATGTTATTTAAAGAAATTTTGTAATCATTCCTTATACTTAACATTACACAATTTTCAACCAGACATATTTTGAAGTCGGTTGCTTTACCCATGTATTCAAAATTAATCTTGTGAATTAGAGTCTCAATAAAGAAAACTGAAAAAAAACTGACGAGAACGAAGTTTACAAGCAAACTTTGTTACTTCACGTCACTCACGGCAGCAATTCATAGATTTCTGTGAATGCCACTATTCCCTATGTAGCATGGAGCAATCACAATTGCTCTTAGTGTTTTGAAATACCTGTCGTATTGATATTGTATTGTATTGTATTATATTGTTTTATTCATACCATGTTAAAAACTAATATTATTACGATAATTCTGTTTAATTATAGAGGATGGATAGTAGTAACAATTCTGTAACTATTTAAAGTTAGTGTTGAATGGCACGTTAGAGTGAACATTTTATAATTCATACAACTGATGTGGGGTAGATAACTATAAAGGATAAATTTGGAAGTTACGAAGAATTTGAATACAAGCATTGAGCAGAGGAAACAAAAATGTTAATACTTCTAAAACACATAGGGGAAGAATGATTCAATATCTTTATATTAGATTGCAAAAAGCCAATCTTTTGCTTTATTTGAAAATGAGTGAAAATTGTGTCCTCTTCTAATAGCAATCAGTAGTTTATTAAACATATTTCGAGCAGTAAAAGTAAAAAAGTGAGAAAATTTGGTTTTAAATGCGATCGGAACATTTAATAGTGATAAGTTATTAACGCGTAGGCTATAGAGTCTTCAGTTTCTGTTAGGAGTGTTATCACTTTGCTTAAAAAATTCCCTGAGAACTTTGAAAACATAAAGATGTCTTAAAGGCAAAATTCGTAAATCCCTGACAGAGGCCAACTATGAGCAAGTCAATTTAGTCAACATATTATTCTAATTAAATATTTTTGGGCTATAAGTAAGGGGCAAATGGTGTTCTCATAGGAACCTCCCCAACTCGCAATACCTTATTGTAACTTAGAGTTTGCAAGACCATACTAAATCATACTTAACATTTTTTTGGAACAGTAAGGTCTAAGAATATAATAGTTTGCGTACCACCAGCAGCATTTGAGATTTAACTGATTGCGTATGACCTTTCCAATTCTAATTCAAATCAATTAACACCCCTAGATATTTGTATTGACTGACAGACTCTATTTTAAAGCATACAACCGCAAGTATGCAGAGGTAAAGAAAACCTTTCATAGTCGTGGAAATGAAAAAATACGTTGAAATCAGTAACCACATTTCGCAATGATTGAAAAGCCATTAATTTCGTTTTCTCGCTGACAATAAGTTTATAAAATGCAAATCTTCCTAAATTTTGATAATGCAATCAAACAGTGTTTGCGCTTGATAAGAAAAAGCGATGTCATCAGCAAACGCTGTAGGCAATCCATTAAAGTTCTGACTAAAGAGGGCGATTATATAAAATAGGACCAAAAGTGGACCCAGAACTGAGTCCTGAGGAACACCATTCCTTATTGTACGAGAACTACTAAGACTTCCATTAATATTGACCACTTGCTTCCTATCCGTAAGATAAGATGAAACGAGCCATTGTATATCTATATATTTATTTTTATTTATTTATTTATTTATTTATTTATTTATTTTTATCTATATATTAATACGGAGTTGCCTATAACGTGTTTCCACCTATTTTTGCTATTATACGTCACATAGATATACCAACACTATATAAATATTTGGATAGGGGACAATACATAGAAGTGCACAATACAAAAATTATCCACATATATAAAACACGTTATGAATTACAGCAGGTAAAATGAAGCGAATTGGATGAAATTACAACAACAACAACATTGCTGTGTGAGGCAATCGGAACGGAAAAATTGTATATCATGTGATGAAGTTACTTGGAAATGCTTGAAGTTACTTGAAAATGCTTGAAGTTACTTGAAAATGCTTGAAAATACTTCAAGTTTCTTCAAGTTACCAACAACAACATTGCTGGGCATGTTATGCATTTGATAATGCTTGAACATACTTGAAGTTACTTGGACATGCTTGAAGTTACTTGAAAATGCTTGAAGTTACTTGAAAATGCTTGAAGTTACTTGAAAATGCCGGAAAAATTTTATGTCATGTGAAATCAGAGAATGCAATGCCGAAAAATTTTATTTTCCGATTAATATGTATAACAGTCGACTTTGTTTTTTATTCAACTTATAGAATAAATTGGTCGAATTTCGATCATGGGGCGACCCCTAGTTTGGAATAATTAAACCCTTCATACAATTTTGTACATAATTTGAGAATTGCATCTTCTGTGCATTTACCTGACCTAAAACCAAACTGATTATTGGAAAAAAAAGTTCTCATAATCCAGGAAGGAGACCATGCGCGATTTAACTATCTTCTCAAAAATTTTGGAAAAAGTCGGAAGCAGAAATATTGGTCTATAATCGCGTATATCCTTGCGATTTTCTTTTTTAAAAAGAGGTACTATTTCTGCGCATTTTAAGGATCCATGACTTATATTTATACTAATGTTAAATATGTAACACAGTATGTCGCTAATATTGAAGGCGACCTTTTTTAAAATCACATTTGTAATACCATCACTTGTACAAGAGCTTTTGTTTTTTAAAGACATTATAAGCTTAAATATTTCTTCCGATGAAATAGTGTTAAAAACAAAGCTATATGCCTGACATCTGCAAACGTAATTTGTGAGGTATTACAATTGCAAATATGATTTGATTCAGCAGAAGGCTTTAGACTCTCTGAAATTTCGATGAAGAGCTCATTAATTTTGTAGTTTGTTGTATGCGCTTAGATTTGAAAGTCTACCGATAAGACAATACATCTCTCTGAGTCTTATTTCGAGCTCGTCGCGCTTCTTTTTAATGTGTGACTTCCACTAGAGTTTCGCGTCAAGAGTCATTCCCAGATCCCTCGTTGGCACATTCTATTTGCACGAGTTAATGAAAAGGGGTAAATTATTCACCTTTCTGTACGTAAAATTTGCATGTCATGACATTTTTGTGCGCTCGCATACTTTGTCCAAAACTCGTTGCGTTTCTCCATTGAATTCAATAGTCTTACCTGTTGCGAGATAATCGTATCGTCCGCGAACTTAGCTACGACTGTCTTTTCGTCTTGAGGTATGTCTCTTGTGCGAACAGGACTGGACCAAGATCGCTGCCTTGCGGTACACCGGCGTGAATTTCTTTGAACACTGAGTACTCAGTCCCATATCTAGCATAACAGAGCCTGTTTTCTAGGAAGGTTTGCAATATTCTTAACAGCTTTTCCGATAAGGTGAGCTTAAGCTTATACTTCAGGCGTTCGTGCCATACCTTGTCATAGGCTTGCGATACGTACACAAAAGCACTAGAGCATATCTTTTTTTCTTCAAATGCATTTTCAATCACTTTCGTTTTTCGATAAACCTGATCGATTGTGGAATGTTTAACCCTAAAAACGAATCGGTGATCCGGGATCAAGCGTCTGTCTTCCATAATAGGTTGCAATCGTTTTAGAAGAAGTTTCTCAAAGAACTTAGACATTAATGGCAGTAGTGAGATTGGTCTCTCTGCGTAGGTAAATATATAAATATAATATAAGAAACGCAAATGAGAAAAGCTTAAAGCTTAAGCTTGGTTTCTGATTATCTCAAGAAAAAACAGGCGAAGGATCGGCGATAATTGGAAACTATGTTGGTTGGCAAAGGGTAAGTTCTGGAACCTAGGAAATAATGTTTGTACTTCAAATAAAGAAAGGTAGAAATAACTACCAATAAATTTTTTTAAATAGAATATGCCCCTATATTTTGGGTTTTTTTTACCTAATATATTTTTGGTATAAAGGTTTTGATGTTCAACTTAGCATATTTTGTTTTACTCCAAATATAATTTAGCATATAAATTCTTTAATTTTACAGATTTTATTTAACAAAATTCCTTAATTTTACAGATTTTATTAAACAAACTTCTGGCAACACTGGTTAAGTGTGAACACGAGCAATTCAAATAACTTAATCACGCGGAATTCGGTCACTAGTGCGGAAAAGCATGCGACATATGAAAAAAAGCTTTGTATATATTGATAATTAATGTTTGCAATTAGAAATAAAATTAATAATTAAAGATTATACGATTTATAATTGGTTTCTAAGTAGCGAAAGCACCTCCAATTTGTTTACTCGGTTATTGCAACAACCTTAATCAATGCGCAAGTGTCTGAATTTCAATTCGTTGTTTTTATTGAGGTCGCACTGTATATCAAACAAATTTCCAATAAATTTCCAAGTATCAACAACCATTCAAAATGAAGACGCACACAACAAATACCTCCGTCCTTCCTACCTTCAATGTCAGACAATACATAAAGCGCACATTCGCCGCCATTCAAGTCACTTATCCTATTGATTATGACCCGAGAAATGAAACAAACCATTCATTGTGTATTTTTAACTCCAACGATAATAATTGACCATAAATCAATAGTTCCAGTTTAGTTAACAATAAAAAAAACAACCAGGCTTGGTTTCCAAGCCACAGACACAAAAACACAGAGAACCTCCCACTGGGGAGGTGTTTGCAATTGTGGCTACAATTTACTCGTACTTTTCCCAGTTCCAGCATTGGACCAAAATGTTACCATTGTCAATGGTGCAGCGGCCTGCCATTGCATATAATGGTCATGCGAGGCGAGTCATGCAACCAACGACTGCCTTGCATTCCGATGCAAAATCACTTAACGAAGTCAGACCACATTCCGCAGCCAAGCGCTGTATGGCATGATCAGTGTGCACAACTCCGCAGAAGAAAGTGTCTTTCTGTTTCGCGTTTCGCACACCACTTCACACCGCCTATGAAGGTGGTATCGCCATCCCTGCCTCTGGTCTATGGTATGGACGCATCGGTGCAACATGCACCATCGCGATGGCTGATCTCGTAAAACGATCGAGAGATCTCATGCTGGGCAATTTCCACGGGAAAGTGGATGGGCGCACGCCCGATATCGATCTCACACGCAATTTTTGACGCCCCGGGAAATTGATCCTAAATTGACATGTAAATTTATTTAAGCGTCCGTTTTAGTCGCATTTAATATTCGTTCTTCTTGTTGATTCTCTCTTTTTTCGTGTCGGAGTTGGAGCATGTGTCAGTATCGGGCTGATTCGATGGTTGCATGGCGTTTAATTGCATCTGCCATTTGCTCGGCTTGAGTGAGTGTGTGCATTTGACTGGCGGCACAACACTTCTTTACAGTTTTATTGCAGTTGCTCTTGGGAATTTATTAACGGGTTGTTGTGAGATTGAGAACGCGTTTCAGGGAGTGTCCCCGCCGTTATGATAAACTGTGGTAAATCAGATAATGACCAGAGTAGGCTAGGAAAGCCAGTGCTCACTATGAGAGATTGATTGGAATTAAATTGTAGCTAGCACGTGAGATTGGAGTCATTTTTTATTGGAGTTGATTCGAATTTGTTCTAAGATCTTTGTGAGAGGGGAGATAAGTCTGCAATAGTGTCCCGATCTCGGGCTGCTGTGGTCTGGAAACATGGACGTATGTTGTATTTGTTATACATGCTTGGGAAGGTCGTCGTTTCGTCGATTGACACGATTGCAAAAAAAAAAAAACAAATTTATTGTGATAGGATTTTGGCGACCAGAAGCGTGTTGAAATGCTCACCAGAATAGAGTTCTTTGATAAGATGAAAAAGACTTTCCAAGCAACGCTTTCATCAAAGCGACGCATTGAGACTAACCATTATAAGATTGGCCTTATCTACGGTGTTGTAGTCTGTCGTACTGCCTTAGCCAAAGCGGTAAATCGTGATAAGCTAAGCACAGTCCAACCAACAGCTTGTGTCTGTATGAGTGGTGCACTTCGAACCACTCTCTATGAAGCACTGGACATTCTATTTTTACATGACTCCCCTCGACATATTTATTAGAAATACGGCAGCTAGCACCGCTGTTAATCTTAAAGCAACCTTCCCGACCAAGGTGGAAATTGGTCACTCCGCTACACTGAAGATATTCACAATGCTCCAAACATATACTACACCATATCGCAGCAACAAGTCATCATCCCATCTAAAAGGTTTTTCAATAAGGGCGGGAAGAAGTTGAAATGGAATAAAACAAGCTGTGTGTGAGGTATTAAAAAAATCCTTTTTTTTATTTGAAAGGCTCATGTATGCCATATATATATGGAATATGACATCGTTTCAATGCCCACCTCGGCTTCTTACGGTGGCACGGATAAAAGTGGTCCAATTTTCAATGATTCTTCGGCATAGATCCGGCTGAATTCGAGCGATGGCCTGTGTTATGTTCACTTAAAGGGCATCGGTCGATTGTGGTTTATTCGCATAAACTTGCGACTTCAGAAAACTCCAGAAGAAAAAGTTTAGCTCTGTCAAATCGCATGACCTTGGTGGGCAATTCGCATTACCTCTGCGAGAGATAACCTTAGCCTTAAATCAACCTTACCATCAAGCAGAATGTCAATCGTGGCGTCCGCTGTGTGATACGTAGCGCCATCCTGCTGGAACCACAAGTCCATACATGGGTAAAATCAAAATAGTATTAATTGTGATAAATTAAGACCTATTAACTTGTTACCTGTCTTAGAAAAAATAATTGAAAAAGTGGCTCATGAGCAATCATATAAATATGTGTTGGATAATGGCATCCTTATCCAAAATCAATCGGGGTTTCGTTCGGATCCCTCTTGTGAAACCGCTCTTAACTGGATGATTCTGACCCGTAAACAATATAAAATAATCCCAGTTTTTACAGACTTTCAAAGAGCTTTTGAAACAATAGATAGATTGATGCTTCTAACTAAATTAAACAAATTCGGTATTAAACATAGGGACCGGCTACAGTCCGCTTGGGCGAACTGTTGGATACATTCTTATTCCTATCCCTAATAAGTGGGCGTGACAAAAGTCTAAGTATGGTTGAATTGTTAAGAACGCTCTACATATTTTGTTATATAACATTTAAAGGATTTTATCAAAAAAAAAACGCTCCCTAGCTCAAACTTGGGCGTTTCAATAAAATTCTTTTATTTAATTGTGGGCGTGTAGGCGGATTTAAAAAAAAATTAAGACATGAGCATAAAGGGCCCCTAGAGAGTATATATTATAAATTTCAGCTCCCTAGCTCAAACTTTGAATTTTCAAAAAAATTGTTTTATTTATTTGTGGGCGTGTCAGTGGGCGGATTTTGAAAAAATGTTATCCCGAGCAGTTTTAGGAGTCATAGATCATATACAAAAAAATTTCAGCTTTCTAGCTCAAAATTCGATTTTTTCCAAAATTTAGTTTTTTTGAGTTTGTGAGCGTGTCTGTGGGCGGATTTCAAAAATTCGTAAACTTGATTATTTCGGGACCCTAGAGAGTATATGGTTAAAATTTCAGCTCTCTAGGTCCAGTTTAAAGGCCTAATTTTCGATGCTGAATTTGAGGCCTTACTTTTGATGCTGATCATAAATATAGTAACTTTTAGGGGTCTACGGGCAATATTAAGGTATGTTACAAACTATGCGTCAAAATTAATGTACCCTTAGAATAGGGTATACAAATAAAGAACTAAACTGGTTTCAAACATAATAATCGAACGCAACGAACCAAAATGAATGAATGCTTATCTACTAGTGAAAGTGCTTCGTTCGGTGTGCCACAAGGAACAATACTAGGGCCACTTCTATTTCTTATATATATCAATGATATAAGTAATATTATTAAATACTGCACAATTTCACTATTTGCTGATGATGCACTCTTATTTGTTTCCGGTAAACATTTAGAAGTGATAACTGAAAATTTAAATAATGATTTGATCGACGTATGTGAATGGCTAGATATGAACAAACTTAAAATTAATGTCAATAAAACAAAATATATGTTAATAAACGCCGTTTCTTCAACAAATATAGGTACTGATAAATAACAATCAAATTGAACAAACGCAATCTATAAAGTACCTGGGAGTCATCGTTGATATAGATCTAAGCTTCATTAGTCACCTTGCCTATACTGTAAACAACATATCAACAGTCGGATTCTTAAAACGAATACGAGAAATAATATCAACACTTGTCCAATAAATATATCCAACACGATTATAAAATGTTCAAAATCGTGTACATTTGCAACTCAACGAAATCAACTGACTTCAAAAACTCCAAAACAAAAATTAAAAATAATATATTTCCTGATTACCTTTCTCTTAATTTAAACCTAACTCATGACGTTCAACCTCATAACTTAAGAAGTAATAACAATTTTAAATTAATTAAATTTTTACATTTTTAAAAGTTTATTAATTTCTTTTATTAAGATAATCTAAAGTGTAATTATAAAATTCAATGGCAACACTTACTAATTAACTGTCGACTGTCGAGTAAATAGTAAATTATATATCTGTTATTACTTTGCCTGAAACCAATGCTTAAAACTCTATACTTATATATTTCTAATCTAGTACTTTCACTGATACTACACAATGTATATTTATGTTCTTTTTCCTCTATTATCCTATTTGCATATTCCTGTACTTGTACTTCTATACATAAGTTAGTTCCTAATAAACTCTTTACCTGTTCGGACGTGTTCTCTTTTATTCTGCGCAACATTACATTTAACTTTAATCTATAAATTTTTCAAAATTATATTATTATATGTACTTAATAAACGAATATATACATAATGGTTAAATTCGGGCCATAAGAAATTAGTTACAGTCGTTGTGTGGCGCTCGCCTTTGACCGTGACCGCCTCGCCAACGTGTGGGTTGGTGTCGTCCAATATACGGCAATTTTGCTTGTTAATTAGCCATTCACCCAAAAATGCGCTTCGTCGCTAAAGATGATTTTTCAGTAAAAATTGGGGTCCGCTTCCAAACGCACTGAAACCCAGTCAGCGAATAAACCGCGTTGTCTATGTTCATGCGCCTTGGGCTCCTGGACCAGTTGGACCTTCAACGGGTGTAGGCCCAAGTCCCGACGCAAAATTCGCCAAGTTGAAGGCTGCGAAAGGCCTAGGAATCGACTACCTCTGGTTCTGCTGTTCATTTTCACGGACCGCGTACGAATGTTGGCTGATTGATTACCGAACCGGTCGCCTCGAATTTGGCCACCAAACGTTGGAGAGACTGTGAAGGGCCACCACACCTACCGTAAAATTGGCGCAACGTTTGCACTAACGAACACTCATTTTGATAATAAAGTTTTATCATTTGGTTTGGTTTTAGTAACTGAATAATAAACAACAGATTTGACAGATGTCACCAAAACAACATGGCCGCCACAAGCCGCCAAAATCTACCCGCGCCAATCGAAAAACCCTTTAGAGCATTCTGGAAGTGCCCGATAATAATCAGCCTTTCATACCGTATTCCCAATCCATGCAAAGTATTCCAGGTTGATATGATGAAAAAAAAAGAATTCCTAGAAACGGGATTTTTACTACGGATAAACATTTATATTTAATAATGTATGTACTCGTATGTTCTTTGATAGTCAAGCTGTGATAAAATTCATGTAATCAGTCTTAATAAATTACAGAGTAGCAATCTTTTAAGGTGGCCGTAGAGCATTTCAATATTTACCTGTGTGTGGTGCCGGAACATAGAGATATTCCAGGGAACTGTACGGCTGATGAACTCGCCAAACGTGAGATTCGCCGCCTGCCGCCAAGTCAAGCCAAGTTTTCTGGCTTGAATGCTGGATCTGAAACGCTCAAAGTGTTTGATCTGTCTATACAGAATGTACAGCGGTACATGGTGCTACTATTGGTGTCACCATTAGGAATTTTCTCAGAGGCCAGCATGCAACAAGGCTTGACGTATACTAAAATGATTTCAGCAGAAGCTGCTTGAACGAAGAGGAGCAGGAGACTATTCTCTACCTCCTCTGCGCATGCCATGGTCTCTCTCAAGGATTTCAATTATTGTTACAACTTTGATGGTGAACGTCTTTTGTCCAACAAAAAAAGCTTGAACTGGGTAGGGTGGAAAAAGACCCAGACGGTACCTCAGACATTTTCTGTCGCGGTGCAAGATTTTCTACATTGGAGCACTTAGACTGAATACTCGTCCATTGTACTGCCAGGAAGACACACTATTTTTCTGAAATTTCCTCGATTTTCTGAGAAAAATAAGTAGGATCTTATTCTGGTCTAAGCCCACAATTTTTTTGCAGTCTGACACTTCCTCAACTTTTTGGTCACCGACCGATTATTGCTCAAATAAATAGTCACCAATATTCCGCGTTCTGGAGCAGTGTAGCGTAACATTGTTTATTAACGTGTATTTCGCATGTGTTTACTACACAAATGTCAAAACAGAACTGACATTAGGGGCCAATCGCAAAATTTATAGCATTTTCTGATACGAGGATTACTTTTGCGCCACCTTGTATATCGGCAGGACTTCCAGTTTCAAATCGCAGCGTCACTTAGGTTTTCAGTTCTTTAGCTTTCTCGTATCTCCGAACTTGTTATCCGAAGCTTTGTTACTCCTGATGGAATCAAAAGCATCTTCACCTCAGCTACAGGTCCAACTTGTGAGCGCCGGACGCAGTGTATGGCTTTCGGCCTCGTCGTTGATCATTGATCCCGGGTATGCGAATTTTTCGCACTTTACTATTCAAATACTATGTATAGTAATAGGTCGGAGCAGGGGTGGCGACGGTGTAGAGGTTAGTGTGTTGGCTTGTGACCCGTGCGGTGCAGGTTCAATCCCCATGGGGAACAACAACATACGCCACCCATTCCCATGCCTCTACACCAAAAGGAGGATTCTGCCTGGTAGTACAATGGACTGTTACCGAGTCTGAGTGCTCTGGGATTTGGATTTCCTTTTTTAAAAAAAAAAAAAAATAAAAAAAAAAAAAAATAGGTCGGAGCAGATCACAGAAGGGACAGGGCTTTTTTGAATTAACTAAACGATAACCGTTTTTCTCAAAAACGTCCATCAATGCATCAATTGCTCATTGCAGGGAAGTTTAATAACCTGACGAAAGAGTAACCGGATATAGGTACTTTGGCATCTGTCACCTTTTCTTCAAATAGATAATCAATGGATATTTGGTCCTGTGTGCGATAAGGACAATGGATTAGAAGATACAACCGCGAGCACTATGGGCTGTACCAAGATGTGGATGTAATCTAAAAAGGTAAATCATGTCGACTACATTGGTTCGGATCTTCGACTCCCAGCTCCGAGGAGGCAAGGAAGACCGAACCACTGTTTTCAAGAACAAGCCATCGCGGATGCCAGAGCGCTTGGTCTGGAGAGCTGGAAGCAGCTTACTCGGGATCGCAGAGGATGGAAGGCTGCAGTATCTCAGGCAGAGACTCTTCACGCGTCGGGAGCTCGTTAATATAATCAACGACTACATCTAATAGTAAAGGGTTTGGAGCGGTTCTCTACCTGTGTATAATATTTAAGTCATCTACTGGGAGCTTGAGCATTGTTAAATAATTTTACCGATTAACAATCTCTTAAACTTTTGTTTTTCTCTGAGCGGGTATATAAATGTTGGTTTCAGTTTTCAGCTTGTGCTCGTGCTCAAGCGCTTTTGTCGCAGGTAGTATCAACAAGTCAAACGCCGAGTTTCCTTCAGCTTCGTCAGAACATTCAACTTTTGTAGGTATTCCAAATCGAGGCTTTTTCATCTCCATAATTAGAGAGGTAGTTTGACTTTGGCTTTCTTTTCATTAATCACTACTCGAGGTGCCCACGTACTCCAATAAACCACGTCGAATACTTTGGCTCGACCACATCGAGCGAATGGAAGATAATGTTCTAGTGAAGAGGATCTTCGACTCCCAGCCCCCAAAGAATATCCGTTTAAAAGACGGCGGATGCCCAGAGAGCTCACTCTATAATGGTAGGCTTCAGTGTTTCAGCAGATACTGTCTACATGTCGGAAGCCCGTTAAGTAAAACAAGTTATTTGGAACCATAATCCGAATAACCTCCATTACAAGGATTTTTACAGTTGCTACGGGGATAAAACGGATTGAGAATCTTTTAAAAAAGAGCATTATTTTCGATGACTATGCATTCATTAAAGTCGCTTTGAAGTCACAACCACTCGCTGAAAGCATTCAATTCTCAGATGGCATCTGAAGATTTTGAAGTCTTGGAAGTTATTCAAGTAACTGAAATCATTTCTCCTCATCAAGGACTTCAGATGACTTCAACGAATTTAATACGTTCAGTGACTTCAAAGATTTCAAATAACTTCAATGAATTGAATGCATTTGCATTGAGTGACTTCAAGGACTTCAAGCGACCTCAGCGAATTAAATTCATTCAGTGACTTCAAAGTATTCAAATGACTTCAACGAATTGAACGCATTCAGTGAATTCGAAGACTTTTATGACTTCAATATATTAAAATGACATCAACGAATGGAATGTATGCAGCGACTTAAAATGATTGAATACATTTAATTCATGAAAATGACTGAATGCAATCGGACACCTAAAAATGATTGCTTTAATTATGACTTCAACAAAAATGAATTGCGATGGATTTTCTTTTAATCGTTAGTCATAATTGAAGTCATTGAATTGAATCATATCCTCGACATATTTTGGCACAACTTAAATGAATGCCATTATTTTAAAGCGGAACTTTTGACCAGAAGATTTATGTCTACGATTAAGGCGCCATATCAAAAAAGCCTGCTCAAGCAATTTCAATATCCACTATGTTCAAGCTTGCTGGTCTTTTACGATTCCACAAGAAAGGAAATATGAAGCATAATGTTAATTTCAGAAATTGTGGCTCAACCATTATGGCCAAGGTGTGTGTGTGCTTGCCCACGCACAACCTATGGCCAGATTCCAACTCCAATGACGTTCCTTAAATGCCACTAGCAGACCCCAACAACCGCAGAAATCCATAATTCACTAGATTAACCCATCACCATATCGGTATGCCATTCACGGTCACAAGTCCAAGGCAGATACACATTCCGAAATTGGCAAAATTAATTCCCCTATTCACTAGGCAAGACTGAAACATGTGGTCTCGTGGTGCCAACCTCGGAACCATCATCTTTCAATGGCATCGGGGGAACTAATTTCTGAGAGATACTCGTATCTATACATTCTTTGACACCTATTAAAACACACATGTACGATGTACCTAGTCGCGCCCCAGAAAAGTGTATATCGAGCTCCAAATCTTCTTAGGGACATCTTAGCCCACTCACTGTGCGTCATTCGTGATTTCGTTCCGAAATCCGTAGCAGCTCTTTATTGCCTGCTGCCGTTGCGCACGTTGCTCCTCATAAAACATGACATGGATACGGATGGAATATGAACAACACGAATGCTATGTCCGCCATATAAATGAAGTGGCAGAAAGAGAGAGGGCTTCCACTACAACCACGCCGAGCCGACTGGCTGGACGGGGCCGCTGCGCTGCTATGCCACAGAAATCGATGCCGTATCGAATAATTTTGAATAGCTAAGCAGGAGATGATCGATGAGGTCTTTATGGTTACACCGATATGTGCTAATGACGGACATTATTCAATTTAATTTTCAGCTAATCCCAAACATTCGTGCGCTCCGCTTCGATCGTAGTCGTGGGCCCTCTTCACAAGAATCTCATCATCGATCGGAATGACAACAAAATAACAAGACAACAATGGCCCGAGCAAATTTATCATCCCAAATTGATTATGATTGAATTATGATTCTCAAACACAAACGGAACGAAATAGCAGTCAGATATACGAGTATCTTTTGTGACGCTCTTTTCGGCCTAACAACGAATTTGCATTTTCCTTTCTATTCGTTGGTTTCTTTGCGGGGGCTGAGGGGCTTCCTCGTTTCTATTGATTTAATCAACTGCTATTATCTTGTGATCAAGTCGAAGTTGCAATTTATTTCGGTCCAAGATTCGATGACCCATTTTCCATACAATCAACCGGGAGAGAACACAATTAGTTGATAGATACAACAGTTTAACACTGCATAAATTAAGTGCTTTGTTAAAGAAATTGATTATTGTGATTGAATGGAATTTAAGGACAAGCTTTAACTGAAACTTTACGGCATTTATTGTGTAACTCAGTATCAGCTGTTGAGTAGTTTAGGCCTGCGACAGAATGGAAGTGGCGCCTGGGAAATAATGTTCCGTATTTCAGAATATTCGATTGATGAGAATCTATTCGATTTAACTCATTCCTACGTGGGAATTTCTTAGAGCTATGTTAAGGAATCAATGGTTTAAACATGCAAGGAAAAGTGTGCCGGAGCCTTTGCAATTTATAAAAGAGTCCAAACGAATGCACTTCACGAGCGAATCCTAAAGTGGGAAGTTACATTTGTCATTCAATTATTTTGGCCGGCTATGTTCAGGTTATTAATGACCGGCTTAGAAGGTAGGTAGGTTTGGCGATTTGTTAAAAACAAACCCAGATAGCAGCAACTTCAATTTAGTAAGAGATCTCACCTACCTCGGAGTAAACATCAACTCTACAATTGACACCTTAGTGGAGATCTGACAAAGACATACCCTAGGAAACCGTTGCTACTTCGGTTTGGCAAAGCAGATGGGTTCGAAACTCCGAACTCCGAAGACCCAGTGTAAGGTCTACAAAACACTGATACTGCCAGTTCTGCTTTACGGCGCCGAGTGCTGGACGATAAGCAGAAAAGGAGAGCTAATTGCCGGTTCTTTCGAAAGAAAAATACTCCGTCGGATATTTGGTCCTGTGTGCGAGGAGGGCGACTGGTGGAGATGATACTCGTATAACCGCGAACTCTATAAACTGTACCCAGATGTGGATGTAGTCCAAAAAGCTAAAATACGTCGACTACGGCCGGAGCGTATAAATTGTGGATTTTCTTTTCATTGTATTTCGTTTCCATAAACGCTGCTATGCCCTGGAACATAGATCATTGCGGCATTATAGTGCTATTTTAAAAGGCATAGAAGGCGTTATGTTTGAGTGTGGTTTGATCTGGCGATAGGCTTTAGTTAGTAGCACCGTTTTAGAAAAATTTGGAAAAAACATGTGGGTACGCCGTTGTTCCCCCTGCCCCATTATGTCGCCCGAGGGCTACATAACGATATTTGAAAGCAGATCGTTGCTCAGTTTTAGTAGCTATAAACAATTATACCTTATGCCTTTTCTCGAACCTTCTAATACACGACCCTAGCACTTGCAAAAAGCTGGCAACGATGAAGTTCCCAAGAAGAAAAGCTCGTAAGAAAAAACTGCAAACGGGAAGAGCTTTCCCATCGAAAGCTCCAACGATCTCTGCGCTGCTGCTGCCGACACACAACATGAAGAAGACACCGACATCGACAGAATTTAGTTTTCAATTAATTTTTATTATTATTATTTTATTATTCAATAATTTAGTTAAATGTTCTGTCGAGATACAAGAATGGTTTCAATGTTTGCCATATAAACGCTCGCAGTCTAAACCAGTGTAAGCGAGACTACTTTCGCTATTTATTTACAAATTCAAGTATAGATGTCATCTGTGTTAACGAAACTTGGTTTAAAGAACAAACAACAAAATCCGGCTGATGTATTGTCTCGAGGCGCATACCTTGCAGAAATTATCAATTCGTCGTTATGGTTCAATGGCCCAGATTATCTATTGCAATCGGAAGCTAAGTGGCCAAATCTTGATTGTTGCATGATAGGAGATCTGCCAGAGCAGAAGGTTATCAGATCAGTTCTTTTGGTTACAAAATTCAAGGACTTTTCTATTTCATGTAAATTTGTAAACTCGTTTAGCAAACTTAAAAGGATATATGGATATATATACCGTTTTATTCACAATTTAAAATGCTCTAAAATTGATCGTGTATTTGGAGTATTAACACCTAAAGATCTTAGTATGGGAACAAAATTGTTGATATGCATGATACAAAGAAAGGAGTTCGAGAGAGATTATAAGGACCTTGAAAGAAAGAGATCAATACATTGCAAGAGCAACTTGATATCTCTCAATCCCTTCTTTGATGAGTTCGGGTTAATTCGAGTAGGTGGAAGGCTACAAAATTCGGCATTGGAATTTAGCGCTAAACATCCGATTATTCTTCCAAAAAGCCATCCAGTCACAGCGTCACTCATTAACTACTATCATTTAAGGAATATGCATGCAGGCGCACAAACTTTGCTTGCCATCATTAGAACCGAGTACTGGCCGCTTGGAGGTCGCCAGACAGTAAGAAAGGTAATCAGCAAATGTGTTCGTTGTTTCAGAACGCGACCGCGTACTACAAATCAATTGATGGGCAGCCTGCCAATGGAGAGGGTTCAACCAAGTCGTCCATTTGCAAATACAGGAGTAGATTTTTGTGGACCGTTTTACGTGCATTCCCGCATTCGAGGCAGAGGGCCGATAAAGACATATGTAGCTTTATTTATATGTTTCGCAGTTAAAGACGTCCATCTAGAGTTGGTTGAAGATCTTTCAACACAATCGTTTATCGGAGCTTTGAAAAGGTTCATTTCGAGGAGAGGAAAACCGAAAACAATATTTTCAGATAACGCAACAAACTTCGTTGGTGCGAGATCGGAGTTAGCTGAATTGAAATCATTATTTGAAAGTGAAAATCACAGTCAGCTACTACATGAAATGTGCATCAACGATGGAATCGATTGGAGGCATATTCCCGCTCGCTCTCCACATTTTGGAGGGTTATGGGAGGCTTCAGTTAAGATAGCAAAATATCATTTTCGTCGAGTCGCTGGTTATGCTCCTCTTAGTCGTGAAGAGTTACATACCTTAGTCTGTCAAATTGAATCCATAATTAACTTACGTCCATTTCAGAAGATGCTGCTGATCTTAATGTGTTAACACCTTCTCATTTCTTAGTGGGTGCGTCGCTTGTATCGATCGTCGAACCGGACTTAGCTAATATCAACATGTCTAGATGGCAGAAGGTATCTCAAATGTAACAGCATTTTTGGAAGCGCTGGAGCCTAGAGTATTTAAATTTGCTTCAACAGCGCTATAAGTGGCACAGCCAGGAGCAGGGCATTAAAGTTGGCTATCTTGCCATCATCAAAGACGACAACTTACCTCCTCTCAAATGGGCGCTAGGAAGAATTGAAGAGGTGATCAAAGGAGAAGATGGCCTTGTACGTGTGGTAATTCTTCGAACTAATTCCGGTACTCTCAGACGTTCTGTTTCAAAAATTTGTATTCCTCCTACTGACACTACAGAAACATATATTGAAAGCGGAGACTTTCAACGCCGGGAGGATGATGAGTTAATTGAACTTAAATGAAAATATTGTTATATAATTACTTGCATTATTACTAAGTCTTTATCAGTCAATTTCTTAATCACTGTATTGTTTAAATTACAAAGCCATGACTGTATTACATTGTCAATTGAAGAAAAAAATGTCGTTATTAAGTTTAACTGAAATTAAATCACGCCATGAATTAACAGAGCTTATGTACATATACTTTCTAGCTTACATTATTGTGTTCCTCTGTTTAGTTTAGTTAGATTGGCTCTTGTCTTCAAAGAAAGCACACGTCATTGCTACAATTGTGCATAAAATTAATTTGGAAGTTTTATCGCTTAATAAATCAGCACCTTAGAAACACATCGCATTTCATTTCTTTTGGTAAAATAACCGAAGAACAAACAACCAAGTTTGAAAACCTTGTATACGATATTGAGGGTTACGAATTATATCGAAAGGACAGAATAACCTCTACAACGGGCGGAGGAGTGGCAATTTATTGCAAGTCGTCTTTAAAATGTGAGGTGTTAGTAAAATCTGTCGACACTGATGTTGAATACATTATTGCTGAGGTTCATGATGGAAATGTTAAATGTTTGGTTTCTTGTTGTTACAACCCTAACCGTAGATTTTCATGTGAACCATTTTTTTCCGCTCTGTCAGAGTTTTCACCCAGATATGTAAATGTTATTGTATTAGGAGATTTTAATGCCAACTTATTAAATAACGATTCCCGGTCGCGCCATTTGGTGGATCATGCCTCTTCGAGTGGTCTTTATGTTGTAAACATGTTCTATCCAACTTGTTTTCGTACAGATGCACCACCGAGTCTTCTTGATGTTGGTCTTGTTTCAGATCAATCAGCAGTTCTTCTATTTGATCAAATCTGCCTGGGTGGGGTCTCTGACCATGATATGTTGCTTTGCACGTACGATATTAATTTTTCTCATATCAATAAGTCTAATACCTTTGAATTTAAAGATTTTAAATCTATTGACATCTATGCTCTGCAAGTTGCAGCGCAAACAACAACTCCCTGGTTTCTTTGTAGACAGAGTCCGGATCCAAATGAACAAATTAATCGTTTTAATCTATGAAGATTTCGTGCCTGTTAAAACTGTCTTTGTTCGCAATAAGACTTTCCCGTGGTTTACTGGAGTTGTTTTAAATGCCCTAAAAATCAGGAATAAGCTTTACAGCCAATGGAAGCGAAATCGTTCCTCTTTAAATTGGGTCGCTTATAAAAACTCTCGTAATACAGCCACTAGCATTGTGCGTGATTCGAAACGAAATTACTATTCCTCTAAACTCAGTTCGTCCTTGCCCCCAAAGGAACTGTGGAAGAACCTTCGGCAAATTGGTGTAAGCAAAGGGGGGAATGATAACTGTTTCTTAAATACAAATGAGCTAAATGCACATTTTGTTGACAATGCAATGGCTGGTGGTATGTTCGATTTTCCACCGAACACTTTTACACCAGTGCAAAGGCAAGCCGATTTTGAGGTAACAACTGAGACTGATGTCTATTCAATAATTGCCTCCATTATGCAATCGGTGAAGATGGTATACCAGTCAAATTTCTAAAAATAATTTTACCCAGTATTGTAAGCCATATAACCCACATAATCAATTCGTGTATTATGACATCTACCTTTCCCCAGGCTTGGAAACATGCACGGGTTATTCCGATTGCCAAAAAATCGAACGCAAGTTCTGTTAACGATTTTAGGCCAATAAGCATTCTCCCATGCCTATCAAAAGTATTTGAGAGAGTCCGCCAGATCAAATACCACCTATTTTTCAACTCTCTTTTGACTTCTTCTCAGTCAGGCTTTCGAGAAGGGCAAAGTTACCAGTCGGCAATGGTGAAGATTTTGGATGATGTAAGGCATGAATATGACAGAGGGCTCGTGACATTACTATGCTTTCTCGATTTTTCGAAAGCTTTTGACAAAGTGAATCACATAATTCTTTTATGGAAGCTTAAACACTTTTTAGGGTTTTGCGAAAGAGGTGTTAAACTTTTGCAAAGCTACTTGTCGAACCGATTTCAAAGGGTCGTTGTTGGTGGAAGGATCTCGTCTGTTTTGCCCTTATTTTAAGGTGTTCCTCAAGGTTCTATCCTTGGACCGATTTTATTTTCCATGTTTGTCAACGATTTGCCATTGATATGTGTGCACACTCGTATGCATATGTACGCAGATGATGTTCAATTGTACATGTCTATGCCTATGAATCGACTTGACGAATTAGTTTTTTGTTTGAACAGGGATTTGTCAGCGATAAATGAATGGGCAAACAAAAACGGGCTGCTGCTAAATCCTTCCAAGTGTCACGTTCTACCCATATCATAAAGCAATTTCGAACTAAGTCTGGTGCCAAATATATGCATATCGGAATCGAATTTGGCGATAGTGGAGTCGGCTACTAGCCTTGGGTTCGTAATAAACCGCAATCTGTCCTGCAACAACCACATAATCATTGGTCATTGTCGTATTTATGGTTGCTTGCGTAGAATGCGGTTGGCTGCAAACTTCACACCCTTTGAAACTCGACGGAAGCTCGTCCAAGCCCTTATACTTCCCATAATAACTTATGCCGATGTTGTTTTTAGTAGCATGGATTCGTTGTCACGTAATAAATTACAGGTAGCCTTCAATGATGCGGTTAGATACATTCATGGACTACGCAGATACGATCGCATATCGCTCTATGTGAAAGACTTTTTGGGTTGCACTTTAGTACAATACATGCAAGCAAGAAATTGTATATTCTTACACAAACTTATAAAGACAAAAACGCCAAATTATCTGTTTTGCAAGCTTGAGTTTTCTTCTTCTCTCAGAACACTTAACATAAATTTACCAACATTTAAATATCTTAACTCGTCAAGGTTCTTTTTCGTTCACGCCGTGAGGTTATGGAACTCTCTGCCCTTGAATATCAAGGGTATTAGTAATGCCGCAAGCTTCAAAACTGCAGTATTAAGACATTTTTCTCTTCAGCAGCAATAAAGATCAATAAAGATTAATGTTTATATTTAACTCCTCTTTCTCTTACTTCTTACTTTTCATCTTTGATAACTTTCTTTTCTTTTCTTCTTTTCCTTTTTAAAATAAATACCAATTATATTTTAAAAATATCAACTTAGCTATTTTTAGTCATCTCATGAATTGTTTTTATTTTTGAAATATTATATATCTTGTTAATTTAAACATAATATATATTAAATTAAGTTCTTATTTTAACTATCAAGCCTAAGTACTATAAGAAACCTATGTCTTAATGTACAAACCATGTCATTTAATAAATAAACTAAACTTAACAAAAAAAAAAGCTCGGCCATCTTCTGTGATCGGCAAATGTCACCTAAGCTGAAAGAAAGGCTCAACACTGCTGTTTGCTCCCGGTGTTAACAATTTTTGACAGCGGACAAAAAGTTTTCAGGTCAAAGAACCTACCCTGAAGAAAATGGAGCGCGGCAGCTCAGTTGGTACATACTGTCATGTTCAAAGGAGAGTTCCTACAAACTCTGTCAAAAAGGCAATATCAATCAACGCAGCAACAACAGCACTTTATTGGTCGCAGCAACGAAGTCATTCCGAATCGGAAGGCCTGTCATTATTTTCTGAGGTCGATCCCTTAAATCCTGATCATAGTCTCACCGCCAATAAGGAAGAAGAAGACTTAACTTCTGCTTCCAGATGTCCATACCAAGCCCTCTGGCATTTGCTATGGCTTGGTCTTATAAAAATAGGGTCGGTCTTTGTTGCCTTCTCGAACCTTGGGGCTGGGAGTTGAAGATCAAAGTGCAATGATTCTGGACTCATCCTTATTTGGAGCTGTTTGAATATATTTAACACACACATTTAGATCTTTAGATACACATAAATTATCATTTAAATATACCACTTTATACAATAAGTTAGTTAAGAAGCTTCCTTTGGCATTAAGGAAATACCAAATTATTCGGACGATTTTTTACTAAACGTAACAAGGGTAATGAATAGCGAAGCAACCTGTCAAGGTGGGTAAAGTGGCTGGAACTCTGAGCCACCTTCAGTAACCGAAAAATGTCGCCCAATCTAAAAGGAAGGCTCTACGCCACACCCGGCGCATACATCCGGTTCACAATGTTGAACGTTGGACACAAAGTATGAGGCTAAATCAAACTCAGGCCTAAAGCTTCTGCAACCATTGCGAAGTGAAAGGGGACTACAATCTTACGCCGAGTCCGAACTTAACAAATTAAAAGCTTCCCATGACAATTGATAATTTTTAGTGTCTGTCAGACTTTTGTAGGAGGTGATGCAGTGAACAAAAATTGTAGGTGTTACTGGGCCCCGGCGGGATTTGAGCTGGAGATCTCTCAATCAGTAGTTCAACTCACTTACCACGGAGACAGAACCACACACACTGCAGCCATATAGGTAATACTTAACCTCACACACCTGGACATATTCTGCAGCAGCAAAACGGTAAAAACGGCAGTTAGATTCAAAGAGTCGGTACTGTGGTTTTTCAAGCCCTACGGACACTCATCCGTTGAGGGACGATGGAGTGCTTGTAAAGGAACAACCGCCACTGACTATCTACTACCCACCTTCGCCTTCAAAATTAGCTTCGTTACCAGAATTTCCTAAAGAAGCGAATGAATCAACAAAACAGTCACGAACGAGGGCGAAATAGCTATCTATACCGACCGGATCTAAAATGGATGTGGGTACAGGTGCAGGCGTCTTCTGTGAGACTCTGTGCATGGGTGAATCATTCAGGATCAATTCAGCGTATTTCAGAGACTCAGGCTGCCAAGGAGGTGAAGAGGCGCAAATTGGACGACAAGCAGATCACAATATACTCTGAGAGCCAAGCGGCCATAAAAGCCATGGAGTCAGTGGTTGTTAAATCAAGGGCGCTGTTGCAGTGCAGAAAACAGCTAGACGCGACATCAATCGCTTATATACTGGGTACCGGGACACAAGGATATCACGGGTAACGAGGAAGCGGACAAGCTGGCAAGATACGGATCGGAGATGGATGTATCTCTGGCTCTAAAGTCTATACAAACTCCGCTTATTACACTAGCATGGAAAATCGTTGTTGCGTCCATGAGTAAAACAAACCTACGAAAAATGCAGACACTCGATGGAGACATTGCCAGCGGTAAACAAAAGGAAATCTAAGGTAATGATCGGGCTAAGCCGCAAAGGCATACGCACACTGACGGAGAACCTCACGGGACATTGTGCAGTGGGCTTACACGTGGAGCGGCTGGGCATAATGCACAACCATTACTGCAGGATCTGTAGGAACCTTGAAGAGAAAGAATCTATTCGTCATCTACTATGCAAATGCCCTGCCTTTAGAACTAACAGATCCAAGATTCTTGGCAGCTACTTCTTTGATGAGCTGGAGGATCTGACGGATATTGAGCTGAGGAAACTCCTGAGATTTACATATAGATCCGGGTGGTTCTAAAAAGCGAATAATTGAGCTGTGAAACAGCGGAATATTTTTGGTTTCTTTGCAAGTTCTTACAATTTTTGGAAAAATCCCAAAAATGGACACAATGGATGCAAACTAATGGTCTAAGTGAGCCGTGACACTCGACACAAGGGCATCCATTTACCTACCTACCTATACCTACCTACCACCGAGGCACGGCGCTCACCATACAGATTATAGCCTTGCCAATTTCAATTATACAACTTCTGTTCAGCAACAATCTTCTAGTCTATCTTATACAGAGAGTCCGATAAAAAATTGGGTGGTTAAGTATTAGCACTTCTGAAGTTGAAAAAGCACTGCTGAATTTAAACTGCGACAAACAGCCCGGGCCTGATGAAATTCCTCCAATTCTTCTTAAAAAGTGCGCTGCAGTGCTCTCTGAACCTCGCATACATTTTTAACGCTTCTCTCTCCAAAGGCGAATTTCTTCCTGAGTGGAAAGAATCGTTTATCATCCCTATTCACAAATCGGGTTCCAATCAGGAAATTTCCAATTATCGCCCGTTATGCAAATTATCAATAATTCCCAAGCTATTCGAAAAGATTATCTACGATAAATTAGCATTTTTGCTGAGCGAAGTTATTTCACCCTTCCAACGTGGGTTTGTTGCTGATAGATCCACTACAGCCAACCTTGCTATATTCTCAAACTTTGTCCTGAATAAACTTAAAGAAGGATGTCAAATTGATGTGATATACACTAATTTCGCTAAAGCCTTTGATAGAGTCAACCATACTATCTTGATAACCAGACTGAAAATAATAGGTTTTCACTCTAGCGTTTTGATATGGCCGGAATCCTATTTATCAGGGTGTATTCAATTTATGTCAATTGATAATCTCCTTTTAAAGCCAATTTTTCTATCTCCGGGTGTTCCACAAGGAAGTCACCTCGGGCCGCTTCTTTTCCTTATTTTGATTAACGACATGCCTGATATTTTCTTAAATTCCATTCGCCTTTTGTTTGCAGACGGTCTTATATTCCTAAGAAGTATTCAATCTGAAGATGATTGCCACCTCTTGCGAGATGACCTTGATAGACTGGTAGAATGGTGTACGTTAAATGACTTGTTCTTAAATGTCTCCAAATACCAGTGTTTTTCTTTCAGCAGAAATTCCTCTCTAATTTGCTTTGAATATAAAATGGGAAGCATTATTCTTGAAAGAGTTTTTGAAAAAAAGGATCTTGGAGTTTTATTCGACCCTAAATTTAATGTCATTACACATACTGAGTACATTGCCGCCAAAGCTAATTCCATACTTGGTTTCATAAAACGCAATTCCTCACATTTTCCAGATCCCTATACTATAATTTAATTATACCCTATTCTAAGGGTATATCAATTTTGACGCATAGTTTGTAACATACGTTAATATTGCCCGTAGACCCCTAAAAGTTACTATATTTATGATCAGCATCGATAGTAATGTCGATCTAGCCATGTCTGTCCGTCCATCCGTCGGCAAAAATTAGGCCTTTAAACTGGGCCTAGAGAGCTGAAATTTTAACCATATACTCTAGGGTCCCGAAATAATCAAGTTTACGAATTTTTGAAATCGAATCTTGAGCTAGAAAGCTGAAATTTTTTACATATGATCTATGACTCCTAAAACTGCTCGGGATATACAATTTTCAAAATCCGAACACTGACGCCCACAATTAAATAAACCAATTTTATTGAAAAACCAAAATTTGAGCTAGGGAGCTGAAATTTATAATATATACTCTCTAGGAGCCTTTTATGCTCATGTGTAAATATTTTCAAAATCCGCCCACTGACACGCCCACAATTTAAAATCAACTTTTTTTGCAAATCCAAAATTTGAGCTAGGGAGCTGAAATTTATAATATATACTCTCTAGGTGCCCTTTATGCTCATATGGTAATATTTTCAAAATCCGCCTACTGACACGCCCACAATTTAATTTTTTTTTTTTTTTTTTTTGAAAATTCAAAGTTTGAGCTAGGGAGCTGAAATTTATAATATATACTCTCTAGGGGCCCTTTATGCGCATGTGTTAATTTTTTTTAAATCCGCCTATTGACACGCCCACAATTAAATAAAACATTTTATTGAAAAACCAAAGTTTGAGCTAGGGCGTTCTTAACAATTCAACCATACTAAGACTTTTGTCGCACCCACTTATGATTGATAGGAATAAGAATAGGGTATCCAACAGTTCGCCCAAGCGGACTGTAGCCCGTCCCTATTTTTTATAATTCAATTTAATTTGGTGGGGGTACCAATTTATTCAGCTTAATACAAGCTATATGTCTTTAAACTACAAAACTAAAACTTATAGCTAGACTTAAAACTAATACTTACAAGCTAGAGAAGAAAAAATCGTTGTATAGCGCCTACGTCAGATCTCTCATACTACACCATTCATTCCAACAGAATCCAAAATATTCAAAGGAATTTCACCAGATTTGTTGTTTGGAAACTTGACTGGAGCATTGTGATGCCATCGTATACTACCCGAAGTCAGCTCATTGGCATTCAATCGGTAGTAAATCGCCATAAAATATACTTAATAATGTTTATAAGTGACATTTTGTCCCATCATATTAATAGCCCATCTAAATGGAAACGGGGGTAGGAGCGGGAATATACGGACCACACAAACGCTTTACGATACCCATGGGAAAAAGTCCCAGCGTATTTCAAGCAAAGCTCCACGCCATTCAAGAATGCGCCAGCCATATTATTTTGTCTGGCATAAAAGGTGCAACCATCCATATTTTCACGGATAGTCAAGCAGCTATAAACGCCCTTAGCTCGTATACCATTGACTCCAAATCAGTCATGCACTGCTTCAATACCCTACAAACACTCGGAATAAGAAACAATACCAAATTATGGTGGGTTCCGGGTCATGTCGGGGTAGAAGGTAACGAAAAGGCCGACGAACTGGCCAGAAAAGGTTCAGAAACACCTTTCATAGGTCCTGAACCTTTCTGCTGCACTCCTAGATCAGCAGCAACGGCAGCAATTAAAAGCTGGGAACATAGAAAATGTATCTATCTTTGGGAAAGCATCCCAGGTCTAAGACAGGCCAAACGAGCCATTCGGCCCTTCAATAAAAATGCCAGCAAATGTCTAAAACTAAGCAGGCACGATATCAAAAACCTAGTAGGTTACCTTACTGGTCACCATGGTTTAAGATATCATCTACACAAAATGAGCGAGAGTCAGCTGAACACATTTTATGTGAATGTCCAGCCCTTAATGGAATTAGAAAGAAGATCTTTTTCAGGGAGCAAATGAGCCCCGAGGACATAAAGAATTCTTCTACTGGTAAAATTGTCCGCTTTACACGGAAAGTGGAAATTCTACTAGTTTAAACTTTTCTGGCCCATACGGTACAAAAGATCTTTTAGGTCGAAGTACCCCCCCCCCCCCCCCCCCCCCCCCTTATAAATAGCCTTGGCGAGCCAGAAATTATAAAAAAAAAAATAATAGCCCATCACTTTTGTTGTTAATAAATATGTATGCACCATCTCGCCATCCAAGGTAACGTTTCATATTTCTGGAAGACGAACACAGGGTGATATATGCCTAATAACTCGCTGTGTCAGGGAAACTAACCGCATTTCAGATGTTATTGATTTCAATTTCCATTATAGTAGATTCTCTATGAAAATTCAACTACTGTCGTATTTTACATCTAATTTTTGAATACTTTTATGTTTTATGTATCGAATAGTATAAGCCTTATAGATGTGTATTTCGGTAGTCTGTAAGATAATTAAATTATATCTGATTGATTGAATTAATAAATATAATAAAATATAAAATAAAAATGGGTAGGTATGATGGGACAATTTAAAACAACTTTTTTTAAAACGTTCTTTTGTTTCCACAATGCGTTAAGTAGATATATGCAAAATGGCGTTTTTGCTGATGGCAACCACGATTCTCATTTACCCAGGCAGACAAATGTCTCTTTCACACATTTTACTAAATTAAACCTTGCAGACCATTTCAGTTTCGCGTAAACGTCGCTCTATTCGTCGCAATCAGCCACTAATCCAGAAAATCCCATAATTGTATTAAAATTTTATATCTCAATTACGGATCTATAAAATAGTCGTAAAAACTGTATGCCTGATTTCATTCATCCAATAAACCCAATTAAATGATTATTTCCATTCCACTCTCATATGGATATAAAAATTGCAATAAACATTCGCTCAAGTCAAATGTCGCGATGAAAGCAAAGCATACAATCGAAGATACAACACCAGTTCCATTGCATATCCCATATTGCTGAAGTCCAAGCCACACAAAGTTAGTGTGGTAAGAGCTCGTAAAAATATCATCATCGATACGTGTATATCCTTCCAAGTGGAATGCATTCGTGTGCTCACCATTTAGTCATCACATGCGCTGAACAAATATTGAACAGTAAAGCCCAGCATCCTCATTTCACGGATCCAATGAATCGCATTGATTCGAAGGCACAACCGAACATGCAACACACAAGGAACCCAATCAAGGATAATAAATAATCGCCGCATTTGAGAGACTGAAAATTGCTCACTTTAAATTATATTCACACTTTGGCCCCAGAAGGCCACTGGCCACAACCAACAGCGGTGCACTCGCTGTTGTGTGTGCTCCGTTTCACACTTGGAGTGAACGAACGTGCACTCTGATTTTCGCACTGGGACTGGGGCGCGTCGAAGTGCCAACATATAAAATCGAATTTGCGGGGATGCGCAAAATTGATGCTGCTCCTGAACTCCTCGTGCGTTTCACTTCGTCCTGGACGTCGCCGTGCGTCGTCGTCAAATTACGAACATGCGCAAAATGGACATCAAATAAACCCATTAATCGCCTACACAAAGATTTCATAAGTATCGGAAAGATATAGGTTATGGCTGCCGTTGCTGCTGGAGCACCAATTTATAGTCGACATTATTTGTTGCTGAATGCTGCCTCCTACTGAAGTGTGCGGAGTTCAAGCAGGCAGACGTTTGAATTGGTTTTGAGAGGGATGCAGCCGCCAAATGCAAAACGTTTGTTTTCGTTTTGGGAGTGGGACCGAAAATGATTTGGATTAATGAGAAATTGCAATCTTGACCCGGTGTTGAGTAGTTAATAGTGTATCTTACTTGCAAAGGAACTATCGTTGGATATCCATCCCTTCACTGTGGAACGCATTTAGCGCAAGCATTTGTGCTTGGAAAGCAAACCCAACATTTCAACTGTGATTCGTTTTTTGTTCGTTTTTTACGGTCGTATAAAAGCAAATTTCCGATTTTTTTTTATTTTGCATTGAGCTCCCAGCCGCACAGTTCCACAATGCATAAATTTTAAGATACCTTTGACGGTTAAAATATGGAATAATAGTGGTTATACACGTTAACTTACTTAACGGGCTCCCGAACGGTGAATAGTTTCTGCCTGAGACACTGCAACCTTGCATCCTCTGCAATCCCCATCACGCTGCTTCCAGTTGTCCGAACTAAGCACTCTGGCATCCGCGATGGCTTGGTCTTTAAACCCAGCAAGGCTTCCAGCACCAGTGGATAGAAATTGGGGCTGTCGCGAAAACACATATCTCAAAGGAAAATACGGTACCTGATTATATTGACTCAGATTAATCTTCGACAGTCCATCAGGAAGAAGCTTTCCGTGTTGAATACAAACCCCCCCATCCATACAGTCTCAAAACTCCAACCAAACTCAGGACGAGACAAAATGTAGAGGAAGATGTTCAACACCTGAACAGTGCCATTCCCAGCTGTTTTGAACTGACGTGCCCAGTGAACAAAACCCCTGGCAGAACGCCAGTTCCCTGGTGGAACCCGGAACTGCAAAGAATCCGAAGAGAAGCTAGAAAACTTCTATACAGGTCACTCAAGACTGGTTTGGAAAAGGACTGGAATCTCTACCGATCGAAGCAGAAGGAATATAAGAGGTTAATTCGGGTATCGAAAAGTGCTTCTTTAAGGAATTTCTACGAAAAGATTGAAACACGAGGTAAAACTAGAAGGGTCATTAAGGTTCTGAAAAAGGGCAAACCTGTCGAATTGGAATCACTTAGAAAGCTTGAAGCCACCTTCACTGAGACGAAAGTGGACATTCTTAATCATTTGCTGGAGTTTCATTTTCAGGGTAACCAGATAACAATTGGCTCACAACCAGCCCCGATTACCGAGACTGTGAGTGAGCTGAGACAAACAACTCGGCGTTGCTGGTATGTTGCGAAGGCTGTGGTAATGGACGAGGCCATCAAATACTCTATTATGTCATTTTACAGCTTCAACTCAACTGGTACGAGCGGAAAATACCCAGCAATGCTGCAACGAGGTGTAAGGTACGTTGGTAATGTGGTATGTAAGGACGTTGTGACTAATGTTTATCTACTAGAATGACTTCCCAAAGATTTACTAACAACGTGGATAGAATAGACAGGCAGGCACGAATGCCATAGGTTTGCCAACTTGTCCAGTGTCTCAGGCAGGGCACGAATGCCATAGAGGACTGCCAAAATAAATGAAACACGCTTTTGAGAGTCTGAATAGATTCTGTTTTATTTCTACAAATACCATGTCTTATATACTAGTTTTACTTCCCAGTCTAACCGAAACACCATGATACAAAAATGATCGCGTCCCATTAATTTTAGTCGTCATCATCATACTCATCCACATTGAACTCATGACACACTTCTCGTTTAATCGTCACCCAAGGCATAGATCGCGTAATTCATCGATCAACTTACAATGTCAGTGTAATCGCCAGAAGTTCTATTCATACTTTCTGTATGCGATACCCGACACTGTAGTGAGTCAATGAAGTCCGATTGTTATGTCAGTGGGTCAGTGGTGTTTATTATGATTTAAACTGCATTGCACAAAGTAGGAAGTGTTTTGTGTACATTGTTATGCAGTGCAATGTGGGAGTATGGAATTATATTGGTGGGTTCATTACAGAGGTACAATCCAGGTGCTACCGACTATAAAGAGAATTTTCACTGATGTCCTGGCACTGGCATAGATACCAACACCCTGGCGTACAGTTAGGGTGGCATTTACACTAAAAAAATGGCAGATATGACTACTCACTCGCCAAGAACTTCAGACTCTGACTTAAACAATGTCTATACATCTACTCGCAATGCTGTAGAGAAGTGTTTCGGAGTGTGGCAAATCAGGTTAAAGCTCACTTAAAAATATAAAGACAATAGTTGTCCTTCACAACGTAGCTATCGATTTTCCGGATAATTCCTCAGGTATTAATGAAAAAATAAAAACACCTTCGATAACTCTTTCTATAACTTTATATATACATGAATTCGAAAATGGCTTTAACCATAGCGAAAATGATACACAAACTGAATACGCTTGAAAATGACAACATATTATCCCACAGAGTATTTGTTCAGCAAAATTTTAATTAAAAACACTAAATCATATTTATGTATAATAATACGTAAATGCTAACATTGAACCGTTAAACAATCCAAATTAACTATCAAGTGGTTTTATTCGTAGGAGTAGCTTGATACATTAAGGATGTTTCATTAGCGACTTGACAAATTCGAACTTTCAATCAGAAGGCACCCTTAAACCGACTACCGAACTGTCAATGTCAAAATATTCAGTGAAAACAACATATTCATCATAATGAAGTATACGAAGGACCAACGTTTACAAATAATTGAAATTTACTACCGAAATTCCGAGTCAGTGGTCGCAACTTTAAGAGCGGTAACGCCAACGCAGTAATTCTCGTCCCAGTAGACAAGCAATTCATAGTCTAGTGAAAAAATTTGAGTCAGAATATTCGCCGCTTCAGGTTGCCGTTCCAGTGAAACTATATTTTGCCCGAAGTGTCGAGAATATTGATGCCGTAGATGCGTCCGTCGCAAACCAGCCAAATCAGTCAATTTCACGGCGTTCTCAAGAATTGGGCCTCTGCCAGACCACATTATGTCGAATTTCGCGTTAGGATCTTGGCTTACACCCTTTCAAGATCCAGCTAAATCAACAACTAAACCCACTTGATCATATGAAGCGATGTACGTTCTCGAATTGGCCTGTCCAGAGGAAGATGGATGAAAATGAAGAATTTCATCGCAAAATCATCTTCAGCGAAGAAGCGCATTTTTGGTTAAACGGCTTATGCGTTACTGGACAGGTAAGAACCCTCATGTCCTTCATGAAACAGCACTTCATCCGCAAAAAGTCACTGTATGATGCGGACGCCACCGGCATGCGTCATTTGGGCCGTTTTTCCCGTCGATGAAAATGACCGTCACGTTACGGTAAATGGTATTCGCTACAGAGACATGCTGGAAGGTTATTTCTTTGAGCAATTGCATGAATTCAACATCAGTGACATGTGGTTCCAACAAGACGGTGCCACAAGCCACACAGCGGGTGCAACAATCGAGTTACTGAAGTCTCAGTTCGGTGAAAGTGTTATCTCGAGAAACGGACACGTCAATTGGCTGCCGAGATCGTGTGATTTAACGCCTCTAGACTTTTTTTTATGGGGCTACATTAAATTATTGGTCTATGGCAACAAGCCAGCGTCGCTATAGGAGTTCAAAGCCAATATTGAACGAGAAATAGCTGCCGTATCGGTCGAAATGTGGACATATAAACCGAATTCAAACTCCATTTATAAATGTTTTGATAATAATTGAAGCCAATAAATATTTTTTTCAGATATCTCAAGTAGTTTGCAATTTATTTAAAAAAGCTCAGCTCTCTAGGCCCAGTTTAAAGGCGTAATTTTTGCCAACGGACGGACGGACGGACGGACGGACGGACATGGCTAGATCGACATTACTATCGATGATGATCATAAATATAGTAACTTTTATTATTATTAAGGTATGTTACAAACTTCGCGTCAAAATTAATATACCCTTAGAATATGGTATAAAAAGTTGATTAACACAAACAAAAATAAAAATCCCTTCCGGCTAGGAGAAAAATCCCACCTGTTCCCTACGTAAAGTAAAAAAAGAATTCAACAAGTCGTTTTAGTTTTGTTTATTAGTTTTAATTATTGTCAAATAAATAAAAATACTATAAAAAAATACTTATTCAAAATTACTCAATATAATCATATAGGCCCTTTTAGTCGATCAGTTATCAGTTGAGTTGTCAGTTACGTTTTGAACTCTTCAGAATTTTATCAGTTTCAGTTAGACGCTTCAATTTTTGCATTTACATATCAGTTTACCAGAATGCTTAACAGACAAGTTCAAAATTTAACTGACAACTTAACTGATAACTGATTATTTAAAGGGCCTTAAATATGCTTAAAGCTCTTTGGCTTTAATTTTTTCATAATGGTTTTTTATACTTAAAAAAATGCAATTTATTTGTGCAACGAGTACCTACTACGAGGAACAACAACATACGCCAAACATTCTCCAGCCTCTACACCAAAAGGAAGATTTCTGCCTGGTAGTACAATGGACCGTTGCCGAGTCTGAGTGCTCTGGGATTTGGATTTCCTTTTTTATTTAGGGGTTTGAGTTTGAGTTTGATCCTATTTTTATTTTTGTTCTTACATCTGTCATTACTGAAAATATTCTTTTTGCGTCAGCATTTGAATGATAAAGACTCATGACGATAAGATGGATGTGGAACCAGAAGTTCATAGCTGAAATTGCAGAGCTTCCAAATTTTTAACCAAATCTGTTCGACATTTAAATCAATCGTCCATATCTTTTCTATTTCGCTAAAATTGTATTCAATTGATTTACATTCTAGTTCAGTTCAATTAAGTACAAAGAGAGTTTTTGGGAAAGAAGGTCAAATGAAATTTCAGAACTATCGATATTGATGCAACGAATGTAGTATAACAGCACATTTTGGTACATATTTTATGGCTTGACGTTTAGTGCTGTGGAACTTTATGACCATTGGCGCGTCCAATTTGCAAGCCAACTTCGAGTTCCCTACTAATTAAACTTCTATCACTTCCCAAAAGATGTTCACGTGAGTTATATGATCGATGAGGAAAGGTAAAAGAGTAGGGACTAGTAGTTGCCTTGCAAATTGAACGCGTCCAATACCTAACATCTTAGTCTGTTTGGTCGTTATTTAGGTCAGGCAAAAGCATATTGAATGAACGCAATTTCCTACTGTACATGTGTTTCATGTGCGTTGGTGCATGCATTACTGCGTGCGACCCTGCTGCACATGTGTTTCAGCCATTAGTGTAAACACTTTTGCCTTCTTTTATTCATATTTTCTCTCCTTGATTGTTAAAGAAGTACCTACCTACTAGACAATGTCTTTATGTGTTTTGCAAGATATTTTGCAAGAAGTACCTAATATTACCTTGTCAGAAGAATCCCAATTCTCGGATCGTTTTCTTTTGTTGGCAAACTCCATCGTTCCGTGTGGTTTGGCATACACTTATTTTTTGTTTACAACATGCAACCTATAAATAAACAGCTGATGAATTTAAAATGTAATAGTATTTGGTTTTATTTGTACTAGAATTGTAAATTCTATTACATTACTTGGCAAAACCATTGATTAATTAAGTATCATTGAAAAATCGTTTGTAAATAAGAATTTCAGCAATATTGTTTTGAGATAAATTAAGTATTTAAGCAAACTTAAGTAAACAAGCATGCATTTTGTCCTTCGACTTCGAGTCCGAAGATTTGAACCCGAAGTTAGCTTATGTGAGGTTGATGTGGTTGTCGGCTATAGCCAATACACTTAGACTAATGTGAGGTCCATTGTAATACCACGTGGATCTGGGAAGTTTATCCATCTATCGGTTAAACCATTTGGAGACTCGATTGAGGCGTGATTGACTTCTAACGTCAATGTTAGCCAAGTCACTTAGCTCGTTAAGTAAGAAGGCTCCTAGATAGAGATTTCTTTGATATGAGAGATCGGGACATGTTGAAAGAAAGTGAAGTGTAGTCTCCTCCTCCTTTTTGTCCATGCAGCTTCTACAGAAGTCGCTTGAATAAACGCCAAGCCTTGATGCTTGCTTGCCTATTAGACAGTGTCCTGTAGTGACACCTATAGTAGAGCTAATGTGCAGTCGGATTAGTGAGATTAGGCACTTACAGCATCGCAGGTTCAGCTTTGGCCAGATCTGTTTAGTCGGTAGACATGAAGTAGGTACCACTTTTCCACCTAAAGTTTTTACTGTCTAGTGTCTATTGCGAATAGCTAGAACATAAATTTACATGTAGCGCTAGGTTTACCTAGGGAAAGTATATCAGGTAAAAGAGGTAAAGTGGTTCCTTTTTTGGCGAGTTCATCTGCCCTACAGTTCCCTGGAATGTCGTTATGTCACGGCACCCAACAGAGGTGAATGTTGAACTTCTCTGCCATCTCTCTGATAGATGATCGGCAGTCTAGGGGTACGATGGGTTTGAAACCACTGAGTCCAGGGACTTAATCGCGGCTCGACTTTCCGAGAAGATACGGATGTAATTAGTGGATATCACATTTCCCTTTATCCACGACAAAGCTTATTTGATCGTGAACCCGGCCCGAAGTAGCAGTCGTTTCTTTCCTACCAGAACTACAGTAGAGAAAACCTCCACAAATGGCTGGATCAGTTATGCCGGGATGGCATATTCGGACATCGCCAGTAGAGCTTCTGACGATGATTGATCAGCGGCTTTGAAGTCTATAAAAAGATGGGGAGTCTCGGCTGATATAGTGCGCTTACACCGACACAAAATTCAACATTTCGCAACAATGTTTTGAAATTCAATTCCACTGAACACTTAACTCTAGAAAATTCATATGACAGCTCTAGCAACGTATAAAATATAGAAAATATCATTCTCCAATAACTTGAACTTAAACATGAATTGAGTTATGTACTTGAATTGATACCGAGTCTGTCCACTTTCTCCTCTTTTTACATTTATGGTGATTTTTTAATCTAGTACTTACTTTGCTTTTGAACAAAACTCAGGTAATTTCATTAAATAGCCATAATTTGTGTTCAATCAATCGAGAGAATGGATTTGGCAATTAGTTAATTTATTTGCATATGCTGCAAGTGCTCAAGTTTGGCGCAGAGAACCATAACTTTGAAACCAAATTCCAAAATTTTGTAAGTGTTGTTGACGATAAAATTGATTTGACCGATTTCAAAAACAAACTAAGAGCGCTTTTATCTAAAGTCATTTTAAATTTATCTGACCATTAAATAGTTTTTGATTTTACCTATGTAAATAAGGAAAATTTTAGTTAAAATTGCAATTGATTCACAGCTCTCGGTTTGAATAATAAGTTGTTTCCCTCTCACAAGTAATTTGTGTGAGTAAAAGTGAGTAAAAGCATTATATGTACATTTTGTATTGTAAAGGGTCTTTCATTAAGGACTTGACAACTTCTTTTTTAAATAAAATGAAAACTACTTGAGATACCTGAAAAAAATGTATTATTTTGAATTACTATCAAAACATTTGGAATGGAATTCGACTTCGATCATATGTCCACCACGGGAACGTATACAGCGGTCGTTACGTTGGACCCAATTTTCGAAGACTCGGCAGCACATTTCGACCGATACGGCCGCTATTTCTCGTTCAATGTTGGCTCGGAGCTCCTCTAACGTCGCCGGCTTGTTAGAATAGACCAATGAATTAATGTAGCCCCTTAAAAAAAAACTAGAGATCACACGATCTCGGCGGCCAATAGACGGGTCCCATTCTGGTGATAACACGTTCACCGAACTGAGACTTCGATAACTCGATTGTTGCACCCGCTGTGTGGCTTGTGGCACCGTCTTGTTGGAACCGCATATCACTGACGTCCAATTCATGCAATTGCCCAAAGAAAAAACGTTCCAACATGTTTCTGTATCGAATACCATTAACCGTAACGTGGCTGTCATTTTCATCGATGAAAAAAAAACACAGCCGGCATGAAAACAGCACGTTCTCACCTGTCCAGTAACGCATAGTTTGCTTTTCGACGAAGCCGTTTACCAAAAATGCCATTCATCGCTGAAAATGATTTTGCGATGAAATTCTTAATTTTCTTCCATAACGTCCAGAGCCCAATTCGAGAACACACGTCGCTTCATATGATCAAGTGACTTCAGTTCTTGAGTCAGCTTGATATTGTAAGAAGATCCTTAAGCGAAATTAGCCATAATGTGGTCTGGGAGATGCCCAATTCTGGAGAACGCCCTGAAATTGACTGATTTGGCTGGTTTGCGACGGACGCCTTTACGGCAGCAATATTCTCCACTGGCACGGTAACATCAAGCAGCGAATGAATATTCTTACACAAATATTTCACTAAACTATGAATTGAAGGCTGATGGCTTTGTTGCGTCATTCAAAATTGTTGCCCCTTCAGAATATTTCGAAATACTGTGCAATAACACTGCATGGCCTCAAAATACGTTAGTTAAAGTTCGACTAAAAGTCGTAGGAAAGACAGTCCGTCCGTGTTAAAAAACCCAATAGGCTGTCCCTCTACTATCAAAATGTAAGGGGACTCCGCACAAAAACCGCTGAAATATATTTAAACTCCCAAGCCCTCTCTCATGATATCTTCTCCTTGACGGAAACATGGCTTAACGCCGGAATTTTAGACACGGAACTCTTCAATCATGAGTTCTCCGTATTCAGAAACGACCGTCATAAAAATGACCTGAAAGCGCTTGGAGGAGGTGTCCTGAATGCTGTTCGTTCCAACTTTGAGTCACGAAAGATTGACTTTCCCTTTCCACTAAATGTCAAAATTATCTGTGTAAAAATTACACTTAAGAACAAATATTTCTATGTTGTTAATGCGTACATTCCATCGTCTCGTCTATGTTCTTTGTATTCTGAACTTTCTATGGCACTTGACCATATTTTTGACATATCTTGTTGTGACAGCACTGTTTTACTTATAGGCGACTTCAATCTGCCACATAATGGATGGGTACCTTCTGATGATGGTTTTCATCTCACTCCATCCTTTGACTCTGCCCAACAAGAGCTCGCTTTATTAGACAACATTTTGTCTCTTGACTTACAGCAAACAAGCTGTGTAAAAAATTTCAAAAATCGAACTCTCGATCTTGTCTTCTCTTCTGACTCTGTTAGTACTGTTGTTCTGGAATCCCACTTCAGTATAACTAACATAGATGACAATCATCCACCCTTGGATGTATTTATTGAACTGGGCGCACATCTGTACGAAAACAGTAATTCGTATGACAGTTCGAAATCTTTTGACTTTCGGAAAGCAAATTTTCAAAGGCTTTCTGATGAAATTAATAGCCTTAATTTTAATCTTACTGCGTTATCTAATATTGAAGATGCAGTCGGTGCTTTTTATTCTTTGATGGATAACTGCGTGAAAAAAGTGATTCCTGTCAAATCCTCTAGGAATATGAAAACGTCCCATCCCTGGTATACTAAAGAGCTTAAATCGAGACGTAATAGGGCTTGGAAGAACTTTTTAAAAAGTCTCTGCCATTCAGATCTTGAACTCTATCTCACATTATTCAATGAGTTCAAATCTTTATCCTGCAACTTATATATTGACTACATAAGTAAAATGGAATGCTCTCTAAAATTGGACCCCAAATTTTTTTGGGGATTTGTTAATTCTAAGAAAAAAACCGATGGTTATCCATCGAAACTTACTTACAATAGCTCTACAACTGCTGATTCGCTAGATGCAAGCAATATGTTTGCAGATTATTTCAGTAAGTCGTTTAGGGTGACCCCTCTTCACATAGATGAGCAATATTTTAGTTATCTAACTAGTTGTTCCCAAATAAGTTTTAGTAGCTTCTCATTTGACTTGGAAACAATTTTAAAATTCATTTCTTCTCTGAAGAATGATTATGATGATTATGATGGTCCTGATGGCATTGCACCGATCGTTCTTAAAAAATGTAGTCATGCAATTGCTCCATTTTTTGAACAAATTGTTTGCGAAAAGTTAATATTTCTTTGTCGCAATTTAATTTGTAATGAACAGCATGGATTTGTAAGAAACAGATCCACTGTCACTAATCTGTTAAGTTTCTTGCATGATTGTTCTAATGCCTTAGAGAATAAGGACGAAATGGATTGCATATACACTGACTTCTCTAAAGCTAATAATTATGTACCTATAAAATACTAACACAGACACAAAATAATGCAAACAATTTAAAGCATTAAGGTATTATCACGCAAAATATTTTTCAGCTTAATTTTACTAACATGCAAGTCAATCACATGACCATTTAGATTATAGATTCTACTCATGCGACTAATAGGCTCATGCCTTCCATAATTCGTTCTATGATGGGGGCTGAACAATAATTCAACACTGCGTAAATTATGGGCACCACCACGAAAATTAAAGCCAATAGACGACATCAAGTCAGGTGCATCTATTTGACCGGATATAAGCTGCTGTAAAAAAATGATATCGCTATTAAGCCTTCGTTGAGAAAGGGGTAACATTTGAAGAAGCTTGATACGTTGACTGTAGGGAGGAAGGTTAAATGGATCATCCCATGGAAGTCCTCTAAGTGCAAATCGAATAAATTTACGTTGAATGGCCTCTATTCGATTTGAATGAATGTTGTAGAACGGTGTCCAAACTTGAGAGGCATACTCTAGAATCGGACGGACAAAACAATTGTACAATGACATAGAAACATAAGGGTCATTAAATTCTTTGGCCCACCGTTTTACGAAGCCCAACATAGAATTAGATTTATTAATAATAGAATTAATATGCTTAGCAAAATCCAGTTTGGGGTCGAAATAAACCCCAAGATCCTTAAAATTATCAACACTACAAAGAATATGTTGAGACAGAGAGTATTGAAAGGTGGAAGGGATATTCTTTCTAGAGAATGTCATATGTTGACATTTAGTTGGGTTCAGGGATAAACCGTTTTTATCACACCAATTGGCGAAGCTATTAATGTCAGATTGAAGAAACATTCTGTCTTGCTGACTAGTGATAGATTTATATATTTTGATATCATCAGCGTATATCAGGATATTACTGTGATTTATACATGCCTTAACATCATTAATGGCAAGTATAAATAATATTGGTCCGAGGTGACTTCCTTGGGGAACTCCAGACTGCGCTGTGAAAGATACGGATAGCGATCCTCTAAATTTCACTTGATAAACCCTTGATCTAAGGTATGAATTAACCCATTTTATGAAACTTGGTGGGAAGCCAAAAGCCCTGAGCTTAAACTCGATTATTTCATGGGACAGCTGGTCGAAAGCTTTAGAGAAGTCAGTGTATATGCAATCCATTTCGTCCTTATTCTCTAAGGTATTAGAACAATCATGCAAGAAACTTAACAGATTAGTGACAGTGGATCTGTTTCTTACAAATCCATGCTGTTCATTACAAATTAAATTGCGACAAAGAAATATTAACTTTTCGCAAACAATTTGTTCAAAAAGCTTAGGGATACACGAAAGCTTTGAAATAGGCCTATAATTAGTGATATCACCACGTTCGCCTTTTTTAAATACAGGTGTGATAAAAGCACTTTTCCATAGATTAGGGAATTTACCAGTACTGATGGACAATTCAAACAGATACTTAAGATATGGAGCAATTGCATGACTACATTTTTTAAGAACGATCGGTGCAATGCCATCACGACCTGATGAATAATCATTCTTGAGAGAAGAAATACATTTTAAAATTGTTTCCAAATCGAATGAGATACTACTAAAACTTATTTGGGAACAGCTAGTTAGATAACTAAAATATTGATCATCAATGTGAAGAGGGGTCCCCCTAAATGATTTACTGAAATGATCTGCAAACATATTGCTTGCATCTACTGAATCAGCAGTTGTAGAACTATTGTAAGTAAGCTTCGATGGATAACCATCGGTTTTTTTCTTAGAATTGACAAAACCCCAAAAAAGTTTGGGGTTCGATTTTAAAGAGCATTCCATTTTACTTACATAGTCAATATATAAGTTGCAGGATAAAGATTTGAATTCATTGAATAATGTGAAATAGAGTTCAAGATCTGAATGGCAGAGACTTTTTAAATAGTTCTTCCAAGCCCTATTACGTCTGTTTCGTATCGATTTTAGCTCTTTAGTGTACCAGGGATGGGATGTTTTCAGATTCCTAGAGGATTTCACAGGAATCACTTTTTTCATGCAGTTAACCATCAAAGAATAAAAAGAACCTACTGCATCTTCAATATTAGATAAGGCAGTAAGGTTAAAATTAAAGCTGTTAATTTCATCAGAAAGCCTTTGAAAATTTGCTTTCCGAAAGTCAAAAGATTGCGAACGGTCATACGAATTACTGTTTTCGTACAGATGTGCGCCCAGTTCAATAAATACATCCAAGGGTGGATGATTGTCATCTATGTTAGTTATACTGAGATGGGATTCCAGAACCACAGTACTAACAGAGTCAGAAGAGAAAACAAGATCGACAGTTCGATTTCTGAAATTTTGTATACAGCTTGTTTGCTGTAAGTCAAAAGACAAAATGTTGTCAAGTAAAGCGAGCTCTTGTTGGGCAGAGTCAAAGGATGGAATGACCTTTCGACCAGCTGTCCCATGAAATAATCGAGTTTAAGCTCAGGGCTTTTGGTTTCCCACCAAGTTTCATAAAATGGGTTAATTCATACCTTAGATCAAGGGTTTATCAAGTCAAATTTAGAGGATCGCTATCTGTATCTTTTACAGCTGAGTCTGGAGTTCCCCAAGGTAGTCACCTCGGACCAATTCTATTTATTTATACTAGCCATTAATGATGTTAAAGCATGTATAAATCACAGTAATATCCTGATCTACGCTGATGATATGAAAATATTTAAATCTATCACTAGTCAGCAAGATAGAATTTTTTTCAATCTGACATTAATAGCTTCGCCAATTGGTGTGATAAAAACGGTTTATCCCTGAACCCTACTAAATGTCAACATATGACATTCTCTAGAAAGAATACACCTTCCTCCTTTCAATATTCTTTGTCTCAACATATTCTTTGTAATGTTGACAATTTTAAGGATCTTGGGGTTTATTTCGATCCCAAACTGGTTTTTGCCAAGCATATCAATTTTATTGTTAATAAATCTAATTCTATGCTGGGCTTCGTAAAAAGGTGGGCGAAAGAATTTAATGACCCATACGTTACTATGTCATTGTACAATTGTTTTGTCCGTCCGATTCTAGAGTATGCTTCACAAGTTTGGACGCCGTTCTACAACATTCATTCAAATCGAATAGAGGCCATTCAACGTAAATCATCCACGGGCTGATCCTTTTAACCTTCCTCCTTACAGTCAGCGTATTAAGCTTCTTCAAATGTTACCCCTTTCTCAACGAAGGCTTAATAGCGATATCATTTTTTTACAGCAGCTTATATCCGGTCAAATAGATGCACCTGACTTTATTGGCTTTAATTTTCGGTGTGGTGCCCATAATTTACGTAGTGTTGATTTATTGTTTAGCCCCCCTCATAGAACGAATTATGGGAGGCATGAGCCTATTAGTCGCATGTGTAGAATATATAATATAAATGATCATGTGATTGACTTGCATGTTAGTAAAATTAAGCTGAAAAATATTTATCTGCCGCATAAAATCGCAACGTAGCAAGCACTTGAAAGAACTGACGGGTTTGTTTCTGTTCGTTTTGTATTTGAAATGGCATCCAAACAAATTCAACAATTGTTTCACACATGGTTTGGAAAGTCGAAACCTCATTTTCAAATCAATATCGTCATATTCGAAGAACGGATTCCTGTGAACACGAAATACCTACTCTTGATTGTATTACTTTGTGTTGCTCCACGTCTTCAGATGAGGATGACCAATCTGTTAAAAGAAAATAATTAAAGTACATATGTCAATCTACAAATAAACTAGAAATAGCTATTTTACCTTTTTTTGCATAAAATAAAATAAAAAATGTGACAACAAAATATCTCTGACTGCTTTATAAATGACTTGTTAAATATTTTAAAGTGCTTTTTGAAATCGAGCATATAAAATTGCAAAAACTACTGCATAAAAGTGGCACTAACAGTTTGCAGTTCGACAGTTGGTTTGACAGATATAACTGTCTAAAGTTAGTACTGGGTTAAAAAAAAAACATCCTTTATGTTTTTCTGTAGGTACATCTTCGTCTTTATTTGTATAAATATTTTGACATGTTTTCTTTCTAATTGATTTTTTATCTTGACTGGCGTGCAGAGACGGAATTCAACATTTCGGTATGCTGTTAAATATGTATTAGGGCGAAAATTTAGAGTGAAATGTTTAACTACGAATTTCGTGTCGCAATGTAACTCGTCAAGACACAATCGCTATTTCCATAGACCGGTAGTGTGGAGAGTTCAATTAGAACTGCTCCTCCGTTCCGTTTCTGAAGTGATACTGGCGACCTTCGACCTATATTATTTATGCGGCCAGGTTATTTTTGCTTCAGCAAAACTGCGATAATAAAATTATTTCGAACCCCATACAAAAAAATATTTCTTAGGTGGAATAATTAACTTAAACTGGTTTTGTTATATGCTAAATAAAAAACCTTCGTCCAAAAACGTAACGAATTCCTTCGTTAAAAAAATCTAGCAGAGACAACCACTATGGCGGAGTGTACTTACTGCGATAGATTCCACATCGCTTTCTGTGTTTTCAACCATATCGGACTTTCGATTATATTTCTCGCTAGATGGCCTCCTAATAGTGTTCCCACTTCACATGATTATGTCAAATAATCTGGTATAATTGTAAAAAAAAAAGTAACAAAACTCAACTTTTTTATTCAAAAGAGGTAATCTCGGAGATACTCGGTACGGTGTACCGGAATTTGAGGATTCCGGGATTTTTGTTTTTGTGAATTTTTTTTTTCACATAATTTGGGCTCACCACAATTTAATTTAATTTTTAAAATTCCATCGTATTGGTTTTCCGGGATTTGGTAATTAATAATAATGGGCGATGGTCGCCAGTATCACTTTAGAAACGGGCCGGGGGGGGGGGGGGGGGGGGGGGCAATATCTAATTGAAGCAGCAAATAATGGAGCAAACGGATACCTTATTTTCTAGAGTCTGCTTCATGCTCAAGCGTGATTGGAGCAAGCTGTTGATACAAATACACACTCACCTCAGTACATACCTACTCTTTAAAGATTGTTAGGCTTTGATTACTACTACTATTACTATATTGCGTGTAACTTTTGGTCAACGATGATAAAGTGATAAGTGGTAAAGTAGTAAGAGTAACTATAAAGGCTTCGCCGTGGTGAGATGATCTTACGCGGTAGTGGGGCTATTTCGTTGCGGCGTTCTAACCAACACGTCAGATGGGGTGCACTTTGTATAAATATTTCGTTATCTATATTTTCGCTCTCACGGTAAACCACCACGTATGAAAAATTTTGATTATCGTTTGCCGCCGTAAGACTCCGAAATAGCAAAATTTATATTAAATTCCATATTCTATTACAGCTAAAAAAAAAACTCGAATGACATTTTAACGACAATTTAAAAAAAAAAATAAAATCTGCGTACCCCACTTAATTCTGAATTTTATTTATGAAGTAACATTTTTTGATCACTATTTGAATTTTCGAATACAAATGTCACTAACTATTCTTTGTTATAACTGAAGTTACTACCGACTATGAAGAGAATCTTTACTACTGTCCTGGCACCTGGTTATGAACTTGCGTGACGGTTGTCGTTCGCCTCATGTCTTATGGATACGCCGCTCGATTCAATGACACTAGAACTTCGGCTGATACGCAAGTACGAAGTTAACTTTATTCGTGCTCAGGACTGGCTCTAGCTCTAGTCACACTCTGAGCATGAAAAGGAATGAATTTGAGTCTTCACGGATTGTTCTAAGGCCCATCAGCGATCCGGTGCTGGTGTTCTCATGAAGAGCGACAACATAAGACTTTTCTTCGCGTTAGGCAAACATGCGTCAGTCTTCCCAACAGAGACTTTTGCTATCCTATTGGCTATGGACTACGTTTTGAAGAACAGGTTGAGAGGGCAGAGTATCTGCCTCTGAAGCCTCAGTCAAACCGCGCTTAAGGCCTCGGTCAACCCTTTAACCACCTCTAAAATTATTCGTGAATGCAAGATCGAGCGTTGTCTCTTTTTTTTTTATAATTACGCACGCTAAGGGGATTTGTATACCCTATTCTAAGGGTAGGTATATTAATTTTGACGCATAGTTTGGAACATATCTTAATATTGCCCGTAGACCCCTAAAAGTTACTATATTTATGATCAGCATCGATAGTAATGTCGATCTAGCCATGTCCGTCCGTCCGTCGGCAAAAATTAGGCCTTTAAACTGGGCCTAGAGAGCTGAAATTTTAACCATATACTCTCTAGGGTCCCGAAATAATTAAGTTTACGAATTTTTGAAATCCGCCCACAGACACGCCCACAAACTCAAAATGAGCTAGAAAGCTGAACTTTTTTTTATATGATTTATGACTCCTAAAACTGCTCGGGATATAAAATTTTCAAAATGCGCCTACTGACACCCCCACAATTTAAAAAAAAACTTTTTTTGAAAATCCAAAGTTTGAGCTAGGGAGCTGAAATTTATAATATATTGTAAAGGTTCCTGCAAATAGTTGGAATCCTAAATCCCTCGTTTGGCTGTTCCGCCTATAGCTCGGACTCTACAGCACTTGTGCTCACGGAGTGGGATTTGGTTGCAGAGAATGTTTGCGATGAACTGAAACAACCTTGTTGACTCTCGTGTGGAAAGTGTTTCTTTATTTAAAAATGCATGTTATTTATTCGTTATTTATTCGTCTTACTTCTATACCTATTTCGATTCTTGAACCCTACTGCTTCATCAATAATTATTGCATATGATGCACAATTCCACTTTCAGCAGGTACCCGAACACTTGAGTATTATTTTGTCTAATCAGCAAATTGCTGTGACATGCACGTCGGCTACGGCCGGCGTACCCAGTGTATGTAATTCGAGTATGCTCTGCATATCTTTTGTGTGGATTATTATTGTACATATGGTTCAATGATTTATGGCTTGTGCCGAAGTAGTATTCTTAAATTACTACGGTCATTGATTTATGGCTTGTGCCGGGTTCAAGTATCGAAATAGTATTCTTACATTATTACTTGGGTGGTCGCTGGTGCGATCCCCTCACAATATACTCTCTAGGGGGCCCTTTATACGTCCACAATTTAAAAAAAAAACTTTTTTTGAAAATTCAAAGTTTGAGCTAGGGAGCGGAAATGTTTAATATATACTCTCTAGGGGCCCTTTATGCTCATGTGTTAATTTTTTTAAAATCCGCCTACTGACACGCCCACAATTAAATAAAACAATTTTATTGAAACACCCAAGTTTGAGCTAGGGAGCGTTTTTTTTGATAAAATCCTTTAAATGTTGTATAACAAAATATGTAGAGCGTTCTTAACAATTCAACCATACTTAGACTTTTGTCACGCCCACTTATGAGGGATAGCAATAAGAATAGGGTATCCAACAGTTCGCCCAAGCGGACTGTAGCCCGTCCCTGTTTTTTTTACTTTTCTGTTATTGATACAGTACCCTTATAGTGTTGCCACAGCGCATTCATTTTCGTTGATGCAAGCAGCCCTCAGCAAATGATTCATGGCCTGTTGTTAGGTGCTGCTTACAACTGAAAGAATAGGAGTATAGGAAAGAAGTTTTTGGTGCGATCGGGGTTTTCTCCATAGGTGGCGCCTTAATTGGTTAAGGGAGATTTTGAATTGTTGTATGTATTCAATTTGTACAAAGCATGGCTCTGGTCGGAATTCGAACACACGACCTGCCAATTACTTTGCGAATACACTACCATCGCACCATATACACCTGCGTCGTCGGTCAGTGCTGTCATACACGGTTGGGTTTCATATGAGCACAATCGCATAAGGCATGACTCTCTAGGGTTCAGACAGACTAAACGAATTCTTCTTGACGTCTTTAAAAAATTTGCAGCACTCTTGTTGTCTCTCAACAGAAAAGGCTGCAGACATTTCGCTTTTACCAAACATCTTAAGGTGCTAAGCTTAAGCGATACCACCAACTGCAAGGCCTGTGGACAAAGCGATGACACTGCGGAACATTTCCCTTGTGATTGTCCTGCTTTTTCTCGTATCAGGTGGCACGTAGTTGGTGCTGTTGTGGTGAGTGCTGTAAACCTAGGTCTCATCACTGAAGCGCCCACTCGATTCTCTTAAAAAACGCGAAAATTTCAGTAAAATTGTCGTGTCTTCCTGGTTTTACAATAGACCAGTCTGAGTGCTCCAGTGTAAAAAGTCTCGCAACCCAAAAAAAAACAGAATTTGTTTAATGGTAGTTTAAGCAAATAATATTTGTTGTTATAAAAAGATAAAAAAAAGGACGTAAGTATGTAAGTAAAATTGATATCATGATTTAAATGAAATGGCAATCATCATAATCAGCTAAGCAGTTTTCGCAGAATCGCTGGCATAGAGATTGGCTTTATCCAGCCCTTGTAGCAGAAATTAATTTGATTGATTAAGAAAGCAATTCCATAATATTTGTTATATCCACTTTGATTGAACTTATGAATTTAATTTACGATTTGCCACACTACAAACTATAGGGCAATACCTATAGCGTCAACCACAAACTTTTATTTAATCATATCTACTCATATCTTGATGAGCTGCGTTACCGCCCAGGCCTTAAAACAAACTGCTGTCCAGATCGGGCGCGACTTTTAGACTGTGATTAAATGTGGAAGCTCTTGTATCGATTCAATGTTAAAATTTGAGTGCGATACAAATGTTATAAAAAGCGTGAACAAATTTTCAACATTTTTTCCCCTCCCTTTGTGTAGAAACCCAAGATTTTTGTTGAAATATCTCACCATACTCTAAAACGTGCGCTTGGCTTGCCGGTTTTTTGTACACACAATCTTGAATTGTTTTTTATATTTGTAAACCTATACTATTCTTGTTAATCGGTGGCACGCTTCTGAGAACTTTCTCCGCAACAGAAGGTTACGAATAAATGTGATAGACTATCTGAGTTGCTGGCTTCGCGATGCATATATGAGATTCAATTCGTAATCGCATGAGCTCGCACGTATCCCGTGTTTTTAGCAGACATACCTACATAATCATTTGAGACAATTCCGATTTAATTTCGCGATGCAAATATTTTGGGTCCAACTTTGGACCAGGCGTGTGCGCGTGATACAAGGTTGGGGCGCTGAGATTATATTCATAATCGCATTAACTCGCAAGTATCCCGTGTTTTTAGCTGATATGTCATCATTTGAATATGTTGTCGAGCTAATCGCGAATATACTCACCTTCGCTCACCCCCATTTGGCGAAATTGTGAAATTCGGATGGTCTTCTTATCAGGAATTATAAGGTCAGGGATTGGCTACACGAATTAACTAACACCAACAGCAGTGTGCCATTGTGAAAGTCGTTGGCCAACACCAATTGACCACGTATTTTGAATACTGTGCCGCCATTGATTAGCATACGATGCGTAAACAAGATTAATGTTATGATGAAATCTGGATGACGAGTGTCCTTAACAAAGCCCAAGCAAACTTGTAATCAGCACAAACGCATCTGTTCAAGACCATTACCCCCTCTGGATGACAACCGGATGAATCCAGAACCAGTTGAAAAGTTTCACTACTTTCCGGGTTATTGGAAAACATCTAAGGTTTTTTCCAATAACAAAAATGAAATAGGATCATTGTAACCCATTGAATTATTGGCCCAGCAGTTTCCTGGTTAATAATTAAAAGGCTTCTCAAGTTGTTATAAGTTTTCTTTTTATTCACATACGTTGGAAAGGAATTGTTGGGTGTTGTAGGATTAGGGTAAAAATTGACTTGGTAACAATCCCAAAAAAAATCCCATCGCACCAAACTTCTTTCCTATCCTTCTATTCTTTCAGTAAGTAGCACCCAAAAATAGGCAATGAATTGCTGGGAGCTACTTGTGCAACAAACTAAATGCCTGCGCTGTGGTTTTACCATTCTAAGGGTACCCTTTAGCGCACGCAAATTATAAAAAAAACATAGGGGCGGGCTACAGTCCGCTTGGGCGAACTGTTGGATACCCTATTCTTATTCCTATATCTCATAAGTGGGCGTAATAAAAATTTAAAGGATTTTAACGAAAAAACTAAGCTTTTGTAAATAAAAACGCTCCCTAGCTCAAACTTTGGTTTTTCAATAAAATTGTTTTATTTAATTGTGGGCGTGTCAGTAGGCGGATTTAAAAAAAATTTAAGTATGAGCATAAAGGGCACCTAGAGAGTATATACTATAAATTTCAGCTCCCTAGCTCAAACTTTGGACTTTCAAAAATAAAAAATAAAAAATTGTGGGCGTGTCAGTAGGCGGATTTTGAAAATATTTACACATGAGCATAAAGGGCCCCTAGAGAGTATATATTAAAAATTTCAGCTCCCTAGCTCAAATTTTGGTTTTTCAAAAAAAATATTTTATTTAATTGTGGGCGTGTCAGTGGGCGGATTTTGAAAATTTTATGTCCCAAGCAGTTTTATGGGCCAAAGATCATATATAAAAAATTTCAGCTTTCTAGCTCAAAATTCAATTTTTCCCAAAATTTGTTTTATTTAATTGTGGGCGTGTCAGTGGGCGGATTTTGAAAATTTTATGTCCCAATCAGTTTTATGGGCCATAGATCATATATAAAAAATTTCAGCTCTCTAGCTCAAAATTCGATTTTTTCCAAAATTTTGTTTTTTGAGTTTGTGGGCGTGTCTGTGGGCGGATTTCCAAAATTCTTAAACTTGATTATTTCGGGACCCTAGAGAGTATATGGTTAAAATGTCAGCTCTCTAGGTCCAGTTTAAAGGCCTAATTTTTGCCGACGGACGGACGGACGGACGGACGGACGGACGGACAGACGGACGGACGGACGGACATGGCTAGATCGACATTACTATCGATGCTGATCATAAATATAGTAACTTTTAGGGGTCTACGGGCAATATTAAGGTATGTTTCAAACTATGCGTCAAAATTAATATACCCCTAGAATAGGGTATAAAAAAACACACGAGTTAGCTGGCAAATGGATAGCGAACTTGTCAATTATGATAACTTTTCTGATTAATAAAAATATGTTTTCCCTGTGTTGGCTGTTTGCTCTTTATCACCTACAATACGGCAGCACTTTACCAAATTGTACTCAAAAATCGAGTGTATCTGTCATATTTCATCAGTTGACACTCGTTTTTGTGTATTCCATTCCAATAATATGGTACTACTATGGAGTCAACGCATTATGAAAGAGCAATATGCCCAAATGGGAGACAGTGTTCTCTCTTATCCTCTCAATATTTCCAGACATGCATGCGCATCCTCTCAACTTGTGAATGCATGAACTACAATCTGAGAATATGTGAAGTTATCCGCTCCTTATACGCCGAATTCGATGAGTTAAGTTATCCACTCGTTATCACATGTCAGTGAAAGCTAACACACGTTTATTAATCAGAATTATGAGTTAACAGATGTGCTAGCGCTAACTCGGTTGTTTATTATTACGGGGGTTAGTATTTCGTTCCTCAAAAACCTCAGACCTCAACAATCTACTATTCTCTCAATTGTAGTTTAAAATGATTTCGAAGACAATTCGAATGCAGCTTCCAAAAATGTACTGATTTCGAAGGGAAACAAACTCTTTTATGTCCTTTTTTATGGAGTATGTCCACAAATTTTAAATATACGAGAAAATATGTCAATCGAAATCAGCACCGCAATTATAAAAATTTAAATAACTTATATCATGGACTTTTACGTGCGACGTTTTGTTAAGACTTTTAGTTGATAACGAGTTACCAAAAATATTTATATCTATTTGTAAACAATGTGAGGTTCAGAAACACACTTCATTTAATTCTCACGCATTTTGGTTGCTCGTTTACATTTGAATTTGATCGCAATACTTTCATATTTAATTAAGGAAACTACACGTACTTCGAAAGCGATATGGTCAAATTTTATGAATGGTAAACAAGATTGTACAAATCCAAATGGGTACTAAAATTGTGTTTCTTTTTTATGGCGCATATGCTACGGATTCATTTACATGGTAGTCCACCAAATACCACTGCGAATAAATACATTTCCAATTACTCGGTTGACTAAATAAATAAATTATTTATAATAAGCGGGTTCGGTTATAGTCTCTTTAAAAAAAACCCTCATTCAAATAGTTGAGATGTTTTAATAGAGTAAAGTCAATGAATGTTCGATATTGGGTCCAATGAACGAGCAACTGAATACATTATTACATTATTTAAAGATATATTGTCACTGTTATTGGATGCATTCGAATTCAAATTCAAATCTTTATTTAATTACCTTTACACAGTAAGATACAATATCTTATTGAGTAGTGCACGTTTCAGTGAAAAAAATTCTATTTCAATGTTAAATCTATAATGTATATATTACGAGTAGAAAAGTAGGTACTTGTTCAATTACAAAAAATAAAAAAAGGTTAGATGGATACATATTTACAAATACAAATTCCTAAAGACAAAATGGAAAAGGAGAAGAAACAAAAAAAAATAAAATAAAAAGCAAAACGGCTCAAACAATTTATCATCAACATCGAAGTGCTTGCAGATATTGCCTGAGTTCTTCATTGAACAGCGTTTTGCGACTTAGCAACCTTATACATATGTTGGGGGAGGGAATTCCATAGCCGATCGCTTGGATAAAGAATTGTCGCTCAGAAATCAAGATATTGTGTCACATTGGTAAAGGGTCTTTTATTAGCAACTTGACAGCTTCAAACTTTCAGTGTGAACGCACTCTTAAACCGATTACCGAACTGTTAATGTCAAAATATTCAGTGGTGAAAAAATTTAAGTCAGAATATTCGCTGCTTGATGTTGCCGTGCCAGTGAGACTACGTTTTCCCCGAGGTGTGGAGAATATTACTGCCGTAGAGGCGTCCGTCGCAAACCAGCCAAATCAGTCAAGTTCACGTTCTCAAGAATTGGGTCTCTCCCATACCACATTATGGCGAATTTTGCGTAAGGATCTTGTCCTACACCATTACAAGATCAAGCTGACTCAAGAATTAAAGCCACTTGATCATATGAAGCGACGTACGTTCTCGAATTGGGCTCTGGACATGATGGAAGAAAATTACGATTTTCAGCGCAAAATCATCCTCAGCGATGAAACGCATTTTGGTTAAACGGCTTCGTCAATAAGCAAAATATGCGTCACTGGAAAGGTGAGAACCCTCATGTGCTTCATGAGCACTTCATCAGTAAAAAATCACTGTTTGGTGCTGTTTTCATGCCGGCTGTGGTTTTTTTTATCGATGAAAATGACCGCCACGTTACGGTTAATGGTATTCGCTACAGAGACATGTTGGAACGTTATTTCTTTGGGCAATTGCATGAATGACAGTGATATGCGGTTCCAACAAGATGGTGCCACAAGCCACACAGCGGGTGCAACAATCGAGTTATCGAAGTCTCAGTTCGGTGAACGTGTTATCACGAGAATGAGACCCGTCTATTGGCCGCCGAGATCGCGTGATTTAACGCCTCTAGACTTTTTTTTATGGGGCTACTTTAAATCATTGGTCTATGCCAACAAGCCGGCGACGTTAGAGGAGCTCAGACCCAATATTGAACGAGAAATAGCGGCCGCATCGGTCGAAATGTGCGGGCGAGTTATCGAAAATTGGGTTCAACGCATCGACCGCTGCATACATTCCCGTGGTGGACATATGAACGAAGTCGAATTCCATTCATAATTGTTTTGATAGTAATTCAGGCCTCCATAAACCCTGCCTAAAGCCAGTCTGATGTGGTTATTCCAATTAAGCGTTCGATTAAAAATCATGCCAAGATTTTTTGCAGATTCCAGCACAGAATCCTTTCCAGGCGACCCAACAGAAAACTCTTTCGTACCTGCACATCATCAGCATACATATCAATGGAAGAATTTAAATTACATGAAGTAAGGTCGTTGTCGTACATAGAGAAGAACAGCGGACCCAAAATTGAGCCTTGAGGAACATCAGAACTATGTGGAAGAAAATCACATCTGGAGTTATTAACCACAACTGCCTGGAATCTGTGACTTAAATAGAAGGCTAATGAATTAGTGGACGAAACCGAAAAATTAAATTGATTCTGTACCTTACCAGAAAGAACATTGTGATTTACCATTATAAAATGCTTTAGAGAAATCGAGCAAGATAAAAAAAATTATTTGGTCATTATCAACTTGTCTAATTTCCTCAGTTACGTTTATCAATGCAGAAGTACGACTATATTTAGTTCGAAAACCAGACTGATAGGCACATAGTAAATTATTATTTGAAGAAATTTCCGTATCTGAACATTCAAAATCCCTTCAAACACTTTAGAAAGAAACGGAGAGATCACATCCGGCCTAAATTCGCTTTGGTTTTTAGGAACTGGTATTATTTTAGCTCGTTTCCAAGTAGAGGGAAAAACTGCAATTAAATAAGTACGTAATTATAATTATAAGTACGGGCAAATGCCATCAAACCCTGTCGAGTAGGATTAGGAGAAGGCGAATCTGCTGAATACCGAAGTCTAATGAAGAAATGTAAATCTTGTTCGTTGGTGTGCTGGTGAAGGGGAAAATTGTGTATACAATCGGTTATGTGTTGTAGGTATGTACTTTAAGATAAGTTAGACAGAAATAGGTATGTGGGTATTACTTTAATATTATTTGCGGCAAGCGTTTGCAGCAAGTGATTTAAAGTTATTTTCTTGCTGTCAAATGCTTCAATGAACTAGTCACGGACGCAAGCGTTTGCATGCCAGCAAATCACTTGAGGCAATCGCTTGCATTGACTTCGGGACGTCACACCGTGCAAGTTTTGCTTGCTGCAAGCACTTTCCTTGCATAGTGTGGCGGTACTTTACAGGAGCAAGAACCTACACTTATTCGAGTTTTCTTTTGGGAAAACTGAGTACCTAATATTATTATTTTCGCTCTAAGTATAGGGCCTTCCAATAGGCGTAATAGTTTTTATCAAGAGATTTCTCGGGTCTTGATAATTATATTTATTGCCCTATAATGGTGGGTCACTTTTAAATTTTGCGTTTACAGAAGGCAGTTAATTTTTAAATAAAACTTCGACAACAAATTCGATAAGAAATTTCGAATTCTTACGAAGTAAGTGATATTCAGAGGTTTCTAGTTTATTGTCAGTGTCAAAGCTTTGTATTTATAATCTATTTAAGTACATTCAATAAAAATTATAAGTTTTGTGAAAAATATCTTAACACATACGTCGCTCCCTGTCAAACGGCTTGGCCTACAGCGAAGCAATAGTGTATGATGATGTGGATTCTTATTTCAATTCTCTAAATGAATGGTATGAATCGGTTTTTGTCAAAGGAAGAAATACAAATTTGAATATAGGCACCGCTCGACGAATATATTTAGCATAAAATAGTTGATTCACATATTTTATTTACTCTGCAGAACGGATTGGCCTACAGCGATGATATATGTATAAATATAAAGGGTATTTCATTAGGGACTTGACAACCTCCTTTTTAAATAAAATGCAAACTACTTGAGATATCTCAAAAAAATAGCTTGAATTACTATCAAAACATTTATGAATGGAATGCGACTTCGTTCATATGTCCACCGCAGGGACGTATGCAGCGGTCGATACGTTAACCGAATTTTCGATGTCTCGTCCGCACATTTCGACCGATACGGCCGCTATTTTTCGTTCAACATTGGCCGTTAAATCACACGATCTCGGCGGAAAATAGACGGATCCGTTTCTAGAGATAACACGCCCACCGAACTGAGACTTCAATAACTCGATTGTTGCACCCGCTGTGTGGCTTGTGGCACCGTCTTGTTGGAACCACATATCACTGATATCCAATTCATGCAATTGCTCATAGAAATAACGTTCCAACATGTCTCTCTAGCGAATACCATTTACCGTAACATGACGGCCATTTTCATGGACGAAAAAACCGGCCCAAACAGTGACTTTTTGCGGATGAAGTGCTGTTTCATGAAGCACATGAGGGTTCTCACCTGTCCAGTAATGCATATTTAGCTTATTGACGAAGCCGTTTAACCAAAAATGCCTTTCATCGCTGAAGGTGATTTTTCGATGAAATTCCTTATTTTCTTACATCAGCCCGATTCGAGAACGTACGTCGGTCGCTTCATATGTCTCGGCTTTAGTTCTTGAGTCAGCTTGATCTTGTAAGGGTGTAGGCCAAGATCGTTACGCAAAATTCGCCATAATTTGTGGTCTAGGAGAGGCCCAATTCTTGAGAACGCCGTGAAATTGACTGATTTGGCTGGTTTGCGACGGACGCCTCTACGGCAGCTATATATTCCATACTTCGAGCAAAACATAGTCTCACTGGTACGAAAACATCAAGCAGCGAATATTCTGACTCAAATTTCTTCACTAGGCTAATTGCTTTTCTACTGGGACGAGAATTACATACAACCCAAAATTGGCGTTAACGCTCTTAACCGACTCGGAATTTCTTTAGTAAATTTTAATTATTTGTAAACGTTGTTCCTTCATGTACTTTACCATAATGAAAATTTTGATTTTACTGAATATTTTGGCATTGACAGTTCGGTTATCGGTTTAAGGGTGCGTTCACACTGAAACTGTGAAGTTGTTTTGCTTCTTGTTTTAGGAATAAATAAATATTTAGATATCTTCTCTGAGCATCACACCTGGTGTTGAAGCAGCGTAAAAAAGATCTCCTTATAGGAGATCAGTCTCGGTCTTAGACAAATTAGCAGCTCTCTCTCTTTTTGTGACATTGTTAATCAAATCATCTTTCAAAAATTCTTTAAACATTTTTAACATAAAAGGATGTTAAATTGTTAATTTTGCATTCATTACTACTGGAAAACTGGAATAACTGATGGATAGTTTCCTAAGGCATTATTTTATGAGAGGGATGAATGTGAAACGAGCTATTCGCTAATGGAAGGATATGTGTAAGTGGAGAGTAATTTAAATGTTGGGTAGCTACTCAGAACTTTACGTTGACATTGTGAGACCGATCCCAAGGGGCTACAGGAAATAACCCTCCAATGAAATAACCCCCCAAATGAAAAATTATTTTTGGGATTTATTTCATGGGATTTTGAGGACTTATTTCATACTTCAAATTTAGGGGTTATTTCATTGAGAAATAAAAGACCTCGCACCTAGTCCAAATCAAACAGTGACCCCAAGCAGGGGGTTGTCCATGCCCCCCCCCCCCCCCCCCCCCCCCCCCATATGCATTGCACTGTTTATGGGTTCGCAACTTATCCCATATAGAGTGCAATGAATATGGTATGTGCGAGGTTTTATTTTAGCACTTGGAAATATTTCATACTTATTTGTTGACTTATTACATACCATTTTGGGGACTTATTTCATCTTCGATTTAGGGAATAATTTCACAGTAAAATTATTTCCCAATTTTGGGGAGTTATTTAATTTTTCATTTGAGGAGTTATTTCGTTGGGGGGTTATTTCCTGCAGCCATCCCAAGGGTATTATAATTTTGACTCAGAGTTTATAACCCCTAAAAGTTACTATATTCGTATTTAGGCGATAAATCTCGAGCTAAAATGCTGATACATACTCTCTAAGCGTCCGAAATAATCAAGTATAAGAATTTTTCAAATCCGCCCACAATCTCAAAAAAAAAACAAATTTATAGAATTTTGAGCTAGAAAGCTGAAATATGGAATATAAATACTCTTTGGAGGCCCTTAATGCTCATGTTTAAAGGCTTTGAAAATCCGCCCACTGACACGCGGGTTATTTAAAAAAAAAGTTTTATTAAAGAAATCATTTTTTTTTTGTTTTTATAATGTATCTACACGCACTAAAGGTATTTTTTTAAGTACCCTTATCATTGGCTAAAATAACGATAAAACAAACAAGACAACGAAAGACAGGAGACATTACGATGATGACTAAGAGAGTCAATCGATCTCGCGATAAAAGTCCTATTTTTGAATGAAAGTCATATTTTTTGCCAAGTACCTATGTGGATAAAGCCATTTTGAACATGTCCTTTATAAAGAATTTTTCAATAAGAGCGCTACAAAAGTTTTTTAAATAAAACAAAAACGGTTTTGGATATCAATGAAATTCATTATTCCTGTGAAAGTACGTTCGATGCCATTATGTATGGAACTCGATTTCTTTTGCATGGCCACCACGGGCACGCTTGCAGAAGTCCAGACGCTGACCCCAATTTTCAACGGTTTTCAAGCATAAATCGGCCGATACTGCTGCAATTTCACGTTCGATATTCGTACGAAGTTCATCAATCGTCGCTGGCTTGTTGGCATAGACCATAGACTTGACGTAGCCCCACAGGAAATAGTCTAACGGCGTCAAATTGCACGACCGAGGTGGCCAAGCGACTGGACCATTTCGTGAGATAACACGGTTTCCAAACTTGGTTTCCAATAAATTGATTGTGGCATTCGCTGTGTGGCTTGTGGCGCCGTCCTGTTGGAACCACATGTCCTCCAAGTCCATATCATCCAATTGGCCAAGATCTTTTCGCAAAATTCGCCACAACGACGTCACAGAGATGCCCAACGCTTGAGGAGACGTGTGAGAGACACATTTGGGCTTTCTTCAACTGAAGCCTCAGCGGCAGCAATATTCTCGACACTACGGGCACTTCTTTGTCTCACTGGCATGGGAACATTTTGTACTGTGCTTGTGAATTCAATTTTTTTCACTAGACGCTCAATTGTTGATCTGCTAGGACGATTATGACGACCATAAATTGAACGTAGCGCTCTTAACGTTGAGGCCACTGACTCCGAATTTCGGTAGTAAATTGTAATAATATCGACTCGTTGTTGGCAAGTATATCTTTCCATCATGAAATGGCAAACCTTACTGAAGAGAAATGTCAAAAGAGCGGCAAAAAATTCGGCGTCGTTTGCTGTCCCTGTCGCTCTACTTTTGTAGCGTCCCTCTTGAAAAACCCTTTATATGCTGCTTTTTTTTTGTTTTAAAGTTTTTTGTCGAACAATGTTGCATAAAAAAATATGTACATAGATACTTTTTAATAATTCACTCATACTTAGATTTGTGCCACGCCCTTTTTTTATGAGCGATAGAAATGGGAATAGGGTATCCAACAGTTCGCCCAAGCGGACAATACGGACACGAAAGAATATTGAAGGGAAACACCTGTTAAAATTGTCAAAAGGCTAGTTAAACAATTGTACATGTTCGAGAACAAAAGAAATAAATAAAAATTATTATTGATTTTATGACACTCGACAAATCCAAGTGATTAGAGTAGTTGGGTAATTCTGGGTAATTATTAATTACGAGTTACTTGAATCCATTTATATGCCTGTGAAACACTTATTCGTATGTGAATCAACTGAATCATTGAGCTATACGAGTGCGAGCCGAGCATACATTCACATATTCAGAAAAGTGAACTACACTTGCATTCGAATTCAAGAATACGCATAATGAGCTTTCCTATCGTAAGTTGCATGATTCACACCGGTTTGTTTTTTTTTTTTTTTTTTGTACCTGAGACTTGGTATGGCTCGTTTTAAAGCAAATGATTCACAACTGCAAAGGAATGGATTCATGCAGCTCTCTTCTAGCGATGGCCATCCATCCGTTGTCAATTCTGAGGCCCGTATAAAGGTATAAAGCAAAAGTTTGGAATATATACTGTCTAGGCGCCCGAAATAACCAAGTGTTAAAATTTTAAAAATCCGCCCAATAACAAACCCACAATTAAAAAAAAGCTGTTCCATTGAAGAAATTAATGGAAATGAAATTCTTATTCTGCGCAAAGAATGTTGATAAAGTCGATCTTAACAATTCTTTTCTTCAAGTTTGTTTGCACTGCTTTTTTACACTTACCTACATTGTTTTATCGATAAAAAATTTAAAAAAAAATCAGTAAAAACATCATAACAAAATATGTATAACAAAATATGTAGACAATATGCAGAATCAAATGGAACACAAGGAGCGAACAATTGTTATAATTATCAAAATGCAACATTTCATAACATTCAGCTAGAATGGATAACTTAGATAAATTTTGCCGTTTTTATAAAATAAAATCAGACGATCAAAGTCAAAGGAGTTTGTTCGTAGAGTATGTTCAAAACAGATAGTTGTCGCATAGTCGACCATAGTCGACCAGCTGTTGAAGGTGCGTCGAGTTGGCATAGGTTTCGTACGTCTACACAGGACTGTTTATTTACATCTGTGAGTATCTACATATACATATATATACGAGTATATCTTCAATCTCGTACTGGAGCAGATAGTGCGCAGGGCAGGTGTCAACACGGAAGGCACTATCTGCAACAGGTCCGTTCAGCTGCTGGGTTATGCGGACGATATTGACATCATCGGCCGATCACAGCGCTCCGTGATAGAAGCTTTCACGGCGATTGAAGAACAGGCGAAATCTGTTGGCCTTGTAGTAAATGAGGACAAAACAAAATACATGCTATCAACAAACAAACATCCGTCCGCCGCCTAGGACAAAACGTCACTATTGATAGCAACAATTTCGATGTAGTTAAGGAGTTCATCTACCTCGGAGTAAACATGAACTCCACGAATGGCACCTTAGTGGAGATCCGGCCGAAGAATTACCCTAGGAAACCGCTGCTACTTCGGTTTGGCAAAACAACTGGGTTCAAAACTCCTAACTCGGAGGACGAAATGTATGCTTTACAAAACCCTTATCCTGCCAGTTCTGCTTTATGGCGCCGAGTGGTGGACGATAAGTTTTTTTTCTTTTTTTTTTTATAATTTGCTTACGCTAAGGGATTTTTTTCAATGCTAAGAACACAGTGTAAGCTACTTGGTATTAGAAAGAATAGAGAGATAGGAAAGAAATGTTTGGGTGCAGTTGTAGGGTTTTTCTCTACGGGTGGTGTCTAAGTTACTTAGGGAGATTACGATTTCATGTATTCGGTATAAAGTAATGGACTTGGCCGGGATTCGAACGCACGACCTTCCATTCCGTAAGCGAATACACTACTACTTGCCACCCGGAAGGGAGAGCTGATACTTGGCTCCTTCGAAAGAAAAATTCTTCGGCGGATTTGTGGTCCTGTGTGCGAGGAGGGCGAATGGAGGAGAAGATATAACCGCGAACTCTATGAGCTGTACCAAGATGTGGATGTAGTCCAAAAAGGCAAAATACGTCGACTACATTGGCTCGGCCACATCGAGCGAATGGAAAATAATGCTCCAGCTAAGAGGATCTTCGAATCCCAGCCCCCAGGTTCGAGAAGGCAAGGAAGACCGAACCTCCGTTTCAAAGACCAAGCCATCGCAGATGCCAGAGCCCTTGGTCTGAACAACTGGAAGCAGCATGCAAGGGATCGTAGAGAATGGAAGGCTGTTGTGTCTCAGGCAGAGACTCTTCACGGGTCGGGAGCCCGTTAAGTAAGTAGTATTTTTGATAGCTGCGCAAAGAAGCTGCTCCTTGTTTTTTATATATGTTGTGAAATAAATAGAGCATCGCCATTCATGTTTCTATCATTTATCGAATTTTCCACTCAACTCCAAATCCAACTTAACTTATGAGTCAAAAACCTTCATCGAGACTAAAACGCTACTTTAAGAACAGAGCAATCGAGATACATAAATAAAGGGTTTTTCAACAGGGACGCTACAAAAGTAGAGCGACAAGGACAGCAAACGACGCCGAATTTTTTGCCGCTCTTTTGACATTTCTCTTCAGTAAGGTTTGCCATTTTATGATAGAAAGATATACGAGCCAACAACGAGTCGAAATTATTAAAATTTACTACCGAGATTCGGAGTCAGTGGTCTCAACGCTAAGAGCGCTACGTCCAATTTATGGTCGTCACATTCGTCCTAGCAGATCAACAATTGAGCGTATAGTGGACAAATTTGAATCCACAAGCACAGTACAAAATGTTCCCGTGCCAGTGAGACAGAGAAGTGCCCGTAGTGTCGAGAATATTGCTGCCGCTGAGGCTTCAGTTGAAGAAAGCCCAAATGTGTCTCTCACACGTCGTTCTCAAGCGTTGGGCATCTCTGTGACGTCGTTGTGGCGAATTTTGCGAAAAGATCTTGGCCTACATCCTTACAAGATTAAATTGGCGCAAGAACTGAAGCCGCTTGACCACCAGAAGCGTCGTATGTTCGTGAATTGGGCTGAGCAATAACTTGAAAATGATTCGGATTTTCATCGAAAAATCATCTTCAGCGATGAGGCTCATTTCTGGCTGAATGGCTTCGTCAATAAACACAATATGCGGTATTGGTCAGGCAGCAATCTACACGTACTCTATGAGTCATCATTGCATCCAGACAAAATTAGGGTTTGGTGTGGTTTATGGGCCGGCGGCGTCATTGGGCCGTACTTCTTCCGTGATGAACAAGACCGGCACGTTACTGTGAATGGGAATTGCTAGCGTTCAATGATAACCGAATATTTTTGGCCCCAATTGGATGATATGGACTTGGAGGACATGTGGTTCCAACAGGACGGCGCCACAAGCCACACAGCGAATGCCACAATCAATTTATTGGAAACCAAGTTTGGAAACCGTGTTATCTCACGAAATGGTCCAGTCGCTTGGCCGCCTCGGTCGTGCGATTTGACGCCGTTAGACTATTTCCTGTGGGGCTACGTCAAGTCTATGGTCTATGCCAACAAGCCAGCGACGATTGATGAACTTCGTACGAATATCGAACGTGAAATTGCAGCAATATCGGCCGATTTATGCTTGAAAACCGTCGAAAATTGGGTTCAGCGTCTGGACTTCTGCAAGCGTGCCCGTGGTGGCCATGCAAAAGAAATCGAGTTCCATACATAATGGCATCGAACGTACTTTCACAGGAATAAAGAATTTCATTGATATCCAAAACCGTTTTTGTTTTATTTAAAAAAAACTTTTGTAGCGCTCTTATTGAAAAACCTTTTATATTAATCGTACCAACAACGAACCAATAACAAGTTCATTCGATAATCGTAATAAAAGACAAAAATCTTTCCGCAGCAAATATTATCTGCAGTGATTAGCAGTGGTATGGTGTATTTTTAATTCCTGTACAATTCTACTTCACTACGGATAGCTTTCCCAAAAAAAATCTGTCATAATGCCAATGCGTACCATTTTGCTTTGACGTATAATAGTAGCTTTACCTTAAATTTGATTTATTACATGTGGTCAGATAAAGCGATTCGTTGAACAAACTTATACTGAACGAGTAGAAAACACTCACATACTTCTGGGCTTAATAAATGGACAAAGTCGTGGTGTGCCTATTCTTGAACTGAAAAACCTTCTTAATACCCAAGTGTCATATCACAACTGCGTATCAATTGGTTTTTCTTTTTCTTCTACTTCATAGATGTGTGCCACCAGGCCTCCAAGGCCACCTTTACATTATCACAGCTGCCATCTGAACAGGCACCACTAGAAGAGTCTACTATCTTCTCATTCCGAAATTCCCACACTTTATCATTTAATTTCTGGGTTCTCCTAAAGGTGACCTGGCTAATAGAGAACGTTATCATCAGAAAAGTTTCCGTTTTTACAACCTCAAAGTCACAACTTGAACACATGACAAGTGCGGTCGAGTCGGTCAATCGCTTTCACTTCTAACTCGATAAGAGTCTCCCGCGACGATGCAGTGCACACTTTTGTATTTCAAATGTAAATGAACTTTCAACATCAGTGATCATTTTATTGATGGAAAATTGTCCGAATGTAAACTTGAACCTTATCAGTGTCAGTATTCCTGTGAATTTTTATTAGCTGCGACATTTAGAAAATCCGCTTAACACTAGAACTGCAAAAGTTGCGAATTTTGTTCCGAGTCATGGATTTTCCATTCGCTTTACGCTATAATTGCAAAAGCTGCGATTTTTGTTTCGAGTCATGAATTTTCCATCAATGAAAAGGAAAATAAGAAACATGTGAACATTGTCAAGCTGTTTAAAGGCAGAAACGGCAAAAGGTTTAGAAAGAATGTGAATAAGTTCAAAAAGTTATTTATTTCAGATTGGGATTTGATGCATAAAAAAGGTGTTACCAGTGTATGATTCTTAATCAAAGCAAAATTACCCTTCCTATACTGATTGTATAGAGGTCTAAACGCATTCGAATTCAAAACCGATAAAAAATCAACAATGCGTTCGAGCACTTGTCTGAACAGAAAATAGCGTGAACATTTGTATCATCCAAAGTCTAAAGGCCATTCAGCGAATCATGCCAGAGTATCATGCTCATTTGCTATCCATGATTCAGACTCTGCTTGTTTATTTATTAAAAAAAATTGCCTAATGTCTGGCATACGGTATAAACTTATTCGTGAGTGCTATTTATATTCAAAATTTGATAGTTTAACCTTAAAAAAATGCTGCAGCAGTTGATTGAGCAGCACTTGATGAAAGTCAAAGTCAATGGCAAAGATTTGCGAATCAACATAAATATGGTTGCCGCATATTTGTCGGTAGCGCTGATATACAACAGCAATAATGGCCAAAATGTTAGATATCAGCAAAAAAGCGAAAACAACCAAAAAACAAAGCTATCAACACGACGGGAAATGTTTCAACTGGTCCAGATTTCGATCGTTTGGACATCTGAACCCCACAGGCATACCAGTAGGGATGCAGTTAAGTGGGAGGGTTGTGATCCCTCTTATCGTGATTATAGCCTCACCGCCCTTAGAGAAAGAAGAAGAGGGACATCTGATGGTTATGATACTTCATACAAACGTTTAATTGACAGACGTAATGAAGTTATACTGCGACTTTAAATATGGTAAAATAATTTTAAGGGGTACTTTATCCGACTGTGAATTTTGTGTTATTTTATTTAGTGTCACACTGTATAAAGTGCGAAAAACCTAAGAAAATAACAAATGGAATGGCTACAGGGCGCTTATGAGAAGTGTTGGCTCCTTATCCATATTCATATCTACCAAAGTCTTCTGAGCATGACGTATGTTGAGACTTGAGAGTCGTTGTTCATTTTGGAACATATTTTAGTGTTGTAAGAAAAAAGCCAAATATTTAAAATTTGGTCAAAACGCCCCAAACAAGTTTTTTTTTATAGGCGAATTACGGTTTTCACTAAATGGTGGGCGTGTCAGAAGGCGGATTTTAACAAAAACCTTTACAGTTGATGAGAGAATATGTTTCAAAATTAAATTTACCTCGAAGTAAAGACGTGACTTAGTGAAGAAATCATATCGAGACAATAAGAGCATTAAGATGACCCTAGCTCGCCCGTAAGTGTGCATGCAAGTCCGTAGGTTGACGACTGGATATCCACGGTGACGCAAAAGGAAAATCAAACATCTAACAAAAGAATCATGCAGAATTCGGAGTCGTGTGAACTTTACTATAATGGAAATGAACACTTATAAAAAACGATCTACCCTACCGCTGGACTTCCTGGGAAGGGCAGAAATGCACACTACAGTTTGTTCCATCGAATAAATTGCAGCTGTATAGGCGATACTCTGACCGAGACACTATCGACCTCTGACCCTCATCAAGCTCATGAACTGCATATCCTTATAAAGCTTTTTGCACCGAATCTTGACAGATGACTTGCATTTGCACGCTAACAAGTTTCAATTTATTTAGGAACTAAAGCCCATGAGGCACACTTTCACCTCGAGAAATTTGTCAACGATCAAAATTATCATATGTGCGCTGATGATAACCCGAGCCGAGAGTTATTGTTGAGAAGACTATGCGTAAGCATCCACGAAAAATCACTGTTCAGTGTGATATTAGGAGTGGCACGCGGCTATCGTGTATGGCATCAGCTATCGCGACATGAAAATCGTGTATTTCATCAGCTATCGCGACATGAAAATGAATTTGTTGCGGCCCCAATTGGAGGCTATGGATAGGAACAATTGGTGATTCAAGCAGGATGGTGCCACTTGCTACACAGTCAACTAAGCAATCACTTTCTTGCGGCAAAAGTTCCATGGTTCCGAAATGGTGATCTCAATTCTTTGGGGAAATTTGAAAGAAAAGATGTGCGCCTATAAGCTTTCTACTATCCAAGAACTGACGGACGAGATAATACGACACATTAATAATTTTAACAGCAATCATGCCTCAGCGTCATGCGAAATATCGACAAGCGGAGTTCTGCCGCCAGAACCCTGAAGCACGATTGGTTGACATTTTGTGCCATACATGATTGTTACGTTACTGAATAAAAAATTAAGTTTTCAAACCGTTTTTTTTATTCCCATCTTACATGGTGAAACTCCCAGTGGGACACTCTTTATAATCGGAGTAGAAAAAATCCACTTAGAAGTGGAATCTGCAACTCAGTCCAGAAATCCTCACTAAGATTATGAATCAATCACAGACTAGCTGTACCTGCCGGGCTTTGCCCAACAATGTAATTAGAAATGCATCAGCGAGAAGTAACCTACAATATTTCCCATTTGGAAAATTAAAACAAAAAAAAAATATTCACGACATCTCATTTTGGCGAACAAAATGAAAGTCGGATACAAAAAATAATATCTACGTACGACACAGAGTCACACCCATGACTATTTTCTGCATTTATTTTGTATAAAGCTTTACTCTTTCGGCCCGTAATTAAACAAAAAAAAACACGCTCACACAATACAAAATACATCAGCAAAAGTCTACGGCATAAATATTGTTCTCCATTAGAAAAATTAAATATACATACACAATACCCTAGATGTATATCGCGCTTTCTCAAGAGATGAATGTATGATACGAAAACAAATACAACTACATACATTCTTCATGTTTCTACTATATATCTATCTTCTTCTTCTCCCTTAATTGCGGTGAGGGCTATGATCGAAATTAAAGGGATCATAACCCTCCCATTTTTTGGGGGGCCAGAGAACGGGCAGCACAAGTATTCTGTTTTTGTCGGATTAATACGATACCTACGATACGATAAAGTGCTCGTTGCAGTGATGTTTGATCCTCGCTTATAATGGCTCCATCGTCCGCAAGGTGCAACTGATGCACTTTGGATAACGTCACTTTTCCTTTAAGCAGACAATCAAGGACTGTAATAAATACCAAGGAACTTAAGGCGCTTCCCTGGTGTACACCGACTTTAATTGCGAACTCCTCGGTGACGCCAGCGTGGCATCCTAGTCTTGTTTTTACTCCCTCATACATGTCCATGATCATCTGTTTGTAGGCTTCTGGAACTCCTACTTAGACCGGTCTTAGCGCAAATCCTCTAAGGAATCACTTGCGCCAAACACGCACTGGTCTTCGGATAGCCGTATTATTTTCCGCATTCGGAAAGTATTATTTATTTGTTTCTACATACATATACACTGCCTTTTATAAAAGTAACTGATGGTGATAAGGATTTTTTTTGTAGACGAGATAGGGCGCTACAATTCATTTGTTTTAATTGAAAATAACATTTATTTTTGCATAATTGTATTATTCCATTCAAGTGGTTGGATGAAAACACATGTGCAGTTAGCCTTCCTTCCTTCATTTGGCATTGGTCTAGATTCCGTCAGTTTACATTTAATAGTTGAATGAGCACTTAAAACTTGTAACTGCTTCCGCGTGAGGTGGGGCTGCAGTATATGTATATGGTGCTGGTATATGTTATTCATTATTATTGAACAACTCATCCAGCTTTTCACTTAGAGCAGAATCTTCTCAGGCAAACATTTATTTATTATTATTTTTGTCGGGGTGCGAGACTTTATAAACTGGAGCACTCAGACTCAATTCTGGTTCATTGTACATACTACCAGGAAGACACATCACATTTTACTGTGCGAATTTACTCGTTTTCCCAAGAAAAACGCTTGGGGCTAAGGTTTACTCAGGCAAACATACTACGGGCGGAATTAAATTAGGCCCCAACAAATAATGATATATTTCAAAATGAAAACATAGGGACGGACTACAGTCCGCTTGGGCGAACTGTTGGATACCCTTTTCTTATTCCTATCCCTCATAAGTGGGCGTGACAAAAGTCTAAGTGTGGTTGAATTGTTAAGAACGCTTTACATATTTTGTTATATAACATTTAAAGGATTTTATAAAAAAAAACGCTCCCAAGCTCAAACTTGGGTGTTTCAATAAAAAAATTTTATTTAATTGTGGGCGTGTCAGTAGGCGGATTTAAAAAAAAATTAACACATGAGAATAAAGGGCCCCTAGAGAGTATATATTATAAATTTCAGCTCCCGAGCTCAAACTTTGAATTTTCAAAAAAAAATAAAAAATAATTGTGGGCGTTTCAGTGGGCGGATTTTGAAAATATTTACACATGAGCATAAAGGGCCCATAGAGAGTATATATTATAAATTTCAGCTCCCTAGCTCTAACTTTGGATTTTCAAAAATTAATATACCCTTAGAATAGGGTATACAAAAATTATTTTATTTATTTGTGGGCGTGTCAGTGGGCGGATTTTGAAATTTTTGTATCCCGAGTAGTTTTAGGAGTCATAGATCATAAATAAAAAATTTCAGCTCTCTAGCTCAAAATTCGATTTTTTCCAAAATTTTGTTTTTTTGAGTTTGTGGGCGGATTTCAAAAATTCGTAAACTTGTTAAAATTTCAGCTCTCTAGGTCCAGTTTAAAGGCCTAATTTTTGCCGACAGACGGACGGACGGACGGACGGACGGACGGACGGACGGACGGACGGACGGACGGACGGACATGGCTATATCGACATTACTATCGATGCTGATCATAAATATAGTAACTTTTAGGGGTCTACGGGCAATATTAAGGTACTCGTATGTTACAAACTATGCGTCAAAATTAATATACCCTTAGAATAGCGTATAAAAAGGCCCTAATCCATTTATGCAAAATGGCCCCAAATTCTTAGCACTCATTTTGAATATTAGATTTTTGGAGGTAAAAATGCCTTGCAAATGCCACTTTGCAAGCCGTTTTTTCATTTTGTATGCTTTCCTGGTTTGTTAACTCCAACTGCACACAAAATGTATCCATGTTTGCCATAGATTTCAAGAAACTATGCTTATACCCAACCTCGCACCTACTCCAAATCCAACAGTGACCCGAAGCAGGATTGGACGCACAAATTGCAAAAATTGGGCAAATTACACTGTTTGTGGGATCTACTTGTATATGTTTTAAGGGCATCAATCCACCAATTCTATCCTCTAAAAATCAAAATCACCCCAATTAGATTACAAATCGTTGTTGCTGTTTCCTATATAATTCTTTTGGGCCGTTTTGCATTGGAGCCAAATTTCATGGAGCCCGCACTACGCACTCCGCCATCGAACGCACAAGTTTAGCTCTGCCTAAATGGGGCTTAATAGTTAATTGATTTTAATGAATACATCAAAAATTGTCTAAGCAGTTATATGTGCTCTTCTATCGTTTTCATGAGTTGCGGTAGCTCCGAACCGGAATTAAAGGGGTTGTACTTCACGTTTAATATGGAATCTATTCTGCATTCATTCGGAATGTAAATCTTTAAAAATCTACTCTATTCCAGACGCTGACCTTGAAAACTTTTCCAAAATGCATATTGCTGAGTATTATAAGTCCTTACATTTTTAAGGGAACGGAGTTTTATTAATCTCTGGAAAAGCTGATTTAGGAAAATAATATAGAAAACAAAAATCAAGAAAAATAAACAAAACCTTAAACACGATAATCTAGAATTAATAATAATTGTTGAGACAACGGTTACAAACGTGCGGCAATTCAGTCAACAATCACCGACCTAACAGATCAGTTCAGTCGACTTTTGTTTCATTGAAATGTCAAAATTCTGTGCAAATAATTAAACGATCTAAAAACATTGAATTTATCGAGTGCGGTTTTAACTGTGGTCGTCATTTCCATAAAAATTGTATCGATTTATCCGAAATGACTTTGAATCACTATCAAACCAAAATTATTATTGGAAGTGCATTTCGTGCGCTAATATTAACTTATATTCACTCTTAAAAAGTTTCTATGAAATCTCAGTCAGTGTTGCAGAAATGAAGGATTCTTAATAACGATTCCCCTCCCAGAAAAACGGCAAAAAAATGATAAAAACTCTTTAAAAATCAATGATGGGTTCCCTCTCAAGGAACCAGCTGCTGTTACTCTCTCCGAAAATGAGAAACCGCCTTCTAAAATCTCGAATTCGGCTGTCCATTATTATCTTAACTTTCTTCATCGTCTTCATCCTCATCAGTTTCTTCCACCTCATCAACAAAAATCTCATCATATTTAAGCTCTTCATCATCAGCTTTTGTTTCAACTTTAAAGCCCATCAACGAAAACAATCCCGAAAAGAAATCGGATTGCAAATTAATAAATAATAAAAATAAAAATCCAAACTCCAAAAAAATAATAGGTTCTGACACTACTTTATCTCTTTGTGCACTCCCGAACTACAAGTGGTTACACTTGTCGAGGTTCGATAAGGACACTAAAGCAGACGACATTTTAAACAGCATACCTCTTAAAACAAACATTCTATCGGATCAGTTTAAATGTTACATGCTAGTCAAGAAAGATGTTGATATGTCCTCTCTTAAATGTGTTACATTTAAACTCAGTGTTCCTTCCAATAAACTTTCCGCTGTAATGGACTCTTCTGTGTGGGGTTCATTTGTTCAAATAAAAAAATGCTTTATTCGCGAAAAAGAGAGCCCACCGCCAACAACTACTCTCACTCAACAACAGCCTGATGATGTACAATCGCCGCCGCCTCCACCTCAACAGCTTATTGAACAACAATCTCAGCTATCTCCTCATCTTTTCCACTGACAAACAACTTTACCTACTCCTAATGCTTCTCTTAAGCCCTCCAGATCTCCTCTAAATCGCAATCATTTCCATGGCTATTATCAAAACATTGAAGGCATGCGCACAAAATTACATCAATTGTTTTTGTCCTCGTCTTCTCAACAATGTAATTTTAGCGATCACCGAGACTTGGCTTGATAAAGACCATCATAATGCAGAAATTTTCGACAATAAATTATACAATGTATTTCCCAAAAATCGTTGTGCTCAAACAACAGGATTAGTTAGAGGGGGAGGCGTATTGCTTGCAAAAAACAATAGCAAAAGCTTCTGGACGTTCATTAAAACAAAAAAAAATCTAGTGGAATTTCTAGAAGCATGCAATACCTGGGCTCAACTTAGTCAGATATTCCTTCAATCTGCAATTTATTTGCAAAGTTCTTTTATTCCAATTATACAACTTCTGTTCAGCAACAATCTTCTAGTCTACCTTATACAGAGAGTCTGATTAATATTGGGTGTTTAAGTATTATCACTTCTGAAGTTAAAAAAGCACTGCTGAATTTAAACCGCGACTGATGAAATTCCTCCAATTCTTCTTAAAAAGTGCGCTGCAGCGCTTCTCTCGCCAAAGACAGGAAATTTCCAATTACCGCCCGATATGCAAATTATCAATAATTCAAAAGCTCTTAGAAAAGATTGTTTACGATAAATTAACATTTCACCCTTCCAACATAAGTTTGTTGCTGGTAGATCCACTACAAGCAACCTTGCTATATTCTCAAACTTTGTCCTGAATAAACTTGAAGAAGAATATCAAACAGATGTGATATACACTGATTTCGCTAAAGCCTTTGATAGAGTCAACCATACTATTTGATAACCAAACTGAAAAAAATAGGTTTTCACTCTAGCGTTTTGATATGGCTGGAATCCTATTTATGAGGGCGTATTCAATTTGTGTCAATTGATAATCTCCTTTTAAAGCCAATTTTTGTATCGTCGGGTGTTCCACAAGGAAGTCACCTTGGACCGCTTCTTTGCCTTATTTTTATTAACGACATGCCTGATATTTCCTTAAATTCCATTCGCCTTTTGTTTGCAGACGATCTTAAATCCCTAAGAAGTACTCAATCCGAAGATGATTGCCTTGATAGACTGGTAGAATGGTGTACGTTAAATGACTTGTTCTTAAATGTCTCCAAATACCAGTGTTTTTCTTTCAGCAGAAATTCCTCTCTAATTTGCTTTGAATATAAAATGGGAAGCATTATTCTTGAAAGAGTTCTTGAAAAAAAGGATCTTGGAGTTGTATTCGACCCAAAATTTAATGTCATTACACATACTGACTACATTGCCGCCAAAACTAATTCCATGCTTGGTTCCATAAAACGCAATTCCTCAGATTTTTCAGATCCCTATACTCTAATTTAATTTGTAATTCAATTTAATTTGGTGGGGGCATACGCCCCCATTTATTCAGCTTAATACAAGCTATATGTCTTTCAACTACAAAACTAAGACTTATAGCTAGACTTAACCTAATACTTACAAGCTAGAGAAGAAAAAATCGCTGTATAGCGCTTGCGTCAGATCTCTCATACTACACCATTCATTCCAACAGAATCGAAAATATTCAAAGGAATTTCACAAGATTTGTCGTTTGGAAACTTGGCTGGAACATTGTAATGCCATCGTATACTACCCGATGTCAGTTCATTGGCATTCAATCGGTAGTAAATGGTCGTAAAAATACTCAATAATCGTTATAACTGACATTTTGTCCCATTATATTAATTGTCCATCACTTTTGTCAATAATAAATATGTATGCACCATCTCGCCATCTAAGGGAACGTTTCCTATTTCTGAAAGACGAACACATGGTGATATATGCCTAATAACTCGTTGTGTCAGGGAAACTAACCGCATTTCAGATGTTATTGATTTCAACTTCCATTATAATAGGTTCTCTTTGAAAGTTAAACTACCTACTGTCGTATTTTTCATCTAATTTTCGAATGCTATTATGTTTTATGTATCGAATAGTATAAGCCTCATAGATGGGTATTTGGATAGTCTGTAAAATAATTATATCTGATTGATTGAATAAATGAATAATAATAAATAAATGTTATCATTGCCTCAAAAATTAATAGAAGATTAATAGGATCTTCACCCTTTTCTACGCATGGTTTATCCCGCTCACGCAACTTAGTTGCTCCGCTAAGGGTAGGTGCTAAATGTTTGAAAATTTTTTTAAATCTTTATGATTCTCAATGAAAAATTATAGAATTTATATTTTAGGTCCGTGTTAATTAATTTGGCAGTAAAATGGAGGAATTTCAAAAATCTCGAAAACAGTTTTCTTTGAGATTTATTTCGATATTTCCTCATTCGATATTTTTATATTTTCTAGAACTTTTCCCAATCGAGATTTATGAAACTGATTTTCAGAATTTTTTTCATTCTACATTTTAGTAATGATCCCAGCAGATTCTAATAGACGCAGCACAAAATATTAATAAAAATTAAACATTTTGAGGATTGTTATAGGTACAATCACAATTGCAATGGTGATGATTTTTTTTCCACATCGCAGCTTTTCTTACAAACACCAAACAAAGTTCAAGTTTTTGATATTTTGTATCCACTTACCGTATCACTAACAAAACACATGATTAAAACTAATCCCTCACCTAAACTAAAATCCTCCCCGAAACCCAGATTAACAATACAAGCCAACTCCGTTGCTTAGATTAAATTGTTTGTAATTAATTGCGCCTTAGTTAATGCCACTAACGATAGTCTCTTGAAATATAAAATATTTTTCACATAAAACAGTGTTATCTTGTTTTTCTAAATAATTTGGGTAATTTAATTTAATAAAAACAAAAAAACCGTTGATTTCTGCAACTATTTAATTGTCTACGAATTAGTTTTAAAAAAGACTCGTATCACAAAAAAAATCAACAAAAAAATATTTCTCTTTTCTCTTTAGTAAACTACGTTTAAAAGTTATACCAACAAACTCGATTACATTTTATGTAACTCTACTCACCGGCACCGTGCGCTAACTTGGATTAGAATTGGCTTTCCACTATTGGATTAAAATGGTTGTAAACAATAAGGAATATTTTCAGCCCTAACTATGGGCACACGCGTTAATTTCATCGGACGATAGCGATAACGATTCAGGCGATAAACATAATCGAGCCAGGCCGCCTTTCTCTTCGTATAAAACACCTCGCAAATCTAGTCAAGCAAGTTATTTGCATTGATCGCTTTCTGGACACCAGTGCTTCAAACGGAAGAACTCTCAAAGTAGTTCTAAAATCGAATAAAAAAAAAGTTCTCGCGGCAACCGTTCAATTGCGCGACATACAAGTGAATTTGGTGATTTTCATTCTCAAGAGGTAGTTTTTTTCTTTTTAATTTGGCTTTTTTGTTAAATTTTTTGAGTAAGTGATTAAGTGATTTGCTAAATGTTTGTGTATCAAGAAAATAAGAATACTAAAGTTTGATAGTGCAAAAATCTCAGACATAAACTGGCAAAAGAAATTCACTGCTGTTGCTCATAATTAAAACACACAATCAAAATTCCAACTTAATGCAAATTAATCAATCCCGTTGCAGAACTGAATAAAATATGCCGCCAAACGCCACTACCCCCACGACCCAGTTGGGTGCTGCGGCTCCAAGTGCCGCAGAAAATAACAATTTGAACTCTGGAACTGCTGAAACAACTGGTGTTTTGTTTGAAGCAGACGCAGAAACCGTTGATGGAGGTCTAGCTAAGGATATCGAGGTTCTGAAGAAGGCTGAAAAGCGAAAGCTCAAATTGGTCTGGAGAAACATAATTGCCTTTGCATACCTGCATCTGGCAGCAGTCTACGGCGGATGGCTGGCATTGACATCGGCCAAATGGCCCACTCTTGGCTTTGGTAAGTGTACATGCAATGATAGAGCAATTGGTGGCGTGAGTTTTTCATTTTAATTGCAATTGAACTAACACATTCATCTCTTAAGTCACAATGGCGTGTTTTTCTACTTAAGAGAACACTCAACTCTCATATTGCATTTGATAGCTAATTTAAAACATTCCGAATGGATTTCGATTTGAGTTGGCTATTGTAAGACTACATCTCTGGGATCTAGACTTTCCAATAGTATATTGATCCGAGAGCTGTTTCTGTAACAATTGCCGTTGCTATCTAAGTATTCATATTTTGTTCGGTTAAGTATCGTCACAATATTTAAAATATCGTGACCTTGTTGAAGCTATATTTCCTTCCCTGATAGTCCCATCTTTTCACTTAACTGCTTACATAATCAGATTAAAACAAAAATTGGATATCTAATTATATCCCTATCAGCGTATGCCAACAGTTTTCATTAGGTGAACTCTACGATAAGAAGAACGCCTTATTATCTTTCTAATCGGTAATAATAATAATCGATACAACGTCATAGAACAATAAAAACCTAATCAATGCACATCAAAGATAAAATTCTGATTAGGCTGGAATTACTTATCAACGCGCGGCGGAAAACTGAATAATATATTTGTTTTTTTTCTTGCAGCCGTATTTCTATACTCGATATCTGTGCTTGGAATCACTGCTGGAGCTCATCGCCTTTGGGCTCATCGTTCATATAAGGCCAAATGGCCTCTGAGGCTGATTTTGATTGTCTTCAACACAATTGCTTTCGAAGATGCCGCTTATCACTGGGCACGCGACCATCGCGTGCACCATAAATTCTCTGAAACCGATGCTGATCCACATAATGCCACACGAGGATTCTTCTTCTCTCATGTCGGTTGGTTGCTATGCAAGAAACATCCTGATGTTAAGGCCAAGGGCAATGGTCTTGATATTTCTGATCTTGATGCCGATCCAATTCTTATGTTCCAGAAAAAGTATGTTCTCAAGAACGATTGTGAAAAGTTGCCGTTGAAGCTAATCTTAATTCTATTTTTTAGTCACTACATGAAACTTATGCCGCTGGCGTGCTTTATTTTGCCAACTTTGATCCCAATGTATCTATGGAACGAGACCTTTATTAACGCCTTTTTCGTGGGAACTATGTTCCGCTGGTGTGTTTTGTTGAATGTCACATGGTGCGTTAACAGCGCCGCTCACGCTTTTGGAAACAAGCCATATGATGGGTAAGTTCGTCTGATAATTCCCCAAACGATGGGTGCTATAATAATTGAAATACTTACAGCGCCATTAACCCCGGTGAGAATATAGGAGTTGCACTCTTTGCCTTTGGTGAGGGATGGCACAACTATCATCATGTCTTCCCATGGGATTACAAAACCGCTGAATGGGGCAACTATACCTTCAATCTAACTACCGCCTTCATTGACTTCTTCGCCAAGATCGGCTGGGCTTATGACCTTAAGACTGTGTCCAAGGACGTTATTGAAAGGCGTGTCAAAAGAACCGGAGATGGTTCCCATGTAACATGGGGTTGGGGTGATAAAGATCTACCAAAGCAGGAAGCTGATGCCGCATTGATAATCAATCAAAAGCAGGATTAAAGTGTGTGATACTCATCCAAAAAGAGGCAATAAATGCTGCTATCTTTTTTTAAAAAAGAGCAATCATATATGTAAATGGATTCTAATTCAATTTGGATTTGTTGTCAATTGTTGAACATAATGTAGTTAGTGTATCATAGTGTAGCTGATGAATAAACAAATTTGTATTTATTATAAAAAATAGGGTTAAGATGAATGATATCATAGAACAAGTACTGAGGAAATAAAAATATATTTACAATTTTTTATATTAATTAATTATTATTTTTGTTTATTAATCGATTTTGCTTGGTAGGCAGGGGTAGATAGATAGTAGATTGTTGATCAGAGGTAATATAAGGAATCTCGGATTACCGCGTCCACAGGTGGGCCTATGTATTGTGAAGTCCATCTTGTTTGAAATTCATCGATGATGCCGTAGTTTGTTACATAGGGTCATCCTACAAGTGTTGTCATTTTAAATCAATAGAAAAAGTTCGGCGTTGTGAATGGTCTGCTGGCTTCAATTCTGTTGTAAACTCGAACTTATAAGCATGTAGGCTTAGACCTTTATGCGAAATGTGGTGCAAACAAGTTGCAGATAGGCCCAATATCTGTGATCGTTTTCAATTGGGCACATCTGTGTTTTAAGTCACAATCTCACATCCCTATTGCGAGTGTCAATCGACAATTGATAATTGACTATTTTCAGTGTGTGCTATTGTGAACGAATCATTTTCATTGATATTCTTGTCAATCGCATTTTTTCAATTGACTGCGATTGACAAAATCCTTTAGAATCGTTCGTTCACAATAGCACAGATTGAAAATAGTCAATTATCAATAGTCGATTGACACTCGCAATAGGGGTGTCAGTCACAGCGGCGATATTTTTAGCTGACCTTGTTGGACGAACACGAGCTAGAGTCCTCACACCTGGCCGAGACATTCAAATTTATCGATTAAATTCACTATAGCTGTACGAGAAGACGCTTGGTGGTGACCGAAAGCAGTATCTACGAAGTTTACGAAATTTAAATATTTTCACTTACTAAATTTGCACTATTGCAATACGTTATGTGAGTGTGTGTCAATACAATCCTAGTTAAACGATGGCGCGAAATTTAAAATGACACCTAAGCAACTCACGGCCGGATTTAGAGGTCTGGAGGACCTGGGGCAACAAATGAGTGCGGGCCCCTGGCTTATTATTTTCCAAATAAAATGAACAATTTTTTTTCAGTCGAGTATTTAATAATTTATTGCAAATCCAAGTAAATTATCTTAACAAACATATATATATAAATACATATAGAAAAAAACAAGAATTATATGAAATTATATTAAAGCGCTAATAAATGGAACTTTGCGAGCTTTGTTCGACGAAAAATCCTTGATGATTTCACTGAAATCCAGTTCCCGCAGTAAATCGCTTTCAATGTTGAGTAGGCTGTTTGATAGACGATTTTGTCCCATCGTAGTTCGAAGTCTATTTTCTATAATTTTCATTTTTGAAAATGAGCGCTCTATAGTGCAATTATAGGCGCTATCAAAACATTCTGAGTGCAATTTCACTGTTTGGGAGTGCAGCTCTAAAATGTTGATCTTTAACAATGTGATAGCAAAATGGCTCGGTAGATTGGTCTTTTCTATACCTAATCCTTTTTGTATAAGTAGATCAAAGATAGAAATTGAACCAACTCATTACCAAGACTACGCTCTAAATCATCTTTGTATACCTACTTTCATGAAACCAACGACCATAACACGTCGAGTTAATCGGTTCTCGTCAGATCACCGTAATTAAACGACGTTGGGCGCGGTTAGTACGTAGATGGGGGACCGTTTGAGAACAACCGCGTGTCGTTGGCCAGTCCCATCTACAGAGTTGAGGTAGATAATATACGTGGTATCACAATGGACTTAAATTGGTCTAAGTGTGTCGGCTTCTGCCGACAGCCACATAAACCTAACCTAACCTACTTTCACCAACGCCTCTGCTGCAGTGCAGCATGCAAATTTGCAGCATCCATCTTCTCTATTTGATTGAGAAATCCAAATCGCGAACGTACAGCTTCGTATGCATGCAATCTTTCAGTAAGAGAAGCACATAGCTGATCTGGGGGAACTGGGATAAAAGCGGATACTTTGAATTTCTCTTTTGGTGACAGATTTGCGTCTTGTGCTTTCATATAATCGAGTGGATCCCACCTCACATTTCTTGTTCCGGTGCGGATTATACATATTAGTCAGTACTACATATTACTTTAGCTGCATTCTCGTATTGAGTAAAATCGCATCTTTTGGATTCAACGAATGATTTCAATGATTCTAATGCACGCGCATTGCAGATTCAAGAATCATTTTCGGATTCTGCAACATCTTGTTTGTAGCTTCGAATAGCTCTAAGATGTCATTCCAAAAGATAGCAAATAGAGCGGTTTCGAGACAACTCATTTTTCGTAAAAGGTTCAATGCTTCATTCCTCACGATGTCTTTTTGCTTCTTATCAGAAGATATGCTGGTTAGAGCTCCTTCGATTTCAGAATAACCATCGACAATAGCTTTAGTAGCTTCAGCTCGACAAGAACAACGAATATCGCTAAGGTTTTTTAAAACGTAAAATTGTCCGCTTTTCGTCTGCGATTATTTTTCAGTCAGAATTTGGTATCGCTCTGTACTTTCTGTGAAAAACTTATATAAATTCTGAACGAAATCGAAAAATTGATGCGTCCTTTGACGTTTCCCGGTTGCACTAAACTCATTACTGATTCCAAATGAGTCTTTGAAATCGCATGTTCATATAGACGATCAGATGCATGCTTCCAGTCACTGAAGCCTTCTCCACTGAGTTTTGTGTTTTGAATGGACAATAACTTATACGCATAACAATATATTTTCCCCGTAGGTGATAAAGCAAGGCCAGAATCGATTGATGGTCTCTTGATTTTTATTGTGGCGTGTAAACATATTCTTTGAAAACTACTGATCTTGAAGAACTGAATTCTGCAGAGATACTTCATCGCAATTTTGAAGTTCTGTGGAACCTTTTTCAGTCCAATATTCGATCAGTTCATTTGTTATGCGGTCAGGCCAAAGACCAATGTCATTTTTGAGACCACAAAATCCTGCTTGCTCTTGATTCTAATAATCAGTTTTAGAAAATTTTGTGTTGTCGCCTGATGAAACTTCAGGATGATCTTGGATAGTATCGAAAACATCTCCATCTACTGTGGAATCTCCTGTTGTTTTCGTTAGTATTTTGAGGGAGTTCTTCTTTATTTGAAAACGTAAAATAACTGGTCAATTTGCGTGTTTTAGCTAAAGTTGCTTCGGATTCCTTTCCACGTTTCGCTTGCAATTTCCTCTTCTGGGAGCCACTAGCAAAAACTCGAGGAGTTTTGTGACGATCACTCATGATTCCACTATAAGAAAAAATGCGCCTAAAAAAGTCGTGGAGTTGATAGTCGAGCAAAAGCAAACATTACCAGAAACACAAAATAGATTACAAGATAAATATAAAAATACTCACGTGTGTCCACACAAATTCGAAAGGATTTAAATTAATGAACAATGTCTGTAGCTTTGAAAATACGAGTATATTCCAAAAATTAAAGTCAAGAACAGGAAAAAGGAGAAAACTTACACTTGCCGCTTGGAGAAAATTATACATAGTAAGGGCTAGTAGGAATCGCATCAAATGATGCGATCCGAATCACTAATAACGCAATAGCCTGGTGTTTGTGTAGCTATATTCATTCCTATTTTTTTGTATGGCACGTTTTCCACCATTGTTGATGATATGTATATATTTGTTATTGATCTCGTTTAGTGATGGGCATAATCGAATGATTCCAATAATCGAGATATTAGTATTCGAGTGATCTAAATAATCGAATGATCACTCGAGATATAAAAACAAACAACAACACAAGTTTCGCAAAAGGAAACAGCAACAGCAAGCAATTACTACCACGAAGCCAACGAAAATTCAATCAGTTGAGCACCGCTAATACACTGTAATCCATATAAAAGTTCTCGAATGTCGATTCTTTCAAAGAGTAGTAACTCATTATAAATTAAATAGTAATGCTACTATTTTTTTCATTCGAGAGCTCTTGCATTCGAGATCGACTACGGGGAATACGCAAAAGGCAGCTGCTTATCATTCGAATGGACAAAATCAAAAACACAGAGTAAGCCATGAGAATATGAGCTATTACCTTTTCATACTTAAATAATATACAAACAGGTATTCTTCTCACACAAACTCACCGTCACCAGTCACAAGCTTTGTGATTGTGGGTAGTGCGTTCGGTGTTTAAGTATGTAGTTGTAATGAGACATTTTGTTCTAAAATTAAAGCAAAAGTAAGTTCTTGATGTTTTTCCCGAATGTTACTATTATTTTTTCATTCGAGTTATGGGACTTGGGGTAGTTGCGCATCATTTCAGTCGAATGAAAACACACACTCATAAGGTTTTTATCACATTTGCTTTGCGACGAATGGGTTGACTTGGTATGTGCGTGCATGAAAGTGCGTTCTCTGTGTTTCATTTAGTAGTTGTGTGTGAGACATTTTGATGCGAGAGATCATTCGAATGATTTGAAATGAAGAATCGAGATATCTCGAGATATTGCAAGAATCGATTATAATCGATTAAAGCATTCGAATGCGCCCATCATTAATCTCGTTGCTCGTTGTTGCGAGCATGATGACTTGCTCTGGGTCCGGTTATGTATATATTGAGCCTTATTGCGAAGATCAATCCATAATTGATAATTGACTATTTTCAATGTGTGCTATTGTGAACGAACGATTCATTTGGTATTTTTGTCAATCGCATTTTTTTAATTGACTGCGATTGACAAAATCCTTTAGAATCGTTCGTTGACAATAGCACACATTGAAAATAGTCAATTATCAACACTGTCGATTGATCTTCGCAATAAGGCTCATTGTTGCTTAACGGTCGATCCCAAATGCAGCTGGTTGTTGATTTTAAATGTATTTCTCGCCCCTCTGCAATTTACCGCTATTTAGGACCTAGAATATTGAAGTTCTAGTTCAAAGATATTGAAGATGATGTTCATCGTCGTCGGTCCTGTGTTTAATAATGATGGCGCTTTGGTTTTTATTTTTATTTATTTTTTGTGGTGTTTACTCGTCGGAATTGTGTCCCCTGTTTTGTGGAGGCCCAGGGCTGTAGGCCCGGCTGCTCTCCCCTAAATCCGGCCCTGAAGCGACTAACTATCCCAGGCCCTGCGGCATAACTTGAACAAAACAAAAACTGGGAGGATTCTGAAACTAAGTAGATGTCAGCTGTTATGTTATGTTTCCACTTTTAAAAGGTCCGTTCGAGAACTAATATGCAAACGTAAATTTATATAAACTTTCGTACAAAACTACACAAACGCGTTCGCGTACTGAGAAAATGGTAAAAAGATGAACGAAAGAAAAATGTACTTTCGTTCATTTTTCTTCCCACAGGATTTCAGCTGGTAAGAAAATGAAAACTGTCAAATGATGAAATCCTATGAGTTTGCCAGCAAAAAAAACAGCTGTTGCTTCTTTTCAAGCCAAACAAAGAAGTTTTTCACCTTTTTACACAAAAGCGTTCGCGCACTTTTCTTAGAAATGAGAGTATTCTTTCTCGATTTTGGAGATTTGACAATTTTCATTTTTCTACACATAAAGTACGCGAACGGACCTAAATACGAGAGACCCGTCACGTTCCAGTTTTGAATCCAAACTCACTGCGGCTGTGTCATCCTACCGATCGTAAACCTACACGAAAAACGTCGACACGCTTGAACACTCAACATTAATCGATGGTTGCAAATTCGATGACCCAGATTGCGACATCTGGAAAGCATTGCTAGCAGTATTATATTTCTGCAAGGTGACACAGCTGGGGTTGTCGGCTTATAGCAACCTGACGATTTCCGCCGAGGGGTCAACGTTTTTCACATGCATGGTTGCCAAAGCACAACACAGCTAAGAATGACAATCGACAACCTGTCGCTTTGCCTTCTGAGGATGCACCCCAAAAGATTATACAAAAAAAAAAAATATTAGGCATTAACGGCCCATACAACCTAGCTTCTCCAACCACTTTCTTGTGGGAAGTGGAAGGGACCTATAATTTTAAGCCGAATCCGAACGGCAAGTTTGAGAAGCTTCTCATGATAATTGATACTCTTGGATGTTTTTCAGACGTTCGCAAGAGGTGGGGCAGTGGAAAAAACTCTAGATGTTACTTGGCCCCGGCGGGTATTGAACCGGGGACCTTTCGATTAGTATACTCCGACACACTAAACACTAAGCCAGTGCGCCCGAGATTAGGGCTCTCAGAAACGGATCCGTGCAGATACTGCAATGATATCACGGAAGACATTAAACACATATTTTGTGAGTGCAAGGGTATCCTCGACATAGAAGTAGACACCTGTGCAACTATTTCCCTAATAGTCTAGTAGAGGTAGCGTCGGTTGACTGCAACAAATTAGGAAGTTATTGTAGGGAAATGAAATGCTTCGAGGAACAGGTTTAGGATGCTCCCTCCCCCTCACGATGAGATTATTATGGTGCCTAGTGTTCGATGTCAGGAATGTCATAGCGCTAATAACCTTACCTATATTGACAAAACTGAAAACATCACCGCAAGGCTGGTGGGATTTTGGTACAATTTAACTTAAAATTTAGGATATACGTCTAACGATGAAGTCGAAGTTAAGGTTGAGGTGCTGATGTGTTCCATCCCATTTAAAAGCATTGCTTCCAAAACGTGCGGCATCGTTGTCAAAAACAAAGTTTGTTTAGGTCAAAAGTTGAACATTGGCGTATTGTATACCAAAAACGATCTCCCCCTTTAAATACGAAATAGCGCCCAAAGCTAAAGAAGAACGTGGTCGAAAATCTGAATTTGAACGGTTTACAAAAAGAAAATTGTGGTATTTTAATGTGTTGTAGGCGGTACGCTAGTATCGATCCGTTTTTACTAATTACGTAGTTTTAGCTTGCTATCTGTCAGCGGGCTATTCAAAATGATACCTCTAATTGGAAAACCCTGTACAAAGAAAGTCGAATGAATTATCGGTTACCATAGTAATTGCAAAAAAACCCTTTCATCATTTTTACGAGGCTATTTTATTACTGGTATTGCCCAATTGAAATTTTCAAGGTCGGTAAGGTTTATCAATTTAATTAGCAAAACTTGATAGCTATTTAAAAATATGCAGTGCTGTGCAAAAAGCATTGCTCATAACTAATCCGAATCTATATGAGAGCATTTCTTGGAACTAAGTCCAGCGCGAAGGCTTTATTGCCTTAAAAAATTTACAGAACCGTTTTACATACGAGTATTTATAAATAGTGAAAATATTGTAGTTTAAGTGCATTTTGCCATTGACAGAGGTCAGAGACTGAGACGGAGACTTATTTGTAAGAAATGGTAGTGTCAGAGTGAAAATTAAATATTGTGGCGGAAACAATGAATAACTCTGGGAACGTACATTTGAAGTTTGAAAAAAAAATTGTTAGACTGGTCCTACTTAACGGAAGAAGCGCTGCGAAAGGTCAAGAAATATAACCCCGGTGAAAGATAGGTTTCAAATTTTTAATGTAATCGGAACCGTTTTAAAACCTGGAACTGGAAAAAAAAATGTCAGCCAGCTTGATCCGAAGAAGGCAGGTAAGGGCTGGACTGCGTGCGCAAATATCAGTTCAGAAGCCAGTATTCCCAAGTCAAGCAAGATGTTTGCTTGTATTTTCCCAAGAGTCCAAATGCAATCTGCATTTTAGGGATGGAAGAATCTTTGCTTTGAAAAATCTTTAGGAAATGGACCGCGAAGAGTGCCTTATAAAAGGGTCTTTCATTACAGATCTGACAACTTCGTTTTTAAATAAAATGCAAACTACTTGAGATATCTCAAACAAAAATGTATTGACTTGAATAAGTATCACAACATTTATAAACCACGGGAACGTATGCAGCGGTCGATACGTTGAACCCAATTTTCGATGACTAGGCCGCACATTTCGACCGATACGGCCGCTGCTATTTCTCGTTCAATATTGGCTCTGAGCTCCTTTAACGTCGCCGGCTTGTTGGCATAGGCCATAGACAATGATTTAATGTAACCACATACAACAAAGGCTAGAGGCATTAAATCAGACGATCTCGGCAGCCAATCGACTGGGCCGTTTCTCAAGATAACACGTTCACCGAACTGATACTTCAATAACTCCATTGCTGCAGCCGCTGTGTGGCTTGTGGCACCATCTTGTTGGAACCGTATATCACTGATGTCCAATTCATGCAATTGCTCAAAGAAATAACGTTCCAACATGTCTCTGTAGCGAATATCATTTACCGTAACTTGACGGTTATTTTCATCGACGAAAAAAAGCCCAATGATGCCACCGGCATGAAAATTGCACCACCAGTGACTTTTTGCTTTTTCATGAGGGTTCTCACCTGTTTAGTAACGCATATTTCGCTTATTTAACCGAAAATGTGCCACACTTCGGGCAAAACGTAGTCTCACTGGCACGGCAATATCAAGCAGCGAATACTTTGACTCAAATTTATTGAATAGACTATAAATTGTTTGTCTACTGGGATGAGAATTACGACCGAAAATTGGCATTAACGGTCTTAAAGTTGCGACAACCGAGTCGGAATTCCGGTAGTAATTTTTAATTATTTGTAAACGTTGTTCCTTCGTGTATTTTACCAATATCAAAATCTTGATTTTACTGAATATTTTGACATTGACAGCTCGGCAATCGGTTTAAGGGTGCGTTCATACTGAAAGTTTGAAGTTATCAAGTCGCTAATGACAATTTTTGACAGTTCTCGCTGTCAAAATAGGGTCATGCATTGTAATCGGCATATCTCAAATAACTTAATGACCAAATGACCACACATGATCTTGCTGATTTTGACAGATAAAAATGACCGAATTGCAAGCAGTGTAATCGGACAATTTTTTTATTTTTGCACATCACTGTATTGACACTCTTGACAATAATGCAGATTTGTTTGGGTTTTAAATTATTTCTTCAGATGATTGATCAGATTAAATATTAAAATTTAAATTTACGACAAATATTATCTTTTTGTCGTAACCTATTCCCAGTTTCATTTACGTACGTGATCGATAATTCCCCATTGTCCATTATCTCATCTATGAAAGACCTAGGAGTCATATTTGACAAAAAACTAAATTTCTGTAAGCATATTGACTTCTTGGTTGCTAAAGGCAACTAAATGTTGGGTTTTATATTGCGGAATTCTAAAGACTTTCATGATCCACTGACTCTTAAATTTCTATTCTTTGCATTTGTCAGGTCTAATCTCGAATACTGTAGTAGTATGAAATCCATGTTATGAAGTACATTCCAATAAAATTGAGAAGATCCAAAAACGTTTAACTAGGGTTGCCTTGCGTAATGGTCACTGGTCATTCAGCTAGAATGGATATATTCTGATAATTTTGCCATTTTTCCTGTTTTGGCATTTTTTGCAAAATGAATTCAGCTGTTTTATATAAACAAGAACACCAAAGTGGGGGGAGTACGTTCGTAGAGTATGTTCAAAGAAGATACTCTTCGTATAGTCTACTATAGAAGTCCTAAAGGTGCGTCGAGTTGCATTGGTTTCGTACAATTGCATGGGACTGTGTATTTACGTGTGTGTACAAATGGATTTATATTTTTGATTGGTACGCGTAGTAGGTAGTATATTGTAAAATAAATAGAGGAATGCCATTTCTTTTTCAATTAATTCTTCTAATTTTCAGCTAAACTCCAAATCCATCTTAACTGATGAGTCGAAAACCTGCATCGAGATTTCACCGCTACTCTACGAATGTATCAATCGTACCAACATATAGCAACGAACCACCCAAAAGTTCATTCAACTTATCCGCGGCAGGATTCCACTTCAGCTGTTGTCGCCATCGGCAGTTGTCCGCAGTGGGTTCTAGTATTTGTAATACGTCTAAAATCCCACTTCACTACGGATACCTTTCCCAAAAAATACTGGGATGATATACATGTTACTTACTTTCAGAATCCAAGATATTGGAAGGTGTTGTCAAGCAGAAGAAGATTTATCAATTCAGCCGTTTTTTCTCATAGGTATAATAGTATCTTTTCTTTACTTTTTAGAAATGTTTATAATATATATAATATATACGAATATTACTGCTGGCAGCTTAAGAGTGGTAAGGACCACACACATGTCTTATGAACGCACGTAAATCTGCTCTCGTTAAGTTTGGTTAATAGGCTTACGAAGCTTATAGCTTGAGATTTTTCGTTAAATACAGCTATTACAAATGTATTATCAATTAATTTGTTAACAATTTGTAGACTTCTTCCAACCCTTTCATATTGCTTTTACTCTGATGAGTTCATTCGTGCCCTTCAATTTAAAAGTCAATTTAAAAGTCTGTAATTAAGATCAAATCCACCCTTACCTATTGGCATCATTTATTTTACTAAATAGATATAATTTTCAATTTGATATGAGATGAGCTTCTTCATCTGTGCTTACAATTCGATCAAGAACAATGTATCGTCCTGTTACCACATTTTTTCTACTTATACTTATAATCAAATTAACCACAAAAAAAAAACTAAGCTTTTCGAATACGGATGGTTAAAATAATAATCGGCCCTAGCGAGGTATCCGTCGGAACGGAAAATTCTCCGATCTGATAAGAATCGGAGGATTTTTGCTTCGAGGTATTTTTCCGAACAGGTATTCGAAGCCTAAATCCTAATAATAATAAAATAATAATAAAAAAATGAGTGTGCTTAAGACCACACGACTGAAGTAAAACTTCTTTCGCTCCATCTAATTTAAATTGTGGGCGTGTCAGTGGGCGAATTTTGAAAATATTTACACATGATCATCAAGGGCCCCTGGCGAGTCTATATTATAAATTTCAGCTTCCTAGCTCAAACTGTGTTTTTTTTTAAATTGTGGGCGTGTCAGTGGGCGAATTTTGAAAATATTTACACATGAGCAGCAAGGGTCCCTGGAGAGTCTATATTATAAATTTCAGCTCCCTAGCTCAAACTTGTGTTTCTTTTTAACTGTGGGCGTGTCAGTGGGCGAATTTTGAAAATATTTACACATGAGCATCAAGGGCCCCAGGAGAGTATATATTATAAATTTCAGCTCAATAGCTCAAACTTTAGTTTTTTGCCGTCCGACCTGAAAATCTGACGATGACGGTGACGCTCTATATTTCCAACTAATGAACTGCGATTCATGGACACAATGACTTTACTCACTGCCGGTAAATTCCATCTGTTGGCAACTGTTTTAGATATAGCTTTCTCCTTTGGATCGGTTTGGATAGATGATGAGCTTAGTATTGCCCTCAGTTGAGGAGATTCAAGGGTATTTACCCATTCCACGAACCTTTCGCCGACTAAATTGCATGGGTTGTAACAAAAGAGTGTACGTTGTCTACACTTCGGTATTGCCGCAAGTCTACGTTTGTCTACACTTCCGTTACACCGTAAGTCTACATTGGTCAACACTTTCGTTGCGCCGGAACTCTACATTGGTCTACACTTCCGTGTCGCATTCACCAGCTTACTCCACAAGTCAAGCGTGCGTAAAGAAGTTTTACTTCATAAAATTAATAATAATAAATAAATAAAAAAGCGGATCGTTTAAAAATCCTTTACAGCACATATTTAACTCAAAAAGATCTCATTCATATAATTTACAAACAAAAATAGTCTCACCGTATCCCTTTTCGCTGGCAATAATTTTGTTTTCCATAATTCTGTCATCAGTGTGTTTCTTTGTTCATTCGGAACATTAGGAATATTCCGAATGGCCCATTTGCGTTTCTTTATTCAATGGAATCTTCTGAATAATTCAGTTTGTTGTTTCTTTATTCATTTTGAAATACGTGGAATGCATTCTTTTTAGTCCTAGAGAAAGGTAAAATAAAAGGAATATTCTCATTTGCCAGATGTACTTGATAAATAAAAAAAATGAAACCAACAGGAAGCAATCAAATGGGTTAGCATTTACTGCAAATTTATTGTCTTTTTTTATAGTTTAATGTGTTTTATTTCAGGTTTTTTTTATTAAATTTTCAATTTTCTTTTACAATTTCCAGGATCAAATATATTTTTCAAATGGTCTCATGGTGAGTGATATGAAATGCCTTATAGATCTTTATGAGAGGAGATGTCATAAGCATCGTCGCCACTTATGCTACATAGTACAGTGCCATACTACATAGTTAAATTTAAACAATGTAAATGAGATGGCTCAACTTGTCCAAAGTGAGCTTAGCCGTACAGTGAATTTATTTGTTATTTGTTAGAAAGACAGAATTAATGGTTTGATAGTAATCTACTGTAACTAAAAAATAGAAAAATTGCTTTTTATAACCGCGCCCGATTAACAAACTCTCTCCACGATTGGGAAAATTATAAAATCTCCAGGAATTCTTTTAAGAGTGAGTTAAACAGATCCAAAAATCAATGTGGATCTTGTTGAGACGACTTGTGTTAAAGGAAAAGCGTTGTGAAATAAAAAATATCACTGTAGAAGGGCGTCTGTCTCCCTCGCTTTCTCTCAGTCAAGTCCCTTCATCGATTCCGTATTTCATTTTCCTTCCCTATGCCAGTACTGCCAGGCACATTAAATTATGTAGATCATACAAATACTGAATAAGTATTGCCAGATACTCTAGCCCGATACTACATCTACTTTCTTCCTTTTATTTTTATTTTGAATAACTACACAAAATAAATATGTATATACATGTTATATTAATTTATAACTCTTGTCAAATTTCCATTTGTGGTTCTGTAATTAAAATATATTTATTTTTTTTATTGTGTATAGGGGAAGGCGGGGCATAACGGTCCCTTTAAGGATTATTGTTAATAAAAACTCCAAAAATAGTCTGGGATATCAGAAGAACTGTTATTTGAAAGAAATTTTATTAAGGAATACGAATAAATAATACAGTTTGTTAAAAATAAATAATTTAGTATTTTTTTGTACTTTAAATAAATCATTCAATTTGGTGGGACATGATGGGCACGGACCTAAATTGGATTGTAACGCGAGCATAATTATGTGTGTAGATTCATCATCAATATTATCCTCTCTAGCACAAGAACAATGAGCCCACTTGCCACAAGCTCTACAGGAAACCCATCCCTCTGTGGACTGGGAGTATAAATACCCGCAATACAAGCTCTCCTCGTCTTCTTCGCTCTTTGAACTTTCTTCCTTCCTGTGTTTTTTTAATTTGGTGATTTTTTTTTTCTTTTTCACAGTGGGGGGCTTGGACTTGGTGATTTCGGCCTCTAACTGCTTTTTGTATGGAGAGCTCGTTATGACTGCTGTTTTTCCTCGGCGTTTAGAATTTCTTTTCTTTTGCGGTGCTTTGGGAACTGCTACGATCTGAGATGGTGAAAAATTATGGAAAGAAGTTGAGGGCGTTGGCGCATCGTTAGTTGCCAAAACAGGGTCTGGAGATGCATACATTGGCGTCGGTATAACGGATTTGGGAGAAGATGATGGCGTGGATGGATCATTCATTGCCGTCATTGCTTTTACCAAACAATTGTCCTACCTGATAGTGTGTTACCGTTCTTCCAGGGTGTTGTCTGAGCCATTTATTTACTTCGTCTCCATAATATGAGCTCAAAGGCTTCATAAAGCTCACATCCAAGGGTTGCAATCGATGAGTACAGTGTGGTGGAAAACAGAGCATAACAACACCACTAGCCCTTGCAAAATCGATGACTTCAATGCTTTTTACATGACTTGCATGACCATCCAAAAGTAACAAAACAGGTTGGTCTTTGGTTGCGCGTGACCATTCAACAAATCTTTTGAACCATTTCAAAAACAGATCCTTTGTTATCCATCCATTTTTGTTACATTCTCCCCATGAATTGGGCGGTGTTCCATCCATCAGCTCCGCCTTCATTCTTTTTCGAGGGAAAATAAACATTGGTGGCATATATGACCCATCGGCGCTCATACAAATTTCCACGGTTAAGAGTTGCCCTCGCTCTGAAGAAGATAACGATCCCACTTGTTTCCTCCCTTTAGTTGCCAAAACTTTTCCCAGGCTCTTTGCAACGGTAGTGATCCCAGTTTCGTCTACGTTAAATATCTGGTTTGACAAAAATCCATATTTTTCGTTGCACTTCTCCAGTAAATTAAAAAAATTTTCGACAGCGACGCGGTTAAACCCCATAGCCCGAGCCGCAGATGTTGCTTCCGGTTTTCTTAATGAAATTGTTGCATTTCGTTTTAAAAAATTGTTTGCCCAGTCTTTTACAGCAATGCACCACACAGCATCAAAGTTATTGATCAACCCATTTTTTTCCGCCAGCTCATACGCCAGTTCACGAAATTCTTTCATCGAAAAGCCAAATAAGCGCCCTTCCATGTCTTTAAGATATTCTGCCAACTCTTTTTCTTGGTCCTCTGAAAAAACGGGCTTAAAATTTCCCATTTTTGTAACAAGAAGTGGACGGTCGGGGTTTTGATCCGCTTTTTTTATAAATCTTTGCAATGTGCTTCGAGGAATTTCATAATTCCTAGCAGCAGCCTTACAGCTCATTTTTTTCGACTTCACATCTTGAAAAGCTCGTAGCATACTGTCTTTGCTCCATTCTTGCCTCTTGGTCTTCCTCACGTAATTTCGAACCATCTAAAACAATATAAAATACTGATAGAAACGAATAGAAATGCAAATTACATTAGTAGAAAGTAAATGGGGCATAATGGGCACATATGCCTATTATGCCTCGCCCATTCTGCCCCAAACCTCTTATTAAATACACATTGAAAAAATAAGTTAAAAATGTAACCTTAATGAAAAAACTAATTAATTTATATAAACTATATTCACTTACCTTGATATGAAATAAAAACAATCAATTATTCACTTGACCAGTTTCCCAAAAAATACACTTTAAATCACCTCAAAATAATATAAACTCTATGCAAAACCTTGTTTTGCTCAAATCACAAAGCAACTGCCACTTTAATTAAAAAAAGGGTTTTCCCCAAATAGCGAGTGAAATATCAGAGCAGTTAGGTTGTTTTTCAAAGTTGCCACTTTACTCAATATAAAAATACAAAGGGGGGCCCTTTTTGCCCCGGGTGATCATTATGCCCCGCCTTCCCCTAGTCTTGGAATTTGGCTGGTGCTTTTCTCTTTCGCGGTGGTAACTCATCCGTAGTCATGCTCGCATTTACTCTCTTATTCGCGGTTGTGCCTTGGTAGCTTAAGGTTCTTTGCTCCACACTTTGTTGTTTATTTTGTTGTTGCTGTGGTACTTTTTCTTTATTTTCATTTTGTAACGGAACTCGTATGGCATGTGTAACATTGCGTCGATAACGTACAGCGGTTGCTAGGTTTTCAACCACTATCTCGGAGCCACTTCTTTCAATTACTTTAAAATCGATTGGTTCAAATGTTGCCGACAATTTATTTGTATTTACTAAGTTTTTTAACCAGACCAAATCTCCAACTGCTATCAAATTACCTTTGGCATTGCGCTTTTCATCAGCATATTGTTTTTCTTTTTCCTTCTTTGTTTTGTCACGATCGTGTAGTTCTTCATCTTATTCGAGTGGCTGATTAATTTGTGGCAACTTGTCACTAACGGTTCTTCCAAACATCAGCTCCGATGGCGATTTTAATGTGGTGGAGTGTGGTGTTGTACGATATATTAATAAATAGTCCTGCAACCCTTTCTCCCAATCCTGGTGCAAATTCTGGCTTATTTTTAAACGCTTTAAAATAGAACGATTTTGGCGCTCCACTTCACCATTCTGTTGTGGCCAAAATGGTGTAGCATGGATAATTCGTATACCGTTTTCATTACAATAGTCTTTGAATTCGGTGCTGGTAAATTGTGTTCCATTGTCAGCTGTTATCACATTAGGTCTACCGAAACGCACAAAAATAGTTCTAAGTCTTTTAACAACAAATCGACTAAAATAGTCGACAACGACTAAAAGATAATGGCTTGAAGGTAGCGGGCCCATAAAATCAATTGCTAAGTGAGACCACGGTTCAGAAGGTAGCTCCTTACGCCTCATGGGCTCCGGTGCTGATGGCGCCGCAACCAATGTGCAACCGAGACACTTTCTCACAAAATTTTCTGCTTCAATGTCAATTTTTGGCCACCACACTTTCCTTCGTAACCGACGTTTCATAACTGTGATACCCGGGTGTCCTTCAAGAGCCAATTCTATTGTACGGTTTCGCAAATTTTCTGGCATAACAATGCGATTTCCTCGAAGTAGGATATTTCCAGCAAAGCATAACTCGGTTTCGAATAATTTAAACGGCCCAGCTCTATCCAGACCAAAATCTTTCTGCGAGTACAACTTTAACATTACGTATAGTTATGTCATTTGCGGAAGCCTCTTCGATTTCCATTAATTTTATTGCGACTAGTATACAGCATTTGCTACAACATAGTTGATATATTGCTCATTGTCTAAATCGAACCATTCTTCTGGCTTGTTGGTGACTACTAATCGAGACAACGGATCAGCTATGTTGTTCTTTCCTGGTTTGTATACAACCCTAAATTTATAAGATTGCAAACGGAGTACCCAGCGTTCTATCCTTGCGCACGGTTTACTTGTTGGAGAAAATATGGTTTCAAATGCTTTATGATCGGTAACCAGTTCAAAAGTTCGGCCAAGTAAATAAAAGTTAAATCTCTCAACTGACCATACTAAAGCCAATGCTTCCTTTTCTGTTTGGCAATATCGTTTCTCAGTATCGGTCAAACTTTTACTTGCATAAGTGATTACCCTCGGCCCTTTGTCATCAATTTGGATTACCACTGCCCCTAAAGCAACTGGGCTGGCATCAGCGTATACTTGAGTTTGTTTTTAAACATCGTAATATCCCAATACTAAGTCGCTTGTCAGACTTTCTTTTAAACGTTCAAATGCAATTTGTTGCTCTTTTTGCCACTTGAATGTTGCATTTTGCCTAGTTAACGTACGAAGCGGTTCCGTTAGATAAGCTAAATTTGGAATGAATTTGCCCACAAAGTTCACTAGGCCAAGAAAGCTACGCACCTCTGCAATACTCGATGGACAACGAAAATTCTTGACATCCTCAACCTTACTCTGTGTAACTTATGGCCTGTAACTTATGGCCAAGAAATTCCAATTCTGTTACACTAAAAATGCACTTTGCACGATTTAACATAACGTTATGGTTCTTAAGAGTTTCTAAAACTTTGGCCACACGTATATTTAGTTGTTCGATTATCTCTCCGTAAATAATAATGTCGTCCATGTAGTTTAGACAACCTTCACATCCAACGAAAATTTATTCCATTATTTTTTGAAATAGTTCTGGTGCACAAGCCCTTTCTTGTTATAAATGTTATAAATATAACTAAAAAAATGTTCATTAAATAAAACACTCAAACATTCATGTCAAACGATTAAACGTATTACATAGTTGATTGAATATTAAAAAAATAGTTCAAAACAGCACAATTCCCGTTCACATGTTTTTTTTTTTTATTTGCAATCTGTAAAGTGACATGTGTTTATATATTTTTTTTTTTAGTTAACCAATAGTCAACTTCAATCAGAGCTACATTATGAAAAAAACAATGTTGTATACTCAAGTTTCACACCTGGTGGAAAGCGTCTTTTAAATCCAATTTAGTGAAAAATCGCCCTTTTCCGATGTGGGGAAGAAAGTCTTCCATAGTTGGAAGCGGGTGATTTTCATTTGCCCGGCGCATGTCTATACAAATTCGGACATCATCATCCTTAGGAACTGGTACCACAGGCGAAATCCATTGTGAGGGCTCGTTCATCTTTTCAATTATGCCTTCTTGGAGGAGTTTATCGGTTTTTTTGTCTACTGCCTCTTCCAATGGAACCGGAACTCGCCGATACGGCTGTGCCACAGGTTTTACACCTTTCTTTGAGGGTATGTCCACAACAAATCCATTTATTTTGCTTGTACTACAACGCTGCTCAATTTGATTGATATTTTCACCGATTTGCATTACTCTAATGGGATATCTGTTTGGAACCCAATTACAGCTTTGCCATAATCTTTTACAAAGTAAAAGTCAGCCAAACAGCACTTGTGCCTGGTCGCAACGTTGGATTCGAATACCCCCATGACAGTCAATGGGTGCCCGCCGTATGCTTTAAATTCATGATCAGCTTGTTTGCGTTGCTTTGCCACTTTGATTCCATTGGCATTAAGAAACTCCCAAGTTTTGCTGTCAATAATATTGAATTTCGAACCAGAATCAACAACTACCTTGACTGCAACGCCACCAATTTTGCAAAGAATTTCGTTTCCAGCTGTGTCTCCAATACAAAAAATGTATTCGACTTTTTTGTTCGCATCATATGCATCGAGCAATTTTATGGTTTCTGATTCTTTCGGTTTTAGCTTTTTTATCGCCTCATGTTCTTCAGATTCGCGCTTCATTCTTTCTCTGAAATTTGGTTCTTTGAGTGTTTTTTGATGATCTGTTTTCGAAGCAAAATATACGTTTCTTACTTCGGCATTTCCGAATGAAATGGTCCTTACCACCACATTTATTACAGATTTTACCTCTTGCTGGGCACTTTTCTTCGAATGCTCGGTGCCCAGCATACCTATAACGAGAACATTCATTTTGTTTGCCTTTTTCCCAGTCCTGCTTGTTTCGGGTTTTATTTTCGATCTTGTTGACACTTTCTGGGAAGTTATTTGTGTTTTCGCTCAAGTCGAATGTTTTGCACTGCTCCTCGATCGCTTCGAAAACTTTGGCCGCTCTCAAAATCTTGTCAAGCTTGGAGTCGCCCAACTTTAGCAGTTCTCGTAGTTTGGCCGAAAAACATTTTTCAATAATTTGGTCTTTGACATTGTATTCGACCGCATCACCAAATTCACATTTTTCAGCTTGAATGCGGAGTTTCATAATAAAGCTGCCAATTTTTTTCACTTTTCTCTTGCTTGAGAAGCCGAAATACGTGTCGTTCGTATGTGGAGTTTTTTTTTTGGCTCGAAAAAGTCGTTCAGCTTTAGTATAGCTGTGTCATAATCAGACAAATGTGGATTACAACCGGTGGCAAGTGGTCCACATGCTACTTCAGTAATCCTTGTTGGTGTTGGTAGTGACTCGTATAGTTTTACAAATTTGTCCGATTCATCTTCAATATGGTTCGCTTTTAGGTACCATTCGAATGACCGGTGCCAATTTGTCCATTCTAAACCACTATTCTCTTCATATAGTGTGAAATCAAACGGCAGTAATTCAATGAATTTTGAATACGTAGGGCCCATTCATAAATGCAATATTGCGCAAGATATGCTAAGCAGAGAATTCACAAATGCATAAATTTTCATCATTGCTAAGCAGAGAATTCATTAATGTAGTAGTTTTATTTATTGCGCAATTTTGAGCGCAGATTTCACAATCTTATTGCTTTTTAATTTCTTTTTGTTGTTCTCATTGCGCTGTAATTTAATTTTTAATTTTGTTGAAAATGGGTGAAAATACAACAGATAAGTAAGTTTAGTTTAGTTTTGAGAACAATCTATCAGATTATTTATTAAAATGACAGCGGTCGACGTAAATTCCATTTTTTCGCAGTTGTTTGTTCATAAACATCTAATATATGCTTTGCAAGCGCATGCTTTGCAGGAAACTTTCGTTTCAATTTGCGCAGTGTTTCCTGCTTTGCAGTACGTTTGCTTTGCAAACCTTGCATTTATGAATGGGCCCATATTGTCTAAAAGGAAAAAAAAATATTTACATTAGGTATACTTTCCTTTTGTATGTGTGTTGGTACATTTGTTTTCTTTTCCAGACTTGGCGATGACAGACAATTTTTCATTTCTTAAGTCACAATATTATTATTTGGCAATCATTAACGTTGCTCTCTTATGACATATCTTATGCGATCATTTAAGTCACAACAAATATTTTGTCTCATTTTTTGGAAACATTTAAGTTGCTCTCTTAAATCTTGCGCGATCATTGAAGTCACAGCAAATTATCTCATCATTATTTGGCAATCATTAAAGTTGCTCTCTCATAGCATATCTTATGCGATCATTTAAGTCATAACGAAATTAGCTTGTTCGGGAATCATTTAAATTAAATATTGCAATCATTTAAGTTGCACACGATTTAGAACCCATTTTTTCGACTCAAGAAAAAAACAAATTGTCTGTTCTTATTTCAAATAATTTAACGATTTTGAACGATTCACATGAACTGTGGGTACTTGGTATTTTTGTCATTGCATATAGTCAGTCGCATGCACACAAGCATACATGTATCCAATGCTTTTCTTTTTTCCTTTAGAACCACAAACACTTAATTGAAGATTATTTGAATTTTATTTATTTTTACTTACCAGTCATAATAATGCTTTATTTTTCATTTTGTTTATTGTTTTTTTTCCTGGGTTCTGAAATAACACTTTATTTTTTTTTTTTTATCCTCGTCGCCAATGTAGAAGTCCCTTCATCGATTCCGTATTTCATTTTCCTTCCCTATGCCAGTACTGCCACGTACAATAAATTATGTAGATCATACAAATACTGAATAAGTGTTGCCAGATACTACAATGACATTTAGCGTATAATGATAATAGTGTATTAGCAAAAAAGTTTAATAAGTTTTTTTTGTTAAAAGTGTTCAGGCCATAATTAAATCGATCCCCAATACCCCATATGTTAACCAAATACAAAGTAACTGTTCTTCATTTATATTAAGAGAAATACCCGTTGATGATATTAAAAAAGTGATTGACTTAATAAGGAACAAAAGGGACTTTATTTGTATATTAATTTATATGTATTTAACCTTTCATTTAAGGAAGGTATATTTCCCAATTGCTGGAAAGAGTCGTAAATAACGCCCATTATAAAAGTTAAAGGTTCAAGAAAGTGTGGGGATTTTAGACCTGTTAATGCCCTGCCTCTATACGAGAAGGTTTTAGAAAAGTTAGTGCAAATGCAATTGGAATCGTTTTTTAATGAAAATCATTTGATTATTGAAATCCAGTCGGGCTTCAGAAAGCAACATTCTTCTGAAAGTGCTCTTAACATGGTGGTTGGAATAATACGGAAGCAGGAATTAGATTTAAAGAACAATGTTGTTTGTGTGTTTCTTGACTTTATGAGAGCTTTTGAAACAGTTGATGGGTGATCCTTATTCACAAGTTAGAAAAATATGGTGTGCGCAATAAATCCTTAAATTTTATCAGAACATATCTGGAAAATCGAATGCAAAGAACAAACGTGAATGGAGTTGTTTCGGAAAAAATAAGTGTTAATATAGGTGTCCCCCAGGGTTCGGTTCTGGGAACGTTGTTATTTAATGTCTACATAAATGATATTATTAAAGTAGTCAAACATAGTCAAATTGCCTTATTTGCCGATGATGCAATTTTATTCATTACTGGCCAAGACCTACATAAAATTGTCCCAAGAATGCAAGAAGATTTACTGAACTTGAGTGTCTGGCTGAAAGCAAATAAGCTAAAACTAAACGTTGTAAAAACAAAACTAATGGTATTTGGCGGTAATAGTGATGGAACAGTAGTAAACATCTCTATTGACGACGAATCACTAGAAACAGTGTCGGAAATAAAATATTTAGGAGTTTTGATAGACAATAAATTAAAGTTTAATAATCACGCTAATTACATAGCAAAGAAAATAAGGTTCTTGAAAAGAATAAGAAAACATATTTCAATAGATAGTGCAATAAAAATTTACAGTGCAATAATAAAGCCCCACTTTGAGTACTGTTCGTCGATTTTGTTTTTGTGTAATCAAACTGTGTTAAACAGGCTTCATTTGTTGCAAAACAGGAGTATGAGAACAATTATTATGTGCAACATTTATACGCCTATCTCCTCAATGTTAAATACGTTAATGTGGTTAAGTGTCATTGAAAGAATTAAAATGAATGTTTTGAAGTTCAGCCCTACGCTTTCAGAAACAGGCAAGAATTTTCCACTTTGCGAACGAGTGCAGCACAGAACTGTTTGTTCTATAAAGGATTCCAGCTTTTTAACTCTCTACCAGGAATAATTAAAGACGATTTAAACATACACTCATTTAAAAGAGGTGTTATAAATTTTGTAAAAAATGAAATCTGAAATGTAACTTATTTATGAACATTGGAACTCGATGTACTATATTTTGATATTGTAAATGGTGCAAATGTACTAAATAAACTAATCCTACTACAACTTGAACACCAGAGCCTTCTAGGGCAGGTGAAAAGTCTCCTACTTATGTAGAGATAGTGCGTAGTAAAATCTATTATTATAGTTGCATGATTTTGGAAACTTCCTACTACACACTACATCCTTACTCTAAAGTGCAACATTGTGACATTTTTTATGTCATACTTAAATACATAAAAAAATACATAAATAAATAACAAAGCAAAAATATAATTATATTCACAAAAACAATATCTAACAATATCTTTGTAAAACAAAAATATATTAACCTTTCTTGGCGTGAAAGTTTTATTTTACTCTATTATTTACTTTGTTAAGAAATACATTGTCGTTCCAGTTCTGTTTCTATATTCATTCCATTCTGGATATTCCACATACAAAATTCGAAAAAGATACCTTTTCCATTCCTTATCCAGAAAAAATAAAGAAACACGCTGTTATCCCTTTTACATGAGAGATTTAATCCGAATTGAGTTCCATGTAAACGCAGATTGAAGGATTCACTCAATCCGATCACAAAATTTTCTGCGATTGGATTACAAAACATCATGTTAACGCGAATTGTTAGATCGAAATAGACAAGTGAGTGTGTGTGCGCCCTCTTTGTTTTCCTTTATTTGACTGGGATTCTTGTGACCCTGGCCACTAACACAAGGCTATATAAAACAGGTATTAAGTAGGAAGTCTGATACTGAATTCTACTTCAATTCAATTTCTCAATTCGGTGAGAGCGAAAACCAATTCAGTTTCAATTCGATCTTTTAATTCTGTCATGTAAAAGCACTACACATATATAATGTCTGTGTATCATGTGACTACCTGAGCAAAATGAGATTTTTAAGGTACCGGTGAGACGAGTCAAGAGGATAACACAAAACAGAACGTCAAAGTTATGCACCCGAGGTTTTAGAATTTTTTGATACTTTTTTTCCTTACACGATATCCTCAAAAAAATTCCTTTCACCTACACAAATCGGTGAAAATGTTTCGTATGAACACCAATCTCCTTACGTTTGAACTGGCCCAATGAGGTCAATTCCTACATAGCTAATATAGCAACATCAGCATTCTAATTTTTCTGCCAATACCTACTTTTTTGTTCGCGTGTTGTCTTTAACATGTCCGAAAGATCAAATTAGGAAAAATTTCGACTTCGGTGTTCAGAGTAGGACTTTTTCGTCCGTAGTAGGTATTTTTTTATTTTTTGGTGGTTGATCACTGAACATGACAAGAGGTTTGGTTTGCCGCACCGCGAAGTTGTGCTGGTGCAGTACGTTTTCAGTACAAAATCTTTCGACAAAATGTTCATGGTTGGTGCGGGCAGGTTCATCCACGATGACGCATTTCTATTTGTTTTCTTTTTTCTCGCTTCGTTGTGGCAACCTTAAACCACAAAAACAAAGCTTACTTCCTTATCCCATTAATTCCAAATTATTTGTTTAGGGGAAAACTTGTTTTTTGTGTGTGTGTGTATCTTTTCCCATAGCAGCGTAGCATTTATGTATTTATCTATCATTCGCTTCAGTTGTTGTATCTTGTTTCCTGATGTATCTGTCTTATTTCGCTTTCCTGTGACGTGTTGATGTTGATTATCGTCTGCGCTGCGTAAGTCGCTGCATCTTGATGGAGTTAATTTCGTCTGATTCTCTGATTGCATATATAAATTAACGTATTTCTCTAGTTTGAACTCGCTTTCTTCGTTATCCGTAGGTCAAACCGGACACGGTCCAGTTAATAGTGCAACGTGTGAGAAATTTCGGAAAATTGAGGGAAAACAACATCTCTGTGTAAATGAGGTGTCTGATGTCACTGTGTTTTCTTTAAGTGGTAGGTATACATTTCAGTGGAACTTGGTGTATTGGCATTCCCCAATTCGCAATAGTCTGGTAAGTGAATTCCGTTTGAGCAGCAAACTGCAAAATTTATAATAAAATCGCATTTGTAATATCGTGCTAAAACTCGCACATTTTTGTATTCACATTTAGGTATTTCATCATCTTGTTTTGTTTATTTATGTCGTAGGTAGTTATTACCTTTCGCATCTAACAACCGTACTTGAGATAATAGCATTGACCTCAACTTCGCGGCCGTAGTTGTTAGCACTTCACTCGACCAGTGCTGCCATATTCTTGAGAGCGAGTTATCATACAATTTGCTCGTTTCTATCCCACTAGAGAGAAAATTATCATACGCTACGCTACGCAAGGAATTGTCTCATTTTTAAAGGGATGCGTCCATAAACTACCCAAAGAAATTTGTTGCTATCTGGCAGTTCCAATGAATGTCAAAAAATGTTGTGTTGTTGTTTACAAGATTCTCTCATCTAAAAAAGAAATTTCCCATCAAGAAAAACATTGTTCTGAATGTGATATCTCAGGGTTTACTAGGAAAGATATGTACATATTAATCGTTCACACATGACAAAGTTATTTTTTTTTATTTCTTATTTAGTTAAAAGTAAATTTTATGAATTAAAAAAAAATACATTGAAATAAAAACAAATATACATAGAAAAACGAAAATAAATTTACATATGCATCAATGTAATTAAATTTGTAGATACGTTTGGTGAATTTTACATATGTTTTTTTTAAATAATCAAGGAATTCTGATTCCGCGTTCGTCTGAATTTGCTCCAGCTCCATATTTGCAGTATATAAATTCTGCACAAATAAAGGGTCTTTCATTAGCGATTTGACAACTTCAAACTTTCAGTGTGAACGACCATTTCCATTTGCAATAACTGCACAAGAAAAAATCACCGATTACCGAACTGTCAATGTCAAAATATTCAGTGAAATTAACATTTTCATCATGGTGAAGTACACGAAGGAACAACGGTTACAAAAATAAAAATTTACTACCGAAATTCCGAGTAGGTGGTCGCAACTTTAAGAGCGTTAACGCCAATTTTCGGCCGTAATTCTCGTTCCAGTAGACAAGCAATTCACATAGTGAAAAAATTACGGCTACGTTTCACTGAGTTCTCAAGAATAGGGCCTCTCCCAGACCACATTATGGCGAATTTTACGTAAGGATCTTGCCCTTCACCCTTACAAGATCAAGCTGACTCAAGAACTAAAGCCAGTTGATCATATGAAGCGACGTACGTTCTCGAATTGGGCTCTGGACATGATGGAAGAAAATGAAGAATTTCATCGCAAAATCACTTCAGCGATGAAGCACATTTTTGGTTAAACGGCTTCGTCAATAAGCAAAATATGCATTATTAGACAGGTGAGAACCCTCATGTGGTTCACGAAACAGTACATCATCCGCGAAAAGTCACTATTTGGTGCGGTTTTGACGCGGATGGCGGTTTTTGTTCGTCCATGAAAATTACCGTCACGTTACGGTAAATGGTATTCGCTACAGAGACATGTTGGAACGATATTTATTTAAGCAATTGCATAAATTGGATATCAGTGGTATGTGGTTCCAACAAGACGGTACCGCAAGCCACACAGCGGGTACACCAATTGAGTTATTGAAGTCTCAGTTCGGTGAACGTTTATCTCGAGAAACGGACCCGACTATTGGCCACCGAGATCGTGTGATTTAACGCCTCTAGACTTTGTTTCATGGGGCTACATTAAATCATGGGTCTATGCCAACAAACCGTTAGAGGAGCTCAGAGCCAATATTGAACGAGAAAAGGCGGCCGTATTGGTCAAAATGTGCGGCCGAGTCATCAAAAATTGGGTTCAACGTATCAACCGCTGCTTACGTTCCCGTGGTGGACAAATGAACGAAGTCGAATTTCACTCATAAATGCTTTGATAGTAGTTTAAGCCTATCAACATTTTTTTTGAGATATTTCAAGTAGTTTGCATTTTATTTAAAAAAATAAGTTATCAAGTCCTTAATGAAAGGCCATTTATATGTATTTAAATTGAAAAAAAAACAGTTTTGAATATATATCATTTATGTAAATACTTACAATTTCGAATAGCACTACAACAAAAAAATATTTTTCACTGCCACTTAATGGTTTGAGACGACTTTATTTTATTTTTAATTTTCGATGATTTGATTGCCTAATGCTACAGTTACATTACAATTATTATGACAGTTGACAGAACGATCAACGGTAAATCTAAAAATGATTTTTCAAAGCAACGAAATACACAATTTACAATTCAACTACTAGTGACTACTATTTTACCTTTTCTCATTGATCAAATAACTCACGTGACCATCGTTTGGCAAGTGATAGACATTATTAATTAGTAGCGAACTTGCAGTTGACTTGCAAATTGAACGCGCCAAATGTGTTTGCGTTGCGCTGAAATAGAGTGAGTGTGTGTGTGTGTGTGATAGATGTGTGGAGGCCCTGAGTTGCAGACAAAAACGAAAGTACTAGATTACATATGATGCCAAATAACTATTTTAGAAAAGCGAGTAGTTATTTCTGAACGTTGCCTTAGTAAAAGATTTTTTTTTAAATATGAAAACTATCATACATTTGGCGTATGATAATGATTTCCAATCTTACATCATACACAAGCTACGATTATCTTACATGTAGCATATTTATCATACGCTTGGCAGCCCTGCACTCGACTTATTTTGGCTGTATATTTCTAATTTTTGTTCATTTGACCGTTGACATAATCATCATACATAAATGTACCTACATGCATACATACCTCATCAAGCACAGGCGCTGGCGCTCTTGAATTCGATTCCATTAAATTTTGAAGGAATGTGTATATATATACATAGGTACCTAATTAAGGAACTGTTATCCATCAAATTGCGCATTAACGCCATATTAACCGATAATAATGTACATTTGCTTTTGTCCCCTGTAGAAAAAATAATTCTACATTATGATTTCTCAAAGGGGTCGGAATAATGTAGGTAGGTACTTCTTCACATATTTATAATAATACCGGCTAACATCTTTGCATATGCTTTAAAGTGTATTATATACAAAGCTTATATGCGAAAAAACAGCTGGCCGGCGCGCAGGCTTCACTCTCTTATTTAAGAGAACATAATTTATTCATTGGTTTCTTGTTGCCAATGCCAAGATGCGAAACCAGTATTTAAGTAGTGAAATTATAGTTGCTACTAATATGTAATATGGATTAAATTAAACAGTATCAAATTGTGATTGAATAAGTTAAATGAACCACATCTTGCGATTGCTATAATTGCTACCACGTAAAGTGGGGGCTGGAGTGACAGCGCTTTTTTACCGCCGTTCTTTGGACTCCTTTTTGTGCTGCTGATATATTTTATTCATTATTTTCAAAAATCCTTATCCGCCAGTGGAACTAGAATATAGGCCAGCGTCTTATCAGGCAAGCACACTACGTATTCAACCATAAAAGACTGGAGATTACTGGTGTCGCAAAAGAAAAATCGAACAATAATCAATATTTGAATCCGCCCACTGAACGCCTACTTCTGATTTATTTGAGTAGGTAGATATCTCGCGTCTAAAAAATGATATCGACTTTGTTCTGGTGCTTATCGAAGTCAATATGAACTGAAAGAAGTCGCACTGAATTCGGTCCACCTGTTTTTAGGGTTCCGTAACCAAATGGCAAAAAACGGAACCCTTATAGATTCATCATGTCTGTCTGTCTGTCCGGGCATGTCACAGCCACTTTTTTCTGAAACTGTAACTATAATGTTGAAACTTGGGGTGCAGGGAAATAAGTCCACGGGAACTAAGTTCACTGAGGGACTTAGTTCCCACTTAGTGGGAAATAAAAACACTTTCGCGAAGTGGACTTAGTTCCCATGTTAAGTGGGAACTAAGCCCATTTTTTTATGGGAACTTAGTCCACATTCAAATATAAGAAGAGGGAACTAACATCCAACATTAAGAATTAAACAAAAAACTGTGCAAAGTGCAGTTAGTTATCACACTCTTTAAGCAAAGTCTTAAGGTTATCATGGTGACACAAAGCCAAAGTTTCAAAACCGTACCTCGCACCTACTCCAAATCAAACAGTGACCCCAAGCGGGGGGGTTGCAGGGGGCAGCAAAACCAAAACCACTCAGAATTATCAGAATTTATTTCCCACTTTACATGGGAACTAAGTCCACTTCGAGAAAGTGGTTTTATTTCCCACTATGTGGGAACTAAGTCCTTCAGTTGACTTAGTTCCCGTAGACTTATTTCCCTGCACCGTATTCTGTGAACCGCGTTAAGATTTTCACACAAAAATAGAAAAAAAAAATTGGGGTTCCCCATACTTAGAACTGAAACTCAAACATTTTGTTTCATCAAACCCATACGTGTCTATGGATAGGTCTATGATAATGAGGTTTCTAATATCATTTTTTCTAAACTGAATAGTTTGCGCGAGAGACACTTCCAAAGTGGTAAACTGAATAGTTTGCGCGAGAGACACTTCCAAAGTGGTAAAATGTGTCCGCGCGTATTGTAACCATTGTCTCAAAAATTAATATATTAATTCGAGATTATTTACTACTGCTACTACTTTAACATCCACGATTGGCTAGCAAACAATTAAAATGAAAGTAAATGAAATCATTACAAATAAAGGAAATATTCAAATCGAAATCGATGGATTTATTTACCGGTGCCGTGAAATAAAGTAGATGGAAAAAATGTCGATCGACTTTATTTCCAATTATGTAGTAGAACAAAAGAGTAATAATACCGAATAAGATTTCGGAGATCGACTTTATTCTACTTGAGATTTCGCAACTCATCCCATAAACAGTGCAATGCCTGTGGGAGGGCATGCTGCCCCCCTGCAACCCCCCTGCTTGGGGTCACTGTTTGATTTGGAGTAGGTGCGAGGTTTTCAGGGGTGCAAATCTGAAAACGATTAGGAATCTTTATCTGATTGTGTAAATGTTTTTTTTTTAAATATTGATTTGTTGTTGTTTATTTACCGAAAAAAATGAATTGCTGAATAAACTAAATATGTAATGCATTTTCTTTAAGTTTAAACTCTTTAAACAGGTAAGAAAAAAATCTCAAATTAACTTTTTTTTTCGAGATTTTTTTCGAGATACCTATCGTCTTTCGAGTTTTTTGTGCATTCGAGATTTTTGCATTCTAGATTAAAAATTAGTTTTTTCGAGATTTTTTGCATTCGAGATTTTTGTCATTCGAGATTACGTCATGATCCCATTATTAAACCAGCGATCAAAGTTACAACGAACTACAAGAACTTTTATATGATGGTATTTGCTGCTACGGAACCCTTCATGGCCAAGTCCGACTCGCACTTGGTCTTTTTTTAACCGAAAGGACTAAAGATATTGGTTTCTCTAAAAAAAAAAGAGGCGTTTTTTAAAACAGAAAAAAAATCATGGTAAGTTTCCAGTTGTTAACCGGCTGAAACTTGGTCCTATCAGATTAAAAACCAAATTAACCACCGTGTATGGCGATAAAATTGTAACTTTAAAGTATTAAGTTGATCCCTATAGGACAAGTGGTTTGGAAATAGCAGCGAATCAATATTTTTTAGTAAAACAAAACTTTACACGCATATTTGGGGCTAGGTGAGAAATATCAAAATTTCGACATTCGATAACAAAAGTTATCGGAATACGTACAAAGCGGCGTTTGGAAGCACTGATATAAATCCGCTTGAGGACTTAGTGGCGATATTTATCCCCGCTTAAGTTAGTGTATGTAGGCTAAGTTGTTGTTGTAAACAACACATTAATAGTATTCGTTAAACTTGATAGCTTATCTTTCCGATAGAATCGATGTTTTTCTACAAACTATGGAAAGTCCAAATATTTTAAGTAACTCGGGAAAAATTACTGATGTCCATCGAACTAAACAAACATTGTAACGAAATAAGAATCAAATTTTATCCCAATTCCCCGATAAATAAGAAACAAATTTTTACACTCATCGCTTTTAATCAATTCTGTTTGCCGCTGATAATGAGCCCCGTCTTAGAAAATATCCGTTTGCTTTGAACTGAAGTCGAAGTATGCACAAATAGAGTTCCACAAACCTCTTCAGCCCATCTACATTAGAATTGATTCAATATTCTGCAGCACATTGTCACAGTAAATTGGTATTTTTTCTGCAGACTTACGAATGTCAATAAATGCATCAGTAAGCAGGCTTCGGCTTCAGTTTGTTTCTGTCACCTTTTCAGAAAGAAACAGACCTTTGGATCTAGCATCTTAAGCTCGGCTTCAAAAGTACGAGTTCTTTTCTTTGAGTTCTTGGGCTTGTGGATGCTTTGCGTTTATCATATTTCGACGGTTTTTTTTTTGAATACAGCATATACCTACTCTTTTTGCAAACAATGTTTGGAACTGTTCTCTTCTTCCCCGGTTGTAAAGCCATGTTTCTTAAGCATTGGGCTTAAGACGGTTCGTATTGAACGGCTATCCCGAGCTAAATTTACTTTTCATTCACTTTTACGGACTATTTGAACCACATTTTGCATAAAGGCATTTAAACATCATAGCTCTCATAAATTGTTAGCGAAATTTCTAAAACAGCATTTTAAGTCAGTGACATCCATTTCATTTCAAAATTAAAAGAGAATTTCCCTAGATAGATAAATTGCAAAAACCTTTCCAGGTAAATTTAAAATGTGTTGTATACGCTCAGATAAAAAGATAAAGAAAAACGCTCGACTTCGACTTGGCTGTCTGATATTTGACATTTCGTCTGTTTTTTCAGCCAAACTAGAGTACTAAATTGAACCTAAAAATTAAATTCCAAATTACTACTCAAATTAAAAATCTAATTATACCAATTGCAACTTTAAGGTATAAAGTTGACCCCTCTAGGACAAGTTCGGTAATGGCGGCAGCGGTTCAATAATATTTTTGCTAAAAATACAAATTCACACGCAAGAAAAGAGTAAAGTTCGGGGTATGTGTCAGTTCAGTAGGTGAGAAATGTCAAAGTTTTGTCATGCGATAACAAAAGTTATCGAAAACCCGGAAAACCATATTTGAAAACACTGATCTAAATCCGCTAAAGGACTTAAGGTAAGATTAGACTGTATGCCACGTTGGCATTTAATGACCATTTTTGACAGTTCCCACTGTCAAAATAGGGTCATGCAGTGTAATCGGCATATGTCAAATGACCAAATGACCATGCTGATTTTGACAGATAAAAATGACAAAATTGCATGCAGTGTAATCAACAATAAGCACGAATGCCAGTATAATGACCTAATGACCATATGCAATTTATTGAAATTTGGTTATGGCATTGCTGTCATTTTTGTTATCTGTTTTTATCTTTTCCAAGCGTAGCGTGCAGTTATTAAATACATTAATTATAAAATTTTTGCGTGAAAATAATAACATTTTTGGATTAATAACACGTAAATTGTTTTAATATTTATATTTTTATTGTGCTTTTGTTGAGTGCTAATTAGTGGTATCGTAAACCTAGAAAAAGTGATTTGAAAGCACAGACCTATACCTGCTAAAGGACTTACTGGCGATAAAGTAAGCGTATCATGGCTGAGTTGATGTTGTTTAACATGCAAATGTGAATATAATGCCGTTTTTTTTATCGAGCGGAACGAGGCTCTTTACCGTGTTAAACGAAAGTATGTCGCAAAAAGTGACACGTGTTACAGCAAGCAAGATCTACCTGTATTAAAAATATAACAAACTAACTTGGTTATGTAAACAATTTGCTGGAATTTAAAATAACAGCTGTTCCGTTCGAGTGCGAGGACCTTGAGGAGGAATGAAATGAAATGAAACATGCAAAAATAGTTGATAATCAAATGTGACAATCATCTATCACTTAAGTCGATTTCACCCCATTATAAAGTACATAGAAAAGTTAAATAAAAATGTTCCCGGCCAGCTCTATGAATACTTTGCACAGTATATCCACTGCACATTTGAATTAGTGTGACCATGAACTTTCTTCAGCATAAACATTTTCGGCGTGAATGGGAAGTACAAGTACGAGAGGTATCTGTGTGCGAGCTGACTGTTAATTATCTTAAATTCTGCAAATTGAATACGCGTATTCAAATTAGTTTGCCATTTAGTGCACTTCGCCGGTGGATTGTGATGTCATATTTTTTGTACCTACATAAGTCAAATGATGCTATAGGTATGCTCTTTCTTAAGAATCATGAAACCGATTGTTTGTGGGAATCATGTCATCAATTGCAGATCTTTGTTAGAAAGATGACCAACTTACACTGGAATGTTTTGCTTTGTAAAATTTCTCAAAGTTTTCACACGGTAGGTTTTTTTTGTTCAAAAACAATGTTTATCTCAGAGTGTACGTTAGCCACTGCTTGGAATGATATTGTTTGTTTATGCCAAATACTTCTATCTGAAACACTCAATTAGTAAGTCGATCTCTTACAACAAGCAAATATAAATAGAAGCAACTGTACATATTTGCTTACATTCAAAATACATAATGCATAGTCGATTGATTTGTTGCAAAACGCTGTGAACAGCAATCGTTGGAAAAACAATTTGCTTAAAAATTTTACATATCACTTTTTATGGGTATATTATTCAAATGCTGATTTAGTCAGAACTCGGCACCAACTTATAATCCATAAATGGCTCATTAACAAGTACTTATTATGCAGTTAGTATTTCGTAGGCCGATATTGAATTTGAATACCTGAAGTCCGTCGTTATTGATCCGAAAAGTCCTAGTAAGTGCATTTCGGAATCATCGTATCTTTCTCGATTTAGGAAGGTTGTTCACTTGTGCATCATATCCACATTTTGGGAATGTCCCTCGTGGCCTAAGCTTCTGATGATATTGATGCCTCGATAGAAGCATTAGCCGCCTGCACTTTATAATTTGTAACAAAAGCGAACAGCAAAATGAGTGAGAGAGATAAATAAATATATACGGAGAAGCTAGTCGCCGAATATGTGTGACTTGGTGGCTCAAGGAAGTTATAACTGGGCCCAAATATCTGTTTAGAATCTGTGCATCGTTTTAATGGCGTTTTTTGCCGCAGATTCTTGCATATATAGGTCAAGGTAGCAAGTTGAGGATGGGCTCCCAATGCACTGGTCGTGCCCACACATGTTATCCTTTGTATCTTTGTCAAGTTCTTAAGATGGGTAACTTTGTCTGTAGATTGCCACCATACCAGTCCCTAATATGTTAATATAGGTCTTATGATCGCTGTGTACATCCATCGAATTATTTTGGGGTTAGGACCCCAGTTTTCCACTTATATCCGGCTACATAAGTAAAAAGCAACTGTGGCCGTTTTTATGCGTGTAGTCGCATTCAATTTCCAGATAAGTTTTCTGTCGAGTTTGACAACCAAGTATTTGGCGCAATCGGATAGTTTGAAGGTTTTTTTTCGGTGTGCGGGACTGAACTACTTAGACTCAATACTGGTCTTGTACTGCCAGGAAGAAACACCACTTTTACTGAAATGTTCCGCAGTGTCATCGCTTTCTCCACAGGCTTTGCAGTTGGTGGTATCACTTAAGCCTAGCATCTTAAGATGCTTGACAAAAGCGTAATGGCCCAGTAATTTGTCTGCAGTCTTTTCGTTTAGTCTGTCTGCACCCTGGAGAGTCATGCCATCTGCGATTGTGGGTAGACACAACGCCGGTTGAAGTCCTGAGAAGTCTTCCTCTGAGCCCTGTCTAGCAAGTTCACCGGAAATCACCTTTCCTGTAATTCCGTTAAGACCCGTCACCCAGATAAGACTAAGGGAATTGAGCCTTCTGACCGAATTCAGAGATATCTTGCATTCAGGAACTATTTTTGAGGTTGTTAAATGGTTGAGCAAGGCCTTAAACGCAAATACTTTGCCCCCTCCACCTGTTCCTTAAAACGTAGTCCATAGCCATTAGGATAGCATGAGTCTCCGTTTCGAAGACTGACGCATGTTTGCCTAACGAGAACAAAAGTCTAATGTTGTCGCTCTCCATGAAAACTCCAGCACCAGATCCTTGATCGGTTTTGGAGCCATCCGTGAAGATTCGACTGCATTCCTTTTCGGGCTCAGAGTCTGGACAGAGTCAGTCCTGAATACGAGGAAACTCGACTTCGTAATTGCGTATCAGCCGAAGTTCCGGTGTCATTGCATCGGACGGCATATCCATAAGACAGGAGGTGAAGGACATCCGCCGCCAAAGTTCATCAAAACTCCAGTGCGAGCTATACCAAAATCCACCCATTCTTAAACGTGAGATAGCTTTGATTGTGCAATTCATGGTGTAAACATCAAGGGCGGAAAGTTTAAAAATTCATCTAGGCCGGAACCAGGCGTGCTGGGGAAGGCGCCTGCGTGTTGGCGCACACAGTCGCTATGCATGATCCAACAGGAAATACGGCAACATCATCCGCGTACGCGGGTACGCCTGAGCGTAGGGGTTAAAACTGTTCGGAGCGTTCAACACAGAGTCGACCAGCATGCACCACAGCAGTGAAAACAGAACGCCGCCTTGGAACCCACTATTTACCCCCGCCATCATATAACAGCCACAGTCCGCATCCGCAACCAACGTTCTATTCATTAGCATTGCTTGAATCCACAACACCTGTTGTCTGGCAGAAGACCCTCGATATCAATGAAAATGCCCATCGCGTATTCTTTCTTGTTTAGCGCACTCTCAACTCTACCACCTAGATTTTGGAGCGCAGTCTCGCAAGATTGAGACGTTGCATCTGCGATAGGGCGCGAAATCGCAAAGCAGCTCTGCGCACATGAAGCTCGAGCCTTTCTATGCATTTCAACAAGAAGGCAGTCAGACAGATTGGTCTGAAGCTCATGGTGAGTGAGTAGTCATTTCTGACAATTTTTGGAAGTAGTTTCAGCGGAGTCCTATCTATATCCGGTAGGTTGAATCTTGGTATTGTTCGTTTATTGCTAAAAAGAACCATATCTGTTTTCTGGGGAATAATGTTCATCCCACATTGCTTTCTTCATTCTACACTTGTTACGAGTTTAAAGTGCACCTCCAAGTAGCTCGCTAATGGTTTTTAGGAATTTTCCTGTTACCAGTATCACTACGTCAAAGTATCAAATAAAGTTCGAACATTAGGAGTCGCGACAATGTTGGCCCAATTATATGGTGATGTCATAAAGCCCAGAATTGGACGAACCTCTCGTTATTCCATCTGTTTAGAGTTCAATGCAGTACCTCAGCATAGAAAATTAATAATGAGACCATTAGGAGAGTTAGCCTACGCTGCTTCCCTCTAGCAAGCAGAAAGGTATGCCAGATTTTGATTTGCCAACTTGATGATCAAATTATAAAATAAAGATTTAAATTCGATCAAAGTTTAGGCTTATATTTTCTTTACGAAAGCGTATTTAGTCACATGCACATTATGTCAAATCTCCAAATTCGAGGGAGAATCCTCTCATTTCAAAGAAAAGTACGCGAACGCTTTTGCGTAAACAGATGAAAAACGTCAAAGTTTGGCTTGAAGAGAAGCTACCGCTGTTTTTTTTTCGTTCATCTTTTTGCCATTTCCTCACTAGGCGAACGCGTTTGTGTAGCTTCGCACGAAAGTTTATATTAATTTAAGTTTGCATATTAGTACGCGAAAGGACCTTTAGTATTTGCTTCAACTGAGAGTTCGCTTCCAGCTGCTGTCTTCAGTCCTTAGTATTTATTAATGGCTACGTTGTTAAAAAGACGATTTAAATAAATATGAATGCAACTTGAACGCATCTTTTGCAAATTTTTTCTTTAGATCTATAAAATGTGTGCCCAACTCACTTGGGCACTTTATTTCCCGTGTAACACTCACTAGGCAAGTCTTATATGTGTATTGCTAAATACTTGTTATTTTTACTAAGCGGGGAGAGGGGAAAACAACTTTCTCTAACAAAATCCTATTAATGTGAGGGAAACTAGTTTTACTAGGCAAATCATAAAACTATCAAAGAGTCAACTTTAAGATTATATAAAGATTCCTTCATCAATAATTGGACAGCGTGGTATGAGCACGACGTGTTGTTCATAAGACAAATTCTCTTCGCTATCACTAGACTGGACGTAAGTGCTTTTCCGGGCTTATTTGCTCTAAAGTCACGCGCTGGTAGCTTTTTTGATGTTGCTAAGATCGCCTGGCTGGAGCCATACGATTAAAATGTTAATTCATCCAAGTAATGATCACAATAATTGATCCGAAATCGGTAGTCCTGCCAATATTCGTTGAAATCGAACGCAGTAAACTGGGAGGGCCCCACCGCCATTAAGGAAGAAAAAGAAGAATGATGCTTTAGTGCACTTGATTGCTTAAATGCAGTTCATCAGTTGCAGACGATTGCAGTGGTATCACTCCATGACTAACACCATCCTTATACCATTGACTGTGTATAGGAATCAAGTTTGTGGTCTGTTACCAAAAGAGGATTTGTTAACATAGTAATTGATTACTGAAGCGGTTTTAATTGAAACAATGCAGACTGGCGCTTGTCCGCACAGGAATAAGCTAGCCGGGGATGTTTGCGACCCATGATGTCCACATGATCAACTTCCCAGTGTGCTATGAATATGATACCTATAATACAAAATAGGAGTAAAGGGATGAATAGCTTTGAAATGAAAAATTTGGTTCTATAAATTAGGTGCAAAGGAATTAGCTCCAAAAGAAAAACATTAAATATGTAAGTCCAAAGAATTTCCATATAAAGTGAGGAAGTAAAGGGTCTTTCATTAGAGACTTGACAACTTCAAACATTCATTGTGAACGCACCTTTAAACCGATTACCGAACTGTCAATGTCAAAATATTCAGTAAAATCAACATTTTCATTATGGTGAAGTACCTATATGGCGAAGTAACAACGGTTACAAATAATTAGAATTTACTACCGAAATTCCGAGTTGGTGGTCGCAACTTTAAGATCGTTAACGCCAATTTTCGGTCGTAATTCTGGTCCCAGTAGACAAGCAATTCATTCTCTAGTGAACAAATTTGAGTCCGAATATTCGCTGCTTAATGTTGCCGTGCCAGTGAGACTTCATTTTGCACGAGGTGTGGAGAATATTGCTGCCGTAGAGACGTCCGTCGCAAACCAGCCAATTCAGTCAATTTCACGGCGTTCTCAAGAATTGGGCCATCTCTCCCATGCCTATCGCCACATTATGGCGAATTTTGCGTAAGGAACTTGGCCAACACCCTAACAAGATCAAGCTGACTCAAGAACTAAAGTCACTTGATCATTTGAAGCGACGTACGTTCTCGTGTTGGGCTCTGGACATGATGGAAGAAAATGAAGAATTTCATTGTAAAATCATCTTCAGCGATGAAGCGCATTTTTGGTTAAACGGCTTTGTCGATAAGCAAAATATGTGTTACTGAACAGGTGAGAACTCTCATGTGCTTCATAAAACAGGACTTCATCCGCATAAGGTCACTGTTTGGTGCGGTTTTCATGCCGGTTGCGTCATTGGGCCGTTTTATTTTTCGTCGATGAAAATGACCGGCCCGTTACGGTAAATGGTATTCGCTACAGAGACATGTTGGAACGTTATTTCTTTGAACAGTTAAATCACACGATCTCGGCGGCCAATAGACAGGTCCAGACTGAGACTTCAATAACTCGATTGTTGCACCCGCTGTGTGGCTTGTGGCACCGTCTTGTTGAAACCACCACTGTCCACTGATGTTCAATTCGACCGCTGCATACGTTCCCGTGGTGGACATATGAACGAATTCGAATTCCAGTCATAAATGTTTTTGATAGTAATTCAAGCCAATACATTTTTTGAGATATCTCAAGTAGTTCGCATTTTATTTAAAAAAGAAGTTGTCAAGTCCTTAATGGAAGACCTTTAGATGTTCTTTCGGGTCTTCCGTAAAGAAGCTATTTGGGTTCTCTTTTATTCATTCTGTTTACTAACGATTTACTAAACTGCCTTGCTACTGGTCAGGCAGTTAATTGGGTGGGTCCACAGGTTACCCTCTATGACCTCTATAAGGTATGAAACCTTCTTCGTTTTTTTGGGGCGCTAAACACCTTTTGGTTAGGCCTTTGCAAGGGTTCATTAAAGTTTCGGTAAAGTCTTACAGAGCTATACAACTGAACATTGTATAGTTAGTAATACCGCTTACCGAAACTTTCCGAAACATATTGCTTGCTATAACTAACGACTAACATTAGACGAAATGCAACCAATAATGGCAGCCTTTGACGTCAAGATAACATCGTAGGGACACGAACATGTGGTTTGTACACATCTCCTAATCTTAACTTTAATACAATTCAAAACTGAACGGTAGGTTAATTCGTTATGGCACTATTTCATTAATGTTTTTTTTTTTTGAGATTTCAAACTAAAGCATCAATAAAATGCCTAAACATCAACATAAACAACTTTTTCTAAACCGTATCAAAATACATTATATATGTTGTTGTTTTTTTTTAGATTGACGTATTTAAAAAATTATATTTTGAAATTTCTTTTATACGTACTTACGTAAACTTCCACATGTAAATGACGCATATTGCTGGCCATCAATACGTCAACAAATGTCATTTGCGTTGCAAACGAAGCAGCTCAGAGTCCAAATTTAATTTTTTTTTTTTTTCTTAGGCGACTTTTACCACCTGCAGTTAAATTAAAACAACTTTGACCTTCTCGAAATCACAAATTGAAATTTAACAGACCAAAAAAAAGTACCACATATACAACATTTATGTTCAGATCAGTTTTTTTATCGCCTCTTGCTTCTTTATGTTGTGCCTATTACTGTGTAGCTTAATATCAATTCCGTCGTAAATCATAAATCTGAGATTCGATAGGGATGACATTTATGGTGGCGATTATGCCTTTATTTGTTGGAAATCTGTAATTTCTAATTAGAAACACTTCAAAAGTTGTTACATATTTGATTGTTTGCCATTTGCAGATAAGAGTTCGAAAACAAAAACTTGTTCGTCAAATATTATCTGTCGTATTGTTTTATTAGGTCCGTTCTTTACTTAAGAATTTTTTCTCAATTTCGTTCCCTAACTCGAAAAATCAAAAGGGACATCGAGAGAGCAAGAGCCACTAAGGAAACTCAACAAATTTATTGTAGCTGAATTTGAAAACTATCAAATGTGTCACAGTTGAAATATGATTTGAAGATGAAAACGGAAAATATTTAGATATTTAGATATTTATTTAATTAAACAAAACAACCATATACAAAAGATTACAATTAAGTATCTATACACTGTAGATATGTTGTAAAAATTAATTGAAGTCATCTCGATGCAAAGTTTAATTAAAAGCTAAACACTGCAGAATTACAGAAACAAAGCATCGTATTAAAAAACAGGGAAAGGCTACAGTCCGCTTATGCGAACTATAGGAATAGAGTCTATTCCTATTTGAATAGGGTATATTCCTATCCCTCATGAAGGGAGCATGAAAAAATCTAATTATGGTAGAATGGTGCAGAAGGATCTTCATATTTTGTTATACAATATTAAAGGATTTTATTGAGAAAACAAGGTTTTTGTAAAAAAAAAAAACGCCCCATAAAAGTGGGCATATCTGAAACTTTTATAAAAAGGAATAGTTCAAAATGACTTTAACTACATACAGTAGCGACGCGCGCCAAAAATGTGTAGTCGTTCAGTGAAGTTTTAATTGCCAGTACAAAAAAAGTAAAAAGAAATTTTGAAATTAAATAAAAACATAGGGACGGGCTACAGTCCGCTTGGGCGAACTGTTGGATACCCTATTCTTATTCCTATCAGACACGTAGAGAGTCTATATTACAAATTTCAGCTCCCTAACCCAAACTTTGGTTTTTCAAAAAAAATAATTAAATTGTGGACATGAGCATAAAGGGCCTCCAGAGAGTATATACTTATTATAAATTTCAGCACCCTAGCTCAAGCTTAGGTTTTCCAATAAAATTGTTTTATTTAATTGTGGGCGTGTCAGTAGGCGGATTTAAAAAATATTTCAACATAAGTATAAAGGGCCTAGAGAGTCTATATTATAAATTTCAGTTTCCTAGCTCAAACTTTGACTTTTCAGTTTGTGGGCGTGTCTGTGGGCGGATTTCAAAAATTCTTAAACTTGATTATTTCGGGTTCTATAGAGCTCTCTAGGTCCAGTTTAAAGGCCTAATTTTTGCCGACGGACGGACGGGCATGGCAAGGTCGACATTACTATCTATGCTGATCATAAATATAGTAACTTTTAGGGGTCTACGGGCAATATTAAGATATTTTACAAACTATGAGTCAAAATTAATATACCCTTAGAATAGGGTATAAAAATACCGTATACATCGTTTTAAGCAAGTTTATTTAACAATTCGAATTTTTCAGACTAAAGGAACAAAACGTGTTTTTATATTTATATTTTATTTATAAAACAAAAATCAATTCTTCATCACTTAAAAAAAAATACTTGCTGATATACTGATAAAGAAAACGTCGGGAGTGTCCCCACTCATTATATGGATATACTCTGCACCAACAAACTTCAAGCACAAAAAAAAACCCCTTCTCGTTGAAAAGGGATTTGAACGAAATGGTCGATACAAAACAGGATTTTTTTTTGCTTGTGCGTTCCTAACTTTTAATTGTATCATTTTGTTGCAGAATCGTTTGCACGAGTACATACACACGATCAGATTGTTTGAACGAAATGGTTGTTACAGCGCTCGATCTATGTTTTGTCTTGTTTCTCTATTCGTGTCACACATCATACCAAGCTCGCCTCGTTCAAAAGTGACTTGAACGAAATGGCCCATACCCATACAACACTTGAAAGTCTTTTTTTCTTTGTGCCTATACTTTCCATTGTATCATTTCGTTGCCGAATCGTTTGAACGATTTGGAAAGAAGAGTTGGAAAAAAGCTACGGTTGGTTGGTGGTTCACTTTTGTGTGGAAATGTTCAAATAGGAAATGCACGAGTTGGAATATGAAAAATTACAACAATGGGAAGAAGAGTATAAATGTGTTGTATAAAGTTGAGAGAACGCAAAAATTGGGATTGAACAATATGAGGCTTCGCCACTGACTACATAGGTACTTTGCGAATGATTCCTCCAATAGAACGGTTTTTTTTTAAGTGGGCGTGTCAGTAGGCAGATTTTAAAAATATTTACACATGGCCCCTAGAGAGTATATATTCCAAATTTCATCTGCCTAGCTCATTCTTTGATTTTTCGAAAAAACGGGTATTTAAATTGTGGGCGTCAGTTGGCGGGTTTTAAAAATCTTTTAACATGAGCCCCTAAAGAGTACAGTGCGGTTCAATTGAATAGTCGCACCAGAGTTATGTCTTAGAAGTTAATTTGTTGTTGTATTATTCGCACCAATTGGAAAAGAGAACGCATTCAGCAGAAAGGTAAACTAATACTGAATAAAATAAGCAAAACTTTAGTATGATAAGTGGCACATCACGGAACTGTTACTCTCTTTTTCCTATACCATGCTAAAATGTATGCATTTTAATAGTCGCACCGGTTAAATTGTTAAGTTAGCAACAAGTGTTCGGACAAAGGTCAGCGAAAATTTAATTTGGAAGTGTCACAAGTATTTTTTTAACGAATTTTATTTAAATTGACCGAAAAAAAGAATGAATTTGGAAGAAAGGGCTATAGTTGAAGTTTACCTTTCGGAGGGTTTTTCAAACCGTGAAACAGAACTTAAAATTGGTAAAAGTGAACACCTTATAAGAAATTTTAAAATTGTGCATCCTATAGGAAAAATTACAAAGGAAGGATCGCAAAAGATTTAACGCCACAAATCCAGCGAAAAATTCAAAGCCTAGCTTCTAACTCGGCTTAATCCACAAACAAAATAAAGGAATTTGCTGGAGTTTCTTGTAGCCAATCCAGCTGTTAGCTGGAATGTCGTTGTAAATAAGTGTCGGGATAGATGACGAGGCCGAATTTTTGATGTTTTTAACAAACGACACGAATAAAAAGGGCATTGCAGTCTTTTCTGGCGCGTTTTAACTTTATCCGGTTATCCTCAGGTGGGTTGGCCTTATAACACCGAAAGTTTACCTCTTTTAGCCTGATAGCCTCTTCGCAGCTCGAGTCACACCACGCGTTTACCTTGGGTTTGATACTGTTTATCCGGTTAGGGATAAAGCATTTCACACCAAGCAAAATCGTGTTTGTTATCATATCAGCAGCAGCATCCACGTCGCTGTCGATGAAGCACAGCGACCAGTCAAGAAACCGTTTAGTTTTTCGCAATTGGCTTTCTCGTATTGCCATGCGGTTCTTTTAGGAGTTTGTTCTTTAACTATGTGGCCGGAGTACGAGAAATTCGCTTATATGACACAATGGTCTGACGACCCTAGAGACGGTAATACGTTTAAAGCGTATTTTTCCGGTGAGAGGTGAGAAACATGTCCAGTGTGTTGGCGGTTTGACTGCTTATGTCCGGTATTCGTGTTGGCTCATTTACAAGCTGAGTCAGATTGTTTACCTCAGCAAAAATAGCTGCATTCCTTCCTTCGGGTGTTGTCTGTCCAGAATGTCGAAGCCAATGTGAATTGTATATAAATTGAAATCACCCGCAATGACGATTTCAGTACAAGGATGAAGGGTCACAATTCTTGTGATGGAATCAGATAGCGCATCCAAATCATTATAAGTTGAATGTCTGTCCAAATTAATCATCTACTGTAAATAAAACAGTAGTGGATTAATTGCCTACGGACATGAGATTTGAGCCAAATGAACTTAAATTCCGAATTGGAACATTGACCATATTGAGGCTGAAGTTGGTAGACTACGTCACTACGTATATAAACGACGAGACCTCGATGGGGAGAGAATAATGCACTAAAGTTGTAAGTCTTGCGATGCGAACTTAACAGCGACAATGGCTCTTGTTTCACATACATAACACATTTCGATTTTGCACTTTTGAAATAAGAACCTGAACCATGAGTAATGGCGTTTGTCTAAAAAATACGAAATAACCTTCTCATCCGGGCAAGGGGTCATATAACAAAAAAAAACATTGTAGTGCGCGTTAACACAGAAACGGGGAATACACTCTCCAAATTACATGACTCTTCGATCAGCGATTTGGGCGATGCATTGTTAGGTGAATGAGTCATTCATGACACCACTCGGTCACAGTCGTTCCGCAGCTCTCATCGAGATAGGTCGGCTAGTTAGTGTTCAGCGGGAAAAAAGGAAAGTGGATCGATTATAAAAGTGATTTAGCCAAGTGTTTTTAAGTCTAAAGTTGGCTTAGTAAGCTAAGCGTCCGACTTTGACGCCGGAGACTCGGGTTCGATTCTCGGACAGTCTTAGTTTTTTTTTTTTTTTTTTTTCGAAAATACATATAGTGATAGAGACACAAAAATAAACAACAAAAAAAGTGCCGCATTATCAGGCGATGGACCCCGGAAAATCGGTGGTCCCGCTTACGGGTGTGGGTGTGCCGCTGCGACGTGTGGTGCGAACACGTGAGCCGGCAAAAAAATCAGCAGCAACAACAGCAGTAACAACAGCAGTAACGAAAGCAGCAACAGCAGCAACAACAGCAGCAGCAATAACATCAGCAACAACAACAACAATAGCAACAGCAACGAGAACAGCAGCAGCAGCAGTGTGTATGCCAAGGGCAGTAGCTGCACATGCTTCTAAAATGGCACCAATTGCAGCAACAACAACGGGTCGATCGTTGCCTAGGCGAGTGTTCTCGCAGGCAATACCAGCACCAACAAAGTCAGTAGCAGCAGCTGAAAACCCAGCTACAGAAGTAGAGAAGGAGGAGTTTCGGAAGGTGGAGAAGAGGCGACGGAAGCTTAATCCAAAGCCGAATCTTTCTGCGAAGAGAAGGGCGAACCTGGCAGGCCCTAATGTGGAATCATCGATGGCTGGTACCGATGATGACACGGATAACACCAGCTCTTACGAAGCTGAAGTGCGAGCGGGCCGGTACGTCGGAGAGGGAAACTCCTTCAGGGACCTACCGGTCGACGACGATGATAGCAATGTCATCCAAAAGGAGGATAGAGAGGAAGATGATGAGGAGGCTCAGCTTGACCAACTCATCAAAGAGCTCCTTGAGAAACGTGAGCAGTTGAGGCTGAAAAAAGTACAGCAGCAGCAACAACAAATAGTGCTGAGGGAGCAAATCCAGCAACAACATCAACAGAAGCAACAACAACGACAACAGCAACAGAACCAACAAAAGCAGCAACAGCAGCAACAAAAGCAGCAACTGCAGCCAAATCAGCAACAGCAGTCAAAGCAGCAACAGCAGCAGAAACCAGCAAGGAAGAACAAAATTCCACCGATTAATGTGAGTAATTTCGACGTAAGTGATAGTATAAGGTTATGTAGGCTTATAACAAAGAACTTTCATGTTAAAAGGCTATCGGCCAATAAACACATAATTATTTGTGAAGAAATAGAGGAGTACAATAGGGTGCGCACCGCCTTGGGAGAGGTTAAGACCGAGTACTTTACGTACACCCCAAGAGAGCAAAAGCTAAAAACCGTTGTATTAAAGGGAATTGATCCCTCAAAAAAACGGAGGAGCTCGAAAGAGAGCTAAAGAACTTTGAAAGCGATGACCTCAAGTTCGTGGGGGTCAAGCCGTTTTCCTCGGCTGTGGCAAGGGGTGGTAACCGTCACTTACCATTCTTCCTGGTTCAGCTCACTCCCGACAGCAAAATTGACAGGCTGCGAAATATCCGCTACCTGTACTACCATGCTGTAAGGTGGGAGAAAATAAAGAGGTCAGATCGCATACTTCAATGTATGCGTTGCCAAAGGTTCGGGCACGCCGCAGCTAACTGCAACATGCAGTTTAGATGCGTGAAGTGCGATAAGGACCACATACATGGTGAATGCTCTCTAGGTAAGGAGAGAGTCGAAGATCGGAGTGTACTCTCCTGTGTGCTCTGCAGGAACTCTGGGCATCCCGCCAACTTCTGCGGTTGTCCAAAGTACCAGGAGTTGAAAAAACGAGTCCAGGCCCGCAAACAGCAGTCTGAAGATGATAGGCGTCAGAGGAGTCGCTCGTTCGCAAATTTTGTGGCACCCAACGTGTCCTTTGCCCAAATGGCAGCTGGACCGGGTCAAGCCCACATGACATCAAACCAACCAAAGGTAGCCCAAAAGGCACCAGAGGTGGATCTGGACTTAAAATCGATCCTTCTGTCTCTGCACGGAAAGATCGATAAGTTCCAGAAACAATTAAATGAACAAGCGGCCCGAATTGACTTTATCTATTCGGAGCTGTTTGTGGGGTCTGGTGTGCCATAAATCTAATGGCTGCGCTGGATGAGGGAAACTTAAAGATCCTTGCTGTGAATGTTAATTCACTAGTCAGGATCGAGAAAAGAACGTCACTTGCCAATTTGTTGAAAACCGAAAACCCGGATGTGCTTTTGGTTAGCGAAACTAAGCTAAATCAGAAGCACAAATTGGGATACAAAGACTATCATGTAATAAGAAGAGACCGGCCTCGCTCCACTCAAGGAGGTGGGGTTGGAATCTTAATTCGAAAAGGCCTGCGCCATAGGGTTATATATAGCGGGGACGTACGTAGGTTCCAGTTGTTGGAGGCATGCATCATATGCATTCCTCTCCATAGCCGGAGGAGATTGTATGTGGTGTCGCTTTACGCACCTGCTGCACCTCCACCAAACCAATTTATGACAGAGCTCGAGACACTTTTTCGTGGTCTGCAGCTGAACTCGGAAGAGAATTATTACTTCTTGGCCGGAGATATTAATGCCAAACATGCGGCATGGGGAAATGTTACTGCAAATCCCAGGGGCAACCAGTTTCACGACTGGTGGCGCCTCAATATGATTGAGTACAACCTCGAGTTGTACGCGACGGATATCCCTTCTTTCCCAAGAAGCGGTGCTTTCCTGGACTTGGCCTTAACGGACGCAAGACTTCAACTGACGAACATAGATCAAAACACGCGGAACTGTTTGCGTGCGTTTGAGTACGATAGTGACCACTACGGACTCGCCGCCGCAATACGGATCCCGAACGAGCAAACGCTGCTGGAGGAGTACGAAGCAGTGTGTTCATTCGATTATCGGAGGGCACAGTGGTCGCGCTTCTCCAGATTTTTAAAGCGAGATATACGTTCGAGTGGGATCGACCCACCGACAAACAGTAACATGACAAATGATGACATTGATCGGCATTTATTGCAAATGGACGACGCCATCAAACGAACTATGGAACGAACTATTCCTCGGGTAGGACGTTCCGACGACGACCAGACAGAAAAGTACAGAAACCCTACAATCGACGCACTATACCGACAGAAAAGTAGACTGCTCTCGAGGCTTAAACGGCTGTACAGACAATTTGCTGACCCCAACGACCCGGAGGTTAGGATGCTGAAGTCAGAGATCCGAATCCTGAAACAGCTGATTAAAGAAAATTACAGAAAATCTGTAAGTCTGTATTGGGGCAATAAAATTCGGGCTATTAAAACCTGTAGTCCGAATATGTTCCCACAGATAAATAAGTTGTTCAGGAGGAAAGATCACAATGATATTCCTTGTGTTCGAATCTCCCAGACAGCAGAGAACAGACAGACAGTACTGACTGCTGGAATAAGTCCAGAAAGTGTCGCTTCAAACGACGATTTTTTCGTGGTCGAGGACCCACAGGAGAAAGTGGATTTGCTGGCCGCTTGTTTCGAGGCCGTGTATACGGTGAACAATCCTGTTCGCCGTAACCACGACATTGAGAATAGGGCTCTGGTGAGCCACTTCTATCTGCGCACCGAACTTGAGAATTGGCGATCTGAGAATAACGGATTCACCGTGTTCACTGATGAAAACCATGCTAATGCAGTTGTCGCCAATGGCCGAGATGCATCGCACTTGTTCGTGTCGAAGGATGATCTTCTGTGCATCTTCGAGTCACTAAAGAATAAAAAGTCGGCGGGGATGGATGGTGTTCCAAACGTCGTATTGAGACACCTGCCTCTGGAGGCTGTAGATATTTTCACCACGCTGTTTAACAATGCGCTGAATAATGCACATTATCCGGCGCATTGGAAGGTAGCTGTGGTACACCCTATCCCGAAAAAAGGTAAAGATAGGACGAACCCTGCCAATCTCCGGTCAATTAGCTTGCTTCCGAATATTAGCAAGGTCTTTGAAAAAGTTGTCAATAGAGCCCTGTTAAAGTGGGTCGAGGACAATAACATAATCCCAGACAACCAGTTTGGTTTCAGGGCGAGGCATGACACTATTCATGCCGCGTCGAAACTGGTTTCCGACATTCAGTGGAATAAATGCAAGAACCAATGCACGGGTGCTTGTCTGGTTGATTTTGAGAAGGCTTTCGACACCGTATGGTTAGAGGGACTTTTCTACAAGTTGATCAGGCGGGGGATGCACAAACCTTTGCTATATGTAATTTATAATATGCTTATGGGAAAGAAGTTCGTAGTCAAATGTGGCAACGTGACTTCGAGCAGAGTCTTTCAAATTAAAAACGGTTTACAGCAGGGGGCGGTCAATTCTCCGATCCTGTTTAACATTTACACGAGTGATCTGGTGGGTTCACTCAGACATGCTATAGCGTATGCCGACGATTTGGTGGCATACAGATCAGGTTCTAAAATCGAGGTCATTAATATCCTTTTGCAGCGTGACTTCGATCAAATTAAGCGATATTGCGACGACTGGAAGTTGAAAATCAACTTTCAGAAGACGGAAACAATCTTGTTCAGAACTCCATTGGCTGGGGCCTCTAGGGATACCAGAAAAAACTGGAAGAAATTGGCCATTATTGGACAGGATGGGCAGCCATTGGCGGTGAGAAGCGTAGTTAGATATCTAGGTATCTGGCTTGACCAGTATCTATATTTCGATAGACATATAGTTGCTTGTCTTGCTGGGGCCAAGAGGGCTTATGCTCTGACAAGGAGACTGTTTCATAGCAGTCAACTTGACTCCAGAGTGAAGGTCATTTGCTACGTGGCCCTTATAAGGCCGATCATCGCTTATGGCTGTCCATTGTGGTTTAATATAGCGCCTAGTTATATGGAAAAGATTCGGGTTTTGGAGAGACAATGTCTTAGGACCTGTCTCCGATTGTTCCGAACGCCTGAATCCAACTATATAAAATACTATCCCAACAAGGTCCTATACGATGGGGCTCAGTTGAATAGGATTGACAATTTCCTCATTAAGGTCACTCGAAGGCACGTTGCAAGGGCGATGGCCAGCGACAATAGTCTGATATTTGGGGCTTACTACCCCAATGAAATGTACATTGAGAGTACACTCCGGTCTGGCTTTATCCCGCCAGAGGCATTTATCCATATTGATGCAAAAGGGCTGGTACAGACGAGGGATGGTATTCCGGTCTTATACCATCGCTACCGCAGCGCGAGAGATAAGCGGCCCCTCCATGACGGGGACTTCGCCAATGCTCATGAGCTCCTCCGTTTTAGTACCGCAATATCGGAGAGGGATAGATTCGACACGGAAAAGCAATTCGCCGAATTTTGGTGGCTTGTTGAGTGGGGAGGGGTCAACATGCCCTCCCAGGACGGTGCGTTACTCTAGGTAACTTCCTCTTAGCTTATAAGTTAGATTAAGTCAGCTAGGGCGTTTTTGGGAGAGGCCGGGCTCGCCAACGTGTGGTGGTGCTTCTGGGAGTTGACTGACGCTGTAAGGCTTCAGTGGGCTCACGGCGGCGCGTGTGCACGTTGACGACTGCCAGGCGCTCGGAAAGCAATTGGGATTTTGACCACTTGTTGCGCAAGGTAACGAGTGCTCAGAATCCTAATTATAGTTAGAATACGTTAAGTAGTTTAAGTAAGTAGAATAGGTAGTTTGTAATTTGTAATTTGTTTTATATAAAATCTCAATAATGAAACCGAGTTTTAGTAAATTTTCTCGAGGAATATATATGTAAGATTAGTTCGTAAAATAGTTCGTAAGCCGAAAGGCAATAATTCTAAGATATAGTTAAGTTTAGAGCGTTCGCATAAGGACCAATAAATAAGAATAAGTATCCTGTTAATTTTAAGTTAGGTTTAATCATTTTTGTCTAGTATGTAAGTAGATATTTATCAACGAATAAAAAAATGAATTTCAAAGTCAAAAAAACACCACTCGGTCAGTAGTACAACGCACTCACCTAACTTAATTTAGTCTATATAGCGTTCCCTATTATGCTTGCGCCTACAGACAGAATTTGAGACCCGAAAACTCTCTTTTTTCTATTTAACACAAAATTATCATTACGTGTATGTAGTTACAACATAACGTAACGAAAAGAGCAATGCCGATTGATATTTCAGCTACTACTCGACAGGCAGTTCCTTTCAGAATTTATATTAATATTTAATTTATATATACAGTTTCGGCCAGAGCACAATTCGCGCCCAAGTGTCACCTTTTGCGCCCCTCATTCGATGTTGTAGTTCAATTGGGAGGTGAACTGTTCAATTTGCAATTTATTGTGCTACACATTTACCTAATTTCCATGTTATTTTATTGATTCATTAATTTATTATGAACTTAATAATGTTTTGTGTTTTTGTCCTTATTTTGCACTCATTTGTCCTTTGGCTCCTTTTTGCACGCGATAGTCCGAAGTGTTCTGGTGTACGAAGTAAGGAAATTAAATGTATGTTTTTCATTAGTTCATTAGTTTTCGGGTTCAGCGACATTGCGCTGTGTGCAGGTACATAAGTTCATATTATGGTGTTTAATTAATTGAACCAAAGTTTGTGAACCTTATTAGAATGCGCCTTTGATTGATGCATTTGAAATTCACCTTAGGCTTTCTATTGTATATTGAATTTCATGGAATTGACTATGTTGATCTCTTCCGAAAAAAAACAATTTCTTGCCTGTATTATTTAAGGCAAATACAGAATTTGCATTTCATTATGCGAATAAGTTTTTGGGATTGTATACAATTATGTACGTATGTACTTACATTATGAGACAACAACATTTGGAATTGTTATAGGGACGCTTCTGCTTGAATAATTTTGTACACGTTTATGAATTAACTTTACTAGCGTGATACCCTATTATTTGCGCGATACCCTATTGTTTGGAAATACATATTTGATTTGTAATTCGAAGACGTATGCATAAACAATTCACATGTCTTTGAACCATGTGCTTCTAATAAAGTGTTGATAGATAAACAATTTTTACTTTCAAATCATTGGACCAACTGTTCTGTTGGTTACCCTATTCCGATTCCTTATTATTCTTCTTCCTTATATGGATGTGAGGCTATGATCAGGATTAAGGGGATCATAATCCTCCCACTTAACTGCATCCCTACTGGTCGCGCCTGTGGGGTTCGCCGGTTCGACCTCAGAAAAAAGCGGCAAGCCTTCCGATTTTGAATCACTTCGTCGCTGAGCCCAATCAAATGCTGGTGTTGCTGCATTTGTGCGATCCAATAGTTTTTAGGCCTGCCTCTCTTTCAGGTTTGTATTGGAACGTTGATTGATAATGCTTTTTTGACAGGGTTCGTACGATGTCTCCCTTGAACATGACGGTGCTAACTGAGCCGTTGAGCTTCATTGAAGGCTTCCTTGGAGCTTGGAACTTCTTATTCGTTAAAATTTTGTTACTCCTGCTGTCATGTGAAGCATCTTCATCTCAGCTACCGTTATTTGCCCTTATCTTCTTTATACGCTGCCCAACATTGTGAACCGTGAACCGTATGTGACGGCCGGGCACACAACTGCGGTGCAGAGCCTTGGGTTCAGCTTAGGGAGCATTTTTCGATCACAGTAGTTGGATGAGTTTCCCCGCCACTTCATCCACGCTATGCTTACTCGATGCTTAATGTCGTCATCACAACTCGTGATAGGTACCTATTATTTGACAATATTTGTATTGTAGTTCGAAGAGTTATGCATAATCGATAGAGCATTACACATACACTGGCGATAACAAGGATTAGGCCATACATTTTGCAATCGATTTTCAGTCTTTATACCTGTTGGAAATTTTGTACCCGGAAAGATTTACTACCTGGGAACAGCTACATATTTTCCCAACAGTAAGTCAAATATGCCAGAATAAAATTTTAAAACTGATGCTTAATTTACCCTGGTATTTTTCTACCTTAGACCTACACTATAGAACGAATGTTGAATTGATCCACCAAAAAATACAAAAAATTAAATCCAAGTTTGACGATCGATGTAGTCTTGCTGACAACCCACTTATTAATGAATTATGTAACAATTAATGTCTTTATTTCTTCTTTTTTATTGTTGTTATATACCTATCATATGTTATATGTCAGTGCCCTTGGAGATTAGCTCGATGAAGTTATTTATTATTTATTTATTTAATTATTCTCACATTTATCCTTTTCTTATTCTTTTATTTATTTATTCTTAGTATTTATTTATCTATTTATATATTAACAGTGTTTATTTCTTTGTTGTATATTTATTTATTTATTTATTTTTCAATATGTTAGCATATATGTTATTACTAACAAACTTTTTGTATCTTACATATCCTATTCTAGTCATATATATTTATTACTAACAAACATTGTCGCTGTCGTAATCTATTCTAGTCATATATATTTAGATATATGAATAAATATACATACATACATATATATTATTCACATATGTATTATATAACCTTTAGTTTATTTACTAATTTATTTATTTACTAATTATCTAATAATTTATTTATTATTGTTATAATTTTTTTTTTCTTTTAATAGAAGGTTTTTATCGTGTTTTTATTTTGTTTTGTTAAATTAATTTGTAACCTTGTAGATAATATTTCAGTGGCAAGATAAAATTATCAACTCCCTGTAATGTAAAATGTGCGGTAACAACACCAATGTTAAAAATTATACGAAATAAATACATATTTATTTATTTATTTCATTAAAATAAACTAGAAAGATGTCTCCAAATTTGAGATTATTCTCATACTTTTGTATAGCTTTTTATCGCCCTAGTTTAATACGCTGATATGGGTTGGGATCCAATCTATTCAATACATCTGATAGTGTTGAAAGAGTGCAGCAACGCTTTACAAAATTAAATGCGTTGGAGTTTTGAGCCTTCATATGATGCAAAATGACAGTTATAAGGCATGACACTCCGCTCAAGAGGACAGGTACATGACATCTTTTTCTAGAGCTGCTAATTTGTTAAGTGGCACACTCCTATTATATTGGCTTGGATAAATCTCAACATAACAAGAATATAATTCATTTTTATTTGCTATTTGTCTATTGGCACTACGTGACAGCATTTTATCGTAGGTCCGGTCCAAAATCTTGTTGATTTTTCAACAGTAAATAATCCTGGACAGCAAATTTCATTCAAAATGCTTGAGAGGCCGCACTGTGGCGCCTTTTTGCGAAAGTGCTTGCAAAATTCAATTTTCGTGTGTGCTTAAAATCCAAAACTAATTTATTTAATGAATTAGGAAATATTGGAAGCTTCAAAAGCTGAAAGAAATTTTAAAATCGGTCGAAGGATTCGGATGATAGGTACAGGTAGTCAAAGTTTCCCTATTTTTAAAATCAAAAAAAAAAATATTTGTTGTATGAAAAGTTTCAGAGTTTCGTCGGTATAATCTAAAAACCTTGTTTAAAATTATCAATTTTTTTTTTTAATTGCAAAATTTTAAGATTTTCGAAAACCTGGGTTTGGCTCAATTTTTTGACTTTGAGTTGAGTTTTAAAAAATCCTTTAAGAGGCTTTGGTCTAAACTCAACGGAAATTTAATCTTTGTCTATTTCTAAAACATTTACTAAGAAAACCAGCTGCCAGTTTTTGTCTATTCGCGGTTTAGAGAGATTTTATTAAAGAAGGTTCTTTTATTCCTTTATGGCTTTTTTTGTTCATTATATCCTTAAAAATGCAAGTGGTCATAAAAACATTATTTTTAAATGTAAAAATGTATTCTTAACTACATAAATTAAATATAACCTTTTAGCTGACAATTGGTCACTTGAAGGAATAGCTAAATTCGATAAAAAGTTGTCATCATTTTATCTAAACGCTAAATCAAAATGGAATGCAGTCAATAGAACGAAACTCGTATTTTTAAAGAAAAATGATTGTTGGTTGTCAAATGTTCTTTGGATTGATTTTGAAAGGACACATTTTACTTTGGAAGTGTCTCTCGCGCAAACTATTCAGTTTAGAAAAAAATGATATTAGAAACCTCAATATAATTTTTGAAGACCTATCCATAGATACCCCACACGTATGTGTTTGATAAAAAAAAGGTTTTGAGTTTCAGTTCTAAGTATGGGGAACCCCCAAAAAAATTTTATTTTTTTTTATTTTTGTGTGAAAATCTTAATGCGGTTCACAGAATACATCTACTTACCAAGTTTCAACAGTATAGCTCTTATAGCTTCGGAAAAAAGTGGCTGTGACATTCCCGGACAGACAGACATGACGAATCTATAAGGGTTCCGTTTTTTTTTGCCATTTGGCTACGGAACCCTAAAAACAGAAAACAACTTTTGATTCTTACAATGGTTCGCTCAACTCCAAAGGGTTGTATTGATCTCTCAAGTGTCTTTGAATAACTTGTTCTTGGGTATTTTCTTCTTCTTTTAAGGGCTATAGTCAGTCTATGCTATGCATTTAAATACACAATATTCTTTAACTCTCTTATTTCTTTGTTCAAAATAATATTCTAATGAGTTTTATATACTTGGCACTTTATATTATTTCAAAGCTGTCAAAACACGAATTAGGTGTGTTGGTGTTCCTCTGTGTTCGAAATTTCAGTATCGATTCGAAGTGAGATATCGTTCGGGCGAAACTCGGGTTTTTTTTATATATATATTTTGAGCGCAATAAAGGGATTTTTAGTACCTACCCTTATAATGTGGACATGGTTGTAGTCACATAGTGTGGGCATTAAGGAAATGGGGATAAGGATGACAGAGGAGAAACCGATGCACGTTGCTTTTAAATGTTTGCAGATTATAATTGGTATTGTAAACAGATCAGGGAAGAGCATTCCACGTTCGTGTCGAACGACTAAGAAAAAGATTCTTTGTATTTAACTGTACGCCCGAAAAAAGGCTTGAGGGTGAACTGATGTGCATTCATGGCATGGCGTGTATTGCGGTTGACATGTTGTAACTGGCTATTTCGTTTGAGCACTTGTGGTGGAAATATCAATAAAACAGAGGTAGGCAGGAGACATTGCGACGATGACTAAGAGAGTCGAGCCATTTCGTTTTATCTCGATCGCCTATAAGTTGTATCGTAAGTTTTTGTACTCTGTACTTGAGTTCGGGGCGAATAAGCGCTTTATAAATTGTAGCCAGATCAGAAGGAGTGAAATATTTTGTGCATCGCTTAAGAAAGCCTAGATATTGGGGAGAGTACGATAACTCAGGCGACAAAGTTTAACGACAGATTTGTGTAGAGCAGTTATTTACATTATTTTTTACTTTTGTGGGAGGGAGGGGCGATTTTCAAAAAAAAAAAAAAAACACTTCAAATGGAAAAAAAATATTTAAAAATAACGGTAATAAAGTATTGAACATTTTTTTAAAGATAAAAGTCAGTTCTATTATTAACTTCCCAGTGGAAGTTCTTGTAATGGGGCCGATATTGTGAATCGCGGATTTTGACATATCTCCACGTTTCAAGGTCACCAGAATCCAAATCCAACGTTTTTATAGAGATGTCTGTGTGTATGTACGCGTTCGGAATTATCTTTCGCCACGATTATCTCGAGAACCAAAGATGATGAGCCTCATTGCGAAGATCAATCGACAGTTGATAATTGACTATTTTCAATGTGTGCTATTGTGAACGAACGATTCTAAAAGATCTTATCAATCGCAGTCAATTAAAAAAATGCGATTGACAAAAATACCAAATGAATCGTTCGTTCACAATAGCACACATTGAAAATAGTCAATTATCAATTGTCGATTGATCTTCGCAATAAGGCTGGATATTGACCGGGTTTATTCGAAGCGTAATTACGTAACTCAGAACTGATAAAGTTTCCAGCGAAATCGGTCCAGCCGTTTTTTGTTAGTAAATAAATAACTAAAATAATTTGCCTTTATTTGTACTATTTATTGTCATTTGTCATTGAACAAATCGTTATTACATTGTGGTCCGTTATTTCGTATATATGTGAATTTACAGGCCTCCGTGTTCATAACAATGGTTGCATTAATATATATCACACTTCAGTGTTATTAACAACATTTAATTTCCATGAACAATATTAAAGAGAATTTTTTCAATATTAAATAAATGTTAACCATATCTTTTTCTTAACCACATTTTAAAATTTCCCACTAATCGCATAAATCATATTGATCCCACTGGGAAGTTAATCGTGTGGACCTTGCGGGTCGCACCCAGACCATTTTTCTTATTTTTAAATCTAGTGATTTTGATGAATAGTTTTTAAAAAAAACTAATTTCATACTCAAAGTTTCTTTAAATCCGGATTCCTTAAATGCAAAAGAAACTTTGCATAGACCCAATCTTTTACCTACCCCAAATCCTATAGTGAGCCCAAGGGGTTGCAGGTTGGCAGCATGGTCCCCCATACATAACCCCACTGTTTATACGCCGTACCGTAATTCTTGCATTCTAGGTAACGCCAAATAACTTACTGTTCTCTACTTATTAGAAGGATATCATTAATTATTATTCATTCAAGTCCATAAATAAAAATTTAATCAAAAGTAGGTTTGGTAATTTTCAATTTTCTTCAAAACTAGTAGACTTAAAACCATATAGTTTTCAGTATTCGATTAAAAACTAATAGTTAAAACAATTTAGTATGTAGTCTCACAATTTGGAATAAAGATAATATAAACTTGTTTTTTCTTTTTTTTTCGAAATTTTGAGTTTGAAATTTTTTTTTTCAAAAACTATTAATGGAAATCACTTGATTTAAAAACAGGATGATAGAACCGACTTTTAGCTGTAGAAAATATATTAATATTTTTTTCCATTTGAAGTGTTTTTTTTAGAAAATCGGCCCTTCCCCCCAAAATGCGGCGTGATAGGGGGGTCACATAGGAAAAAATGCTTGTTAATAACTGTTCTACAAAAAACCGTTATTTTTTCTTGTCGAAGGTTATCATTAATACACATACCGAGAATGGAAAGTCTTTCGGTTTCAGCCTTGCAAGAGCACTCATGGATAATCACAGACTGTTTAGGTTTTGGTTTAATAGCAATATAAAACAAATACATTCGTTTCCCATCAGCTTGCCAAAGATGGCGGCCTTAATCAAACATCTTAAGGCCAAACTACATTCGGCAAAAAGTAAAGTGTGTGCACGAAAATGTTTTTTCTCTTTTCACACCATTTGGGATCTGTAGTTTTCTCTCACCTTTTCCAAAAGTAAATTACTTGAAAGTTAGGTATACCTAGTTGAATATACACGAACTCTGTCCTTAACAAATAAATATAAATCTGTGTCATCTCCTCTCTATTCCCTCGGCGAATTAATATGGAAAGTGTATATAAACTCCTCGTAAACTTTGACGTTAAATGTAGAATTTACATAAGGCTGTATTTGCTCCTATTTACATATTCATTCATATCATCAGCCGAAACCCTGATTTTGTGGGCTTATGATTCCCTAGGAGATTTGAACACTCTAGCCATCCACTGTGTGTATGTATTTATTGTATAAAACATGTATCAGGCCAAGTGCAGTGTTCGAGTGATACATAAATGATATATCGATTGATATGATTTTTAGATTGGTTCGATACCGATTATTCCAAGTCAAATAACTTTCGAATGAAATCGAATGTCAAATTAAGGCTGAATCTATTAAAATTGCATATAAATCAAGTTTTTAGCAGATAACACTCTTGTTGAGTCTTATCAGACGAACTTAGTACATGTGCAGTGTGCCTGATGCCAAATATTGTTTTCTAACGCTAAATGACCTTGAAGCTCAATAATATCACATCGACCCCATAAGAAAGATGATCGCGAGGCAGTCGTTGAATGGCAAACACGCAAATCGGCAAATATGCCGGGTGAAGATAAGAAAAGCGCAACGGCATAATCGTTTGACCCTTCTTCCGGCGCTTCCCTTGCTCATCATCTCTTTGCGGCACAAACCAATAGTAAACAGCTCAGTGTCAGAACAGCTATGGCATGTTGTTATACGCCCAAATCTTGCCGTTTCTCCCTTTCCCATTCCATATTTACAAATTTGCCGTCAAATCTGCAAAGCAACAAAAAAAAATACATTTTCAATTTAACAAGAACTATAATCATTATAGTCTCTTGAGTCTTGACTTTTTGTTTGCTCTCTTAAAAAGCTCACAGTCTCTTGTTTTGTTTGAAAAAACCACCATCCGCATCCGCCGGCACCGGCTTTCATTTTTGTTATTGCTTCGCCAAGTTCGACACGCGAAATTCAATTCCACACTAATAATAATTTTCATTTTTCCTTGTCAGACTATATACTGCGGGCGGTTCTCTTCAACACCGACTAGGTTACTCTTTTCGTGTCGGCGTTATTAGAGAATAATTAGATATTCCCCTTGCTTGTTCGATCAGTGTGCATTCTAACCGCGAACCGTTCGCTTGTGTGGTAGCACTCAAGTACTCGTAGAAAGTGAAGTAAAAGAAACGTCATTTCCCATGGAATTAGCCATACACAAAGATTGAATAGTTGAAGTGCAAAGGAAATACTATAACTAGAACTCAACAAAGGAGCGTATAAGGAATTCAATTTAAAGGAGCCGCATTATAACAAAAGGTGGGTACCTACTTATTTGTTCTTATATCCTCTAAATTCGAATATTTATAATGTGATAACTGTGAACTATGTCATATTTAACTGGCGATAATCATCAATTAATGTGGCATAAAAAATGCAGGTACACAGACAAGTAAAATCGTTGGGATTGGGTTTTCACCTCCGCCCGAGAAAAAAAAAGTGCTGAGTGCCGCTAAAAGAATATTGTTTGTTTTGTCCGAATTATGCAATAGAATGAAAATTTGCAAAATCCTTGTTTTCATGTATTTTCGGCATCCAAAATGAAGACAGAAATACAAGGTTAAATTTAGATGATATATGCGAACTCTCCTCGAACGGGAGTTGGTTGAAAGTCAATTATTCTTTTAAGAGTAAAATTGGCAACTTGACATACCACCTATTTACTGGCTCAAAAGGGCGGACACGGACACTTGTGTTAAATTATAATTTTATTTGGGGCTCCGTATTTTTTAACAGGTAGCAATTTTCTTAAAAAAATAGCTCTGTATGTATGCGCATTTATTTGCTGAAAAAATGGCACATGAAGGGGAGGGGAAAACGTCTGTTCCCGATAGTGTCTCATGTGCAGTTACTTTTTCGATATGTACAAAAATGTATTTAATAGGAATCTTACAAAGTATTTTTATTTATTTTGCTTTGTTCACACTAACAATTTGCCCCTCTATACAGCGATTGCGTAATTTGAGATACAGATTTGTTGTGTTGGTTGTTGATTATTTTAGAATCAGTGGGAATGGAGTACATTCCTCTTTTCTTACCACGTTGTTGCTTACTCTTGAGTTAAATTGTAAAAGTCTTGGGTCAGTTACATTTTGGAAAATCTTTCATTTCAACAGGTTTAAATTGCAGAAAAGTCTTCATTTTTGAAAAGGTTCTTAGACTATTTGAGTAGTTTTCTAGGTAAACAATCACCTCTTATTCTCAGATAGGTTTGCTGACGTGAAGTTTCCTTGGATCTTTGAACTTCTTTTTAGATAAATGAAGCTTTGTCACTCCTGCTGTCATGCGAATCATCTTCATTTCAGCTGCCATTAATTAGTCCTCATACTTTTTGTTGCCCAACATTTTGAATGTTATATGTGACAGTGGGGCGCGCAACTGCGGTACAGAGCCTTTCATTCAGCTCAAGGGACATTTTTTGCTCGCAAAGGATGGCTGGGTTTTCCCGCACCTTCATCCGTCTTACGCTTACGCAATGATTGATGCTGTCATCACTGTTAAAATTGTAAAAAGGCTAGCTAAATAATTTATATATGTTCCAGCTCAATATAAGCTTTATTTAATAAGACAAAAAAACTATACAGCTAAATTGAAGAATAAAAGAACGTCTGCTTGAAGCAAGTATTTGACATAGGGTGTTACAGTTACAGAGTGACCAAAGGTATTATAACAATGCAATTTATTTTTAACTCTATGACACTTTTTAAAAAAAAAAAAACCTTGCCCTAATGGCTGACACTACGGCCTAAAAGTCGAGTGACCTCCCTACTGAATGCAAATGCGTGTTTAATGGCAGAGTAGCTTCACCTGTGCACTTATCTCGCTGTGAAAGATCGTCTCAACCAATGAAGTGCCGGACATTCACAGAATGTGCTCAGAAGGTTCTTCATCCTCCACATACAGAACCTCCATTCTGTCTCCGGACATAGATTCATTTTTAGGGTACCGTAGCCAAATGGCAAAAAACGGAACCCTTATAGATTCGTCATGTCTGTCTGTCTGTCTGTCTGTCCGGGCAGGTCACAGACACTTTTTTCCGAAATTATAAGAGCTATACTGTTGAAACTTGGTAAGTAGCTGTATTCTGTGAACCGCATTAAGATTTTCACACAAAAATAGAAGAAAAACAATACATTTTGGGGCCCCATACTTAGAACTGAAACTAAAAATAAAAAAAAAATCATCAAACCCATACGTGTGGGGTATGGATAGGTTTTCAAAAATGATATTGAGGTTTCTAATATCATTTTTTTCTAAACTGAATAGTTTGCGCGAGAGACACCTCCAAAGTGGTAAAATGTGTGCCCCCCTGTAACTTCTAAAATAAGAGAATGATAAAACTAAAAAAAATATATGATGTACTACATTACCATGCAAACTTCCACCGAAAATTTTTGAACGGGATCTAGTAAGTAGTTTTTTTTAATACGTCATAAATCGTAAACCGCCACTTATTTATTTATTATTAAGACATCTATCAAAGTTACAACGAACTACAAGAACTTTTATATGATGTTACTTGCTGCTACGGAACCCTTCCGACTCGCACTTGGCCGCTTTTTTTAAGATGATATCTCAAGCCGCAGTGGCCTGTGAGAAAGCCCACCAGCTTCCTAATATTATCATCATTTAGCATAAGGACTTTTTTGTAGGAGTAAGGCTTAACTAATCGTTTTGACTATCTCAAACCAGGGACACTTTCCCAGTGGGTAAACGAAACTGTTTTTATTGTAGCGCATTTAGTTCGGTTTTTTGAATTTAAGTCAATGCAGATCTCAATGGTATGGACTTCTGCCTGGAATACCATTGGGACACATTCCCATAGGTCTCCGGACTTTGGTCTTGGGTCCAAAGACAACAGCTTCAACTCCAGATTACATTTCGATCCCTCGGTGTATCAAATCAGATTTCTCGCGTCCAGTGCCGGAACATCATTGGCCCATTTAGAACGGTGCAATATTTCTACCTCAAATAAGTTCCCAAAACTGTATTCCTTAACCATAGAGGCAGGGATGATGTAAACCATGTCCAAGTTCGGGATTGAGTTAAGTATTTTCAGGTGACCCACAAGTTCATGTGATATATACTGGAATTCAAGCTGCAGCTTAAAAGCGCGTCTTGCAATTGTTTTCCTAAGTTTGTTTGCCGTTGTCCGTTCAAGTTGCCCACATGGCTCTAGTGGCACATTCCGTGTCGGACTTGATGTGCAAGTTCTAGTTAAGTTTCTTATCGAGGATGATTCTGAGATACTTGACTTCATTGGATTAACTCATGGTGGTGCCTTTTATGGTGATAGGTTCAAGATTAACCAATCTACTTCTAGTAAAAGGCACTAAAATGGTTTTGTGAGGATTGATGGATAGTCCTTTATTTGTGCATCATTCTTAAACGTGCAGCAATGCATCCTGCATGCCAGCAGTAATAGTTGCGCTAAACTTACGATTAATAATAATCGTCAGGGCATCAGCATAACCTATGGCGTCAAAGCCTAGTCTCTGTAGACTGACTAATAGACTGTGGATGACTAGTGACCATTAGAGGGGAAGAGTTGGGGGAAGTTCCTGACAGCCGTCACAGACCCCGACATTCCTCCAGAGGAGGAGGTTGTAATTCGACTTTCCAAAATGGCTCTAATCCATTGATTTTGTCGAATCTTTGATACCCTCACTTTTGATCGCCCTGGCAATCGAGTCGTATTCGGTGTTATCGAAAGCACCCTCAACCTCTAAGATGGCACATAGGGCAATTTCCTTAGATTGAAATGCTTCCTTTTCCTTTTTAACAAAACCCGCAGTGCTCAGTCCTCTAATATGAATATCTTTAAGTCTTTCCGTGGATTTAAGAAAAAAGACGTTTCTCTGATATTTCTGTATGATTAAGGCAGTTCACTTGGCCTGTTGTCACTTTTCAGGATAAAGATTACGTTAACGATGATCAACATGGTTAATCAATGTCCTTGATGTTGGGCTCCTTACGCGGCAATGGTAAATAAACAATACTTGGCTTCGTATGCATACAGGTGAACCCTCTGATTTCAAATTCCAACAATTCGTGCGTTCAATATTATAAGGCCAAATGTAAACATGTCGCTTTGTGAAAGTCAAATAAAGCCACATTTTAACGATTTAAGTCAAATAAGGCCAAACGAATTCACTAACCAAAAGTGCAATAACGCCAAATGCCAAAATAAAGTCTGGTTAATGGCGCAGGGACTTCAGTCCTGACTTTTCAATAAAATGGTTTTATTTAATTGTGGGCGTTCAGTGGGCGGATTTTAAAAATGCTATCTCCCGAGCAGTTTTAGGAGTCAAACATCATATATAAAAAATTTTACCTTTCTACCTCAAAATTCGATTTTTTCGTTAAATTTGTTTTTTTTTTTGAGTTTGTGGGCGTCTGTGGGCGGATTTCAAAAATTCTTAAACTTCATTATTTCAGGCCCCTAGAGTTAATGGTTAAAATTTCAGCTCTCTAGGTCCAATTTAAAGGCCTAATTTTTGCCGACAGACATTACTATCGATGCTGATCCTAAATATATTAACTTTGAGGGGTAAAATATTAGGCATTAACGGCCTAAAACCTAGCTTCTCCAACCACTTTCTTTGCGAAGTAGAAGGGACCTACAATTTTACGCCGAATCCGAACGGCAAAATTTATAATCTTTTATGTTTGTCAGACGTTCGGCAAGAGGTGGGGCAGTGGAAAAAAAACTCAAGATGTTACTTGGCCCCGGCGGGAATTGAACCGGGGACCTTTCGATTAGTAGTCCGACACACTAACCATTGAGCCACTGCGCCCGACAACTTTAAGGGGTCTACGGGCAATATTAAGGTATGTTAAAAACTATGAGTCAGAATTAATATACCTTTAGAATAGGGCATAAAAAGGCTCCTAGATAGAGATTTCTTTTATGGGGGAGTGCAGGACATGTACAAACAAGGTGAAGTGTAGTCTCCTCCTCCTCGTCCATGCAGCTTCTACACAAGTCGTTCGAATAGACGCCAACCCTTGATGCGCTTACCATTAAACAGTGTCCTGTAATGATACCTATAGTAGAGCTAATGTACAGTCGATTTAGTGAGATTAAACACATAGAGCGTTGCAGGTCCACCTTCGGCCAGATATGCTTAGTCGCTAGAAATGTATGACTTCTTGTCCATCTAAGGTTTGTTCTCCAGGTTGCGAATTGCTTTAACATAAGTTTACAAGTACCGATAGGTTTACCTAGAGAAGCTTTATCAGGTAAAAGAGGTAATACGGTTCCTTTTTTGGCGAGGTCATCTGCCCTACAGCTCAGTGGAATGTCTCTATGCCCCGACACCCAACAGGGGTGAATGTTGAACTGCTCTGCCATCTCCTCAAGATATGTATGGCAGGGGCTTCAATGCATTTTGAAGAGATTGAGTCCATTGACTTAATCGCGGCTTGACTTTCCGAGAAGATACGGATGTCGTTAGTGGATAGCACATTTCTTTTCAGCCCTACAGCTCAGTGGAATGTCTCTATGCCCCGACACCCAACAGGGGTGAATGTTGAACTGCTCTGCCCTCTCCTCAAGATATGTATGGCAGGGGCTTCAATGCATTTTGAAGAGACTAAGTCCATTGACTTAATCGCGGCTTGACTTTCCGAGAAGATACGGATGTCGTTAGTGGATAGCACATTTCTTTTCAGCCACGACAAGACTTCTTATATCGTCATAATTTCCGCGGCAATGATTAGGAAGACGGAAAAAGCGACCAATATTTAGTATACCAAATCAATAGTTTTTGATCCATCGGTGTAGAAGTGGATCGATTTATCCTCGTAGGATGATCTGGTGCGGATAGTGATTTGGAAGTTCTTTCCGAACTGTAATTTGGATATTGTGTAGTCAATGTTCCTTGTCAGAGACCCAAATGAGTCTAGAACGATAGAGTGGTCAAAATTCTTATTGATCCACTCTGAGGTAGCTTTTAAGCGGACAGCGGAGCAGGCAGCTGTTTGCCTGCTAAATATATCGAGGGGATTGTGTGCATTAAAAGCCACAGCTTTTGTTGCCATTTCAAAAAGGAAATAAAGACCCGCATGCATTATTGCCGCGGGAGTTATTGCACTGCATTGACTTACCAGTTACCACTTACATTCTATTCATGTTTTTGACAAAGCTAGCGAGTGCAACGTTTTTAGCGAATTTCCCCACATATGAAATTCGATCGGAAAACACGACACTTGTTGCATTTCTATCAACAATGGGTTACGAATTATTTGTTGAAACAATCCTGCTACGTATTCAGCTTTTAACGTTCGTTTCGCTGATCTCACAAGCAAGCTTATTGACATTTGCATTTGCCAACAAAATCTGTTCATAAATTTTATGAAAACTTCTACTTTCAATCTGACCCAATAATACCATTCAACAACCTTAAATTAATAAAAATGCAAATAACATTTTCCGTTTTTGTCGGATCTATTTTAAGCATTTTATGGGAATTCGCCTGCTAATTTTTGTGAAATAATAAGTCGCCCAGGTAGTGTCTGATTTTTAATATATTTAGTTCCATATTCATGACGTTCATGTCATCAGTCGTAGCTACTTAAAGCACAAAATCAACAATGTGAAGACTCTTATGCCTGTTAGTTCACTGACTCATTCGCCGGCTGCGAAAGCCTGCAGTAGTTTACATACGAATTTGTTTATCTTTAAACACATGCAGGTGACGTATTTGTTTATTATTCATTGTGATTAACTATATCAAGGTATTTAAAATTAATTTATCAAACAATAATCGTGTCGAACTTTGGACAAAAGAACAAGACATAACGTCACAAATTTGATAGTTGAACAATGTCGAGCAATATGCTGATATGTAAATTATTTTGCGGTTGAGGTGGTCCACTGATAAAACATTTGCGATAGAAATTTGTCTATATTGATACATAATATATTTCAGGATATAAGCAAATATGAAATCTTTAACGTCGGCAATTTTGGCGCAGCAATATTAAAAACTACTTATTAACATTTTCTTTTCATTTATTAACCTATTTTCACTGTCATTACGAGTATAATGTACCTCGAGCAAAGCAAACCGATTGCAGTTTGGACATTTTCTTTGTCACTCACAACAGGGCAAATGTTGCAAAAATTACATATCATGAGGAGAGAAAATGGTATATCGGCAGACTTGTGTACATAACTACATGTATGTCGATCGATTTCGGTGGAAATCATAGTATATATCAAAGAATAAATAATTACGAGTGGCGTTTCAGTTGATCGACTTTTGTCGTTATTTGAATCGTGGCGGTTTTGTGTCATTTTAGTTTCAATTTTTTTCTGTGGAACGTATGTGGAATATAAATAAAACGACACTCGACTCGCTCTTATAATACCGACACTAAAACGACACAAAACCAGTACGACTCAAACAACGACAAGAGACGATCAACTGAAACGCCACTCGTAATAAGGGTGAATGTACGGGTACGGGCTAGATTTTGGAGTAAAAAAATCCCTGCGATGTCGCTGTGCAAGCGGTTATCTTATTTTATGCTTTTCTGGTTTGTTTTAAGTCTTTGCCGCCGAACCAATCCGTCGGGTTTTGTTTTTACGCACCAAAACAAATTGATACCAGAACAACTCCGATCATTTTAGCCGTGCACTCGATTCGTGCGTGATGCCAGAGTGATGCCAGAGTGATAAATTTGTGTGAGGCATAAAGCCTAGGGAACCTTAATAGTCATTCATTTGTTATTTAAGTTCTGACTATTTCGAAGAGTAATTGCCACAGACCCCTGAGCTAGTGGCTCAGTTGTTAGAGAGTTGGCCTTCTGACCGAGGGGTCCCTGGTTCGAATCCCCACTTCTTGCAAAAGAACAGGCTATTAGGATTTTCTCAAAATGTTCCGTTTGTAACCGGTTTAAAATTGTTAATCCCTGCCATTTGTGTCAAAAATATAACTTCCACAAATAATTGAAGAAGGGAGGTTAAAGGCCGGTTAATATTTATTTTCTTTATTCATTTGTTTAACTGCCGCAGACCTTTTCGTCTGAGTTGTCAAACGTTATCACGTCAAAAGACGCTTCGAAGAATTGGAAAAAAACCTACGTAGTTTTATGAGCTCCCCTAGTTCGATTTCTATTAACTAAGGAAACCACAGTAGAGCCTGGTTAAGTAAAATGTATCCGGTGGTCCTCAATGCGTGGTTCTAAAAACATTTATCTAATATTAAACCATCTCAAGTCGATTTTGTTGAATTTAGGTATTTTTTCCGGAGGAAGCCTTTATATAAAATTGGTTCCGTTTTTTTAGAAAATTCGTCGTAAAAAAAAGTTGTTCCTCATTTTTATACGCTGGAATGTACAAAACCGTTTGTTTTTGGTAGCTAAACTAGTTCAAAAGTTATACCAGTTTAAGTGGGTATACACCCGTACTCTCATGATATACAGGAGCCTAGCGGGGAAGGCATGATGATGCAGTCCAAGCATCCTACGATGGATTTACATTGCAATTGTGAGAACATTCATCGCATACGGATCGATACGAACCAATCTAGTCACGACAAGAGAGTCCCTCAGTAAAGTGCAAAGACTGGCGTGCCAGTGCATCACCGGAGCAATGCTACACTATGGTGATGGACGCGGCAGAGAAGACAATATTTAGGGTGGCAAAAGAAGAAATTGGAAAAGAGAAATAAATCGGTTCAAAAGAACACGATCTACTCAAAAAACTTTCCATCCTCGCTATACCTTGGGATGATAGCATTTGGAAATTCAACTTTTAAAAGAATTTCCATATTAGGCTCGCAATAAGGAAGACTGGAGCGATGAATCCACAACTTATAGACTGAGCAACCACAAAACAAAGTGATACAGATGGCCGAGAACCGATGAAGATACTGGCACGGGAGTGTTTGGGCCAGAAACATGCACTAGGAATCCATCGGCAAATGTACCACCATCTTTCAGGCAGAAATATGTGTCATGGACAGATGCGTGCGCATCAATCTCGAGAAAAATTACAGAAATTGCAACATAGCAATAATGTCTGACAGTCAGGCAGCCATAAAGGCACTTGACGCCTACGTCATCCAGTTAAAACTCGTGTTAACTGTAACAGAGTAACCATATGCTGGGAACCTGGCCACGTTGGCATTCTAGGTAACGAGGCAGCGTATCCTCTGGCAAGAAAATGGGCTGCGGAACCCTTTATATTAAATAAGCCATTCTGCGAGATATGAAAAGGAGCAAGAAACAATGGCCAGAACCTTTCTTAACCTCCAAGGTCTACTACCTAAAGAGATTATATAGGCTTGCATCAGCCTTAAAAAAAATAACCTACGAATTCTTACAAAATAGGTGTAGATATCAGAGGACGGACTTTGCAGATTCTGCAGTGAGACCGCTGAAACTCCAGACCACTTACTGGAATCCTATGGGGCATTGACCCACAAGAGGATAAGATATTTGGGCATGCACCGAATAACAGACTAGGGCATACAGACCATTGATTCACAGGGCATATTCAGATTCGTCAATTAAACTGGGCTGGGTGCTGTGCTCTAAAGGTGTGTCCACACAAAAGAAACATTTCAGGAAACATTGTTTAAAAAACGTTTCTGAAATGTTTCCCATTTATTTAAAAAACATTTCAGAAACATTTCATAAACATTTCAGAAATGTTTCGCGAATCGTCCAGACCAAAATAATCATTTTTTAAATATTTCGGAAACATTTCAAAAATGTTTCTTTGTTTCTGAAATGTTTTTTAAACATTTTTGAAATGTTTATGAAATGTTTAAAAAATGTTTCTTTGATGTGGACACACCTTAAGGCGTGTGACTTTCCAAGGCTAGCAAGACTCAAATACGATTTCTAAAGTGTATTTAGAGGGGGCGCTTGAAGAGGGAACTAACCTCTCCAAGGTATAAGGTCGCAGTTTAATATACCCTCACAATTATTGTAATTATACACTAAATCGGCGGTGCCCCACTTTAACTTGAAAGTGGGTGAAAAATGAATCCTTCCTGCCAAACGATTTTTTATTCACCAGAACTTCAGCAACATTCACAAAATATTAAACCTCTTTAACTGGGACAACCTGTAGTTGCTTAATTTGGTAGAAACTCCGTACTTCTACAAGTGAGACTAAATATCCAAATGAATCCAACTTAACCAAGTTGGACATCTTCTTTTTTAAGTAGAATTTTCTAGCTTATATTGGTTACGGATATAACGACATAATCGTCGATGCTCATTGCAAATAAATTTGTTTGTATTCGTACTCGTAGATTTTGTATCTACAAAGAATATTTCAGCATAAAAAGAATACTTTTGCAATCAACTGGCAAAAGCTTCGGAAATTGTTGGCTGAAAAACGCTTTCCATTCAATCAAATAAATTAAGAGCTTTTCATAACGCAATGATTAGAAAATTTTCCTTTTAAATTAACATACAACGGATGAGGTAAAAGAAACATTTTTTGTTCATCCAAAGGTTATTATTATCTGTGCGAAAATCACTGGGTATAATTAGAAACATTTCCTTTGATTCACGAGTGTGTATTTATAACCGCTGGATATTTACTGAAATCTCTCATTTTGGACTCATGCGGCAGTAACCAGTTTCGCTACAACATTTTTGCACATTTCAGGTTTTCTTAATAAATGATACAACTACTGGACACAAAAAGTCTATCAGAAGTACGTACAATTCAGTCTATCGAAAGATTCAAGCGTTTAATGTTGCTGGCTTGTTGGCATATTTTACCGAAATGTAAAAAAAATCGCTTGAGCACTTCGCTCTATATTATGAAGGCATTTAAGATCAATCATACGTTCTTCAGGATTCAAAAGTATCTCTCGGAGCATCCAAGATTTGAACAGATGATAGTCTGCTACTGATAAAGGAATTCTTGTTTTTATATGTATATTCTCATTGCAGGTAATCCAAACCTGCATTATGCATAACCCAAACCAGCGCTTCGAGCTCTTTGATAAGTTTTGCCTCTACTCTCGTATTGTGGTTATTGTATTCTTACGGAAAGATATCTCTCGGAAGCATATTCGTTTATATACACCAAGTCAGAGTGTTAACATAAACTGCCTGCCTAATAGGAAGAGCTAATGGTGCATTTTGAGGAACATTTCCCATCTGCATAATTATATAGGATAGGAAAACATCTTCGATCAGCCGACGTTTTTTTTAGTATTTTTAGAAGTGATCTCATCTGAGATAAATTGCAAAATCAAATATTGTTGAAAACTTTTTTATTTGTAATTTACGAAAATACTTAATGAGCCTGAGCTGCACAAAAGAATGCAGAAAAGATAAAATAAAGTTCTGGATTTTGTGTTCTTTGAATAAAAATCGTGCCCCAAAGTGTTCTACATACTGTCACTTTCTGTTCCATGATGCTGTTCAGATCAGTTCAGCACAATATTTTTTGCACCTAGCTATGAGGTACTGCAAGTGAGTGAAATGTATTAAATTTGAAAATTCAAATTGTACTGATGTCAACTAATATATTTGTTTGGCATGAAATGTCGTATTTCTTCTTTAATTTTACAAATATTCGCATATTTATATCAAATCAAATCGACATCAAGCCAAACATTGAGTCGTATTCTAAAAAATGAGCTTAAGCTGTTAACTCGCTTTTCTGAGATCTTTCGTAGCATGGTATGCAAAAAAAACTACACTAACCAAGTAAGATCTCATTTCAAAGAGTTGAGATCGATCTCAAATTGAAAGTTCCATTTGAAGCAGAGCTCACGATGAGAAAACGATTGATTGCATTAGGTCGATCTGATAAATAGTTGAACATGGTATTTCCCTTATTCAGTTCATATAAAGGGGTTTTCATTAAGGAATTGACAACTTCTTTTTAAAAAAAAATGCTAACTACTTGAGATATCTCAAAAAAAAATCATTGGCTTGAATTACGATCAAAACATTTATGAATTGAATTCGACTTAGTTCATATGTCCACCACGGAAATGTATTCAGCGGTCGATACGTTGAACTCAATTTTCGATGACTTTCGTTTCTCGTTCAATATTGGCTCTGAGCTCCTCTAACGTCGCTGGCTTGTTGGCATAGACCAATGTTTGTAGCCCCATAAAAAAAAGTCTAGAGACGTTAAATCACACAATGTCGGCGGGCAATAGACGGGTCCGTTTCTGGAGATAACACGTTTATCGAACTGAGACTTCAATAACTCAATTGTTGCACCCGCTGTGTGGCTTGTGGTACCGTCTTGTTGGAACCATATATCACTGATGTCCAATTCATGCAATTGTTCATAGAAATAACGTTCCAACATGTCTCTGTAGCGAATACCATCTACCATAACGTGACGGTCGTTTTCATCGACGAAAAAAAACAGCCCAATGATGCCACCGGCATGAAAACCGCACCAAACAGTGACTTTTTGCGGATGAAGTACTGTTTCATGATGTAAATGAGGGTCTCCCCTTTCCATTAACGCATATTTTTTTAACTAAAAATGCGCTCCACCGCTGAAGATGGTTTTGCGATGAAATTCTTCATTTTCTTCCATCATGTCCAGAGGCGTCGCTTTATATGATCAAATGGATTTAGTTCTTGAGTCGGCTTGATCTTGTAAGGGGGTAGGCCAAGATCCTTACGCAAAATTCGGCATAATGTGGTCTGGGAGAGGCCCAATTCTTGAGAACGCCGTAAAATTTACTTATTTGGCTGGTTTGTGACGGACGCGCCTTTACGGCAGCAATATTCTCCACACTTTGGGCAAAACGTAGTTTCACTGGAACGGCAACATCAAGCAGCGAATATTCTGAGTCAAATTTTTTCACTGGACTATGAATTGCTTGTCTACTGGGAGAATAACGGCTGAAAATTGTCGTTAACGCTCTTAAAGTTGCGACCACCGACTCGGAACTTCGGTAGTAAATTTTAATTATTTGTAAACGTTGTTCCTTCGTGTTCCACCATGATGAAAATGTTGATTTTACTGAATATTTTGACATTGACAGTTCGGTAATCGGTTTTAGGGTGCGTTCTTACTGAAAGTTTGAAGTTGTCAAGTCGCTAATGAAACACCCTTTACAACCGTCAAGATGCCCGAACTTCAGCTTAATTTCGTTACAAATCAAACTTTTAAAAATAGAAGGTGAAGATTTTCGCCGTTCTCATTTTTTTTTATGTTGGATCACAGCGAATGCATTTTTTGTTGAACAGTAAGCAGCACCAAGCAATAAAGTATTGCGTTGCATGATTTTAGGTGCTACTTACTTTTCGAAAGAATAGGAGTATAGAAAAGAAGTTTGGTGCTTTTTGTGGGCTTTTTTCTCCACGGGTAGTGCCTAAATTGCTTATCGTTATTTATGTGAGTATTCAATTTAAAATTATGGCCCTGGCCGGGATACGAACGCACAACCTGCCAATCAGTTAGTGAACACACTACCATCGCACCATTGCCACCCGAATCGATTTTGGCGAACTTATGAACTGAAGAGCTAATGTCCCCGCAGGTAGGCTCGTTAATATTCATATTACCATACCATTTTAATTACTTGATAATAAAAGATAATACGAATCATATTAACTGAATAACTTTTGCAGCCGACCCTGGAAACACGCGGTGGTGCTTTGGCGTATGAATTAAACATTTTGATTGTTGAATCGTGTAATTGCTACCTAGTGAAGTGGACAGTTGGAGCTACATCGCTGTTTCACGGTTCGTCACAACCGATCATCAGACTCCTTATTTTTATGGTACTGGTCGCTAGAATTCCAGCGGTCTACTTCACGTGGTATAAATTACAAGAAACGGTTGTTCATTCAGCAATTTAAATAAATTGACAAAAGGTTGGCAACCCAACTGCAAGTTTGTTGTTCTTCTTCTGCGACCTTAATGACGGTGAGGCTAAGATCAGAATAAATGGGATCATAACCCTCCCACTTAACTGCATTCCTATTGGTCCGCCTGTGGGATTCGCCGGTTCGACCTCAGAAAATAACGGCAGGCCTCCCGATTTTGAATCACTTCGTCGCTCAGGCCAATCAAATGCTGGTCTTGCTGCATTTGTGTGATTCAGGAGTTTTTAGGCCTGCCTCTCTTTCGCATTTGTATTGGAACGTTGAGACACTGCCGCCTTCCATCCTCTGCGATCCCGGGCACGCTGCTTCTAGTTGTCTAGACCAAGCGATCTGGCATCCGGGATGGGTTTATGCTTAAATCGGAGGTTCGGTCTTCCTTGTCATCTCGAACTGTGTGTCGAAGATTCTCTTCGCTGGAGCATTATTGTCGATTCTCTCGATGTGGAAGAGCGACATATTTAGTCATAGTGTTTTAGCTTTTCGGACTACATTCACATATTGGCACAGCACAGAGAGTTGGCGGTTGTCTCTTTTCCCCCATTCGCCCTTAGTAGAGCTTACAATATTGGTCTTCCGGGTCGTTTTGAACATTTTACCAAACCGAAGTGGCAGCGTTTCTATCCCTTACTACTTCGAATAAGGGTACTTACTACAAAGTCCTTTAGTGCGCGATAAATATAAGTACATATTGGTAAGCACGCATTAATAGTATTATATAGGAAACACAACAATGCCACGACAGGTGGCATTGGTGCGATGGTAGTGTATTCACTAAGTGATTGGCAGGTCGTGCGTTCGAATCCCGACCAGGGCCATGATTTTTATAAATTGAATACACAACAAAAACAGATCTCCCTAAAGCAATTTAGGCGCCACCTGTTGAGAAAAAAATCCCATTGCACCAAACTTCTTTCCTATCCTTCTATTCTTTCATACAGTAAGTAGCACCCAGAAATAGGCAATGAATCATATGCTGGGTGCTACTTACAGCAACAAACAATAATGCCTGCGCTGTGGTTTCCATTAAAAGGGTACTGTGTACTACAGAAAAACGAAATCCCTTTAGCGCACGCAAATTATAAAAAAAAAAGAAAAAAAAAATAGGAAACACAAATGAAATACACACTGCGTAGATATCTATTCAAAACTGACGGAATTAAAAACACTCAGGCATTAACACGCAAAATATGTTTAAGCTTAATTTAGCTAACATGCAAGTCAATCACATATAATCATTTAAATAATAGATTCTACTCATGCGACTAATAGGCTCATTTGTGCAATAATTCTTTCTATGATGAGAGCTAAACAATAAGTCAATACTGCGTAAATTATGGGCTCCACCTTCCCTACGGAAATTAAAATTAATAGAAGATAGCAAATCAAGCGGATATAAGCTGCTGTAATAAACGATATCGGTACTAAGCCTCATTAAGAAAGAGCTGTCATTTGAAAAAGCTTTGATAGGCTGACTATAACGAGGAAGGTATATAGGATCATCCCATGAGAGTTCTCTTATAGCAAGTCGAATATATTTCCGGTGAATGGCCTCGATTCGATTTGAATGAATGTTTTAAAACGGTGTCTTGTGAAGCATATTCTGGATGAGATTGGACAAAACGCAATGCACAATGACAGAGAAACGTAAGAGCTGTCCAGTTATTTGGACCACAAGCATTGCGTTTAAATACGATTGATTCCTGAGGCAGCTGTTCGAAAGCCTTAGAGAAGTCAGTGTTAAATGCACTTCTCCCCATGTTCTTACGCATGAGAATATGCACGCAACAAACAGTAGATTTGTACCACTGGACCTGTCTTACCAATTCATGCTGTTCATATTTCAGAACGGCACAGAAAAATCACATTCTCCCAGACAATTTGCTCAGAGATCTTAGGAATATGTACATATGTAGATGCAAGTTTTGTTCGCCTTTTTTATACCCTATTCTAAGGCTATATTAATTTTGACGCATAGTTTGTAACATACCTTAATATTGCCCGTAGACCCCTAAAAGTTACTATATTTATGATCAGCATCGATAGTAATGTCGATCTAGCCATGTCCGTCCGTCCGTCGGCAAAAATTAGGCCTTTAAACTGGACCTAGAGAGCTGAAATTTTAACCATATACTCTCTAGGGTCCCGAAATAATCAACTTTACGAATTTTTGAAATCCGCCCACAAACTCAAAAAAACAAAATTTTCGAAAAAATCGAATTTTGAGCTGGAAAGCTGAAATTTTTTATATATCTATGATCTATGACTCCTAAAACTGCTCGGGAGATAAAATTTTCAAAATCCGCCCACTGCTACGCCCACAATTAAATAAAACAATTTTATTGAAAAACCAAAATTTGAGCTAGGGAGCTGAAATGTATAATATATACTCTCTAGGGGCCCTTTAAGCTCATGTGTAAATATTTTCAAAATCCGCCCACTGACACGCCCACAATTTAAATTTTTTTTGAAAATCCAAAGTTTGAGCTAGGGAGCTGAAATTTATAATATATACTCTCTAGGGGCCCTCTATGCTCATGTGTTATTTTTTTTAAATCCGCTTACTGACACGCCCACAATTAAATAAAATAATTTTATTGAAAAACCAGAGAGCTAGGGAGCGTTTTTTTTACAAAAGCTTCGTTTTTGTTTGATAAAATCCTTTAAATGTAATATAACAAAATATGTTGAGCGTTCTTAACAATTCAACCATACTTAGACTTTTGTCACGCCCACTTATGAGGGATAGGAATAAGAATAGGGTATCCAACAGTTCGCCCAAGCGGACTGCAGCCCGCCCCTTTGTTTATACCCTATTCTAGGGGTATATTAATTTTGACGCATAGTTTGTAACATACCTTAATATTGCCCGTAGACCCCTAAAAGTTACTATATTTATGATCAGCATCGATAGTAATGTCGATCTAGCCATGTCCGTCCGTCGGCAAAAATTAGGCCTTTAAACTGGACCTAGAGAGCTGAAATTTTAACCATATACTCTCTAGGGTCCCGAAATAATCAAGTTTAAGAATTTTTGAAATCCGCCCACAGACACGCCCACAAACTCAAAAAAACAAAATTTTGGAAAAAATCGAATTTTGAGCTAGAGAGCTGAAATTTTTTATATATGATCTATGGCCCATAAAACTGATTGGGACATAACATTTTCAAAATCCGCCTACTGACACGCCCACAATTAAATAAAACAAATTTTGGGAAAAATTGAATTTTGAGCTAGAAAGCTGAAATTTTTTATATATGATCTTTGGCCTATAAAACTGCTTGGGACATAAAATTTTCAAAATCCGCCGACTGACACGCCCACAATTAAATAAAATATTTTTTTTGAAAAACCAAAATTTGAGCTAGGGAGCTGAAATTTTTAATATATACTCTCTAGGGGCCCTTTATGCTCATGTGTAAATATTTTCAAAATCCGCCTATTGACACGCCCACAATTATTTTTATTTTATTTTTGAAAGTCCAAATTTGAGCTAGGGAGCTGAAAATTATAGTATATACTCTCTAGGTGCCCTTTATGCTCATACTTAAATTTTTTTTAAATCCGCCTACTGACACGCCCACAATTAAATAAAATAATTTTATTGAAAAACCAAAGTTTGAGCTAGGGAGCGTTTTTATTTACAAAAGCTTAGTTTTTTCGATAAAATCCTTTAAATTTTTGTCACGCCCACTTATGAGATATAGGAATAAGAATAGGGTATCCAACAGTTCGCCCAAGCGGACTGTAGCCCGCCCCTATGTTTTTATACAGGTTTTATTAAGGAGGTTTTCCAAAGGTAATAATTTTCCAGTATAATGGATAATTCAAAGAGATATTTAAGAAAGTATTGGCAGGACTGCATTGTTTAAGATATTGATATTCGGAATTCAGAGAAGAAATAAATGTTCAAACTGTTTCCAAATCAAATTGAAAATTGCTAATAGCTATAAGGGAACAGCTATTAGAAAAACTTAAATCTTTGTTAACAATTTGAAGAGGAGTATCGCTGAGTGACTTACTAAATTGATCAGCAAACATATTCAGCCTTATTTATAAACATATTTAAAGGAGTGTATAAAGTTTTGAATGCTCTAAAATGCCTCTGAACGCAAAAACCTTATTCATAAAACGTATGCAACGTTGTATAAAGGCTGCACAAGTTGAACCCGTTTGGTGGTTAATAAGTGCCTGTATAAGGATTTTTGACGTGATCTTTGGGGCTTACTACCCAAATGAAATGTACATAGAGAGTTCGCTCCGGTCTGGCTCTATCCCCTCGGAAGCATTTACCCATATTGATGCAAAAGGGCTGGTCCAGACGAGGAATGGTATCCCGGTATTATACCACCGCTACCGCTGCGCGAGAGATAAGCGGCTCATCCACGGAGGCCGGACTCGCCAACTTGTGGAAGGTGGTTGACGCTGTAAGGCTTCAGTCGGCTCACGAGGCGCATTTGCACGTTGACAACTGCCAGACAATCGGAAAGCAATTAGGTTTTTGACCAATTGTTGCGTAAGGCAACGAGTGCTCAGATTTCCAATTATAGTTGGAATATGTTAAGTAGTTTAAATAAGTAGAATAGGTAGTTTTTAATTTGTTTTATATAAAATATAAAATCTATATAATGATGCCAAGTTTTTTTTTAATTTTCTCGATGAATATTTATGTAAGATTGGTTCGTAAAATTGTTTTTAGGCCGAAAGGCAATAATTATAAGGTTATAGTTACGCTTAGAACGTCTGCATAAAGACAATTAATTTAGAGTTAGTATCCTGTTAATTTTAAGTTAGGTTTAATAACAAAAATGAATTTCAAAAAAAAGAATGCTTTTGTATCAAAATGTAATTTTCTCCTTCTATCTCAATTCAATGCATTTTATTTAGTAACAATGTTTTCAAAAATGTCTGTGAATGCACATTTTACTATTAAGAGATTTGATACATTGGGCCCTAGCGAGGTAGCCGTCGAAGCAGAAATTTTCTCCGAAATGGTCCGAATCAGAGAATATTTGCTTCGAGGTAATCTTCCAAACAACTATTCGGACCATTTTTCCGACAAAATCTAACGCGTACCGGCAGTATGCGTTGTAGTACGAGGAAGTCCATTTTTTCATGTTTTTGACACAAGTTTTTTCCGAAATCGTCCGCCAACACAAATTGAATCACCGACAAAGTATGCTTTGCGGAAAATGTTCCGCTCCGACGGTTACCTCGCTAGGGCAGTTTATATTTCTAATGATACATTTTCTTGTATGGCAAATAATAAATAACTATAATGATTCATTTGACAAAAAAAAAATAAAAAAAATAGTCAAATAAATAAATAAATAGATAAATAAATAAATAAATTGATAATGAAATAAATACATAAATAAATAAATAAATAAATATATGGATAATTAAGTAAATTATTGATAAATAAGTAGTAAATGACAGCAAACGCAATAAATATTTACACAGAAATATCACAGATTAAACATTTAGCTGGTTTATGAGAGGATTCTCAGAACTATCACAGCTGTTTTTAAAATTAGCTGTAAGTTTTCGAATCCCATTGCAAATCAATTCAACATTCTCTTCCACTCTTCTGTGGAGATCTGTGGTTGAATTATGAAAGGGCAGATTTAACATCATTTTTAAAACTTTGTTTTGTGATACCTGCAACTTCTTTAAATGGCATCTTGCTGCAGTACAGCATATTGAACACCCATAGAATAGGATAGCCTGGAAAATTACTTTATAAATTATTATCTTATTGTCGTTTGTGAGTGAAGATTTTCTATTAATGAAAGGGTAAAGCATCTTAATTGGAATACACATTTTCCTTAACGTACTTTGAATATGTTGATCGAATGTAAGTTTTGTATCAAGGTGGACTCCGAGATACTTTATGGATTGCTCCCATGGTATCGTGTTACCATTTATTTGAAGCTGTCTGCTGGGAAGATAGCAAGCTTTTCTTTTCCGTGTGAAAAAGAGGTCTTGCGTGTTCCTAACATTCAGCTTAATAATCTGTTATAATATTTTTCAAGTACATATTTCGATCGCATATTTTAGATTGGTCAAAAAGCTAAAATGGCTGCTTCACATTGCGGAAGAATTGGAAAATCTGAAGTATAGATATTGAATAGGGTTGGACCTAAGACTGAGCCTTATGGCACACCAGAATCAAAAAATAACATGTTAGAAACACCACAATTTACTTGCACCTGAAAACATCTATTTCATAAGAAGCTCTGAACACTCCTTCTATCATGCTAGGATTTTAATACATCAAAATTAATATCCGCTTAGGATATGTTAAAAACATGTTTAAAAAACATGTCGACCAAAAAGGATTGTGCAGCTCTTGATGCAGAAATTTAGAGGCATTTTCACTTTTTTGTATATTTTGTTATTAATTAATTGTTTTTGTTTCTTTGTATTTAGTAGTATAAATAGTATGTTAGAAAACTGTTCGGCTTGATTTCTTTCCAAACAAAAATATTTTTTTTGCACAACAACGCGATTCTCACGGTTCACTTTTATTTTTTGTACGCGATCCTATTATTTTGTTGACTTTTTAGTATTCAAAACTAGTGTTTGGATCTTGATTCTGGAACTTTTTTTTGTTAAAATTTGCTTTATACCTTACTTTTTTGCTTTATATTTACGAAATATTCGCGCCAAAAGTATCTCTTGCCATAGAAATTCGCCAATGTTTTCCATTCAGTTGTATGTTTTTTTATTCCTTTTGCATTTGACACTGACGTTGTCGCGAAGTACTCTATTCTAAAATGTCCTCAAATCCAAATATGGCATTCTCGATTCCGATACTTACTTGAATTTTTTGTAACTGATAGCCAAACCGAATGTAAAATACTACTAGACTGAAATATTTCTTTCTACTCGAAATTCGTGACCTCAAATCGATGTTTGACAGATAGATTCGCTTACATCAAAATTTTAATTGTAACTAATTTCCGCAACTTTTCAATGTGGCATAATTAAATTCAATTTTAATTCATAATAAATATGAATTTAACCGGCATTTTATTTCATGACAAACAAAATGCCTGGTCCTTAATAAATCGCTTCCGCACGTAGGTACATATTTTCGATGAGTAGCAATTCCACTGTAGTTCTACCAAACAAATTAAACAATAATATGCAATAAGCTCTTATGACAGTCATGAAAGTTAAATTATTTAATACATATTCCATTCACATAACGTAGCTTGTTCAATTTAGGATAATCTGTGTATAATTTGCTCAATGAATTTTGATTTGATTGTTCATTGCAAAAATGTTTATATTTTCCAAATGCATCATTACAATCCAGCAAATTATTATTTATTTATTTCAATTTCGCGGTTCATTGTGAGCTTTTTGTTGTGTTCGCGATAAATGGTGCAAAACGCTGTGTCCACGTAGTTGGAGCGTGTTACTGTGTATCAGCTGTTTTGTTTGACTCTATTGAATGCTCTTAATCTATAAAACACCACGTTTAACATGTACGTGACGCATGTACATTTATCTGTAGTAGTATATGCATGTTTTCCTTCTTTTTCTTTTTTGGTGGATTGAGTTCTCACATCATACGATGTCTGACTCTCCCACTTTTATACCCTAACCTTAGGTGAAATGTTTGGTCTTGCCGAACCAGAACACGCACACGCGCCTTGTGGTCTGATAGCTGATGCATTGGCTTGTTACTCTTGTTAGTTGTTCTTTTTATATCTTTCGATATTCTAAGAGAGAGAGAGGAAATCTGTGGGTATAGCTTTTTGCGTAACAGCTGTTTTGTTTAGTTGGCGGGTGTTTTTATTTTTGCGTTGACCTAACTGAAGCTGTTCTCTTGCTTTCGTATCCGAGCTGAATATTTATGAAAGATGGAAACAGTGGCATGTTAAATGGAAGTGCCGTGTGTGCTCTTAAATTGAAGGTGATTGTGTTTTTGTACTCCTCTCCTAGTTATGCTATGATGGTATATAATGTATAAAACTGAAGAGAGTTGAATTAGACTTTTTAGAGAATAGTATGAATAAGCCGGTAAAATGTTAATCACGCCATAGGTATATTTTGTTTGTATGCGCGAATCGTTACATTATGCTACCCACAGGGCCATGGGAGTACGTGTTAATAATAATTAATGTTGTTATTTCGCACATTATTTTCATATTTGCATTAAAATTAGAACTCAAGTAGGTATATATGAGTGAAATGTGTCAAACAAATTGAAATTGTTTGTCAATTGAGCGTTGCACTTCACCTCAAGTCTTTGAATAAATGATGCACAACATTCATAAGCAAACGATCCGAAACGGCAGTCGATGAATAGTGTTGTTGATCGTATTTAATTTAAAAATTGTTTCCTTACTCCGCAATATTTCATAGCTTACCATCTATCACTTTTCATAGAAAGAAAGAAATATAGAATACCATTAAATGTACATTGGGCATTTCATAGCTTACTATTTCAATTGTGGAAATGTCATAGAGCGAAGCACTTCATAAAAATGACAGCTCATAGATTTCTATCCATAGAATGCTATGAAATGAGCAATAGGTATATAGAATGCAATTTTTCATAGAATACTATTCGTAGTCTCCACGAGCAATTTTCATAGAACGCTATATTGCATTCTATAAAATATTGCTCGTGGAGACGCCGTGTTGTGTCGTTTTCCATTGGTCCACTTGGAGTACTCTTTTGTTCTTCCGGACAGAAAAAACACTTCCAAAATTTTACATTTGACCACTCGGTGGAGGTACTCCTTTGGACTGATTTTTGCTTCCCCATTTCATTTCGGAATCCACTCAGATACACTAATACACATTAACTCTTACATCGGACTACTTGTCAAAGCCATTATGAAAAAAGGTGAATTTTTTTGTTTATGCCATTTTCCTTGTTCAGATTTCACCAACACATGCTCAATAGAGTAGCAGACGATTTTCGATGTTCCAATAGAATCCAGAAGGAGTGAACCAATGGAGAACGACATTACATAGCTCTACAAGCTTCGATTTGGCCAGCTGGCTCTAATATTAAGAATAGTTGAGCAGTGAGCTGTGTTGTGATTCCACTTTTGTGTTTTTTTTATTTGTTCTGATTTTCATTGTATTCCTTTGAAATTGATCGATTTACCTTTATGTTTACTTGTGAATTAATTGATTTGCGATCTACAACAACAAACGAGTATGGCTATCCAACTTGATCAAACTTGTAAACCTGACCGAACCCCTATATTTACTCTTTCCAAAATGATTTATGTGTGTACCGAACGTACGCGCAAACAAGACAACTGATTGTAAGTATTTGGCAATACTGACTGACGATTACGATCATTTACAAAAACTCGAACCAGCCAAAGGTTATGGCTGAAACAGATATGCAGCAAAATGACACATTGCTTACTGCATGACAACCGTTGCTGCATAGTAGTGGAACAGCACAATTTGGTACAACTTTTCCGGTTTGACGTTTTGTGCTGTGCAATTCAACGATATTACCTAGCATTTTAGTCTTGTTTGGTCGTTCAGTGATATTAAGGTCAGGTAGAAAGCATACTGAATGATGGATTTCTTACTGTACATGTATTTTATGTACGCACTGCATGCATTACTGCGTGCATCATTGCTGCATGGTTCAGGCATTAGAAATCAAATTGCACCGCATTTTGTTTATGTTTTGGACTCCATACACTGCCAGCCACATTACCTCCATGTCATACACACACAGTCTTCATTTGTATAACTGCTCGCCAGCAATTCAAATATTTGCAAGCCAACAATTTTTTTCTGCTGTTTGCAAATCCTTCCACTTAACTTCGATTCGAACTCAGAAAATAAGGGCAGGCCTCCAGAATTTGAATTACTTCGTCGCTGAGGCCAATCATATGCTCGTTCTGCTGCATTTGTGTGATCCATTAGCTCTAAGGCCTGCTTCTCTTTCGCGTTTGTATGGAAACGTTGATAGATTTTGCCTTTTTGACAGAGTTCGTAGTATCTTTCCTTTGAACATGAGAGTACCAACTTAGGCGGTTGCGCTCCATTTTTTTCTAGATAGGTTCTTTGACGTGAAGGCTTCCTCGGATCTTGGAACTTCATATTCGATAAATCTTTGTTACTCCTGCTGTCATGCGAACCATCTTCATCTCAGCTGCCGTTAATTTGCCCTCATACTTTTTGTTCGCTGCCCAACACTGTGAACCATATGTGAGTACCGGACGCACAACTGCGATGTAGAGTCTTCCTTTCATCTTAGGGGCATTTTTCGGTCACAGAAGATGCTGAGTTTTCCCGCCATTGAATCAACCCTACGCTTACGCGATGTTTTAATGTCGTCACCGCAGCTTGCTTCGCTATTGATAATAGATCCTAGATATTTTAACTTTTCGCATTTTGGAATCACTCTTGCATTCATATAAATGTCTGGAATAGGTCGTCCTGGATCAGACAAAGGACAGCACAAGTGTTTTGTTTTTTCGAACTAATACAATACCAATTCCCCTTCAAAACTTCCGCCCATACATCAATTGCTCATTGCAGTGACTTTTGATCCTCGCTAATGTTCGCTTCATCGTCAGTTTGGAGTCCGTCACTTTTTCTTCAAGCAGATAATCAAACACTGTAATAAATATCCCCTAGTATACGTCGAACGGGGCATCTTACTCTTGTCATTACTCCCTCATGTACATGTAACATGCTCATCTGTACGTAGCTTTCTGGAACTCGTCGTTGTCTTAACGCCACCCATAACAGATCCCTTGGTTGTCTATCAAGGCCTTCTCAAAATGAACTAACATCATTTGCAAATCCTACTTTGAACCTTCATCCAACACCTGCTCAACGATCTTCATGGTGCGTGACATCAGCTTGATGGAGCGGTAATTTTCACAGTCTCGTGTATCGCCTTTTCCTTTGTACAAAGGAAGAAGAACACTTTCCCTCCACTGGTTAGGCATTGGTTCGCCTTTCGTCAGTGTGGAGATGAGAATCATGAGCCATTTGAACCCGATGTCTCACATCTTTTTTGCAGAACTCTGGGGGTATCTCGTATTTCGTTTCTTGGAGTCTCCGCCTTACTAACTTCTTCGACAGTAATGTCGTGTAAATCTTCATTGTTAGGGACAGCTGTTGGAAAATATATGCGAGGCAATTGTTCATTTAGAAGTCCTCCACAATACTGGTGCCACATGTGTAGTATTTTTTCGTCATCCACAAGAAGCAGCAGTTGAGCACTGTTGGTAAACTTTGGCTAATGGATTTCCTGGGCATTTCTCCTTCTCTGAGCGGCTCTTTTGAAAATGATTGTGCCCCTATTTAAGCTGGTTTATCGCAGTTCGTGGAAAGCCTAGTTTCTATCACCAGCCGAAGAAGAAATTTCTTCTAACTCCCGATACAGGCCCTCCACACAGTTTGCTTGAATTTGAGCGCACTTTCGGTTTGAGAAGCTCTTGCAAAGTCTGTATTCCAATTCTAATGGAGCCTTGTCATCTCCATTATTAGTGGGGAACTTTCAAGCTTTGCCGCTTTCTTCCGACGTTTTTTTTTTTTATATAATGTACTCTCACTAAAGGGATTTTTGAATACCCTTATAATGTAATAGCTACACAACCAGCGCTGCCACTTTGCTAGTGGCAAAACTGCTACGCGATTTCCAATTTGCAACGCACTCTCCCTAAAACCGTCTATTTTGCTACTTTTTTTTAAAGCACGAAGTTTCAACATAAATCTTGGAATTTTTCTTAAAAAAAAAAATAAACGAAAGTATATTCACTCACTTTCCCACACCAACTTATATTCTTTTCTAACATACCCAACAAATACCCATTTCTTCGGATGTGTTAGTGTTTGAATTTGACTGGAATTTGGAATCGGTCTGGAATTTTTTCAGATTTGAGCTTGACAAATAACAAGGAGACAAACTCATTTAAAATAGAGACAGTAGATAAAATAATGGCAGCAAAATGTTTGATTTTAAAAAGAAACGAAATATGGGTGTCGAATCTTTAATTTTTTTCTAAAAGGTACTTAAAAACTTAATTTTTGAACTTTAAAAAAAACTGTATTAATCTAAAAGACTTGCCGGAATTTCTATGTGAGCACAATTAATAGTGCTATTGGTACAAAGATCCTACATTTATAATTTTGTGATATGAAATATTTTTTTTCTAAGGCAATGCATGCAAAGCGCCTTTAAAGTGAAGTTTTTAATGTTATTTTTTTTTTTTGTTTTTTTGTTTATAATTTTGTAAAATATATAGTTTACCAACTATACTTGTACTAGTCCTTAAAAACATATTTACTTTGAATAAAAAGAATTAAGTGTTTTTTTATTTGTTTGCGAAAGAAAATGATATTTTGGACTTTTGAGTTTTGCTACACAAATTTGCTACTCAAATTTTCCCTTGTGGCAGCACTGTACACAACTCGGGCGTTGAGGAAATTAGGGTTAGAAGATAGGGAAAGATGCCAATGCACGTTGGTTTTAGTTGTTTTAGCTTTCTCTGTCCACCATGTTTCTTTGCCGTGTTGATAGTGTCCTTTTGAAATGATTTGGATCTATCCAAGCAAGGTCGTTGTAGGGAATTACACATAGCTTGTGCTTTGCAATCTGCATAGAGATGAATTTGCATATTTGCAATAAATGCTTCGCCTTTGTCCTTGTCCAGTTTGTACCATGTGATTTTCCCTTTAGAATTCATTTTATCACACGCAAACAGACTGAACACTTGTTGCTTGTTTTTGTGACGTTTGCATCTCTACTCGCATACAGTACCTACTTGGTCATTGACCATTCTTAAATCCTTGTATGTGTGTAGGTACATATGTATATGTATATATGAAATATAGGTGTTTTTTAATAAAATGCACCTTAAAAATTTATCATTTACAACACGCCATACAATTGTTTATAATAACATTTAATTATATGTCTTGTTTGTTCATAAAATTTAAGTATGCCAGAAATTATATTGTTTACAACAATAAATAATAGTTTTTAATTATAAATAATTTTTCGAAATTAAAATAAATTTGTATATGGTTAGACGTAATTCGTTTAAAAAAAATGCTTGTTGCTTGTATTAATCGCACTATTTAAGAGAATCGCTTTCGAAAGTTCATTCAATTCAAAAGTTCTCTCAGAACTCGGTTAACAATTTTCGCATTGCTTTGAAGTTACACGCAGTGTTGTTGTTTTTAAGGAATACCATCCTCAAATTGGCCATATCCTCAGTAAACTGAGCTTTTCTCCTCAGTATACTTTTTTCAATTGAACATTTAAGAACAATCTACTTGTCAACGACCGGACTATTATATATCCACATCCACATAATACCTATATACTATCAAGCGAAATAAAATTTGTCCATTTTTTTGGTATGAAACTATTTTTTTTTACAAATAAACTTTAATAATAAATTTAACAAACAACAAGCAAACAAATAAGCAACTTAAAACTAAAAATTAATGTATATGTAATATGATGCTTTCACAAACAACCTCAGTTACTTCTGAAGTGCAAAATTTAAGGTGCGTGAGAAAACATACCTTTTTTTCTAGTTTTTATAAAAAAAAATTATGTCGTAATCATTGTTTTTTTTTTTTAAATATTTTTTTTAGTCACGTGACGAAGAAAATGCGCACGTGTGTGAAGAAAAGGAAGTGCATAAGTGTGTTACTAGAGGCTTAAGTATCTTGTACATATTGAAAAAATAAAACAGCAACCGGATATTGTTTTCGGTTCGAAATTTATTGATTTATCCTAACGACATGCTGTCATCTTTGTGTATCCATTTTCATTTGAAATTCGCAAATGAAAAACAAATACTGCTTCTCCTTAAAGGCGACACAAGCAATGTCTCTTCCTTGAGCAACGGGAGTATACATCATAATTTTATAAATTAAAATGGCTTCTGCGTAACACAACTGTTGAATTAGACGGCAACGACGTCTTTTATTAATCAAAATTGTTTGCATTGTAGCGTCTTCCGACTACCGGCTTTTTAGTGACCTTAATTGCTTGTCTACAGTAGTTGTGGAATTTATTATCAAAGTTAAGCTGGGTGTATATTCTAATAAGCCTGCAATTACTAACTGAAAAAAAGCAAACAAACGAAAAGTTTGTGTGGTTATTGATTATATTTCTTATGCTGAACCTGTGGAGATGGGGATACTTGGCCGAATAATTCTAATATCAACGAGAATAGGACAGTGTATAACACATACCAAAATAATATAGATACTCGTATCTACGAGCATGGTGATGATGCAGAAGCTTTCTATTCAGTCAACGTTGGATAGGTGCTTGATGTCTTGTCATCTGTGTCAAACTAAATTATTTATTCGACGACATTGCGCATATCGATAACAAGAATCTTTCAAGTAAACAATTGGAAACGAAGGAAAATGAAAGTAGATCAGCAATTGGAATGGAAATTAAAAAAAAAATTACAAAGGAAATAGAAATATATACAATTATTTTCTATCTGTTTATTTTTTTAAGTTTAAGAGCCATTTAAATTTAATTGGAATTAGAGAGAATAGGCAATTGTGAAAAGTTATCATAATTCAAACACAGATAAAAGGGTTATTCAAGCCAAATGAAATCATATGCACTTCTCAATCTTATGTGCTTCCTAGTTCGCAGATTCTTTGGTTAATTCAAATGAACGCGTTGTACCGCACTTAAGTATGCTAACATGATCGGAATCCAATGAGCTTAACATAAATTGCCGTTCCAGCTCCACGCCCGAAGATGAGGCACGTGAATCTGGAACCGCATATGAAAAGCTGAGCGTATACTGTCATCAGCGAAGGATTGAATAGACCTTTTCACCAAGCTATCTCTTTCTGAAATGCCGAATCCCTTTCTTAAACGTCAGAAGCAAATTGAATGATAAAACTGCAGAAATTTGCACAAATCGTATGGAATAATCATTGTGATTGTTAATGAAGTGAATATTAAAGTGAAAACAGAAGCTATTGAAGGGTAAAAAGAAACAAATTAGAGAAAACACGTGAGAAAGTATGTTACAGCAAAAAAAACAATAAAAACACTGTACATGTTTACCTAAAATTCAAAAATGTGTGTGAATAAAAAGTAAAAATTTACGCTTAGAAAACTTTTCAACTTATTTGCTTCGAAACAAAAATATTTTTTTTTGCCACAACGCGATTGTCACGGTTTCACTTTTATTTTTTGTACAGAATCTCAATATATTGTTAACTTTTTAGTATTCTAAAATAGTGATTGAATACTCCTTAGTTCTTTAAATTTGTTTTTGTTATAATTCGCTTTAATATAAACTTATTACGAGATATTCGCGACAACACACATTTTTTGCCACAACTACGCGATTCTCACTTTTTCAGTTTTATTTTTTGTACACAATCATGTTATAATGTTAACTTTTTTATATTCCAAAACGTGGTTTGGATACTTCTTCTTAGTTCTGGAACTTTTTTTTGTTAAAATAAACTTTTTAGGAAATATTCGCGAAGAACGTATTTCCCGCCATGCAAATTCGCCATTGTTTTCCTTCATTACATTCAGCTGTGTGTTTTTTTTTGTGTTCATTTGAAGCTGACGCTGCCGTGAGGAACTATATTGGATTAGAAGTAACAGACAGGAGATCAATAGTCTAGTGAACAAAATTGAGTCAGAATATTCGCTGTTTGATGTTTCCGTGCCAGTGAGATTACGTTTTCCCGGAGTGTGGAGAATATTGCTGCCGTAGAGGCGTCCGTCGCAAACCAGCCAAATCAGTCAATTTCACGGCGTTCTCAACAATTGGGCCTCTCCCAGACCACATTATAGCGAATTTTGCGTAAGGATCTTGGCCTACACCCTTACAAGATCAAGCTGACTCAAGAATTAAAGCCACTTGATCATATGAAGCGACGTACGTTCTCGAATTGGGTTCTGGACATGATGGAAGAAAATGAAGATTTTCATCGCAAAATCATCTTCAGCGATGAAGCGCATTTTTGGTTGAACGGCTTCGTCAATAAGCAAAATGTGCGTAACTGGACAGGTGAGAAACACATGAAACATGAAACAGCACTTCATCCGCAAAAAGTCACTGTTTGGTGCAGTTTTCATTTCGGTGTCGTCAGTAGGCCGTTTTTTCGTCGATGAAAATGACCGTCAAATTGTGGTAAATGGTATTCGCTACAGAGGCATGTGGAAACGTTATTTCTTTGAGCAATTGCATGAATTGGACATCATTGATATGTGTTTCCAACAAGACGGTACCACAAGCCACACAGCGGTTGCAACAATCGAGCTATTGAAGTCTCAGTTCGGTAAACGTGTTATCTCGAGAAACGGACCCGTCTATTGCCCGCCGACATTGTGTGATTTAACGCCTCTAGACTTTTTTTTACGGGGCTACATTAAACATTGGTCTTTGCCAACAAGCCGGCGACGTTGGAGGAGCTCAGAGCCAATACTGAACGAGAAATAGCGGCCGTATCGGTCGAAATGTGTGGCCGAGTCATCAAAAATTGGAATAGAACCCCCCCCCCCCCCTCCTTTGCTCCGACTTCATTTTTTTTAAATATTGTAAAACATAATAAAAAATGGTGTCAATATTGAAAGTGATAATTTTACTATGCATTTTAAAGTGATAGGACTCAAAATATTTGTATTAAATTTTAGCTCATTTGAATAGACCCCCACATAAAAAATGCATTTAGGAATAGTTTAACACTCTTAAGTTTAGGTAAATATTAAGGAACACAATTTTAATTAAATTCAAGAACAAAATGACAAAAATTAGTAATGGGTTCATCCACCCTGGTTATAAATAACCTCAAAAGCTCTGTTAAGCAGAGAATCATACAGTTTCTTGATATAATCCAATGAAATGGAGGCCCACCTACATTTAATTGCTTCTATAAGTTCATTTTTATTTGATAATTTTTTGCCCGATTTGTAGACCTTCCGAACAAGCCATCCCCAAACATTTTCGATGATGTTCAAATCCGGCGAGTATGGTAGCCAGCCCGAAATTGAGACACTTTGGCGCTCAAGCTAAAGTTTTACCACCCTGGCGTTGTGTATTGGTGCATTATCCTGTTGTAGTTTCCACGGCAAGTCACCAAACAGCTCATTCATGGAAGGGGAAACCTTCTCGAGTACGCCAATGTAAGATTGCGCATTCATACGAGGAGTCACAACCTGCAATTCTAAAGTGCCATAGTACGTTATGGCTTCCCAAACCATAACACTGCCCACTCGGCTGTGTAATCCACCCAATTGATGCTCCTCTTTTCGCAAATCATGGAAGTAGTAGTTAAATCCGTTAGGACCCTCAAAATGAATTTTTCTTTCATCGGAGAAAACAACACGGTACCAATCCTTACTACAGGTCATTTCAGCGCGACAGAAACAAAGACGTTGTTCCTTACGGGAAGGGTTAAGCGGTAATTTTTTGTTTAGCTTTAAACGCTTAAAGTGTTTAGCCTTTGAAATAACCCGCTTTACCGTAGAAACACTAGCTATAACACTACTTTTTTCCTTTATTTTGACTGCAGAATCGTGCGAATTTGACGCGAGTCCCAAAATTGCTCTTTTGTCAGCAGCGGTAACGGCATAAACAGTTCGCCCTCTTAGGTTTTTACCATACTTGGACTCATTGCGTAGAAATGTTGATATTAATCTTGCGACTTCGTTGCATTTTTTTTTTAGCTATTTGGTGAATGGACAAGTCACACTCGCGATAAGCTTTGATTTTAGTTTTCTCGTCCCGGCCAATGATTTACCACCTCCCATTTTGACTGTAATTATTTGCAAATAACTAAAATATATTAGAGAACATTTTTGCATAACTACCTGCCTTGGCTTGCATGTGAAAACTAATATTATATGGAGTGGTTCTATTCAAGTGAACCAATATGAAACTACCTTTTCGCAGTAATTCAACAATAACTTTGTAACGGAATATTTCCAATGCATGATCTTGCTCAGGGAGAAGATGTTTTGAAAGATAAACAAAATATCAAAGCAACGCATCTTGATGACTGGCTTTATAGTCAGTTGTATTATGTAGGAAAGGGGGTTCTATTCAAGTGAGCGGCACTGTGTGAACGAAGTCTAATTCCATTCATAAATGTTTTGATAGTAATTCAAGCAAATATTTTTTTTTTGAAATCAGGTAGTTTGCATTTTATTTAAAAAAGAAGTTGTCAAGTTCTTAATAAAAGACCCTATATTTTTAAGCGTTAATTTATTAAGATGCTAATCATTTAAATTATAAATCCTCGTCATGCGACTTTTTCCTTCCATAGTTAGTCCCATTCGTATCTTAGTTCGAGTTCGTAACTTTATTACGAGGGATGCTATGATAGACGTGTATATTTCATGAATTCAGAACCAACAAGTGGTAGGAATGATAAAACAAAGATAAGAGAAGACTAATAGGGCGACCAAGCAAACAATATATCGATGACTTGAAACATCAATAATATCCCACTCGTGAACGCATATTCGAATGTATTACGCAGTAGAACATTGTATATGAGTATTGCGCATCGTCATCAAGTCTTTTGTTTTCATACTAAAGTGCTTAAATCAAAAGGTCGTATGTACTCCCTAATAACCCCGCTGTTTTTGATTAGATTGAACTCAATTTCTCGATAACAGAAGAACTTACAAATGCCATTCCATTCGTAAGGGTAGAATGTAATGCTCCTGCCTCTATCATTCGACACGTGCAACCTGCATTTGGCTTACAAAGCTACAGCATACAGATTATAGTCTATTTCAAAGAAAACTGAACTTCTCCAACATAAATAAACTCTTTTGTAACGTGTGCCTGCGAACTTCTATTGAGAAAACATGTACCTACTTTTCTTGTAACGGTAGATACTATAAAATGCATGCTCATCTTGGTGGCGTGATATACATATATATTCGTTGTAATCTCGCTATGGAAATCCACTCGGGCGTATGTGTAATAATCCCATTCTTTTGAAGTGTCACACTATTTTTCTCCGGACACAAACACTAAATTCGTGCTACCTCTGTATGACGATTGGGTATGGTCTCATACTATATATGTATGCACATATCAATATCGTGTCATCGTTTATTCTCGTAAAGTATCGTCACCTCATGCCACGTCTCAGTCACAAGGCCAAGTTCAAGAAAATTCTGTTCTGTGTATTCCTCTGTATTTGCACTATTGTCATGTAATTTTCCATCAATTCGATTCATTTTTACTTGGACATTTGATATTGAAGTCCTATACTTGATAGATTTGCAGTTTTTTTTTTAGGTTTTGCGTCAAAGATTTTGTATATTCTCCTATCGTTGTCGAGCAAAAACTATAATGTATATATGCATGCCAATCTGCGGAGAAAAACAGAGCGACATTTTTATTAGTCTTATTGACGTCAATTAACGACTTAATTTGATTTGTATTATTTTTTTATTTGCAGTGATAACATGGCACCGAACGCAACAACAGCCACGCAAGCTTTAGGCGAGGCTCTAGCATCTTCCTGTGGAGCTGCCGGTGATAATAAAAATAGCAAAGTTGAAGCAACAGGCGTACTCTACGAATGCGATGCAGAGACAATCGATGGCGGACTGGTAAAAGATATTGAGAAATTAAAACATGCCGAGAGGCGAAAACTTAAATTGGTCTGGAGAAATATTATCGCCTTTACATACCTGCACTTGGCGGCCGTTTATGGAGCTTGGCTATTGTTGACATCGGCCAAATGGCCAACAGTAGCTTTTGGTGAGTTTTAAAAATGCAATATTACTGCGAAATGTTTACAATTGTTGATCTGGCAGTCCAATGAAGTGTCCTTTAATGTATCTAACAAGATTGTTAAGCGCGTTTAACGAAGCCTTTGTGCGACTGCAGATTTTACCTTGTTGTTAACAATGTTTATCCTTCATTTGACTTTTCAAATACCTTCGAAGGAAAAACTGCAGTAGAAACTTGTGGCTTTTATGAATTCTGCTGAGTCGACAGTCGCCTCTTTCAAATATTCAGGGTTGGTAGAGTAGTCCTGTGTAAACTTGTGCATTTTCCGCAAATTGACACCTAAGTTCCTGGTTAGAATAAGAAAACTAATGTAACACAGGCTTCAGATTTGGTAAAGCAAAACGTTTCAAGGACGCTTTTATCTTGTATGTCTCGAATTTCTTTACAAAGAAATAGGTTAGGAAAGGTAGATGGATGTCCTTGTGACTGGTGTCACGGCCACTGGGGTCCATTTGGGATTCTTTAAAAATTTTGCGAACCTGAAAAAGAGAAATAAAAGAAACCGCTGTTTAACAGCTCAGTAATTCGCTTTAGAAGAACCACCCGTATTCATATGTGAATTTCAGAAGTTTCTTTAGCTGCCAAGAATTTTCAATCTTTTTGTTCTAAGGGCAGTCATTTGCATAGTAGGTGACGTATAGATTCTATTTCTTCAACGTCCCTGCACCTCCTGTAGTAGTCGTTGTGCAGCATGCCCAGCAGCTCCGCGTGTAGATCCACTACGCAGTGTTCTGTGAGGACCCCTGAGAAATAAGGCCTAAAGGTTCATAATAAAGTGCATACATGATTATTTTATAGAAATCACTTACAATAGCTTTTTGAATACAACATTACAAATCATCAGGCAGAGAACAATTGAAATGATTTTATATTATTTTAGGACTCCAAGGTATAAAATAATAAATGATTTACTCACTGAATAGTTTTGACTTTTCACTCTTTATGGCAAAACAAGTTCATGGGTTATTGTGCGGTTGTGAAATATCGTAGCTCTTATAACTTGTAACCCAAAACAGTACATTTTGTTATAGTACAAAACGATCCAATACTAGAACTGCAGCCAAGACACCTCAATCTGATGAGGATGAATTAGAAGAGAACCCAAAAATAAAGTAAAATAAATTTGTCACGAATAGGTCTTGCACGACCTATGGACTTGTTGTGTACGTAATTGAATGTATGAACCGAATGTGCGAATGTATGTTAAAATAAAAAGAGTGTAAAATGTCTTGTTCTTAATCTTAGCTTTATTTAATTCAATATTAGTTCTTGCCTCGTGGATGGTTGAAACGAAAAAGGCCGACGATTCGTGGATACTTCAAATGCTCGTGGCGTTCTTCGTTCACTTTTATTTATGCAGCTGAATCTGTTAGTAAAATGCTGCCAAATTGTTTATACTTAGATGTAACTTAATGCTAACGTAACAGGACCTATGGTCAAGCTTTTACAAACATTCGTGTATTTAAATCGCTCTTTGCATTACACCATGGTGGAGATGTCTCTCTCTCTCTCTCTCTCTCCATCTCCCCCTCTCTCTCTCTCTCTCTCACTCTGTGCTTAGATATGTCTGCCCTTTTTAACTTCCAAATGGAAGTTCTTGTTATGGGGCCGATTTTGTGAATCGCGGATTACCGTGTCCGGTGAGAAACTGTATGACGTAGTAGTTAAATCACCTTGTTTCCGTGCCTTTGACTGGACACATTTCTTAGCAGACTTGCTTTACATATTTCGTCTTCTTCTTCTTTTGCCTCCTGTATTGTAAATTCCATGCCAGGAAGAATTTTAAATAACGAGTTCACGCGCTCCACTTTTTTTTACCTAGTGCAGGGTCGGTTGCCTAAGATTCAAGTTTTTGCGCTACGATCAGTCGTTGCTGATGATTTTTTGGTGTTCAAATCTACGAAGATGTCTTCGATAGACTCGGCACGTTAATTGTCCGCCTCCGTCCACCAGTACACTGACTTCTGTTGAAACTACTCACTCTAGGCATCGGAGCATCATATGCTAGCCGCATTAATTGCATAGTGGCTGTAGTTTTTTTTCAGCTGGGTTAGTTACTGGGGACGAAACAGGAAAAGTTAGAACTTTGAAACCCCAGTTTGGATCAAAGTTAGGACTGGATTTGGAGTAAAGCTTATTAAAATTAAGTCTACGTTATTTGGGATTACATTTGATAAACATTACTACTGGATTCCTTTATATAAACCTTGCCTGTGTTAGTCCACCTAGTAATATTGTCATCTTTCCGAAACACAAAACATCGTTGAAGGTGCTCGGCAAGCATATTTCGAAGGTATGTCAAGTCTGTAACAGGTATTGATGAATTCGACCGAAGAGATATTTTGACAGTTCCTGATGGTGGTAACGAATTTTAGCTGGAAGAATTTGTTCCGCCTTCTATTAGCGTTCCATCTTGAAGCTCGTGTTTGGATTCGATTAGGCATTCCTCCATATCCTCGTAGATCGTAGACGATGTACTGGTGGTCGATGCCTGTGTGGCGATGAATCTCCAATTTTCTATTCTTGCAGATGTCGACACCTTTGCAAAGGTGACGTCCGGGATGAATTCTTCGTTGCGCAAATTAAATTTGCCTGTGAACTTGCTGATTCTCTCATTTGGAGTGAGGTAGATGCTAATCATCAAGAGACGAAGGCTCTTTGTTTATCTTTGCCTTTTTTTATTTTATTTAGGTATTAAGCTTCTGGCTCACCAACGAAAAAGGAACTGCGACCTGTAAGATCTAAATATTGTGCCGCATGGCCCAGGAATTAGATAGATAAGATAAATATTTATTATTCCAGAATTCATTTACAATTTGTTTATGACTATTAAATTTAAGACATGGCTTAAAGCCGTCTGCCCGGGTTTGACAAAATTTTTACAATTGTTTAAAAAGATTCTTCTATAATTGCCCTCCTATATTTTAATACTATTTTACAGTAACTGTACAATTTGATCCAGTCTGAGCCATTTAAGATGGTTCTCACCTCAGCTTCTTCCAAATCTCGCTTCCCATAAATCTGTAGTCTGAACTCTTTTAAAACAGGACATCTGCCCAGAAAGTGATAGATGTTCTCCCTCTCTCGCAGATTGCACAAAGAGCAGGTTATTGGCAGGTCTTCCCGGTGTGGTATAAAATTTAAATTCAGTATCTCTCCTCTGGCCTTGAAAATCGTTGATATTAATTCCGTAGAGTATCTTTCGTTGAAATAGTTATTTTCACATAGGCTGTGGTTTAAGTGGGCATATATCCCTCGGTGAATAGAACTTTTTACCTTTTCACAACAGTCTGCGTGGATCTTCTCATCGACCGCAGAAATGATATTATTGAACTCTTCCTTCCAATGAGTAATATTTTCCGCATCTATATTTAAAGTGTGTCCGCAGAACTCTGCGAGTTTTTGCCATTCCTCGATAAACAATATTTTCGCCTGTAAAACATGATTTAATACACGTTTAGTCAACCTTTCGTCGCTCAAGGACATAATTTTTTGTATGTAGTTGAAGTGGAGTCTTAGCGTTTCCGTAAATATAGGTGACAGACCAGTTTCGACCAACAGCATATCATTAGGTGTACACTGCGGTAATTTAAAAACTCTTTTTAGGAATTATATAGTCTAGTAGCATTTCTACTTTCCGTTTAAAGCTGATAATGCTACCAGCCGAGGACTTCTTTATGTCTTCGGAACTCAATTGTTCCCTGAAGAATATCCTTCTTCTGGTTCCAGTTAAGGCTGGACATTCAAATAAACTGTGTTCAGCTTTTTCGTCTTTTTCAAGACAAGACATAAACTCTAGAGAGTCGGTCATTTTTATTTTGTTAGTGTTGTATCGTTAACCGTGGTGATCAGTATGATAACCTAATAAGTTTTTGATACCATACCGACTCAAATTTAGACATGTATTGGCATTCCTGTTAAAGGCCAGGTGTCTCGTTTGGCCTGTCTAAGAAATGGGATGCTCTTCCAAAAGGTGGTACATTTCATATCTTCCCAGCTTTTTATAGCTGCACTTGCTGCCGGTCTAGGAGTGAAAGGAGTTTCTAAGTACTTTCCGACCAATTTATTGGTTTTTTTAATTACATTCAAAATCCTCATGTCCCGGAAGCCACCGTAGTTTGGTATTGCTTAAGCCGTGAGTTTGAAGGGTATAAAATTTGAAGTCAATGGTCTGCGAGCTAAATGCATTTAACGCAGCTTAACTGCCCGTGAATATATTGATGGTGGCGCCTTTAATACCAGATGTGTTGATGTTAGTGGCGCATTTTTGAATGACGTGGAGCTCTTCCTGAAATATGCTGGGAATTTTTTCCAATAGGTATGGTTAGGTTAGGTTAGGTTACACTGTTAGTCGGCAGAAGATGTGATACCACATGAACCTATATTCCTCCTACTCGTTGAACCATATAGAGCTTTTAATAAAGCGCGACAGACTTTTAATGTTAATGTTTATGAGATCATTGAGATCATTATAAAAGAAAAATCCCAAATTGAGTTTTTTTCTTTGAGAGAGATCATGGCATGTGTAGAGAAGGTGGAGAATAGTCTCCTCCTCCTCGTCCAAGCAGCTTCTGCAGAAGTCATCTGTATAGACGACAAGCCTTGTTGCATGCTTGTCTATGAGACAGTGTCCGTGAATACGCAATTGTAGTACCAATATGCAGTCTGTTCAGAAAGATCAAAAACTTAGATCCAACTTGGGCCAAATCTGATTTGTCGATAGCCAAGTGTTGCAACTTATCCACCTAAGGTTAGTTCTCTCGATGGCCTCCCTCATTATCATGAGTTTGCATTAAGGAATTGAAATTTGCCCATAGGTATTGCGATACAAATGTTTGGTCCGTAAATTCCGGCTCCTACAACCGATTCCATTTTAGAACCATCCCTATAGCCACCGTTGTGGCTGTTTGTTGGGTTCTTACTAGCCCATGCTTTTCTATTCCGAATGTCCGTGGAGAGCTGTTATTGAGCATAATGTCTATTGAAGACGGCCTGTGACCGCACTTTCATGACAAGTTGCATAAGTTCAGCGATGTCTTGGCCTTTAATGGGAATCATTGCAGACGAAAAACATACCACGAGCCTAATGTATAATAATAGTGATGGGAATATTTTTGTCGTTTAAAGGCCAGATCCACCCAGGACTATGACTCTAGCCAATAATTGATTTATCTACAAATAAGAGACTCATTGCATCTAAGGTGTAAGAGGAAATGTTAGGCGCCTGTATTTCGCCAATAAGACTTTGACTAGTTCAGGAAAACATCATTCAAGTTGACTCCTATCACTTCTCACGGAACTTTGTTTGTTTCTGGCATGAACTTTTTCTTTATTAAAATCACTTGAGTTCTTGCGATTAAAGTTCATCGAAATCCACCAGTTGTATGATGAAATTTTGCACGCGCCGCATTTCCTGTTATTCACCGGGCTATAATAAAATCACATCATTTCATACAACTAAACAGCGGATCTAGAGGTTATCAAAGTCAACTCACAAAATCACGTGTCACTTGCGTTATCTGAAATAATTCGCAATTTGCCTGACAAAGAAATTTAACAGTTGATAAGCCATATGGCGTTTTGTTCGCGTGCCAAGCAATTATTAAATTGAGTAGCCTGTTGCTTGGCTAATCGTATGTGCTGATAGTGGCCCATTAGGCTATCTCTTACAAATTGAGTTTGATTGCGATGCCTGACATGTATTTTTACATCTTGTAACATAAAAAGTGCTCCTTCAATCACGTTTTTTCTTTTCTTTTTAGCTTTCCTTTTATACACAGTATCTGGATTGGGTATAACAGCTGGTGCCCATCGTCTTTGGGCCCATCGTTCGTATAAAGCAAAGTGGCCACTTCGAGTTATCCTAGTTATTTTCAACACAGTTGCATTCCAAGATGCTGCGTATTACTGGGCTCGAGATCATCGTGTACATCACAAATTCTCTGAGACCGATGCTGATCCGCATAATGCCACAAGGTAAATTCCCTGAAACTGCAGAAAAGTAACGAAAAATTTATATTTAATTTCTTTGAAGAGGCTTCTTCTTCTCGCATATTGGCTGGCTGCTATGCAAGAAGCATCCAGAAGTTGCTCGCAAGGGAAAGGGTGTGGATTTTTCTGATCTGAAACAGGATAAGGTTCTAATGTTCCAAAAGAAGTGAGTATGCTATGACATTAAATAAAGGTATCAATTCATTTGTTTGTTTCATGCAGGTACTACATGCTAATGATGCCAATTGCGTGCTTTCTTATTCCAACAATGGTCCCAATGTATTGCTGGGGTGAGTCATTCTTGAATTCATGGTTCGTTGCAACTATGTTCCGGTATGCATTCATTTTGAATGTTACATGGTTGGTGAATAGTGCTGCCCACAAATTTGGTGGAAAACCATACGACAGGTGAGTTAAATTATAAAATTTACTGCTTACATTTCGGATGTGTTACGGTTGCTGCGTAATCAACGACGTCAGACATTCCGTGTAACAACACCTCCCCTGAGAAAGATTTATCGTTGAAATAAAGGTTCTCCCTAATTTTTTATTGGGAAGTACAAAATTTTACACCTGAAACAACAACACACCACAAGTGATGATAAATAGGTCAACACAAGACATAAGTAGTAAAGTAAAGAGAAAAAATAAATTCGGAATAATAAATTGGAGACTTACTTTCGTGAATCCTCTTCTTCCTTAATGGCGGTGAGGCCATCGAGATAGGTGGCTTCCTCAATTCTTGGAACTTCTTTGTTATTTCTGCTGTCATACGAAGCATCTTAATCTCAGCTGCCGTTAATCTCAGCTGCACAACTGCGATGTAGAGCCTTCCTTTCAGCTTAGGGGAAGTTTTTTTCGGTCACAGAAGATGTCGAGTTTTCCCGCGACTTCATCAACCCTACGCTTACGCGATGCTCAATGTCGTCATCACAGCTTGCTTCGCTATTGACCATAGATCCCAGATTTTTGAACTTTTCGCACTTGGGAATCACTTCCATTCATATAAATGTCTGAAATAGGTCGGAGTGGATCAGAGAAGGGGCAGCACAAGTATTCTATTTTTTCGGACTATTGCGATACCCATTCCCCTTAAAAAAACTTCCACTAAATCATTAAGTGCTCGTTGCAGGGACGTTTGACACTCGATAATGATGATTGATGGCTCCATCGTCAGCAAAGAATAGCTGATGCACTTTATAGTGCGTGAGTTTTCCTTCAAGCAGATATTCATTGACTGTCATAAATATCAAGGGACTTTTGGCACTTCCCCGGTGTACACAGACTGTGATTGCGACCTCCTCGGTGACGCCAATCGGGCATATTTTTCGCATTCGGCTAATTAATACTCGCTCAACGATCTTCATGGTGTGTGACGTCAGCTTGATTGGTAATTGTCACAGTCTCGCGTATCGACTTTTCGTTTTTACAAAGGAGAAGAAAACTCTCCGGAGGTTTCTTCTTCCGTGCTATTATCGAACCTGGGGACTGGAAGTCGAAGATCCTCATTGCTGGGGCGTTATTGTCCATTCGCTACATGTGGCCGAGACAATTTAGTCGACGTGATTTAGGTTTTTGAACTGCATTCATATCTTGGCACAGCTCATAGAGTTTGCATTCGTATCTGCTATTCCATGCCATCCTCGCGCACAAAAACAAAAATCCTACGGGGTATATTTCTTTTAAAAGAACCCAATATTAGTTCGCCTTTCCTAATTATCTTCCAGCAATCGGTACCATAAAGCTGGACTGGCGGGATTAACATTCGATAGAGGAGTTTTGAACCCATTCGCCAAACCACACTGGTTTCCTAAGGAAATTCTCCGTCGGATGTCCACTAAGGTGTAATTTGTAAAGTGAACGTCTACTCCAAGGAAGTTGAACTCTTTAACTAAGTGGCATTTTGTCCTAGGCCATAAACAGAGTACTTATCCTACTTAACTTCAAGATCAACCAATTTCGCCCTTCTGCCTTAAAGTCTATGAAAATATGTGCCCTAACAAAATATCACCTCCGTATTTGAAGAGCTCCGCTGTTGAGCCATTAGCTTTATTTTTCTTAAGCTTTCTTATTCCTTAGCCAGCCTCTTATATTGGTTGGTAGTCTGTTCTTCATTGACAGGAAGTGGGTTCTGCTCTTTTCCTATCACTCCCTCTCCAAGATGCCGATTTAGCAGCTGAGGGAAATGCTGCCAACTATTCCCTAAGCTTCAGTGACTGGTTTTCCGACGCTATTGCGAAGAACCTGCGTTCCGGTTTTAACGCCAGCAGCTAGTTACTTCGCTTCTTTGTAAAATCTCTCGATGTTGTTTTGAACAGCCAAAAATCGTGCTAACTGGAGAGGCGTATTGGTTGCGGCCCAGGTCCACTCGGAATGTAGCGCCACCTAAGTAAGTAAGTTGTTTTGAACGCGAGAATCTTCGGTTTCCTTCAGCTGGAAGACTGCGTATGCCCTCTTCTTTCCACCCAAGATCTTTTTCTCATCCCTCCTCTTGGCTCGACACTCTTTGCTAGCTGCCTACGGGGGTTTCGGCTATCTCCTTGATTATTTCGCGATATCATTTTCACATATTGTTGTGCATCGCATCGGTTAGCACATGGTCGATTTGGTTGGCGGTTCGACCATCAGGAGAGCGCCATGTTGCAGAGTGTCGCTAAAGGCATTTTTAGTGCCCTTTTGATGTGGACGTGTTTATAGTCACATAGTACGGGCGTTAAGGAAATGGGGATAAGGATGACAGATTATTTGTATTTTACTGTATGTCCGAAAAAAAAGGCTCGAGGATGAGCAGTTTGGTGAAAATATCGATAAAACAGGCAGGAGACATTGCTACAATGACTAAGAGCGTCAAGCGATTTTGCTACATCGCGATCGCCTAAAAGTTTTATCGTGCGTTTTTGTATTCTGTAAAGTAGCTCCTGATATGGGATTGGGGCACAGACGTAGATATGCGTTGTACTTAAGTGTAGGCCGAATAAACGCCTAATAAATTGTAGGCAGCTCAGAGGGGGTGAAATATTTCTTGCCTCGACAATTTGCAGCGTTCTTGGCGACATCGAATATTTGGGCATTCCAACGAATGTTGTCATTAAAACACATACCGAGAATGGAACGTCTTTCGGTATCAGCGATGCGAGTGTCATTCATGGACAATAGCAGGGTGTTTGGGTTTTGCTTTAATGACAGAAGGCAGCATTGTATTTTGGTAGCATTAAATTCTACCATATTGGGTGTACCCCATTGAAATATGCTGTCAAGATCTAAATTCACCTTGCCCTTCCAGTTCCACACCCAAAGAAGAGGGGCGTTAACCAGGAAACGAATATTAAAAGCTGAGGGTACTGCCATTGGCGAAGGAATGAAATGTTGTGCTCGGAATCCACACTAGAAAAGTTTTTTTGTATACAGATGTGCTGCCAATAGACAACTGCACCTGCAAATGGTGAATGATGGCGTCTAGATAAAGATTTTTCTTTCTGTACAGGCCTTTAATACTAAAACAAATCTCGAATGTTGTTTAACAGCGCTACATGCCCTATTCTATTCTTTTTGTGTGCCAGTGCTTACTTTTTATTTTAACTTTTTAGCCCTTAATTAATTCAAATATTGGTTTTCATAGATTCATCAGTCCTTCCGAAAACAAATCCGTGGCCGTGCTTGCCTTTGGTGAGGGTTGGCACAACTACCACCATGTCTTCCCCTGGGACTACAAGACCGCTGAATTGGGTAACTACCGTCTAAATTTGACTACAGCATTCATCGACTTTTTTGCTAAAATCGGTTGGGCATACGATCTAAAATCCGTCTCGACTGACATCATCGAGAAGCGCGTCAAGCGAACAGGCGACGGCACACACGCCACCTGGGGCTGGGGAGACAAAGATCAACCAAAAGAAGAAATCGAGCACGCATTGATCACACACAAAAAAGGTGATTAAATCATATTCCAATAAAACAAAACAAAAAACTGTAGTGTAGATGCTGTCCTGTGTTGGCGCTCTCACCCCGCGCTGCGCTCTGTATCTATTCTCTGCCCGACTGTGTTACACATCTCTCTTTTTTTCTTTCTGCTACTAAACAAAAACACACATAAACTTACTAATTTGTTATTTTTTCAAACTGAGAAGGTTTTTTTTAATTCTTTTCAATTTCTTATCAAATTGAAAATTCAAATTATTTTATATTGAAAGGACGCGAAAGAAAGAAAGAAGGAACGAATGAATGGATTTAATATTTAAAATAATAATTATTTTTGTAATAAAATTTAGTATTTATATGTTACCTATACATAAAAAAATAAAAAAGAAGAAAAACCTGGAAATGAATATATAGAATTTATTAATCCAACGAACATTCTATGTACATAAATCAAACAAAGAGACAAAACAAACAATTATTGGTAAAAATTACATTTGAATTTTCAAAATATTTGTCTAGTTTCACACGTAAGCATTTTAAATAATTTTGTTGCAAAAATAATGTAAAAGAAAGAAGGGTAATTCAATCGAATCAAAAGAAATCCAATTGATGGGAAAAAAATTATGGTTTTAATTTGCTGGAAAACGGTGTGATTAACAGCATTATTTTGTTTAATCATGTTAAGATTTGAATTGCTAATTTTTTTATTTAAAATTTAGTCTAGTATTGTTTTATACCAACTGTTGTTTAAAGGTTATAAATTTGGCAGCACCCTGCAATGCTAAAGATGAATTTTACAATTCGGCTCGAAGGACCATGAAAAAATGCAAAACAAATAATCGCAACTATTCGGTTTTCAGTTAGAACATTTAAACCGCCTAAAAACCCTCCTTTTAATTGACATAATTATTTTTTTTACATTTTACTTTAGCACTGTATAGGGGGTGCTGCCAAATCTATAACCTTTATTCATCAATTATTATAAATAAAACTACTAGACTCAATTTATAGTAAAAAGATGGACAATTTAAATCTTAACAATACATATTTAAAAAAAAAACCTGTAAAACAATTTTATAAGCAACAAAAAAAGAAAAAAATGTAATCACCTCCTTGTGCATGTTAAAATTGAATGAAATTTTAAAAATGTTATAAAATTAAATTTCTAGCAATAAATGTTTACTACATAGCAAAGAAAATAAAAAATATCCGTTGTAATGTTTTTTCTTACGGGTATCCTATCTAACCTAAAGGGATGAAACTTTCTTTCTTAAAGCTTAAACAAAACTTTAGGAAGAGATGCGTTTTTTTGCAAGTTTTGAATTATGGTTTCTAATGTACAAATAAACGCACTCAATTACATATATATATTATGTATAGTATATACTGGTGCGAAGTGTGATGCTTATTCCCTTGAATTTTGGTTAATCAATATCATGGCACCAGACTACTTTTCACCAAACAACCGTCAGATGACTGAAATTTACTATTGAAGGTAGACCTTTACAAAAGACACACAATTTAGGCATTAACATTGTTATCTATCCACACAACTTTCAGCAAGATAGTATACTTTGTATGTATATTTTTTTTAATCAAAATAAAAAGCTTTTTTTATGAGAAATGTTTTCTTAAATTTATAAAAGTTTATTCCAATTGGTACAATTATGAATGTTTACACAGTATAAAGTTTAACTTGGAGTACGTATTTTTTATAAATTAGAGTTTTATAAAATGTTCAAAATCTGTCAAACAGATGAAAATATAGAAATACATATATGTATATATATATATATTTTTTTTTGTAAACAGAAAGTGTCATAATACAGTCAAATATTAAATTAACATCACTTACAAACGAACAAAGTTCTTATAGCCAAAAACTGTAATTAAATGCAAAACTAATAGATATTTAGATGAATGCTAAAACTAGGTTATACGATGGAATATAAAAAATGGATCAAAACGGAGACAATTTTAATCATAAATAAAAAATAATTGAAATAAAATTATCATGAAATGATATAGGTACATATATAAGGTATGTATTTATGTATTTTTAATTGAAGACCGAAATAAAGCATTATTTGACATTTAATAGTTTTTCTCAGACACTAAACATCGAGATGCAAGTAGGGGAATGGAAGTATGGAAGCATTTTGAAAGTACATAGTTCCGCCTGTTTTTGAGGCGGTCGCTGTGAAATATAATCGGACGATTCCACTTAAGCACACGCGCACTGGTCACGCAACAATTCACTAGTCCTGATACTATCACGGTGTTCAATTCAATAGCTGTAATATAATAACAAGCATACTGTTACATACCATAAATACACAGATCTTTCGTGGAGTGCTTATAGCAAGTAGTTTTCACTTGTAATAGGAAACACAAATAAAATGCACCTTTACAACACTAACACAAGCACAAAGAATAAATAATTTAATACACTAACGGCCAATGGGCCTTACCAATAACGAATTTAATGTGGAGTTTAATGATCGTTCATTGAAATTTCCTTTTCCATAGGTGTAAAAGGGACTACAAAGTTAAGCTTTACATTAAATTTATTATTGGTACCGTCCAATTTCCACACATGAGTAGCTTAGTACTAGCTCTGGTACTCGGTACCAACGAAAAGTTAGTACTTATGCATTCGCTAGCCCTCTTCTATGGGCTATGATGAGGATTAAGAGCCCTAATCACGCACTAAAGGGATTTTTTAGTACCCTTATCATGTAATGGCTACACAGTGTAAGAGCTGTGCTCTCTCCTGCCGATGGTGTCCCACTAACAACGTTGGCCTTGGACTTCAATAAAAACTATTGTGTTCTGGCTTTAATGCAAATATAGAACGTAGAAAAATATAAGTGGTAGTCTAAAGAGCACCCAAGAAATTCATGGGATATTATGAAATGATTACCAAAGCTTTAATGAATAAGGACTTCTAAATGCTTCTAAAATAACACAGTCCATAACACCTGCGGAACGCTTTTGGGATACGAAGGCTCTATATGTTTGCACATGTGCAGTAGCGGTTGCAATATTGTTGTATGTACATATTTCGTGTTATTTTCCCGTGTGAATGATTTGTGAGCGGAATTATGCGCAATCGTATGGAAACAATGATGGTGATGATGCATAAATGGATCGCAGCCCACACTGCAACCATGACGAGACCAATTTGTTCGTGAGATTGACCTAAAATCGGTACTGAGCTGTTGTTACCGTGCTGTTTATTAAACAATGTTAAACATTGAAGGTTAGCTGTGGTACTCCCTATTCTAAAGAAGGTTAAAGTAACGATGAACTCGCGAAGAACTTCAGACCGATCAGTCTGACTTTATTCTTGCTGAAAAGCATGGAAAGACCGGTCGAGCTTCAAAACTGCTTTGCGATTGCACCCCCTATCACAGGTGCAACATGCCTATCAACAAGAAAAATCTTGCGAGACTGCGCTCCAAAAAACTGAGTGCGCTTTACAAGAAAGAATACGCGGTGGGTATTTTCATCGATATTGGGGGTGCTTTTGACAATGCGAATTCTGAGAGCATGTGTAACTCTGCCAGAGAGCACGGCGTGGACAAGTCATTGGTGCTGTGGATTAAATCTACGCTAATGAATAGAACTTTGGTTGCTGATGTGGACTGTGACCGTTATGTGATGGCGGGGGTCTCCACTGCTGGGAGTCATCCTGGATAGCAAATTTTTTGGTCCAAGCATGTTGAGCTTTAGACTGCCAAGGCGCTGTCGGCTTTCTGGCAGTGCAAGGACATTTTCGGCAAGACAAAGTCCTATGGATTTGCACGGCTACGATAAGACCATTTTTCGCATATGCATCGGTTGTTTGGTGGAATAAGCTTTAACGTAAATACGTTACTGGTGATTTCGTCAAACTCTAAAGGTAGGAATGTCTCGGCACCAGCACATCTGGCTACAGTTTTGATGCATTATTTAACCTCCCTCCCCTTCATGTTTAAATCATGGGTTACACAATCAAAGTTATCTCACGTTTAAGAAGAGGTGACTTTAGGCATAACTCGCACTGGAGTTTAGATGAACTTGCGCGACGGTTGTCTTTTGACTCCAGTCCAATGGATATGCCGTCCGATGCAATGACACCGAAACTTCGGCTGATGCGAATTACGAAGTCGACATTCCTCTTGTTCAAGACGGGGTCTGGCCAGTCTCTGAGGATAGAAGGATTATAGTCTAATGTAATCTTCATGGATGGCTCTACTGCTGGTGTTTCCATTAGGCAAACATGCGTTAGTCTTCCAATTGGTGACTTATTCTATCCTAATGGCTATGGACTATGTTGTTAGGAACTGGTGTAGGAGGCCGAGTATCTGTGCCTCTAGTGACGATCAAGCTGCGCTTAAGGACGCTTTAACCACCTCCAAAATGTTAGCAGATGAATAAATAAAGTTCGGATTGATTTAAGAAAGTAAAAAGTATTTATTCAGAATAATAAGAAAGACGCAAAAAACAACCACACCGTGTTTGGAGAAAGAAAGAAGACAATCAACAAGTGTGTGTGTTGTAAGCGAAGTAAGTTGTAAGTTGTACAAGAAAGGTCCGGTATTTAATGGGGTGTGTTCATTGTAAACCAACACTCCTCCTCAATGAACAATCGCCTAACTCCCATCAAGTTTGAGCAGCTTACAGAAGCTCCTTTGTTTGATCGGTCCCAGAGGTTTGGTGAAAATGTCTGCCATCATCTCGTTTGTTGAACAATATTTCAATTCGATCTCATTATTTGCACAGAGATCTTGAACAAAACGCTCCTTAGTTTCTATGTGCTTTGATCGCCTACTGATACGTTCAGTATTAACAAATGCTATGCAGCTCTGGTTGTCCTCGTTGATCAATGTCGGTTCGCGCTGAATCTCGCCAAAATCTCGCAGTAGTTTTCGTAGCCATATTACCTCTTGACAGGCATCACTGAGGGCCACGTACTCAGCTTCCATCGATGAAAGTGTAACGCATTCTTGTCGTCGACTAGCCCACGAAATTGGAGACTCTCCAAATAAAAACACGTATCCAGACGTTGATCTCCTAGTAGCTTGATCACCAGCCCAGTCTGCATCCGAATAACCAACTAGTTTCCACTCCTCAGCACCGCCGATGCATATTTTGTAGTCGATAGTCCCTTTTAGGTAACGTAAGATCCTTTTTGCAGCAATCCAATCAGCTTCCGTAGGATTTTGAAATTTTCTGCCTAATATAGCAGTGCTTGCCGATATGTCAGGTCTAGCATTCACAGCCAAATATAACAATGCGCCGACTAGACTTCGATATATTGTGCTGCTGTCTAATGAAGCGGTCTTATCTTCAGCTTTCATATAACCAGGGTCCATCGGTGAGTTAGAAACCTTAGCGTTCTCCATACCAAAACTTTTAAGTAGCTTTTTAATGTAATTTTTCAGATGTATTTCAAAAACGTTGTCCTTTCGATATATTTCCATTCCCAGAAAATACCGCACTTCTCCCAGGTTGACTATTTCGAATTTTCTTTGAAGTTCGTTATAAATCGTAATAATCTCACCTTCATCCATGCTTCCCACCAGCAAGTCATCTACATAAACAAGTAGAAATACCTTCTTGCCTCCGGTATCTTTGATGTACAAACATGGATCCGCAGCCGATGCCTTAAAATGCAGCTTCAACAAAAAGTTATGTAATGTCTGGTTCCAGCAGCGTGCCGATTGCTTAAGTCCATAAATACTCTTATTTAATCGGCAGACTAACCCTTCTTTTCCGGAAATTTCATAGCCAGGTGGTTGTCTCATAAAAATCTCCTCTTCGACAACTCCATGAAGATAGGCAGTTTTGACGTCGAAATGTTTGACCAGCATTCCATGCTTTGCAGCAACAGCCAAAAAAGTTCTTAGAGTTGTTAATTTCGTGACAGGAGCAAAGACTTCGTCGTAATCTACACCATACTTTTGCGTGTATCCTTGCGCGACAATTCGGGCCTTATGCCTTGTGATTTCGTTCTGCTCGTTTCTTTTTATTTTATAGACCCATTTCGAGCCGACAACCTTTCTGCCTTCTGGAAGTTTTACGAGATCCCACGTATGATTACGTCGTTGTGACTTCATCTCCTCGTTCATTGCTTCTCTCCATTCAGGTACTTGAACTGCTTCCTTGTAGTCCTTCGGTTCATCCAAAACTAGAGATGCACTGCCTACTACGTACTCATTAAGATGAATTGGTGGTACTCCACGAGTAGTTCGCTCGGAACGCCTTGTCGTAGTTCGCTCTTCCTCATCCTCGGATGGCAATTCTTCTTCAAATCCGAAAAATTCGTCCTCTCGCGAACTCTCGTCATCAACAGAAACATCAAAACTTTCCGTTGGAATCACTTCCCCTTCAGGGATAGAACGGATTTGAACTTCATCAGACACAATATCCATATTAGAGTCTGGAACACCGATATCAGCTGTCCGTGTTTCACTTTCTAGGAAATGAGCATCTCGACTGATGGTAATCTTCATAGTTGAACGATCAAGAAAAACGATACCCTTTATGTTGATCAGAGTATCCGACAAATATTAGCTTGTTAGCTTTGCAGTCCAGTTTATCACGTCTAACATCCGGTATATGCACATAAGCTTCGCAGCCAAACCTCCGTATATGCTTCAGAGATGGTTTCCTCTTATACCAGAGTTCAAACGGAGTTTTATCCACTGACTTTGATGGCAAACGATTTTGAATATAAGTTGCCGTAAGCACAGCTTCACCCCAATATCGTTTCTCCAACCCAGCGTCTATTAACATGCACTTTGTCATTTCGATGAGAGATCTGTTTTTGCGTTCAGCAACACCGTTTTGTTGGGGAGAATATGCAGTAGTGAACTGCGGCTTGATACCTTCAGCAATGTAAAAATCTCGTAGATTATTATTGTCGTATTCTCCTCCTCCATCAGATCGTATGACGACTGGTTTTCGTCGAAACTGATTTTGAACTTGACGAACGTACTGTTTTATTCTGTCTGCTGCTTCCCATTTGTGTTTCAATAGATAAACCACTGTATAACGGCTAAAATCATCTATCATAGTCATCAGGTACCTATTTCCAGCTGGTGTTGGTGCTCTCATAGGGCCACATAAATCGGTATGTACTATATCCAATAATTTGTTCGATTTTTGATGAACTATTCCAGGAAATGGTGTTCGAGTAAGTTTTCCTTTTAAACAGCACTCGCAAACAACTTGCAGCCCACAGTTTCGTACATCTAATCCAGAAACCAACTGTTCCTTCATCATCCGCTCTAACACCGCAGTATCTCGATGACCCAAACGTCTATGCCATTGATGTTGACAATTAACATGATGTTTTCCTTCTAAAGCTTTTGATGACTGTTCCAGAACTTGAAGATGGTAAAGATTTCCACATCGATTACCCAGTAAAACAACTTTTCCCTCAGAATTATTTATGCTACAGGTATATTTATCAAACCTAGCAGAAAAACCATTTTCGGCCAGCTTGCTCACTGACATTAGACTTCCTCCTAAATCCGGCACAAATAAAACATCTTGAAGTGTGACTCTGACACGTCTTTTATTGTCGTCAACGCCAACAATTACACCTTCTCCGCGACCAGCTGATGATATTTGTTTTCCGTCAGCCAAAACAATGCTTGCACCGTCAGATTCATTTAAGGAATTGAAAAAATGTTTATCATTTGTCATGTGCGAACTCGCACCACTGTTGATTAACCAAAGCCCTGGTTTATCACGACCTGCAGCAAACGCTATATTTGTTTCCTCTGTGACCTTTGTACTAGGATTTCTTTTTCTTCCACTGCCCCTTTTGTTTGCCAAATAAGAACGACAACTTGAACGTAGATGTCCCGGCTTTTTGCAATGGAAACAAGTTCTAGTTTCCACACTGCGATTCGATTCGGTTTTCATTGCCTTTTCCTGCTTAAAAGACTCACCAGCCCGCTCCAGCCTTCGATGGTACTCGTCGATTAATTTTGACTTGATGAATTCTAATGTCATGTCGTCATTCGAACGACTGTCTAGCGCCGAAACCAAATGCTCAAATGAATCTGGCAGGCTTTGCAAGATCAAACAGATTTTTGTGTCTTTATCAAACACATGTCCAGCAGCAGCCAAACGATCGAATAACTCCTCGACATCAAACAGATGCTTCTCAACATTTCCTCCTTCTTGTAATCTTGTTGAGCACAACTTCTTGAGAAGTGACACACGAACAGATCTCGAAATTTTTTCGTGAGTATTCTGAAGTGTAGTCCAGACATCTTTTGCATGTCGACAGTTCTTCACCAAAGGCAATTGGTTATCGCTGAGAAAAAGAATAATTGTACCTTTCGCCTTCCTGTCTTCCTTCCTCCACACATCTGTCCTCGAATTTTCGTCTGGGAGATCATCCTCAACTACTTTCCATAGATCTTCTCGAGACAGGAAACTTTCCACTCTAAATTTCCAAACTGTCCAATTTGTATTATTTAATTTCGGGATTGAAAATTTTTCATCCGCCATTTTCCAAAACACGATTAACAAAGTTTCCACACAAAAAACTTCTTCGCATATACAGCGGAACAACAGGTTTTTAAAATGTCTTTAAAATACTCTAATCCACTTTTAACTTTTACTACTGGGCCCATAACCCTGTTAGCAGATGAATAAATAAAGTTCGGATTGATTTAAGAAAGTAAAAAGTATTTATTCAGAATAATAAGAAAGACGCAAAAAACAACCACACCGTGTTTGGAGAAAGAAAGAAGACAATCAACAAGTGTGTGTGTTGTAAGCGAAGTAAGTTGTAAGTTGTACAAGAAAGGTCCGGTATTTAATGGGGTGTGTTCATTGTAAACCAACACAAAATAGTTTGTGAATACAAGATCTCTCTGAATTCGGTCGGAAGGCTGAATTCACTTAGTCTTGGCCGAATTCGGGATCCCGGTAAGACTAATTCAGCTCTGTCGCGTGAAGCGGTACAATGTGCAATATGAAACAGCTCTTTCGTACAATTCCAAGCCTATCCCGGATTCCAGCTAAGAAATGCGCTATCATGTAACTTCTCCAATCTTATTCTGGTGCAGATATAGTGCGCATCGCAGGTGTCAACATGGAATAAGGCACAATGTTGATCCGTCCAACTCATCAGGCCGAACTCAGGCAGCCGTGTTAGAGCCTTTCATGGCGATTGAAGAACAGTCAAAATTATTAGGCCTTTAAGTTAACGAGGGTAAAACGAAGTACCTACACGCTTGCTGTCAACAAACAAAATAAACATCTGTCCGCCAACTAGGACAATGCGTCACTGTTGATAGCAGCACCTTCGAACTAGCAAGGGTGAACTCCCTACCTCGGAGTGAACATTAACTCCACGAATGAACCCTTAGTGGAGATCCGACGAAGAATTACCTTAGGAAACCATTGCTACTTCAGTTCGGCACGGGTATTGAGCTGGTAAGGTAAAAGTAAGTAAATATAGAAGAAAATAGTGTTATTTATTAAACTAAAACAGTTTCAGATGAAACGAATTCTCACTCAAAAAAAAGATTATTCGCTAAATAATAAACTTAATCATTTCATATACTCGTATATCAACAAAGTATTTACAAAAGCCAGCTTCGGTATGGGGACATTTTTGCATTCTAGTTAGGTACATCACATTCAATTTTGTTAGAGAATATCTAATGGAATGTGAATGATTCATTACTTGTATGTTAAAAGCAAGGACCAACACTTACCTAAGAAATGAAGATGCCTATGAAGAACTTTATTATTTCGTTTAAGAAACCTTCGCCTTGGCTACTTTTCCATTTCGTTTGGGTTTCTTCAAACGTTTGCTTTGACTTTGAGTCTGCGTCTGCGGTTTAAGTTTACTTTGTCGTAGACTTTTACGAACATTTTGAGCCAAACTGAAAGAACCATTTGCTCCTCGACCTGTCTTTTGAATAAAACGACCACTCTGTACAGATTCCCTTATGTAGTCTCGAATTCGTTTAGCTGAACGCTTGATGTTCACTATATAGTTCTCCAGCAAGTATTTCTTGACACCCACCAAGGACAAGCCTTTGCCGCGTTTGCTCTTTTCCAAAATTGCCTCATCAACCATACTTGCAATTTTAGAACTTTTACTTTCAAAGCGATTACGCTTTGGTTTTGACTTGTTGATCGCTGGGTCTTGCCGGTTTGAATCTGACTGCCGCGTATCAATTGCACTGCGCGTCTCACTCAATCTGATTGTGAAATCTTCGAATTCAGAGTCTGAGACACTTGAATTAAATTTACCAACTTCGGACATAATTTTTGAGCTTTAATTATTTTTTTTTAATTCGTTCTCACAATTTGTAAAATGATTATTGACATAGTTTGCCCTCTTTTTATCAATAATTGTTTCTACAGTTATGGTTTAGACAAAATAGCGGAAGACGACTTGGCAGTGCGCTCATGGGATTTGCTGAGAGTGTAGTTAATATCGGGTTGTTGTTATGTTTAGTTCTCATTAATTGCAGTTGAGGTGCCGTTATTTTGCTTTCTCAGAATCAGTGGGTGTGGGATTCATAGTTCATACTCTCTTGCAAGATATTATGGTTGCTCTGAGTTACAGATCGTATGAAAGGAGTTGAAAATTTGTGTCAAGACACCACAGTGATTTGAGCAAGCGCTTATATCAACCGCTGATGCATTAGCTTCTGATCGTTTTAGTAGTTAAATTGATGATGGTATGCCCAAAACACATGTGCGGAAATTCTGCATTCGTCACCGCATGTAAAACTGCTTATAAAACACATGTGCCGATTTGTTTTACGTGCACTGCATACCTAGGCCTAGGCTGCTGTCATACTTGTGGGAGAACACAAGGGTGTGGGAGAGTAGGAACTCCTTTTGTCTTCCGGAGGGGAAAAAACACTCTCAAAATATTTTCGGAAGATCAATGAAAAACGAGTGAAAAAAAAACTTAAGTTTAACGAAAAAAATCATGGGTCAAGAGAAAAAAGACAAAACACAAATCAATCGCCTCAAATTAGCTTCTTTTCTCTTTTGTGGTGTGGTGAGCTTGACGTCGGTAGTGGATTTATAAATAGAGACAATTTGCAGAGCTGCAGTGACTGCAGAATCTAAATGTTCTATTTTCTCTGCATGAAACCCTCCAACTTAACTGCATCACTACTGGTCCTCCCTTTGAACATAACAGTACAAACTGAGCCGGTCGTGCTCCATTTTCTTCAAGATACATTCTTTGACGTTAAGGCTTCCTCGTGTGTTGGAACTTCTAATTCGATTAAGCTTTGTTCAAGAAACGGCGCTAAGGTTACGTTTTCCACAAAAAAAAACTTTTCATCTAAATTTGTTAAACTGTTTTTAGAAAACTAACTGTACTATAGTTTTAATACAAAAAGGCTACAGTAATGATTTAAACAATAATATTAACGATTCGACTCGTGCAGCGACATGTTGATTATATCACTTCAGCGCCCTCCAAAAGCCAGCGCTTGAATTTAACATCTTAAAGCTGTCCCGCAATCGCGTAAACAAGTCCGCGGGTTGACATGACTGTAGATCACCGGTGTCGTAAAAGGACGATTAAACAATATTCAATATTTGGAGCATGCACGTGTCGAAACCGTTCAAAAAAAGCAGGAAAACTACTTGATCATCACACAAAATTAACAACGCCCACATTTGATTGGCCTAAGTGATGAAGTGATCCGATACCAGGACACCTGCTAATATTTACTGAGGTCGGACCGACAACCCCACAGGTGGACCAGTAGGGATTCAGTAAAGTGGGAGTCTTATGATCCCCTTATTTGACATAAAGACAGAAGAAGAAATTAACAATTAAAAAATAAAAATGTCATCTTTATTGCAATTTTAGTTTTTACAGAATGTCTTTCATTCTTGAAAAAATCTGTTATAATAGCTTGCTGAGCACTTCTCTGCAACTGCTTTCGGATATCAAATTATTAAGCTATCGAACGTTGCAAATGACTTTTAAAATTGTAGGAACGTTCGACAGAGGGGTCAACACCTGCAAAGTAGCTCTCCAAATTAGCTGCAAAATCCAATCCTTGATTAATGTTTGTGATTTTTGTTTGCTATTATTTTCGGCATCATCTACGGAACATTCTATGTCGGATTCTTTTTCAGAATTCGGGTCATCATTTGCTAATCGCAACAATTCTTCCTGTCTAATTATCATCGGCAAACAGTTTAAGGACGTCTTCTTCGATAATGTCACTAAGTCCCTCACCACCCAAAAAATGAGCAACGTTTATTATTCGGCCCAGAGGGGCTATAGAATTCTCAGAGCTAAAACAACATCTGGACATTTATTTTTTGACACTAGATTAAGTGTTATGGCTCTTTGGACAGTCCAACGATCTCCACACAATTCAAGATTGAAAAGTCTTTCCACAATTGCGAAACTGTTACGCTCGTGTCACGATCCATTTTATCCAAATAAGCTGAAATGTTCGACGACTGTAATAACTCTTAAACGCTTTTATATGACCCTAGTCTAGCGGTTGAATGAGTGAGGTAGTGTTAGGTGGCAAGAAAATGTGTTTAACATTCGGATGGTTTAAGGTTTTCTGATGACCTGGTGTATTAACCAGATAAGTATCATTTTAAATACAATATTCTTCATTTTTGCATCCGGGACAAAGCATTGAAGAAACTAATCCTCAAATACACTTGCTGTAACCCAAGCACTCGTATTCGTGCGCCAATAAACAGGAAACTCATTATCGACCGCGACATCGCGAGATCGATTGACTCTCTTAGTCATCGTCGTAATGTCTCCTGTCTTCCAAAAAGGAAGATCAAACAATAATCGGTAAAAGGATAATGCACTTGAGGAAGTCGTATAAAAAGAAGCAGATCTTAAAACTCCTTGGCCTTAGTAAAGAAACCGGAAGGTCTACCAACATTAATTAAGGTGTCAAACCGGTGAACCAAACTGGCTAAGCCGTGAAGTCGAAGGGTTATGAATCTATTAACCATGATCAACCTCACCGTTATTAAAACAAGAAAAAAATGCTTAGCTTTTTGTGGAAAAATTGTCGGACAGTTTACATTGCATCCGTTTCCAGATTCTGCTTTTTGTATGAATTTCAATTATGCAAATATTTGCACCAATGAAAAGACATCACATACATTCTTGGTATCGGCTGTGCTACCCACAGCAAACGAATTAAATTAATCAACAATCATTCAGAGTTAGTAGCAAGCATTCGCCTTAAATACTTTATTTCACTTCGGTTTTAGCGCTCCTCAAGCGATCAAATTCACAGCCGCGAAATTGAATGATGTATTTATACAAATTAACCATCCTTCTTTGTGTTTCCATTCTTCAGTTGTTCGCGTTCCTTCTGTAGCTCTTTTTCAATCGCAATTTCACCTCTTTCCCAGTCGGCCATAGACTTTTCTTTAAGGTTTCCGGAGCCAGCTGAACGAATGTGCCCTTCAAGTCAAAGAACAATCAAAACTCAATCATACTTCTTGCAAAAGTAAACTCACCTTCATTGAACTTCCTAATGCCATCGTGCATTTCGTCAATAACGGCCTTCGATGTGTACATGACTTCATTTTGAATGGCCTGATTGAAATTGTGAGACTCAAATGTTGCGGCATAAAGAGAGTTCCTATCGTGATTTAAGGCTGCTTGTGGAAACTTTGCAATCGAAAACGCCAAATTGACAGCCTGCCCAAGAGCTGTACCAGTGGCGACTATTCTGTTCGCGATTCCCATTTCAAAGGCCTCCTTAGCGCTTATTTGGCGACCGGTAAGTATAAGATCGAGCGCCCTTGAGAATCCAATCATAGCAGGCAGACGAGCAGTGCCACCATCAATCACTGGCACACCAAATCTGCGATTAAAGAAGCCCATGATAGCAGAGTCCTCCATAACGCGCAAATCACACATAAGAGCTAACTCCAGACCATTTGCCACGCAGTATCCATTCACACCACAAATTACAGGTTTCTTAATATGCCTACGCGTGGGACCCTATAAATTAAATATATATCCCACTCATTCACATTGTTTCGTTGCTTGTTTTTTTTACCACAGAACCTTCAGCAGCCATAAGAATATCAGTGCTAACTTTGTCACCATCTGATCCCAACTCCAAAATGTCATAGCCGGAACAGAAGGATCCACCAATGCCGTAAAGCACAGCCACAGGAGAGCTGTCATCGGCTTCGAACTCTTGAAAAGCCTCGGACAACTTGGCCGCAGTCGATGCGTTTATGGCATTTCTTTGGTTCGGGCGATTTATTCCGATTAGTGTGATGTTGGCATCTTTCTCCACGAGGATAGTGTTTGGTTCATCTGTTTTTTCTGCCGCTTCTGTGAAATATTATGTAAAATTATGAACTTCCTTTTTAGACAAAACGTACCTTTAAGGAGTCTTCCCGTGATAAATATATTTCGGTTGAATATTTTTTGTAATTCAATCACTTGAGTGAGTTTTTGGCTTATCGATCTCAACATTTTTTTCTTAATAAATGACAATAAATAAACTACCTAATATTAATGCAAACGATATTGCATCTACACCATTCCTTGACTTTTCTTTTATTTCAACGGAATGTCATAATACAAAATGTCAACAATGATTTGGACAATTGAAGTTTTCTTATTGACTATCATGGGAAGATATTAAGTACATGCGATAGTGCCTGACACGTTCTTGGGAATGAAAGCCATGTCTAGGGAGACGGGTAGTTTTTAGGTGAGCAAAAAGGAAGAGGTTGTTTGCATTGAAAATCCACCGAAAATAAAGTTTCGTTAATAGTTCTCGGTGTGGACATGTGCTTCTACGACACCCGGTTTTGTTCCTCCTAACCTCAGCTAGGGGCTATGGAAATCGAATTTGAATGTAGCCACAATAGCCGTGTTTCTTTGCACCCGGATATAGGGATTGCATCAGAAAACGACCATCGCCGCTTAAGAATTCATCAAAAAAAACTTGGCAGCACACATGCACCTATGACATGCACCGTGACACAGCTGTAAGTTGTAGTTAAGAAATTTGTATTGAAAATCCTGAAATTGAAAAATATTTACTTCCGCCAATTGAAATTGATGCCAAGCATATTCTAAAATTATGAAAAACAATTTCACATTAACAGATTTGCTAAATTCAATTACCTTTATAATGAAGTTTGAAAAAAAAAAAATAATAATAAAATCACGAACAAAATATTCGGCGGGATGTGTTAGTGGTCGGAGGGATGCCAAACTTTGACATTTCCTGAAAAAATCATCGCATCATTCATCAGAAACGAAGAAAATGGGTTTTGGAAGCACTGTTTATCCCCGCTAACTGACTTAACGGCGATAGCTATCCCCGCTAAAGTTAGCGTATATCAATGAATAAAGAGATAAGGAAACGGTGTTCTGGGAGAAAAGTGAAGCATCTGTTTAAGTGGTGTGAGTGTTTACTAATCCAAGAGCGTTTTTCTCAATCCGACCAGAAATGGCGTGAGGTAATCTGAAGTTTTGAATAAGGACCCATATGAAAGTGTTAAACATTTCACTTAACTTTTTAACATTATTTGTAGCATCTTTCAAAGATTCGAACAATTATTTATTATTGGAATATAATTTATTTATTTATATTTTATCGATTTCCATCAAGTGTATGGAATTGTTTGCAGAATTCATATACTTACTTAAATGTTTACCTACACTTCTTTATTTATTGCAGCCTATCTTGTGAAAAAAGTCTATCTTTTCGAGTACTCCCGTCTAATTTGAACGAGACATTTTTTTTTATCAATTTGGTCATAACTTTTTTTCCTGGGTATTTTTGGAAATTATTGCTGAACTCATAATCTTTTGCCATTGGTCCATTTGATTGCTAACCAAATGATTTCGCATATTTTATAGGTAGTTAAATTATTTTTTTTTAAGATTTCCATAAACCCGGAACCATTTCAAACGGCAAATTAACATTAATTAAACACGCAAATTAGAATTTTTTATTTTATAAAGGGTTTCAAAAAAAAAGATCACATCCCCTTAAAATGAACAATCTTACTGTATTATTTTCATTTTCTCAAATTCAAACTTTGTCGATTTTCCATTCTCTTTCCTTTTTTTCATTTTTCTTTCACAAAGATCTGCATTCATGGCACCAATTTCTTCCAAAATTTCAGAAGTTTCTTCATTGATTAGATTATTCTGCTTTATTTTAAGCAAAACTTCTTTTAATGAAGCTGCTTTTTTTCGATTTGCGGCGAACTTTTTGATTAAGTACTTTCATTTGTCTGTCTTTATCTTTGATCAACTTTCTTAAAATACTTATTTTTGTTTTCATCTGTTTGCTTCTTGGTGAAGTATTTAAAGATGATGCCCCATGAGAAGAGCCCATTGCTCTTTTTAAAGTTATTCTCCGGTTCTTCGTAAATTTTAAATACATAAGTTAATAAATTTTAAATAATATATTAGCACTTGACTTACAACCAGAGCTGTATCATGAGTTGTTCCAACTGTTGGTGAGAAAATAGAAATGCACTCTGGGAATTTTTCTTCTACTATAAGATTAGCGGAATCTTCTACAGCCGGTCTAACACAGCGATCCTAAAATGTACTACTCTCGGGGCAATAATCGAAACTTCCTCCACACCATGGTGGTCCATATTACTGCAGCTTGAAATGTCTTGGCTAATGAAAAAAAAGTAAAAAAGTAATGGCACACCATGTTTTAAACACACAACATTTACCTGGTCTTGAACTTATAAGACTTTGAACGAGGGAATCCACCACAACAATAAACAGAAAAAGGTACACACGAAGTGGAATAAGACATCACACAATCACTCAATCACTTTACTGTCACGAGGATCAACATAAGGAAGTTGACGCGAAAAGATCAAAACGCATAATGGTGGATTTACACGGTCACACATTCCTAACATGTAAGATTAAAGGGATGCTAAATACTAAATATCCGTGTGACTGAAAGGGACAGCATTACCTAACATGCAAAAAAACGTGACACGTATTCAGGTCGGCCATCTTGTTTACGTGGTAGGAATTATGGGAAAGCTATGCATGTTGATATTTTTATAGCGATGGCTTACGAAATTTCGATTTCCTATAAAACAAAATGGGCGCTGCTATCATATGTTTTAATCGCCATAATACATTTTTGACATTTCTCTGCTTCACATCGCCGATTGTACCTACTCAAGATGGAAAACACTATTAATACGGCAGCCTTTACGAAATCCATGTTTTTATTTATTTTTTAATTCTACTACAACAAAACCGATGAAAATAAATTTGTTTGTTTACATGTGATATGTCAAATCTCCATAATAATGTTATAGCAAGTTAAAGTAAGTGATCTCACTCTTACACCTTATTAGCATTGACTGCGGATAAACGGATCTCTCTTTTCGGTTTTGTTGCAAAAATGCGCGTGCGTGATGGTGTAAATCCACCATAACACAAATTTTGATGTACACAACATTAGCAATAATACCTTTCATAGGCCGAGGTACCATCGACAGATGATACTGCAGACGGCATTAGTCTTTTCCTCTTCATATTGAAAATAAAATCGCTGGCATTAAAGTGTTTCGAACACACAACACCACGAATCGTTATGTCTTCACTTTTTAGGTTCAGGGCAGATATCCAAAGATTTCTTTTGAATGAACACTGAGGAAACCTTAAACACGAACAGAAAAGTAAAAACCATAAATTACAGAATAACTAGATAGTTACTTGCGTCCCCTTTGCCCTACAACACCCATTTGTTTACGTTTTTTAAAGAATTTTTAAAATTTCTGGTGAATAAAACCTTTAGCAAAAACACAACATTAAAAATTTGAAAATCCTCAGGTTACATCCCTGCCATTTATAACACCACTGTGAATTTGCATTACTGTTTATAACATCCCTGAGGGTCACTGAGTTAAAGTGACATTAGTCCCCCATTTGTTTTGGCGCGATTTTCAACACAGTTTTTTTTGCATAGTTTTCTGTGACCCTGTGGGGGATTAATGTCAAAAATTTGTAAGAAATGCTTCACTCACACATACTAGGCGTTTTTCTTTTTTAGCTCCGAGCGGGGCACTGAGCTGTCAAAAAAAGAACTGTGTTACTTTTTTAACTCGGAGCGCTCTGAGCACAAAATTTGTCTTTCTTTTTTATCTCAGAGCTAGCTCAGGGCTCGCTCGATGAGCTCGATTGAAAATGACCGAGCACATCGAGCGAAAAGCTGAGCGCGGCTGAATTCATTCATTATTTGTGCTTTTTCCATAGTTTATTTACTAGAAATTATAATTTAAATGGAATAATCCTTGACAAACACCAATTTCAGAAGCAAACCTGACTATTTTGAAAATTAATAAAAACAAATTATCTAATGACAGTTCAGTGCTCAATTCTGTTTCTTAATTAGCTCGGAGCGCTCAGGTTACGTTCAGCTCGGAGCGAGCTCTGATCGCTCGGGCCCCGCTCTGTTCCTCGCTCGGGGCTAAAACAGAAAAACGCCTCTTGTTTCTTTATTCAATGGCGTATATAGGATAAGTTGTTGTATTTTACATGCAAATTTCAAATTATCCCTATATCCGCGTGCAAAGAAACACGGCTAATGTTCACCAAGGCCCCAGATATAGCAATACGTAAAAACTAGAGCAGTAAACATATTGAAAGGAACACATCATAGGAACGATTTGTATAATTGCAGTGACTTGACTAAGAATTTGAACAGGAAAAAATTTCCGTATGAAAAATTAATAAATTCGTTTTGTAGCCAGTTTTTTGTTCAATTTCTCAATTTTGTATGACAAATTAGTGCAATTATTCTTTTCACCACTTTAAGACAAAGATTATGACGATCTATTAATTTTTACTGAACCAAAACAGCAAATCAAAATGTTTACGTTTGGCTATAAGTGGGGCCGTGAATAAGATGCACCTGCGATTTTCCTCCGAGGGAACCATACGGCGGAATTAGCGTAACGTATATGTATGTTTCGAAATCCGTATTGTATTTGATTCAAGGATGGTAGCCGCTGTCCGAACTGCATACATTTCGAGATAAATTTACTTCGGTGATGGGGGCTTGTTGATAATGAATTGTGGTAGGATTGTTCAAAACGTCCTAATGATTTTTTTTTTAATACAAGCGTTTGCCTACCGTACATTGTATCCAATGCATGTCAACGACGACGAGATATTCATTAGAATACTACGAACACTGAAGCAAAATGGATCAGATATTTTTTACATTTGCACCTCAAAATTTTCCGTGAACACCTGATATTCACATGTGATATTCGACCAATCAGAGAGCGGTTTAACTAGCAGGGACTTGCAGTTGCCTTGCAAATTGAACGCGTACATTATCAGTGAACAGCTGATATGCACATGTGATATTCGTCCAATCACAGAGCGATTTAACTAATAGGGACTCGCAATTGCCTTGTCAATAGGCGTTTTTCTTTTTTAGCTCCGAGCGGGGCACTGAGCTGTCAAAAAAAGAACTGTGTTACTTTTTTAACTCGGAGCGCTCTGAGCACAAAATTTGTATTTCTTTTTTATCTCTGAGCTAGCTCAGGGCTCGCTCAATGAGCTCGCTTGAAAATGACCGAGCACATCGAGCGAAAAGCTGAGCGCGGCTGACTTCATTCATTATTTGTTCTTTTTCCATAGTTTATTTACTAGAAATTATAATTTAAATGGAACAATCCTTGACAAACACCAATTTCAGAAGCAAACCTGACTATTTTGAAAATTAATAAAAACAAATTATCTAATGACAGTTCAGTGCTCAATTCTGTTTCTTAATTAGCTCGGAGCGCTCAGGTTACGTTCAGCTCGGAGCGAGCTCTGATCGCTCGGGCCCCGCTCTGTTCCCCCCTCGGGGGCTAAAAAAGAAAAACGCCTAATTTAACGCGCCCATTGAAAATTTTCCCTTCCAGAAAGTAAAAAAAAAATCGACCATAATTCTTCAGTGAGGTACTGATGTCAAAAAAATCCGATTCATGAGCGTCTCGTTGACATTACCAGGCATTAAATGCAACGTATGGTAAGCTGGGTCACATTCATTAACTTTTTTTTGAAGCTTCATACTGACTCCATTAATACGCTATATTAAAATTTTTTGAAGTAACAGATAATTTCAATATTGAAGAACCATTTAAAAAAAAAACAAATTGCATATAATATTGATATTCGTGTTTCAAAAATTCAAGTCAACTCCTGACTCGTTGCAGCTTCGGCATTTGGTGGGGACCATTCGCCATAGAAAATACGAGTTTTTTTATTTTAAATTGTGTATTTTTTTTATTTTAAAGCTATAAAACATAAAAAAACAATTAAATTTAATTCAATAAAAAAACTAAGGTTGAACTCAAGACAAAAAAGTAAAACACGATCACATGAAACAAATAAATACTAAGTGAATTAATTAAAAATGCTGACAATAATTTTGGTGGTTATTTAAATCATTTGACTTTATAATTTGTAAAGTCCAAATTAAAATTATATTTTTGTCGAGATCTAGAAGTTGAGGTAGTTGTTATTCCCGATTCATCCAGATTGTAAACATCTCTTGGCAGAAAACTATATTTTTCATAAACTTCTCGCAGATTTGAGAAATAAAGATCAACGGTTGTTCTGTTCAGGGCTTTCACACGAAAAACACCAATGTTTTCTGGTTTTCTCAAGGACAAGCTTCGATTTCTTTTTAAAAATCTATATAGCCAATTCTCCGAAGCTTCCTTAGATACATCCCAATTATTTGGATGTGATATATGTATTATTTTTGAGTGCATATTCATAGGCCAACTTTCAGAAAGAAGCATAAATGTTGTGCCAAAATCTATCAATCTATCAATCCGAACATTTTAGACTTGTACAGCTTCTCAAATTTGTTTCTTCTTCACAAATTCTCGTCACTTTTAATTACAGCCTATTTTTAACTATATAGTTCGCTTCACAACTAGCAGGACCCAAAAATCTGTTTTTAAAACAATAAAATTGATTTAAAAAAATCTCTTAGTTACCTCTTGTACAAAATAACAACGGAGAGGAGAAAAACACAAAAGTACACATAACTTTTTGGAGCTCCTGACAACGAGTGTCAAATTTTGATCGTGTTCATGTATTCAACAATGGATGCATTCACCTTCATAACTGTTGCTTTTTTCCAAAAGGAAATCCAAATCCCAGAGCACCTCGGTAACGGTCCATTCTACTACCAGGCAGAAATCCTCTTTTTGGTGTAGAGGTTGGAGAAAACAAGGTGTTATTCATTTCTCCCCAATAATGGGTGGCGTATGTTGTTGTTTCCCATGGGGATTGTACCTGCACCGCACGGTTCACAAGCCAACACACTACCCTCTACACCGTCGCCACCCACATAACTGGTGCTTAGTTCAAAATGCATCCCGTCGAAATTGGCTTTGGCGAATGTGCCCCGATAATGAACGTGCCCCAGTTTACCAAACGGATAGCATACGCTTGTATTTAAAAATTTCAGAAGACTTGCATGTATAAATTGCAAGAAAACTATAGAAAAGAGAATTTGTGTGGATTATTTATGTATACGAGTCTTGTATGCATCTGTGTAGTAGCTCCTTTTGCAAAAGCCACACGTTTTATCTGCATCAGCGAACTTGAAAGTATTAACTGATGCTAAGCAACGCATTCAAATGCAGGTGGCAATGGTGCGATGGTAGTGTATTCACTAAGTGATTGGCAGGTCGTGCGTTCGAATCCCGACCAGTGCCACGATCTTTATAAAATTGAATACACACAACAGAAACAGATCTCCCTAAAACAATTTAGGCGCCACCTGTTGAGAAAAAAATCCCATCGCACCGAACCTCTTTCCTATCCTTCTATTCTTTCATACAGTAAGTAGCACCAAGAAATAGGCAATAGTGCCGTATGCCAAGATAAATGCAGAGAAAAGTATGAATGTCAAGCTATTTCTTAGCTTAGGATTCATGTGAATTCGATGAATACATTCCAGGATGCCAATGGAACAAAAACTCCTCCTCTGATTAGTTCTGCACATGTGTGTTTTTCCAATTCCTTTAGTAAAATTTTAACGACAACGGCATCCTAACCAGATGATGATGTTGACGATGAAAAATGAGATTGAAACATTATATAGGTCATGGAAAAATCCATTATAAAATTATTTATTTGTTTCTTTTTTTAAACTTGTTAACTATTTTCAGAACCTAGTCAACATTTATTTACAAATGTAGAATAAAAAAATAGCATTTGCCGCTTTTGACGTTCGTGGTGTTTGAATGTGTGAGTGCTTCTGGTTTTGATTCTGAATTCAAATATAGAAGCGAATTTTTCTCCTTACCTGCCATTCGAGTACCAATAGAACACTTTTAGAAGAGTCCGGATTACCAATGGTAAACGGCACCAGTTTCATATGCATATGAGATTATACTCAACGGCTCTGACTCGATGGATTTCAGATAGATCCTAAAGCTCTCTTAGTTGAGATAAGAACCTCTTTGCGGCAAGATAAACACAAAAGTTTGGAAAAGACATTTAGGTGATACTTGGCCCCGGCGGAATTTGAACCTGAGACCTTTCGATAAGTAGTCACACTAACCTCTGAGCCACGGGCGCCCACAGTCTGAAATGGGTGTGAGCAATATTAAGGCGTGAGTCAAACGACGGATCAAAATTATATCCCCTTAAGATATAGGTATATTCGAAAATAGATTAAAAATACACGGTGGTCATGACTTGTGGAATTGGCAAGCCAATAGCTCAGTCGTGTGACGAATGCCGACTAGGAGCCGCCCTCGTTATCTTTTCTTCGATAACAACTCATTGTAATTATATTTTGCATAACATTTTTATAATTAATTAAATGGCTAGATTGTGCAGAACGTTAAATTTCTGAATCTTTTCATGGCAATCTATACTCTAAGATGTAAAAGTTCGATAAACCGATTTTTTAATTTATTTGAAGGTTTGCTTTTTGCAGCATCGCGTAGGTACTCTTCACAACCTAAATGTTTCTCCAAAATCTGAATCGAAACACGCATTTTTCCGCACACTTTTTTATTACGGAATATAATTGTACATTAAAAGAATAATGCTATGCCTAATTCTGATCGGAATAAGTACGGACAAGAATATTTAACGCAAAAAGTTCACTAGTAAATAAAATTAATGAATACCATTTCGATGCACAATTTTACAGCGTATTTCTAAATATAAACACTAAAATAATTTCACAACCCAAAATAAACAAAAGAAAAATAGGATTTCTTCATCCAATTAAAAATTGTACTAAAAGTATAATACGAGTATATATATTGTCCTAAAAGTACAATTCCAAATTGTGTTCGATACATGATGCTTCGTAACACAGCATACCAATGTGTTTATTTGAATTCGATGGCGTATGGAAGTTACTCACTCCCTCACTGAGCAGATTATCCGGATCATCTCTGCGGATGGAATTTTCTTTATGGGCGATCGTTGTCGATTTATACCTTCCATATGGGGGCAGTGGCAAGTGCATTGTACCACTAACTCGTTACGTAAGGAAACTAGTGCTCAGAACTCTCATTATAGTTAGTATAATTCGTTTGAAAATTGCAATATTTATTTGAACGCATTTAAATGACGAGGAGGACCAACATAATTTATTTATTTTTGCACTTGCTTCACAACAATATAATATAGCTTAACAGTATCTCAAGTTAATCAAGAAATATTTGGAACTCCGGTTACACACTGTAACGCAACATTGGGAATACGAAACAATGAAATCGAAAATTCAGGTACCTAATAAGATAAAATATATGATTGCATCAATGATTTCGCAGATTACTCATTAATGTACTAAAGGATGCATTATTTATTAATGCATGAAATAAAACAATACTAAGAATTCATCTTTTCCCTTATGACTTTGCGTCAATTCATTAATGCGTCACTGGCATCATCATGCTTATGAGGCCTTGTAAAATGTTCGTAAATGAACTATTGGCATCACTCTCAACGCCAAGTGTTCAATTATTCCAAAGTTGGGTAAACTGATGCGCAAACAAAACAAAAAAAAAACATCACCAAATAGCTTGATGCGTTGTTGATTCGATAGGCAAAGAAGTTGAAAAATGTCAGCGAAGAAAGAAAAGTAAATAAATTCCTCGATTTTAAGAGTAGTAATATTTTTGTTAAATGGACAAATATATTTTTAATAAGTAAATAAATATTTTTGTGACAAAAAAAATCTTTATGTTTCTTCAAGTTTTATTTCGATAATTTTATATAAAAAACATAGGGACGGGCTACAGTCCGCTTGGGCGAACTGTTGGATACCCTATTCTTATTCCCATCCCTCATAAGTGGGCGTGACAAAAGTCTAAGTATGGTTGAATTGTTAAGAACGCTCTACATATTTTGTTATATAACATTTAAAGGATTTTATCAAAAAAAACATAGGGGCGGGCTACAGTCCGCTTGGGCGAACTGTTGGATACCCTATTCTTATTCCTATATCTCATAAGTGGGCGTGACAAAAATTTAAAGGATTTTAACGAAAAAACTAAGCTTTTGTAAATAAAAACGCTCCCTAGCTCAAACTTTGGTTTTTCAATAAAATTGTTTTATTTAATTGTGGGCGTGTCAGTAGGCGGATTTAAAAAAAATTTAAGTATGAGCATAAAGGGCACCTAGAGAGTATATACTATAAATTTCAGCTCCCTAGCTCAAACTTTGGACTTTCAAAAATAAAAAAAAAAAAATTGTGGGCGTGTCAGTAGGCGGATTTTTAAAATATTTACACATAAGCATAAAAGGCCCCTAGAGAGTATATATTAAAAATTTCAGCTCCCTAGCTCAAATTTTGGTTTTTGAAAAAAAATATTTTATTTAATTGTGGGCGTGTCAGTGGGCGGATTTTGAAAATTTTATGTCCCAAGCAGTTTTATGGGCCAAAGATCATATATAAAAAATTTCAGCTTTCTAGCTCAAAATTCAATTTTTCCCAAAATTTGTTTTATTTAATTGTGGGCGTGTCAGTGGGCGGATTTTGAAAATTTTATGTCCCAATCAGTTTTATGGGCCATAGATCATATATAAAAAATTTCAGCTCTCTAGCTCAAAATTCGATTTTTTCCAAAATTTTGTTTTTTTGAGTTTGTGGGCGTGTCTGTGGGCGGATTTCAAAAATTCTTAAACTTGATTATTTCGGGACCCTAGAGAGTATATGGTTAAAATTTCAGCTCTCTAGGTCCAGTTTAAAGGCCTAATTTTTGCCGACGGACGGACGGACGGACATGGCTAGATCGACATTACTATCGATGCTGATCATAAATATAGTAACTTTTAGGGGTCTACGGGCAATATTAAGGTATGTTACAAACTATGCGTCAAAATTAATATACCCCTAGAATAGGGTATAAAAAGGTGTGAGCCACGGTATAGTTGATGTGTACACATGTAGGCACAGTTGCGCGTAGTTAAATTAGCTGCGCTAAAAATGCAACCGATTTGGTGGTTAGCTATCATAATGACAACTAATTTTTATACCCTATTCTAGGGGTATATTAATTTTGACGCATAGTTTGTAACATACCTTAATATTGCCCGTAGACCCCTAAAAGTTACTATATTTATGATCAGCATCGATAGTAATGTCGATCACACGCCCACAAATAAATAAAACAATTTTTTTGAAAATCCAAAGTTTGAGCTAGGGAGCTGAAATTTATAATATATACTCTCTATGGGCCCTTTATGCTTATGTGTAAATATTTTCAAAATCCGCTCACTGGCACGCCCACAATTATTATTATTTTTTTTTTTTTTTGAAAATTCAAAGTGAGCTAGGGAGCTGAAATTTATAATATATACTCTCTAGGGGCGCTTTATGCTCATGTGTTAATTTTTTTAAATCCGCCTACTGACACGCCCACAATTAAATAAAACAATTTTATTGAAACACCCAAGTTTGAGCTAGGGAGCGTTTTTTTTGATAAAATCCTTTAAATGTTATATAACAAAATATGTAAAGCGTTCTTAACAATTCAACCATACTTAGACTTTTGTCACGCCCACTTATGAGGGATAGGAATAAGAATAGGGTATCCAACAGTTCGCCCAAGCGGACTGTAGCCCGTCCCTATGTTTGCTATTAGCTATTAGTTGCAGGTTGTGTAACTAAGGCCGTTAGGTTGCCAAAGTTAGTTGTGGATGACAACTAAAAGTTGGTTAGTTTTTAGCTTTAGCTTTTTAGCTGCCTAGGTAATAACTAAATCAAAATTTATTATTTTACTATAATGGTAATAATTTATTGGGATTTGTTATGCATATTGCGTTTATAATAAAAATTGATTGAATGTCCCATCATGTTATTTTACAAAGAGGTCCTTGAGCCACAGTTATTAAACCCGAAAAAGGATATTTTCCCAAAATGTCTAGAAACGGCACGGATATTTTACCAAAATGTTTGTTGTTCCTAGCACCTCTCATTCAAATAACATTGAACTCATATCGCACCTCCGCTCAAATAGTGTCATAACTCGAAAAAATTAGAAAATCTTATTGCACCATTAAATCCCCCATACTTAACTATTATCTCAAAAAGTGTCATATTTATTGTTCGAGTATTGGTCCCTAGATGACACAAATATTTCATTGTAATGTAATGCAAAAGTAATGGCGGCCCAAACATTTGAATGCTTTTTTCTCGAAAAAATGATTTTTTGACTTATGACACTATTTGAGCGAGGGTGCGATATATACCGTGTGGATTCTAATGGCATTTTGGAAAAATATCCTTTGTTCGACTTTTAAAGACCTTTTTTGTTGTTGCAAGGACCTCTTAGTCAAATAACATTGAACACAGATATACCGTGTGGATTCTAACGGCATTTTGGAAAAATATCCTTTCTTCGACTTTTAAGGACGTTTTTTGTTGCTGCAAGGACCGCTTAGTCAAATAACATTGAACACAGATATACCGTGTGGATTCTAACGGCATTTTAAGGACTTTTTTTGATGTAGAACAAACTTCAAGCTATACAACCTCAATATTATTCAAAACAAATCTACTTTCACACAACTTTCCGGTGTTTCGTAATTACATAATAATCTCTAAAATTCAACATAAATAAAACTGGAAAATATATAACGAAATATATAAAAAAAAAAAAAAAAGGTGTGCACTCACGGTATAGTTGATGTGTAAACATGTAGGCTCGTCAGTGTTGACTGTGGAAATATCACAGAGGTTGTAGTTTTGATAAACAAGAGATTTGGGTATTGTATTGAAATAAAACCATGATATATATTTAATGTCAACGACAAAATTTATTTAACGTTTGACCAAACAAATAATTGGTTTGTGAAAGCTGAAGTAGGAGACGTACACCGTCGACTCAAGTGTGTCGATGTACCGGGAAAATATAGCATCGATTGTCGTTTAAGTGACATTCTTAAATCGGCCATCGGTTACCGAAGTACAAATCAATATTTTTCCTCTTACCTTCAACTGATGTACAACAAACTACAAGCTATACAACCTCAATTATTCAAAACAAATCTACTTCCACACAACTTTCCGGTGTTTCATAAGGACATAATAATCTCTAAAATTGAACATACATAATTAATAAATAAAAAAACAACGACACGCGGTTGTTCTCAAACGGTCAGCCATCTACGTACTAACCGCGCCAAACGTCGTTTAATTGCGGTGATAATTGAACATACATAATTAATAAAAAAATAACGGCATTTTGGAAAAATATCCTTTCTTCGACTTTTCAGAACTTTTTTTGTTGTTGCAAGGACCTCTTAGTCAAATAACATTTAACACAGATATACCGTGTGGATTCTAACGGCATTTAGGAAAAATATCCTTTCTTCGACTTTTAAGGACCTTTTTTGTTGTTGCAAGGACCTCTTAGTCAAATAACATTGAACACAGATATACCGTGTGGATTCTAATGGCATTTTGGAAAAATATCCTTTCTTCGACTTTTAAGGACCTTTTTTGTTGTTGCAAGGACCTCTTAGTCAAATAACATTGAACACAGATATACCGTGTGGATTCTAATGGCATTTTGGAAAAATATCCTTTTTTCGACTTTTAAGGACCTTTTTGTTGTTGCAAGGACCTCTTAGTCAAATAACATTGAACACAGATATACCGTGTGGATTCTAACGGCATTTTGGAAAAATATCCTTTTTTCGACTTTTAAGGACCTTATTTGGTTCTCCAAGGACCACTTGGTAAATAACCTTATTACAACTAAAAGTGACATTCTTAAATCGGCCATCGGTTAAGGAAGTACAAATCGATATTTTTCCTCTTACCTTCAACTGATGTACAACAAACTACAAGCTATACAAAACAAATCTACTTCCACACAACTTTCCGGTGTTTCGTAAGGACATAATAATCTCTAAAATTGAACATACATAATTAATAAAAAAAAAAAAAAACAACGACACGCAGTTGTTCTCAAACGGTCAACCATCTACGTACTAACCGCGCCAAACGTCGTTTAATTGCGGTGATCTGTCGAGCAGCGATTAACTCACGTGGTAATAAAAATTAACGGGAAAATCTGACGATGATGGTGACGCTAGATATTTCCAACTAGCCCCTACCGTGAAAAAAATATATTTACACATCAACGAGAGCAAAAATGTTTACGCATTAATAAACATATAGGTCTAACTCAACTAATCAAAGACAATTGGAGATGATGGTAGATTTATGTGATGGAAGCCGCGAGGATAATAATTTAATGTCTAATGAAGCATTATTAAATTTTTTTTTAACTCAAGCATTAGCTTCTTCAATTGCCAATGGCCTCACTACGAATAGGAGCAAAGAATACATTTTAGAAGCTTCCAAGGAAGGAATTGAGCAGCGTAGGACCTCTAATGTCACTTCACTAAATCGAACGCGAGTATAATAAAATAATTAATAACATTAACACAATTTTCTATTAAAAAAACATACATTACCAAAATCTTCTCAAATATGAGCTTAAATTAATAAACAGGATAAACAGTGCTTCCAAAACCCATTTTCTTTGTTTCTGATGAACCGATGCGATGAATTTTTCAGGAAATGTCAAAGTTTGACATCCCTCCGACCACTAACACATCCCGCCGAATATTTTGTTCGTGATTTTATTATTATTTTTTTCAAACTTCAATATAAAGGTAATTGAATTTAGCAAATATGTTAATGTGAAATTGTTTTTCATAATTTTAGAATATGCTTGGCATCAATTTCAATCGGCGGAAGTAAATATTTTTCAATTTCAGGATTTTCAATACAAATTTCTTAACTACAACTTACAGCTGTGTCGCGGTGCATGTCATAGGTGCATGTGTGCTGCCAAGTTTTTTTTGATGAATTCTTAAGCGGCGATGGTCGTTTTCTGATGCCATTCCTATATCCGCGTGCAAAAAAAAACGGCTATTGACAACTGTCAACGCCTTCGAACATAACTTCGAAAATTCCGGGGGAAATAAATACCGATGGAGATTCACGATACTAAGAATAATTTCCAAGGAACAAAAAATGTTCGAGGGCATTTTTTTTCCCTCGGCGATTGTGAGGGAGAGCCGATAGCTCTGAATAAGGGAAATCTTTCGAACATGAAATTTTTTTCGCCCGAAATTCACAATAGGCGAAAAGAAAAAAGGGATTTTTTTCGGGTGGAATCTTGTTCACGCGAAACTCGCAATAGGGCTGTCTTCTTAAAAAGTGTATAACAAAGCTATCTGCATGGTAGTCGAAAAAGTTCCTTTTCGGTCGTAGTAACTGCTGTGATCGTTATTTGGAGTAGGAATGTTGAAATGAGTCCCATCCATACAGTCAATAACAAATGAAAAGGGATTTTCCCTACTTTTAGCAAAATCTTCTATTATAGTTTTTTGTTGCTCAATGATGACTAACTTATTTTGTTTTTAAGCAGCAGATGTAATGAGAAGTTCCATGTTCAACATTAAACCGATTGAGAACTGACCCAGCTATTGCTCAATTTCCATATCATTGTGTACAAGCATTTAGAACATACAATCCGTTTGGAGTAGAAATCTGTCCAAAGAGGCACCAAAGCTATGCCAAGTCCTTTAAGGTTGGTTTTGTTTTCTTTTAGAGAAGAGAAATCAGTAGTGAATAACAGAAACTTACATTAAAGGTGAAGCGGCACATTCGAAAATGATTTTAGATTACATCTTCCGGATATTTTTCTATTATACTTTGAAGTAGTCTTTAATTTTTGAAATTTTTCTGCTATTGGATCTACTTAATAAAGTAGATATCTTTTTTGAGCGCTTTCTCCTTGCCTCACACACACATATTTAGTAAAAATCTATCGTCCTTACGATTACTTTTGTCACCTAAAATTTTTATTAGAGAAACTTCCATCTTGATGAAAAAATGTTTAATGTACCTATCACAACGCATCAGCTGTGCATCGCATCAGAAACGCAAGCGGACAAATGTTTGAAGTTTCTGAATTTACACTTTGCATCAATTATTTGGTAGATTGCTAGTTATGAACTGAAGGATGCATTATTTTCCTGGGACATCTCTGTGTTAGGAATCATTAATGCTGTGGTATATAAATGGTGCAGTTTATCGATAAGTGTGTGCATTACCATGCATTACACTTTCCTTTTGGGTGTCTTTTAACATTCTCGTAGAACTATTACCTATTATTTGTCGTTCATCTCCCTCCTTCGGGAAATGCACATACATAATTACATTCTGTGTTTACATGTCCTCCTACCTAATTTAATATTAATTATTTGTTGTTTCTATCATTCATATGTACCAGAGTATTTTATTAATGCAGGGGGTATGGCACAGCGCAGTAACACTTAATGAGCTCAATTGTTTTGTTGGTTTGCCAACACGCAATCTGTCGACATTCCACTTGCATATCAAATGTCATAGTCACGACGCAAACTATGATGCATCTTATTGGAGGTTTCTATTCAATGACATTTGGCAAATGTTGAATATTCTGCATCGAATTCGGGCAAATAATAGCAATCTAGATAAATTATCCGGGTCTGTTTACATTGGTACACTAGCTCAAAAATACGAGTAGGTACCTACCAGCAAATACAATTTTCGCAACGTTCAATATGATATTTCATAAGCTATATTTTCTGACACAATAGTTGTTGATAGTTTCTGTTTAACAACCAGCAAAGATCTTTCGTAGAAACGGCTAGATTAATACGTAATAATAATTGCCTTCCAGGCATCACATGTTAGTTATCAAAATAAGTGGAAAATACTCTTCCCAGAAGGCGCTTGCTCAACTGCACATTATTTCATCACAAATTCAAATTTGTTTTTCATTCCTATGAAAAGTGAAACAAGAAAAATTAATAAAAAAAATACATTCACTTTATTTATATTAATTATTATGTATATATATCTTATTATTATTGTTATCTTATTTTATTATCATTTTGCTGATTCATCATCACTTATATTTTGTAATCTATTTTGAAAAAGGTACTCGTTATTGTTGTTTCTGATTTTTTTTTTATAATCTGTGTGTAGAAACCTTAAATTTACTGATAAAGTTTGCCATACATTTGGATTTGTTATTAACTATTTGTTTAATTTTTTATTTTTGCTATGAAAATAATTTATTAATCGTTTAAAACTTAAAACAGTTTTATATAATATACATTATGATGTTTTTTTTATTACTTAATTTTTTTCATTTATATAGAACAATTTGCAGGTGTTAATTTTAAGGCCAGTTTTTTTTGTCTGGTAAAAAATGTATAAAATATTATTTTACAGTTCTGCTCTCGGGCAATTTAGAAAAGTATTTTTATTTTTTTCCTTTTTTGTCTAATTTATAGGATAAAGCGGTTAAGTACCTCAATCAATTATTTTGCAAATTGCTTAAACTATAAAAAAAATTCATATAAACAAAATACTACTTTATAATTCAATAAATTAAAAATTATTATATATGTAAACTATGCACAAGAATTTCATAATCGCTCATCATTGTCTCGTTTCGTTTTTTTTCTATTTTAAGGGTATCGCATTTATACAACAACAGAAAAATTAATAAACTTTTTTACAAAAAGGAAAATATAGATATTCACATACTAAACACATTTCATTTAAAACTTAGAACTACTCGTATGTACTGTCTAGCAACTTGAACTTGCATCTTGAACAATGTTTGCATTGCATTGGTCTCTCTGCGAACTGCCCAATAGTTATTTGTCTGTATCTCTGTATTTCTTTCATACGCGGCTGGGCGGATTTTTAATTATTGCCCAGTGATACCATGGGTGGGCATTGATCCGTGTCTCCCGCAGATTTATTGCCCAAAAATATACTCGACGCCGCCATTGTTGATATTGGCGACGATGCGGACGATGAAGAAACGGATGTCGATGTTGATGAGCATGTTACTGATTCAGCCTCGTCGTGCATTTCGGAGGATGATGAACTATCCGAATCAAATGTTAGGAAAGAGAGCCGCGAACATTGGTGTGCATCCTCACCGTCGCTTTCCAATTCGTTGTCGGACGTTGGGGCACTTTGACTAGTGGTTGGATTTGTAGTTGGACTCAACGGTTCTAGAACTCCTGCGGCTCGTAGACTCTGTTCGAGTTCCAGTAATTGGCCCATGAAATTAAGGTTGGGCGATATGATGGGGCGAGCGCTTTTCACAAGTTTGTAGGCCTCGATGAGGGACAAGGACTTGTAGCGCATGACATAGGCGATGGCAATTGTGGCACTCCGCGAGATACCAGCATGACAGTGCAAAAGTACAGTCGATCCTTTTTTGCGGGCTTCTTCTGCAAATAAAAAGGTGAAGAGAATATTGTTAGATTGTTTCATGAAAATCGGTGGCGAATAAAATGGGATTAGACAACTTTCAAATAGGCAAGCAATGTACAGTCGTTTTTTGAAGAGCTGTACAACTTTTTTTTTTTTTAATAACAACGACAACGACAGTTGAGCTTTCAGGTCAAAGAACTTATCTCAAACGAATTGTAGCTAGGCCGGCTCAGTCGTTCAAAGGAGAGATCCTACGAACCTTGTAAAAAAGGTAATACATGTATATATCAATGTTCATATACAATCGCAAATAAGGGGCAGTCCTAAAAACTCCTGTAACACAACACACCAGCATTTGATTGGCCACAGTGACGAAGACATTTTAAACCGGGAGGCTTGCCAACCGGCGAACCGGATGCAGTCAAGTGGAGGGTTATGATCCCTATAGTCTAGACCGTAACCTCGTTCCTTAAGAAGATGACAGAAGACCGAAGTTGAGTCTGGATAAAGTCTTTATTCAATATTAGAAATAAATCTTCATGACATCAGGTATTGGAAACGTGTGCAGGTATATCGCTTCGACGGCATCTTCTTACGAGCGCATACACATCCTGTCGGTCAAATTTACAGCCACTCTTTATCGTTCTATCCCAGTAATTACGCGCTGGCATGCGCTTTATCAGCACACATCAATGAGTTTACGTAGCCCTACAGGCAGTAATCGAGTGGCGTCAAATCTGCGCTAATAACTTACACCAAATTGGTAGGCTATAAGTCCTATGTAAGCAGTCTATCTCCTAATGATCGGAGAATTCTTGTTTGACGCTTACTTAAGCTAATTAATGTTTGTGCTAAATTTTACAAGGCCAGTTACATAAAGTGAATTGATCTAGGACTATAAAAAGGTTGATGCATAGGACTACATAATTAAACGTACGTATGACAATTCTAATGACTGAGTTGGATGCCCTTGTTAAGACAGCCAAATGATAAATCGTAATATTATTAACTTTAACGCTACGCAAATGAACTCCCTGTGGCCTCGTTAAGAATATAAACTTATTAACATTTCTTCATTTGTCATTTATCTGAACAAACATCGTTAACTTTATTGCCTTATAAATTAACAGCACAAGCCCCACATCACCCTGGAAAAAGAACAGCTAACACGTAGCAGCTTCGGGGGCATATAAAAAAGAGAGCTACAAGGACATACTGACTAATAATGACTGTAATTCATTGACCGTTAAAAAGTCAAACTCGCATATACGCATATTGAGACTGACTAAAATTCAATATGAATCATCGTGAACAATTATCCTTTAGCAACAACAACAGACAACGTTCGTCATACATTTCATGAATGCGCACAATCATTTAAGAATCATTGGGGAAGACTACCAACTCTCTGAATCACTGAGAAGTATAGTACGTGTCTTGGTCATCAATCGTGGTGCCGCTCAGCGAGCCCACTCTTTGCCTGCATACTTAGCATACGTTTCATGACCCTAAAACAAAAATGTCACTTGAATTCTTTTCACGTGATAAGCGCGGCAACGACAACGAAGACTACGATGACGATTCAGACGACACCTTTTGGTGTAACGAACAAACATCAATGCATGACTCATTTATGGAGGGTGTAATATTTATAGCTTCGTGTGAGAAGTAAAGTACACAACAATGAATCAATAATAATGACTGTCCTCCCCGCGTTGTTGTTACTTCTGATTGGAAGTTCATCAATTTGTAGCAAATGTGCTGTCGCGATGATAAGACAATAATGCACGACTAGTTGCGAGTCTATTGCTAAATGATAATTAATGCACACGGACACGGTTACTTATCCCGTTGTAAGGACTTACATCACGCGTGCAATCTAGGTATTAATAAATGGTAAAACCGAGATATTCGTTTAACCTTTGATTGCTATTTCCAACGTCGATAAGATAGTGCTTGTCAAAACACAAATATTATTAAATTTTGATAGCACAAATGACGTGTTGCGAGTATTTTTTTTTTGTTTGTTTGGCTTGTGTAATTCCTTATCAGAGGAAAGTATCTGAATCATTTTTATGCAGGCAGTAGGCAGTTGACAGTTGAGATTGATATTCATTACCGACATTGTGGCATTATGGTAAATTAACAAATGAGTTTTTACATATGACAGAAATCCATCATTAGTGTCGTTGGATTTTCCAATTAAAAGAAATTAAATAAAATAAAATCCATACATTTTTGATAAGAATATTACCTACTATAGCTTTCATGGGAACTTTTGTGGAAGCACAAACAAAAAAACCAACCAAACAAAGCCAACATTTGAAATGAAAACCACAAAGTCATCAAGATAAGAGTACCTCATTCAAAATGAACACAGATTGTGTAAACATTTTATAGAAAAGTTGAGTTGAAATTTAATGAGAACATGTAGGTACATACCTATAAGGTTTAAAGGATAAAGATAGGATAATTTGTCCATGAGCTGCAAATAAAGGTAAATATAGCTCCAACAAAATCAATTGGCCAACGGTCGGTTGCGCGAATGAGACGATTCAAGAGAACAAAAACGGTACGAAAGAGATTTAATGAGTGAAGGTTATTTTCCAAATTTTACAATGCCTAACTCAATTTGTTTTTTTTTTTTTAATTAAAATGCTATTGCTTGTAAATACCCGAGTTTTATTTTTTTATAATGGGGTTGACAAATTTCGAAGCACTTATAATAAAAAAATTAATCGTGCATAATGCAATGGGGTTAAATATATAAAGCTACCTGTGACGTAGGATGTGATCAATAAAGAGTTGAGGGCTATTGTTGTTTGTTTCTATGTTTTTATGGTTTAGCACTAGTTACCTGGGGCGAAGTGTTTGTATTTTGTTCGTTTTTTTTTTTTATAAATACATATTTTTTTACATGTGGGTTGTAGTTGACATCTAAAGATCTTCTTTCTACCACCCACCAGAGATGAATGTTTCTTTTTGAAAACTGGATAGTAAACCACCTCGTGTAAAAAAAAGTCCATCTCTGGAATGTGATCTCAATTTTACTGCGATGGAAACAAAAACAAAACCCTACCTCAGTCACAGCTTGCGATGATGGAAACAAAACAACGCCTGCATGTAATTTTTTTTTTGTTTCTTGTCAGCAATTTTTGTATTTTTTATGAATCTTTCAAAATTAAAGAGATGCGCAGAGAAATGTGAATAGACCTGCGCAGCGGAATGGCCAAGTGAATGATTTGCGCTATAACTACATAAATAGTGGTACCTAGTGTAAGCGTGAAGCCTGAAGCGCTAATGGCTGAAACACATGTGCAGCAAGATGATTTTGCATGTACCTAAAATGACACATTGCCTACTGCATGTCAATTCTTGATGCAAGTTGTCTCTATTACTAATCCTGATGCACCGATTGTAGTAGAACAGCACAATTAGGTACAACTTTTCCGGCTTCACGTTTAGTGCTGTGAAATTCTATGACAATACCTAACATCTTAGTTTGTTGGGTCGTTCAGTGATATTTAGGTCAGAAAAAAATGCATACTGAAAGAAGGCAATTTCTTATTGCGAACGTGTTTCACGTGCGTTGATGCATGCGTTACTGCGCGCGTCCCTGCTGCAGTTGTGTTTCGTTTCAGCCATAACAGTCACAAAAAAAATCTAGCTATAGCCGTGTTTCTTTGCACGCGGAACGACCATCGCCGCTTAAGAATTCATCAAAAAAAACTTGGCAGCACACATGCACCTATGACGTTTATTAGTGAAACAGCTGAAGTTGAGTTAAGAAATTTGTATTGAAAATCGTGAAATTCAAAAATATTAATTTCCGACAGTTGAAATTAATGCCAAACATATTCTAAAATTATGAAACAGTTTCACATTGACAGATTTACTAATTTAAAAAAAAAATAATAATAAAATCCCGAACAAAATATTCGGCGGGATGTGTTAGTGGTCGGCGGAATGTCAAACTTTAACATTTCCTGAAAAATTCATCGCAACGATTTATCAGAAACGAAGAAAATGGGTTTTGGAAGCACTGTTTATCCCCGCTAAAGGACTTAGCGGCGATAGCTATCCCCGCTAAAGTTAGCGTATAGGTATAGGATAAGTTGTTGTTGTATTTTACATGCAAATTTCAAATTATCCCTATATCCGCGTGCAAAGAAACACGGCTTACGTAGTTACCTACTGTTAACATAAATCCAACGAAAAATAACATTTAATCGCAGCCAGAAAATTGGATTCAGTTTTTGACGATATTGTACAAAAAAATTACTGCCCAAGATAATGACACGATATCTAAATGATGGTTCATTGTAGGGGCTTTTCATTTTTATTTCAGACAGTTTTGTTTTGATTTTTCTTTCATTTTCCCTCCTTCCAGTTTTTAGCTGTGTTCAGTTAATTACTCAGACTGCTCAGTTGATTTATTTTGAGCTCATAGAGTTCGGCCAAAATGGAAAAAAGAAAAACAATTTGAAAGCTCTGATGTGTCTGAACTAAAGAAGAAGCACAACTTTTTGTTGGGTTCTGCTCTGAGCTTAAAAGAAAAACGCCTTTTCAGTGAACGAAATAATTTTAAAAATTAAAAAAAAAACAACCTCGCAGCAGTACCTATTAATTCAAAGTCAATTACCAAAACCGCCTTGTTGCACAATGCAAATATTCGTTCTTTCATTTCAAGGATATCTCCTTCCATATCATCTTTTTATATATATATGTATATATGTACATACTTTAATATCACCTTCATCTGTTGCGACGTGGGTAGGTAGGTACATACCAACTTGATAACACATTAAATTCAAATTTAAAATTCACATTCAATTAAAATGAGAGCGCTTAGTGTTTTGTCTGATGCCGAGCCATGACGATGATGATGGTGGCGCAGTACAATCACGATGACTCATCGCCACTGATATTCATTATCGATAACATTTACGTACCTCATTATATGACGGGGAGTAACCAATAAGCCTCCCACCCCTTGCGCGTGCACTCTCCCTTATTTCCCTAATCTCCCTTCAGTTCGTGACACTCTATCTCAAGTACCTTCACACACACTCATCGTTTCTTTATTCCACCCTCTACCTAACCATCATAAAAAAACTCAATATCGTCAGTAGGTAAATAGGGTAACCGTACCGCCATCAATTTAGATAATGCGACTGCTTTGCTGAACTTATCGCACCCGTATATGAATCGCATTTTGCGCGTTTTGGCATTTTGACAAAATATTTTAAAGAATTTTATTTTTAATATAAAGAAAAAGCGCTGAACAAACAACAACAAAAAAAAAACTGCGAAAACATTTCCCAAACCAAAAAAGGCTCTCTCTAAGAATACAAAGCAGACACGAGCGTCTATTTTGAGGACATCGCACAAACATTACCCTTCTTCCTCCTGGGCGACGTGCCCGTGCGGTAGTATGTAGTAAAGCTGCCTGTCAACATCAGTGGCTCTGACTGTGATGTGACAACCTTGAACTCACTCCCGTGCGCCACAGAAAAAGGTCATACTCACAAAAGTGAGATTTTTCTGTTTTCGTCGTTATTTTTTTTATATTTTTTTTTGCTCGTCCGCTCGCTCATTCCCATTTCCCCCTTCGTTTTTCGTTTTCGCTTGAGCCACTGGAAAAGGCATTTTTATTTATTATGAGATGTTTATTTTTAGTGCATGTGTATCTCAACACATGCGCGCCAAACCATTCCGCGATGACTCATGCATCGAATCTCACCTTCAAAGGTCTTCGTGGGGGCTCTGGTGGCGGCAAGGAGATACTTTCTATACCCGTATAATAAAAGTGAAGCACTTTGCACATCAACAAGATGGATTGGCGATAATTGCCAAATAATATACAATTCAAAATTCTACACGTATCACAGATATTGCTGTTAATTTGTGTATTCATTAATAAAGTTTGTCCAACGCACCTGGATACGAGCGGCTGCTGTGGCGCTTGCGATAAGCAGTAACCGCGCAAAATGATTATCACAGAAAGACAAGAGAAAAAAAAAATTTGTTTCGTGTGTAGCAGAAAAAAAATATTCATTATTCGGTGGATGAGTCATTGGGATTGCGACGTACTCATTGTTAGATGGAAGTGTGAGACAGCGAGAAACAACAGAAGTCGGTCAATTGTTGGATACCTGAATTTCGTATCAAAAGCAGCAGCGCAAATGTGATGACTGTTAGTGTTTGACCATTATATATGTACCTAGAGTCTTTGTTGAGTAATTAGAGCCACTTATGCAACTTTCCTATGAACTTAGAGGTGATTCCTTGGGCAGGTACCTACCTAGTCATCGGAGCTGTGCGACAAAACTAAGTATACCTTTTTCGTAAGGAAGGGGATTCCCGAAAGCAGTGAGCCATTTTCAGGCCTGTTCTGATGAATTTTCCATGCAGACATAGGTACTACATTTTTACCATTCATTGACTCAGACATTCCCAAGCAGACTAATTTGGCACATTTAGTGCCAATGTATCACTTCTTTGCCAAGCCATGTAAGCATATACATAATTAAGAATAATAGGTAGGTATGTGGACGTATTGGTGAGAAGACGAATATAAGAAACAAATTCTTTAGTGATTAGCGTTTGCTGTTGTAGAATTATCACATTCTTATTCTGAAGCCGGCAAAAATAAACTTTTCGAAGAGTGTAGGTAGGGGTCCTTTCTTTAGTGATTAATTGATAACTTTTTTCATGCAATGTGACTTTAATTTTAACATTGGATTGACGGCAGACTTAACTCAGTTTAACGTGCATATGGGTTATTTGACTTTCACACTTTCTTTAACCCTTTTATTACCTAAGGGTCTTTGTGTGACCCAAATCTTATTTGAAGTCGAAAAATAGGTGTTCATATTTTTTTTTTAAATTTTGTTCCTCTTTACTCAGAGCATAAATTCGTGCATATTTAAAAAAAAATGTTAATCCTGCGACTGGTTTTCTGAGACAATCCTGGGAGTTGGATACATGCATTTCCTTACGGGTCAGTGTGATTTGACATAAAACCAGTACACTGTTGTGTACTTTTTCAAAAAAATCTAAAAAGACATAACTGTAGAATGTCATCTAGTTAGTACCACATTCTTATGTGGGCCAGCATTTGATTAAGTGACAGGTTAAAATGGACATCTCGGCAGCTACGTGGCGTCGTTGTTTCTAATTCTTTGACAACTACTTGTCAAATCGGCAACAAGTATTTGCTGTTTTGTAATCTACCTATAAATGATATTCCATTTGCCGTGTTTTGTTGATAAGTGTATAGCTAGCTCAGCATAATTTTACAATAAAACAACTAGATCGTATTCTATATTCACTTTTCATTTTTAAGGATGTGTTCGCAGTGTTTGTAGTTTAAAAGAGTGCGATTTGGATTATCATTAAAGCAAGGATGCAAATCCAAACGTATTTTTTGAAAGATTTTTGAACATCATAAAATCCTTTGTGTGACAGCAAGGAAAAGAACGGATGCTTATTTTTGCCATTTTTTTTTAATTTTCTTCGCATAATTTTCTTTGAAATGAGAATTTTTTTGTTTAATCGACGAACACATCCACTATCTCTGCATAACAATCGGAATATTTTTGCTCCCAACTTATTTTACCGCCATCTAGTCGCATCAACACTTTATGTTCACTCCGTCTCAGTCCACTACTGCTGACCTCTTTATCGTCAGCACTCCTTTTTGCTATTGTTTACGTGTTAAATGTAGCTGAGCTGGATATACACATTTCACCAAAAGACAGTTTCAAGCATAGCTATCATTTTTATTTATTTAAACCGTCTGGTTTATTCAGTATCCAGCTATTGTATATTTAACAAGCTTCAAAAGCACATAAAATCCATGGATGTTGTCTGTCCCAAAACGACGGGCGCACAACTGCGGTGTAGAGCCTTCCTTTCAGCTTATCGGTATTTTTTGGTCACAGAAGACGACAGAGCTTTCCGGCTACTTCATCAACCCTACGCTTCCGCGATGCTTAGTGTCGTCATCACAGCTTGCTTCGCTATTAATCATAGGTCCCAGATATTTGAACTTATCGTTTCGAGAAGATTTAGGCAATAGGCTGTAAATCTATGTACAAGACTTATACTTTTTAATCAAGTTGTATAGTCAAAAATTAAATTAGATTGCAATTCTAAAGGAATTAGTAATACAATTCAATCCCCATGGGGAACAACAACATATGCCACCCATTGACATGCCTCTACACCTGGTAGTACAATGGACCGTTAGCGAGTCTGAGTGCTCTGGGATTTGGATTTCCTTTTTTATTGTTAAAAAAAAAAATACAATTCATACAAATGTCGGGAATAGGTCAGAATGGATTAGAGAACATGGAGCACAAGCAGTTTGTTATTTTTTCAGACTATGGGCATACCTTGCCACGTCGAATCAATCGGTTCTCGTTCGATCACCGCAATTAAACGACGTAGGGCGTGGTTACTACTTAGATGGGTGTCCGCGTGTTGTTGGCATCTCTTGTGAACGTCTGACAAACATCCAAGAGTATCAAATTGTCATGAGAAGCTTCTCAAATTTGCCGTTCGGATTCGGCGTAAAACTGTAGGTCCCCTCCACTTCGCATGCAAGTGGTTGGAGAAGCTAGTTTCTAGGCCCTGTATGGGCCTTTAAGGCCGAATATGTATGTATGGACATGGGTATCGATGCCCCACCAAAACGTCCACCCATACATCAAGTGCTCGTTGCAGGAACGTTTGATCCTTGCTAATGATGACTTCATCGTCAGCAAAGAATAACTGATGTAATTTGGAGTCCGTCACTTTTCCTTCAAGCAGATAATCAAGGACTGTGATAAATATCAAGGGACTTAATACGCTTCCCTGGTATACACCGACTTTGATTGCGAACTCCTCGCAACGCCAGCGGGTGAAAAAACCTGTTCGTTGCGTTAGACCAGACTGTAGCGCCATCTTAACGAAAACGTCGTTAATTCAGCGTCTGTGTGCGTGTGATTTTTGGCGCAATAAATGCAGTTCAAACTTCACTTAAAGCATTTTAATTGTAAGTTCATATGAAAGCCCGAGTTTGAAAAAATCGTTTTTCTTTTTTAACCTGGGCACATAAGAGCTTTGAAATTATATTTCTCTTTACGTTCAGAGCTTGATCAAAGTGCATATGAGCTCAGAATAAATTAAATAAATTATAAAACTGAGCACAGCTAACGTCACACTGAAAGGAGACAACATAAAAGGGGATAAACATCCAAAACAATTAGCATGGCGGTCGAGACCGTAGAACATAGAAATACAAATTAATAAAATAGTTTTTATCTTGAAAATAAAAATTATGATAATCATGACAGCTTTGTGCTCAAGAGTATGCTTCATAAACAAATCAGAACTCTCAACACGCCTGGTTCATAGTTTGTTCAACGTGTGCCGGGCCCTGTTCAGTTATCTTCTCTGAACGATAAAAGAATATTTGGACGTCTTCTGTTTGCTCTGTCAAGAATTTGATAATTTTTATTGTTCTGAAAGTAAGATAGTATTTTGTACTTGACACTTATACCTAATATGTTTTCATTGAACCGGTTGATTTGACTTTTTGGAATCGGAAGTACCCAGTTTCACAGTCTTTATTCGCCATGAAATTAATGTAAACATGAATGTGCTACTTCAATTTTTTTTTGCAGTAGGTATATGGCTGACTCAACATAGCAGATTGGAGGACCTGATTTATTAATGACTATGCAAATCTACCGGCCAAAAAATGTTAAAAGTTAATATCAATTTTAATGTAGATACGTACATACATAGGATTTTTGTTTGAAGAATATTTCCACATAATCTCGTGAAAATTTTCAAATATTTGCAACTTAATCGTTTGTTTCAGTGCTCGAAAACAAACTCTGTGATAGCAGAATGGTTTAGTTCACCGGTTTATTCGAAATTTGATACTTGAAATTCCACATTTTGCTATGTAAATTCGAAATCGTATGATTAATGGAATTTTGCTTTTTTTGAAGAACAGGATGAATGGCTTTAAAATGATCAAAGATTCGCGCAGTCGTTGCAGACTGATTTTTTCTATGCATGTTTGACAGTTGCAATCCATCCAATATCATTTGTTTTCTTATGGAGTGATTGTCGATTGACTAAACTATTGATTTTGCTGCAGAGCAAGGAATGCATTTGTATTCATTCTTTGAGAAATGGCTCCCCAAAATAGTTAAAAATATCAAACAGACCTAAACCATAATGTCGGCTAAAGCCAAAAATAAATGTACATACATATGTGTGTATGTACACACATTAAACGTATATTTGTATGAATTTTAACATAAATGTATGATTAGGAGGCGCTCGTTAAAGAAAAAAAAAACATTTCCCTGCTGCCCAAGAGTTTTGAACGGAATTTATTCCACAGCAACAAAAACTTGTTTTCGCCCACAAAATTGGATACACGTGTTTTCTTTTAATTGCTATCCACAAACACATGTAGATTTGTACTTAAAATCTAAATACAGTTTTCGGAGACGAAAGTATATTCTCCAATTGAAAACGTCTGCCAAGTAGTGCTATTTTTAGAGATCAATTTCAAAGCAATGATATACAAGTTTCCACACTCAATGATCTGTTGCCATTTGGGGGGGTGGGTTCAGATCCTGTATTAAGTGAAAAGTTAAAAAAATTCCGCTGATAGTCATGATCATGAGATCCTTAGACAGCGTTTAGTCAGCCCTATTTTTATATCTGAACTGGAATAAAAAAAAATTAGCACGTTTTGCTTAGCCAGTTTGAATGTGTCCGTATTTGTTTCTTCACAAACGAATTAAATTAACATTAATGATATAAATCAAGATAAATATAGAGATATAGAGCGAGAGCGAGAGAGAAAGAAATAAACAGTCATAACTCACCGATGAAATCATATGCCTCCTGGAAGTATTGCTTGATGTTCTGATGAGGCGTGTCACTGGCAGGTATTTGCATGTATTTCATTCCCAGTTGAGGGTTTGGATTAGGTGCTTGGCAGGTTACATTTAATACACAATTCGCTCCAACACTTTCGGGATTGTCAGCATCCTTCCCATTGCCGAGAAGCAGGTGCGGAAATACGGGTGACGCAGGATGAGTCTCAATGTCTGCAGAGTCACCAAATTGGATAAAAGAAAGAAATAAAAACGAATGAGTAAGACACAAAAACAAAATGAGCGTAGAAAAAAGTTATTTTTACACCGAGAAAAAGAAGAAACGCCATTGGAACCACCACCACATCGTCGTTGTACTAATAGATATTGTTGCTGATGCCGCTGCTGCTGTTTCCTCATCTCTCGTCATGTGCTAGATTTCTTAATGATTCCATCCCGCGCGCTCTCATAGCTTTTTCATTTATGATGGCCCGCTGCTGCTATACAACACACATGGATGACGACGATGAGTCATGAAAGCATCCAGAGTGTGTAACAGTTTTGCGCGTTTGTGAGTAAACAAACTAAGGAATAAAAATAACGAAACGTAGCTATAAAATTATCCACCATCGGGGGGGCAGAGCTGGGAGGGATTAATTCAAGAGAGACGGCGAGGTTAATTGAACTTATGAACCGGTGACGTTTCATTGAGGTACTTTTTACTCGCTGTTAGCACTTTAAGATGATTTCTTTTCGATTCCTTATTCAGCAACAACAGCGTTGCACTAACAACTTGTGCAACTTGGAAAATATGAAGATGGTGACTCCAAGCTAACCATTGACACGTAATCGGAAACACCATACCGCAGTGAATGTTCGTGTCATTGATAAATTAGCGGCATCGGATTAGTAAAAAAGAAGTTGGTACTCACCATAGATGGCTGGACTGGAGCAACTCCTCATTAGTGGAGGTACCCGGCTACCGGAGGCTTCTTCATCATTCGACCCCGTCGACTGTCGCTTGTTACTGTAGTCCTTGTGGCTAGCTGGAATGAGCAAATAACAAAACTCATGAGTAATATTCAACCGAATGATATGAATATTGATGGGCTTACTTTAGATACCTAAACCAAATAGGAACAAATAGACTCATTCCGACAGAATGTGAATGATATAAATGAGTATTTGATTCTAAACAACAATTCGTGCATTCGTATTGATTTTGGATGAGTCAGACTTTTCTCCCATCACATTTTTCTTTTGGCGAAGCGACATTGCTCAAATGGCAGTTGTGAAACAACCCTTGTTGGTATCAACCTAGGAATATTACGCATAATTACAACCCCTTATCGTATTCTGTTTTTATTGTTATTCCAAACAAAATCCCGCATTCATTTTGAAATGTATAATATAAAAATAAGGAAGACAGATGTGATGGTTAAGTCGTGTTTTTGATGAGGCTAAACATCTAGATAAGGTTGGCATTCAAATTAAGTTGAATTGCGTTTGGAAAATCATAAAATTGGTTTGCTGTTGAAGAAGTGAGGTAAATAAGGTGTACAGCCCCAACTATGTCCGTTCGTTCACTCACCTCCTTTATTGATTAATTCTACGTTACAAACTAATATATTTTAAAATATGAATAGAAAATGAGATAATGGTTCTCTGGGTATTTATGTAACTGAATCTACGTTCTGCGCGAAACACTTTAAATCCTTCATTCTTCTGCTTCTGAAATAATACAGAATTAAAAATCCCTAAATCATACATTTGCATTTTTAATGTTGATCACAAGCTTCAAATGCAAATATTTTAAAACAGGAAAAATGGACTTAGTGAGTGTTATTGAACGACGACGACATTATTATTATTAAATAAAAATGTAGTTATGTGGTTGTGGTTGGAGTCAAATAGGGTCGAAGAAGTAAGATTAAAGCTAAGTTCTTACGTCAGTGACGATTCGATATTTTTTAAATCGTGTACAATATAAGTTCAGTGCTTTTTTGTACGTCTGATGTAGAATCATAGTCCAAGAAAGTCACCTTATATCCTTTTTTAGAATACAGAAGTTGATATATTATGTACTTACCCAGGTTTTTACGTAGTATGCTAGGGCGGACTGTTTGATACACTATCAATGTTTCTATTGGGTTTCGTTGAGTTTAGTTTTTGCCCATTTTACTTAGTTTTTGGTTTGGTAACAAAACCGCAAGACAGTTAAATTTTGGGTCCTAACGACTTCAAAAAGTGTGCATATTTGTATGGGCGAGTTTTACAGGCTTTGTTCTTCTTCACTCCACCAAGAAAGAATGCCGCTGTCTGGTCGAAACCGAGAACTGTGTACGTATCGTTAGGATAGGTTACAAAAAGGCCACCTTAACGAAGAAGGGATTTCCAATTTCGTTTCAATGAAAACAGAGTAAGGAAGGCCATTTTGATTCATATTTGGCGTTTTGTTTAGATTTAGGAAGAGTTGTTTCTTTCGAATAATAGATGACAAAACACGTTTATGAAGGTACATGATGTGGGTGGAGTGAAATAACGCCAAACGAAATAAAGCCAATTTGTGCATTTGGCCTTATTTCGCTTTGAGAAAGTAAAATAAGGCCAAAATTTAACGTTTGGCTTTATTTCACTTTGCGAAAGTTGGGTATATTATTAAGTCCCGAACAGTTAATTCATCGTTAATTAGACCTTATTTTGGCATTTGGCCTTATTGCACTTTGGGCAAGTGAGTGCGTTTGGCTTTATTTCACTATCACAAAGTAAAATAAGGTCAATCTTTAAAATGTGGCCTAGTTTCGTTTGGCGTTATTTCACTCCACCCATAATGCCTATACATTTTTTTATAGCACAACATCTCCTTATATTATTTTCAATTGAATAATTGTTGGCAACAAAGCCCGCAGAAATATTTAATACAACTGAACAAATTGTTATGGGATTGCCAGACAGACAAATCATAGCCTACAGACCGCAGTTCAATCCCATGAGCCGATGGAATAGGTTATGTCGTTGTTGATAAGTATAAGTTTGATTTTTAAGTGACCGCAGTTTTATTCAAAACGGTGAAAAAAAAATCCTACACCGTGTCAACTGGGCTTTTTCATTTTTAAACGATTGAAGAAAAGGTTGCAATTATGAATTCATAAAGACATAAATCCAAAATGAAGCATTATTAATTAACTTAAAACAAATGCCCTAACCTACTTCTTATCAGTCTTTCATGGGCGGGCGGTCTTTATGTATGATGTATGTATATAACTTTCCTTTTTTAGCGATAGCCCGCTTTAAGGTGGTATTACACTTGCATATATACCTATTATGGTCAATTTATATAGCAATGGCTTCATCAGTTAAACTTTGTCCATATACATATATGTATAACAAAGGGAACTTTGTCTATCACACTTGTAGATATGGCAATTTAGAATTTTCAAGTTGCTGTTTATATATTTAAAGAATTTCTTTAAATTGTGTGGTTTTTATTATTTGCTTTAAAAAAGTTTTAGGATTGGATGATAAGGTTTTTGGACACATTTTTGAAAAGTACACCCAAGAACCTGTTAATTGTATTAAAAAACATCGTCAAGCCGTCGTAAGCCAAATATGAACTCTATCATTGTTATTCAAAAAACTAGGGTGAGTCTGGTTTGCAGGAAACAAAAGCTACATTTTCAACCTCTGTTTCAAACTGAATTATGTATATACATATACTAAATACCAAGGAAATAAATTAAAATGCAGCACATCATTCTCGTTTTTTCAGTGTCGCATTTGTGTCAAAAAAGGAGAATTTTGGGTTCCAAAACAAAAGAAAAAAAAAATCCTGCAGAATAAATAAAATAAATTCAAAAATCATAACTTTCAAAATAATAACGTTGCATGACAAACAAATGGAAAATAAAAAGATGCAATTTCTATAGCTATATGGCGCAAACTTGCATATGATGACGGATATGTTCTGGGCCCTATTTCACCAGCCCTTTTTAACATTGCAACTTTTCAAACAAATAATTTCCTGCAAAGTAAAAGTGCTTTGTGTTACCCAAAATGCAGTTCCGACGATTTTGCACCTTGCAAATTTGCAGCCGTTTTTCCAATGCGAAAAGTGTAAACGTTTTACCAACTAAAAAGAGAACTTTTCATTTGTAATCGTGTTTTGCAAACTTGCTAAGTGAAACAATTGTGTGTATCCAGTATATGTCTTCAATGGGTCGAAGAAACCCGGCAGTTGATCTAACCCCGGTTAGGGGTTTATGCGAAGTGTAAACCTTATTTGATTGGTAAAACACTTTGATTTGTATTTGGTGAAACGAATTTTGAAGAGGGAAAATTGTTAAATTTGGAGAATCGCTAAGATAAAGTAAAAAGTGGTTGGTGAAATAGGGCTGTGATATTAAACTATACCCTATTACGATACAAAAATCGTCGCCATAAAAATTAGTCTATCACAAATCACACCCTTAAAGATGAAACTTGATTACCACATTTATCTGGCGAATTTATCATATTTATATGCTAGTGTAACACCGCCTTTAGACAAGAATAAAAAATTAAAATCTATAATAAAACATGAACAATATACGATTAGTTTCCAAAAATACACTATTCCAAGAGCCCAGAGATAATAAATCATAAAACGTGACGAATATACGTGGAGGGGTGTAGTACGTACAGGCCCACTCTTAAAGAAAATTTTATAAATATTTCTACATCGATGACAAACATGTTTTCTTTTTGCATTTTTATAAACATTTCATGTAATATTGTTTACATTAGAAAGAATTTCACAAGTAGGCAGTACTTTTTTTACCTACAACTTTGACGTTACGTAACATAATGAAAATCCTTTTATATAAAAAAAAAAACAAAACAAAACTAAACACATCGCGTTTTATTGACTTGTGTTAACAAATTCATTCTACAAACAAACAGCTTTCATGTTTTATAACTAAGCCATTAACCCATTTGTATTGTTAAATACAAAAAACTGTTCTACGAATACACACTCAAAAGATATTCTATTTGGTAACGTATCTTGTCGTTGGACGCCACTGAGTTTATCTCCAAGCGCACAGCAATGTGTATTATCTTGAAATGTTTCATTATCTGTTTGTTAAATATTTGATTTTCCAATCAACTCAACAATAAACTAATCATTGCAATATAATTGTATTCATTGCTGCTATCAATGAAAATGTTGTATTGCGCACGTTGTCAATGACGTGACTTATTGCGTGTTGTTTCAAAAACGTTGACTCAGTTAAAATAGTTTTATTATGATCTTAAAGAAACGTTTTTTTTCCATAATGGCCTCTGAGAACGGCTAAATAAATATCCACACATTTAAATTAACAATTTTCGTACAGTATTCATTTCATACTTAGAGCAAGACTGTTTTTGTTCTGTTGTAACATGTTCTTGAAACGATAAATTACGAATATATAATAAAATCTTCAAAGTTTAAGTAAATGGAATATAATAGAAGAACCTATACTTATAACTTTGAGACAATGTTATACATGCTGCACTACCAAAAGTGTGGTGGTTTATGCAGCCCTAAATGTACCTTACCGTTCGAAAACCTTCCCTTACTCGTTCTGGTATCAGTTCTCGTAATTTATGAGAGCTACTATGATGTTATAATGCACTAGGTACCAACATGTTTATCGTGCATAAAAATCGATGTTTTTATGAATGAAATGTGCATTTAGCTCGTCGAAGACCGTTGAAAAAGACTGTTTAAAAAAAAAAAGAAAAAAATGTCGGACTAATATGCAAATCTGGCATCACTTAATTTGACAACCCTTTAAATTTCTGAAAGTTTAATGTTGCTCAGCTAACTGAGTCATGGACTTTGAAATACAACGAATACCTGAACTACCTACCAGCAGAAAAAACGATCAGGGAGGCCAAAAAATAAAACCAAAGTGGATGACAGTTTTTCGTGCTCCAAAGACATTGGCATCGTTTCGAGACTTTATTGGATATAAAAACTGATTCCAACTGATCAAATTCCCGGAGCATTCAGGCTCGGCAACCCTAATTTCTTTAACGCCCGCGCTGTGTAGCTATTACATTATAAGGGTATCCAAAAATCCTTTTAGTGCGTGTATACATTATAAAAAAAAACCGTCCATTGTACTACCAGGCAGGAATTCTCTTTTTGATGTAAAGGTTGGAGAAAACAAGGTGTTATTCGTTTGTCTCTATTAATAGGTAGTTGGCGTGTGTTGCTCTTCCCCATGAGGATTGAACGTGCACGGCACGAGTCACAAGCCAACACACTAACCTCTACACCGTCACCACTCACCACCCTTACACTTGAATACTACTTCCAAGCCATTCAAGAACTTTCTGATGTCTCACTGTCTGATCTTTCAGTAAGGAGAGAAAAGTAGAAGAAGAAAACGAGAAAAGCCCGCAAAAAAGGGAATCACAATGGGACCAAAAGGACCTATGTGTGGTATAGCATAAGTACTTCATCAGCGCGCAAATCTACTCTAACCCTACTTTTGAAAAACGCTTTCGATTTTATGACTAGTCTCGAAACAAAGTGTTGATTTTCAATTATTCCTACAATTGAGGGAGGAAAAAACATTTGTCGGCATACGCTCAAGTTCATGAACCGTTTCAAAATTCCTAAACCTTTATTATAATTTAATGCTACCAATTGTCGAAAAACAAAATACATAGTTTGACAAAAATCATTAGGTGCGTTTAATTTGCAAGGTAACTGCGAGTTACCTACTAGTTAAACCTCCAACATTTGCCAGACGATGGTCACTTGAGTTATTCGGCCAATAAGGAAAGCTAAAATTGTAGGGACTTGCCTTGCAAATTGAACGGCGCCATTACAATGTTTTAAATTCATACATTTACGATTTATAAAAATGACTAATGACAGCACATTTGATTTGTAATACGCAAATTGTTTTGACAAGTGCCAAACAATAACAAACTGCGAACTTTCTAAGACACCCCTTTAGTTTTGTTTATAGTGCGTAGTTTTAAGTGATACCCATAAAACATTTTCCCAACACATTAGTCACAAATTAATTCATAACGTTTAGCTTATTCTTTCATTTCAAACAAACTGTTAGTCTGTTAGTAAACAAACATAAGCTAAACTCGATATTAACCGGGTAAGCGATTTGCTTATTTCCCCCCCCCCCCCCCCCCCCCCCAATTGGACTTTTTGACAAACAATTTCCAAAGTTTTGTTTTGTTTACTTTTTTGTTAGCAAATGTGACTGACTGTTGCATTCGTTTGAATTAAATATGCCTTAGTCATTGTAAATAACGTTCGATGATTTCCTGAAATTCCCCATTCTTACGCCGGAAATCGGGAAATATTATTGTCAAATGATAGGGCACTGATTTTTTCTTCAACAACCTAACTTGTGCATTTTTAATGTGTCAACTGCCATCTAACTTACTAATTTATATGTCAAATGAGCAAGCAGAATGTTTTCTTTCAATGACATTTCAGGAAGCGGCATCCGTTAGATTTTCTTTTTATCAAATTAACAGAAAGCACGTGAGCCATAAAAAAAAGAGCTAACCGAAAATTGACATTATTGGACTGTCAATTGACAACGAATCAGATATCAGAGCTCATTTACGCATAGAAAGCTAGACATTTTGTGAATTTTTTGTGTTACGAAACCATGTCACTTTATGGCATTGATTGTCAATCTAAACTCGTATAGAGTTGTGTTATCAGCTAGATAACACAAGAAATCAACTTTGCACAATTTCCTTTACATATTGATATTTATAATAGAAAATTTACTAGGTAGCAGCAAAAATATTCATTATGGTGTTATCGCACCAATTTCATCCATATAAGCGAGAGGACAAAAATAATGTATTTCATACATGCAAAGGAATTTGAAATTTGGCTACTCGTGGTATTTTTATGAATACATGCATACAAGGAAACACGATGAATACAAATATAAAAAATAAAACACAAAAATAAAATCGTTTAATTTTTTTTTTTGGCAATGAATAAATTACTATGTCATGACGTCAACGGTCGAACGCAAACATATCGTTTAAGTAAACGTGTAAATGCAAATTACACGTTGAAATAGAGTTACCAGAAGAGTTTAAAAATCGTTATTTTTTTGGCTGTCGGCTATTCTGGGGTTAATGATCAGAAAATATATTGAATAAGTGATTCGGATGCCACTCAATATACATATACATACATACATATGAGAGCAAAAGTATGAAGTAACCGCCATGAAGTACCCGCTATGTTCTCAGCGTTGTTGTCACCGGGAGGAAATGCCTTAATCGAAAGAACATGATGTTGTCACTACCTTCTGATATATTAAATAAAACATAAAATAAACGTCAATTTAGGTAAATTTTCAAGTAAAACTACACTAACCCGTTCGCGTACTGAGTAAATGTAATTTCGATAATTTTTCTTCACAGAGAATATTGGCTGGTTAGAAAATGACAACTGTCAAATGATGAAATTCTATCAGTCTGACAGCAACAATACTGATGTACATTTTGGAGGTAAATTTTGACGTTTTTCAATCGTTTCTTTGTTTGCGTAGGTACTTTTCTTTGAAATGAAAGGATTCTCACTCGGTTTTGGAGATTGGACAGAAATGTCAAAAAAAAATATACATTCTTAGTTAATTTTTTGGTAAAGAAGCAGCCTAAGACACATCAAAGAGATAAGTTTTTACCTAGTTTTTGCCTCATTTGAGTACCTTAACCTAACTTAACATAGTCGCATTTTTATACATTTGCGTTTCCAGTATGTGCCCCTGCATTTGAACCCATTGTCTTTGGAAAGCAACCGAAAATGGCATATATGCACCTCGCGTAACTCGACTTACTATTCCGTCGCAGAGAGAATCGTAAATATGCCCGCCCTTGCTAAGTGTGGAATTGTCATGTCCAATGATAAATTTTGTGGGTACGTATTTGTGTGAAATTCTTTTTCGTGACTAAGAAAACAAAAATAGTGACCTTTAAACAACGCAATTTATTATAAAATCAACTTAACCAAACTTTTCGACAAAAGCATCCAGTTATTGCTAAGGCCAGTTTGACACTATTAAATATGTTTTTCAAAGATTCATGAAAAAAATATAACAGTGTTAATCACCGGAATTCTATAAAATTTGTTTAATTTATATTGACAATTGTAAGTTGACTGTTTCGTTCGTCCTCTATGCTTTTATTGTTTGCCACCAGGTATCACAACAGAATTACAATGAAGATTGACAACTTCCAACGACCTCTTGGATTTTTATATTCTTGCCACCAGGTATCACAGAAGAGCTTTACCAATCCCCAAAAGTCTTTTGTTAAATAAAATGTATCATTTTGTCACACAACTAAAACAAATATATTTGACTGTCTATTATGTGGATGATTTATTGGATTATGCAGTTTTGTTTCTAATATTCTGCATGAGATATGTAGACATTTTGCACAATTGGTATTCAATAAACAAAATATGATTTCGCACAATTGGTATTAAATAAACAAAATATGATTTTCGTTTCGTCAAAGCCTACCTACTTCAAATTCTTAAACGTTGACAATTCAAACATACATACATATACAGATATTTATAACTTCCCAACTGTCAGATCTTTTTCATCCCAGTGACCATATCCTTGCACTAAATATCGTTTTGAACAACTACTTCTTCAGGTACCTACTTATTGCCTCATCTTCATATTTAATAAAGACAAATCCCATAATACGAGTTGTCATGTCGATCATTACTCAAAATTTGCTTCAAGTTATTAAAATATGACAGTTGAAATGTCAAAGTTAAGTACTTTATCGGATGTCTCGAGGTTTGTACTTTTCCATTTTTATTTCAACACAAAGCTATCAAAAAGGATATGAACATCAAATACCTACACATTTTAGACTTTAATGGTAGTGGAAGTTCTAAATGCCTGAACGACCAATGCCGGTTGAATAACAATCTGGAAATTGTAATGAGCTTCAACGAAACCAATACATACTGTAACTACGTAAAAAAATTAACACCAATTTGTCATTGGTTACACAACTCTACATACGTCATATGTTAATTTGCAATTTATCATGATTATAAAAAATAAGTGTAGACAATTTCCATTACATAAACTAGATGCATGGTAACCCTTTGGGCACCTCGTTTCGATTTGGAAACTATTTCTACACAAATTACTATGCACTCTTTCCACTCATTCGGATATATGAAATGGCAAGCCATCTAATCGAGTTGCTGGTTTAGTTTTATTAACTGATAAAGGAGCGAGTATTGCATTCGTAAAAATGTTCGCTGCTAACCTGGAATTTTCGTCTACATAATAGAGATAGCATTTCAATTGCTTACAGTAGCAAATTGGATAAGATATAATTCTTAATCTAGTTTTTTTAATTAGAAAACGTACAACTTTAACGAATAAACGTAAACAATTAGGTAAGAACAGTCAGAAACCTAACTACAAAATGTCAACGGGAATAAGTTTTCCTTAGGAACTATTCCCATTCAGCAATCTGATTTAGATCGCGGACAGGAGATCAAATTCATTTAAAACCTGTGAATGACAATAAAACATTCTGGTAAATTTTGCACATTGCTCACGTATTACATTTCACAAATAATGTGTAAAAATATGTGCGACCCAGCCGTGCGCTTAATTTTTTTCCCTTTGCAGTCCCTCTACCTATCTCTCTTCATAGCATTGCTATTCTCCGATCACCATCATCCTCCTATATTCTGACGAATAGCTACGAAATTGCTGATGAGTAATCATTGTGAAGTGGTAAGTGGAGTAAAAAGTAAAAAAGAAGCGAAATGAAAATAAAAAAAAATGTGTTTGCTGTGGTAGTATCTAATCAGCGACTAGTGGTAGTAGTGTAGTAAGAAGTAATACTAATTAATTATGTAGGTACTTACGGATAATGCTAACGGGCCTAAACCTGAGCACCAGGCAGGGTGATTCTCGTTTTATCCTCATTTTCATTTCACTTTTCTGAGTCACAGCGATTTTGTTTCTTAAATTATGTTTAATGTTTTATGCTACTGCTTTATTTGTTCTTCACTATTCACTTCGTTAGGCAGTACTATACACAGGCACTTCTACAATTCGAATGGCATTTGTGTTGGTGGTTTGACTCGATTGTTTTTTTTTTTTAATTTTTTTTACAATTGATATTACAATCAAGAAACTTAGGTATTCTTTTTTCTTCTTTAAAGTAAAAATGCACTACATATGGTAATCCCAGGTGCTGGCTGTGTCGCCGAGGTGAAATTTGTTGCAAGGCACTTTTCGGTTTCTGGTTTTGTTTTGGTATTTTCTTTTAATTGCGCGAGGGGCCACGTAAATTTGAGCTCTATCGAATTGTTATACAACGTTCGTAAATATATGGTTAAATAGCGTACATTTGGGTACACATTGAACGATTATATTCGAATAGAAAAATATGAAATTGTATCTCTGCGATGAAGAGTGATAGTGTTGCCAAATTGAACACAGAATTTCATTTACATCACACGGAGCAGCGAATTCCGAATCCGAAAAACTTGTTCACTCGAATACGGTCGACACACAAGTGTTGCTGCTACATTGCCAGACTGGCCGCTGAAACTTCGAGTTTTGCACGTCAGTGCGTCACAGCAACACCACACCGCGCGCCGCCCTTCGATTGTTTCTGGTTCTTGCTAGAAGGTGTGTTAGTGCGATGTGGCGGGAGTGTGCGTATTGCCGGATGAAGGAAGAATTTGAATTTTGTTTTTCGTGTTGTTGAGTCATCCACATCATCGCTGCCAGAAGGCAGATAAAGAGGGCCAGGGCCTTCTCACTCTCTTTCTCTTGATGTAGTACTGTGTTGTGCAGTGTGTATTCAATTCAAAAGTATAGCGTAGTGGCTCTGTGGCAAAGCCGTAGAGTGTATTTGATGGTGTTTCTGTTTATTTGGAAGAGGGTTGCTATTGCTACCGAGCGATAGTGAGTCATCCCTCGTCTATAGCAATACATAATTACATTTTAGCGTCGGGGCACTGCCAGATGGATTCGAAACGGTAAATAAGTTTTCTATTGTTGTTGTTGGTCTCAATGGGAGCGAAAAAAAAAGAAAAACACTTCGTAGCCGCATTCAGTGAAGAGCTTTTGAGGTGAACCACTTTTTTAGGGCTACCATGTATCGTTTTCAGTGGAATGTTTCCTTATTCTCGTTTTGGAAAACAAAATAATACTTGTAACTAGTAGACTGGTAGAAAAGATAATACATACCTACCAACTAGATTATAAACATGCATAATGTACTTGCATATTCAAGAAAAAAAACAAGGTGAAGTTTCACTTGCAGATTTTTAAGACAAAGTGATTGTTTTAAGTTTTAGGTACCTAGCATACATTGTGATATCGGGTTTTGTGGCTAGACAAAAGCTTAAAAAGTGATATCAGCCTCGAAGCGTTTAAGTTTAGGAAGACTAAGTTTAAACAAACATACTCGTAGAGCTTTTAATCAAATCGTTTTAAAAAGGTTAAACATAACTAGGAAGGCATACCGCCATACGACAGCAGGAACTTAACTTATGCATAGCCTGAGTTCAAAGGGTTGTTTTGCTTTGGTATTTGTAAAGATCGAATGCTGAAAGAAACGTGTGTACATTATGTTCACGACCGTACAGTAGAGCCTCGATTATTAGAACTAAGCGCGACCTAGGATAGTTCGAAATTCCAGATTTGCTAAGAATTGGGTTCTTCGCGACAACGTCAATGTCAGTCACGAACAACTTTAGAGGAAAACAAACAATTTGACTTTTTTTGTTTATTTTGTTAAATTAATATAAACAAAAGCTTTTTAAGATGAAAGACATTATATAATGATTAGAAACCTTAGAAAGTTCATAAAAGCAAATAAAACTAACAAAAATTACAACATTTTCATTTGACTTCCTGCAACTTTACTAGAGATAGCTTTGCGAAATAACCTATGAGGACCTCAGTGCAGAGATATAGGTAATGTAGAATTACGCTAACTTATCGCTACTTCAGCGGGCATTTGAGGAGAAAAGTTGTCGTTTGCATTGTCAGAGTGAGGCGAACAAGATGCAATGAAGAACAATACCGGCGAAGTAACATAGGGAAACAGCAGGTTTACAAACGTCCCAGCCTGCGAAAGCGCGGTAAAAGAAGACTTTACCTACAATTCCGTGTGCATTTTGTAGGTAAATCTACAGAATCAGAAGCACAGGTAATAATACAAATGTATTCAGGGCAGACATTCCGTAAGTTGATTATCGCCACACGAGATCGATACGATAGTCGTGCCTCGTGCATCACCAAAACCTAATATTAGAAATTGTCTAACGGCGACCGTCTAGACTGTATGCTTCACGTAGCTCGATAATAGTCGTCAAGAGTCAAGACGATAGGATTTTCACGATAGCTAACGAGTTATCGCCCGGCATTGATTTGTTTGTTTTTCAATTTTTCATGTTTTTTAAAGAAAACAGACGACTTCAGATCTGTTTCTAAAGATTTGATTAGACTGTATGCTGGTTGCTGGTATAATGTACATAAGCTAAATGAAACTGCAAAAAAGTTGACGTATGCTGAAGTATTCGTATTGCAGTTTAATAGAGGGGATTCATTGCGTTCGAAATTTTGGGAACGTTGGCACATGGTAACACATTGTGTTGGGCCTTATGGAAATTTAAAATTAAACATAGGGACGGGCTACAGTTCGCTTGGTCGAACTGTTGGATACCCTATTCTTTTTCCTATCCCTCATAAGTGGGCGTGACAAAAGTCTAAGTATGGTTGAATTGTTAAGAACGCTCTACATAAAAAAAAACGCTTTAAACGTGAGTATAAAGGGCATCTAGGGAGTCTATATTGTAAATTTCAGTTTCCTAGCTCAAACTTTGACTTATCAATAAAATTGTTTTATTTAATTGTGTGCGTGTCAGTGGGCGGATTTTAGAAATTTTATTTCCCGAGCAGTTTTAGTAGTCAAAGATAATATATGAAAAATGTCAGCTTTCTAGCTCAAAATTCGATTTTTTCGATAAATTTTGTGTTTTTGAGTTTGTCAGTGGGCGGATTTCAAAAATTCTTAAACTTGATTATCTCGGGCCCCTAGAGAGTATATGGTTAACATTTTAGCTCTCTAGGTCCAGTTTAAAGGCCTAATATTTGCCGACAGACGGACGGACGGACGGACATGGCTAGATCGACATTACTATCGATGCTGATCATAAATATAATAACTCTAAGGGGTCTACGGGCAATATTAAGGTATGTTACACACTTCGCGTTAAAATTAATAAACTCTTAGAATAGGGTATACAAATGATTGCAATGAAGAAATTTTATGCTCCTTGGCCAAATGAGGTCGGTTTTTTTTCAAATCGTCATTGAATCGGTCCAATAAGTTGGCATAATATTCCCCATTGATTGTTCTTCCCTTTTGAAGGTAGTCAATGTGGCCTTCTTTGGCGCCGATTCACCCTTAGAAACCCACTGTTTTGACTGTTGTTTGGTCTCTGGTGTGTTGTGATGGATCCATGTTTCGTCCACGGTTACAAAACGGTGCAAAAACTCCTCCATATTGCGATTAAACAATGCCAAACCTTCCTGTGAAGTTGTTACACGATTGCGTTTGTGGTCGACTGTGAGCAAACGCGGCACCCATCTTGCGGAAAGCTTTCTCATGCCCAAGTGATCATTCAAAATTGAAACCACTGACCCATGCGAGATCCCTACGGCTTCCACAATCTCTCGCATTTTCAATCTTCGGTCGGCCAACACCATATCGTGAATTTTGTCGATTGTTTCGGGTGTAGAGACCTCAACTGGGCGTCCAGGACGTTCGGCATCTTCAGTGCTTGTACGGCCACAACGAAATTCAGTAAACCACTTTTTTACCATTGAAATCGATGGTGCAGAGTCCCCACAGTATTTTTCAAGCTTAGCCTTGGTCTCGGTAATGGTTTTTTTTCGCAAGAAATAATGCTTAATAGGCACACGAAATTCACTTTTTTCCATTTTCTCCTCAAATTAGTGAGTAGTCTGATAAAAATAGCTGTCAAACACAAACTAACTGACGCAGCAAGTTTAAATTTTGACAGGAGTCAACTGACAGATGCCTGTTGACAGGAGCAGTGTTGCTGTTTCAGTAAAGAGGTCAGAAATTCAAAAAGTCGCGGACTTATTGACCCGCCCTCGTAGTTTTCAAATATTTTTCCAAGGCATATATCAAAAAAAAAAACCTCTTGTCATTTTGCATATGTCATTGAGGCTTGAACAATGCATTGGCAGTGCATAAGAGTGTATCTGAATTCCTAAATGCAGCACTACCAAAGTACTGCAACGTCAAACGTTCCGTAACGTGACATTACTTTACTGATGAAATGTAAAAAAGTTAAACTGGCATCGATCAACATTTGCATATTTTGCCGTAGGTATACTTAACTCCTAAAGGCCTCATAAACTAAATAAACGAAGGAAATTTACCACCTCGTAATTGAACTATCAGTTTTTGTATGAAATAGTTTATGCAGGCCTCATTATTTTCCGTGATGATTAAGGCTCGGAAATCAAAAGCGCAAGGCTAGGCAGGCTCACAAATGTCAAACCTTGAGATTTTGACAGGCAATCGTGTGAACTATTACAGATATTTCCTGCATTGATTTTTTAATGTTAGGTATTAGACTTGACAGTCAATAAACACGATATACGCAATGACATTTCTATATGCATAAATTTATTACATTAAGTAAATACCCTTATGGTAGAAACAGATCAACACTTCAACTCCGATTTCAACTTTGGCAACACCGCTGCACGAATACTTTTTAATGGGACGGAACAAATTAGCACATCAACCTTAATTTCGACTTCAACGTTAGACCTAAATCCGAAATTCAAAGTTGAAGTGCAAATCGCACCAACCTTGCGGCGATGTCTTCAGTATTCTTAACATGCAAATGCTTATGGTTTAAACGAATTTTCTCTCTTGTTTGTGTTTTGACATAATTTTCTCTTTTGTTTACAACCATGTTTTGTTCCGCTCACAAAGTAGCATTTTTCAACTTGTTTGACTCGACTTCACTAAAGTTTTCGCTCCTGTCAAAGTCAAAGTCGGGGTTGAAGTGTTGATCTGTTTCTACCACTAGGTATGCCTGAAACACAATCATGCTTTGGAACTACGCGTTGACAACCCCAGATTGTTACATATGTGTGTAGGTACTGTCCTGTGGGCATGTATACTGTTTGCATGTGAAATTCCACTAGTGTTTTATGAGTTTCGAATTTGATATTGGAAAATCAAATTTGAATCACTTCGCTGAGGACAATCAAATGATGGTATTGCTGCATTTGTGTGATCCAGGAGCTTTAGGCCTGCCTCTCTTTCGCGTTTATATTGGAATGTTGATTGATATTGAGCCTTATTGCGCAGATCAATCGGCAATTGATAATTGACTATTTTCAATGTGTGCTATTGAGAACGAACGATTCATTTGGTATTTTTGTCAATCGCATTTTTTTAATTGATTGCGATTGACAAAATCCTTTAGAATCTTTCGTTCACAATAATTGCACACATTGAAATTAGTCGATTATCAACTGTCGATTGATCTTCGCAATAAGGCTCATTGCTTTTTTGACAGGGTTCGTAGGATCTCTAAGTTGAACATGATTATCAACTGTCGATTGATCTTCGCAATAAGGCTCATTGCTTTTTTGACAGGGTTCGTAGGATCTCTAAGTTGAACATGATAGTACCAACTGGGCCAGTCACGCTCAATTTTCTGCAAGATAGTATCTTTGACGTCAAGGCTTCCTCGAATCTTGGAACATCTTATTCGATCAATTTTTGTTACTCCTGCTGTCATGCGAAGCATCTTCATCTCAGCCTGGTTTTTTTGTAGGCTGTGCAGCAATGTGAACCGTTTGTGAACGCCGGGCGCACAACTGCGGTGTACAGCCTTCCTTTCAGCCTAGGGGGCATTTTTCGATCACAAAAGATGGCTGCGTTCTCGTCACTTCATTCACCCAACGCTTACGCCATGTTAAATATCGTCATCAAAGCTTGCTTCGCTATTGATCATATATCCCATATATTTGAACTTGGGAATCACTCTTCCATTCATATGTATGCCTGGATTAGGTCAGAGTGAATCATGGAAAGGGAAGCACATGTATTTCGCTTTTTTCGGACTAATACGATCCCTCCAAATATTCCACACATACATCAAGTGCTCTTTGCAGGGACGTTTGGTCCTCGCTAATGATTACTCCATAGTAAGCAAGGAATAACCAATGCAGTTTGGAGTTCGTCACTTTTTTTTCAAGCAGATAATCAAAGAATAACAAATATCAAGGGACTTAAGACGCCAGGGTACAGCGACTTTGATTGCGAACTCCTCGGTGACGCCAAGGGAGCATCATGCTCTTGTCTTTTTTCCCTCGTACATGTCCATGATCATCTGTATGTAGGTTTCAGGAACTCCGCGCCACTCATAACAGATCTCTTGGTTGTCTATCAAAGGGCCGTTCCAAAATCAATCAACACCATATGCAAATCCTTTAAGGAATCACTATGTTTTCCCCATTCGGCTATCTTATATACGTTCAACATTCTTCATGGTGTGCAACATTAGCTTGATTTCACGGTAATTATCAGAGTCTCACATATCGGCTTTTCCTTTGTACGAAGGAAGGAGAAAACTTTCCCACCATTGGTTAGGCATTGTTTGGAGATGGGAGGTTTGGAGATGAGAATCATGAGCCACTTGGACCTGATGTCTTCCATCTTTTTCCAGAACTCTCGTCCGGCCCAACTGATTTCATTTTTTTGAGTCTTTGCCCGCCTTCCTAATTTTTTCGACAGTAATGTCGTGCACATCTCTTTATTAGTAGGAACGGCACTCGGAAAATATGTCTGAGGAAATTTTTCATTTAGAAGTCCTTCACAATACTATTGCTGTGTAGTATTCTTTCGTCATCCACAAGATGTAGCCCTTGAGTATTGTTGATGAACTTTAGCGAACGGATTTCCTGGGCATTTCTCCTTCTCTGAGTGGCCATTTTGAAAATGGTTGCTCCCCTGTTCAAGCTGGTTTTTATTATTTTTAACATCTGGCGAAATTATTCTTACTTTTTTTTTTTTTGCTTTATAGAATTTTAAGTGGAAAAAAAATGTAATGTTGAAGTAAGATCTTTTGTTCTTCTTATGTATTGAATTAAAGTTTAAAAAAAACTCCGTAACGTAGCTTAGGAAAATACAAATTCATTCATTGATGTACTGAAGCTGTCTTAAAGCCATCATATGACCATTATGACTTTACCACCTATTGTCTTTTACTGATGTTGATGATTCTCTTTTTCATTTAATTGAATTTAAAAACTAAGATTTTATAATATTAAAAAGAAACTTTAATTAATCTTCTTCTTCCTCAGCGGTGAAGTTACGATTAGGGTAAAATGGATCGTAACCCTCCCACTTAACTGCATCCTTAATGGCCTGTGGGGTTTGCTTGTTCGACCTCAATGAATATTGACAGGCTTTCGTTTCGGATCGCTTCATACCTGAGGCCAATCGAACGATGCTGGTGTTGTATTTGATCCAGTAGTTGTATGTTGTTGCTTTTTTCAAGTTTTCGAAACGTGCATGCTCACAGTATTTATTATTGTTTGATCTTCCTTTTACGACATCGGTGATTACAAGTCGTGTCAACTTATGGATTTGCATACACACTTGCGGGACAGTTTTAAGATTTAAAACGTGTCGCTGGGCTAACATGAATAGTAAAATTGCCAACATGTGATTTCTCCTCTTAGTCGCATTTAAAATATTCTTAGCCTGTTACTGCACGGTCAGGACTTTAAGCTGTGTTAAAAGTGTAAAAAGCGTTTCTAACACTCTGAATTGTATTTAAAATATGAATTGACGAAATAATTACAAAAAAAAAAACAGTTTGTCAATGGAAATCGCAATATAAATATTATGCAATGAGTGCACTTGATGCACTTTTATTAAAGTCTTTTTTATGTTATACTGTTATATCTTTTCCGTTTAAAAACGAAATTTTAAGAAATAATATAAGATTACTTATCTACATTTAAGTACAACAACACCTTTTTTTAGAAAATGTCTTTTCGTACATCAGGAAACATCTCCTTGAAATATCTATTGTTGAGAGTATAGTAAGTAAATTGCTAAGTAGTTTTCCTGTGGTAGATGCATACCTTGCACTTATGGCAAAGCATGGGTTGGGTTAACTTCTTTAATTAATGAGACTACTAGACCGGTTGCTGGTTCTTGTATTGACCATGTATTTGCACGGTTTCTAAGAATTTTTGCTAAAACTTGTTCTGGTATCAACTTTGAACTTTAATTAGCCGATCACTGTATGACTGGTTAAATTTTGAATGGAAATGACAATAACCGTAACGCGCCATCTGAGTTGCGTAAAACGAACTATCCACTGCTAAATAATTTTCTACGTTTCGAAAATTGGGAAGAGGTGTATGCTCTTGTAAACGTTTCTAAGGCTTATAACATATTTTTAAAGAAATTACAAAAGTGTTACCCGAAAATCGGCATTGAGGCTTGAGCCTTGGATAACCAGTGCTCCTCTTAGAGAAATTAGACAAAAGCAAAAATTGCGTAAAAAATGCCGAAAACATCCAGGGATGCTGACATAAAGAGTCGCTATAACCGGATGAGTCAAAATATAAACAGTGAAGTACGGAAATGTCGTGATAATTACTACCATAATCAGGCCCGGATTTAGAGGTCTGGACTCTGGAGGCCCTGGGGCAACAAACGAATGGAGGCCTCCTGGCTTATTATTTTCCAAATGGAAAGGACCATTTTTTTTTAATTCAAGTGTTTAATAATTTATTGCGAATCTAAGTTAATTCTCTTAACAAACATACATATATAAATATAGACAAAAACAAGAATTATATGAAATTATATTAAAGCGCTAACAAATGGAACCGTGCAAGCTTTTTTCGACGAAACCTTGATGATTTCGCTGAAATCCAGTTCTCGCATTACATTGCTTTCAATGCTGAGTAGGGATAGCTTTGATAGACCGTTTTGTCCCATCGTAGTTCGAAGTCTATTTTTTTATAATTTTCATTTTTGAAAAGAAGCGCTCTCCAGTGCAATTAGGCACCATCAAAACTAAATAAATCTATTCTGAGTGCAATTTCAATGTTTGGGAATGTAACTCTAAAATTTTGATCTTCAAGAATGTAAAAGTAAAATAGCTCGGTAGATTGGTCTTTTCTATAATCCTTTTTGTATAAGTTGATCAAAGATAGAAATTGAACCAACTCATTACTAAGTCATCTTTGTATACTTTCACCAATGCCTCTGCTGCAGAATGCAAATTTGTAGCATCCATCCTCTCTATGAGATTAAAAAATCCGAATCGCGAACGTACAGCTACAGCTTCGTATCCATGCAATCTTTCAGTAAGAGAAACACGTAGCTGATCGATAACTGGGATAAAACCGGATACTTTGAATTTCTCTTTTGGTGACAGATTCGCGTCTTGTGCTTTCATATGATCGATTTTATTCAACCTCACACTTCTTGTTCTGGTGCGTGATTGTATATATCGATCAGTTCTACATATTTCTCTAGCTGCTTTCTAGTATTCATCAAATCGTCTCTTTTGGATTCAAGGAATGATTTCAATTATTCTAATGCACGGATTGCAGATTCAAGAATCATTTTCAGGTCCTGCAACATCTTGTTTGTAGCTTCGAATCGCTCTAAGATGTCGTTCCAAAAGATAGCAAATAGAGCGGTTTCGAGACAACTCATCTTTCGTAAAAGGTTCGATGCTTCATTCCTCACGATGTCTTTTTGCTCCTTATCAAAAGATATGCTGGTTAGAGCTCCTTCGATTTCAGAATAACCGTCGACAATAGCTTTCGCAGCTTCAGCTCGACAAGACCAATGAGTATCGCTAAGCTTTTTAAAAACGTAAAATTGTTCGCTGTTCTTCTGCAATAATTTTTCAGTCAGAATTTGGCATCGGTCTGTACTTGCTGTGAAAAACGTATATTAACTCTGAACGAAATCGAAATCCAAATCCAAAATGTCTATTTGATGGTCACCTTAAAAATTTTAGTAAAGCGTTTGCTATGGCCTCGCCGGTATGGCCGCAGATTGGTAAAAAGGTGAGAAATCTTTCTTTAAGCATCGATCCTTCAATATATCTAACAACTAGTTGATCGATATGAGATTCGTCGGGAGTAGAATCCACTACTCGTCGGAATCTGAAATATTGGGTCCCCTGTTTTGTGGAGGCCCAGGGCTGTAGCCCCGGCTGCCCTCCCCTTAATCCGGCACTGACCATAATCGGATAAGGGCTGCACAGGAAAATGTTAAACATGAATGGAAGGTGGTTAATGACATCATTAATCGAAATATAACCAAGCAAAATACTTCTATTATGTTAAAAAACGGTAACATTGTTATTTCAGAACCTACTGAGGAAGCTAATGAATTTAATAAATACTTTGCATCAGTTGGGCAACAGGATCTACAAAGAGATAGTCTAAAAGTATGTAATTGTTATTGTCCTGAACCCAGAATCCCAGACAATAGTTTTGTAAGAAATAGCTTCTATATTTTAACCAATTTCTGGGTCTGAGATTTTAAAGACTATTCGTTCTTTCAATACCTCTTACTCCTGTTGTAACGATTGTATTTCAAATGCTATGCTAAAAAATAATTCGTACAATGTTGTGGATATTTTGGAATATCTCTTCAGCCTGAGTGACCTGTCTGGTAGTTTTCCGGATGATTTAAAATACGGTGTTGTTATTATCTGCTTAAAAAAGGAAGCAGAAAAAGTGAAGCAGAAATGACAAAATGCATTAAAACAAGACTTTTGAATTATCTCAACAAAAAACATTTTTTTAGTCCAATGCAGTACGGATTTAGAGCTTGGCTATCAACTGAAGACGTACTATTAAATTTTTGTTACATCATACTGGAGGGATTAGATGCAAAAAGATTGTGTTCTGGGCTCTTTCTTGATGTAACAAAGGTGTTTGATATGATCGATCACAAAATTTGTTTAAGCTAGCGACCCACCCCAGGTTCGCACGGGTGCAATGCTCATACTAAATATACTACAGAATGTCTTTACATACAACGTTCACAGCTTTTTTGTCATTAGACAATACAAACATGTTTTCCTTAGAGGTTACTCTTGAAAGAGCGACATATAATTGGCCATGTGAAAAACACTCAACGCTCAAATCTAAGATTGCAACGTTGAAAGTTTGACCCTGCGATTTATTAATGGTCATTGCAAAAGATATCTTTACTGGAAATTGTAGGCGTTTAAATTGGAACGGCAAATCCGATGGTATCAGAGGAATTCGGGTAATCAATACATCTTCTCCGGTACCACATCCGGTGACTATTGTGCACTCTATTATGAAAGTTTTTAGTGATTTTACCAGCAAACGCGTGCCATTGCAAAGTTTAGGTGGATTTAGGTTTCGTAATAAAATAACAGGACAACCTACTTTCAACACCATTTTTTTAAGGAGGGAGTCCAGACGGGTTCAAAGAATGAAGAAATTCTGTAGGAAAATGAACAGCTTCTTCCAAATCGAGAACAGTATCGACCGAGTAGTATATTTTCGTCGGCGCATCAATCTTTGAAAGAATCAAGTTATTTACCTTATCTACTTGTTCGTTAGTTGGTGACAAAATCGCTCTTTCTTTAAACCAAGATATAGTCTTACAACTTATGTTATCACAGTGAAGTTAGACATTGTTCACCAACTCTTGGATGTTGTCTATCAAAACACAAAGTTTTTCTAGGTTGATCATTCCATCACTTTGTGTTAACTCTCCATTGCCAACTTTTAGCAGCATCTCTGAAAAAAGCCTGTTCTCACGTGAAGACAATGAAACCCTCGTGTTAGTTTTAAGCTCTAGTTTATTGACGTGTGGCCAAAGGTTGGATCTTTTTAGGGAAGCATTTATGTCGTCAGCACGTGTTCCTTGAGTTACAACTGGTAGTATTTGACGAAAGTCCCCTGAGAACAGAATTGTACAGTGCTTCCACAGACGTCTTGTTTGACATGGTGGCTTCGTCCCAGACTATTAATGAGCAGTCACGCATCAATTTTCCTGTATTGCTCTGTTTAGAAACACTTCAGACGCTGTTATTATTATGGGTGGCGATTTTCAACGGGAGCTTCAATGTAGAGTGTGCGGTTCGGCCTCCTTCTAAATGAGTAGCTGCAATGCAGGATGACGCGACAGCTAATGCAATTTTTCCGGTAGATCTCACTTTTGTTAATAGCAAATTGATTTTTTTTTTATTTTTTTTTTTTATAATAAGCGCGCACTAAAGGGATTTGTTGGGACCCTTATAATGTATTAGCTATACAGCGCGGGCGTTAAGGAAATTAGGGTTAGAAGAAAAGGAGAGATTAAAAATGTTTTCCCTCTACCTCCTGGAAAAATATTTTGCCTTCAGTAGTGAATATTTTTTTCTGATCGATGTTCAATCGTGGCTCATCTTGAGCTATATTTTGTACAAGTCTCGATTGATCGTATTTGCGTTAAATCTGAGTTAGTAGTATCAGCTGCCATCGGCAAAGGATAAAAAATGGTTATTGTGGGCTATCCCTAAGAGATAGATATATAACATCGCGGACTTTTTTGTAGGTCTTTTTAAGGTGTACAATACTGTAGTAGATTATTTTGATCCATCTCGTAGGGTTCAGCCAGCGTTTGCAATGTCAGCGCAGAAAAATGTGTTTATGTACGACATCACATTAGAAACCTCTAAAATTATCAGTATTTCTCTAGTATATTATGCATGTATTATACATATTAACTTTTCTAAATATGTAGTGACAAGCTTTTTAATGTGGGTTTTCGTGGCTCAATACATAGTTGGCTTACGTCCTATCTGAAAGACAGAATCCAAATCGTAAAGATCGAAACCAAACTAAGTAACTCTACGGTTATTAATCTTGGTGTTCCTCAAGGTTCAGTTCTTGGACCTATCTTATTTCTGACTTATATCAACTCTCTATTTAGCCAACCATTCGTATGAAGGGTCAGAGCATTTGCTGATGATATTGATATTGCATAAAATTCCGTCAATTCCTTAAATCTAGTGGCTGATATAAATAATGATGTTGAATTACTAAGAATCTGGTTTGCTGAACAAAAGCTAATAAAACAAAAGTTATGTTTTTCAGTCTTATTAACCAGGAGCCTCCGGATAGAGAGTTCATATTCCATGCTCCTAGATGTGCAAGATACATCCTGTTTCATAGTTCGCTTTCTGTTCCATGTTCCAAAGTATCTTTCGACGTGTGCGTTCCCTGTCATGTCACTTGCTTTAAAATTAAAAATGTAAACCATTTTAAATCTGTATCTAGATGTCATAATTGACCGGAATTTGAGTTGGTCTAATCAAATCCAAAGTTTGAAGCAATATCGGCTCTCCACTATTCGTTCCTTTTACGGTCTGCAGAAGTTCTGCCATTTTTATTTTCTAAAAAGAATGTACTCGTATTATGGGATATTTTATTCGAAATTACAATACGGTATAAGCTGTTGGGGAAGTGACTATCTGAGTAAAATTCAGCCTTTGATTGTAATTCAGAAGTGTGTTATACGAAAGATCTGCAATTCTTTTCGTTTAGCCCACTGAATGGTATTATTTAAAAGCATGGATATCCTTCAGTTAGGCATCTGTTTTATTTTAAGGTCATAAAGACATTTTTCATTAGAAGTGGCTACTTGCATAGTCCTATCTATGGCGCTTATAGCTTGAGGAGCCGTCATCAACCTCTTGTATCAATTCCACTCTTTCGTACCACTTCCTTTAGAAACTCATATTCAATTCTTTCTTACAAATTATTCAATAACCAACCTGAGGATATACGATTCATAACAAATTTACTTACGTTTATGAAAGAAGTGAAACAATGGCTTCTTGGCTTTAATAACATTGAAATTGAAATTTTGCTGCACTACATCGTGTAACATTTTATCTTTTGTTGTACTTTTTGTTTTTGTATTTGATTTTATTATAAATTTATCTTTGTTTTTGTATATTCAAATGTTTGTTCTTATTTTAATTTGTTCACCCCACAATAAATACTTTGGTTGGAACCGGCCCTCGGTGAGGATGCACTTAGATCAGAGGTAGGTCCATTGTACTGTAAATACTCGTACTTTAATATAATGTGATATTTGTCTTTATTAATGTTAATTAATACAAAATGTCACTAACTATTTTCAAAACATTTAGCTGCAATATTTACTATTTTGAATTTTATAAATTGTTATATGAGGATAATAAAATAAATAAATAAAAAAAATAAAAAATAAAAATTAATCATGACTCCCGCCATGCATTAAATTTAATCCCTTGAGTTGGGACTATACTTAAAACTAAAATCTTTATTGGTACACGATTTGTTAAGCTAATTGTGATAATTAGTAAGGCCCAATAACTATGAAGGGACTTTAGTCTACTATTATGCGTATTTAGAATATCTCCATGATGTTACTCGTATGAGCTCATACGAATTAGACCTTTTCTCAAATTGCAATATATCTTTCCTTAAACTTTTAAGATTGATATTTTAAAAGTTATATCGATGTGATCAAATCTCGAAGAAGATGGATGGAGCACGACCATCTCAGTTGGTACTGTCATGTTCAAAGGAGCGATCCTACGAACCCTGTCAAAAAGGCATCATCAATTAACGTTTCCGTTCAATCGCGAAAGAGTGGTAAGCCTAAAAACTTCTGGACCACACAAATGCGATTGTGATGATTCAAAATTGGGAGGCAAACGGTTATATTTTGAAGTTGAACCAACGAACCCCACAGTCGGACCAGTAGGGATGCAGCTCAGAGGGTTATGAACTTTTTAGTCCAGATCATAACCTGATGGTCGTTAAAAAGAAAGAAAAAGATTAATATGATCATTTCACCTACTTTCAATTCGTATATCATCGACCTTTGTTGTTCTTGATGTAACTCATGCTCTCTACATAAAGTCATGACACATGCAGTTCACTTGTTGCGAACGTCCTCGCCTTTAAATGATTAACCTAACCTTTGGTTTAGATAGTATGAGTCAATATTTTGTCATACATTTTAAGTGACTGCATATAAAGGCCGCCTGATACTACTCTCGAACATGAATCATGAGTGACTCATACTCAACCTTATACCTAATTTTCCATCGATCTTTCATACGCATACTCTTACTACAAGTGATTTTGTTTCGTAAATAATCGTAAATTTATTTATTATCACCTAAATCACATACATTCACCCAGTAGAGTATAAAATTATCCTTAATGTACATCACAGTCTCTAATTTGGATGTACCCAGCCACCAAATGCAGCTTCCAGTTCAACAGCTATCTGTAGGCACAATTTATCCTGATAAGGTGCAGCAACAACCTGGAATCCAATTGGGATTCCATTAGCATTCAGACCCATTGGCACGTGTGTGGCAGGGAAGCCCAAGACATTGAAAATCGAGAGTAATCCCACTCCGCTTAGATTAAAAATTGATGTATTGTGTGGCATGGCCGTTCTGTGGAAGGTAGGTATAAATAAGACGCCTTCAGACCCAAGAATATTCTGAAAGAAAAATTTCAAGTCAAAGCAAATGTATTATTTTAAGGAATATTGCAAAAAAACTTACATTCAATTCAGTTTTAATTTTTTCGCCTTCCTTTTGCCAATAAGGAAATCGATCCTTCGGTATGAGACCATTCAAATCTTTCAGTAGTTCCAGGAAGAGGCCGTTGAATGAGTACTTTGAATCACCTAAGAGAGCCATACCAAGCTCAGCATAAATGCAGTCGGGGCGCTGTAATTTTTTTTTTTTTTATTGTTTATGCACACTTAAGACATTTTAAGCAACCATATATATATTATAGTATTGTTTGTTATAGAGCGCAAACACCAATGCACGTTGGCTTTAAATGCTTGTAAATTGTAATGGGTTCAAATCCCGTCGGGGCCAGGTATCATCTAAAAGTTTTTTCCACTGCCCCACCTCTTGCGAACGTCTGACAAATATCCAAGAGTATCTTTGCCCCTCGGTCGACTTTGACATCCCCTATGAGGCGTCATATCCGGGAAGTGAAGAGTGGCAAAGAGATGCAGTCACAGTATGGCTCAAAGACAGGGGAGGGAACGGGTTATGGCATTTTTTCTGTTGATCCAGAGCTGAAAGTGTCTATACGACTCCCGGACACAAGCAGTGTCTTCCAATCGGAAGTTCTGGCTGTTCTAAGGGCGCCAGAGATAGTGCAGATGGGATCAATGTCGGGAAGGGATATCGCCATCTACATTGACAGTCAGTCGACACTCAAGCCACTAGAATCTTTTAACATCAATTCTGAGACGGTCAGAAACTGTCGCACTATGCTAAAAGCAGTATGCAGACGAAATCGAGTAAGACAACGGTATAGAGGGAAATGAGCAAACCGATGAGCTAGCAAGAAAGGGAGGGGAACTAGGAAAATAGTGGAGGTGTGAACATAAAACCACCCCTTGGCGTTATCAAGGGAATAATCAATAAGAAGATCTTAGAAATGGCTGACCTTAGATGGGCAAATTTAGAGAGGCATAGGGTAGGGTGAGGGGGCTATAAATGCACCATTGGTGCAAAATGCACCACGGCTATATCCAGCAAACTGGTAGCTGTATTGGTGTCTACCTCATTTATATGTACCCGTTACATTAAGCAACTGCGTTAGGCTTCAGTCTGGTCGTGTCCGTGCCGTGCTTGTTGGAGCACGTGTGCAAAGTGGTTTGTAAAATTCAAGTGAAAACCAAACAAATCGAGGTGAGTTTACTTTTTTTAATATTTTCTTGTAAATCGAGTTTTTCTTCACTTAAAATTAATAAATCGCTTAATCCGGACATTTCGTTTATATTTTAAATAAGAAGTTAATAGTTTTGTTGCGTTTTTTCTCAATATTCAAATTTTTATCAAAAAATACATGTTGATGCACAATGCTCCACATAAGCATAGTGCTCAATGCACCATGGTACATTGTACAGTGTACACCTAAGCGATTTTGCGAATAATTTTTTTGAAGATCAATTTTTTTTAGGATGCCGCGAAAAAGGTTTTATACGAAACACCAGATGAGAGCAGCACTCCAAAAATCGATATCGGAATGTCTCTCCGAGGAGCTGCAAAAGAAGTTGGTCTGTCGTACCATACTGTTCGACGATATTACAGATATTACAAAAAATATAAGAGTTGTCCAGCTCAACAATATCATTGACTGCAAAATATACGCATAGGAAGTTGCTTTCTGACCGACAGGAGAAATTTTTAAAATCCTATTTGCGCCAAATTTTTTTATGGAATCACAGCAACCGAATGCCGCATTTTAGCTTTTCAACTAGCATCCATTAATCAGATGCAAAATATACCAGCCAGCTGGAAAACTAATTCAATGGCTGGCCTAGATTGGCTTCGGGGCTTCCGGGGAAGGCACCCAGAATTGTCGTTAAAAAAACCTGAAGCATGCAGCTTAGCACAAGCGCTATCATTCAACAAATATTCAGTTGAAATGTTTTTTGACAACTTATTTAAAATCCTTCAGAGGCATCCTGAATTTTCCGAGGGAACTAGAATTTTTAACCTTGATGAGACTTCCACTACAACAGTGCAAAAACCGCAAAGGATTCTGACACCAAAAAATGCAAAAAAATTATGTAAAGTGACTAGTGGAGAGAGGGATATTTTAGTTACAACTTGTTGCATTGTCAGTGCTAGTGGTCAGGCTTTACCTCCAGATCCTGTTGTGTTAGGGCCAACTAAACGGCAGCAATCATCGTAAAAATCTGCCGAAAATTTCGGCAATTTAAATATTCGTTAATTCTATTTATTTTAAAGCATTTTTATGTTCGAACAACTTTTTTTTGTTAATTTTTTCTATGTGATATGGATTTGTTTTTTTTAAATAATTTATTTTTGTTAATTTTCTGTTAATTTTCTTAATGTTAATTAAATTTGAATTTTTTTATTTATTGTGTTTTAGTTATCCTACATACATATATATTTTTGTTCCAATAAAACTCGATATATTAATTGAAATTATGTTTTTTTAATTATTAAAATCAATCCGTGGTACAATAAGCACCCTCCTGGTGCATTCTGCACACGCGGTTGGTGCATTCAGTACATACCATAGTGCACCATCCACCATTTCACATTTTTCAAAAAATGTATGCTAACTTTCAGAAGACAGACGCTATCAAAAATTTAAGTTTGTACGTTTCTACTTAAATAACCCATCGAATGAATATAAAAACATAGGGACGGGCTACAGTCCGCTTGGGCGAACTGTTAGATACCCTATTCTTATTCCTATCCCTCATAAGTAGGCGTGACAAAAGTCTAAGTATGGTTGAATTGTTAAGAACGCTCTACATATTTTGTTATATAACATTTAAAGGATTTTATAAAAAAAAAAACCCGCCCTAGCTCAAACTTGGGTGTTTCAATAAAATTGTTTTATTTAATTGTGGGCGTGTCAGTAGGCGGATTTAAAAAAAATTAACACATGAGAATAAAGGGCCCCTAGAGAGTATATATTATAAATTTCAGCTCCCTAGCTCAAACTTTGAATTTAAAAAAAAAAAAAAAATTATTGTGGGCGTGTCAGTGGGCGGATTTTTAAAATATTTACACATGAGTATAAAGGGCCCGTAGAGAGTATATATTATAAATTTCAGCTCCCTAGCTCAAACTTTGGATTTTCAAAAATTAATATACCCTTAGAATAGGGTATAAAAAAATTATTTTATTTATTTGTGGGCGCGTCAGTGGGCGGATTTTGAAAATTTTTTATCCCGAGCAGTTTTAGGAGTCATAGATCATATATAAAAAATTTCAGCTTTCTAGCTTCAAAAATTTTGTTTTTTTTGAGTTTGTGGGCGTGTCTGTGGGCGGATTTCAAAAATTCGTAAACTTGATTATTTCGGGACCCTAGAGAGTATATGGTTAAAATTTCAGCTCTCTAGGTCCAGTTTAAAGGCCTAATTTTTGCCGACAGGCGGACGGACGGACATGGCTAGATCGACATTACTATCGATGCTGATCATAAATATAGTAACTTTTAGGGGTCTATGGGCAATATTAAGGTATGTTACAAACTATGAGTCAAAATTAATATACCCTTAGAATAGGGTATAAAAACCGAGCACCAAGAGTTCATTTTAAAAGACTTATGATCGTTTGAAAAAGGGGTGGTGCATCTATGACCATGTCACCCTATCTAGAGCCTCATTTGGCCTCATTTGGACAAGAAAAGATGTAAGGAAATTCTCAAATTGAGCAGGGAACAGCTTAGAACAGTAGTTGGGATATTGTCGGGGCACTGTCTCCTAAGGAAGCATGCTAGGCGGCTTATATTGGTAGATATGGATATATGCAGGTTTTGTGGTGATCTACAAGTCGAGGGACACATAACGCACATACGTGTGAGAGAGCTTAGCACGGCATCGTAGGAGGTTTCTAGGAGAATACATCTTCGTGGAGTTAGGGGAGCTGAGCGGCACAGACCACAGGAAGCTAGTAAAATTCTGCAGGAAGATTGAAGTGAAATTTGAAGTCTTGGTTTCAATTGGTTCCCTAGGGATCGCGATGGGCGCTTCTGATGCCTAGTGCTGTATGCGAATTGCATACCCCTGTTTTAACCTAACCTAACCTATCTCTCGACATGAAAAGCTTCTCAAATTTGCCATTCAGACTCGGCTTTAATTTGTAGGTCCCTTTCACTTCGCAGAAGCGAAATGGTTGGAGAAGAAAGGCTGTAGGCCCTGTATGGGGCGTTTATGCCTAATATTTATTTAATTTTTAATTATAATGGGGTGGAACAATGAAAAAAGAATATTAAATGTAGGGCTAAGGAGAGATTCTTTATATTTCACTGTACGCCATAAAATAGGCGTAACGGTAAACTAATCTGCATTCCCGGCACGGCAGGTATTGCGGTTGAAATGTTCTAAGGTTGGAATGTAGCTGGCTGCTTCGTTTGAATACTTTTGGTTTAAATATAAAAAAAATAGCGATATGCAGCAGACATAACGTCGATGACTAAGAGAGTCAACCGATTGCGTGATATCTCGATCGCCAATATGTTTAATCACGCGTTTTTATATTTTGACAAGTAGATCCAAATATGTGATTGGGGCGCCGGCCCAGATATGAGCGATGTATTTAACTTCGGGGTAAATAAACTTCTTATACATTGCAGCCAGGTCAGAAGGGGTGAAACACTTCTCGCATCGCTGGAGGAGCTTAACATACGTCTCCGTTCCAGTTCCTCCACCGAAGAGGAGGCACTTAACCTTGAAAACGAACATGAAATGCTAAGAGTACTGTCGACAACTAAGGAATAGATTAGGTAAGAAGTTACAGACAGGAGATCATTTATAAACATTTGGAAGGGTTAAGGTTCACTTGGGCCAACTGTTGGAGAGTATCCATGCTGCTATCCGCTTAAGTGGAAGTGCGGCATTCAGTTGAGAGTCCTTTTGCATTTTGAAACATTTTTTGTTTATAACAAAATAACCAAAATTTTTTTTCATTCATTTCATTTATTCATTCGTTTTTTCATTTATTTCAAGAAATATTTTATTTACAATGATACATTAAAATTTGAAAATATTGCTTAAACGCCCCCAAAAGTTGGCGTGGTACAAATCTTTAAATCGACTTTTTAAGAAGGACATAATCAACAAAACCTCGTTTTTTTCAACAACCCACAAAAACACAAGTTTCTACTAAATTTTTTTTAAATGTGGGCTCAGTGACGCAAAAGGTTAGTGTGTTGGTCTACTAATCTTAAGGTCTCAGGTTCAAATGCCGCCAGGGCCAAGTTACATCCAAAAAAGTTTTTTCTACTGCCCCACCTCTTGCGAACGTCTGTCAAATATCCAAGAGTATCAATTGTCATGAGAAGCTTCTCAAATTTGCCGTTCGGGTTCGGCTTAAAATTATAGATCCCTTCCACTTCGCACAAGCAAATGGTTGGATATTAATGCCTAACATTTTTTCATTCTTTTTTTGTTAAAGTGAGGTATAAATTCAGTCACTTTGACAGATTGTTTTTGAAATAACTACTTTTTGTTTGTTGACAGCTTTGACACATTCAGCCATAGGAACCTCTAAAGTCAGAACGCGTTAGATGGCGTTTAAGCAAAGCGGTCTTTACGTTGTTTAAATGTGAAAATCGATTATAAATACCAATTTTGCACTTAGAGGTGTTTAGGCATTAGGCAAGACACCTTTTATTTTATTTTTATAAAAATGGCTGTATAGCTATGTTCCGAATTTCAGGTTTCTAGAACGAAGTTTGATTTACATTTAAACCTCGTATAACGTGTTAGTAGGGTTCTCGAGAAACCGCTCATTATACAAAATGGCGTAATACGATAATTGGGCCACATACTGCTGGGGTTATGTTTTCCAAAAAAATGCATCTGAATTTGTTAAATAAATGTACGAAAACGGTTATGTATTCCTCTTATACCAAAAATGGTTTTGACCAGAATATCCCCACTAAACAGGAACCTACCGACCAGTACCAGTACTAGAGACGATAAAACGGTAGAAATAAGCAAAACAAGACCGATATTTTAGTGAGCCAACATTGAAGGGAACATTCATAAGTCATACATACTGAATGGCCTACGGAACACGTGAACGTGTTAAATGGGAATTTCCCAAAACACAGGAATGTGATAAGTACATACATTTTTCGATTTATAACAGACCGAAAATCGATTGATCATTCTTGGATCGTACGAATCGTCGAATTGTATAGGTATCCATTTAGATTCACTGCAGATTTGGCAAGAAGTCTTGGATAATTGATGTTTGATGTTTTTATATTTGTAGTTACAAAAATAAGGATGTAGATACTCGCACTTGGTCAGCAATATGAACGACACGAGAAATAGCGTGTGAGGTCTGGGATTGCGTGCTGCAGAATTAAAAACATAAGCAAATGCTACATACCGCTTGGGCGACACCATATTCTAATCCTATCCCCTATAAAGTGGGCGTGCAAAAATCTAAGTATGGGTGAATTGTTTAGAAGGATATGATAACTATTTTGTACGTTTTTAAAAGGATTTTATAACAGAGAAAGTTTTTGTAGGAAAACGCCCATAAAAAGTGGACATGGCAGAAAACTTTGCATAATGGAATTGTTTAAAACGATTTGTACACATACTTTGCGAAGAATAGGACTTTCTTTTGCAATGATTTCTCCAATTAAAAGGATTTTTTTTAAGTTAGAGGGTGGATTCTAAAAATCATCACACATGAGCATTTTGGACGTCAAGAGTTTTATTTTTTTAATTATTATTACAAAAAACGGAAGAACCCATTTCGCTGGAAACTTAATCAGTTCTGAGTTACGTAATAACGCTTCGAATAAACCCGGTCCCATGTCAATATCATCTTTGGTTCTCGAGATACTCGTGGCGAAAGATAATTCCGAACGCACATACGCACATACGTACATACACACACCCAGACATCTCTATAAAAATGTTGGATTTGAAGATATGTCAAAATCCGCGATTCACAAAATCGGCCCCATTACAAGAACTTCCACTGGGAAGTTAATAATTAATTAAAAAATAAATATTGTTTTTTTATTTCTTCCCACTGGAAAGTTAGTCGTGTGAACCTTGCGGGTCGCACCCAAACCACTTTTTTGTTGAGTTCTAGACTTGGAACCGTCCAAATCAACTTAAATTGGTCCGAAAGGTAATTTCTAAGCCATTGAAGATTATCATCGATTCCATTTGCACACATTTTCGAAAAAAGTGTCGAACACTTTTGAAACAAGTGCAACGATCTTAATTTCACCACCAAGAGGAAGAGATTGGTTTTGGTTTCACTTTTTGGTAAGATATGTCATCGAATCACCTGTGGACCTGTTGTTGCTATAACCATATTGCCATCAATCAGAAGTTTTCGGAATTGAAGATATTTTATAAACTGACGGTTTATCAGCGTTTGCATGACATTGTAAGTGCAATTGGTCGGTATGGCAAAGGAGAAGAAGATTCGTCTTTTTTTGCGGACGGGCTTGATGAATCAATTTTTCCACAATAGGATAGATTAAAAAACTTACGCAGTGGTCTTGCCAGAGTGGCAAATACGAGTACCATGTGCATGAGCAGATTTGTGTATGTCAAGATCTTGAAGAACTCTTGCTACTATACGAGTGTGAAAGTGTATTGGTTCCATAGAGTATTCAACAAGCACGAGTATGCAAAATGCGCAGCAAGTATTTCAAATATTTAAATAATTATATAACATTTTAATTTCAAAATTGAATCCACAGAAAACATAACTTACTGTATTTGGTTTCTCAGGATTGTGAAAAATGCTTGGCACGTCCACATCGAAAATAGACGCAAGTGTTATCTCCAGTGCGTTGCCAATATCCTTCACACTTACCTACAAATATAAATATAATGCATTAAAATTGTTGTTGAAGTCAATACTACTCGTACTTTAAATACCTCTTTGGTTTTTAAGCCGTTATTTTCAAAATGTTTAACAGCACGTAAGATAGCGACTTTAAAATCTTTATCTATTGGGAAGCGTGTTAACGTCAGTCCATCATCCAACATGTAGTGAATCTGAGAACAAAAATAATCTCGAAATGGCTGTCTGATACTAAGGAACTTTGCTTCTTACTTTAATATCCTTTGTCTGAAATTCCTTAGCGAATTGCAGCTTTTCAGCGTTCGATCCACTCATTATCTGCAAAAGCAATGGCAGGTCCCTTGCATAACGCGTTATTGGTCCCATTTGAAGATATTTTTGGAACAATTTATCTTCTGAAGTTGGAAAGTGACCGCTGACTGAGACAAGTCCTCCAGTTGGCTTATGACCAAAGACACCATTGAAAAGTGACGGCAGTCGTATTGACCCAGCAATGTCTGAACCGACTCCGAAGGTGGTAGCTCCGCAGCCATTTAGCGCAGCCTAGATATAATCGATTAGTTCTCTGCCCCAAATGGAAGGTTATGAAATACAAAATATGAGAGTATCTTTTGAAAATGATAAGGAATCCACTTTGGTTTAAACTAACAGTAGAGACCGACTGAACAAAGGCAATTACCTCTACTCATATAAACTCTAATAAAAAATAGCTAGAAATGTTTAGTACAAATTCTTAGTGTAGCAAAATTCAGTAGATACACAAGTCAGGCATTCATATGCCAATAGCCGCGTTTCTTTGAGAAATATATCCACGGCTGTTCAAAAGAACGATTACAAGAACTGCCATACATTTTTGTTTGCAACGCAAATTATTGTATGCATTTGCAGCATAATATATCCAAACCTGCCCAGCTGTCGATGTTATCGACAGTCCAGCATTGTTGGCGATACAATGTTGTTGTTGTTAAACGTGTAAATTCGAGCACTCCTGTGGATACATTTCCCAAAGAAGCGCATGTTAATGTGGATAATTCGTTATATTTATATGAAATACTACTACTGTTATTTTTTGCTATACTTCTCCTCCTGATGATCCTCCCGGTGTTTTGCGAGTATCAAAAGGATTATTGCATCGTCCGTGTGTTTTAGTGTTGGTTTCCCAACTTTGGCAAAATTCTGGGTTGGCAGATACTAACAGTGGAATGCATCCAGCATTTCTAAGTAGTTCAACAGCTTCACCATCGTCTTCGCTTCGAAGTAAGTAACGGTGGATATTACCGACCACATGGGACATACCTGGAATGTTAGTAATGGTTTTATAATTTGTGTGCCTACAAAGAATTTGTAAGGTTAATTCCTGATGCTGATAAATATTTAACTGTTTAATCATAAATTTTGTCTTCGAACACAAATTTAACTTGTTAAGATGGTACCTCAAGTCGCAAATTTTGACAAAAAGGTCACCAGATTTGTTATGCTGGACTTATCTTATGTAAGAATTTGCTTCCCGCCTAATTTAAATTTCGAGTTGTCTGAGTCCCGGAAAATGTTAATCTGCATATTCATTGCCTACAATACCTCGGCGGCCAGATACCCAGCCAAGTTTGACTTCATTGTGTCTGGCCGGAACAACACTTGGCTGTCATAGAAGCAACGACAGTGCTAGAAGTGGTGATTGGCTGTCTTGAAAAATGTATTGTCTGGCGTCCGTTATACTCTCTTCAATGTTTATCCTGGCAATGGCAATGACATGGACTTCAGCCTGAAACACAGTAGGACACATATACATAGGTACCAAGACTTCTGCGTTGGGGTCCAAATAAAAGAATAATAACATAAGAATGTAGAGTAAGAACAAGTACCAACAAACAATCGTCCGTCAACAGCCTAAGACAAATTGCCGCTGTTTAAAGCAGCAACTTCGAGGCCGTAAGTGAGTTCCTGTGGAGAGGATATTCAAAGAAACCATTGATCCTTACCAAGAAGAATTTTGTACAAGCTCTATACAAAACAGTAACCCTGCTTTGTATCGCAGCGCCTCAGCGGTAAACAGACAAATAGAGCTGAAGCTGAGCTTCTGGAAAAAAAAAATACTTTATCGGATATTTAGCCCCGTCTGCGAAGAAGGCGAATGGAGGAGACAATACAACCGTTAACTCTGTATGAGCTGTACCAAAACTCTAAGAGTTTAGCAGTCCAAAAAGCTTAAACATGTCGACTACTATACAGCTTGGCCACATCGCGCAAATGGATAGTACCTAATGTTCCAGCCAAAAGGACCCTCAGATCCACGGCCCCATGATCGAGCGCTAGGATTGGACACCTGAACGCAGCATGCCCGGAATGGAAGCATAGGATGGAAACCTTCAGTGCCTAGTAAGCAATTATGCAACAAGTAGGCGCCCGATTGATACTTCATTTAGCGCTAGACTTGTGTGTATGAAGCATTAGATACATACGAGTATCTATGTACGAGTAATTGTAATCAGAATTTCTAATTTGTTTACCATTAGCGGAACGGACATTTTTTTGCATATAAATCAAGAACAAAGTCTCATTATAACGATACTCAAATGCCTTTAGCGCTTATTACAAAAACAAAAAGACATGTAGTTAACCTCCAAAATTTGCAATGTACTTCCGAATAAATTGTACTTTCAACTTGCCCACTTAACGATTCGTTTTCGGCAAGATAATATAAACATAAGAAAAGATTCGTCGGCTTGGACGAACTGTTGAATACCCTATCCATATTCCATACCCCATAAAGTGTGCGTGACATTGGGTAGGAAGTCCTTTTTTATTTTATCCTTTTACATTTTTTGTTTTTAAACAAAATGGCCAACATTTCAACATTTGGAAACTTTGATTGGCGAGTTGTAAGGGAGGACATTTGGCGTGTTCGATTTGCAAGGCAACTACGAGTTCCGACTAATTAAATTTCTATCACTTGCCAAACGATGGTCACGTGAGTTATTTGATCAATGAGGAAAGGTAAAATAGCAGGGACTAGTACTTGCCTTGCAAATTGAAAGCGCCCATTATTTACATAGAGGTCTACGATGAAAATTAAGCTATGAGTCAAAATTAATTAGGTACCCCTAGGATAGGGTATACAAAATGCGACTATGGCAGTGTAAAAATGTTGTTTAAGATGTCGGGAATTAAATATGCAAAATACAAAGTCAGGGCTCTAGCGCTTTTTGATGACTTTTATTTTTTTTCTTGGTTACAATAAATTACATTTTCAATTAACTTACTTATATTGAAAAACGTTTTGTTGACATAATATAGCTGTCATCTGTAAACAACTTTAGTAACCGGCACCCACTTGAATCTTTACAAGCCTTTTTAATTCACTCGCATATGGGTATTCCGAGTGTTTTTTTGGCAAAGGCGCAGTCAGGTTTTTATTATTTGTTTATTTTGCAACTTTGAATTAGTTATGAAGTGGCATAAGGTACCTACGCGTGGTGTGAACATTTTAAACTGTAGATGTGAGTACATTGAATGAAGCGTCCATTAACATGTAAGTCAGTAAATATTTCCACAAATAGCAGTGGCTGTGCTACAAAAGCCAAAGGAATTGTCGAATCCCACCCCATCGATTTTCTTCTTCTCTTTTTTAAATTAAAGGGAAATCCAAATCCCAGAGCACTCAGCCTCGGTAACGGTCCATTGTACTACCAGGCGGAGATCCTCTTCATTGGCGTAGAGGTTGTAGAAAACATGGTGTTGTTCGTTTCTCTCCATTAATGGGTGGCGTATGTTGTTGTTCCACATGGGGATTGAACCTGCACCGCAGGATCACAAGCCAACACAATAACCTCTAAACTGTCGCCATCCTTATCCCATAGATGATTGGCAGCGTTATGGGCAACGTGATAAAACAGCACCCATTTAGAGAATATATCTAAGTATCTACAGTGTTTCTCCAAGTATAGCTTTCAAGAAATTCATGGACACGGTACGCACGTTGTCCTTGAGTGGATCAATATTGACTGGGAAACATTGGCATAAACCTTATCTTTCACATTGGATACGGTGTTAAATCACACTATCTCGATGGCTCATTTTGACACTATGACAAAATGACTACGTTAAAAAACTTTTCTCACAAGAGAGCAATGGTCACGCAGCGCCGCAACGCCATCTTGTTAGAAATAAATATCTAACGCATCCTTAAAGTTCCGGCCATACAAAATCATCGATCGGTAACACACGCGCGCTTCATTTTGGAAGAAGTAAGGCCCAATAATGCCTCCTGCCGGAAACTGCAGGAACATGTTTTGGATGTTTTGATTTTGTATTTTTTGAATCCCAAATGCCACAATTTTGTTTATTAATAAAGCCTAGTTGAATAATGGATAATGCTCAGAATGATTTTTCGGCCAAATTCCAGATCAATTTTAAACATTTCTATCACCAAATAGGCAAAAATGAGATGCGGCGGATGGTCGGCAGTGTTAAGTTATTTTCTTCGACTGAACTAATAGCCCGACTGTCCAAACAATGTGCCACTGGTGGCTTTTTGCAAAATGGCGCCGGAACACATTTCTTTTTATATTTATATTTACTAAACAAATTCCTGAAAATAATGAATTTGTTTGCCTATAACTTCTGTAATGCATCAGATTAAAAAATTGAAGATACGAAGCCGCTTGTTATTCGTGAATCCAATTATTTTGATTGGGCTGATGTGGTTCTTCATTGACCACTTCAGATTTCGCATTCAGATTCTTCATTATACTATTAGAACATAGGTTTTGGTGTCAAATTTGTTAAGACAGCCGCACTTTATTACCTAAGGCTTAAAATAGTATTCGGTGGAGTGGTGTTTGTGATATGCCCAATTAGTGGGACCGGCGTGGAATCAATTAACCTGGGCTTTCGGCCACACTTCGTGCTATAACAACAATATTTTCAGTTGATTCTGTGCCAAGGCACGATTTCGGTTCTTCGCATCAATAACTTGTCCTAATAGCTTAAATTGTTAAACAAATTTAACAGTTGTTGCAGTTTAAAAGCTACCTCACAGTGGATCAAAAAGAAAATTGGTCACTTCATCATTCTGAACTCTTTTGAGTCTCTACGAAGAAACATAGACAACACCATACCTACCCCAAATACGGCTTGGAAAGAACTTCCAAATCGCTATCCCTAACGGGTCATTCTGGACAAGTGACGGAAGAAGTCTTATCTTGAAATGTTATAACCACTAAGGACATCCGTGGCTTCTCGGATAGCCAAACCGCGATGAAGTCCCTGGGCTCAGTCTCTTTAAACCCCATCCTAGTCCTAGACTGCCGCTATTGCACTGTTTAAGCTATTTGCAATCGGGAAAACAAACCATTATGGCCACAGCTGGGCCCAGGACGCTTTTGCACTTCACCGACTGCTCTACTGTCATTATAGGGCACTGTCTGACAGGCATGCACGCCTCAATGCATGGCGAAAATTCAACTTCTGCAGAAGCTGCATGGGCGAAGAGGAGGAGACACTTCACCTTCTTTGAACACGCCCTGCTCTCTTCCATAAAATAAATATCTAAGAAGGCTCCTTACTTAAAGATTTAAGTGACTTGGCTAATACTTTTGTTTGAAGTTTGCCACGCATTATAAGAAGTTCTAAGTGGTTAAACGAGTAAAAGGAGAAACTCCCCTAGATCCACTTGGTATCATATTGGTCTAAGTGTGTTGGCGTTAGCTGACAACCAACACAACCTAACGTAACAATTGCTGCGCGAAAAAGTGCTTCACGCCGATTCTTACGTTTTCAAAAGTTTCAGTGAATTTTTCCAATGCGTTGAAAAAGCGAGGGTCAACCCATTTTATTAATGGCTTTTTTTAGGAGCCGTCTGCCAAAAAATGAGAGTACATTTTGTGACATCCAGTGCAGGGACGGGCTTAGAATAACACTGCAGCGCCCCCCAAACAGCGCTGATCGTAAAGGCGACAAAGGAAGAAATCACATCTAGGCAATTTTAACATTCAGGTGAGCCAAGCAACACATTTTACATCTTAAAACTGTCCCGCAAGTGAGCATGCAAATTCGTGGATTGGCATGACTGGAGATCACCGGTGTCGTAAAAGGTCGATCAAACAATAATCAATTAAGGGAGCTTGCACTTGTCGAAATCTTAGAAAGAGGCAGGCATAAAAATGTTTAGATAAAATAAATGCAACAGCACCAGCATTTGATTGGCCTCATTGATGAAGTGATCCGGAACCAGGAGGCCTGTTTATTGAGGTCGAACCGGCGAACCCCACAGCGGACCAGTAGGGAAGGTTATGATCCCTCTATTTCTGATCATTACCTCGTCGTAAAATAGAAAGATGAAGACATTTTGTGACATACATATATTACTGACTGGCAGGAACTGGCAGATCTTAGGAAATGTCAGACAAGTGTGTCTTTGCTTCTGCATGTCGGATGTCTTTGACATTTCTATATGTATTTCCTTTCAAAATTTCTTACGTACGCTTCCTGCCTCAAATGCCAAAAAAATGCTCGGTTTAAGCCATTTCAACCAATAGAGTACTTCAAGACAACGTCAGTGGAAAATGGAAAATAAAAAAAACTTGTAGCAGAATGAAATGAACGAAAACAATGGCGAATTTTTATGGCAGCAGACTAGTTTTGCGCGTATATTTAGTAAAAAGTTTATAAAAAAGGGAGTTTTAACAAAAAAAGAGTTTCAGAATCAAGAAGGAGTATCCAAACCCTATTTTTGAATACTAAAAAGTGTACAATATAGAAGGATTGTGTACAAAAAAAAAGTAAAACGCGTTGTTGTGGCAACAAAATATTTTTGTTTGGAAATAAATTAAGTTGGACGATGTTCTATAGATATATTTTATACTAAATATAAACAAACAACAACAATTAGATAATCAGTCAGAGTCAAAAGTCAAAATGTTAGTAAATGGCTGCAGCAAGAGCTGCACAAGCATTTTCGGTCAACATGTCAACTGTTTTTATTGTTTTTTTTTTTTAACATACTTTCTCATTTTTTTTTCTCTATAATTTGTTATTTTTTACTATTCAATAGCTTCTATTTTCACTTAAATATACACTTTTTTAACAATCACATTGATGTTTCCATACCATTTGTGCAAATTTCTGAAATTTTATCATTCAATTTGTTTCTCACGTTTAAGAAAGTGATTCATCACTTCAGAAAAAGATACATAGCTTCGCGAAGTGGTCTATCAGCAGTTGAAGCGACTAGTATATGAATGTCCCTGAAATAGCTGTCGATCTTAACAAAGCCTTTTAGCGGGACTGTTTTTTTTTTTAAACAATAAAACAATATTAATGCTTGATTTGATCGCATTAAACCAAATGACTTTGAACAATTATTTGTTTGCATACAAAAATGTTTAATTTTGTTTTCCTTGTTGATGATCATGATGGGGTGGTAAGTTTATAAAACAACAACTTTAATTGCTATCGTGCGGGTAAGTTTTCTTCCGACTTTTGCTTCTGATTGCGAGCATAACTACTTTGACCTTATGTAATGTGACAATTACAATAATAACACGTTAAACAACGTAGTTAGTAATATTAAAGATTAAAGTACGAGCAAAGTTAAATGTAATTGGCATAGGATATATAAGATGCAATTAATGCAAATATATAATATGTTCTGACGCCATAAGCCAAAGCCCAGCTTATAATTCATTCATTCATTTCTGCTATGTTAAAATGTTGGCACAAATCAACACAGTAACTCCGACTCTGTCAGGAACGAGGACTTAAGATTTTAAGATTTTAAAGCCAAGTCAAATGGACCTATTATTATTTTAACAGCTGGTGAAACTGTAATTTAAAAATAAAATTGTACTGCGTACAAAAATCGGAAGCTAGTTTTCGAAAGCAAATGAACTGAATTGACATGCTAAATGTTATTTCTAGTTCTAGACCCACTGAATACAGATTTTAGGCCTAAGTAAATTTTCGGCGCGCAAAAAATTTAAAAAATATGATAGAAATGCAGTTTCAACATGACAGGTTGATATGATTACTTGAACCAACTAATACAAATATGAAGGGCCCAAAACCTAGTTTCTCCGACTATTTGTAGGTATCTGCGAAGCTATCTTTTCATCAAGAATAATAAAGATACAATTTAACTCAGCTTCCGACGGTGAATTTCGATAAGTTTTTCATATTAAACTTCATGTAAGCATTTACGCAACCTTTACGGAACTTCTCTAAAAATGGTGATTTATAAACAATTTTCCTCTATTTGTTTGGATAAGTAGTAGTTTTGGTAGACGAAGGCGCAAGGTCACTTGCTTTTGGCAAATCTTTTCTGAAATAACTACTTGTTTGTCCGTTGACAAATTTCACGCATTCACACATTGAAGTTCACGCATTACGAAATTGAGATGGAGCACATTTATTGATGAAAACGTTGAAAGGATGACGGAAAAAAACAATTGGCCATTATTATACACGCCTACAACACGTGCAGCAAGGACGCGCGCAGTACTGCATGCAGTAACGCACATGAAACCCTTGTGCAGTAAGGAATGGCCATCATTCAGTATATGCTTTTGGCTTGACCTAAATATCACTAAACAACTAAACAGATTAAAATGATAGTTAATGTCGTAGATCTTCACAGCACAATAACGTCAAAAAAAGTGTGCTGTTCTACTACTTTTGCTGCAGCAAAATTAGAAATAGAGACATCATGCAACATGAATTGACAAGCAGTCAGCAATGTTTCATTTTACATAAAAAATCATCTGCACATCTGTTTCATCCATAGGGCAACGTTGCTTAAGTTTTAAATTGTTTATAAATCATGTTTTCCGGATAGTCTATGTATTAGGATAAATTAAGCTTTCTCTAAATTATGTTTTTAAAGAAGGCTGTAGATTTGATTTAACAGGAAAAAAACGTGAGGTGTAACAAGAGGAATTCGAACCAGAGACCGTCGATAAGTAGTAAAACTCACTTACCAATGAGCTACTGTGCTCACACTGAAAATTACTATTTTTGAAGATTTTAGATTAAAAACCGGCACCACTATCAACGATTTATTCGCACTCTTTTAATCATATTTGGCTTGGCTAATTACCCTTGATGGATTTTTCTTAAGCAGGTGCTAAGACCTTATTTTACCACAGTCAAAAATGTTTTCCTTTTAAGTAGCTATGTTCTTCTTATCTTACAGCGATATTAAGATATTTTTTACCAAATTTAACACTTTAGCACATCCACTTAACTTACCCTTAACTCCACATGATTCCTTTACGGTAAATGGAATCCCAAGAAGAGGATGTCTTTGAAATAGTGCATTTAATTTTTCCCGTGGTGTTGATTCAATCAATCTATCAACTTGTATTGCATCCTTAATTGCTTCCAAGCATCTGTCTTCAACAATTGCATTCAAAATTGGATTGACGATTCTGATCCGCTCAACATAGGCTCGAACTAATTTTTCTGACTTAAGCTGAACAATTTGTAAAAAAAAATACAATTTGAATTTCGAAATTTTATCTTTACCTTTGGCACTTACTTCTCGCTGTTTTATCTTAGTTACTAAGTCGACAATAGGAACGTTTGTCAGCTCGGGCTGTTTTGGCGGTGGAACCTTTATTCTCTTGCCACCAGTACATAAGGCAATAATTGGACTCAAAATAATTCCAATTATATGAATTAATGAAGCGACGATTCGCAATACTACTTCCATGATATCACTTAATATCGTCAATGACCCTAGTCTGCGACTTTTGTTTTTAATTTAAATAAAATTTAATTGCAAACTATAACAACAAATTAAATAGATACTCTTATGTGTGGACTATACACTACGCAATATTCAAACCCCACTTACGCGCACCACTGGCTTTTACCGAATGAGCTCAAGTCTATCTGCCCTTAACTAAAACGCGCATTTTTACTACCGCACGGTTGATTCTTAATCAATTCTAGAATAGGAATTAAGCACATTTAATTTTTTTTTTTTTGTTCATATGTTTCACAATTCATTTATAGCTTTAAGTGTGATTATGCACTTAGTTTGATTTTTATTATTTATTTAGTGTTGGATTCGGCGCGACCGACTGCACATGTTTTTACATTGTTAACAACTTGTTTGATAAAGTAGACGCATTATTTTTGACGCTGTCTGTATTTGTTTGTACAGGAAACGATTGGGTTTTTGTGGTGAGGGCTCTGAAAGTATTGTTTTTATAAAGTGATTTAATTAATTGACGGCGTTGAATTGATTAAGCACTGAAAATGTATTTTAAAACAATTAATAATGACCTATTTTCAAGTTAGTCTTCCTAAAGTGACCTGTATTTTATGTACGATGAGAATTAAATATATTTTTAATATTAGTGTTTGGGTTATATGCGATTTTACAATAATTGGAAGATAGAGAGATTGAGGTTGGCAGAGCGTTCTGTACAAATCACACAAACCGAAATTTTGAAATCTCATTAAAAAGTGACATATGATGGCTTTGCCAGATGAATATGCAAACATTCAACAATATGTTGCATTGTCCATATCGCATGTGATAGGGTAGTACACGAGATATGAAAAGGCCATGCATGCGCATTCAATTAGAAGATTTAATTTCAGTACCTAAAGCGCTGAAAAATACTAACTTACCTGATCAAAATTGGGACGGAGTACTTTGGGTTTGACTAGCTGTGGAAGCTGAACGATACAACATCCATGACGACGTTCATAAATCCCTTACCTTGTGCTATATGGTTAGGTTAGCTTATAGTGGTAGTCGACACACTTAGACCAATAAAAAAGGTCAATTGTGATACCACACGGATCTATCTTCTTCCTACTCGTTGAACCAGTTGGAGCTTTTGATAAAGCTTGAAAGACTTTTAATTATCGATGTTTACGAGATCGTTGAGATCATTGTAAAAAAAAGATATTATATGGGGTTTTGGTCTTTGAGAGAGAGCAGGGCATGTGTAGAGAAGGTGGAGAATAGTCTTCTCCTCCTCCTCGTCCAAGCAGCTTCTGCAGAAGTCATCTGCACGAGAGATGATCGGCAGTCTAGGACTACGATGGAGTTTGTGGAGACAGAATCCAGAGATTTTGCCAGGTAGCTTGGCTATCTGAGTAGTTTTACTATGTGAGGAAATCAACTGTGCGATCTAGCAACGCAAGTGATGCAGTCAAATTAGTTCGTATTTGAAATTTTATTAATAATTTTATAATGTTGAAAGGATTTTTTTTAAATACAGTGGTTGGGTGAAGAAAGGTTTTCTCCATTTCTATGCAATATTGGGTTGACACAGTTACATCTGATATAAATAAAACCTTTCAGAAAACCCGACGAATGGTCTCCTGCTGGACAAACACATCCGAGGCAGGAAACCAGATGTTAGCCAATCTGTAGTACACCATCCGGCCCTAAAAGGAGTTTGAGTGGTCCTTATTCCGAAATGTGATGAAGTATCATACTGTTCTCCAAAGGACTTCAGCCCAATCGGTCAATCATTTCTCCTAACGACATTGGACACATATTTACTGCATGCATAAATGACAGAGGATACAGGATGGTATCCTCTTTCGTCTCAACGTTAATCCAGCAGAACCGAACTGGTTCTATTTAGTAGGAAAAACAAGGTCCCGGCGACAAGGCTCAACAACAAGCCACTTAAATTTGCAAAGCGAGCTGGATACCTGAGAATAATCACTGATAGGAAACTCGGTGGAAAACTGAATGTTCAAGATCGCAAAAGGCAGAGCACGATCGCCATTTACTGCTACGAAAAAGCCCCACTTTCCAGATGGGGTCTTGAGCATAGGATAGTCTATTGACTGTACCTGGCAGTCGTCGGATCTATCGTTTCATATGATATCGTAGCATTGCGGCCTGCGTTATCAAAAATGCGACCCTAAACGTCAGCGTGCATTTGCGTTCAAGGGGCCTTTGGCTCCACCCTGACGGCTGCCTTGAGGACTATGCTTAGCATCCTCCGCATCGACGTGTTTGGTAAGCCGAGAGCCTCTAATGCAGCCCGCAGACTGAGAGAATCTCATATCTGGCAAAGCTCACACATTGTTCACATGAGTAACCATAAGACTCACAACATTCCCAATATTACGGATTAACTGGTCCCAACAATTAAATTCAGTAAGAAATATCATCATCGAAGACGATCTCTTCGATAGAGATTGCTTGCATCTGAACAGCAAATGAAGCAATATAAAGCGTATATAAAGCGTATTGCAGTGCTGACTTGTTGGCTGTGGAAAGGTCACTATCGACGTATATTGCAGCATGGCCCAAGGTAGAAGCTGTCAAAAGCAACGCCAATTGTTGCAATGGATCGCCGAATGCTGGTAGCTTCTTTTCGCGCAGAGGATTCCAAGGTGGATTCAAAGCTCTTTCCCTTCCACTTCGCACAAGCAAATGGCTTAAAGCTCTTTACTGCTAGAAAAACGGATAGAAACAATGGAATCAAATTAAAATAAAACGTAGAGAAGGGCTACAGTCCGCTTGGGCGAACTGTTCGATATCCTATTACTATCGTTCATAAAGTGGGCTTTGCGAAAATCTAAGTATCGGTGAATTGTTAAGAAGGATCAACAAATCTTGTTATACAACATTTAAAGCATTTTATGGGAACAATAGTTTTGTTAGGAAATACCTCTTTAAAGTAAGCATGGCAGAAAACTTTATGTAAAGAAATGGTTCAAAACGACTCTATCTGTATATTTACTTTGCGAAGAATAGAGCTTTCATTTAAAATTATTTCTTCAATAAAGCGTTTTTTTTTAATAGTGGGCGTGTCACTCGGCAAATTCTAAAAATATTTCCACATGAGCATTAAGGGCTAGAGAGTATATGTTCAAAATTTCAACCTCCTAACTCACTTTGATTTTTCGATAAAAAGGTTTTTTAAGTTGTGTACGTTGTGGGCGAGCGGTGGGAAATTTAAAAATTCTTGCACTTGTTTGTTCTGGGCCCCAAGTGAGTATTATGTTTCAAATTTCAACTTTCTCGATCGGGGTTTAGAGAATAATTTTTGCCGACTGACGGACATGGCTATATCGACATTACTATCGATACTGATGACGATATAAACTTTGAGTCAAAATTATTGTAGGTACTCTTCGAATAGGGTATAGAAATACAAAAGCAAGGAAACTGACTAGGACAGGTGGCTCAACATTGAGTGCGTTTACAATTTGTTTCCAAGCCTTGTTCTTGTCACGTCCGTCTTTTTCTTTTCTTTTATGGAACTGTACTCCAAAACATTTTCTTCTAGCCAAAAACCGTCTTATTTTTGACAGTTTTTTTTTTGGGTTTCCTTCGTTTTTCCATAAATTTGTTGACTTCTTTTTAAGAATTTTGTTTTAATTTCTTGAAAACAGTTTTTAAATTAGAGAAGGCAATTAGCTTATTAGCGAAATTGGCTCGTGAAAGTCAAATCCAAAGTTGAGACATTTCATGTGCCATCTGTCACAAATATCCGAGGCTTTTTTTTTAAAACCTCAAGTATGTAAGTCAACTTTTGATTTTCCACTGCGGAGTTGAGATTGTAAGTAGTAAATAAAAGCAATTCTCAACTTTCTGTTCAATTTTTGATTTCATATCATCGAAGATGATCAACTTTAGATTTTTCGGCAACTTGAACAATAGTGAATAAAACTGCCCTGTTGCTTGAACCTATTTGCCAGGGGGCAAATGAGGAAGATGATGCAACCGCGAACGAACCTTATGAGATCTGCCAAAATGTTGATGTAGTTCGAATTCCAAAACACCACGAGTACACTGTCTTGGCCAAATTGAACGCATAGATAATAATGCTCCAGCAAAGAGGATCTTCGAATCGTAGCCCTCAAATTCGAAACGACTAAGAAAACCGAACCTCGAACCACAAAGAAAGCAGCGTACCCGAGACCGTAAGTGGTGGGTTACTGCAATGACTTCAGACAGATTTTCACGAGTTAGCAGTCCCTTAAGTTTAATTATCTTCATCAAATAACAAATCAAAAACAGGAACATGCACGCGTCAAAATCGATAAAGAAAAGAAGAAGGCCTTAAAACCGGTTCACATAAATGCAACAATACAAGCATTTGGCTGACTTGAATGGCGTCATGATCCGAAGTCGAGGAGGCTGCCGATACTTTTATAGAATAACCGGCAAACCCCACAGGTGGACTGCTAAATAAATCCAGTAAAATGCAGGGGCTTCCGTGCAATCCACATCATAGCCTCCACGGTAAAATTGTAGTGATCGAATGGCAATATAAAATGTTTTTCGTCTTCAAATACATAATGTCACTTTCAAAAACCCATCTTGGGGCGACAAATGTACAAAAGTCTTATTGGTGTATATATGCACTCGCAGTTCTCAAAAGAAAAGCCGAATCATTATGAGCCAATTGCGCAAATGTTTATGTTTCTAGTCTTGCTGTGTGGTTAAAATAGCCACAATGGTTTGCAAGAATTGCGGCAATAAGATAATCTATCCATCAACAGCACGTATTCCAGATTAGAACAAAAATATAGAACTATTTAACTACCTTTTTCACATTTTAAACATCAAACAATAATTCAAAATGGAGAAAGCTTTAGTTAGATATGCCAATTTATACCAACACTTTATTTATATCTCTGCAATTAAACCATCTACTGAGGTATGCAATATTTTTATGCTTTCAACATATCTGGATATCCGAAAAAAGGTAAACAATCGAAAAACGGTTATTAATGACAGTGACATGTTGTTTATTGTCTTATTAACCTTGTAAATAAAAAAAAATCTTTTGGCACATGGCACAATATCTTTTGTGGGTTAAACGGTTGTTCATGACTAAACTAGCAATAGTGCGTTACTTTATTTTTATTACAAGTTTTGTGAAGCTATCTATGAATTTTAATCACATTAATTGCATAAGAATTTCTATTGAGACATTTTAAAGCTTTTTTTCTTTGGAAGAACGCTGGGATCGAGCAAGCAGGGCACTTTGATTTTCATAAATAATATCCCTCTTAGTATGTGCATTATTTTTATATGTATTAATGACATTTTCTTACATTCCACATTTATGTATACCAAAAAAAAGCATTCACAGTTTTGCGAGTGTACCTAAGTCGTCAATTTTAAATGCTTGCTATTTTCAACGAACTATTCTAAAGGTGATTGCTTTTTTTTATTTAATTGATTTAATTTTTCTGTTCCCAGCTAGTCATTCTGCAAACAGAATCAATTTATTAAGTAGATCTTCTTTTTTCCTTCTACATCTTGCTTTTCTTTTCTACGATGCATTACTCAACTATTTCACTGTGCATGTTCTGTGTATGTCAACCGTTTTGAAAGTAACTAGCGGCACCTACCGAGATATGTTGAAGTGACTACTTGATACTGATTGACACTTTCATCGTTACAGGAGCCAAGACGATTAAATTAACCGATTTAATGTAACTTTCTGACTTCGTTCAAATCTTGTTTGGTAGAACTTATCGCCTCGATACTTCGATTGGGTATTGCAAAAGAAGTAGCAGCAAAATGCTTGTCATTTTCCATAAATGACAAATACATTTATGAACAGCTGGGCAGCCAATAAATAAAATATTCGAGAGCCCGCGAAGACCTTTCATTTTGACAAGGCTATGAATACGAGGGTTGCTACTTAAGTCTTTTTGACGGCCAGATCTTCATGCAAAATTAAATGTATGCTAGTAGAACTAATGCCCCAAGCATGCCTCAATTTCACCATAAGTCACTTGACGATCTCGCAATGTCGGTTTCCGCGCAGCATCGCTGTTTTCTGGCACACCAACCGATTTTGGACGGCCTTCACGAATTTCGTCCCGGAGCAAACGACGATCACGTTTGAATTCGGAAAACCAGCAAAACACGGTGGTGCGTCAACATCAAAAATCGAAGTGAGTTAATCAGCACACTGTTGTTGAGATAATCCACGTCGGAAATCATAAAAAATAATCGCAGGAAAATGTCCACGATTTATTTCCATTTTTCTGCTGAGATACATTTTCTAAGTCTATGTTAAAAACGCTATGACCACACGTATGAAAAACCGATCTGAGCACGTGTAACCTTAAAAATGGCAAACTTTGCGGTGCTGATGTCCGAATCGACGTGTCAGAATCGGAATTGCCATATCTCAAAACTTAAGTAGCAACCTTCGTATGTTTGCCAAGCAGGCTTTCAAAAGATGCTTCATGACCGCACTGCTGAAAAGGGCACATATATGAAAAGAACTTCTTGAAGAGAAGACACAAAGGAACTAATTAAAGAGCATTAAGAGCCTTGTTATTGGACACATTTTTCAAGCAGTAATAATTAAAACGAACCCTATAATGGAAGAATGATACGTCATGTCAAACTTATTGATTTGACAGAGACTTAATTAGAGAATACTGTGGGGCACTGACCCACAAAAGGATGAAATATGGGCAGGCACCAAATAACAGACAAAGACATACAAACCATGGACCCACAGCTCATTCTCAGATTCATCAAAGAAACTGGACTGGACGCTGTGCTCTAAGGAGTGTAACCTGCCAAGGATAAATCAGAGCAATACCTCGAAACGCTTCACAAAGAAGTATCTAGAGAGGGCTCTGAAAGAGGGCATGAACCTCTCTGAGGGGACACAATAGACCAATAGGTCGCAGTGTAATATACCCTAACTAAAAATATTATTATTAAATATTATTATTAGATAGATGTATAGATTAGATTCTTTATTTCATGAAATATATGTATAATACGAGTAGTTTGTGTTTGAGAACACGAGCATGGCAGAAATAGCCGTCTGCTCTATCTATATTATTATTATTAATTAGAGAATAAACGGACTGCAATAGATCGATGCCTCTTAAGGGACAGAAGCTCTTGAGGTAAAGAGAAATAAGGAACTGTGCTCCTGTTATGCATCGAGGGAAACCGAGCTTGCGGCAGACAGCTATCCGAATCCTTCCACAAAAACTGCTTGATGACAATAGGAAAACGGTTTGGTTTTAGCAGATGTTTTGCCCTCACACAAATTTGTATACCCTATTCTAAGGGTATATTAATTTTAACGCATAGTTTGTAACATACCTTAATATTGCCAGTAGACCCCTAAAAGTTACTATATTTATGATCAGCATCGATAGTAATGTCGACCTTGCCATGCCCGTCCGTCCGTCGGCAAAAATTGGGCCTTTAAACTGGACCTAGAGAGCTGAAATTGTAAATTCTAGGGTCCCGAAATAATCAAGTTTACGACACAAACACAAACTCAAAAAATCAAAATTTTGGAAAAAATCGAATTTTAAGCTAGAAAGCTGAAATTTTTTATATATGATCTATGGCTCCTAAAACTGCTTGGGATATAAAATTTTCAAAATCCGCCCACTGACACGCCCACAAATAAATAAAACAATTTTATTGAAAAACCAAAATTTGAGCTAGGGAGCTGAAATTTATAATATATACTCTCTATGGGCCCCTTAAGCTCATGTGTAAATATTTTCAAAATACGCAAACTGACACGCCCACAATTTAAAAACAAACTTTTTTTGAAAATCCAAAGTTTGAGCTAGGGAGCTGAAATTTATAATATATTCTCTCTATGGGGCCCTTTATGCTCATGTGTAAATATTTTCAAAATCCGCCCACTGACACGCCCACAATTTAAAAAAAAACTACTTTCTTTGAAAATTCAAAGTTTGAGCTAGTGAGCTGAACTTTATAATATATACTCTCTAGAGGCCCTTTATGCTCATGTGGTTTTTTTTTTAAATCCGTCTACTGACACGCCCACGATTAAATAAAACAATTTTATTTAAACACCCAAGTTTGAGCTAGGGAGCGTTTTTTTTCGATAAAATCCTATCAATGTTATATAACAAAATATGTAGAGCGTTCTTAACAATTCAACCATACTTAGACTTTTGTCACGCCCACTTATGAGGGATAGGAATAAGAATAGGGTATCCAAGCGGACTGTAGCCCGTCCCTATGTTTATTTGTTTATTCCACATTCTGTCCAATTTAACACGTTGAAGACGCTTTTCATTCAATCCTATATGAAATAACTGCTTGCCTACTTTCGACAGTATTTGATTGACCTAATGTAATCAGACAAACCGTTCATTGATATTTACATAGACGCTAGACTTGATTTAGATACGTGGTAAAAAGTAACGCTTTCATTGAAAAGTGCACTGGAATTCGACGTCGATGGAATCGCATAAGATAATAGAAAATATTCGTAAATAATAAAGAAATGAGACCACTCAAAATTTTTCGAAAAGAACATAAAATAACAATCGCACAAATGAATAAAAACAAAGGAATTCTAATATTAAGGGCATCTTCTTAGATCGAATTAATGGATGCGACCTTACTAGTGAAAGAGTAAGATAGGTTCAAAGAAGCGGGAATTTTTATATAATGTGCTAAAGGGATTTTTGTAGTACCCTTATCATGTAATGGCTACACAGCGCGGGCATTAAGGAAATTAGGATTAGTAGAAAAGGAAAGATGGCGATGTACATTGGTTTTAAATGTTTGTAGGTTATAATGTGAAGGAAAAATAGAGCGTGGAAGAGTATTCCACATTCGTGTTCTAGGGCTGAGGAAAGATTCTGAACATGAACTTTACAAGAAAGGAATATGAGAAGCTGAGGGTACTGTCATCAGCAAAGGAATGGATTGGATTAGAATATAAGACAGGAGATCTTGGGGAACACCAGCATTTATTTGGGGAATTGCAGACTTAAAACTGTGAAAAACAACTTGAATGAAACGGTCCGAAATGTAATTTTTAATTCATTGAAGAAGATTATCATCGATTCCAAATGCACGCATTTTCGACAAGAGAGCTTGATGCCAAACTCTGTCGAATGCCTTTGAAATATCAAGCGCAACGATCTTACTTTCAGCACCTTGGTGAAGAGATTGGTGGATCACCAGCGGGCCTGTTCCTGCGAAAACCATACTGCCGGTCATAAAGAAGTTTTGGGGATTATAGATATTTCAGTACCTGACGGTTGATCAGCGTTTCCATAACCTTAGAAAGAAGGGACGTAAGTGCAATTGGTCGGTAGGAGTAGGGAGAAGAAGATTCGCCATTTTTTGGTACAGGCTGGAAAAATGGTGTTTTCCATCTCCTCGGAAAGAGCCCTGAAGAATAGGACAGATAGAAAAGCTTACGCAGTGGTTTTGCCATAAGTTGTCAAATTATTTAATAGGGCTTAACTCACCGGATTGGAAAGGAACTTGACTCAGTACTATGATGAGGAGAAACAATAAGTCAAGTACTTAATTCTATAGTTTTGTGAATCCATCGCAGAAACCATTGATGCGTTGAGGCTATGGAAATTGCTCACAAAGGAGGCTCACGTTCCAAGCACGAAATCTAACGAACAGATGAAAGGTATCGTCGGTTGGAAGAAGGTGCAATGGGCGATTCGGTCATTTGCACCATACAAATCGCTTGTCCCAGATGGCATCAGGCCTTGTTTGGTTCTCCTTCTCACAAACAAAACCGAGAAATATCACAGAAAACTTAATAACACTTAAATGTCACCGACCGACGTAAAAGGAAGATGAAAACTAAAGTCAAAAAATGACAAGTCCAAACGATCAATCGTCAATAAACAGCCAGGCTCCTTTCGCATTAAGGGAAACGCAGTATACCTATCAGCAATTCCAACGTTCCAGCTCGCACAAGTGCACCAGGGCATGGATTTAAATGCAAATGATATAATCCTGAATGTGTTAGTAGACATTTATTGTAAAGCCATAGTTATGTAACTAATCCGAAGATAAATATTTTCACGGTCAGTGTCAATGACCATATCATGCTTTACAGCTGATCTCAGTATATAATAATACCAAGGTTTCCCAATAAGTTCGATAGTCATGTTTGGGTCATTCGAATTTGGCAGTTTAGATTTAAACGAAGCAATAAAGTAAAATTATGATAACGTTCAGCAAACGTTCGTAGTTTTGTTCTTAAATCGAATAGAATCATCTATTCACTATTGCTGAGAATCACTTTTTCGCTGAGTCCAATCAAATGCTGGTTTTGCTGCAATAGGTCGGAGTGCATCAGAGAACGGGCGGCACAAGTATTCTGTTCTTTCGGAGTAATTCCCCTCCAAAACGTCTACACATACATCAAATGCTCTTTGCAGCGACGTTTGATGCTTGCTAATGATGGCTCTATCGTCAACAAAGAATAAGTGATGAGCTTTGGGGTCCGTCATTTTCCCTTCAAGCAGATAATCAAGGATTTTACTAAATATAAAGGGACTTAAGACGCTTCTGGTGCACATCGACTTGGATTACTCCTCGGTGACTCTTGTCTCTAAATTTGAGCTCTAATAAGTGGGAATAAAAGCAATGGAGTACCAAGTATTTGCTTTTCTGACAGAATTCTGGCCTATGCCAAAGCCAAATTCGAATGATCTTACAATAAATGTCAAATGCATTGACAAAGCCAAAAAAATCTCCTCCTCGGTGTATTTGTTACAAAGTGAACAAAGTAAGTGTCATTAAATTAAGTATGCTTAATTTCAGAACTTTTGGCCTAGCCAAAGTGAATAAGGCATGTTGAAGTGTAATTCAAAATCGAACGATTAATAATAAGAACGGAAATGAGGAAATCTGATAAGCTTCTTTCTATTATTTGTAACCGCATCTCCATACAAAACCAGACAAAATTACACAAGGAAATATCGATAACAATTCAGCACCAATACTTATCATGGCCACACGATTCACAATCCTGAACATATAAACTTGTTCAGAGTTTTTTCAAATATGCAGAGGCACCTAGGTACCAATAACAAATTAAGCGTAATGCTTAAAGTTGTATCCCCCTTCTTCATCAGGAAGAACGACGCCTACAGTATTATTCTAAGCCATACTATTCTGCGAAACATTCTACCAACTATTATTATCACTTCTCTTCTTTGGATTCACACTGCGTTACTTTACTCATACTGTAATGGTATTCATGCATCCCGGAGCGTGAACTACAAGAACAACAATGCACATTCTTTAATTTAAGGTAGATCAAAACAGGCTCCCAACAAATTCCCAAATCACAATACACATAATTTAATACTGATCAGAATAAAGTAATTAGGGACACTTTTGTGTTCTGATAGTAAACTTATTATTTACTGACCAAAAATAAATAAATAAAAACTTCAAAAACTGTACAATGCTTACACAAATTCAATTCACAAATTAATGAATTGTTCAAAAAAGGACACCAAGACTGAGAGAATAAATAAATATCCGAAATAATTAAGAAATTTGATACAACAAGAAGTATTATCAACAGATGGCTTCACAAGAAATACTAAGCCACAGCGCTTAACTTCGTTTCACGATTATCGTTCGGAATTTTCAGCGGAAGCATCGAGGCATTGAGACTATGAAAAAAGCTTTTTTCTCATGCCATTAACTAGTAGCTTGCTAAGCTACAATTATTAATTCAGACCCTCAGTATTGTTTGTACACTTGTTTATCTCATATTCACAGTGATAGGCAAAGTTTAATCCAAACAGCTTGAGTCAATAAGCTGTTTTTAACATTTAATGCTAACTTTCGATCGGTGAGGTATTAATCAGATCAAAAAAAATTCAATAACACTTTAACTCAAAGAATCTCGTAGAGGTTGAGGTCGGAAATGTATAACAAATGACCTTCCCAAGACGTGTCATAAGAATTTTAGGGTCTCAAGTATTCCCTCTATTCGGGTGTTATTTGCTTATAAGCGGAAACGATTTACAATATTAGCCTAAGAAAACAGATGAATTATACATTTGGTAGGGGATTAGAGGTATTCGTATCGCAAGGGCGATGATTTTTCACTAATTGCTATGGAAACAACTTCAAGTGTACCGATGTTATGGAGTGTTTTAAAAATAAAGTGCAAAACTGTATCGTATAAAATGTTGTCTCTTTTATTATAGTCAGGGAGGTGACTGTCCGGTTACTTATCTCATCCGGTGGCAAAAAATAGTGATTATCAATCGATAGTTATTAAGGACTGGAAACATTTACAAAACCATTGCATGGCCAAACTTTTTGAAGGACGTTTTGGCGGGAAAGGGTCACTTCCGGTACACTTTTTTAATGAGAAGTTATCCAATCGGGGCCCAGAAAACACATATTGCTACTTGGAAGATTTTTGTCTGTAGATTCTAAAACTATTGGTAGGGGGGAGTAAAATCAGGGAACAAATGCTTGCCCGACCATCTCAAATAACTATTGTTTTTTTTATGAGAACCTATCTAGTCGGGAATCGCATATTATTGGTACCAAACGAAAGGTAAGAATGTTTTCTTCACAAATCCAGTGGTTGGGTAGATTTGTTACTTTCTTATTGATCTTACGTAGTCTTCTTATTGATCTTACGTAGTCATTTTGGTGAAGCTACTCGTAGCTATTCGTTGAGTTATTACAACTATTGTTCTAAACGAAGAGGACGTTTAGAAATTATTTGATGCTGGAGAAGGCGTCTCAGCAATAATAATTAGGTGATTCGCCACTTGGGTTTTAAGAATAAAAAACTCCGAACGTTTGATGAACATTATAAAGGGTAAGTTTATTGACTCTTATGAATTCAAACGAGGAAAGCTCGGTCTTATTTTGTAACAAGATAAGCTGAAAGTTTAATGTGGTCATTGACATTGACAGTGAATATACTTATCTTTGTATAAGTTTACTTAAATATATCTTTACAATAAATTACAATACACAAAGTTAATTTGAATGTTACTAATACATTTTGGATTATACCATTTAAATGTGCAAATGCTTCCCAGAATAAGACAGCATGATTTGCTTCTTACACCATTTCGCCTGCTTTTCGTCTTAATTGGTGCGACTAGCTGTAATGTTGGAATTGCTGCTGTTTATTGACGATTGATCGTTGCACACAATTGACACATTTGACATTTGTTGTTTTTCGACTTCAGTTTTCGCCTCCCTTTTACGTCGGTCGGGGTTTTATTTTGGTGTCGTGTGCTCGGATATTCTGTTTTCAAGTGTTTAATTTAAATTGACGTCCTGTGATCTGCATTTTTTCTAATGATTTCGAATATTGTTGTGGCTTCAATTAAGTCGATTGGTCATATTCCAATCACTGGAACAATGTGTAAATTACTCGTACACCTCAACGATGTCCAAGTGACGCGCTCCTGTGGTGCCCATTATTCAGTTTCTGTTTATTTCTGTGGTGTTTTTTGTTTTTGAACCAAACAACTGTAAAAAACGGTGCGGAATGTTGTCTAAAAAAATTGTAAGTAGCTTTAAAGAAGTATTGTTTTTCAGAACTGAACTTTGTGCTTGGGATCACAGAAGATGGCTGAGTTTTCCCGCCACTTCATCCACCCTACGCTTACGCGATGTTTATTGTCGTCATCACAGCTTGCTTGTTAACATTTATAACGCTTTTATTGAACCGAATAGGTTTAAGCCAGTATTTGCTTTTACTTCCGATGTTAACATATCGATTGCCACTTTAACGATTTCTGTAAATAGGAATCATTTAAATTTTGGCTACTAAAAAAGTTAAAACATTTAACAATTTCAAGGCTATTTAGATAATTTGAAACGGTTAGTTATACTAGTAAATACAAGTTTATGTGACGTTGGATTGGATTTGTGAGACGTTAAACACACACGTCGACATCGTCAAGGAAGTTCTGCACTTGTGGGTTTTATTTCCCAAATCCTTCAAAATTCAACGACAACCGCCGATTCATGGTAATGTCAATTAGAAAATTATTTGTTTCTTTGCTTTATTAAATTTATCAAATGCAGAACAACAAAAATGACATTTGCCGAATTTGACGTTTATAGTGTATGAATAAGTAAGTGCTTCTGGTTTTGATTCTGGATTTAAATCCAGAAGCAAATTTTTCTCCTTTTCAGGATAAGAAATGTCATTCGGGTATCAATTAAACACTTTCAAAAGAGTCCGGAAGCCTTATTATCTACCAATGGAAAACGATAGGTATTTGATAATGAAAAATTACGAAAAAGTACCTGAACACGCTAAACAACAAAGTTAACAACTTTTTATACGTCAAAAATATATACATTAAGGGTCTTTTGTTAAGGACTTGACAATTTCTTTTTTAAATAAAATGCAAAATACTTGAGACATCTCATAAAAAAATATTGGCTTGAATTACTATCAAAACATTTATGAATTAAATTCGACTTCGTTCATTATGTCCACCACGGGAACGTATTCAGCGGTCGATAAGTTAAACCCAATTTCGATGACTCGGCCGCACATTTCGACCGATACGGCCGATATTTCTCTTTCAATATTGTCTCTGATCTCCTCTAACGTCGCCGACTTGTTGGCATAGACCAATGATTTAATATAGCCCCATAAAAAAAATATAGAGGCGTTAAATTACACGATCTCAGAGGACAATAGACGGGTCCGTTTCTCGATATAACACGTTCACCGAACTGAAACTTCAAAAACTCGATTGTTGCACTCGCTGTGTGGCTTGCGGCACCGTCTTGTTGGAACTACATATCACTGATGTCCAATTCATGCAATTGCTCAAAGAAAAAACGCTCCGCTGTCTCTGTAGCGAATACCATTTACCGTAACGTGACGGTCATTTTCATCGACGAAAAAAACGCCCAATGACGGCACCGGCATGAAAACCGCACCAAAGAGTGACTGTTTGCGGATGAAGTACTGTTTCATGAAGCACATAAGGGTTCTCACCTGCACAGTAACGCATATTTTGTTTTTTGATGAATAACCAAATTGATGTTTAACCAAAAATGCGCTTCATCGCTGAAGATGATGTTGCGATGAAATTCTTAATTTTCTGCCATCATGTCCAGAGCCCAATACGAGAACGTACGTCGCTTCATATGATCAAGTGACTTTAGTTCTTGAGTCAGCTTGATCTTTTAAGGTTGTAGGCCAAGATTCTTACTCAAAGAGAGAGGGAGAGGCCCAATTCTTGAGAACGCAGTGAAATTGATTGGTTTGGCTGGCTTGCGACGGGCGCCTCTACGGCAGCAATATTCTCCACGCCTCGGGCAAAACGTAGTCTCACTGGCACGGCAACATCAACCAGCGAATATTCTGGCTCAAATTTGTTTACTGGACTATGAACTGCTTGTCTACTGGGACGAGAATTACGGCCGAAAATTGGTGTTAACGCTCTTAAGGTTGTGACCACTGATTCGGAATTTCGGTAGTGAATTAGTAAAGGTTGTTCCTTCGTGTACTTCACCACGATGAAAATGTTGATTTTACTGAATATTTTGAGAATAACAATTCGGTAATCGATTTAAGGATGCGTTCGCACTGAAAGTTTGAAGCTGTCAAGTCGCTAATGAAAGCCCCTTTATAAATAAAACAAAAAGAGGACACACAACCCAAAAACACACACAAAATTTACATGACAGATTAAATAAATCAGCTCAAAGAAAATTCTTGGGTTAAAATTCTCGGCAGGGTATTTTCTTACTCTCTCGTTGCACTCTCTCTGACGAAAAAACAAGAAAAAAATTAAATTTTCTTTTCCGTTAGAATTCGCTATGGTTCGATAATTAACACTCTGATTCGTCATCTGACAAACTAATCTGCATTTCTATCAAATTAAGCTTTATTGTCAAAATAAGCTGTGCATATTTAAGCGAAATTGTTAAATAAATGTTTACTTAATATTGTTTCGATTTCATTATTTATCTCTTTTATTTATTTGTTTGCTCTGTAGTAGCCACAAAACAGTATGACTTGTTTCTAACTAGTTTTTTTTTAATATTGTTGAATTTATTGACATGTTCTTTCGAATGAAGTTATGTTAATATAAACGTAGTAGAAATATATGCTTGTGTTGTGTAGGGTCGTATCAATCTAGATCTAAATGCCATCACGTAGTTAATTTTAATTCAGTACTTTTTTCTTTTTTCTTAAATCCATTCAGAAAAGAGTGAATTTATAATTTTATTTTATTTTTATTGCTGATTTGCTGCAGACACGAGTATATTCCACTATAGAATTGTTTTGAAAATACATGTGCCTCCAAGTATATAATTTGGTTTTGGTTAATATATGCCATTGAAGTTTTCAGGTTGTGTTTTGGTTAAAATTCATTTGTAGGTAGGTACATACATTTTACTAATACTACCAGCTAAAAAATCATAGGAAACACCAGGGAAGCAGGACTTTTGCTTTAGATTCAATTCAAATCATATTTAAAAAAAATTGATTACTCTGGTAGAAACTCCATCACTTGTGCCGAAAGATTATTGTACTTTGATACACTTGAGAATGCCATCTCTGTAAGCACGTTTCATTGCAAGCTTATAACTGGTTAACTGCCAAATGATGGTCACTTGAGTTATTTGATCAATGAAAAAGAATAAAATAGTTCCGGTTGGTTCAACATAACTTCCTTTTTAGAAATTCACGCCATTTAGGCTGTAGGAGTCGTAGCGAGGTGGGTGTGTCTTATTCGACAGGTGTGGCTCTAAAGTATCGTTTTATTCCAGGTCAGTCGCCATCTCTAATTACCTATACGAGATAGTCGACTGAGAGAGATTCTCTCAATTTGTCATCAAGGGAAGAAAAAAATTGTATCTTACTGTGTAAGGTTATTAAATAAAGATTTGAATTTGAATTTGAATTTGGAAGAAAGAGTTGCAAAACTCCATAAGCGGCCTATCTGTATAAGTAATTGCACGAAAACCAAATGGGAAGCTTGCAAACAGGTATGAAGTTAGGAGCAAACTTATTTTTTAGAATAAAAAGCAGAGATGACAGAGTACTCTATCTTAGGGTGGCGACGGTGTAGAGGTTAGTGTGTTGGCTTGTTACCCGTGCGGTGCAGGTTCAATCCCCATGGGGAACAACAACATACGCCACCCATTCACATGCCTCTACACCAAAAGGAGGATTTCTGCCTGGCAGTACAATGGACCGTTACCGAGTCTGAGTGCTCTAGGATTTGGAATTCCTTTTTTTATAAAAAAAAAAATCTATCTCACGTAAGAACCAGAATCTGTAGCAGATGAAATAAATGCATTTTCTGTTCCTAAAAAAATGCAATTTTCAGTCATCTCTGGAGAGCACTATTGGAAATAAACGTAATGGCGTTTTTATGTTCTACATATATTCAACGATAGGAAATTAGGAGAGAGGATTAGGCACCACCATTTGTGAGTCTAAGGGGACGGAGGATGTGGAAGTCGACATCGCTTACAGGTAATCTGTGGTCGCCATCATTCGTTAGAACAGTAAGGAGCGTGCGTTTAGCCGTCGGTGCCTACTTTTCCAACGAACTTTCTGCGATCGCTTCAATGTAGCGCTCCTTTCCCCGACCCAAAAATCAATTGTAACATGGGTCACTATGTTAGGACAAACTGTGAGTTTGAGAAAACGAAGAACTGCAGTCCTTCGGCCCATTAGATGACCTGAGAACATTGAGGAAGTGGCTTCATTCTTGCAATCCTCACGGCGTTCTGTGTGCAAACATGGGTCTGCTCTTGAACTTTCCGATCGTTCAGTAAGGCGAATTCTTCTCGATGACCTTGATTATTACTCCAATTCTCGGAAAAAACGCATGTGAGTCGCTTCTCCAAACCCTTCTAGAGGACGCATTTGTTTTTTTAGAGATGAATCCCATTTTCACATGAGTGGATGCAGAACATGCGCTACTACGCTGACACCAATCCCCGAGAATTGCATCAAATGCCATTACAGATTGCAAAGTGATGTGCAATTTCCTCAGCTGGTTCCTTTCTTTTTTTTATTTGAGAAAATGTTTTCAGTGACAGTGAATTCAGATCGGTATGTAAACATGTTGGATGATTTTTTTTCCACGACTTGATGAATTGGACTAAGGAGACATTTCAGCGGTTCTGCCTTCCACATAGATAGAGGTGACAAACCTGAATTCAAACACAGTTGAACGTTCAACAAATTTAGATGTGACTACTATTTCTGTGTTGCTCTTAACAGCAAAAATGAAGTACGAAAATTAAAGCAAACTAGTTGTGCCAAACAGTCAGTCAACGGAATTAAATAAATGAACATTTCGCAATTGAAAAAACAAAAAAGGATATGCTGTAACGAAAATATTATAAAAAAATATTTGTTATGTACCGAGATTAGCGGAAAACAAATCAATACAAAAGTGAACAATACGAACGCTCAAATTAAAAGTCAATCCGCGACAAGCAGTGTTCATTACTTATCTTATCTCAGCTCATTTTTTTTGCATACCAAGTTTACCATCTAACTTGAAGATAGTACTTTTAGTCAGTTTTAAGCTTAACCTTATGCCTCAAATAAATGTTGTGACTCTAAACGAACGATTATATTGCTGTAAAAATAAGTTTTTTCGAAGCAATTTTCGGCGTAACTAGATACAAATAATTATTAAGTCACTGATAGTGAAAACAGGATAAGATACTGTCCTCTCTCTTTTATAAAAAAAATCTGAAAGGAAACTGTGGCAAAAAAGAGGATGTGTTCTCAAAAGAGGTACGACTGGTCACCGTATTGTGGTCTGTAAGAATTTCTATTATTGGCTGAAATGAAAGGGCTCTGCAATCTCACACTGATTCTGGAAGGCAAATAAAATAAGCTTCTTATAATAATTACACTTTTCGATGCCTGTAAAGGGTGGTTCAATGAACAAACATTTAGATGCTCCTGGGTGGGATTCAAAACTGGAAACCCTGTACCCCAGCAAATAATAAGATGCAGTACATGTTAAATGTATTTTCAAATTTGCCGTTTAGATAGAGCATTCTACATGGAACCCTTCAAACGCAATAATTTTCCAGCATTGCTGTACCTTGGTGTATCCAATATCTAAGAGTATGCTCTCACATTTTGTTTCCAATTAGATTAGTCAAGGAATATTAAATGAAGCATTGTCAACTTGAATGTCGCTTACCTACATTATTGTGTACTTAGTAATTTTTCATTCACATCTACTTTCGTTTTCTTCGTCGCTAACTGCTCTTCTAACTGCATTGCTGAACATTGCTGTTTAAAGCTTATTTGCACTTTTATGGCTTCAATGGTTATGGCGCTACTGTTATATTAGAAGCTTATAAACTTGAAAGCTTTCAAGTAAAATGAAAATGATTTAAAAAATAATTACCGCCTTGGTTCAATTTAAATGTATCCATGGTATTTGACTGATGGAATTCGCATCGGATCTTAAAGTCGCTTTGGATGTGTTTTATGTTTTATTTAAAAGACTTGTCAAAGTCATTCAATTGCTTTACGTGAATACTTTTGAAAATCGTGCGCAAAATTTCTAAGTACACGAAGGACTTGTTAGATATTTGTCATTCAAGTTGCTACTTGATGTGGAATCTTTTTTTAAACAAATAAAATAAATTATTTTCCAAGGTTATTTTATAGTGCAGACCTCGTTAATGATTTTCTTTTTTAACGGGCGAGGTATTCATCGGGATTAGAGGGGTAATAACCCTAAAACTTTACTGCATTCCTTCTCGGCAGGCCACCTGTGATATAATCACTTTGTAAATGAAATGCTGGGGCCAGATCGCGTAATATCCAATCGATTGCGGTCTCTTACTATGAAGGTATCTCTATAGATCCGATAGCGATATTGTTGAAACGATGTCATTTGATCGTTTTAATTGTACGTGATCTTGTTCCAGAAATGTATAGGGCTACCTCTTATCTTTGTAGTACAAAGAAAATGTTGTTCATTGCTAATCGCATTACTTGAGAACGTCTAGACTGATTTGGCTCATTTTTAATTTTCTCGTATACCTACTGTTGTATACTATAGAGAAAGATATTGCAATCATGCTAAAATTTTGAACACAAATTGAGTATGAGATATGATATTACGATCCTAGAGTCCAAAAAAGTGTGTCCCGCATTTCCGTCCATCTGTCTATCCGTCTGAAGCCGAGGCTACAGCCACAATAGGTGGACGGATTTACTTCAAACCTCGTATTTGGGGTTCGTAAGCTTATATCTCGCGGCCAATTTTTTGTTTAGTGACCATGCTCTTTCATTTTGATAATTTGTTTGGTTTGCAATACTTGAAGTTATGAATAAATAATATTGTATACTCAGATTTTCTCCAAAAGACTCCAATAACGGCACATTGGAAAAGCGTCTATATCTGAAAAACAGGTGAAGTAATTTCTAAAAAAAAGTTGACAGTAATGCTAATACTACTACCTTTGTATATACATTCCTATAGTAGCGCCAAGAAATCGAATAATAATGTTGTACATGTATCCCGCAGAAGCGTTGGCGCTTCAATCGATCAATAATGAAAACTGGTTTGTGTCCTTAATTAATTTAGATGGAGCTTTAAGTTCTTATGAAAGTTTTCGTCAAAACGAAAGCTATATTAAACGAAAGTAATTGAAGTGATGAACAAAACAGTAACATTTTTCCGACCAGCGCCGTTATGTTTGAAGATTTTCATAAGTGTGTAGTTTGTCGTTTGTTTATTGAATTTTTTTTTATACCTCTCATGATGGGGATATGATGTGTGGGTGAGAGGGTGCGGTATATGGTTTATAAATTATTTGTTGTTTTCAATGGAAGTTTGGGGTAGGTTATGGCATATTGCAAGGAGGCCGTAGCATTCATCAAAGAAAAGGGGTATAGTATTCATTCATAATCGGTATCACAAATCATATTATGTACATATTGCGATTGCATTTTGTTACACAATTGAATCTCCGAATATATGCAGAATTTGTCCATTCGGTTTTTCACAAACAACTGGTTTGGGACTTTAATCGACACAGAGATTGCATAACTTACATGTTTTGGATATGTACTGAATACGGATTTTTGCATAAAGGCTGGGAAAATATTTAAACATTGCATAAGAAGGTATGCAATCATTTCGAGATGTTAAAGCAAATTCTATTGAAGAATGCTCTAAGTTGTTTGCTTTGATGTGTGTGTGGAGTAGGTAGGGAACCGGCACTAGCGGTTGGCCACTTCAAATCCAAAAATTAGTAATAATTACTGTAGTTTATATTCTTTTTTATAATATCCACGGTTGCAATATCCAACCTTCAGAATATCCTTTTTTGTGAGTCGAAGACGTGTCCAGAGTTTTAATTTTTGTGAGTCTATCCCAGGAAAATATCATCCCGCAAAACACCGGAAATCGGGCGCGTTTCTTGGACGTTAGCACAAACGCTTTCAAGATATTCTAATACGGGACTTTTGTTTGTTGGCGGAGATTTGAACGGTACGGTCGGTTAGTCAAACGAAGAGTATGAAAACTGCCATGGAGGACTGGGATACGGCACCAGGAACTCTCCGGGTAAAGATATCCTGAGAATGTGCAAGTCATAAGGTCTTATCGTTCTCAAACAAAGCCGTCACCTGGTCACTTACAGCAGTGGCGGAAACGAATCCCAGATTGATTGCCATAATGGTAGCACGTTTCATGAAGCCTCGGGTTAAAGATAGCAAAGTGATCCTGGAAGAGGCAATCGCCCAACAAAACCGCCTCCTCCTGACAGTAAAGTGTTTGTGAGAATCAAATGGTACAACCTGGACAAAAAAAATAATGCGTTTATTGCAAATATGCAAAATTATCTCCATCGCATCATCAACAAAGTTGTCAATACGGCAAAGAAACATGGTGGTGGGCAGATGAAGCTAAAGCAGTGATTAGTGACAAAAAGGTGTCAGAAGGCTGTCAAGGGACTCCAACAAAGCAGCTTGAACAGAAAAACAACTATTTTCAAAATTTGCCGCTGAGAGAAGGAGGAATGCCCAGGAAATCCGTTCGCCAAAGTTCATCAACAATGCTTAATGCTTCTTGTGGATGACGAAAAACTACTAATTAACCAATTTCATGGGATATATTTTCCGAGAGCCGTTTCTAACACTGAAGAAGTACACGACATTGCTGTTGAAGAAGTTATGAATGCGGTCAAAGACCTTAAAAATCGAAAAGCAGTTTTGCCGGACAAGCAACCCGCTGAGTTCTGGAAAAAGATGGCAGACATCGGGTCCAAATCGCTCATGATTCTCATCTGCAAACTGATGAGTGGCGATCCAATGCCTAACCCGTGGAGGGAGAGTTTTCTTCTTATTTTGTACAAAGAAAAAGGCGATATGCGAGACTGATAAATACCGTTCAATCAAGCTGATGTCACACACCACGAAGATCGTTCAGGGGTTATTAAATAGCCGAATCCGTAAAATAGTACGGCTATCTGAAGACCAGTGCGGGTTTGTCGTAAATCAACCACAGATGCAATCCAAAGTATAATGATCATGATGGAAAAACATAGTGATTCTTTGAAGGATTTGCATATGGTGTTGGTTGATTTTGGAAAGTCCTGTAATAAACAACCAACGGATCTGTTATGGGTAGCGCTAAGACAACGAGGAGTTCCAGAAATCTACGTCGGATGGTCATGGACATGTATACTTGTATGAGCGAGTAAAGACAAGAGTAAGATGTATAGTTGGCGTCACCGAGGATTTCGCAATCAAAGAGGTGTACACCAGGGAAGCGTCCTAAGTCTAATCATATTGCCCTTGATTATCTGCTTGAAGAAAAAGTGACGGACCCTAATTGGTATCAGTTATTCTTTGCTGGCGATGGATTAGCGAGGTTCAATCGTCCCTGACCAAGATGTTAAATGTGTCGCTGGGGCTCATCTCATCTGGATGTTTAAATTGCATAGATGTGATTTCCCCACTTAGTACCTATACTTTTACGACAAACGCTGGTTGGAGGGCGCTGTAGTGATTTTCTAAGCTGGTCCCTGCATAGGCAGATGTACTTTCCCGCCTACTTCTGGCATTTCTATTCTGTCAGAAGGAACTCCCATTTCTTGTTCTTCATTCAACGTGCTATTAGGCTTCGAGCTATTTCATCTTCAAATTCTTTAGGAATGGCAGACGTTCGACCAGCTCCAAGATATAGTAACAGTCTAAAAAGCGATCAACTCATAATTTCTTATTTGAGGAAAAAGACTGAAATTTGATTTTATTAAATTATTAATTTCAAAACTTTTCGTCACTTCCATCATCCCCCTCTCATCATACATGCTACTTGAAGAGGCGACGATGCAATGTTAGTTAACTCCCACAGCATTTTGGGCGCCTTAAGACAATACATATATTCAACATTTCAGCTTTCTAGCTCACAAATTTGTTCTTTTAAAATTGTGGGCGTGTCAATGGGCGGATTTTAAAAACTCTTAAAAATTATTATTTCGGGCCCCTAGAGATAACATTGCTAAAATTTCAGCTTTCTAGCTCCAGTGTAAAGGCATTCATTTGTGCCGACGGGTGGGCGGACGGACGGACGGACATAGTAGACACACATTACTATCGATGCTGACCACGAATATATTACAAAAAACTGCAAAACGACAGGTGACCTGCCTCAATATTAATGTAGGTCATCAATTAGATAAATACACCTATCCAACAACTATTTCCTTGAATAACGGCTGATACAACACAAATTGAATATTTCCGAATCAAATACTGAAGAAATGATATAAATCGATACATTTTTGGACGAGATACAGCGAAAATAGCTAAAGTCTAAAAATCCATTAATTCATAATTCAAATACCTACCGAAATCAGCTTTTATTCAATTTTTCTTTTCAAACGAATTGCCTCTTCCATCATACATTCTACTCGCAGACGACAAAGCCAGATTTCGAATTTTTCCATGATCTCCCTCTATCCATCCTACATACTATTTGCCGAAGCGACGCACAACGCAAATCTTCAAAAAGTATTTGGCTTTTACAAAGAAAAATAAATACTTACATAATATCAGAATGATTCGATAATGAGAGACAAAGCAGTTTATTTCTTCTTTCTTTCTCTTTTCTCTACGACGAACGACGAACTATAATATTGAATGATTGAACGAACAAAAATCTCAACGAATGCTTTTTTATTATTAATAAAATTATCAAAGGCACAAAAACTCTCAGCCAACTAATTCTCGATTTGGTATGAGTAGCGACACCTATTAGGATACTGGTACTACTGGATTGGCGCTACTATAGGAATGTATATACAAAGCTACTACTTTGAACAAATTTGCATAATCAGATTCTTAAAAGTTTTTTTTTTATAAAATTTTCATTCATATAGGTAACAGTTACTTTTCAAAACTTTACTTTTCAAAACTTCACTTTTCTCAAGAACAACTTTAACGATTTTCATTTGTGTTCGTGTTTTAAGTGCTTGGAATGAAGGTAAGAAATTCGCATACTCAGTTATAACCAAAAGAACAACACAAATATTCACCAGGTGCATTCAAAAGTGAAATCAAAAATACTTTTTTATTCAAACTGGATTTTTTTATGCAGTTAAGATAAATTAAATCCCGAAAACTTCTTAACGACCGGCATTATGGCTTTCGCAGCAACATATCCACTGGTGATTTGATGAATTATTTAACCGAAAAGTGGAACCAATCTCTTCACCAATATGTTAAAAGTAAGATCATTGCGCTTTATATTTCGAAGGCATTTGACAGAGTTTGGCATCAAGCTCTTTTGTCGAAAATGCGTGCATTTGGAATAGATGATACTGTTGCATGTTTGCTTGAACTATGTCATTAATTAGTCAACTACGCCATCTAGTAGAAAGTGGCCATATTACCGATTTTGGCAGCATTGGAATAGCAGTTTGAGTAGCTGTGGTATAACTTGGTATGTTGTTCTCGAACCTTCTGAACTTAACGAACCTTCTCAACGAATCTGGAAATTTCGAGAGGTGTCACTAGGAGATATAAATAGATGTCGCAGGAGCACCCAAGACATTCGAGTTGTGAACCGCGATAAAGAAGGGCGATAGATGACAGTAGTGAAAAGTATAGAGAATATTGAATAAGAGAAGTGATTGTTTATTTAAAGTGATTAATTGTGAAAGTGAATTGTTGAATTAAATAAGTGAATTATTAAAATAATAATCAAGAAGTAAAAGACATTGAAAGAGAACTAATAAAGATTAATTAAATAGAATTACGTTTTATCTTTTCGAATCCTAGCCTGGATGCAACATTGGTGTCAGAAGTGGGATAAAACGTATTCAGTGTGAAATTAAAGTGAAGTGAATTAGTTAAAAAAAAAAAAAAAAAACGTATTTAGTGAAAAAAAAGGAAAGAAAAATGGGCCACATATTGAAATTACTACAGCTCAGTATACCGCAGTTAAAAGCTGAGCTAGAAAAGCGGAATCTCTCCACAGCTGGAGGAAAAAGTGATCTGGTGCTTCGACTGCAGGAAGCTGTTGAAAACGAAGGAGAAAATCCCAAGTCCGTTTTGTTCGACGTAGCAGAAGAACAAGTAAGTACAGCCATTGATATGACTGCTATGATGGAACTACTTCTGGCCAAGTTCGATCAGAAATTCGACTGTATGGACTCTAAGTTAGATGAACAGACAAATTCTCTAGATTCCAAACTGCAATCAATGGACTCTAAATTTGATGAACAAAAGAATTCTCTAGATTCCAAATTGCAATCAATGGACTCTAAATTTGATGAACAAAAGAATTCTATAGACTCTCAGTTCAATGAACAGAAGAATTCTCTGGATTCGAAATTGGAGTCAATGGACTCTAAATTCGAAGAACAAAAGAATTCCATAGTTGCCGCCCAAAAGAGCGCTGTGGAAGATTTTAAAAATGTTCTCGAAGGAAAACTCGAAGAAATTGACCACAAGTTCGAGAAGGTTGAAACCAAATTCGACGAAATCCATCAGACGTTTTGCAAGCATGAAACAAACTTCGAGAACTTGGCTAGAGAGCTGGAGAAAGTGAAGAAGCAGAAGGCTCGAGAAAATTCTGCGGACTGCCCGAGAAGGAAAGAGATGCAGCCTCCTGTTTTCGACGGTCAAACATCATGGCCAATTTATAAGAAACAGTTTGAAGCAGCTGCAATGGCGAACAGCTGGGACAACGAGGAAAAGTCGATTGCGCTAACGCTCGCACTAAGAGGTACAGCTGCGGAGTTACTCCAAACCGTCTCAGAAGAGAAGCAACACGACTACGACGCCCTGGTCAAGGCTATAGAGATGCGCTTCGGTGATGAGCATATGCAACAAGTGTACAGGGTCCAGCTACGCAGTAGAGTCCAGAAGCGGGGAGAAACACTTCAACAGCTGCAAGCAGATATCGAACGTCTGGCACATTTGTCATATCGTAATGCTGGTGAGGTTCTCATCAATGAAATGGCTGTGGAGGCGTTTATCCAAGCCATTGAAGATAGACAACTGCAAATGGCCGTAAGAATGGCTGGAAAGAGAACTCTCGCTGAGGCCCTAGCATTTGCCTTGACAATGCAAGCTGCTGATCAGGCATCGCATGTGTTCCACCGCGTAAGGGAAATGACAGCCGTTGAATGTTCATGTCAAAGAGCAGACGTCGTAGACCGGAGCAGAGATAACAGAGGTCAAATGCGCTGCTGGAACTGCAACAAAATAGGGCACCTACAGAGACAGTGCAGAGCTCCACCCAGACAAGGCAGTTGTCCACATTGCGGGCCTAGGAGGCGCAACGAAGAAGCATCTGGCAGGGATAACATCCATCCTGCAGATATAGCTTCGCATAACCAGCAGTCGGGAAACGTGTAAGGACCAGCTTCGTGGGGCAGAAGTTGGTTTCCGGAATCGACGACCCCAGGACCACAATTCAAGTCTCCCAAACCAAACGAGGAAACCAGAGTCTAACAGTGGAAGCCTATATCGGACAAAATAAGTGCGTGGCAACCATCGACACCGGTGCCACCGCTTCCATCATAAGGAGGGACATCGTCCGTCAGTCTTGGCTGCACAGCACCAGCAATTACTGTCTGAAAACAGCAACAGGAGCGACAGCGAAAGTGTATGGAGAGGTCATACGAACAATAAATTTGGCAGGATTAGTATTCTCCCACGCTTTCCTAGTAGCCGATATATGTGACGAATGCATCATTGGAATCGATTTCATGAAGGCGCATGATGTAGTATTGGACATTGGTATGCAAGTACTCAAGTATCGAAACGTAGAAATTCCGATGGTGTACGGGAACGAGAACGTCGCATTCCTGAGGACAGTCATTAGTAAGGACGAGGTCCTACCACCTTCTTCAGAGACACTGATTTGGACAAAGCTGGAAGGTGATCCTGGGGCCCACCGATTCTTTCTAGTCGAGCCAGAAGACAACCACTGCCGAAATTGCGTGGTTGGAAAAATGCTTGTCGAGCCGAAGAACAATATGGTTCCCGTACGAGTTCTTAATGCGGAACACAAAAGCGTCAAATTGAAGCAAGGTGAGGTGGTTGGAAAGTGTGTACCGGTTACGGCCATCACGAAACTATCACAGGAAGGTGTTGCGAAGCCTCGTTCACCAATGGGAATGACTGAGGTCAAAAGAACTTTATTCCAGCACTGCGATCTGAATCAGGAGCAGCAAGCCTTGGCAGGGAACCTCATCAACGAGTTTGCTGATATATTCGCTTCGCGGGACTGCGAGTATGGCCGAACACACCTTGTACAACACCGGATAGACACTGGAGATGCGAGACCGATTCGTCAGCCTCCCAGACGATTACCATTGGCTAAGCAGACGGAGGTTGCAGAGATGGTGTCGACGATGGAGAAGGAAGGAGTAATCGAATGCTCTAAAAGCCCATGGGCATCTCCAATTGTCCTAGTCAAAAAGAAAGATGGCAGCACTCGGTTCTGTGTAGACTATCGCCAACTGAATAATGTCACCAAAAAGGATAGCTACCCTCTACCAAGGATTGACGATACGCTGGATACACTGTCCGGAGCTCGATGGTTTTCCACTCTAGATCTGAAGAGTGGCTACTGGCAAGTGCAGATACATCCGAAAGACCGTGAGAAAACAGCTTTCACAGCAGGAAACGGGCTCTGGCAATTCACAGTAATGCCATTTGGACTGTGTAACGCGCCGGCAACCTTTGAGCGACTAATGGAGCGTGTTTTGTTGGGGCTAACATGGAAAACGTGTTTGGTCTACTTGGACGATGTCATCGTGGTTGGAAAAACGTTTGAAGAACATCGAGATAACTTGAAGGAAGTGTTCCAGAGACTACGAAGTGCACAATTAAAGCTTAACCCGAAAAAGTGTGATCTCTTTAGATCTGAGGTAAAATATCTGGGGCACATCATCTCGTCCGAAGGAGTAAGGACTGACCCAGAGAAGGTCGATGCGGTGAAAAATTGGCCCGTTCCCAAAGACAAACACCAACTGAGAAGCTTCCTGGGACTTGCAACTTACTACAGACGGTTTGTGAAGGACTTCGCAAGGATCGTCTCCATCGCTACCATGGGGAAAATATTGACGTGCTTGTTCGGGACGAACAAGTTTAAGAGGGGGATATTGTTGCATGTTTGCTTGAACTATGTCATTAATTAGTCAACTACGCCATCTAGTAGAAAGTGGCCATATTACCGATTTTGGCAGCATTGGAATAGCAGTTTGAGTAGCTGTGGTATAACTTGGTATGTTGTTCTCGAACCTTCTGAACTTAACGAACCTTCTCAACGAATCTGGAAATTTCGAGAGGTGTCACTAGGAGATATAAATAGATGTCGCAGGAGCACCCAAGACATTCGAGTTGTGAACCGCGATAAAGAAGGGCGATAGATGACAGTAGTGAAAAGTATAGAGAATATTGAATAAGAGAAGTGATTGTTTATTTAAAGTGATTAATTGTGAAAGTGAATTGTTGAATTAAATAAGTGAATTATTAAAATAATAATCAAGAAGTAAAAGACATTGAAAGAGAACTAATAAAGATTAATTAAATAGAATTACGTTTTATCTTTTCGAATCCTAGCCTGGATGCAACAATACTCTTCCTCAATGGTTTAGAAATTACCATTCGGGCCGCTCAATCCAAGTTGTTTTGGACGGCTTTAAGTCTGCAACCAACCAACTAAATGCTGGTATTCCGCAAGGTTTTTTTTTGTCTCCGAATCTCTTTCTCATTTGTATAGGTACCCTATTCTAACTGTAGGTATATATTAATTTTGACGCGACGTATGTAACTTACCTTAATATTGCCCGTAGACTATAAAGTTACGTAAACCTAAAAGTTACTATATTTATGAATTATGATCAGCATCGATAGTAATGTGAATCTAGCCATGTCCGTCCGTCCGTCCGTCCGTTCGTCTGTCCGTCGGCAAATATTAGGCCTTTAAACTGGACCTAGAGAGTTAAAATTTTAGGAATGTTTGAAATCCGCCGACAGACACGGTCACAAACTCAAAAAAACAAATTCATCGAAAAAATCGAGGTTTTAGCTAGAAAGCTGAAATTTTTTATTATGATATTTGACTTCTAAAACAATTTTATTGAAAAGTCAAAGTTTGAAATTTATAATATAGACTCTCTAGACGCCCTTCATACTTATATTTAATAATTTTTTAAATCCGCCTACTGTGTTAGTATAAAGGCCCACAATTAAATAAAACATTTTTAATGAATAACCGAAGTTTGAGCTAGGATAACTTTAAAAAATGAAATAAAGCTTTTCCAACCAGCTTGCAGGTGGCAATGGTGCGATGGTAGTGTATTCACTAAAGTGATTGGCAGGTCGTGCGTTCGAATCCCGACCAGGGCCATGATTTTTATAAATTGAATACACACAACAAAAACTGATCTCCCTAAAACAATTTAGGCGCCACCTGTTGAGAAATAAAGAATCCCATCGCGCCAAACTTCTTTCCTATCCTTCTATTCTTTCAGTAAGTAGCACCCAAAAATAGGCAATGAATTGCTGGGAGCTACTTGCGCAACAAACTAAATGCCTGCGCTGTGGTTTTACCATTATAAGGGTACTGTGTCACTGCAGAAAAAAGAAATCTCTTTAGCGCACGCAAATTATAAAAAAAAAAAAAAAAAAAAAATTGCTTGCGCGAAGTGGAAGAGAATTACAATTTTAAGCCGAATGGCGAATTTGAGAATGACAATTGAAACTCTTGGATGTTTGTGAGACATTCAGAGCGGTGGGGCAGTAGGAAAATGTGAACGTGTTACTTGTCTCCGGCGTGGCATGAACCTGACTGCATTAGTTTACTTGTCTAACTTACCACTTACCACTGAGCAGCTGCGCCCATAAAATAAAGAGAACAATATATATTTCCCCTTTTAGGCGGGAGGGACAATTTTGTCAAACCTTAACCTAGAATAAAAACAAAAAATATCTAAAAACAACGGCTACACTTACGACAAATAAAATTTAACTGTTTTCAACTAAATAAAATAAAATATAAACATACAAATCAACAAATAATTTTGAGAACAATACTTTCGTATTTAGTTACATTAAACGTCCCCGTATCCGCAGCAAGTGTGAAATCCTCCAGATATACCATTGGCATTGGTATCTATATCCACGAAGCCATTCAGGTCTCCTTTACTGTCAATTGCATTACTTGCTTATTGCGATTCTGGGACAATGTTCGCAATTACTGCATACACCAATGAAAACAAAACGGCAAAGAATTTTGCAAAGGAAACCAGATTGACCAGAGTCAGGATTACTGCAGGAAGTCTACATAGAGAAACGACCTAAGAAGGTCATTTAAGAAAGCTCTTATTGAAGCTAACAACTAAATGAGTACCTTGCGAGGCATTTATTCTATACCACCCTGTGAAGAATTAACTGTTGACATTGCTTAAAAATGTTGATAGTTGGTTACCAGTACGAGTACCAGTACTCGTTATTTTTTTTTCTTTTTGTTTATGTTACCCTTTCGCAGACACCGGTAGATAATTGCAGTTTACTTCAGACAGGTTTGGTCACTTGAACCACAGGCGAGAAAAATGTGGAAAAGAATATGGAAAAAGTACATAATAACAACTTAACTGGTTGTAACAGCGCAATGGTGTAGTTAAGTTACTTTGGCTGACTGTTTTCGGAATTCAAATTTAGTTCTAAAACAATGGAAACGTTGATGTAAATATTGTTCTTGAAACATTTTGTATAAAGGGGAAAGAAATTTTGTATCTTTACGGCCCAACCAAGGATAAGACAAAGTATAAGTAAAGTAATATACATATACATTATACCAGCATCTGTATTGACGATATGCGTACGTTGCCTTGTATTTGTGAACTGCGATCGATTCAATCGGCGCGTTCTATTTGCAAGTCAACTGCAAGTTTACTACTAAATAAATGTCTATCACTTGCCAAACGATGGTCACGTGAGTTATTTGATCAATGAGAAAAAGTAAAATAGTAGTCACTAGTAGTTGACTTGTAAATTGAACGCGCCCAATAATAATAATTGCTTGGGAAATTTTAACATTTTGATTTTTTTTTGCTTAATCCGTTGACCGTTGGATTTGATTTAATTGTACGAAATTGTTGATTGGTTATTTTAAACTTTTTTAATTGCTTCGACATTTTTATTTATTTCAAATAAAAAGTTTTTGACGAAAAACTCAAGTCAATTTTGTTTGAACGGACATTTTTATTAATTTTATTTTTTTATTGTCATAATTGCTGTTGTCTGTCAATTGTCAGTTGAATTGTCCAGATATATTTCCGCTGCCTTTTCATAAACCCTTCGCTGTCCATTTGGAAACCACAGTAAAAACTGTTTGGCATCAGGGTAATCGGATGAAAAAATACACGATGACAAGGAAAAACCAAACATTCGAATGCCACACTCAAAATCATGCTCCATATCTTAAGCTGTAGACGTAATGACAAACTTACATGATTCAGCGACTTATTGATCTCTAGCTGATGTGGTAATTCGGCCCAGATTCAATTATCAGTGTATGCTTCGTTTAATTCAGTGTGCATTCCTCACAATTCAACTTCAATAATGAAAATAAAATTTAGTGCGTTGGCACCCATCCACCAAAAACCGTTTCAAGTTCAAGGGCAACTGTAAAGCAATTTTTATCTGCATATGGTGCAGCAACTACTTGGAAACCAATTGGTAAACCATCCGTATTCAAGCCCATAGGTATATGTAATGAAGGAAAGCCAATCATGTTAAACAGTCCAGACAAAATTGTTCCGGGTGTATGAATCAACGATGTATGGTGGACAAATGCCTCACGATGAAATGTCGGGAAAAAGAGCACTCCATTGTTGCCTAAGGCAGCCTAAGAAATAATTGTTAAATAAATTTCAAAAAAATTTGCTTTGGTAAATAGTTACCCTTAATTTGAGTATAAGGGCTTCTTTCCGCTTTAAATAATGATTTTTACGAAACGCAGGAATTGCCTTTCCGAAATCGTAAAGTCCTTGGAAAAATAAAGCGTTTAACGAGTAGATAGCTTTACCAGTGAAGTGCTTCTTGAGCTCTAAAATTGTGGTCGATTTTAACTGAAAAAAGTATGTTACGCTTAAAATGGCAGTAAACGTGAACTCATCACTACATACCTCCGGATTTATTATAGTCGGTGGACTAAAGCCCAACAAAGTGTTTGCCACTATCTCCAAAGTATCATTCATTTCTTCGATTTCAAGCTTAAAAGAAAAACATGGCAGTTATAAATATTACATCTAAGCTGCGCAGATTCACTTTACCTTTTGAATCTTATTTCCCCTAGATGCGAAATGCTTGCAAGCATCTGAAATTGCTTTCTGTATTAGTCTGTTAATTGGAACAGTCGTTAAACGTAATTTTAGGTCCATGTAGTAAATCTGGACACAGAACAGAAGAAAAACAAACAGTTAAAATAAAGGTTGTTACGTTTACCTACTTATGGCATTGGATAATTCCATAAAACCTCAACCTATTCAAATTAGCGCTTGTTTCTTGTAAAACTATACCTGATACAAGCTGTAAAGAATGCAAAAACTATCTTTAAATGGATTTCGTCTCTCAACTCACCTTAATGTCATCAAGTTTGGCTGCTTCAGTTAATTTTGACGAATTGCCTCCAGCCATCAAGTCCAACAGCATGGGCAAATCCTCAGCAAAACGAGTAATCGGTCCTAACTGCAAGAGATTGTCGAATCCAACTTCGTCAACATTTGGAAAATGCCCGTCTGAAGAGAGTAATTGTCCGGTTGGCTTATGCCCGAAAACACCATTAAAAAGAGCAGGAATTCTGACGGATCCACATAAGTCTGAGCCAATTCCAAAAACGGTAGCTCCGGATCCATTAAGGGCACCCTCACCGCCCGACGAACCCCCTGGTGTATATTTTGTATTGTACGGATTACAGCAACGACCATGTGTTAGCGAGCTGGTTTCCCAGCTTACACAAAGCTCCGGATTCGCTGAGGCAAGCAATGGTATGGCTCCAGCTTGTCTAATTAAACCGACAACTGCACCATCCTGTTCGGTTTTAAATCCTCGTCTACAGCGACTACCCACGACGTGAGAAAGTCCTTGAAACGATACATTACAAACTAATATGAAACTAATAGATATCAAATCGCACCTCTTACACCGCATGATTCTTTCACCGTGAATGGCACTCCAAAGAGTGGAAACCTTTTGAAGAGATCCTCCTTATCATTGGTCAATGTGATAACTTTGTCTGCTGTCTTGGCATCCTCCACAGCTTCTGCAAAGCGATCCTCAATCACAGCATTTAAAAATGGATTGATATCCTTGATTCGTACGATGTATTCCCGCACTAACTCCTCTGAAGTTATCTAAATAAATCAATCAGGATCCAGAGAAAAAAACTGCTTAATATTGGTAAATACCTCTTGAGATTTAAGTTTTGCTACTAACTTCGATGCGGAAATGTTTAGAATTTCATTTCGAAATTTTGGAATTTGTCCTCGCTTCGTGCGGTTGAGCCACTTCAAAATCGGTTGCAGCGGTATCGCGATCCAGTAGAAAATTATACAAATAACTCGTATAACAATCAGCATGATCAGAAGCAAAATTTAAATGAATGTTCACGACCAGATATATGCGGTGAATGATGTTTATTGAACACCTTGGACGTAGATCCGCTTCGTGGGCTGATAAAAGGAATACATATGTTGTCAAGTTAAGTTTCCTTATCGGTCAGTGTTATTGTGACTATGTCTTTACGCTAAAATTAACTAAAATGAATCACTGTAGTACAAAATATAAACAACTTCTTTAATTGTATGTTGGAACGCTGATAACAGAACTATTTACGTACGAATCTCGTCTAGAACTTGAACAAATTGCTCATTTGAAGCAATTTTGACTAGCACAAGCAAGGTGATTGAATTGGTTGATAGAAAAACTGTCGACTAGCTACTTAGTTACACTAAAAAAATGTGGGATCAAATGAGTGCAAAAAAAGTTATATATATTGCAGGTTCCAAACAAGATTAAAACTCAAGGAATTTCTTAATTTGGTCACAATATCGCTTTAATAAATGATATAAATTAAAATACTTATTTATTTTTTATTCTTATCTCTAAACTTTAACGCTAAACTAGCTAAACATAATCAGTTGTTGTTTGAGGTTGTTGAGGTTTCATTTTATATTTGTTATATTTATTTTGTAGCAAACTTGCAACAATGGTTGATTAATAATATTTGTATATAGATATGGTATGAATCTACCTTGCTAATGAAAATATTATATAAATTGATTGCAAGCACTAAAACAGATTGACAGATTAATAAATTAATAATAAATTGACATGAAAGCTGAATGAACGTAATATAATAAATAAATAAATAAATACAATGAATTGGTAAGTAAATAAATATAATATATTAAATAAATACCTAAATAAATTTAATATGTTAATTTAAAATAAATAAAATAATAAAATAAATAAATAAATATTATAAAATAAGATAAATAAATAACGTACAAAATAATATATAATAACAAGTAAGTATATATAATAAACAAGTAAATAATTACAGAAAATCATACAGTAAGTAAATAAATAGTTACACAAAATCATACAAATACTGAATAAATTAAATATATAACGTGTTAACACCTAAATGATAAATTTACAGCATGAAGAGATTTCAATAGGTACATAATACATCAAATCAACAAATTATCAAAGTAAAAATAAAAGAATAACGAACTTACAAATATATGACATGCTTAATAAAACTGTACAACATGATGTAGGTTCGCACAGTAATTATAACAACTCATTAGTCTCATACCTACTAAGTTGTGAATGAAAGCGTTATCTGCAATTTCACATGACAGGGGGGGGGGGGGGGGGGGGGGGGGGGGGGGCAACCCAATCAGGAACCGAAAAAAATGCGATATTTTAAAATCTTGCCTTACGTAAAGTTTTAAACAGTGTATACAAAAATATAGATACAATTACGATGGCGGTTGTCTAGGAAATGTTTGAATTTTTTAATTTCTTTCGTGTACCTATCTGATACCTAGATACAACAATACTAGATACAATACCGTTTAACATTATCACGTGCTACAGCGCAGAACAGTTGACATTTTTTTTACAAAATGCACGTAGTTTCACAGTCTTTTTTTAATAAATCTCCTTCCTACTTCATTTCTTTATATCGCTCAATATTGTTTTATTTCTTTCTTTAGAATTAGACATATATTATTTTAGACATATTTTTGGAGTTTAATATATGTAATGAGTTTGATTTGATTTGATTTATAATCTTCACAATGATGTTGACATCCTCAGTACACTTATATATATATGTGTACTGTGGTTGACATCGTAGTTCTTAAGTCGCAGTGGCGGCTACTTTTGTTTATTCAAAAGAAATGATTAATTAAAAATAATGGTGATTCAGATGTGTTACAGTGTTGGGATACCGTGGGCAATATAAAACATTTAAAAAACAATTTCTACCTCATAGCTCTGCAGTGGCAAAACGACAGTTTTTGAAAAGGAATTCAATAAAAAATAAAACGACAAATAGATTTGCTTTCTGTAACAATAGTAAATAAAATGTTTTACAAAGAATTAATTCGAAACGACAATATTTAAGAACATTTCAAAATTCGATTTAAAATTACCTCATTTCCATACAGATTCACATTTCGAAATGGTGCAAAATCTACAAAAATTGCAGGAAATGTTGCTTTAAATGAGTTGAAACAAAATGGAACATTTCTAAATTGAAAAGAATAGTGCACTTTGTGAATCACTTTCTGAAGTGCCGAATCCCTTTCTTAAACGTCAAAAATTAATTGTATGATGCAATTTCTGAGAAAGTATGTTAAAGCAAAAAAACAACAATAAAAGACTTGTGCAGATCTTGGTGCAGCTCTTGATGCAGCAATTCACATGAATTTTCACTCTTGTTTTTGTATAATTTTGTTATTAATTAATTGTTTTTGTTCATTGTTGTTTAGTAGTATAAAACGTATGTATAGAAAATTGTTCAACTTTATTTGTTTCCCAGCAAAAATATTTGTTTGCTACAACAACGCGATTCTCACGGTTTCACTTTTTTTTTTTGTATACAGTCCTATTATATTATCAACTTTTTAGTTTTAAAAAATAGTATTTGGATACTCCTTCTTAACACTATATTTTTTTCGTTATAATTCGCTTTATTATAAATTGTTAACGAAATATTCGCGCAAAACTCGTCTCCCGCCATGCAAATTCACCGATTCGATCATACAATTAATTCAGTCATTGTTTCAGAAATACCACCGCCGCACGGTCGCTACAATCCAAACGACCATAGAAGATCCGAAATCAACATCTTCATCTACATCTGCATTGAATAAAAAATAAGCAAAAAATCATCTTGCAGCTAATAAAACGTAGACATTTTATTTTTAAGTAAGGTGACGACTGTTTTTGTTTACTTACTTACTTAGGGTGGCGCAACAGTCCCGGATGGACCTGGGCCTCAACCAACAAGCGTCTCCAGCCAGCACGAACTTTGGCCAGCTGTCTCCAGTTTCGCACGCTGTTGGTTAAGGTCCCCTTCCACTTGCGTGCGCCACCTGAGTCGCGGTCTTCCTCTACTGCGCCGTCCCTCGGGTGTGAATTCGAAGATCTTCCGGGCCGGAGCATTCACGTCCATTCGCTCTACATGACCCAGCCACCTCAGTCGTTGGACCTTTACTCTTCTGGGTAAGTCGATGTCGCTGTACAGCCCGTACAGTTCGTCGTTGAATCTCCTCCTCCATTCATCGTCTATGCAGACGGGACCAAAAATTACCCGAAGAATTTTCCTCTCAAAACGACCAAGAGTGACCTCATCCGCTTTTGCTAGAGTCTATGCCTCTGCACCATAGAGAAGGACTGGGATTATCAAGGTCTTATAAAGGGTCACTTTAGTTGTTCGAGAGAGGGCTTTGCTACTCAATTGCTTTCTTAGCCCAAAGAAACAGCGATTGGCAAGAGTTATTGTTCGTTTAATCTCAGCGCTGGTGTCATTGCCTGAGTTCATTGCGGAGCCTAGGTAGACAAAGTCCTGAACCACCTCAAAGTTATATCTGTCTATAGTGACATTCTGTCCGAGACGTCGGTGTAGGGTGTCCTTTCTTGATGACAGCATATACTTTGTCTTGCCCTCATTGATCGCCAAACCTATCTTCGCCGCCTCCGTCTCAATACGCGCCAGTGACATCCCGCTGTGTTCTGCCGATTATGTCGATGTCGTCGGCGTAGGCGAGTAGATGGACGGACTTTTGAAAGATTGTGCCTCTGGTGTTAGCATTTGAGTTTTGCACTATTCTTTCAAGAACGATGTTGAAGAAGTCACATGACAGCGCATCGCCTTGTCTAAATCCTTTTTTGACATCGAAGGTCTCGGTGAGTTCTTTACCGACCTTGATGGAGCAGCGTGCATTCTCCATTATCATCCTGCACAAACGGACGAGTTTGGCAGGGATGCCAAAACTAGACATTGCTCTGTATATCTCTTCTCTATAAATGCTGTCTGTTCAGTCTCACGCTGAACCAACGCAATGTTAAATGTTCCATTTTTTGCGTAGCACATTTAAATGGAGAATTATTTAGTTTAGTTTATTCATTCTTAATTCAATATTCATATTTGCGCTCACTGGCAGCACATCGTAACATTACCCTATTATTTCTAACTCTACAAAATATTACTGTAATCGCTCTCAGCAGTCTTTAACTTTACCTATTTACTAACATAGTATGTAATTTCAATCAACTAGTCTAACAGTTATATGTTTTCATTTTGACGTATGTAATCTTAGTAGTTAGTTATCTCCCCACACTCGTCATAACGGGAGGTTATTTTCAATAAAGTTAATTTGTATTGCATAGTGGAAACCATAAGTTTTTAATTGGCTGTCTTCACGCAACGGAGATCTGTGGATTCAATAATTAGAATCACACACTGTCATTGGCGGCCTTAAAATCGATAAAAAGGTGGTGGGTATCGATTTGGACTTCCTGGGTTTTCTCCAAGATTTGCCGCAGTGTGAATATTTGGTCGATGGTAGACTCTCCTGGCCTGAAGCCACACTGATAGGGAGCAATCAGGTTGTTGACGAAAGTCTTCAGCCGTTCACATAGCACGGCAGATAGGACCTTGTAGGCGATGTTAAGAAGACTAATACCTCTGTAGTTGGCGCAGTTCAGAGGGTCTCCTTTCTTGAGGATTGGGCAAACAATGCTGAGGTTCCACTCATCGGGCATACTTTCCTCCGACCATATTTTACAGATGAGTTGGTGCATGCTCCTAACCCAGTCATCGCCTGCCGCCTTGAATAGCTGGGCGGGTAGGCCATCCGCTCCAGCGGCTTTGTTGGACTTAAGCTTAGATATGGGTATCTTCACTTCGTCCAGGTCGGGTGGACGGAATTGGTGGTCTTCATCGTCCAGGTTGAGTGGTGCATTCTGCCTGACAGCGGGATTTAGTTCGTCATCGCTGTTAAACAGTCTGCAGATTGCACAAGTAGTTCTTCCATATCCTGAGCATCGACTGCGATTCTCCTATGATGTTCCCTTGTTCGTCCTTGCAGGCTTCGGTTCGGGATCTGTAGCCTTGGCAGATTCTTTTTCCCCTTTGGTAAAACTTCCGAACCTCATTCCTGCTGTAACATCTCTCTATTTTCTTGATCGCGCACTTCTAGTGCTCTTTCTTTTTTCTCCTGAGAAGCCGGTGTTCGTCTCTTCTTTTCTGCGCGTAGAGCTCACGAGCAGCCCTTGTCATTTTCTGCAGCGCCACTTTGTATGCCTCTTGTTTCGCTGCATGTGCTTGCCGGCACTCTTCGTCAAACAGGGGGTTCCGTTGTGGTGTCCGAGTGAAACCAAGCACATCAGAGGCGGTGTCTCTGATGGCTTTTTGGCAATGTTGCCACTGGTCTTCGATACTTGATGCTTGCTGCATGGAACCTCTTGAGAGATTGAGAGAGACTCGATCGGAGAAGGATCTGGTGACCTCTTGCGATTTTAGCCGTCCGACGTCAAACTTCCTCACAGTATTTGTTTGTCTTGGCGCTGTTCGAAGGCGTACTTTGCGTACCTTGGCTAGAACAAAGTAGTGGTCCGAGTCAATATTGGCCCCTCGGAACGTTCGGACATCCATAATACTGGACTGGACTGGACTGTTTTTATTTGGAAACCTTATATTTGATATTTGATACTTTTTCAATGGCTCCTCTTTCACGGGAACGGCTCCCGAAAATCTTTAAATGGCTCCTCTTTGAAATTGAAAAACGAAAGCACTGGGTGTGAGTTGATAGCACTCCCGCTTCGGTTTCCTAAATGCATTTAAAACTAAAATTTTCAAAGCTGTCAACGAATGGGCAAACTGAATGAAAATACGAGGGCGGGTCAATAAGTCCGTGACTTTTTGAATTTCTGACCTCTTTACTGAAACAGCAACACTGCTCCTGTCAACAGGCATTTGTCAGTTGAGTCCTGTCAAAATTTAAACTTGCTGCGTCAGTTAGTTTGTGTTTGACAGCTATTTTTATCAGACTACTCACTAATTTGAGGAGAAAATGGAAAAAAGTGAATTTCGTGTGCTTATTAAGCATTATTTCTTGCGAAAAAAAACCATTACCGAGACCAAGGCTAAGCTTGAAAAATACTATGGGGACTCTGCACCATCGATTTCAATGGTAAAAAAGTGGTTTACTGAATTTCGTTGTGGCCGTACAAGCACTGAAGATGCCGAACGTCCTGGCGTTTGGTCACAGTCGACCACAAACGCAATCGTGTAACAACTTCACAGGAAGGTTTGGCGTTGTTTAATCGCAATATGGAGGAGTTTTTGCGCCGTTTTGTAACCGTGGACGAAACATGGATCCATCACAACACACCAGAGACCAAACAACAGTCAAAACAGTGGGTTTCTAAGGGTGAATCGGCGCCAAAGAAGGCCAAGGTGGGTTTGTCAGCCAATAAAGTTATGGCGACTGTTTTTTGGGATGCACGCGGGATAATCCACATTGACTACATTCAAAAGGGAAGAACAATCAATGGGGAATATTATTCCAACTTATTGGACCGATTCAATGACGATTTGAAAAAAATCCGACCTCATTGGGCTAAGAAAAAAGTTCTTTTCCACCAAGACAATGCAAGGGTGCACACATGTGCAGTTGCCATGGCAAAAATCCATGAATTGGGCTATGAATTGCTCCCTCATCCACCCTATTCTCCAGATTTGGCTCCGAGCGACTACTTCTTGTTCCCAAACCTGAAGAAATGGCTTGGTGGAAAAAGATTTGACTCCAATGATGAAGTCATCTCGCAAACAAAGTCCTATTTTGAGGACCTCGACAAATCATTTTTTTTGGAAGGGATAACAAAATTGGAGAAGCGTTGGACAAAGTGTATAGAGCTCAAGGGAGACTATGTTGAAAAATAAAATTATTTTTTTATCAAAAAATCTGTGTTTTATTCCAAAAGTCACGGACTTATTGACCCGCCCTCGTACCTTCTCAGCGGATTTTCACATAAGCTCACTTCGGCCCTAATGAAAAAAAAGTTTAACACATGGCCGTCATGTTTTTAAATCTTAAATAAATTACTAACATCAAAGTAATTGGCTTAACTTTCTTTCCTTTATTGTTGTTGTTTTGCTTTAGGTTTAATAAATTTATTATATCCCTAATTGAAACGCAGCAAAAATGTACCATAGGTTTTTTTTTTAAGCTACTCCTGTTTTTGCTCATGCACCTACTTCACTATTGTGAGCAAATCTACTTCAAGCATTTTTGCAGAAGTGGCATCGCTCAACCAAGGTTCTTTAAGCCAGAGATCGTGTAAGATACTTAAAAAGAAACAATATTCGTAATCTAATTGAACTTCAATGAATATACATTTTGTTTCTAATGTAAGAACGGAAATACACTGGCAAAACTAGTTTAGTATATCTCCCCTACCTACCCCCCCCCCCCCCCCCCCCCCCCCCTCATCCATGCGTACGCTCATGATTAAAGTATATTTCTTAACATAGAGGGGAAATTATATTTCTTCGAAAACACTTTGGTACTTCACCCGCTGTGAATAATTATATACGGATGTTAATCTTTCAAGAAACTAGTTTGTTGCATATTTAAAAAATTCGTACGGGAAACGATCTTCTTCCGGAGCTTTATTAGCGTTGCAAGGGCTTAAAGCTCGCAGACATCTTGTATTTCGATCTCACAATCTACAACATCTACCATTTGGAAAGGAAGCGCGTACTGTTGTTGGTTTGAGCTACATGGCGCATTCAGCAAGTGTTAAAAATGTTCTGCCAACGCAGGTGATTAAATGTGCGTACCTACTGCTCGCGAAGGTTTTGCTCTGGATCATTTTAGCTAATTTCCAAAAGCCACGACTGTCTTTGATATTTCCAACCGGAATAGCCAAATGCGTACAATGAGCGTAATTTTTTGTTTTTCTTTACACAAGAGCTTTGTTTGCCTGCTGGTACATAGTTTTTGCAAAATTACTGCGCCTTTCTCTTACTAATGGCAGATAGGCAAAGGGCTTTTTCCTAGTTGTCACGCACAAATAGCCATACCACAGTTGCTTTATTTTTGTTACCCTTTCTGGAGATTGTATAGATGTTCATGAACTCAGAATCACCTCAGAATACAGGAAGTTAGTTTGTCTCCTCCGCATATGGTGCGCAGTTCGCTTTCAGATACAGCATCTAGTCTATTTTATTTGAACGGTTTTCCTTTCATTGCAATTTTGGTAAACAATCGCATTTAACAACCGGGGGATTGCTGAACCATTTTACAACTGACTGACACGTTTGAAGGCCTTATATGTATGTATATGTGGTGGAGAGAATTTGAAACAAGGCAAAAACATATTTGACTTTAACTTTGTCGTCGGGCAAACGCTTGTCTATAAAGTGCCAACAAATTTGCTTTAAAACTATAAAACAATGTTTACGGATTTATAGAATTGTTACTACCACCTCGCACCCTAGCAATTATACGGTGATTATCTATATTCTATACACTTTAAATTTAATTCCTGAGAATATTAGATCCGTTCGCATACTATTATGCAAACGTAAATTTGTATAAACTTTCGTGCCAAAATACACAAACGCGTTCGTGTACTGAGAAAATGGTAAAAAGATGAACGAAACAAAAATGTACTTTCATTAATTTGTCTTCACACAGAATAGGTGTGTTTAATGAACCTGAGCTGCACAGAAAATTGCAGAAAAGATCAGAAATGCACAGGATTTTGTGTTCCATGAGCAAAAATCTTGCCCAAAATGTTTTACATTCTGTCACATTGTGTTCCATAACGCTGTCCAGCTCAGTTAAGTACAGGATTTTCTGCACCTTCTTTTGAGGAAGGGCAACTGCGTGAAAGTTGTCAAATTGAAGACGTCAAATGACACTGATGTCAGCTGATTTGTTTGTTTGGCATGAAATTTTGCATTAGCTATTTTAGCCTAAAAATATTCGCATAATTTCACAAAAGTTGAAATGGAAAACGTAAAAATTGAAATTAAATCACCATCGGGTTAAACATTGACGGTGCAATGCTGTCACATGAAGCTGTACTTTTTTGTTCTAACTTGATCTGACAGTTTCCGCTCATGTGTGCTGATCTGATCTGTTCTGTTCTGATCTTTTGTTCATTAAACACAGCTAATTTCAGCTGGTAAAAAATTAAAACTGTCAAATGATGAAATCCCATGAGTTTGCCAGCAAAAAAACAGCGGTTGCTTCTTTCCAAGCCAAACTTTGACGTTTTTCATGTTTTTACGAAAAGCGTTCATAAAATACATACTTTATGCATACTTTTCTTTGAAATAAGAGGATTCTGTCTGGATTTTGGAGATTTGACGGTTTTCCTTTTTCTATACATTAACCCTAGAATTGTAAACATATTTTTTGACTCTTTATTGGTAAACCTCGCCTGTGAGGCGACTTTTATAAAAAACTCACATTTCACCGTTAAAAAACAAAAAGATATTAAAACAGAAAGAAAAACGTATTTATTACATATTTGGTTACAAGAATTGACAAAAACAATTCGTTATTAAATATCTTAAAAATATTACAGTAATATTTGGAGATAACATATTTTAATCTATGGTATGAAGAGATATTTTACAAAAAAATTAAAAAAAATTGATAAAAATCAGTTCGGAGTAAAAAAAAAGTCTGCTTTGTACAGCCCTTAAATCTAATTAACATATTTTAAAAATTATATAAGGCGTTCCTATAACTTCAAAAACTTGTGCAGAACAAAATTAATTTTGTGGATTTTCCACGTACATTTTTACGTCACATTTCGCAATTTTGTACAAATTGCACATACAAATTTGTTCAAAAAAATTACCTCTATTGGTAAACCTCGGCTCACAGGGACACATGTGTGTATATGTCGGCAATGCAATGGAGAAAAACAAAGCACGTTTGCGCACAAGCACGTACAACACTCAACAGAGTTGGCACGAGCGCATGCTTTGATACGAGCAACCGATTGGGAAAAATCGCAAAATAAAAAAATTGTTTCGCCTCACAGGCGATGTTTACCATTCTAGAATTAAGTACGCGAAAGGTCTTTTTATCTAGTCACAATGAAAATGAAACGAAAAAATTTCAGCAATTTGCTTATTTTCCAGATTTCCATTGAACTCGGACTGGAACAGTCAAGAGGTTCGATCAGGCACCATCCCCAAACGCTAGGTACGAAGGCGTTTTCTTCTCGAAGACGAACTTCAGTATTCTCTACATGCATCCGTGAGAAGCCGTTAATGCTGTCTACATGGAATTATTAGTTCATGAAGTTGAATAGGGGTGGTAATGTGGAAACCTTTTTTCTTCTGAAGGTAATATTCCATTCCACTGTTTGAGCGTGCCAGATTTGTCACAATCCGCCACACCAAATATAATTCAAATTGGATGTACATAATTACCTGCTAAATGCCGGTTAGAAATAATATAATGTTTTTTATTAACCCATTCCCTCCCATTGTACTTTTTAAAGTACAGTAAAATGAATTTTTGAAATGGTCATTTAACAGCATGCCATGAAATAAAAATCTTTTGAATTTGTTTTCACAAAAGTCAATATTATTTGAATTTTTTGAGGTAGGTACTTTTGAATTTTTTAATCACAGTTGGCTGTTGTCCAACTGTCTTTTCGTGGAAAGCATTCTGAAACATTTCTCGTTTTGTTCCCTTCAGAAACATTTGTGGTCATAAAAACTTCAATTTACGAAATATTTAATTTTTTGCTTTGATTTTTATTAAAAAAAACCTAAAGTGAACAAGTATACAAGCCCCTTTATATTTTTGCATTTATACACGGAGGTAAGCAAACCCAAAGTTTGATGTACTTTTAAAAGTACAATGGGATCATGCATGCATTTTTTTCTAGTGATCAGAATGAATTTTCAAGCTATCCCTGTCAAACATTTTTATGGAAAACGTTTCCAAAATCTTGACTCTGCTTTGGAAGAACTTCATAGAAGTACACATGCCGTCAACGCTGATATCGTCATAATTCCTCCACCGGTGGACTACGTGACGGATGAAGATTTGGACAAGGATAATATGAGAACAACGGAATTGTCACTTGATGTTCCCGGTAAATTTGAGGTTTTTGTGGATGCTTATTTAGCCTCTAACGATGATGGATTCGACAGCGATGATGACATCCCACTATCAGAGTTAAAGAAGTCATTTGCTCCACCGGTATGGACAAAATCAATTTCCTCAACCGAGTTTCAACGGACTGAACATTTTTTGCGTAGAATCCAAAACAGATTTATTCGGCCTCAACGAAATTGAAATTTTTGAAAAATTGTTTGATTCCGAGGTAAGACAACTAATTGTAAGTCAAACTATGTTGTATGCATTGCAAAAAAAACCAACACAACTTTTCTTTCAACTACGAGGATTTGAAAGTTTTTATTGGAATATTACTGTTTTCGGGATATAATTCTGAGGCAAGAGAAACCATGTACTGGAAACAGTCGCCTGATACACATGTGCCCATTGTTGCCGATAGTATGTCAAGAAATTAAAAGGTTTATACATTTTGCTGATAATGACCACCTCGACGCAAATGACAAAATGGCAAAACTTCGACCGCTCAGTCAACTTTTGTGTGCAAAATTTCAACATTGGGGCTATATGCATGAGCACTTATCTATAGACGAGTCTATGGTGAAGTACTTCGGTCGTCATTCTGCAAAGCAGTTCATAAGGGGAAAGCCAGTGAGATTTGGCTTCAAAAATTGGATGCTTTGCAGCAAAGATGGATATTTATACGAATTTGACAACTACTGTGGAGCTAAAAATGTGAAACCTTCAATGAAAAGCCTCCCACTAGGTTCAAGAGTGGTTCTAGAACTCCTCAAGAACATAGAATGTCCAAGTGACCATGTCATCTTTTTTTACAACTTCTTTACAAGCTATGAGCTCATGAAAATCTTAAAAAATAAAAGGCTTTAGAGCAACGGGAACGGCTTGCGACAACCGACTTAAAAAATGTCCTTTACCAAACAACAAGGACTTTCAAAAACATATAAGACGTAGTTTTGATCTACCCATAAATTGCTATTTGTAAAATGGAAGGAAAACAAAATCGTTACAATAGCCACAAATTACGATGTGAATGAACCGTGTGATATTGTCAACAGAAAAAAGTCAATATACCCCAGCCTCTTTTGGTCAAGAATTATAACATAAATATGAGTGGTGTCGACCTCCATGACCAATTCATAAATACTTTGTCAATCGAAATTCGAGGCATTCATCCACTGTTTCCAATGGCTGGAGGCTCCATAAGCTGACTAATAATTATAAAGGTGATCTACTCGAATTTACCAGGGCAATCACACTTCACTACTTAAGGTTTCACACTCTAAATGCAGGAAAAGTGCAACCTAAATTAACTGTCAAGGGAAGCATTGCGGAGATTCCAGGACACCATTTTCCCAAAATATTACCCAATCAACTCAGATGTCGACAGTGCCATCTACGATCCAAATGGTGCTGTGAAATGTGCAATGTTACACTGTGCATAAATAAGGATTGTTTTAAAAACTTTCACCTGAACTAAATTTAAAATAGTATGTATGATCCCGTTGTACTATATAAAGTACACCTCTGTTACCAACCACATACATTTTTTCCAAAAATTTTGTTTGTATATATATTCTTATTTTAACCTAAATAAAGAGAAAAAACCATAAAAATATGACTCTTACAATTTTAAATACCCTTGGGAGTCAATGGGTTAACAGCAATCAATTTTAAAATAGACACAAAGGGATTAAAATGCCCATATAAAAAATCGACATAAGCGTTTTCCTTGAATGTACATGGTTATATCAGCAATCCTCTTCAGTAATTTCATTAATTCTAAATACTAACACCAACATTTAAATATGAAGGGTAGATATTAGCTGTGTTTAATGAACGAAAGCTAGATCCGAACAGAACAGCACAAGTGAGTGAAAACTGTCAGATCAAATCGGAACAGAAAAGTACAGCTTTGAGTCATATGTTCTCCTCTCAGTTGTGAAATTTAAAATAGATGATAATCTATGGTTTCTAATGAACTTCGGGTTTTGATTAAGCATTGTACCGTCAATGTTTGGCCTGATGTCGATTTTATCACAATCCGGCCTCAATGATTCGGTGTATTTTAAAATATGTTTGGCATCAATTTCAATTGGCGGAAGTTAATATTTTTAAATTTCAGGATTTTCAATACAAATTTCTTAATTACAACTTACAGCTGATATATCACTAATCGTCATAGGTGCATCTGTGCTGCCAATTTTTTTTTTATGAGTTCTAAAGCAGCGATGTTCTTCATGCAAAATAACAGAGCAAACTTTTTCCGTCATTTTTGGATCCGCGATAAATGAGGCGTTCCATGCACACATTTTTTAGTTGACTGTATAACTACTATAGCCGTGTGTATTTGCACGCGGATATAGGCATGGCATTAAAAAACTTAAGAATTCATCAAAAAAAACTTGGCAGCACACATGTACCTATGACATGCACCGTGACACAGCGCTGTAAGTTGTAGTTAAGAAATTTGTATTGAAAATCCTGAAATTGAAAAATATTTACTTCCGCCAATTGAAATTGATGCATATTCTAAAATTATGAAAAACAATTTCACATTAACAGATTTGCTAAATTCAATTACCTTTATAATGAATTTTGAAAAAAAAATAATAATAAAATCACGAACAAAATATTCGGCGGGATGTGTTAGTGGTCGGAGGGATATCAAACTTTGACATTTCCTGAAAAATTTATCGTATCAATTCATCAGAAACGAAGAAAATGACTTTTGGAAGCACTGTTTATCCCCGCTAACTGACTTAGCGGCGATAGCCATTAACACATTAACAGATTTGCTTAATTCAATTACCCTTAAAATGAAGTTTGAAAAATAATACGTAATAATAAAATCACGAATAAAATAATCGTCCGGGATGTGTGAGTGGTCGGTGGGTTTTCAAACTTTGACATTTCCTGAAAAATTCATCGGAAGGATTCATCAGAAACGAAGAAAATGGATATTGGAAGCACTGTTTATCCCCGCTAAAGGACTTAGCGGCGATAGCTATCCCCGCTAAAGTTAGCGTATATACGATAAGTTGTTGTTGTATTTTACATGCAAATTTCAAATTATCCCTATATCCGCGTGCAAAGAAACACGGCTATTGTTTTTCATAATTTTAGAATATGCTTGGCATCAATTTCAATTGGCGGAAGTAAATATTTTTCAATTTCAGGAGTTTCTATACAAATTTCTTAACTTCAACTTACAGCTGTGTCACGGTGCATGTTATAGGTGCATGTGTGCTGCCAAGTTCTTTTTGATGAATTCTTAAGCGGCGATAGTCGTTTTCTGATGCCATCCCTATAACCGCGTGCAAAGAAACACGGCTATTGGTATAGATTATATACTTATTTGCTTCTTATCCTTTTATCGTATATTTTGTTGGAAAAATGGAAGTAGGTATATCTAATGTAAATTGTAAATATGTATTATTTCAAGAAATAAAACAAACATGAACAAAATATTGCTGATTTTTGTTTTGCTTAGAAGGGATACCCGATTCTCATCTAGCCTGGATTTGTACTTTTTTTTGATCAGTTTTGGATTCGTTTTTCGCATACATAAACATGTGAAAAACGTCGTTTTGCGGACTCATCCATGTGTCATTGACTCTGTTTGCGGACGTAAAAGGCAAAACATTGCTTAAAGGGTGGTCATTCTTTTATCCCAAACCTATATACGAGTGCAAAAGAACCCGGCTTTTGACTGAAGAAAATAGACGAAATGTCTGCCAGCATAGTGCTGCCAAGTCGAAGTCGGGCGTTTTTGTTCTCCTTTGTCTTACCTATTATACGCTTGCGTTTTAACTCTAAATGTTGTCACAAAAAATAACAGATATCCGTCTCAGTAATAAAATAGAACCATGGCATTCGAAACGAACTCAATGCTTTAAAATCAGTTTTATTGACCACCTTTAATCTAACAAAAACAAAAGTTGACTCCTACTCCAACACCATGGTTTCATCCTCCCCGATGCCAATATGCCCACAGAATCGGCGATGCCATCAACCCGCGTCGAATTACCAAGTCTAGTTTTATTTTACCTCTGTGAATTTTTCATCGGAAACTGCCAATCCATTGTACATGACTTCTGCTTGATATCGCAGAGGTTGGCACAATTGCTGAGAAGTACCTACATATTTATAAAAAAAACGCAAGCACAAGCAAACCAACTATTGTTGGCTTAAAACGTTGCATATGAATTATTGAACTAATATGTGACAAATAATGAGAAATTAAACAATCAATAATTGGCTGGAAAACAAATTCATGAATTTTTCCGTAAGGAAATTTTTTCTATTCAACTTCTCACTCAATTCACAGAAATGATACAAATCGTTCCTATGATGTACTCGTTTCAATTTATTTACTGTTCCACTTTGTACGTATTGCTATAACTGATCTCTAATGCAAGTCAAAATGTTGTGTTCCGAGTTGTTTAACTATCAAATCCGATGGATAAGAACAGAGGTCACAATAAATAATACAGTTGAAATAAAAATGAATACCCACCTCATTAAGAGCATTATTTCAAATCGGCTGTCTTAATTTCCCCACAGGAGCGACACATCGTTTCAAATCCAGCCCATTTACAGTCCCCGTAAAGTGAGTTCCACCTGACACTGACAGTTCGCATTCAGTAAAACGTCAATCTACCGCGTTTGTGTTTTTTCCTCACTATCTTTTTCGGAAAAAAGGTTTAATTCAAAATAAATAGACTCAGACAGCAAAAACTGATAATTGAATTCTTATCTATTGCAGACGCATCTCAATCTTATTCTAGGTTGCAAGCAAATTTTCAGAAAAAATCGTAAAAATGGCAAACAACTACGAAGGATACAAATCGCCTCTCTCCTCGCGCTATGCCAGCAAGGAGATGCAATTCCAATTTAGTGAGCAGAACAAATTCTCAACCTGGAGAAAATTATGGGTTTGGTTGGCAGAAGCCGAAAAAGTAAGTTAAAGCTAAAACTTATGTTAGATTCAGTCTACCCCCACCTGTTTATTCATAGGAACTTGGCCTTGAAATCACAGATGCTCAAATCGGAGAAATGAAGAAAAATGTGGAGAACATTGATTTTCCAGCAGCTGCGGATGAGGAACGTCTGACACGGCATGATGTTATGGCTCATGTGCATGTTTTCGCTAAGCAGTGCCCTTTGGCGGCGCCTATCATCCATTTGGGAGCAACCTCTTGTTACGTCGGCGACAACACAGACTTGATTATTTTGAGGAATTCTCTCGACTTGCTATTGCCACGAGTGGCTTCGGTTATATTTTGCCTGAAGAGCTTTGCTGAAACTAACAAGTCCTTGCCGACTCTAGGTTTCACCCATCTACAACCCGCTCAACTAACAACTGTGGGTAAAAGGGCCTGTCTATGGATTCACGATCTGCTAATGGATGAGCGTGCTCTGCGTAGATGTAGAGAAGATCTACGATTCCGTGGTGTGAAAGGAACCACCGGAACTCAGGCTTCTTTTATGCAGCTGTTTAACAGTGACGGCGACAAGGTGCGGAAGCTGGACTTCTTGGTGACGAAGTTAGCCGGCTTCGATAAGCCATACGCTGTCACTGGTCAAACATATTCGCGTAAGGTGGACGTGGAAATACTAGGTGCCTTATCCAGTCTTGGAACAACTATTCACAAGATGTGCTCCGATCTGAGAATTCTCGCCTCGCGAAAGGAGCTGGAAGAACCCTTCGAGTCCACTCAAATAGGTTCATCTGCCATGCCTTACAAAAGGAACCCAATGCGCTCGGAGCGCTGTTGTGCTTTAGCCCGTCACCTCATTACTCTTTATGCTGATGCTGCCAACACACACGCTACTCAATGGCTGGAACGGACTCTCGATGACTCCGCCAACCGCCGTTTGAGCTTGTCAGAAGCGTTTCTTTCAGCCGATGCAGCTCTACTCACGCTTCTCAACGTTTCCCAGGGCCTCGTTGTCTATCCGAAGGTTATAGAGCGTCACATATCCCAGGAACTGCCATTCATGTCGACAGAGAACATCATCATGGCCATGGTAAAGGCGGGCGGTGATCGACAGGTTTGCCATGAAAAAATTCGCGTCCTGTCACATGAAGCTGGGGCACAGGTCAAGCAACTGGGCAAAGATAACGATTTGGTTGAACGTGTTCGTAAAGATGCATATTTTGCTCCCATCATCGAACAACTACCTGCCATTTTGGATGCCAAAACATTTACTGGCAGAGCCAGTGATCAAGTTACTGAGTTCTTGATCGAGGAAGTCGACCCAATCCTTAGCCACTACGCGGAAGCATTGAAAAACATTGAAACAGTTGCGTTATCAATCTGAAAACAAATCGAACTGTAATTACTTTAATTTGCAATAATAAATACATAATTCTGATTTTTTTTTTATCAATCTGATGATTGCGTTGTTTGTGGATGAAAGTGCGGGACTTGTTTCACAAAAAACAACAACACGTGTGCTGCTTGTTTTTGCCTGAGCGGGGCCATAGAAGATTACGTGCCGACGTCAATAAATAGTTGGTATGTATTTCTTGGACTGGCAGGTAAAATCTTCTCCCGGCATCATGTGGCGTCGGTTGCAGCTGAATGTTATAATATAACATAAGCACATACAGTACCTAAAACCTAGCTTCTCCAACCATTTGCTTGTGCGAAGTGGAAGGGACCTATAATTTTGAGAAGCTCCTCATGACAATTGATAGTCTTATATGTTTGTCAAACGTTCGCAAGATGTGGGGCAGTGGAAATAACTTTTTAGGTGTTACTTGGCGCCGGCGGGATATGAACCTGCGACTTTTAGATTAATAATCTAATAACCTATGCGCCTCTGCGCCAACAGTGGGGCGTGTGGTAAGTCTGGTGGTTTAGTAAAAAGCCAATTAGTGTCGTTTTGAACCACAAACAAGTAACAATGGAGGACAACGAACAATCTACTTTACCGGATTCCAAAGATTTGACAGTCTACCACCTGAAATTAAAAATGAAACAAAAAGCATTGTAAGCCCTGTACAAAATTCAAAATGGCTTTTTTAAAGCAAAATAAATTTATATTATTATTACACTATGCAACAAATTAAAAAAAAAATGTTCACTGGGTTTACAGTATGTGATCATAATTCGTCACCTTAAAACTATTTAAAATATATAAATAAAATTGTTACATCACGTCAGATTTAGTAGAGAAAGGCATTTATTGATTAAATTTAAATTTGTATGAAGGAGTAACATAAATTTGTATTGTACCTACATTATAAAATATTTTTTTTTTTGGAACGAATGGCTTTCCTTTTGTAGTTAGTAGTCGCATTATCCCTCTGAAGCCTCTGAAGGCTCCAACAGTAGTCTGCAAGCATGGCTGGTTCCCATCTACCCTGATAACGCTTTTCATACTCTGCAATATCTTGGTGAAAGCTTTCTCCGTGCTCATCACTTACTAAACCCATATTATCCGGAAAGAAATCTAAATGAGAGTGTAGGAAATAGATTTTCAACGACTATTGCATCCTAGATTGTAAGCATTAAGCATCAGTTTTATTTTTTCATGGAAATCCGGTGATTTGTGGTTGCCGAGAAATTTTTTTGTGACGTCGACAAAAGCCAACCATGCATTCTTTTAATTGGGAATGAAGCTATGTCAGGTCCTATAAAAATTCCTTGCTTAATTTTCGACTCACTAAGCGTCGGAAATTTTGATTTGAGAAAAGAAAATTCATGTCCGTCTTTGGGAAGCGCTTTTACAGATTTTTTTTTTTAAAATATCGTAGGTGTCTTTTAAGTGAGCGCCGTATGCTACAGGCAAAGATGGAAGTATGTTACCGTTATGAAGTAAAACTGACTTTAAACTACGTTTTGATCGGTCAATAAACAGTCTCCACTCTTTTGACATTATGTCTGTGACCTAATGCTGACGTTAATCCATCAATGTTATTACAGAACACTAATCCATCTTCTTTTGAATAAAAAGTAGCTAAAGAGGTATGACGATTTCGATAAATTGTAATTTTAACGATTTGTCTTGATTTTTAATTGAAATCTTAAAATAAGCTTTATAGTACTTCTTAAACAAAAGAAAAATTGACTTTTTTCACTTTTAGGAGTGAATTGACCGCAAACATAACAAAATAAAACAAAACAAAAAGACAGACCAGCACCACAGAAGGAGTCTGATGATCGGTTGTGGCTAACCGTGAAACAGCGCTGTAACTCCAGCCGTCCACTTAACGTGGTAAGAAATGTAAGGTTATTCATTCAAAACAAAATAAAGGAATTGACGGAAAACAAAAATTAAAACCAGGAAAAATTGTGTGGTATCACATAAAAAACCATTAATCGTAAGATTCTCGACAAATACAATGTCAAAAAAGTCTTTTACCCTCTCTATCAGCCATTTCAGTCCAACTATGCTTGTCGAAATGGAATAGAATTAGAGAAAACATAGAAAGAAAAAAACCAGAATGAATAACATAATATACTTACAGGAGCAAAGCTTGTCCAAGAAAATTGAAATAAAAACTGGATAAACTCGTGGCTTCAATGGCACAGTGCATGAGTGCTTGCCTGAGAAGACGCTGGTATAGGTTCGAATCCCAGTGGAAGAAATGGAATTTCGGGATAAAATGAAGGAAAAAGACAGACCAGCACCACAGAAGGAGTCTGATGATCGGTTCTGGCTAACCGTGAAACAGCGCTGTAACTACAGCCGTCCACTTAACGTGGTAAGGAATGTAAGGTTATTCATTCAAAACAAAATAACAAAATAAGTTTGAAGAATTAACACAAACACGCGGCATTTTGTAAATTTATGCGTAATCAAGTGTCTTGATGACTTTTGTACCCTCATAGAGGTATTGCGGAAAGTAAACAAAGAACGATTTCCGTTATTTTTTTTTGGGACGTGATATCAAGGGTTTTCCTAATGGTGGATTTACACGGTCACACATTCCTAACATGCAAGATTAAAGGGATGCTAAATACTAAATATCCGTGTGACTGAAAGGGACAGCATTACCTAACATGCAAAAAAACGTGACACGTATTCAGGTCGGCCATCTTGTTTACGTGGTAGGAATTATGGGAAAGCTATGCATGTTGATATTTTTAAAGCGATGGCTTACGAAATTTCGATTTCCTATAAAACAAAATGGGCGCTGCTATCATATGTTTTAATCGCCATAATACATTTTTGACATTTCTCTGCTTCACATCGCCGATTGTACCTACTCAAGATGGAAAACACTATTAACACGGCAGCCTTTACGAGATCCATGTTTTTATTTATTTTTTAATTCTACCACAACAAAACCGATGAAAATAAATTTGTTTGTTTACATGTGATCTGTCAAATCTCCATAAAAATGTTATAGCAAGTTAAAGTATGTGATCTCACTCTTACACCTTATTAGCATTGACTGCGGATAAACGGATCTCTCTTTTCGGTTTTGTTGCAAAAATGCGCGTGCGTGATGGTGTAAATGCGCTATAAAGCTCGTTGTCTGATCATCATTACCTATACAAATAGTATTACTGCATTAGAGTTTCTTTTTCAGTTTCAGTATTGCAAATGCGGCAATAGGTAGTGTGTGGGATGCCCAGTGTGAACGCATGGTCTCCTATAGGTAGGTGTCCCGTGATAAAAGCTGTTTTTCTGGTTTTTTTTTTGTATTGTTATAGTTATCTCATACTTTTCTAGATATGACGCCTTCTCCATCTGAGATTGGCTTTCGTTCGTTATTCGAGGAGATGTTTGCCTTAAGTGCTCAGAGCGAAACATGAACTGGTTTCGCAACTGAACACTGGAGGGCTGAGCCCTGAACGTTTCTTTAGGCTGGAACCCAGATCAGTGCAACATAGAACTTATCTAGCAAGGCTAGCTCGTTCCGGCATTTTAGCACGAAGTTAGTAGATAAAGTGACTCAGGCGATGGCTTTAATGGCAGCCCGGCTGTCAGCGATCTTTTTGCCTCGGCATTAATATGTGTGCAGTTTGATCTGGCTGTAGGCCTCACGGATACTGGCGGTATCCGGGAGTAGGAAGGATTGAAGATGTAAGGTATGATGAATTTGTGAGAATACAACAATCACTAATGCACCGCATAGGTCTATATATTAAGTGTTTTTTTGCGTCCCAGCAGCCTATATGCGGGACCTAATTTGATGGCATAGTTTCCAAAACTCAGTGACCTGACTAATCGTTTCGTATTCTGCTGGGTATGTAGCTCTTTTGTTTAGTTGTAGCTAGGTTTTGTTTTTCTCAAAATGAAACACGTGTAATCTGAACTATTAGAAATATAAGCCCATTCAGCCAGCTAAGGCGAAAATGAGTCGGGTTTAAGGTCATTTGTATGCTTATAACAGAATGAGAGGTCGGCCGAGAAATATATATCATAGAAAAGTTGAGTTTTTTTTTCCTTGGTCCGTTAAGAAAAATCTGTTTTATTTAAACGAAATTTTCTACTATGTTCCTCTATCAGATGAAAAATACGTTTAAAAATCTTAATCGTAGTCCGCAGAACAAACACGGATGATTTGTCCGAATACAAAGCAATTCAAGAGCATTTCTTTTTCCTTAATGGCGGTGAAGCTATGATCAGGCTTAAAAGGATCATAACCCTCCCACTAACTTACTTAACAGGCTCCTGACCCGTGAAGAGTCTCTGCCTGAGATATTGCAGCCTTCCATCCTCTGCGATCCCGGGCACGCTGCTTTCAGTTCTCCAGACCAAGCGCTCTGGAATCCGCCATGGCTTGGTCTTTAAAACGGAGGTTCGGTCTTCCTTGCCTTCTCGAACCAGGGGCTGGGAGTTGAATATCCTCTTGGCTGGATCGTTATTTTCCATTCGCTCAATGTGGCCGAGCCAATGTAGTCGACGCTCCGACTTGACTGCATCCCTACTAGTCCGTCTGTGGGATTCGCAGCTTCGACCTCAGAAAATAACGGCAGGCCTCCCTATTTTCAATGACTTCGCCAATAAGCCAATCAAATGCTTGTGTTGCTGCATTTCTGTGTTCCATGAGTTGTTAGGCCACCTCGGAAGCTTTCCCTCCGCTGCGCAGTGAATCGGAACAAGTCTGGGGTTTGAACTGATAACAGTCACCCCATTCGGATCCTGCCACGCCATCTCCACTTACTTTAAACTTCCAGCAGACAGTGGAAGCAGAAGAAAAAAGCAAAATTCATCGCATACTTCGTTCGTTTGAGAGAGAAAGAGAGAGAGGCAATGATTTTCTTGGAGAAGCTCAATGCATTAACAGCAAGGAACATCCTCTCTCCTTTGTTTTTAGCATACGATAAAGAGTATGCGAACACCTCATGCTTTCTCTCGCAAACTATCCGAACATAGTTGCGAGAATGGTCTCCACTTGAGATAATGGCAGCATGCATTAGTGTATGATATCAATTTATCGCAAGTGGAGACCGCGTATAACATACGGTTCTGGAGTCTAGCTGAGCTCGACTGTACTAGTTACTTAAGATATGTAGCTATAGTAGCCATACACCGAAGGATTAGGCTTACGCGATGCTTAGTCCGGCACTTTTCCTATAAGCAGATAATCAAGGACTGTAACAAATGTCAAGGGACTTAAGACGTCTCCCTGGCGAACACCGACTTTGTTTGCGAAATCCTCGGTGACGCCGAAGGGGCATCTGACTCTTGTCTTTACTACCTCATTTATGTAAATGATCATCTGTACGTAGGCTTCTGCAACTCGTCGTTGTCTTAGCACCACCCATAACAGATCCCTTGGTTGTCTATCAAATGTCTTTTCAAAATCAACTAACACCATATGCAAATCCTTTAAGGAATCACGATGTTTTTCCATCATGATCCTAATACTTTGGATTGCATCTGTGCGACAAACCCGCACTGGTTTTCAGATTCCATATTATTTTCCGGATTCGGCTTTCTAATACCTGCTTAACCATTTTCATGGTGTGTGACATCAGCTTGATTGAACGGTAATTGTCACAGCCTGGCGTATCGCCTTTTCCTTTGTACAAAGGTAGAAGAAAATGTTCCCTCCACTGGTTAGGCGTTGGATCGCCTATCATCAGTTTGGAGATAGGAATCATGCGCCATTTGGTTTGGACCGGATGTCTCCCATCTTTTTCCAGAACTCTGAAGTTATCTCGTCCGGCCCAACTGCTTTTCGTTTTTTGGAGTCTTCGATCGCCTGCTTAACTTCTCGACAGTTATGTCCTGTCGGCTCTCGGAAAATATATCCGAAAAAATTGTTTTTTTAGAGGTCCTTCACAATACTGCTGCCACATGTGTAGTATTTTTTGCCATCCACAAGAAGCAGCCCTTGAGCATTCTTGATGAGGTTTGGCTAACCGATTTCCTGGGCATTTATTCTCCTCTGAGCGGCAATTTTGATAATGGTTGTGCCCCGTTCAGGCTGGTTTGCCAGAGCTCGTGGACAGACGGGTTTCTATCAGCAGCCGAAGAAGAAATTTCTTCTTTCTCCCGATACATGCTCTCCATACTTTTTGCTTGAATTTGAGAGCACTTTCCCTTTGCGAGCCTCTTGCAAAGTCTGTATTCCAATTCGAGGCGAGCTTTTTTATCTCTTTTATTAGTGGAGCACTTTGAACAAGCTGTGAATGCCGCTTTCTTGCCACTTCTAACTGATTTAGCTTCATCTGTCCACCACCATGTTTGTTTGCCATGTTGATAGTGTCTTTTTGAAGCCCCTAGCATTGATTTGGCTCTATCCAAGCAAGGTTGTTGTAGGGAATCCCACATATCTTGTGCTCTGCACTTTGCAACCTCAACTTCGTTAATGATGTGATAGAGCCTTTCTCTTTGTCCAGATTGTAACATTTGATTTTAGCAGACACTTTTGTTTGCTTATTTCTTTTCGTTGCCGCCATAAAAATGTCTGTCAGGAGGGGGCGGTGTTGTTCAGCGATTGCTTCTCCTACAATCACTTTGCAATCTTTAGACCGAGGCTTCATGAAACGTGTTACCAAATGGTAATCAATCTGGGTTTCATTTCAGCCGCTGCAGTAAGTGCGGTTAGACCGCATGACTTACAAATGCTTGGGATGTCTTCACCCAGAGTTCATGGTGCCGTATCCCAGTCATCCATCCATGGCAGTCTTCATAGTCTTCAGAATGCATCTTTTTCTCTCTGCTCGCCTCCAACTTGGGGAACATATGCAGTGGCAATATTCCACATATCACCTTTGAGAGACATCAAACGATCACTGCACTTTACGGCCCTTTTAGACGATCAGTTATCAGTTCAGTTTTCAGTTCAGTTGTCAGTTCAGTTCAACAAGACAGTACATTTAGACGTCAGTCCGGTGTTCAGTTGAGCTTTCTTTTTTCTTGTGAGCAGTCGAAAGCCAGAGGAAATATATTGCTTAATTTCATTTCATTTCATTTCATTTATTTCGAATTAAAGTTATTACATAGTACTTCAAGATATTGAATCTTATAATAAGTATCAAAATTTAAATTACAAATTGTTGTGTAAATAGATGGAAAATGGTATTTAGTTACGTAGTTTTTTATAAAATAATAGGTAGGTATAATTGTATTAGATAGAATGAATTAGACTATTAAATAAAAATAAGATGTTCATTTATCATTCCTAAGAAAAACTATTGTTGTGACATGTGGTTGTAAAGATTCTTCCGAAATACCCTCGACGAAACTGTTCTTTGCAATCGATGTGGAAGATTATTCCACAGACGAATCGCGCTTACAAAATAAGATCGCTCTCCTACTGTATGTGCAAATCGTGGTATCAATAGCTTTAGACCTCTAGGCGTGGGTAAAAAAGTTAAATATTGATACAAATACTCAGGACAATGATTATGAATTATGGAATGGAGTTTAAGAATTGATCTGAATTCGAAATAATCATCCAAGCTCATTCCTAACAGTGTCATTTTATACCTAGAAACACTCATATGCCGTGGTATGTTGTAAATGTACCTCAAGCAGTCATTAAATGCGACATTGATTTTGCGTTTACAATCAGAATCCTATAAAATAAACTAAACAATTATAAGAAAAAAATGGTAGTAACAAGGATTTAACAAGATGCAATTTCATATTTGGAAGCAATAAGCTCGAAGATGACCTAAGGCTTCGTAATCCACCATATACTTTTCTTATGGTAATGGACGATGAATTTATGATATTATCACTCCGTTTCGACATAGTGGAAAAAAAACAGGAACTCTAAAATGTCGATTCACCGCCAAATGCAATTGAAATGACAGTTGAACTGACAACTGAACTGAAACGTATTTACACAACAGTTTAACTGATAACTGAACTGACAACTTATGGGAATTCCATCAGTTTCAGTTTCAGTTAAACGCTTCAATTTTTTGCATTAAGACATGAGTTTAACTGAAATCTGAACTGATAGCTCAACTGAAACTGAAACTGAAATGATCGTCTAAATTGGCCTTTAAAATGGTTAAGACGCTGCCAAGTAGCTCTGCTAAATTCCATTTAAGTAAGCATATCAATTAAAATGTATTAAAAGGGGTGTATAAAGTTACGCAGGCTCTAAAATGCCTCTAAACACAAAAATCGTATTCATAGAACATTGGCAACCGTTTCAATCCTAGGTTAGACTGCTGCTCGGATGCCCATCATGAATTCAAATATGCCCGTCCGGCACTACGTAATGAGAGCAAAGGGGTGAGTTCCGGGGACCTGCGGTGTATGGTCTATTTTCCAATGATTATTCTCGAAAAACCTTTTCCTCTACTAGGACTTGTATCTAGACTATCGTCTACTCAGGCAACCACAGAACGCACTCCGCCATTGAAGCCACAAATTTAGCCAAACCTGAAAGTAATTTGAAGAAAGCTTGGCAGCCGAACTGCTAGTGTGTTGTATTGTCCTACAAAAAACCAATTGAATACGTTTTCTTTTCACTACACAAAATTGAAACCAATTTTCATAATGAAAACTCACCCCAAACTGAAAAATTAAAAAACCCCTAAACTCTGTTTATTTTACTAATTTTTCTAAAGAGAACTTTCCATTATGGCGGTGGCGTGTATATTATAAAAAGTGTGAAGTTGACAACGGCTACTGCATTGGGCGCGTTCAATTTGCAAGTCGACTACAAGTCACTACTATTAAAGCCTTTGTGATTGGATGAATATATCACGTGATTATCAGCAGTTCACTGAAAATTTCCCCTTCAAGCAAGTTAAGGAAATCAATACTCAAGCTTAGAGTGCACTAAACCATAATAAATACACTTAAGAAGTTCTCGTGAGCAATAACTTTTTAAAAAGTATATTTGCCTTGTGGCAGCCATAAGATACTTCATAAGTGCATCCGTGTGAGCAGACCAACCCATCTTCTAGTCGAGCCGAACCCCAAGGTTAGGTTAGGTTAGGTTTATGTGGCTGTCGGCAGAAGCCGACACACTTAGACCAATTTAGGTCCATTGTGATACCACGTATATTATCTACCTCAACTCTGTAGATGGGACTGGCCAACGACACGTGGTTGTTCTCAAACGGTCCCCCATCTACGTACTAACCGCGCCCAACGTCGTTTAATTACGGTGATCTGACGAGAACCGATTAACTCGACGTGATATGGTCGTTGGTTCGAACCCCAAGGTACTTGTAAGACTTGACACACTCAATTATAAAACATTTGTCTGAGCATGAACGTGACTCAAAAAATGTCAGTGGGTTCCCGTCAGAGTTACATATTTCTTTACTGTGGTTATATTTCTTACATCTTGCACAATGAAAAGAGAATGAACCATAATCCACCTCCTTACCAGATACATTGAAAAACATAATTTTGGTTTTGTCACTTATTACCATTTTATGCATTTTGAACCAATGGCTTAAGACTTCCAGATCATGAGTAATATCTGCAGAAAGATCTAAAGCAGAGTCGCTATTAAAAGCACATGCCATGTCATCAGCGAAAGCATTCACTTTGCTGCGGAATTTTTGTGAAAAAAAGAGAGTTTATAAAGATTAAAAAAAGTATTGGAAAAAGCACGAAACCTTGAGGAACTCCCAAAGATATGCTACTTTTAGAGCTAAAATGTCCAATAAATTTAACCCTTTGCTCTCTACGAGATAAGTAGGAACGGAACCAGTTATGCATTACACCTCTAAAACCACAATTGAGCAGTTTGTCCAAAAGTATTTTGTGATCGACAGTATCAAAAGCTTTAGTTACATATATCGATAAAGAGGGCCGCAGTTAATTTCCTGTTGTTAATGCCATTGTATATATTTGTGCAGAAGTTCAAGAGGGCACTTTCAGTTGAGTAACCAGAACGCAAAACAAATTGGCATTCATTAAAAAATTTGCTTCTATCTAAAAACTTGATCATACCGAGATTAGAGAAATCGGTCTATAATTATTTATTAAAGCTTTATCACCTTTATCACTCTTCTTAAACAATGGTATAACTTCAGCTTGTTTTAAGTCTTCTTGGAAAACACCATTAATAATGCTCTTATTATAAATAAGGCATAAGATATCACAAATGTTGAAAGCTATTTTTTTTTAACAAAATTGTTTGATAGACAATCAGTTGTAGCTGAATTCGAATTTTTTAGAGAGCGTATGATATTATATAGTACGAAAGATGTTATGGGTTCAAAAAAGAAGCTTGCAGTGGATGACACGTCATTGGATAAACATTCGCATTTAGTACGTTCAGAACAACTATCTGACACCACTTTACTACCGACGGAGGCAAAATAGTCATTGAATTTATCAGCTAAATCCACTGGATTCGTTATCATAACATCATCAACTTTCAAACTTTGAATTTTATTAATTTGAGTTGATTTATTTAGTATTTCATTTACCAATTTCCATTCTTTTTTTGAATCTTTGATCTCACGAAACTTATTAACATAGAAATTATTTTTACACAACAAAACATCCCTTGAAATATCTTTACATAATTGCTTGTAGGCAATAGTGAAACCAGCTTTATTAGGGTATTTATGTAGTCTTTTTTTTGTAGAGTTTGTTCTTGTATTCAATTTTTTTAAGTAAGTCAACAGTAATTCAGGGTTTTAGTTTCTTTAATTTTGACACATTTTTTCCTCTTTTTCTCGAACATTGCTTGACATATTTACTTAGGTTTCAATGAATGTAGTGAAATCCATAGAAGGATCGCTTTCATTTACAATGTTTTATAAGCACTCAGAACGAAGTAGATTATTAAGAGATACATAATCAGTTGTAACGTAAGTAGAACAGAAAGGTAAGTTCTTAGATCTTGTATCAGAAACGTAATCGAAGCTCAAACACGTCATACAATGATCAGTCAACTGCAAATCAATTACAGAGCTGCTGAGCTGGTAATTCTGTGTGTTAAAAAAACGCACCATGATATGGTCAATGCAAGTGCTCGTAGAGTCTGAAATGCGAGTTGGCTTGTTAATACATGATTCTAAGCCATAGGACGATAATAAAGAAAAATAATTGTCCACGAGAATAGAATTTTGTAAAATGTCGATATTGATGTCACCCAATAAAATTATATCATTCGAAGACTCGCTTGATAGCAGATTTTCTAAATCCTCATAAAACAAATCATTGGCTATAGTTGACACATTGAATCTATAAAGGCAAAAAAATGTTAATTTGTTGTCATTACAACTACGCAAATTATAACGATAGTTTTCAACACTTATCTCACTTTTAATAAAAGCCACAACACCGCCAGCTGCATACTCATTATTGCTACATGGTATAATTTCATACCCTTCAATACTAAAAAGAGATTCTTCTTCTTCATAAATCCATGTTTCTGACAAAAAAATACATTTTGTTGTTCTTGTCTCCGGTTGTGTTTTATATGTTAACTGTGATAATTAAAACAAACAAATATTTTATTTTATTTAATATCTTTTTATATACTCCAATATTTAATTGTCACAACTTTTTATTTTTATTTCTTAATAACGCGACGCGTTTCAAAGCAGTAGCTTCATCATCGGGCGTAGACTAAATTTAGTCTAAAAAATACAATCAGGCATGTTGACAAATGAATTTAAATGTACAAGAAATTTTTACGCATGCTTCTAATATTTTGGTGAATGATAAGAAAATTGTTCAAGTATTTTTGGCTAGAAACGAGATCATGGAAGTCAACATCTCCTTAGTTGACAGAGGGAATATTTAAAATGTTTACTTCTGGATCTTGCATATTAATTAAGTGCCAGAAGGTCTACCTCTGAATTAATAACAATGTAGTTGTCCTTATCCCTCTTGCGCATGAGTACTCTCCCGTTTTTAATCCAAACGTACTTGAACATTTTTTCTTTCTTCTGTGCAGCTTTCAAAAGATATCTTGTCTCACCACTTAACGATTCATTTATGTAAATTTTAGTATTTTTTTCACAATTAAAAATTTTTGAAGTTAAATTATTTTTCTTGCTGAATTTATTCTGCATAATTAAATTTTTCTTCAACTTCGAAACAAATTTAACGACCAAGATATTCGAAAATGAACTATTGGTTTTCTTAACATTTTTTAAGTAATAATTATCAATATCAGCTTCAGAAATGTCTGCACATACACCCTTAGAAAAAACTTGCAGAGCAGAACTCAGTGCGTTGCTTGCTGATGTTTACACTGGGTACACCCACTATTTCAACACATTTTTCTCTACTCTCTTGTTTTAAGAAATTCATTTCTCTTTGAAGTTCACTGACTGTTTGTAATAGTTTATTTTTTTCTTCTTGTAACGAGCTTAACAAAGAGAGAGTATGAACATTTTTATATCTAAGAGCAATTATTTCGTTATAAACTTTCTCTAAAGTTATCACTTTGTCGTTATGACCGGTGTCACATTGTTGTGGATGTGGGTGTTGCTGCTGAGGTAAAACCGGTTCTTGAACTAGCTGGTGTTGTTGCTGTTGTTGTTGTTGATTTTGCTGAGAATGAATAAGCTGTTGATGATGATCTTGATGTTGTGGCTGATGGCTTTCTTCTGCATTAGCTTGCATTGAGAGCGGTGACGCTAGCAGTGGAGCTGTTTTAGCGATTTTTGATGATTCAGCTGAAGAGTAGGCCGGACTTTTACGATTTCCATCATTTATTTGTTGCGATTGTCGGTCTAGTAGCTGTTTTGAAGGAGGGGGAGAGCGGAGGGATCCCCTTCGTACAGCAGAGCAACTCTTACAACGAAATTGCTTATTCGATTTTAGCAAAAAATCAACATCTGCCGGTTGAATATTAACGCAAGTGCAATGAAAATATTCATTGCAACCCACACATTTTACTTTTGGTTGATTGCGTTCAACTTTTAGTTTGCAAACACAAGGCATTTTATTTTGATCTTAAACTTTTAGAAAAAAAAAAAATAAGAATCTGCGCGCACAAAACAAAGTACCTACGACCCCACGACAATCACGATGCGTCTCATCATATCTCAAATGACCTAATGACCAAATGACACCAAATGACCATACTGATTTTGACAGATAAAAATGACCAAATTGCAAGCAGTGTAATCGGATAATTAGCACGATTGCCAGTATAATGACCTAATGACCATATGCAATTTATTGAAATTTGGTTATGGCATTGCTGTCATTTTTGTTATCTTTTCCAAGCGTAGCGTGCTGTTAATAAATACATTAATTATACAATTTTTGCGTGATAATAATAATTTTTGGATTAATAACATTTGACGTAAATTGTTTTAATATTTACATTTTTATTGTGCTTTTGTTCAGTGTTAATTAGTGGTTTTGTTGTTATTTTTATTTGCATTGTTTAGTATTTGTTGTGTTTTGTTTTATGCATTCGAATCGTTTTGTGCGAAAATGCATTTTGTTTATTTTCATGTTGTGCAAATTCATTGCATTTTTATTTCATTTGTTTTGTTTTTGTTTGTCTGTCCTTTTACCCTTTTTTAGATACTTGCTTTGTTTGCCCCTTTTGTTTTTTGTGCCGCCAAATCAGCCGATGGGATTTAGCCGACGTGCCTACCTCTTACTTCGCCTCCTCCTTCTGGTTCTGGTCGGCTCCGAAAGAACCTTGCTAGTGCGGTCAAGACCGCCGTTGGCCTAAGCCACAACCTCCGAATTGAAGGATATGGCGAAGCAGGCTTTACAAATGTGCGGCCAGCGTGACACCCACAGCATATTTGGGGAGTACGTTGCGGACGAGCTCAGAAGACTGTCGGTTGATGAGAGCTCGGAACTTCGGCGCGGCATAAGTGGCTACATCAATAGCTTTTACGACCAGCGGCAGGTGAGTTGAGTTACCTTTTTTTTTGTTTTTCTGGTATAACCCGTGCAAAATTTGCATATTTTTTTTTAAGCAAAAGGTATGAGATGTTGGAGGACGTTGAGTGTCTCATCGAAGAAGACAGCGAAGTTGAGTCAACCGTTTAGGTTTTTTTTTTTTAAACTGTATTTTTATGTATACATATACCTAGGTTTTTTTAATGTATATTATATTTTTTTTAAAACTGTATCTTCATTTTATGTATGTATATAGGTTTTTTTTAAATGTATATAATATTTTTTTTTAAACTGTATCTTCTGTTTTTTTAAATGTATATAATATTTTTTTTGATGTTGAATTAAAAATTAATCTAATTTTTTGTTATTGAAAATGTATTTGTTGTTATTTTTGTTTGTTTTTTATGTTTTAACTAAAATAAAAGTGATAAAATAAAAGTAATTTCTTTTTTCCTTGGTGGTGGTGATGGAGTTTTATGGTTTTGAATAGTGAGACCGTGTTTAACTATGTTCTGAAATGTATGTTTATGTATAGAAAGTTAATAAATAGATAATATGTTTCTTACAGCATCTGTTATTGCCAATTAAGTTCACCCTCATTGACAAAATAGTCAGCAAACTCTTTTTGAACCTCTTTGGCATGCGGTGCATTAGCTGAACTGTTTTCAAGAGAAAGGAAGGTTCCATTTGGTGCCTCTCTGCGCCAATCACCTGCAATAAATTCGCCTTCCGCGGTATAGCGATCGTAGGATTGAGTTGGTGCGTACCTCTGTCTGTTCGTCATTATAAGGTAGTTGTGAAGTGCGGCACATTCCAAAGTAGGTTTTTGTTTTGTCGGCGTTAAGGGCTATTGGCTTCCGCAAAACACGAAAACGGGCCGACATTATGCCGAAGACGTTTTCAATGACGCGACGAGCTCCACTTAGGCGAAAGTTATGGACACGCTCAACAATGTGCAGGTTACGTTGTGCGTATGGCTTCATAACATTTCTTCGCTGTACCGCTTTTCGACGGCTTCCCAAGCCTCTGGAGTTCGAGGTGTCTAAAAATTGAATATCAGTAAATTGCAATTAGCAATAGCAATGAACTACCCACTTGAAGATATTCTTCTACAAGAACGTTGTAGATTGCTTCTAGCATCTCGGAGATAATGCTGGTGACGGTTGTCTGTGGAATGCGAAAGAGATATTGTAGGGAACGGAAGCTTTCACCGGTAGCCAAAAAGCGTAAGGTCAGCATCAGTCGGTGAGCCGGAGCAATGCTCTTTTGCATTTGGGTGTTTTTTTCTCTGTGAGTGGCGTCACTAGCGTGCAAAGGTAATTGAACTGCTTTTGCGTCATTCTCACGAAGTTCGTATACAACGCGGGCTCCTCGTCCCGTAATTCGCGCATGAGTTTGACGCAAAAGCCATCCTCTTCTCTTTTCCTCACACATTCTTTCACCCATGCACTTCGCGGTCTACGTGACACGGGTTGGACAGCGACTAGAGATTTCATCGAGCACATAAGCAGCTACAACAAACGTGCAACACTTTTCTACATTCATTTTAAACTACACAAAACCAATAAAATTATGCAAAAATTAGTTTCAAGCAATCAAAAAACAAATCAAATCAAATGTTACCTAGGTATTACTTTCCTGTTTCCGATAAACTGTTATATTTATGTATTTTGTTTGAAAAATTAAGTTTCGTTTTGACATGTACTGAAAATATAATAACAAATGCCTTTAATAAGCAGCTGGGCAAAAATTACCAAAATGGTCATTGTGGTCACGTAGTCTAATATACTACCTTGACAGCGCGCCACTTTTGGTCATTTGACAGATAATCTTGTCATTTGGCTGTGGTCATTTGAATGCCAACTCGGCATACATACAGTCTAATCTTACCTTAGTGAAGTTGAAATGTCAAAAACATCTGATTCATTTGGTTTCAGATTTCGAAAAGTGCATTGTATTTATTTATTTGATTTTTTATTATTTATTGATTTTTTTCACTTGCGTTTAGACGCCCATGCTGCAGCGATAGCGCAGGCGCCAGTAGGTCATTTACAACAAACAAAACTACCCTACCTAAAATCGTAATTTGATTAAATGGGGTTCAACGTATAAAAAGATTAAAATAACTTACTAAGAACTTCATCTTCTTCTGAATTTGTCATTTTAAAGTGGAACTTCTTGAAAACTTAAGTTTGGATTCTTTTTGAGAAAAACGGAAACATTATAGGTCCGTTCGCGTACTTTATGTGTAGAAAAATCAAAAATGTCAAATCTCCAAATCGAGAGAGAATCCTCTCATTTCTAAGAAAAGTACGCGAACGCTTTTATGTAAAAACTTCTTAGTTTGGCTTGAAAAGAAGCAACACCTGTTTTTTTTTTGCTGGCAAACTCATTGGATTTCATCATTTGACAGAACGCGTTTGTGTAGTTTTGCACGAAAGTTTATATAAATATACGTTTGCATATTAGTTCGCGAACGGAAATTTGAATTGAAATTTCTTTTATTGAGACAAAATATATATCTGCTTACTCGGATTTGAATTAATGTGATCGCCACTTGGCTAGTTTATATTTTATGTGATTGCTCTTGCTCCCGGAGCGATATGTTGCTATTACTTTTGACTTTAATGTCATTATATTAACTTAAAACTAGTATAACAAGCGAGGCAGAGAGGAAATGTGTACACAGTACTCATGTCTTCTCGCCTCTTCAACAACGACAGCGAAATTAATATTAATATTAAACAATATGCGGTTTTGTCTTATGAAGAGTCTTCTTGTGTTGAGCGAGTGCGCTCTACTGTTTTAAAATGTTTATGTTTATGTTTATTTAAGCGAAAGTGTAATATGAGTGATATGATCGTCTTTATGGACCATTTCAAACACTTCAGGAAAAAAAAGTAATTTAGTAAGTTAGTCTCGCGATGAGTTACAAACTATAATTGTCAGAATGATAATTAGAAGTGAACAGAAAAGTCCGGATGTTTACACAGAGTTATATGATGCTTAAGACTAGGGAAATTACGAAGGGATAAGTTCTGTAGCCCAATTATGACGTATAGCCTTAACGTTTTTGTTTTCATTTTTATTCTTTTATTTCTTTTAAGATACATACGATGATGTATAGCGTGAGTCGTGGTAAAAGCTTTTTAGAGTGTCTAGCCTCTATTGTGGCCAGTCGTTTATTTGAGGTAAAACGACAGCGGTGCATCAACAGCGCTGAGTCAAAATTGAGTGCTAGCACCCCATCAGTAGAGGGGTACCTTTCGTCATCCCACGATGATCCAGCTTGTGATGAAGGTATCCCCCGGATGAGGTCATTGTTTATATTATCCATTTTGATAATTGTTTTTTTTTCATTAATAATAAAGAGTATCTCATAAGGGGACTGACATTAGTGTCCTTATAGGTGTATGTGTTCGAGAAACGTTTAGTTCGTGTTTCAAAATTTTTGTTGGCACAAAGGTGAAGTATATTTCTTTCTATAATCTTGATAGATATGAAGATGCTCGGAAGAGACTGAAATTGCCAGTTAGCAATATTATATGGTATATTTTTCCCGATGACAATCGCCACCCCTTGTTGTGTGTCGTTTCGAATGATGTTAAAGCAGTCAATAAAAACTATATGCCTGCTGTTTAATTGTGTTTCTTGTAAGGATGCAATTTGACTGTTGCTAGCCAGAAGAATTTGTTGCAGTTCTATTCTTGGGCTATGCTCTATTAAGGACGAAATGTTGAATATTAGAATTAAAGTCATTATATGTGGGTGGTCATGATTTGATTGACGAGCTCAAGATACGCCAGTCTCTTCTGCATTACTGTGTTGAAACTGTTCAGGTTGGACATAAAGTCCTCTATTTTCAACAGGAGGACATTCATTTCCACCCCGAAGAGTTCTTTGGATAAACCAAGAAATTGGTTGAGTATATTGCCCTTCGCGGGAAGATTATTGGAACTCGCGGAGGGAGTATCCTTCATTTGGTGGAAGTGACTCGCGTAAGAAACTTTCGATGAGGTAAGGTTCCTCCATGAGTTCGGAATTACGAACTCCTTCCTACTTTCTCTCCTTGACCTGGCCTCCTGGAAGATCAGCTTCCTCTTGTTCTCATATTGTTTGAAGGATTCGCAACCTCTGTAGTTGGCCGGGTGGTTTTGCCCGCAATTAACGCACGTTGCCATGGACGCTTCGTCTTTGAGAATTGGGCATTGCCCGGGTTCGTGCCGCTGGACGCACTTAACACAATTGTAATTGTTTGCACAATTTTTGGCAAGATGGCCGAACAGTTGGCAATGCCTGCACTGCAGTGCCCCTTTGTTGCCCTTGGGTTTCTCCCAGGTGACTTGGGTGTTGAATAGGAATTTAATTTTGGAGATCTCCTCGGCTGAGGGGCCCGGAAGGAGTCTGACTAAGAATAGATTGTATGTTATTTTCTGAGCCCGAGAGCGGATGGTGGAAAATCTTGAGACTTTGTCGACAATGGATGAAATCGATTTCAGTTCTTCGAGTATTTCATCCTCTAAGAAGTCTGCCGTCAGTCCCCTTAGGATGAGATTTGTAGTTTTATCCTCTTTTGGCGTAAAAGAGTACGCTTTGACATTTTCGTTGTTTTTAAGCAGATCCATCAGCTGTTAATGAACCGCCCCGTCGCTCACGTATAATTTACTACGCCCACCACGATTCACAATTTTAAAGTTAATATCTTTTGATTTTAAATCTAAAGTAAGTTTTAATTATGGGGGGACAGAACTTAACCTTAGACAGTTTCCGCTGGTGTTCCTCGTTGGTGTTGTGGTCGGGATTGTTCGGTGTCTTCTTGTTGGCGTCATCTGCACTGCTGCTGCTCTGCTTCGGCTTAATGCTGGGAAGTGCTGTGGTGTTGTCAGACTCGGTAGTTGATGGAGGATTCGAGCTCCGAATGGTCAGGTCTTGGAGAATTGAGAATTGATTTGTGGAACTATGGGATGTGGTATCCATTTCTGTAACAGGGTGAGTTAAGGCAGCCCTGTGTCTTTTGCTGGATATTTGCCACTGTTCGTTGTTTGAAGAAGCCTCAGATGTGGAGGCTCTGGGTGAATGCGCCTTTTGAGGCGGTTGCGAAGAAGCAATTACATCAGCACCACTGAGTCACGTGGTGAGATCGTCGTCCATTCGTCGCAGGTTCTTCGTTTGCTGCAATTTAATTAATTGTTGCGCAGCTTCCAGCCTTTGTTTGCTGCGCCGAGGTGTTAGTGAAGATGTTAATTTGTTGTGTCTCACCCTTTCTTTTGCCTTAATCCGGCTGCATGTTGGGGTTATGTGCGGTGCGGAATGGCGTGATGACAGAGTGTCCAGGTGGGCCACTCTGAGTTTTCCTGATAAATCCTGTTTATAGTCGCTGGTGTGACGTTTGGTTTTGAAAAAAAACCTTTATATAATGCACGTGGCAAATGTACGAGGATGGCGGTCCGCCGCTTCCAAATCCAGTGTAATCGGTGACAAAATATCCTTACTTTTCGTTTTGACAACGAATTTCCAAATACGAAAGAAAGATGAATATTGAAACTGTAATGGTGGTGGTGCTAAGGGGGAGGGACCTAGGACTGTTGTATCTACAAGAGATGGGGAAAATATTTGGTGGAAGAAGGACCGGGTTGGGGTGGAGGACTGGAACGGAAAACGGGATAATTTGGCAACTGAAGTGCGTTTGCATGCCTTGCTGGTCTCAGCTTAAGCTCGTCGGATAAGGGTGGATTCTTGTACCCGAGAACCCAAGAAAGTCACCACTACACAAAGATATTGCATGCGTTTAGATAATAGGATTAAAGAAATAAGAAAAAAAAGAGTTAAAACGAGAGCAGTGACATCATAATCAGATGTTCTAAGGAGGCCTTACATTACCACGGGAGGAATAGTTGGTTGTCCTCTAAGCGGGTCCATACCCACCCTTCCTTGTGCCAGAAACCGCTGAAATTTTGTCTGACACCCTAGCGAAAGCCCTATGCTTTCACTATCCTGGACCACAAAGCGCTTCCATCGAAATGAGACACGAAATTTAATTTAGGTTAACATTACTACATTTATTGCATGCATTTTGAAATTAAATTTAAGTATGCACATCCCATGAGCAAAAACAACATGATTTAAAGGAAAAATAATTCATACATTTGGTTGTTTTTACGTTACTTTAATAAAGGTACGAGTATAATATACTAACTAGATAATAATTATTTTTAAAGGTATTTATTTATAACTATAATCCGTTAATCGAAAAAAAGATAAACAAAGTAGCATAAAAGGTAAGTACGCTGTTTGGTCGTAACGCTAGAATAGACTTCTTACTTCTGCGTTGTAAGAATAAAAGAAATGCGTTAGAAAAAATCAACTATGTACCAACAAAAAAAACCCTAGGTGAATGGTATAATGCAAAACAAAAAAGGCGAAAAAAAAACTTACTCTGGCATCCACGTCGTCAGGCCTGTCGATGAGGAGTCCGATTGCGGTAGCTGTAAATTATTTGAAAGGGGGAGAAATACTTCCCACCCACTCCAACGCCCACACACCCACGGTTAATACCAACAAAACTGTCTCTTAAGGTTTCCTTAATATACCAAACGGTGCACCTTCACTGATATACTATTACATATATTATGTAGACATATTTTTTTCTTTTTGAGTTAAGATTTTAATTTTATTGACCCTGTTCGGCTCAGAACTAATTTCCAGAAAAGAAAACTGGAATGGACTTCAGTATATGCTTGGACAAAAAGGTGTTGTCGAAAATCAAGGCAATGGCTATAAACGGCAAAGAAAATCCACTGAATTTTACCACGTTATAAAAGTAAGTGATTTTATTTATTCCACTCTTTGATATTTGTTTTTTCTCCAGTTTGACACTGTTATCTTTCGTAGGATGTGTCCGATGGTTAGTGCCATGGTGACGTCATAGTCTCCAACATTCTCCCCCGCCCGGGAGCGCTCCTTGTCCGGTAAACATGGAATTATTCCTTCTGGTCTGGTTTGTTTCGTGCTGGTTTCTATTTGCTTGAATTCCCTTAAGTCCACCTATTTGACGGCTGGCAACTCTCATGATCGGTACATGAAAAGAGATTCAGATTATTAAATATTCTTGTTGACATAATGAAACTACATTGCCCAAACCCAGACATAAACAGAAGACACACAAACCACAACAAAGAGAAAAAAGAACAACAGCAATAATTAGCTCTTCTGCGTTTCTACGCACGACCCCGTTTCTCTTATGTTTCTTCCTACCGCTGTGGCCGTTCGAAATTCGATGTTGTTTGTTTACATCGAAGCGACGATCTATCCAGTGGCAACTGCACCGGTAATAATTGTTGATGGTTAAAGTAAGAATGGACATGAATTAGCGTCGAGAGACATACGGTGCATACATACATTTCATTGTATCTAAGAGTGCTGGTGATCGATTTGATTTTTTTTGAAGTTGTTATTGTTTTTTTTTTTTTTTTTTTTGTTTTGGTTTTTTCGATTGACATGTGGGTGTGTGTGTGTATTTCTGTTATGCGAATTTTGTTCGACGAATTGAATGGACTGTATGTGGTTGTTGAGTAATTATTTGAGTCGTTTTACAGAAAACGGATTGTTATGATGGGTGAGTGTTGCCGTGGTGTGCTACTTGTTGAAGTCTGAGTCGTATGTAAATTGGTACGAATGTAGTACGGCCAATTGGTATCAATTAGTTTGCATGCAATTTGGTGCGATTGAATTAGTATTGTATGGTTGTTTATGTTGATTGAATGAATTATGAATTGTTGGTATATATTTTTTTGTAGAATTGATATATGTATATATGATGATAATTTGAATATGATGAATGAATGGTGCCTAGCTTATTGACTGATGCTGGTAGGTTCGTTGGTTGGTAGTGGACATAGTTTCGTAATGGGTCGACGGAATTCACCCTGTGATGTTTTCACCTTTGCTACCCTGGTAAGCTGGTCTGATCCGCGATATGTTTCCGTTATCCGACCGAGACTCCATCTGGCTGGAGGAAGTCGTTCGTCCTTGATCAGTACAAGATCATCAACCTTCAGCTGCGGACATTGCTTCAACCATTTTGGGCGTTGTTGTAGCCGAGCTAAGTATTCACCCTGCCATTGTTTCCAGAAAATTTGTAGGTGTACTTGGAGATTTTTCCACCGATCTTGATAAGACTGGTTTCCGATTGTCAGATCAGGCTCAGGAACAGTGAAAAGTGTCTCTCCTATTAGAAAATGTGCTGGCGTCAGCGCTTGGAAATCTTCCGGGCTTTCTGATAAGGGGCACAGGGGCCTTGAATTCAAGCACGCTTCGATCTGCGTCAAAAGTGTGACCAGTTCCTCAAAGGTTAGTGACCCATTACCGGCGATCCTTCTGAGATGGTATTTGACGCTTTTAACTCCGGCTTCCCACAATCCTCCAAAGTGGGGAGAAGCGGGTGGAATGAAGTTCCACTTGCTTCCCTGTGCGGATAACACCTCAGCGACCTCCTTCCAGTCATGGACTCCTGCTTCTAAAAGGCGACCTAATTCAGCTTCTGCTCTGACGAAATTGGTCCCACAATCGCTGTAGACTTGGCTGCATACTCCTCTCCTTGCTGCAAATCGCCGAAATGCCGCTATGAATGCCTGCGTCGTCAAATCGCTGACCGCTTCCAGATGGATCGCCTTAGTGGCTAGGCAAACAAAGATACAAATGTAGCCTTTGTAGCATTTGGCACCGCGTCCTTTCCAGGCTTTGATGGTAAGCGGTCCAGCGTAATCGACTCCGACATGAGTGAACGGCCTTGACCTCGTCACTCTCGGAGATGGGAGTTCGCCCATTAGCTGCTGAGCTGCCTTGCTCCGAAACCTGTAGCAAATTGTGCACCTGTGCAGGTGCTTCTTTACCGAACGTTTCATGTTGCTTATCCAGTATTTGATGCGAAGATAGCAGATCATCAGTTGAATCCCAGCATGGAGAGTTCTCTCGTGGGCATCCCGTATGACGATCTCTGTGATAGTATGTCCGGATAGTAAAATAATGGGGTGCTGTTGATCGTAAGGAATATCTGAGTGCCTTAGTCTTCCTGCAAAATGGTCGTGTCAATTACTTCGTCCCAGGATAATTTTCGGATCCATAATTGCTGCATGAAGCATTTCGCCTGAAGGACACAAGGAGATATCCAACATTGGGTCATACAACCGAGCAATCGTCGACAATATGAATCGTTTTGTTGGCTGGGGGTTAATCGGAGGAGTGAATCTAAAGCAGAACTGGTCTTCGACTGGTAGCCATTGAATGCCTAAGGTCTTGACTTGGTTCGAACCCTCCAATGGCACTGCGAACGCGGATTGACGATCTTCGCTGGGTATTCCTTTCAGAAGCTCTGTGCTGTTCGACGTCCACTTACGTAACTTAAACCCGGCTTCCAGTAATACCCTTTTAACCTCGTTACTTTTCTCTTCAGCTTCCTGGATTGTGTCTGCACCTGAAAACAGATCGTCTACGTACATCTCATCCTGGATCATCTTTGCCGCTCTGGGATACATCGGTTCGGCCCGCTTGGCTACCTCCATCAGGGTTCGTATGGCGAGATACGGGGCTGCCGCTGTTCCGAACGTGACTGTCTTGAGTCGAAAGACCTTGAGCTGATCTGAAGGATCTTTACGCCAAAGTATTAATTGGTAATTTGAATCCTCCAATGTCACCCAAATCTGCCGATACATTTTCTCAATGTCCGCTGAGAACGTAAACCGATAAAATCTCCATCCTAGAATGACATCAATGACGTTTTGTTGTAAGGACGGTCCTGTCATCAAGTGATCATTTAGAGAGCTCCCGTCTGCGGTTCGGAAGGACGCGTCAAAAACAACTCTTAGCTTAGTGGTGGAGCTACCTTCCTTAATCACGGCGTGATGAGGTAAGATATAGTGACTAGCAACCGGAGATTCAACTTCAACCATATGATCCAATTTCAGATATTCGTCCAGACATGCCGTATATTGGTTGCGTAGTTGAACATTTGCTGCGAGTCGGTTCTCCAGACTTCTAAACCGCTGAATGGCGCCCTCATATGACCTTCCCAAGACTGGATGTACGTTACTTTTGAATGAAAGAGCTACCTGGTAATGACCATCGGCCAACTGCTTGACCCTCCCCCGGTAATGTTCTTCACATTCAACATCCTCAATGGTTTCTATAGCCTTGAATGGGGCCTCTTCCATTTCCCAGAAGTTGCGAAGTTGTTCGTCGATATTACCGGTCGAAAGAAAGCTGTGAATGGGCCTGGGCTCAAGTGGTGCCTTCCCGAACAAAATCCACCCTAATTTTGTGTTCTGAGCAATGGGCAAAGTTTTGTCCTGCGAACGAACTAAATCAGGAAGCAAAACGTCAGCTAGAACATCACTGCCTAATAAGATGTCGACTTGGGCAGGCTTGTAAAATGCTGGATCCGCTAAGAGCAAGTCGTCGAGGTGCTTCCAGTCACTAACTAGGAGCTTACGGGCCGGGATATGGCCAGACAGCGACTTGTAAATGAAAGCCTGAACAGCTGTTTCGAAGTCAGTGTGTCGAGATGCGACGACGACGTCGACCACCCTTTTGCATGTGCCACTGCTGACCATACCTAACCCAGAAACCTCGACATGAGTGCGTCTCGGCCTCAAGCGCAAAAGTTGAACAGCTGACTCGGTGATAAATGTTGCCTCTGAACCCGAATCCAAAAGGGCTCGCAACGTGAACGTTTCTCCTGTAGCTGACCTCACTTTAACAATCGCTGTCGCCAGCAAAACCTGCGTCGGTGTTTGCGAAATTGCATGCAGTGAATTGACGGTGGAATTTACTTGACTTGCATTGGCTGGCTGAAAATTTGGAGCGTCTGCATTTATGCCGGAGTTAATAAAAGTTTGACGTTTTTGTTGAGCACCTTGTGCTGCTAAGGAAGCGTTTGACGTGGAAGGTCCTGGTGATTGGTTGATTGAAGTAGTTGATTGCTGAGGTGATAGATGTTGTTGAGGCTGAAAGGTGCTTGTTGCTACATGTAACAGAGTGTGATGGGGTTGTTGGCAATAGTAGCATCTATAACTACTAGGACACTGCTCTGAATTATGGTTGTATGCTAAACAGTTGGAACAGGAGCCTATCCTATCAACCATTTTCCAACGATCGGCAGTACTCATTTTTAAAAATCGTTTGCATTTGCGAATAGCATGTTGTCCCTTGTTGCAAATTTGACAAGAGAGCCTTGAATTATTAGCCTGCGAGTGAAAACTGCTTCTATGAAGTGTTTGTTTTGGCGGCTCAGTTGTAGACTTGGCTTGTTGGGAACTAATCGCCTCCAAGGTTCGAAAACGCATTTCTAAAAACTGAAAATTCGGAAAAGGTCGGCAAATCCTTTGGATTCTGCTTAGCGCCTAAACGCTCCTCCCAAAGTTGTTGCGTTTTACTTGGTAGTTTTTGAAGCAACACAAAAACTAAAATTACATCCCACTCGTCTACCGGAACATTCAAATTTTTTAAACTATGAAGCACTTCTGTGGTGGTGTCTAATAGCTGTTTAATTGATTCTGCTCGTTCTTGATTTATAGGAACCTGATTGAATAAACACTTGAGCTGCGTGTTTACCAAAACTCGTGGGTGATCATACCTATCAGTAAGGATCGTCCAGGCCTTGATGTAGTTGCCGTTATCTATACTAAGGTGAGCTAAGAGTTTCTGAGATTCTCCTAACACACTTGATTTTAAGTAATGCAACTTTTGAATTTCAGAAAGCGCACTATTATTATGGATAAGAGAGACGAATAAGTCGTGAAATGACCTCCACGTTTCATATGTGCCGGAAAAAATTGGCAAATTGATTTTTGGCAGCTTGATGTCCACTTTGGAAGAGTGAGCATGACTTTCGCCTGATGCATCTGCTTTTATATCCTTTTTGTCACTTTCTTTTAATTTTTCTGCTGCATCGAGCATTTCTCCACGGTAAACTACATACAATTCACAAATTCTTTCATAAATTTCTTCAGCCTTTTCGTAGGTTTCTGCATCCTCCTCTTCGATGGACGTTAGAAGTTTCTGATGAAATGTTTTAGCTGTGGTCAAATCCTGTTCTAGCAATGCTAAGCGCCCCGCAAGATAATTGGCTGTTCTACGGGCTTGACTGGTAGTTTTGCTAAAATTGACCTGATCTTTAAATATTTTTTTCTCTAACCTTGCTAAGGCTTTCTGTTCCATTTTTTATTTGAATTTATTACTTTTTTATTTGAATTTTTTATTGTTATTTAAATATAGTTTTAAACAAACGATTAAAGTAAGAAAATTGCACTTACTTGGTATATATCTTTGTCGCCGCGTCGCAAGTTGACTTTGATTTGACCTCTAGACTTCGTTGACTTGTTGCACACACACACCACACAAACTCCTGCAATTTTGGGATTTTGCTGCTTGGTATTTTGTTGAAAATTATTAAAATCCTTGCACTGTTGACTTCCTTGGCTTGGAAGGACCAAGATGTTCGGCTCAGAACTAATTTCCAGAAAAGAAAACTGGAATGGACTTCAGTATATGCTTGGACAAAAAGGTGTTGTCGAAAATCAAGGCAATGGCTATAAACGGCAAAGAAAATCCACTGAATTTTACCACGTTATAAAAGTAAGTGATTTTATTTATTCCACTCAGTTTGACACTGTTATCTTTCGTAGGATGTGTCCGATGGTTAGTGCCATGGTGACGTCATAGTCTCCAACAGACCCTCTTGGTCTATGTTATATATTTTACGTTTTCTTAATTCCCTCTTTTCTTATACTATCATTAATTCAATTTTTAAATATAGCTCTATGGGGATGTGAGAAATAAAAAAAAGAAAAAAAGATTGGAGATTCTTTTTGACAAACTAAACAGAACACACATAAAAAACAAACTGCACTATCTGCTGCTGCGTCCCTCGATCTCAAGTGGTTGCTTTTGGGTGCTGCTCGGTGGGGTATATTCCAGACAGGTTGTTCCGTGAATATCGCTATCACTCCTTCGACTGGTGGCAGTACGGATTAGGTGACTTAGCTTTCGTCAGTTGAGGACAGAGGGGCATTCAACGTTTGGATTTCACTGATGCGAGAAGTGGAGTGCGGGGCTATCGTTTCGTCGTTGATACGCCGGCCGACTGGCAGTGCAGCTGTAGGTACGTGGAAAAACCCGCGTCTAACCAGCAAGAAGGCAAAATTGTATTTTGGGCACTGATCACAGGTAGATAGCGATTATTGCCGTGAGTTTTTGAGCACTTTGATCGTCAGATCGAATCGAGTCTAACTTAGCAGTTATGAAAACGGGTAATTTAAAGGTACGGAACTCAGGGAGATGTCGATTGTTGCGTGAATCGTTCGAGCACTTCACTTTTCCCGTGTTATTAACAACAATTAACTTTTTTTTTCGTATTAGAAATTTTTTTTTTTATTTTTAAATTTAAATGTTAGATTTATGTTATCCAATGGTTTTTGGTACTACACGAGGAAAACTCGCCGCGAAGATCGTTGGCCAGAGATTTTTCACACCCGCACGCTTGGTGTTGAAGCACTCTCGCTTCCAGCTAAGAACTGACGAACGCTTTCTTTTCAGCCGCTTAAATTTGTCAAATGCCGTTTCCTCACCTCCGACTCTTTCGCGTGTTTAGCCCGTTTCCCAACTAGCTGCATTTACATACGGCTGAATGGTTGGTGCATACGAGGGATTAGTGCTCTCTCCTGATCTACCACCCCGTACCCTGTCGGATGATTATCCCGCTGAAGTGTCAACAAACAAATACTCGCCTTATCCAGTTACGGGTTTGTAACGCGACCAGTTGCCAAAAAAATTATTTAGCTTTTCTGCGAGGTAGTTTGAATCGACTATGGTTAGTGTATGTATGTAGGTACTTTTAATTATTTCGTGTACAATTGATTTGGAGTGTGTACTTGTCAGCTTCACTTTGGACATTGGGGTGGGGGATACCAAATGTTCGCCGAACTTGGCCATTACAAAACTTAACTTATTTACAACTTTTACGGGGTAAAAAATATACTTTATGGACACAGAACAATTAAACGTTCATCTCCGTTTCGTATCTCGTGTCGACTTCCGTTCGCGAACGGACCTTATGTGAACTTTGACAGAGAGGCAAGTCAACGTGTTCAAATAACTAGTCGTAAGTTAACTTGCAGTCGACTTGCGTTGCCTTGTGAATTGAATGCGCCCATTGTTTTGTTTTAGGTTTACATAAGGCATTTTTCTTTTTTAGCTCCGAGCGGGGCACTGAGCTGTCAAAAAAAGAACTGTGTTACTTTTTTGTTAGCTCTGAGCGCTCGGAGCACAAGATTTGCATTTCTTTTTTATCTCCGAGCTAGCTCAGGGCTCGCTCGATGAGCTCGATTAAAAATGACCGAGCACATCGAGCGAAAAGCTGAGCGCGGCTGACTTCATTCATTTTTTGTGAACGATAGCAAAAAAAACAAAATTCAAAAATCGAAACAACGGAAATGGCGGACGAATCTGGTTGCTCTCCCAGTGAAGATAAAGAAATAAATAAGTTTTGAGCAGAATAATATAATTATTTTTGATATTTTTTATGCAGCGGTGAAGTGAAGAAAAAAAAATTATCTAATAACAGTTCAGTGCTCAATTCTGTTTCTTAATTTCTCAGGGTACGTTCAGCTCGGAGCGAGCTCTATTCGCTCGGGCCCCGCTCTGTTCCCCGCTCGGGGCTAAAAAAGAAAAACGCCTATAGAAGGTTTCCAGCGTCAAAAAGCCATTTAGTATTTTTTGAATTGAAGGAAAGACTACAATTCGCTTGGGCTTACTGTTGGATACCCTTTTCTGGTTTCTATCCCCCAAAAAGTGGGGGTGGCAAAAAACTTACCATAGTTGAATTAATAAAAAGGATATTATCTACTTACTGTTTCTTAGGGTCTTGTTACGGATTTTATCAAAAAACTATGTTTTTGTAACAACAACATCTTTGTATAGAAGATTGGGCTTTCAATTCCATTGGTTTCTTCGTTTCTTTTTATAGTGGCGTGTCAGGTTCGATTATAAAAATCCTAACACTTGGATGAAGCAATCTCTCACTTAAAAATGTTCTATTTTTACAAAATGGCGATATTCTTCATTTTCTTTAACGATGAGGTTCTGATCTAGAGGATCATAGCCCTTCCACTTGACTGCATTCCTACTGGTCCGCCTGTGGGGATCACCGGTTTGACTTCCTACTGGTGTTTTTGCGTTTGTGCGATTCAGGAGTTTCAAGGCTTGACTCTCTTTCGCGATTGTATAGAAACGTTGAGTGATATTGCTTTTTTGGCGGAGTTTGTAGGATCTCTCCTTTAAAACCCGGTAAATACCTTTTCCCTTCATGCAAATGATTGGGTCAACGAACAGGCAGTATACCTAGGTTATTTGTCTTTTTCCGACTAATTTCCCTCCAAAACGAAATGGAGATACATAATTATAACCAACTCTTTAGAAAAATCATTTTCTGAATTATTCATATTATCCAGTAGCTTAATATTATTATCGGCGCCACAACTCGTGTCTGCCTCACTAACTAAAGAAAGTATTAAAAAACTAAAATCGAAAAATAATTTACGCACCTGTAACTTTCTGCTCAAGCTTAATATCTTGCTTGAATTTCTTAAGAACACACAAAAAAGCAAATAAATAGCTGTGCATTTATTTTAAACTTTGAAGTTTTTGTTTTTTTTAAACTTTACAGTTTTTCCTTTCGTTCAATATACTCATACCTTCTCAGGTGTAGGTATCTGATGGCTGGGGAGGCTTTTAAATTGTGTAGTTCCCCCTACCCACGTGACATCAATTTCAGCACCTGTTCGCCTGATTGATGTTATAGCATAAAATTAGGTAAAGATAGATTTATTACAATTTTTCGAAAACTTATTTGTAGCTGTAAATTGTATTGAATACATCTAGATCAACTAACCCCAAACACGTGTACAGACGAATGATAAACCTTATGGATTCTATGGATTAGAGAGCTTTCCAACATGTTTTCGCTCCTATCACGTTTCGTACATATCACTTGTTTTGTACATACACCCACATCCTTATCCTTACACCGCCGTTAGCAAGCGATTCAAATTCGACCTGCTGCGAACAACTTGAGTTCGTCAACTGTGCAGCCGATTTGTGGCTTCGAATCGAAGTGATGTTAAACAAAGGCTTTGGGGGCAATTAATTGAATAGAAAAGGAAACCTCCGCCCAATCAGCTGCTTTCACTCTCACTAAAGCTTTCTCTCAGTCATCGTTGCTCTCCTCGAATCAGCTGCAGTTAATAGAGCGGAAGTATTGAGGGAGGGGAAGATATCCTATTTCGAATTCATATTCCCATTGATAGGTAGCATACTGGCAAACAAAGCGGCACCGATGAGATGCTGATGGGAATGGCTTGAGCGCAAGTCCCTAAAAATTTCTTTGGCATTTGCTGGCCTGCTATGGTATTTATATTTCTAGCTATTTATGCTCTCTAGGTTGTGTTTTTTGGGGTTTTCTTTATTATTTATGTATAGAGTCCCAAAAGCTCTCATCCTCATCAAACAATGTACACCGATACCAACGAAACTGCGAGAAAAATGATAATCCACCGAGAGAATGAGAGAAAAACTCATAAAAGCGAAAGCAAAGCAGTAGATAACCTTGCGGCTTTAGAGATGTAGGTTGATGGGCTTCTCGTGTAAAGTCCTTTTGTCTGTTGGCCATTGTATAGTGCTGGAGAGCGTTTCGGTACAGCCATTCTGTTCGCATCCAGAAACAGGTGCCAATGTAACATTTGTCGAAAAGTCAATGATTTCAATCAAAAAGGAAAGTTGTGTCTATTTTTCTCTTTTCTACTTCGTGGCTGCCGCCGCCGCCGCCGATTTTCTATTCATGCTGGACATACAATGAAGTGTTAGTGTTCATCCTGTATCAAATAATCAAATCTAGATTTTGTGGTTGTCCTAAATCTACTCCTACTTGCCAAAACATGGTGTGAAAGTGGAGAAAATTAAAATTTTAAAGTTCAATGTAACGCTGTTTTGTCGTTATTCGTATTGTTGTGAATGAAAGTGTTTTTAGGAGTTTGATCCTTAAAGAAACGGAAAGATTATTCTTCAGTTAAAAGGTATTTATAAAACGCGTTTATGATGTGAAAATGTATATGCGTGCATACCTCTCAATAGGTCTCCATGTTCCCCACACACTTTGAATGAATGAACCCCCCAGAACGTCCGTTGTTGAGACTACTGCTGAGACTACGAGTATCCTATTCTATCTTGTCTTGACATAAAAAAAGGAGCTCTGCTCTTTTGCAGAAGTATTATCCTACGTGGGATTGGCAAAAGAGGTAAATAACATATTTGACATTTCACCGTGTAGATATAGGTGAAATAATAATTTATTACGAAAATCGATACATAGCACCTCTGACCTCGACAAAAGGAGTAGGTAGGTATAGGTACCCAATAGCATCAACAACACGCAATGGCTAGGCATAGGGAAAGGACTACGATTAGGACGATGACGACGAATAAATTTGATTTGCTACCAGAGGGAAATTCCAGGACATTTTTATTTTTGGTTCGCATGGTTCAGTTGCTGCCGTTATCGGTTTACGTATTTGATGGGAATGGGAGTTGATTTGTACATACCATAGTGTTGTCTTATAGAGTTACAAGGATAATTTATTTCCTTGCTTCATGAAGTCTGACGGGCTTTATTCTATTTTTTTTTAACGCTCTGCTGACTCCATTGTTGTGTGTTTCCTTTTAGTGGGGAAACAAAAATTCGTTGTTCGTTGGTGTTTCGAAAATGAAATTCCAGCAAAATGTACCAAAACCAATTTTATTTCTACAGAGATGGGTGAAGCACCTTTCGGAATTACCCCAGCACTTTGGCACTTTTTTTTATTTTTCCAATTTTACAAATTGATACCAAAATAAACACTTAGGAAGCCGTTAAGTGAACGTTGATGAAAGTCAGCATTTGATTTGGGAATAGTTTATTGGTATTGCCCGAGAGTGTGCGGAGGAAAGGAAATCCTTTTTGGCATGCCACCATGCATTTTAATCAGTATAGTCTCGAGAGGTTCATTGTTTTCTTTTCTTTTTTGTTCATTTGCATGTGTTCTGTGTTCTGTGTTTTGTTGTTATCAGGAACAGACAAATGAAAATCAACGGAAATATAGGCGGATGAAAGGATGTCTGCTTGTACCCCTTTAAATCCAGACAATTGAGCTGGATTAACTAGAAATGCAAATTGTTGCTTTATAAAATTTTTGACGAAAAGGAGGAGTGATATCAAAAAAGGCAATTTTGTAGAAGCGAAAGGCAAATGATTCTTCCTCTTGCCAAGGATGAATAAATAAAACAATTTGTTGTCCAACGAAATGAAAAAAGGAAGTTCCTTCGCTTGGAACAGAAATTTTATTTAACTGTCTGTATTACTGTTTGTGTGACAGTTTGATTAAACGGGGATGATAAGCTTGGTTACTGTATTGCGTAAATTAAATAGTGCTTGACTGTTTTAAATTGCAGATCCGTTTGTATTCTTTAGTCCCTTCCCCTCGCCCTAAATACTATTTTTTCTTCTTTCCAAAAAGCAAATTATATCTCACAAATTATGCTGTATGAACAAATATCTGCATCTATCTACATCAACATAAATTTGTCTAAGAAATAATACACTCATAGATCTCTTGCATATAAATCATAATTTAAATCTTTTTAAATTACGACCATTAATTGTGTAATAAAAAGTCATCACCTTAAAATTTAACAGCTTTAAGTGTGGAATCATTTTTCTTTATTAAACTTCCTTTTCGATTTCCGGTCTTTTCAAAGCAGAAAATTAACTTTTTATTCCAATAGACTCGCATTCCAGTTGTCATTGAAAATGTTTGGTTCCTTCTTCAATACAAAAAATCAGTTGGTATATATCTATTTTTTTCTTTGCTTTGAATTGCATCCACTTTTATTCAGTTCTAATTAATAAATCACTAGCTAATGCCCGGCATGCGTAAGTAAGCCATCGTATGGTGGCCGAAAGTACTTGAACGAACAACGGCAAACAAACTCCAGAAGCTTCCACGTATTGCCGGTCTCGGTATAACAGGTGTTATGTGCACCTGCGGTAGCACTTGAAGTTATTATTGGGCTTTTACCTTTACGATTCTTCATTAGGAAGATGGCCGCTAGATGACCGTGAGGGTCAGCTGAAAATACTTAACTTAATCCTAAACTTGGACAAGTTTTACATCATCCCTGACTTCATGGTAAAGCAATACAGCTTTGGGAAGCTAGTTGAACTAGATATATTAGACCGTTCTATATGGGCTAAGGGTGTTCCAATACTAGACCCGAGAAGTCTGGTATGGTACACCAGAAGATCGAAAATGCAATCTGGAGTTGAAGCTGGTGTCTTTGGACAAAGCACCAAAGTCTCGATACCCATGGGAATGTGTCTCACAGTGTTGCAAGCAGAGGTCCATACCAAAGGCGCTAAGATACACATCTTTTCGGATAGTCAAGCAGCAACACAGTCACTATCGCCCAATACAATGGACTCATTGACTGTAAAAACTGCTACAAGGCCTTGCAAAATCTGTCAAAATACAACAAGGCCAAACTCGGATGATTGCCTGGCCAACAGAGTATTACGGGCAATGAATCTACAGACGAGGTTGAACCAGAACCGTATTGCAGAGTCAATAGGGCTGCTGCTTTAGGGCTTATTACAGAATGGAAACAACAGCTTCGCCTTAAACATTGGGAAAATGTCCCTGGTTTAAGATAATCCAAACGACTAATTAGTCCCTAATCCTATAAGGACATCCTTAAGTTAAATAAGGGCAATATTAGAAAGCTGGTGGGCTTTCTATATGGGCTAAGGCACCTTTGACACAAAAGGTCTTTCAGTGCGCAGTGTCAGCAAACAAGGTTTTAAATTAAAAAAAAGAAAAAAAAAGGATACATAGGTATACAAAGCAGGCATGTACAAAATAAATAAAAGACATATTTTAAAGTGATCATAATTCCTGAAACGGATGTGCTATGAACAAGAACTAAAATTAATCTCAGAAAGAAACCCTTTATATAGTGAAATATCTGCTGGGTCAGCAGTTTGATTGAAGATCATTTATTTCATCTTTATTACTTCTGATTCAAGACATAGTAGTTTATTAGTTTTCGACGCAAGAAAGAAGATCTTGCTATTATGATAGTTGATTAGTGCCATTATTTATGTCCTGTATCAGATTACATTTTATATCTTTGTTTATGAAGACTTTGTCTTCAGTGGATTAATGTGGGGGTTGTTACATTTTATTTAATAAAATTTCTAAGAAGACTTTGTCTTCAGTTGATTTATAATTCAATGTGTGGGATTTGTTGGAATGTAGGTTAGGTTAGGTTAAGTTGTAGTGGCAGTCGGCCGAGACCGACACACTTAGGCCAGTGACAGGCCCATTGTGATACCACACGGATGTATCATGCTCCTACTCGTTGAACCAGTTGGAGCTTCTGATGAAGCTTGACAGACTTTTTATGTCGGTGTTAATGAGATCGTTAAGATCATTGTAAAAGAAGTATCCTAAATGGAGTTTACGTCTTTGAGAAAGAGCAGGGCACGTGCAGAGAAGGTGGAGAACTGTCTCCTCCTCCTCCTCGTCCATACAGCTTCTGCAGAAGTCATTTGCGTGGACGCCAAGCCTTGTTGCATGTCTTCCTATGAGACAGTGTCCGGTGATCACACCAATTATAGCACCAATGTGAAGTCTGTTTAGAGAAATCAAACACTTAGAGCGTTTCAGATCCAGCTTTGGCCAAATCTGCTTTGTCGCTAGACAAGTGTTGCCACTTGTCCACCTAAGGTTACAGTTCTCAATGGTCTGTCTCATAAACATGAGTTTGCATGTACCGATTGGGATGCCTAGTTAACCCTTATCAGGTAAAAGGGGCAGTGTGGTTCCTTTTCTGGCGAGTTCATCCGCCCTACAGTTCCCTGGAATGTCTGTATGTCCTGGCACCCAGCATAGGTGGATGTTAAAATGCTTCGCCATCTCCACTAGAGATGATCGACAGTCACGGACTACGATAGAGTTTGTGGACCCAGAATCCAGAGATTTTAATGAAGCTTGACTATCTGAGAAGATCCAGATATCCGTAACGGATATCACGTTCTTCTTCAGCCACGACAGGACTTCTTTAATAGCCAAGATTTCTGCCTGGAACACACTGCAGTGATCAGGGAGTCGAAAGGAGAGGCTGAGATTCAGCCTGTCAGAGAACACACCACCTCCTACCCCCTCGTCGGTTTTGGATCCATCGGTATAAAAATGGGTCGATTTATTTTCGACGGGTGGCCCTTCCCAGAATGTTCTGGGAGGGATCTTGACCTTGATGTTTTTGTCAAAAAGGGTCTGAGGGGTGATGTAGTCTATGTTACTGGGGAGGATTCTAAATTTTTTCAGAATGGATGCGTGGCCGATTTCTTTCTCGGACCATTGGAACGTTGTTTTGAGGCGGATAGCCGCACTAGCAGCCACTTGCTTGCTAAAGATGTCCAGGGGTGTCAGGTGAAACAGAATGTCCATTGCAGCAGAGGGTGTAGTGCGCAGTGCACCACTCATGCAGAGACAAGCTGTACGTTGGACTTTGCCTAGCTTATCGCGATGTATCGCTTTATCAAGGGCAGTCCACCAAACAACCACCCCGTACATAAGTATCGGTCTAATTACCGAGATGTATAGCCAGTTGGTAATGCGGGGTTGGAGCCCCCATTTGTTACCAATGGCTTTTTTGCAGGAGAAGAGTGCTGCTGTAGCCTTACGAACTCTTTCCTGAATGTTAGCTTTCCAGCTAAGCTTTCTATCCAGAATGAGACCCAAGTATTTTGCCTCGTCCGAAAAGACTAGACTTGTGCCCCTGATAGAGGGGGGATCAATGTATGGAACTTTATGTTTCCTAGTGAATAGAACAAGTTCGGTTTTGTGGGGGTTAACACCCAACCCACAACGATCTGCCCATGTAGTTAGCTTATTAAGAGCGTTTTGGAGAAGTTCTTTCAAGGTGTTTAGGTGCTTCCCTGAGGCGGCAATTGCAACGTCATCTGCATAGGCAATCACCCTGCAACCCTCCTTTTCTAGGCACATCAGCAGCTTGTTCACCACTAAGTTCCAAAGGAGGGGAGATAGGACTCCACCTTGTGGCGTACCTCTACTGACAGATCTTCTGGCCGATGTCATACCCAGTTTCGAGTTTATAATCCGACTTGTGAGAAGTAGATTAATAAGCTCACCAAGTGAGTCATCCACCTTTAAATCTGACAGTGCATTTGCGATCGCGGATGTATTGACGTTATTAAAAGCACCCTCAATATCCAGGAATGCAACCATAGTGTACTCCTTATGGTGAAGGGAGTATTCGATTGAGCGTACTAACGTATGTAAGGCTGTTTCAACAGATTTGCCTTTGCAATATGCATGTTGAGCCGTAGACAAAAGTCTTGTATCTATGTTAGTACGTAGATGGATATCAATCAACATTTCTTATGTTTTTAGAAGGAATGACGAAAGGCTTATGGGTCTGAGATCCTTAGGATTTACATGGGAACATTTACCGGCTTTGGGTATGAATACGACCTTTACTTCTCTCCATAACAGCGGAATGTATGCCATTTTTACACAGCTTTTCAGGATTATCTCAAGCAAAGGCGAGATGATATCCGAGGTGTTTTGAATTTCAGCTGGTATTATGCCATCTGGCCCCGCGGATTTGTATGGTTTGAAGCTGTGTATCGCCCAGAGCAGTTTGTCCCTAGTAATCAGACCTTTAAAGTTAGTCGTACGTGCAATTGACCTAGACAGGTTTATATTGCTAGTAACGTGGGAGCTACCTGGGAAATGTGTATCCAGTAGTAGATTGAGCGATTCTTTGCTGGAAGTGGTCCAGGAGCCGTCCGCCTTTTTTAAAAAGCTAGGCATACCTGGGTTGGTTGAGAGGATTTTTCTTAGCCTAGATGCCTCCGAAGATTCCTCTATTTTTCCACAGAAGAGTCTCCAAGACGAGCGTTTGGCTTTCCTCAGTTCCTTTTTGTAAGCATTGAGAGATGCTTTGTATGAAGCCCAGTCGGTTTCAGCTTTTGTGAACTTGACTTGGTTGAACAGTTTTCTACAACTGCTTCTTAGAGGTCTTAGTGCTGGGGTCCACCAAACCGGCTTCTTTTTGCCTCTAGGCCGTGTGAGCGGGCAGGCAGAAGTCAGAGCCTTATTGAGGGCCAAGGTGAGTACCCTGACCTTCTTATCTAGCTCTATGATGTTCCGGGGTGGACTAAGGAGTTCAGATTTCATTGAACTTTTCAGCACTTCTCTATACTTGAGCCAGTCAGTTTTCCTATAATTTCTAAAAAACTGGCTGGCTTGTTGGAATGCAACCGCACGCAATAATGCATGCAGTAACGCACATGAAACACATGTGCAGCGGGAAATTGCTATCACTCAGTATGCTTTTTGCCTGACCTAAATATCACCGAACGACCAAACAGACTAAAAGGCTAACTAATACAACAGTATTTCACAGCACAAATGCAGCGAGAATTGACATGCAGTAAGCATTGTGGCACGCAGTAATGCACGCAGTAATGCATGCAGTAACGCACATGAAACCAATGTGCAGCGGTAAATTGCTATCACTCAGTATGCTTTTTGCCTGACCTAAATATCACCGAACGACCAAACAGACTAAGATGTTAGATATTGGCATATAATTTTATGGCACTTAACACAAATTTAGCTGTTTTACTGCTGGAGGTGAAGTAAAATTTAAAATAGAGACAACCTGCAACAAGGTTTGACATGCACTAAGCAACATATCATTTTACATACAAAATCATCTTGCTGCACATCTGTTTCACCCATAAGTTGTATACTCTCCTGCATTGTTGTTGGTTTTTCGTTGTTGTAACCATCACAGTTCTGAAAACCTAATAATTTAATCTTTAATCAATAAGGACTCAGATCACAATCAACACAAATTTCTGGTGACCTACATAGATATGTTCATTTGTCTTAGTTTCCTATTTTAGAAAACTCGGTGACGAAATTCTCTTGTGGAGTAATATTTCTGTCCATTGCTTTGCCAACGAACTTAATGTAGATGACACTAATAGCAATTCTGTGTTGCACTACAATGTGCTCAGCAGTCGAAATTGCTAATACTACTTAGTTCAATGTATATGTTATTGTTATTAAATTACTAAAGGTCATTAAATGAAACCTCATCATACACGGCAATTTAAGGTAATTATATGCGACATAAGAAACGTTAGTATTATCCTCTCATATCTAATGACAGCAAGCCGAATTGCTACAATATGAATGAATGGGAAAATTAAGACGAGGAGCCCCACTGGGAATCGTGAACGTTTCATTAAGACCGACATTTATGCGAGGACATTCAAAACCAAAAAATGAAAATAAACAAAACTATGGCAGATTCCAGACATTGAGGCTTATTTTAGTTTTTTTTTTTTTTTGTTGTTGCGAGTGTACATACATACACACACATTCAAATGTAAGTATATTATAGGATAGGATTCCCTAATGACCAAAAGGGCTTTGCATTTGTATTTGGCTGACTTGTCAGAGGTTTTGCTTGAAGCCAGGTATGGCATTTCACATATTTTTCGCAGGTGCGCATTTCTATTTAATGTGTTCCCTTTACGGTAATAAACCACCCTCAAATCAGAGTTGCGAAACGCGCTAATGAAGCAGCAAAGAGGGCAATAAGAACTTATGTTGTGGAAGGAATTACAAATTAAAGATATCTTATAGAACAAAGTGACTAACATGGTTACGAAATGCATGATAACGTTTTAAAGCATATTCAAAAAAACTAAGGACACCTAGCAATTCAATAAGCATCCTGTTATGAATTTTACTTTTTTTATTAAGATGATATTTCCTCCACATCCTTTTGGATGAACACAGTTGAACCTATGATACAGGGTTTAACCTTCCATCATCGATTAATTCATAAGATCAATGGTAGTTCATCGTTCATCGGGCGTTCAAGCTGTCGATTAGTTCAAACTTTCTCGAAGGTAGGGTTACACTCTAGATAATTAACTTGCAATATTAACGCTCGGTCCCTGTTTAGTTTATTTACATGTCATTGACTACCATAATTCTAGAATCAATGATATTTATTATTATTTAGATCGACAACAGTTAAATCACATTTCCATCACATGATAACGTAAGTTTCGTCACTCATTGTTTTTGTTGTTAACCTGAAGTTATATTTGATCACAAAATAACTAACACATGCAAAATGTACAGCAATCAGTACGCATACTTTTATTATATACCCTCTTGTAACGGCTGAAACAGATGTGCAGCAAGGACCTCCAAAAGGAGGATTTCTGCCTGGTAGTACAATGGACCGTTAACGAGTCTGAGTGCTCTGGGATTTGGATTTCCTTTTATAAAAAAAAAAAAAAAAATTAAAAAATAAAAAAAAAAAAAAGGACCTTGCAGCAAGATGATTTTGTATGTACAAATGACACATTGCTTATTGCATGCCAATTCTTGTTGCAATATAATAATAATAATATTTTGTTAGGGTATATTACACTGCGACCTATAGGTCTATTGTGTCCCCTTGCTTGTGCGTCGGAGAGGTTCATGCCCTCTCTAGATAGGTTAGGTTAGGTTAGGTTGACGTGGCTGACAGCTAAGGCCGACACACTTAGACCAATATTAGGTCCATTGTGGTACCACACAGATCTGGGGATTCCCTCACTGCTCGTTGAACCAATAGGAGCTTCTTATGAAGCGCTAAAGACTTCTAACGCCAGTGTTGGCTAAGTCGTTTGTATCATTAAACAAGAAGTCCCCTAGATGGAGATTTCTTTTGTGGGAGAGCGCAGGACATGTGCAGAGAAGGTGAAGTATAGTCTCCTCCTCCTCCTCGTCCATGCAGCTTCTGCAGAAGTAGTTTGAGTGCACGCCAAGTCTGGAGGCGTGCCTGCTTATTAAGCAGTGTCCTGTGATAACACCTATAGTCGAGCTAATATGCAGTCGGTTTAATGAGATTAGACACTTAGAGCGTCGCAGATCCAGCTTTGGCCAGATCCGCTTAGTCGCTAGACAAGTATTGCTACATGTCCACCTAAGGTTTGTTCTCTCGATTGCTGATAGCTTGAACAAGAGTTTGCATGTAGCGATTGGTATTCCTAAAGAACCTTTATCAGGTGAAAGAGGTAAAGTGGTTCCTTTTTTGGCGAGATCGTCTGCCTTACAGTTACCTGGAATGTCTCTATGTCCCGGCACCCAACAGAGGTGAATGTTGAACTGCTCTGCCATCTCCGAAAGAGATGAGCGGCAATCTTGGGCTACGATGGAATTTGTAGAGACTGAGTCCAGGGACTTAATCGCTGCCTCACTATCCGAGAAGATACGGATATCCTTTGAGGATATCACATTCCTCTTTAGCCACGACAAGGCTTCTTTTATCGCTAAAATTTCCACCTGGAACATGCTACAATAATCTGGAAGACGGAAAGAGAGGCTAAGATTTAGCTTTTCTGAGAAAACGCCCCACACCTACCCCATCGCTGGTTTTAGATCCGTCGGTGTAGAAGTGGATCGATTTATCTTCCGCAAATGCATCATCATCCCGGAATGGTCTGGAAGGAATAGTGATTTGAAAGTTTTTTCCGAACTGCAGATGGGGTATGGTGTAGTCTATATTTCTGGGTAGAGTCTTAAAGGAGTCCAAAATGATGGAGTGGCCGAACTTCTTGTTGGTCCACTGTGAGGTAGCTTTTAAGCGGACAGCGGAACAAGCCGATGTTTGCATGCTGAAGATGTCGAGGGGTATCAGGTGCAACAGAATGTCCAGTGCAGCGGAGGGGGTAGTACGGAGTGCTTCGCTAATGCACAGACACGCTGAACGCTGGACTTTGCCCAGTTTGTCGCGGTTTATAGCTATATCCAGGGCAGTCCACCAGACGACCACCCCGTAAGCAAGAATTGGTCTAACCACCGCTGTATATAGCCAATGCGTAATGCGGGGTTGTATACCCCACTTGTTGCCAATGGCTTTTTTGCAAGAGAAAAGTGCTACTGTAGCTTTCTTGACTCTTTCTTGTATATTGGGTTTCCAGCTTAACTTCCTATCGAAGATTAGACCCAAAAATTTTGCTTCGTCAGAGAAAGTTAAGCTTGTACCGCTAATAGAGGGAGGGTCAATATGTGGGATTTTATATTTCCTGGAAAAGAGGACCAACTCGGTTTTGTGGGGGTTAAAGCCCAGTCCACACCGATTAGCCCATCTCGTTAGCTTGTTAAGAGCGTTTTGCAGGAGTTCTTTTATGGTATTGAGGTGTTTTCCTGAGACGGCTATAGCAACGTCATCCGCATAGGCCATCACCCTGCAGCCCTCCCCTTTCAGGTTTATCAGTAGTTTATTCACCACCAAATTCCAGAGAAGGGGAGAAAGAACACCGCCTTGTGGCGTGCCTCTACTGACACACCTCCTAGCAGATGTAACGCCCAGTTTTGAATTAATAATCCGACTTTCAAGCAGTAGATTAATCAATAGACCAAGCGAGCTATCCACCTTCAGTTCTGTCAGTGCATTTGCGATTGCAGATGTGTTAACGTTGTTAAAGGCGCCTTCTATGTCAAGGAAAGCCACCATGGTATACTCTTTGTGATGAAGGGAGTATTCGATAGGGCGTACTAAGGAGTGAAGAGCGGTTTCCACCGACTTTCCCTTACAGTATGCATGCAGAGCCGCGGACAACATTTGCGGATTTATGTTCGTGCGAAGATGGATATCAATCAATCGCTCCAGCGTTTTGAGGAGGAATGAAGATAGACTAATGGGTCTGAGGTCCTTTGGACTGACGTGGGAATATTTGCCAGCCTTGGGTATGAAAACCACTTTAACTTCTCCCCAAGCCCGTGGAATATGAACCAGGTCTAGACAGCTTTTCAGGATCATCTCCAGCACAGCCAGGATGATATCCGCTGACGTTTGTAGTTCGCCAGGTATTAGGCCGTCTGGTCCTGCGGACTTGAAGGGTTTGAAGCTATGTAGCGCCCAAGTCAGCTTTTCCCCAGTAATCAGACCGTGAGAGTAAGTTACCTGTGCATATGCCCTGCTAGGGCGTAAATTGCCGGTAATATTGGAGCTGCCTGGGAAATAAGTGTCAAGTAGCAGATTGAGCGATTCCTCGCTAGATGTCGTCCAAGAGCCGTCTGCCTTCTTAAGGCAGCTAGGCATAGTTGGATTAGAAGAGAGGATTTTTCTTAGCCTTGATTCCTCAGATGATTCTTCTATTTTGCCACAGAAGAGTCTCCATGATGATCTTTTGGCTTTCCTTAGTTCTTTCTTGTATAGTGTGAGTGATTCCTTATAGGAGTCCCAATCGGTTATTGCTTTTGAGCTTTTAGCAAGATTGAAGAGTCTTCTGCACTCCTTTCTGAGTGGTCCCAGCTCAGGGGTCCACCAGTGAGGCTTCTTCTTACCCCTGGGTTGTACGAGTGGGCAGGATGCCGCCATTGCTTCGTTAAGGGCCAGGGTGAGTTCATCGACTTTCTTGTCGAGCTCATTGGAGTCGAAGGGTGGACTTAAGAGTACAGAGTTAATACGATTATGTAATGTGTCCCTGTATAAGGGCCAATTGGTTTTCCGAGGATTTCGGAAAGTGGGTTGACATGGAGGCTCAACGTTAAGGTTGAAAAGAAGATAGCGGTGATCCGAAAAAGAGTGATCAGCCGAAACCTTCCAACCCGTAGTCATGTCGTTGATGGTATCGGAGACAAGAGTGATGTCAAGGACTTCTTGTCGATTTTTGGTAATGAAGGTGGGTTCATTACCTGAGTTACAAACAATGAGGTTAGTACGTAAGAGATATTCAAAAAGTGACTCACCTCTGTTATTGATGTCTGTGCTGCCCCATACGGTGTGATGAGCGTTAGCATCGCACCCCATTATGAGATCAGCTTTCTGCCTCCTTGCTTCTTTGATCAAGCTCTCTAGGTTATCACCAGGGAGAGGCCCCACTTGATCGTGGGCGAGATACGCTGATACTAGCCAGAATGATCTACCAGCGGTCTCTATTCTTGCCAGTAAATAAGCATTAATATTACTTTTCACTAGTATGCACGATCTAGGTTTACCTTTATCGGTCACATACAGTGAGTAGTATCCAGGAGTCCTGAGTCCTCGAGCCAGGTTGTTGACAATCCAAGGTTCTTGTATCAGGACGATGTCTTCTGCGCCTTTGGTAAGACGAAGAATAAGTGCGGCCAAAGCCTTAATGGAGTGTTGGAGGTTAATCTGAACTAACTGCAGCATTTTCGCTACAACCAGGCAGAGATGCCCCCACCACGGTGTTATTCAGGCCTTCCAATTCCGAGGACGAGTTGAGAAGGTCAAGGTCGTCTTTACTCAGAAGAGCCTTATCCTGATCTTGATCATCAGTCTCCATATCTGACAAAGCGTCGGTTATGGATTTTGATTCGTTGGTTGGCGAGGGTTCATCGTTCTCTAAAGAGGGGAAGGAGATTGAAGCCCCAGGATCTGAGACTACGATCGTAGAGTCAGAGGGAGGAGGAGGAGGCGGAAGTTTACCCGCATCCATTTCGTCCTTTTTATAGACCCGCATTTTGACATCGTCCCATGCGAATTTTATCATGTAGTCGTTCTTGGCCAGAGGAGCCAGGGTTTCTTGGTTGATTACAACCACAACACATCTGTAATCGCCCTTCAGCTCTTCCAGTTTGGCAACCTTCCAGTTGTGGGTCAGAAGTGAAGGGTTGCTGAATTTTAGGACTTCCAGGATGTCAGGATCAGGGGTGGATGGATCCGCAGTGATCCAGATACGAGATCTTGGTCGGCAGGGGATGTCCTCCCTTGCAACAACCTCGATCGACGGGTCGCAGGCCTTAAGGATCTGCTGGGCCCAGTCCAGTTTGGCGATTTGTGCTGGCGTCCTATCCTTCTCCGCGATGGTGCCACACATACGCTGGATTCGGATGGCGTTGCGTCGGTGTTTGTAAGACGCCGTGGACGGATTATGGTGACGCTTTGTGTTGGTAGAGGGACCATGATCACAGTCCCACCACCAACAGGTTTTTTGGGGGCAACGCTATTGCCGACCGTGGGAGGACCATGAGTTGCCACAGTCCGTCCTGCGGACAGCGTATTAGTATTGACCGAAGACGTTGTTGACTTGGTGGGGCCGGCAAAGGGGGGACCATGATTCACAGTCCTCTCTCTGTCGGAAAAGGATTTCTTGAGCTCGCATCCACTAGTGGAGGGACCATGTATGTCCACAGTTCCAACACTATCTGGTGCCAAAAGAGCTATGCCGGTAGACAGCTTGGTCGCCGTACTACCGTCCGGTTTGAAAGGGGAACCGGCCATACAATTTTTTGTTTTTGTTTGTTTTTGTTTTTTTGAGTACATATTAATATCCCACGAGTCGCGGAGAAAAAAGGTCCATGTCGTATGACACCTTACATCCAGCCCAGGGGATAAGGATTGGGAGAGGGAAAAGAACGGACTGCCCTGTAGAGGCCGCAAAGTAGTACATGTACTGAACTTACGCCTTAAGAAAGAGAGGGGGGAGAGAGGGGACGTAGAGTCCTGGTCAGCACTTGGTAAACGCTCGTCAACAGCCTGTCTGTCATGGGTGGCCCTTAGACAGCATAGCCCGTTGAACCTACGCCTCAAGCCTTCGCACCGGCACCAGCGAATGCAATGATGGTACGCACGTCAAGGTGACTGACCCAAGCGAAGGTACTTCTCTAGATACTTCTTTGTGAAGCATGTCGAGGTATTGCTCTGATTTATCCTTGGCAGGTCACACTCTTTAGAGCACAGCGCCCAGTCCAGTTTCTTTGATGAATCTGAGAATGAGCTGTGGGTCCATGGTTTGTATGTGCTTGTCTGTTATTTGGGGCCTGCCCAAATATTTCATCCTTTTGTGGGCCAGTGCCTCACAGGATTCCAGTATGTGGTCTGGAGTTTCGGCGGTTTCACTGCAGAATCTGCAGAGCCCGTCCTCCGATATGCCCATTTTCCTCAGGTGCTCCTTGAGTCTGCAGTGCCCCGTGAGGAGGCCTGTTAGGATTCTTGGGTTGTTTTTGTTAAGGCCGATACAAGCTTTGAATCTCTTTTTTTGTTGTAATTTCCCAAGAGTTTCTTTGCTTGTCTCAGACCTTGGAGGTTGAGAAAGGCTTTTGCCCTTGTTTCTTCCTCCAGTCTCCTGAACTCTTCGCGTATAGTGTGTTCTCCTATCCCGCAGAACGGTTCAGGTCCTATGAAGGGTTCCTGTGCCCCTTTTTTTGCCAGAGAGTCCGCTGCCTCATGGCCTGTTATGCCAACATGGCCAGGTACCCAGCAGATGGAAATTCTGTTATTCTTGCCTAGTCTATTCAGTCCGTGTAGGCATTCCTACACAAGTTTTGACTTGATAACGTAGGCGTCAAGAGCCTTTATGGCTGCTTGGCTGTCAGACATTATTGCTATGTTGCAATTCCTGTAGTTTTTCTCGAGGTTGATTCGAACGCACCTGTCTATGGCACATATTTCTGCGTGAAAGATGCTGGTACATTTGCATATGGATTCGTAGTGCTTAGTTTCCGGCCCAAACACTCCTGCACCAGTTCCCTCCTCGGTCCTCGAGCCGTCTGTGTACCACTTTGCTGTGTGGTTGCTCAGTCCATAAGTTGTGGATTCATTGCTCCAGTTCTCCTTATTGCTGAGCTTTATCTGGAAATTCTTCTCGAAGTTGAATTTCGTGATGCTATCGTTCCTAGGTATGCCAAGAAGTGGGAGTTTTTTGAGTAAGTCACCGTGTCCTTTCGAACCGATGCATTTCCCTCTCCCAATTCCCTCCTTTGCCATCCTAAGGATTGTTTTGTCTGCCTCGTTCATCACCATGATGTGTAGAGGGGTCAATTCCAATAACACCTCCATGGCTGCGGTTGGGCAGCTACGCATTGCTCCGGTAATGCACAGGCACGCCAGTCTTTGCACTTTGCCGAGTGTCTCTCGCGTTGTGACTAGACTGGTTCGTTTCGCCCATGGTCTCACGATTGCAGTGTACATTCATCGCAGGATGTTTGGGCTGCATCCCCATGCCTTCCCCGTTACGCTCCTACATATCATGAGAGCGCGGGTGGCATTCTTGGATATCTCCTCTGTATGTTTTCGCCAGAGGAGTTTACTATCTAGATGGAGTCCTAGATATTTTACTTCTTTGACTGGTATCAGTGTCGTGCCTGATAGGCTAATGTACTTAAGTCCTTGAAGTTGTCTTTTCCTTGTGAATGGTACTATCGTTGTTTTCGCCGGATTGATGTTAAGTCCGACAGTATGGCACCATTCCTTGGTTACTTAAAGCTCCCTTTGTATAATGTCCCCAAGGGTCTCTTCGAACTTGCCCCTGGCAATCAATACAATGTCATCGGCGTACGCCTGACAGTTGATGTCAAGGTTGGTTAATTTTTGCAGCAGTTCGTCTACAACTAGGCTCCACATTAAGGGTGATAGTACCCCTCCTTGTGGACATCCTCTTGTTGTGTTCACTCTGATGGTTCCAGATGGTGTTTGAATCTCTGCTGATCTAGTGCTCAGCAGCTCAGACATTCAGTTGGATACTGTACTGTTAACTCCTTTCCTATCCAGGGATCGTTTAATCGCCTCATGTGAGGTGTTGTCAAATGCTCCCTCTATGTCTAGGAAAGCGCACAGTACTATTTCTTTTGCTTCCAAAGCACTTTGAATTATCTCCGTCAGCTGATATAGGGCGGTCTCTGTTGATCTGCCCGCTCTGTATGCATGCTGACGATGATGTAAGGGGGATGTGTTCAGTACATCTTCCCTTAAATAATTGTCCACAACCTTTTCTGTCATCTTCAGAAGAAATGACGTAAGGCTGATGGGCATGTATGATTTTGGCTGTGTGGGGTCTTTTTTCCCTGCTTTTGGTATAAACACAACCCTTGCTCGTCTCCATTGCATTGGTATGTGGCCCAAGGCAATACTGCTCCTTGTTATTTTTAGCAGGTGTGGTATTAGTACCCCTTGCCCTTCTTGTAGTAGGGCGGGTATAATGCCGTCCACTCCGGCAGATTTAAAAGGCTGAAAGGAATTTATTGCCCATTTCAGTCGTCCCTCAGAACAGATGGTTGATGTTCTTTCCCAGTCTTCTCTCCGAGGTCTGATTGAAGTGGTACTGATTCCTAGCTCAGTACTAGGCGAGCTGCCAGGAATGTGAGTTTCTAGTAGCAATAGTGCCCTTTGATCCTCATCTTCCGTGAACTCGATATCTGGTTTCCTCAGAGACATCTCCTCCTCCTGACTTCGCAAGAGCTTTGTGTAGCCTTGCCGCAGTAGGAGTGCTGGTGATTGTTTCACAGAATTTCCTGTAGCTATTTCTTTTAGCTTTTCTGATTTCCTTATGATATGTCGTAAGGGCCATTTGGTAGCTTTGCCAGTCTCCGCTGCGCTTTGCTTTATTGAAAAGCTTCCGCACCTCGGATCTTAGTTTTGACAAGTTATTGCTCCACCATGCCGTCTGTTTCCTGTCCCGTTCTCTACTTAGGGGACAGTTTTCTTCGAACGCAGTGATGATGGCGTTTGTTATGCCTTCCACTGCGCTCTCTAGCTCTTGGGGGTGGCCCGGAGCCTTCCTCAAACTAAGGCGCCCCAGATTGCTCTCTAGAGCAGTTCTATAGGTTTCCCAGTTGGTTTTCCTTGGGTTCCTTACTGGATTTCTCGTGATACTTGTGCTGTCCAGGTCGAATACTATTATTCGTTGGTTAGACAATGACGGCTCACTAGATACTCTCCAGTTACTAATTCGTGTTGCAAGTTGTCTCTATTTCTATTCTTGCTGCACCGATTGTCTTAGAACAGAATAATTGGTACAATTTTCCAGTTTGATGTTTCGTGCTGTGAAATTCTACGACATTAACTAGCACTTTAGTCTGTTTGGTCGTTAAGTGATATTTAAGTAAGGCAAAAAGCATACTGGATGATGGCAATTTCTTACTGCACATGTGTGTTACTGCATGCATTACCGCGTGCGTCCCTGCTGCACATCTGTTTCAGGCATAGGGTTTATTAATTTTGGCCCCTTAGTAACATAACTTAATATTGTTTGAAGACCCCTCAAAGTGATCAGCATCGAAAGTAATGTCGATCGGCAAAAATTAGGCATTAAAACACGAGCTATAAAACTGAAACTCCAACCAAATACCCGGGCCCCGAAAGATTGAAGTGTCATAATTTTTGAAATCCGCTCACGCCCACAATCTCAAAAAAAAACAACAAATTAATCGAAGAAATCGAAATTTGAACTAGAAAGCTGAAATTTGGAATCATATTAACTGTTTTATCAAAAAATTAAAGTGTGTACTAGGAAGCTGAAATTTGGAATGCATGTATACTCTCTAGGGAACTTAATGCTCATTTGTAACATACTCGTACCTTAATATTGCCCGTAGACCCCTAAAAGTTACTATATTTATGATCAGCATCGATAGTAATGTCGATCTAGCCATGTCCGTCCGTCCGTCTGTTGCCAAAAATTAGGCCTTTAAACTCAAAAAAACAAAATTTTGGAAAAAATTGAATTTTGAGCTAGGAAGCTGAAATTTTTTATATATGATCTATGACTCCTAAAACTGCTCGGGAGATAAAATTTTCAAAATCCGCCTACTGACACGCCCACAATTAAATAAAACAATTTTATTGAAAAACCAAAATTTGAGCTAGGGAGCTGAAATTTATAATATATACTCTCTAGGGGCCCTTTAAACTCATGTGTAAATATTTTCAAAATCCGCCTACTGACACGCCCACAATTTAAAAAAAAAACGTTTTTCGAAAATCCAAAGTTTGAGCTAGGTAGCTGAAATTTCTAATATATACTCTCTAGGGGCCCGTTATGCTCATGCCACAATTAAATAAAACAATGTTATTGGAAAACCAAAGTTTGAGCTAGGGAGCATTTTTTTTTACAAAAACTTCGTTTTTTTCGATAAAATCCTTTAAATGTTATATAACAAAATATGTAGAGCGTTCTTAACAATTCAACCAGACTTTTGTCAAGACCACTTATGAGGGATAGGAATAAGAATAGGGTATCCATCAGTTCGCCCAAGCGGACTGTAGCCCGTTCCTATGATTTAAATCCGTTTTATTGAAGATGGCCCATGGCCACAAGGTGTTTTTTGACTCTACAGCGTCCCGTCAGCAATCCGGCGACCACAGACTACCTATACGTATAGGTCCGTATCCGTCAAGCGGTTCGGGAGTTCTTAAAGGACACACACAAATAACGAGTCATTTATATTTTTTGTAATAATATTGTTAGTTATGTTGTTTCGTCTGGCAAAACAATAAAATTAAAAAGATGAATTCAGCTAAGAGATATGAAGTAAAAACAAGAGTTTCAGACATTATAATTGCAATTAATAAATTTAAACCCATTCAAACATTTGTGTTTTATTGGCCCCTTGCGTGATACAAGGAAGAACAAGTACAGCAAGATGTACATAAAACTCTTAAAACATTTATTATACATTTTAAACAGTTATAAAGGTACTTCTTGTTAACCTAATCAGAATACATTTTTCAATTCTATTTCAGTTGTATCTCCTTACGGCATGAAATCAATTGCAGAAACACAATTTCGTTTTATTACCGCATGTTTGTTCGATTCCTTGAATTCACTTACTTCACTCACAGTCGTTAAACGTTTAATATGTTTTTTTTCAGCCCCCTTATGAACAGGGCTACCATATACGTCTTGGTGGTTGATTTTGTCATTATTTTGCAAACGATATTCTTTAATATTCATTTATACTTCTACATTCTTAAAAGACAAATAGATCTGTTCGATAGTTAGAAGGAGCACATATTTTAGAGAATATTTTCAACAAACCATCTTAAAGTCTGTTGACGTCTCTAAAACAAAAATGAATAATTAAAATCATTTAAAAATGCTAACAAGTTAGGTGTAGAGTTGTAGGCTGATAGTGTTGGTCCATTTTTGCTTTTGAATAAACAACATTGGGAAGACAACCAGAATCTATTAAGAAACATATACCTAATCTTTATATTTTGTTATTTAAATAATTTGCATTCATACACTCTGCTTCAACTGAATAAGTACAACCATTTTCTAAGCTACGTTGTCCATTTTTTCAAAACCTTGTACCGTAATATAGCATTTAATGATGCAAACTGTTTGCGTATGATGGTGACAAAATAAATCGGAAAGAATATTTCAAAAAGTACCGCTATTTTTTTCCTGGTTCCCTTGCAATGCATTCAATATGGAAAAATGCAGTTTTATTTTGCGTCAACTGAATAGACAAAAGGTCATTATTTTCACTGCATATGAGTATTCTGTGGAGATTGACACATTAGAACAACAGTTGAAGTGCTTTAAGTGAATTTTATTTGATTAATTGTATTTCAAAGAAAAACAGTTAGATCAAAATCTCAAAATAGTGTTGAAAGAGTTCAAATTGATTTACTAAAAGACCAAGGACTAACCGGGCGTTCTATCGCTGACAAAATTGGACGAAGTTCTAGTGTGCTCTATTCTTATTTAAGAAGCAAAGATTCACACGGAAAAAACATGAAAGGAGGTCAAAAAACGGCAACAACAGCGGTTGATCGAAGAGCAATTTTAAGATGTGCTTCCAATTCCTGCGACTTTGCGGCAAAACTAAAGCAGAAAGCCGGTGTTACTGCAAGAGTTTGAACATTGCGAAGGGTTATCAATAGTGCCAAACATCTGAAACGGATATAAATTCAAAAGAAACCACCACTTAACGAGAAACGGAAGTGTATGCGCTTAGAATGGCTTCACGCAGTTTTTTCGGATGAGAAGAAGTTTAATTTTGATGGGCCTGATGGGTTTAATTATTACTTCCACGATGTGAGGAAAGAAGAACGATTTTTAGCGCTGCATCATAGTCAAGAAGGTGGTGTTATGGTATGGGGAGCAGTTAGCTACTATGGCACTGTTGAGCTTTAGTTCCAAACCTCAAAAAGGACCCATAAACTGAACTTTTCAGCAGGACAACGCGCCCATCCATACGGCGCGCATAGTAAAAAATTGGATAGAGGAGCAGAATGTGGAATTGCTTCAATGGCCGCCATACTCACCGGACCTGAACCTTATAGAAAACGTTTGGGGATGGTTAGTACAAAAAGTTTATGAGTCTGGCCGTCTGTTTGAAGACAGAGAATCCCTTATTGCAGCCATTAAATTGGCCTGGGGGAAAATTTCCCTGGACTACATAAAGAAACTATTATGAATAAATTCGGCAGTACCCACTACTAAAATTAACCAATGAAAACCTATTTTAAGAAAAACTTGTTTCATTAAATCCCAATAACTTTTATTTCCAATTTCAATATTTGTGTCTATGACGCAAAGTAAAACTGCATTTTTCCATATAATGCTTGCAAGGGAACCAGGAAAAAAATAGCGGTACTTTTTGACATCATACGCAAATAGTTTGCATCATTAAAAGATATATTACGGCACAAGGTTTTGAAAAAATGGACAACGTAGCTTAGAAAATGTTTGTGCTTATTCAGTTGAAGCGAAGTGTATTTGAAACGCTACTAGGTTAAAAAAGTCGTCTGCAATTCTACTTCTTTTCGTTTTCTAAGACATTTTGGTATAAAATATTGACAAACATGTTCTATGGACGAAATGCACAATACGGGATTATCAGCATATTTTGAAAACAGAACTTCTTTCATTTCCAGCATCTTTGCTGAAAAAAACGATTGCTAGTTTTGTAGTTTTGTCTTCTGTTTTCATCGAATTTATGTACCATATTTCAACTCCTATGCTCGAATTTAACAGAGGGCGAAACAAGATAAGCCCCCCCCCCCCTGAACAGCAGCATTATTTGAGAAACAATAAGTCATTTTTCGTTTTCGTTGAGAAATATCGTTTTCAATGAATGTTTCAAAGTTTGTTGTTAACGAGTGTGCTTTAGACCACACAACTGAAGTAAAACTTCTTTAGCTCCATCTATATGTTTATATAGGTATATATGTATAATATAAACATGTATATTGTATATACATATACATATATTAATTTTCTACTAATATTTAAATTTATTATGGGTTTTCATTGATAAATTAATATTTTTGAATAGATTTTTTATTTTTATTCATTGTTTTCATTATTTTCATGTTTGGATACATCAGTAATTACTGTGGTTAATTGTGTTTTCGAATGAAAATTAGAAAGATATCTAGAGAAAACTGCATCGATTGTTGTTCCATGTCTTGTGGTAGGCTCATTTCGGTTATTATTCATTTGTATTTCTAATTTATCTTGTAGACAGTTTACTAAGAGTTGTCCATCTTCGGTCGCGAAATTAACATTGAAGTCTCCTGCTAAAATTAGTTTCAACGTATGATAGTTTTCTCCTAAATCTTTAGAGTCTACTCGACCGTAAATCATAAGTCTTTTATATAAAAACTTTATAATATTATTAACTGTGTTATTGGGCAAAATGTAAACAACTACCATTATGATTCATTGTTGTTTTTTGTCTTCAGTTATGTGTCTGTCAAATGTGACGACTGTAACAAATATTACGTAGTACAGACAGGAAGAAGCGTCCACGAAAGATTCATAGAACATAAACCAAAACAAAATACAAAGTCCAACTACGCTCTACACTTAATTGACAATAACCACAACTTTTCCGACTTCAAACCAAACCTTTCACTCATTCACATATGTAAGAAGAGCAGATTACTTGACGCCCTTGAAGAATATGAAATATACAAAGCCAACAAAACAGAAGAGGACAGATTACTAAACGACAAATTATTATTTAAAACAAACGCACTTTATGACACCGCAATCAAGTACAGCACCTAATAACGCAACAACAATAAAACCACACATAAGACAGAGCAGGATAAACAAAAAAGAAACAAACAACAATAGACACCAGCATACATAAAACAAACTGTCAAACAACATCACATAATATATTAAAAATAACAACAGAAATTAAAATAAATATAACTTGTGGTAAAATCAAAATAAACACACAATAATAAAGAAACAAATTAATCTTTTATTATTTCTCTTACCAATAAGATGTTTGTTCCATCGTCCAAAACACAGTGAGCAACACATATATCACCAATTGATGACTGAGATATATATATACTTCATGCACTGGCTATGAGAGCTACTACTCTCTTGCTCCTACAGTGTGATACAGACAATAGGCCTGCACTATGTCCTAGATATACGAAACGTAGCTGGCTATGAGAAAAAAAAGAGAAAGAAAATGTGTGCTAGCACCTCTCTCTCTTTCCCTTACACTAATATACGAAACGTAAGTCTCTCTCTCTCTTTCTATCTTCACTAACTTATATTTCCCTCTCAACTCTGTTTGCCTCGCCCGATCACACTTCCGTAACGCATTCACCAGCTTACTCCCTAAGTCAAGCGTGCGTAAAGAAGTTTTACTTCAAAAATAAAAAAATGGGAAAGCGTAGTCTGCTTTGACTGAGCTCATCAGGGATAATCGTTGCTACATGAACTATATCAAGTTTTCTCCCCGTGTGTATTGGCGTCCGTCAATGATTAATCCTGGGCTCATTTATATCCTCACTTTATATAAATGAACTTACTTCTCAAGAAGTTCATTCCTCTGTATGTATATATAAACGCTGATGAGGATTCAACGAAAGTTTTCCTTTAGGTTTTACAGAGAATGCCGGGGTGGAATTCTTAAAGCTGATAATCGCTTTTGACTTTCACCAATCGTTTGCTTTCCCTAAATTGATCACTCAATTATTTATCAGAACATGGCGATGGCGGGTGTCGTTGTCATATCATTGCAAATGCCTTTATTTCAATGATTATCAAAGCATTATTTTTGTTTACTGAAATTAGAATTATTTACTATACGTTGGACGACGATGGCATAAATTAAGTGTTTCCTGAACATGGTTTTGGCTGGTTAATCTTACATTTCCATGCCGCCGCTAGAGGATATAAATATTTGTAAAGAGGTTAAAATTGTATCTGAAGTTATAACAAAAGCAAACAAAATATTAATAAGTATGCATATGACACATAATACGTTATCATACGAAAACTATGTAGGTAATCTGATTTTTTCTCAGGTAAATGAGAACAAATAATATAATTTCGACAATTAACTATAGCAAATCACGTTAGAAAGTTCTATCCCTCCAGTGGAGTAGGAATAATTAATCGTCCTCAAATCCGTCCGAATCGAACTGTTTTAGAAATTCGAAGAAAAATGTTGAAATATCATTTGTTATGCATTAACCTGACTCGACTCAAAACCTAACAATAACTTTTGCCGAAGCTCTAAGTTGCGTTTATCATATCAGGCTTGCTCTATCTATGGTTTACTTCGCATGCCATGTACAACATATTACTTTTTTTTTTATAATAAGCGCGTACTAAAGGGATTTGTTGGGACCCTTATAATGTATTAGCTTCACAGCGCGGGCGTTAAGGAAATTAGGGTGAGAAGAAAAGGAGAGATGCCGATGCACATTGGTTTCGAATGTTGATAGGTTATAATGTGTAGGAATTGGATTACTCTCATTAAACCTAGGAAAACACAGGCCAAAACTTTAGTCTCTATATACCCGGGAGTCTCTGCACAAGAAACTGAAGCCATGCATCATCTGTGATCTCGGATACGCTGCTTCCACTTGTCCAGACCAAACGCTCTGAAATAAGCAATTGCTTGGTCTTTAAAACGCCAATTTTCGGCCTTCCTTGACGCCTCGAACCTGGGCTGACAGTTAAAGATCCTCTCCGTGTGATGTTAAGGAAGTCAATGAGTTTTTTGAAACCTATGCCTCAGAGGTAACCACCTCGGTAAAGGTGCGGGCTGCATGGGATGTCGATGGACCTGGTTTCTTGGGAGCCTTAATAGCAGTGCTTGTAGGGTCAGATTTTTTTAGGACATGAGTCGTCTCACCTTTTTGTTTTCGCGCCTTCCCTTTGTCGTGGTTGTTGCTGAACCATCGCTTGGTGTTTGACATACTCGTCCACCACCGCTTGGTATTAAATATTGTCTTCCCGTCCCTTCTCGTGCAGAGTAATGCCCGCTTCATTTTCGACAACCTTTCCAAAAATAAAAACGGCCGGCGCTGCTGTTCTTTGACTCCAGGAGAGCACTGGAGGACTTCTTGCTCTAAGGTTCTTGGACACTATCACTGGTGTTTGCTGTAGTTATTGGCTTATAGTCACTATTTATTTCGAATTAGCCTAGTATCACGTCTCTTTTCCTGCTTACCATCCAGGAATTGGTAGGCAGAATCAGTGATTTATACGTCTGTCGGGTAAGAAGTTTTGCACCCATGTATTTTGTCGGATCTGCACTAAGATGTCATTCTTAGAGTTTATAACCATTTAAAGGTTGATGAGCTTTCGCAAAAATGATTCGATAAACAGTAACGTATTTTCATAGTTGATTTACGGATAGTTGTTTGTTTGAAATTGGTGAAGTCGTTGACTTTACGACCAACAAATTTAGCCTATTCTTTAAATGCTGTGAAAACTTCTACCACGGTACTCTGGGAGCAGCCAATGATGTTGATATTGTCCGCATACCCTAACAAGTGTGCGGATCTATTGAAGATAGTTCCTCCCATGTTGACACCTACCCTGCGTAATTTCAACATCAGAACAAAATTGAAGAATTCGCATAATAATTCAGCACATTGCCGGAATCTGATTCCGGCTTGAAATAGTTCGGAGGAGCTATTGTCAAACTGCTCCTTGCACCTCGTGTTTTCTAGCATCATGCGACACAGCTCGATCAGTTTTATCGTTATCCTGAATTCGGCCATTTCTACGTAGATCTTCTGATGATAAACGCTATCATAGACGGTGTTCAGTCGTTCCTTCGATTTGCGAAACTGTTAATTGTTGGTTTATTGTCTATGTTTAGTGAAGTTTAACTTCAAATAAAGTCATTAAATATTTAAAAGAAGCAACTTCCTGTATGGAAAATCAAAATGGTTTCTTGACTCACCTGCTTTTAAATTCAGCACATTATTCACTTGGGGATCAAAACAAATCAGTGAAGTACCTGTCAAACCCTCTCAAATAAAAAAACAAATAATAATAATTCTGCTCCTAACTCTTTTTTTTTAAAAAAAACCTTTATTTGGTTTTTTAAATTAAAATATGCATACCATAAGCACATTTTGGTTTTATATAATGCGGTAACCCTGACCTTAATAAACTTCATACATACGTGCACGCTCAATGCTACGAGGTTTCCTATCATTTTCAACGGATGAAAACGTTGAAATAAAAGTATTACATCTTAGGAATTATATGCCTTTGCCCCACCACCCATAGAATATAGGGGATTATATCGTGAATGGCGTCTGGAAAAGAAAGTCCTCTTGGTTCATTACGGCAAATCTTCCTCATTAACCCTGAACGTTGTTTGAACCTATTATCTCGCAGTGGCATTTTTCAAAATATTTCCTTTTGCCTTTCACCACATGTACGCAGTTACTTCATAATACGATATATTACTTACACACTTGTATATCTGCTAATCATGTCGTGGAGATGATTGAGACACAAGTCCTGCTGATGTGTAAACATATATCTTGCACTCAAAGCACCATAAATCAGTGCTTTGCAGTTGCTTTTGATTTATCGAATTGATTTAAAGTTTCGTCAGATGTTTTCGAGTGCTTTCCAGACGACAGTTACAGACATTTCAATTTTCATTTTATTGGAGCGAGTCAAAAATGGGCGATATAAAAATATTTCCAGCTCTTCAGTTATAACGACAAGTTAATTGCCGAAGGAAATAATACAAATCAAAATCGAATTCGTTAAACTCGTTGAGTACCTATAGCTGAGTGCAGCACATCATGCAAACTCTATATATCACCATTAGGGGTGGATCCCCATGAACCCTTTGCCATGGTTTCCTGTTAAAATAGGTACAAAGTATCAATTTATTACAATTAGAACATACAAAACATGTTATTGCTATGGCACCAAGTAGGACGATTTATGTTTTGATTATAAGCTCAAGCCGTGATGGATGTCGTACTTGGGGTAATTTGCATTTTATAGGCAAATAATTTTTGTTATAAATCTAAGGAAAGAAGGGTAGTAATATAGGAAGGTAGCTATTGGACTTAGATATTGAATTAGGTATAGGAAGTGGCAAGTCTTTAAATAGATCAAAAAGAGTATTTTTGGATTTTGCCATGATATACGAGTATCAATGGTTTTTATCTGCCTAGCAATATGGTTTCCTCTCTGTCAAGGCTGGTAATGAAAAATCATTCATAAATGTTTAAATAACAGATGTCCACTGTTATTGATTAGGGTTAAGTTAACCTATGCGAGGATTTCCAGATGCTATGATCGGTCGTCAAGCACAATACTTTTATCCAGCTCTAAAAATGGGCAACAGGTGTAGATACAATACATTATTGGGACTCGCGTGGGACGCATATTCACAGAAACAAGGGTAAGTAATATGTTTATTCAACTAGAGGGGTCGATTAAACCAGAAGTGCCATTTTGTTTTTCGATAAAAGTTGATTGCTTGTAAAATGTCGTATACGAGCTCCCGAAAGCACCCTCTATGTGGACAAAGATAAGTACTCAGGGATTACTTTTTTTATTGCAGTCTTTTAGTCTCATTTTAAAGTGAATCGTATCAAAAATAATCGCATACCAAAGACGAATGTTCTACACCATCTATTCGTTTCATAAATTAAATAGTAGCCAGGGGTGAACTAAGGTGATTTGCGATGGGTGAATTTTGTATATATTTTTAATGCCTTTTCTTAGGAAAGGTGAACCTTTATCGCTTAGCTAGCACACCGAGATGTCTTAGGAAAAGTGTTTCTTCCACTCTCTAGTTGTTGTTTGTAGTATTACCGATGTCTCTCGGTAGCTAGTTCCGATTAACAATTTGGTAACTGTCAAATGTGACATTTAATTTTATATAATTCCTTTTTTACTTCATTTTTTTTTGACTTCATGACAAAACGAATGTGTACAAACAATTGCACATGCAATTATGTTTAGAGTTTGACTTCACATGAAAATACATAATAATAACAACAACACGAGTGTCTGGCTCGGCAGAACTTTACTGAACTTTACGAAAATTGAATATATTAACCGTCTAGCGGGCCATTTTTTTTTTTTCAATTAAAAAATTATGTGGGATTAATACTGATATGTTGAACACGAAAATGAATCTAAAAACAAAATCTGATTATTTGTTTGAGTTGTATGTGATAAAATAGGCAGCCCGCCAAAAGGCGGGCAATCCAGGAACACAGTTGTTTTTGTTGGGTAAACAAATTATGATTTTATTTCGGATTTATTTTTTATTAGAAAGAAATAAAGAAAAGTTATAATAATAAATACAGATTATTGAAAGAAATAAACAAATAAGTCATTATGGTTTTGTGTGATAAATTTGGAAACATTTTTTGGACGATGACAAGCACAAACCAACATTACACTTCAGGCAAAACATTTTGGTTTCCGATTTACACCCAGCCATCTTACAGGTTCGCTTTCCGGAACGATCTAATTGATCAGGCATATGGCCAAAGCCATCGTAGCGAGCATCCAATCCGTAGGACTTTTTAGCAGCAGATGGTCCTGGTTTTGGAGCTTCTTTGGAAGGTCTTCCAACACTTTTTTTTCCCCTTTCTGTTGAAAATAGCACAAAGAACTAGCAACTTGACCACGGAACTTCGGTAGCTCGGCTGTTTCTCCTCCACCATGCATACGTCTATGGAGAAGATAACTATTTACCATTGTCAAATCAAGAAAATGATAAAACAATTTTAATGAAGCACTTTTTGTTTTCAAGCGGATATGGTATCGTCCTATAAGACCATCCATAAGATGAACGCCTCCCATATGGTAGTTGTACTCCCTGATTATTCGTGGACAACCTCCATAAATTGTTTATTTATGCGATCATATCGAGCAATTTTTTCGGGCCGAACCTGAAGATTCGCTGTTAGAAATGGTTTAGTACCCACGTACGTTGATGCTAGGCGAACATTTTTTGTGTCTTTCCATAAGACAGTCGTTAAATGCACACCGTAAGCTGTACCCATATACTCTTCCATGTATCCTCTTTTTTTGCCGTGCTCTTGTATTGCCTTGTCAGATAATAATTTGCAATTATTGATTCGAGTTGCACGAATTGTGCCCAACGAATAGATGCCTCTACCTCTGAGGTAAACCAAAAGAGGGAGCGATGTATAAAAATTATCAAAATACAATATGTGGTTTTTAAAGTTTTCAACCGTTTGTGTGAGACGGATGACAACATTAGCGGTTGCTCCTAAGTTTGGAGTATTCGGTAATACCACATTATCGTTTTTGCCGCAGTATATTTCAAAGCGATATGAAAAACCGGCCGAATCACATAGCACAAATAACTTCATGCCTTATTTATGGGGTTTGTTCGGCATATACTGCCTGAAGGAACTCCTCATTTTGGTAGCGACCATCTGTTCATCGACGCACAACCGCGCAAGCTTAGGCACTGAATCGAACCTAGCATTTAAATAGTCCTGAATCGGTCTGATTTTAAATAGCGGATCGTGTTCAGGATCTTTACGGTCTTTCATAAGACTAAAGTCATTGAATCGAATGTATTTTCGAATAAGACAAAACTGCTTCGATGTCATGTTTCTTCGAATTACTTCAAATGAATGCTCACCCCAGTATTCTTCTAGGCTTGGGTATCGATATAGCGACATGTATATAAGAATCCCTATGTACCGCCTTATGTCCACGGTATCCACATTGAATTTGCTGTTAACATTCTGCTGGCGAGCATTCAAATTTGTGGAATGACAGATCTTATCCAGCAGCTCATCAGTCAAGAAGTATTGAAAACATTGAAATGGGGTTTTTAACTCCTTAAACCGTTCTGGTAATCTGGCATCTCCGTTGAAAACATCCTCGTTTCCATGCAGTTGCAGGTGTTTCTTTTTCCAAGTTATTTTTTGAAATTCGTCAGATTTAGGGTTAATTTCGGACAGATTTGTAGTCAATCCACCGTCAGTCGGCTTACCTTCTGGTCCTCCTTCTTGTTTTTCTGGCAGTGGTGAATGGGTTCGTTTATTGCGTCTAGCTTTGTGGCGTGGGTGGTCAAACGGTATGGTCGCATACATAACGTGTGCATCCTCATGAGGCGATGGGTCTACTTCGGCGAAAGAAACACCAACTGCAACAAGGATGGCCTGTGACGATGAACCCGCATAAGACGATGGACCCGCTTGAGATGTTGAGAGTAGATCAACTCGAGACAAAGCTTCAGTATCTGAAGAATGTTCCTCTTGTTCTACAATCGAGGAATCAATTGGCTGTATGGACTCAGAAGTTAAGATGTAATATTACTCAGATTAAGACTCATATTGATTGCATTACTAAGAAAATCTGTAGATGATCTTCTCAATTGAGCAATACAATCGTCAATTTGTTCTTCGTCTTCAGCCAATAAATGAAAACCTGGCATCTTTTGGTAATTGTCTTCTTCGAAGTCGCCGGACGAGTCAGTATCATCACCAGATTCCATGTCACTAACGACAACTGAATCCGTCAGTTCTTGTCTTTCTTCATCAGTCATTTTCCACCAATTGAATGCACGCCTTTGTGCAGGCGGAACGTGAGTTTCTTTCTTGTATCGCTCTTCTATTTTCTTAGACATTTCTGTAACTAAAAGTACGGACATACACTACATTGTCACATATAAGATATAACGTTAAAATAAAGCTCGATATATGATCGTAAATCAAAGTAATTACAATGGTTATTCGACGAACAAAATCGAGAAAATCGAAAAATAAGTCCATAAAACTTCACCTTACCATTGCCCGCCTTTTGGCGGTGTGCTCTCTAATGCCATTTATTTACATTTATTATTATTTTCTACATAAATAACTTTGACTTTTATGAAGTATAATTGATATTGTACATACCAATAATTTTTTTGTTCTGAAGAAGCAACTAAAAGTATCCTTTTAAAACCAGAAAACTTTTCACTTCCAGGCAAATAATTTTTCGATCACTTTTTTGTGAATTTTTAACTTACAATGGCCCGTAACTCCAAATGAACCAGTCGATAATCATGAAACTTACATCAGTGTGTAGATTTGAAACCGGCGAAAGTCAGTAGAGAACAGAAAAATTACAACAAATATAACATATTGTAATAACGGGATCAAGGCAGGGCCCGCCAAAAGGCGGTCGGGCCTGCTAGAGGGTTAAATCTGTTGATTTGGAACTGTTTGTTATAATTTTAGAAAAATATGTTTTGCATCAATTTTTACTCAGAAAATTAACATTTACAAATGAGAGGATTTTATCTCTGACACCAACTGCAAAAATGGGTAAATGGCTATGCACCTATAGCATAGCAAGTATCATAGCAATTCAAATTGAATACGAACCATTCTGAGTGAAAGCATTTAGTGTTCGAAAGACAAAATATTGATTTGCTTTTATTTTGTGTAAAACATAAATCCGTCCGGCACATAGGCGCTTGATTTAAAGTTGTCGATAAGGTCCACGCGGCGACAGTCGGATCACGTACGCCATTCGGTGCCGAAGCAAGTTGCATATTTATGTAAAGTGTATGGCGAGCAGATATAGTCGATCGGTCTGCCTAATTTTATCCTGCCGCAAGGGCTTTTAAGGCTCTGTCTTCTCTTTTATTTAAATTATTTATTTAAATGGCTTGTTTGTTTAATTAATTAGTTAAAATCCTTTGTTTTTTTCAGTTTAAAATTATACAACTTCAAAATAACAAGAAAAGAAGTGCTATATATCATAACTAGATGAATTTATATTTGCATATGGAAATCAACATAAATTACATAATATGGTGAATGTGTTCACGGATTGCCTCAAATCGTCGTCTTTTTTGAGGCGTAGACGTTGATTCTATAGTTTCATCAAAGGTGGTTGCTGTATGTCTTTTTCTACTGGATGATTCAAGAAGTATATTACTATCGAAGTAATTCTACCTCACTTTTTTGAACTATCCTCACTTCGAAATGAGCAAATCACTTCACTTTATTAAAACCAAAGCGTTGAGTCTTAATTCTCAGCCCGCTTCCGCTATTTCGATATTTCAAATTCCAATTCATTTCGCTTTGACGTAAACATAAGACAATAGCAAGAGACTCCGTCTTACGTCCGCAAACGGAGTCAATGACATATGGACTACTCCGCATATTGTAATAGCCAAGGACTCACATGTGTATGTATTGTGAGAGAGTGAGTTCGCTGTGTGCAGCAAAAAAACGAATCCAAAACTGATCCAAAATAGGTACAAATTGAGGCTAGTTGAGAATCGTGTATCGTCTGGAAACAAAATAAAAATCAAAAATATTTGTTCATGTTTATTTTATTTCTTAGAACAATACATATTTTTATTAGAAATACCTACAACCATTTCTGCAACTAATTCTCCTGCGAAAAAAAGAAGCAAATAAAAATTATGTTACTCACTTTCAGCATGAATTTGTTGGTAAATTCGCCTTAATCTAAATTCAGAAAAGTTGAATTAAACAATAAATTATGCGGAATAATAAATTCAATTTTAGTTTACTTTTCAAAGAAAATGATATCTGCAGCCAGAGACAGTGCCAGTGACAGATGAACTAATCCGAAATTACAAAATAAATACTCTCGACTCTCGCTCTTCTTCCTATTGGTAATGAAGTGATAGTTACTCGTAATTTACAAATTTATTCGCTGAACGCCTCATATATCACGGATCCCAAAATGACGGGAAAAGTTGGGTCAGCGTTTTTGCTTGAAGGGAACTTTTGATGTGTGATAGAGATGGTATAATTTTTATGCTGTTGGACAGTATTGCGGATCGTGTCGGTCAAATGAAAAATCGCATAAACAAAAAAAATACTTTGATTGTGCAAACAAGCTAACGTCTGATGTCTGGTTTGAAAAGAACAACAGCAACGTTATATCTTCGTACGTAAATACCTAAGCAAAAATGTAACCTTATGCGAAAGACGTCAGATATCCTGGCAATATGCCTTATTTGAAGTATAGGTACAAAAGAATACAACAGATATTTCTGTGGCATTTAAAAAGTCCAATGCTTTTACTCAAAAACACGAATTGATTCGAATACATCTGTTATGTAGTGGAAGGTGTTGTACCTTTTTTCATTTGTACCTTGATCCGAGTGCCACTTCTAGGCAAAATTCTTGTCATGCAAAAACCTGTTCTTCTATGAAATGTTCCCCATTTTTGTTTTCTGCAAGCTGTCAAGCTATAATTATGCGTCTAAAATTAAATTGACAAAAACTGATTTGGACTACATAAAGTAATTTTCTTCCTTTTTTTTGTGAAGTATCTATTGGATTATGGTTCTTTCTTATCGGTTCTATGCTCGATATGGGTAAACGTTTTTATGTTCTCTTAATTCTAAAAATTAAATTTGTTTGCATAGGTGGTGTTCTTGTACCCTGGTCCTATCGTAATGATTGTCCCTTGAACCGTTATTAATTTGACAACGAAAAGTTACGTGTTCTAGAGAATGCATAGAAAAATACTTTTGGTATTTTCACCAAATCACAGATTAAATTTCAGGTAGCTACCTTAGATAAAAAAAACCTATCTATTAAACTGAAATTATTGCAAAAAAACTGAAATTCTGACCAACACCTTACCCGTTGTGTTCAACGCAATCTGACGTTTTCCTTTATGGATACATTGTCGCCGCTCACATTGTATCACTTCACTTATCCGATCTTACTTCCTTTTTCACTTCGCTTTTTGAAAATCAAGTTTCAGTATCGTGCAGATTATCTTTTAAGCTGAATGTATCTACAAAACGATCTTAATTGTCGAATAGTTATGCCACAAGGCATAAGCGTTTTTTCATCGCAAGCAGTGTACATTAGTTCTATTTACAATTCCTCATTAACAGTATACGATAACGTGTGGCCAAATTTATTTTAAATTGTTGGCAAAATTTATTAAGCATTGTGAACACTTTCCTCCTACTTGTCAATGACTTAATGGTTAATCCTAGCTTTACTGGTTTAATTCTACCTTTTGATGCATTATATAAGATATCCTGGCATAAAGATTTTATTCTTAAGCAGTCGTCATCTGATTGTTTTCTTCTAATAGATTGCCCTTGAACCAGACTACTGGCAAAGTCGAACAGTTTTTCTGGAATATTCCCCTTCAAAAATATGTTCTACATAAAAATCTACCAGACGCCTCTTTTGTAGTTCCTTAACTTCTATTTCGGAGAACATACTCTACGTCTTCCAGTTTATTTTTTCGAGTTATTATTTCGTTAACTAATTTGTTGATATCAATTCTCCTTTTGTATACTTTTTAATTGAATCGTTTATAATTAGAACTTCACTATGAACTTTTAATATTTTTTTTGTAAATGTTGGGCGGAATAGTTACGAAAATCTTTAATTGACGACTGTATCATTTATTTTTAACAAAAGTGTCCTGTATCGTAAGAGTACATTCTTTTACATAAAATTTCTTTTCTTTGTCTACTATTTCATGAAGTAAAAATGCAGAAAGAGAAAGAAACGCATATGTAGGCGTTCTTGTCAACTCGTGCAACTTTCTATCAACATTATGCTAGTCCACAGTGCGTTCGAATTTTTCGCAGTAATTTCCTACAAATTGGGTGAAATGCAAAATGATGATGCAGTTAACCTAGCAGTACCAAATCTTCCGAAGATTGAGGTTATACTTTAATTTTGTCGTATGAATTGTTTGAATGACAAGTAAATGTATACCTACTGTCTGCGGATCCCCACAATTTTATCTGTGGAGATCCGCAGATGTTGTGATTCTGAGTTTAATTGAGCAGAGAAAGAAGTTGAAGAGGAAGTGAAGAAGTTGTTTCACAATTTTCTGGACGCAGGTGGTTGGATCAAAACAAAACAACGAAAAGAGATTGAAACTAGGTATTTATCTACGGCACAGTGAAGACAAAACAATTTAGAGATTATTCCCAATAACAGATTATTTTAACGGATTTACTACAACACAACAAAACAAACACCGTGTAGGTTTTTTTTTTAAATCGAATGTATGAACGTGTGACAGTGGAACAATAACACTTTGACCCTCAAGTAGAATCTTCTCAAAATCTTTTTTCCGCTCAAAACCATAATCATAATGTTTATTATGATAGCCCCTATTGGACCACTACTTACGAATTTGGGAAAATTTCGATTTCATCGTACTTAATCTTTTTAATTTTTCGTTTTGCTATCATTGCAAGACACCTCTGAAATGTTTCATTTCAAAAATCAACTGAACTGTTACTTCCACAACAAACAAAGCACTTCTCCATGGTGACAAATTATGAATAATTGGCACACTACCTATTTACGAAAATATACAAATTGACACGCTATTTGCTCACGAAAAAGAGATTGCATATCGATGACACAAGCGATAGACCTGTTGATGTACTTATGTGTATTTACATATAATTTATGATAGATATCTGTGCACTTTAAGAGAAATGTAAACGGTCATAGGTGAAGAGAGCGCCCAAGCCTCCGGGCGCTCAGTTCATCTTAACTTGCTTTACATTAGTTGTATGTATTATTTTGCATAAGCAAAAAACCAGGAAATTAAATAAGCTTTTTAAATGAAAGAAATGACGCCCTAGGTTATAAAGCTGAGAAAATGGGGCCAAAGTGGACAATGTATTCATGGAACAAATCGTGGTCTGTCACATATTTGCCGCAAGGTAAGCTTAGGCAGACCTGGATACCTTTAAAGAGAAGAAGTAAGCAATAATATGGCATCAATATTTTTTATCAGCCCTCGATGACGTAAGTACTGGCTCAAAAAACAGTTAATTCCGCTCGGTGTTGTAGGGGATTGGGGCAGAGTTTTTCTGAAAGCCCTCATTGACCTATACTAAAAAAGGATTTTAATTAAAAGGTTTTTTTTTTTTTTTTTTTTTTTTTTTTTTTTTTTTTGTAAAAAAGGAAATCCAAATCCCAGAGCACTCAGACTCGGTAACGTTCCATTGTACTACCAGGCAGAAATCCTCCTTTTGGTGTAGAGGCATGTGATTGGGTGGCGTATGTTGTTGTTCCCCATGGGGATTGAACCTGCACCGCACGGGTCACAAGCCAACACACTAACCTCTACACCGTCGCCACCCTTGCTTGGAAGTGATGACATGAGAGCCATTTGCGGCAGAATAAAGTTAGGCAGACCGAGTGACTTCTTCTTCTCGCCATACACCTTACATAAATATGCAACTTGTTTCGGCACCCGATTACGTAAGTGATGAGACCGTTGCCTATAAGTGGGAAAATAGCCTTTGAAGGTGGAAATTATTATTCGTGCAATGGACAACTTTCCCTTACACATTACCTTAGTTCCTTCCATGGCAAATAAGAATTCTTGCCGCTAAGCTCACCTGGATGTTAGGTTAGGTTAGGTTAGGTTGTAGTGGCTGTCGGTCGAGACCGACACACTTAGGCCAGTGACAGGCCCATTGTGATGCCACACGGATGTATCATCCTCCTACTCGTTGAACCATTTGGAGCTTCTGATGAAGCTTGACAGACTTTTTATGCCGGTGTTAATGAGATCGTTAAGATCATTGTAAAAGTAGGATCCTAAATGGAGTTTACGTCTTTGAGAAAGAGCAGGGCACGTGCAGAGAAGGTGGAGAACCGTCTCCTCCTCCTCCTCGTCCATACAGCTTCTGCAGAAGTCATTTGCATGGACGCCAAGCCTTGTTGCATGTCTGCCTATGAGACAGTGTCCGGTGATCACACCAATTATAGCACCAATGTGAAGTCTGTTTAGAGAAATCAAACACTTAGAGCGTTTCAGATGTTGGATGTTAGAATTACGTAGATGTGATTTCTCTCCTTTATCGCCTTTTTTGTCCAGCGCTGTTTTTTGGGGATGCTGCACGGATGGCTTTTAGAAACTGTTTAATACTCAAACAAACTATTTTTAAACGCAATATGTACTTGGAATGCCAGAAATATGCATTAGATCACCCTCAAAAATGTAAATAGTTTACGAGTGTGCAGTTTTGACAAAAATATATCGGAACATATGGCAGTTGTAATGGTGCTGAGACGTATTTTCTACAGCTGAAGTGCCAGTTGTAAGGTGATGAACTTGGGAATGCGTCTGTGCCTCGGAAAAGTGTCATACATTTACTTATGGTGTTATTTTAATTCATCAATCTTTATCATACATTAGATACAATTCTCGTTAACTACGTTCATCTTTACAGTGCAAAATGTTTTATTAATTTTTTAAACAATTTTCAACAATGTCTTCTGACGTACAGTGAAATGAAATATAAATAATCTTTGCTTAGCCGTACCTCATGAAGCTCTGTTTTTCTGTTAAACTTGAATATAAGAGAACCCTCTAGTGTGTGTGGAAAGTTTGGAAAGTCATTTACTTACCCTCACTCCGTCGTTAAGCTAGTCTTACACGGCTAACGAAAATGTTCAAAGCGTTGACTCTATGACGTCAAGATGTAGTCGGGATGTGTCCCAAGGTGGTCAACACGAATACGTCAGGTTTATCAAACAATTATTTTAAATGTCCCCAACAGACAGAAAACGGACCAACTTTTTCATACACGTTAGAGATTTCAATACCTTTCTCTTAAGTACACTATGGTAAACGAGAAAATTAAAAAAATAAATAGAAAATTGAATAACATAATTTTCAGTTGTAGAGAAACTTTTTCTAGATGCACGATGTTCATCTTTACCATCCAAAATTGCACTTAAATTTTGATAGAAAGTTTGACAATTATAAAAAAAATGATATATTTAATCGACAAAGTTTATAATATGATTTCTGCAGTATGTTTTGCTATGGAGTTGAGCTGGCCATTAAGTTATTGCCCCCCTGCCATGCTATATAGAGTAATAAAACTGAAAATGTTTGCTAATATTGTTTTACGAGTGTTTAGTTATGGCAAACAGATATCGGTTCATATGGCAGAAGTAGTGTCGATGAGACGTATTTTCTACAGCTGAAGTGCCAGTTGTAAGATGTTCTGTTCCTCGGTTTTCTTCTTCCTTAATGGCGGTGAGGCTATGATCAGTATTAAATGGATCATAACCTTCCCACTTAACTACATCAATACTGGTCGGCCTATGGGATTCGCAGGTTCGACCTCGGAAATTAACAGCTGGCCTCCCTATTTTGAATCATTTCGTCACGAGGTCAATCGAATGCTGGTGTTGCTGCATTTGTGTGACCCAAGAGTTTTAAGGCCTGCCTCTCTTTTGCGTTTGAATGGAAACGTTGATTGATATTGGCTTTTTGACAGGGTTTGTAGGAACTCTCCTTTGAACATGGCAGTATTGTCTTTATCTCGGTAAAGTATCATAAAATGCACTAATATTTTTTTTCAATTCATCAATCTTTATCATATATAAAATCCAATCTTCGTTAAATACATACGTCACCTTAACCTTGCAAAATGTTTTTGTCGTCCGTCACGAACAATACAATTGTATAATATTTCGGGGTTTAGCGAGAATATATAATATATGTTTTCGAATATATGTGCATGTGCATATATTTAACAGATACTATCTAAATATTGCCGGACACGGGCGGGCTAAGAATGAAACTACAGCGCCCTCCAAAAAAAACTCAAGTGTGAACGAGTGAGCTGATGCATTGATATGATGGAGCAGCATTTTTTTCTTCAAATAGGGCCGGTTTTGGGTGTTTTTTTTCGTTTACAAGTAATCAATAATGGAGAATCCCAAAAACCGTTTCCATTCATTTTCCCGCCGACGCGACGAAACCCTGTTTGCCTTTTTTTAATCTCTCCTCTTCATTCAGTAGATTTATAACATACAAATGGGCCGTTAGTTTAAGTGAAACTCAGTCTCACCCCCGCTGTATATAGCCAGTTTACCACGTGTTTTTCGAATCCGCAGGTATTGCCGAACGTCCTTTTTCAGGCATATAGCGTGTGCCTTTTTACAAAATCTTCTATACTTTCTCCACAATTACGTTTGGTGTCTACGATGATGCCCAGGAATCTTGCTGCCTTGAATACTTGCAGGTCCACTCCACCTATAATCTGGAGTTGAGAGACAGAATCTAGCCTTTCAGTTCCTTAGGTTTTGTAAAAATCGATTTGTAATACTCTTTCTTCTTTTTTACAGAGTGCGCCTTAAAAACTTTATTGAGTGAGAAGAATTTATTTAATACTCCGTTAGAATTTTTTTCCCAATTTCGTTCATAATTTTTCGCATGCTTCATCAAAGCATTCCTTTTCCACCCAATTTTAATGTATGATGATGGTTTCCTGCCTCCGATTTTATGGTTATAACAACGTTTTCACCGGTCATTTGTTCTTGGCCCTAGGTGAGCAGAAATTGACTCAAGAAAGTTAATTGCTTGCCTGACGATATAACGATTGTTTCACCTAGGGCCGTAGCTATAAATATATGTAAACCCAATTATGGGATTGCGAAATGACAGAGTTCTAAAGGGTGATTTTTTAAGAGCTTGAGAACTTTTTTTAAAAAAAAAACGCATAAAATTTGCAAAATCTCATCGATTCTTTATTTGAAACGTTAGATTGGTTCATGACATTTACTTTTTGAAGATAATTTCATTTAAATGTTGACCGCGGCTGCGTCTTAGGTGGTCCATTCGGAAAGTCCAATTTTGGGTAACTTTTTCGAGCATTTCGGCCGGAATAGCCCGAATTTCTTCGGAAATGTTGTCTTCCAAAGCTGGAATAGTTGCTGGCTTATTTGTGTAGACTTTAGACTTGACGTAGCCCCACAAAAAATAGTCTAAAGGCGTCAAATCGCATGATCTTGGTGGCCAACTTACCGGTCCATTCCTTGAGATGAATTGTTCTCCGAAGTTTTCCCTCAAAATGGCCATAGAATCGCGAGCTGTGTGGCATGTAGCGCCATCTTGTTGAAACCACATGTCAACTAAGTTCAGTTCTTCCATTTTTGGCAACAAAAAGTTTGTTAGCATTGAACGATAGCGATCGCCATTCACCGTAACGTTGCGTCCAACAGCATCTTTGAAAAAATACGGTCCAATGATTCCACCAGCGTACAAACCACACCAAACAGTGCATTTTTTGGGATGCATGGGCAGTTCTTGAACGGCTTTTGGTTGCTCTTCACTCCAAATGCGGCAATTGTGCTTATTTACGTAGCCATTCAACCAGAAATGAGCCTCATCGCTGAACAAAATTTGTCGATAAAAAAGCGGATTTTCTGCCAACTTTTCTAGGGCCCATTCACTGAAAATTCAAGCGTTGCTCGTTAGTAAGTATATTCATGATGAAATGTCAAAGCATACTGAGCATCTTTCTCTTTGACACCATGTCTGAAATCCCGCGTGATCTGTCAAATACTAATGCATGAAAATCCTAACCTTAAAAAAATCACCCTTTATGTATGTATTAATCGCTGTAAGGCAGTATTCTCCTAGTCACAAATGTGATTTCATTACCAAAGCTTTTCGATTATTATCCAACAAAGATACGTGTTTTCAACATTGATTACTTAGTTGTCTTAGAAATTATACAAAACCAAATATCTATTCACAGTCCTATTTATAGAATACTCCGTTTGGGGTGTCATTATTTTCCTTCTAACACTAAAATATAACGATTTTGATATGTGGGCGTGGAGACAACCGCTGTATAACATAAATCAACATCATTTGGTGAATTAAATAAAACAACAACTGTATACATAAAAACAGATGGCGTAAGCCCGCAGAAGGGTTAATAAGTATCGCATAAAAACCTCAAGAACAAGATACAACATTTTATATTCGAAATTCTTAGATTACATCTTTTCCATATAGAACATCATCCAATACCATATGTGTCATATGGGTGTTATGTTTGTTCCTTTCAGTTGCTCGTTTTGAAATACCCTTCTCCAGGAGGTAAAAATACACTTTTGGCTTTATTTAAATGTCCTTTGAATGTAACATCTCCTCCATATGGAACACTATTGATTTTCTCCTAAAAACCTTTTTATGTTTCGCTTTATTCTGTGGCACATACAGTTCGATTTAAATATATATCTATTTCTTTTTCTTCTATTTCACAGATAAGAAACATGTTTAAGGCAATAATGTGTTTCCTCACCGTCATACATAAATCTTAAGGCAACCAAAACAGCCTCAGAGCGAATGAATTTATGAAGTTTCAAGAAGACTGAAGGAGTTGAAATACTCGGTTTCATTGTTATGACACCCTTTACCACCATATCGCTTATTACGACCACCACTATTATAGCGCCCAGCAGAAATGTAATTTTAGTAGAGCTAGCCGGTAGCCAAACAGTGAATCTAAATGGCAATGACGCTGATAGGCTCACCGATTCTACAGTTCCTATAATGTTTGAGACACATCTGGCTTTAAGTATCTTCAAATGCTTCGTCATAGGTTTCATAATTTTAGCGGCGATTTTTGGAAATATGCTGGTGATAGTGTCCGTTATGCGACATCGGAAACTGAGGTAAGTCTCCTATAATACATGTAAGGACTCCATAATGTGGGTAAATATTATCTACGTGGGCTTTAAGCGAACATATTTTATTCATGTCTGGGAAGTTTATCATCCAAAAATTTAAAATATTTGCCCCCGGGAAGCAAAATATGACTTTCGTAACTCGTTCTCGTTATTAATGCCATCAAAAGGTAACGTAGAATGTCAGCTCAATTTTACGCTGCCGAAAGGTGAATTAAATTAAATTTAATTGACTGATGGGAAAGTAAATTATGAGATGAAAACGAGGTAATATTTAGTCAAGTTTGCTGGAAAGTCTTTTCTACTTTCAGTAGGTACCGAGAGTAATTATTTTATCAATGTCATAATTAACACATCTTTAATTAAAACTGACAATATATTTAAGACTTAACAACGAATATGTGATATAAGAAGAGGCTTCATTTCATTGAGCTTAGGTAAAAGTTCAAAATCAGCAAAAACATTTTTATATAAAAACAAAATATGGCATTAGGATATTGTTTTATCTCATCCTGTACTCGAGTGTGTAGAATTTACCATGGGGCCAATCCACTTCTGCATTCGTACAGTGGCAAGAGTACTTCAAGATCTTTATGAACACAAATCTGCTGGCCCAGATGGTATTTCTCATATCGTTCTAAGGAGGTGTTCTTCCACACTGGCAAAACCACTGCGTAAGTTTCTCTATTTGTTCTATTCTTCAGGACTCTTTCCGAGGAGATGGGAAACAGCATTTGTCCAGCCTATACCAAAAAAGGCGAATCTTTTTCTTCCTCCTCCTACCGAATAATAGCACTTACGTCCCTTCTTTCAATGGCCATGGAAACGCTGATCAACCTTCAGGTTTAGAAATATCTTCAGCCCCGAAAAGTTCTTAATGACCGGCAGTATCGATTTCGCAGCAACAGGTCCACTGGTGATTTGATGACAAACTTAACCGAAAAGTGGAACCAGTCACTTCACAAGGGTGGTGACAGTAAGATCATTGCGCTTGATATTTCAAAAGCATTTTACAGCTCTCTTGTCGAAAATGCGTGCTTTGATACTCTTCTCCAAGTGATTAGAAACTACCTTTTCGGACGTTCAGTTCAAGTTATATTGTACGCTCTACAACTCAGCAAATAAATGCTGGTATTCCCCAAGGCTCCGTTTTCTCTGAGATCCTCTTTCTCATTTTTATTAATGATCACCTGTATATTACTTCCAAACCAATCCATTCATTCGTTGATGACTGTACACTCAGCTTCTCAAATTCGCCACGCCCCTCATCGTTTTTTTTATTTTAATTAATACAGTACCCTTATAATGTTGCCACAGCGCTGGCATTTTCGTTGCTGCAAGCAGCACCCAGCACATGATTGATTGCCTGTTTTTCGGTGCTGCTTAATACTGAAAGAATAGGAGGATAGGAAAGAGGTTTTGGGGCGATAGGGTTTTTTCTCCACAGGTGGCGCCTTAATTGCTTAAGGGAGATTTGAATTGTTGTGTGTATTCAATTTTTACAAAGCATGGCTCTTATCGGGATTCGAACGCACGACCTGCCAATAACTTTGCGAATACACTACCATCGCACCCTTGCCACCTGCTTAGGGTGTGAAACTGGAGCGGCAACGTATGTTAAGCTCATTAAATTTCAATTTAGACAGTATAACTCAGTCTAATTCAGGATACAACCAATAGAGTGCAATTGAATGCTTCAGAAATGCAATGCTTTCTTCTATCATTAAAGCACAATCCTTATACTTTGCCATTAACCATGAATGACACTTGCATCGCTGAAACCGAACGGCTTTGCATTCTCGGTATGTGTGTTAATAACAACCTTCGTTGGATTGACCTCATATTCGATGTCGCCAAGAACGCTGCGAAATGTCTAGGTGGTGCAAGAAATACGTTACCCCTTCTGAACTGGCTACAATTTATAAGGCATTTATTCGCCCCAAATTTGAGTACAAGGCTCATATCTGGGCCGGTGCCACAATCACATATTTGGAGCTTCTCGACAGAACAGTGTTATTGGCAATCGAGATATCGAGATATCACGCTAAACGTTATAAACGTCTGACTCTCTTAGTCATCCTCATAATGCCTCCTGTCTATCGCTGTTTTATCAATATATAAATTTATTTCCACGAAATAGCCAGCTGCATTTCACCGTTTGAAAATTTCAAACGCAATACCCGCCAGGTATGCGCATCAGTATTTGTATTTGTATTTGTATTTATTTATATCAATAATTTGCTGTGCAATAAGAACAAAATTCTTTAAGAGTGCACAGTTAACATATGGATATACAAGGCGACATATTTTACGTTTATAAAAAAAAAAAAAAAATAATAATAATATCAGTACCCTTAAGCTTGTTTTCGGACGCATAGTGAAATACAAAGAATCCTTCCTTAGCCGTACAAGACGAATGTGGAAAGCTCTTACCCGCTCTGTTTTTCCTAACCATTGTAAAAAATTAAAACCAACGAGCATCGGTGACTCCTTAACGCCCGCACTATGTAACTATGTATAAACGTATCTACATTATAAGGGTACTAAAACCCCCTTTAGTACCTTAAGTACATGTTTATTATTTATAAAAAAAAAAAAAAACAAAAAGCCTACCTACGAGGGCGGGTCAATAAGTCCGTGACTTTTTGAATTTCTGACCTCTTTACTGAAACGGCAACACTGCTCCTGTCAACAGGCATCTGTCAGTTGACTCCTGTCAAAATTTAAACTTGCTGCGTCAGTTAGTTTGTGTTTGACAACTATTTTTATCAGACTACTCACTAATTTGAGGAGAAAATGGAAAAAAGTGAATTTCGTGTGCTTATTTCTTGCGAAAAAAAAACCATTACCGAGACCAAGGCTAAGCTTGAAAAATACTATGGGGACTCTGCACCATCGATTTCAATGGTAAAAAAGTGGTTTACTGAATTTCGTTGTGGCCGTACAAGCACTGAAGATGCCGAACGTACTGGACGCCCAGTTGAGGTCTCTACACCCGAAACAATCGAAAAAATTCACGATATGGTGTTGGCCGACCGTGCGAGAAAGTGCGAGAGATTGTGGAAGCCGTAGGGATCTCGCATGGCTCAGTGGTTTCAATTTTGAATGATCACTTGGGCATGAGAAAGCTTTCCGCAAGATGGGTGCCGCGTTTGCTCACAGTCGACCACAAACGCAATCGTGTAACAACTTCACAGGAAGGTTTGGCGTTGTTTAATCGCAATATGGAGGAGTTTTTGCGCCATTTTGTAACCGTGGACGAAACATGGATCCATCACAACACACCAGAGACCAAACAACAGTCAAAACAGTGGGTTTCTAAGGGTGAATCGGCGCCAAAGAAGGCCAAGGTGGGTTTGTCAGCCAATAAAGTTATGGCGACTGTTTTTTGGGATGCACGCGGGATAATCCACATTGACTACCTTCAAAGGGGAAGAACAATCAATGGGGAATATTATGCCAACTTATTGGACCGATTCAATGACGATTTGAAAAAAAACCGACCTCATTTGGCCAAGAAAAAAGTTCTTTTCCATCAAGACAATCCAAGGGTGCACACATGTGCAGTTGCCATGGCAAAAAACCATGAATTGGGCTATGAATTGCTCCCTTTGACTCCGAGCGACTACTTCTTGTTCCCAAACCTGAAGAAATGGCTTGGTGGAAAAAGATTTGACTCCAATGATGAAGTCATCTCGCAAATAAAGGCCTATTTTGAGGACCTCGACAAATCATTTTTTTTGGAAGGGATAAAAAAATTGGAGAAGCGTTGGACAAAGTTTATAGAGCTCAAGGGAGACTACGTTGAAAAATAAAATTTTTTTTTTATCAAAAAATCTGTGTTTTATTCCAAAAGTCACGGACTTATTGACCCGCCCTCGTATATATGCCCGAAATAAGTAACTTATTTTCAATGGTATACTATTATATAATTGTGTCTTTATTTTTAATGTTCGGTGCCGTTATGTATACCATAAAACGATGGTAATAGTAGTTTTAATTTGTAAAAATTAGCGTGCAAGTTGTATTCGTTTTTATTTTGAAGATGTTAAGCAGACCTCATTATCCATTTCAAAATTCAACGACATTCACCTGCACTGTTGAAGCTTGCTTAATTAAGAAAAAAATACCTCCTGTCATTTATTTCAAAACTTAAACGAGCTTTGTTTAAAAAATATGATTCTACAACACCACCATTTAGCTTAATAAATGCAATGTATGTAATGTTTTATGTAATCACGCAATTAACTACTCATTCTTGCAACTATGGATTTGTATAAAACCTATTTTGCCATTTCAATTCGAGTTACTTGCCCACAAAGCATAAGTGCTATGTTGTGGGGGGTGTTTTAAGTAGAAGAAAAGGTACCTATGACGATGTGAATTTTAATGCTTGCTTTACCCACTATTATAACATTATAATAAAAATTTCATGTTTCCCTTTAGAATAAGGCTTTCCAGTATTTATCACTAACATACTCCGTACATGACGCAAAATTAAAAAGAGTACCCTTGTGTCTTGAAGTTGTGCGTTAATCTTTACGTGAGTGTTTAACAAGAAAATGTTACGTATACGACACCGTATATGAAAAGACGATACGAAATCCTAAATTCATTCGAAATTTATTTGAATATCATCTCACCTTTAAGGCATTTATCCGCGTGAACGAGTACCTGCCTTCCCCAGTATGTACTTTATAGGTACATTGTGTGGTTGACTTAATTTGATAATTACCGCGCGCTAATGAGGAAAATTTGCTCTGAAGCACAGCATTATATCATAACCGCAACAATAATCCTTTTGCAGGGGTTTGCTTTTATGTAATGCTCTTGTATAACAAACCATAATGTACAATACACCGGCTAAAAAAAGAACATACCTGATGGCTTCAAGCTGTCTAATTGCTCCTCATGTTTACGCTGTTCTCCAACTTTGTATTTGCATTACTTATGAAAAGAAAAGATAAAACATACAAAAATGCTTAGCTTATGTGTTATACATTTCACGTAGAGTGACCTAGATAATATTTCTTTAGAAACAACAGCTTTAGCTGCCCAAGTAAATTCAGGTTCAGGAATGGCTTTGTTAGCTATCGGATACCTTCTCCAGAGTTTAAGGAAAGCAATTTTTCAACCTGCAAGGTCATTTCCATTTTATTATTTTTTAACTATGAGATTTTGATTTCCAATATACTGCTCCCATCTGGTTCACCTGCGGCGTTCGCCGGCTCGACCTCAATTAACATCGGCAGTAATTCTGGCCTGTCATTCCCTAAGACGAAAGAAGAACGTATAGCGATAATCTTTTGAATAGAAATTTGAGAATATGTTAACGAATTCTAGTTTAATAATTTTACGATAATGCTACAAAATGTACCACGTGTATTGTAAGACTTGTTAAAAGACAATCTAGTTCTAATTCGTTCAAAAGTTGTTTTCAATAATTTTGGTAGTTTTTAATTTAGTTTCTGTATATGTTACTTGGCCCTTATAGTGTTGAAATACAGCACAGGCAATTTTTTGTCGAAGAGTAAGCAGCAACTAGCAATGAATTATTGCATTGCATTCTTTTAGGTGCTACGTACTATTGGAAAGATTAGAGAGATAGGATAGAAGTTTTGGTGCAATCAGGGCCTCTTAGCAGTTGATTGTAATTTCGAACCAAGCTCATCTTATTGCTTTTATTTGCTCTTAAAAAGGTGAAATTAATCCAAACTAAAGAGGCCGAAGTTACATGCTTCTCTTGAATGTATGTGGCCTTCTGTTAAATGCAGTAAACCGACATTCTTCTTGTTTCGTCCTCAGCTTCAGTCTTGGATTTGCAGATAGAGAGCCTTGAATTAGAACCAGTCCTAAGTATCGATTTCCGTTCCTGAGACATTGTTGCCTTGATCCCTCATCCCTTGGGATGGTTTTTGGGGATTTTAAGGGAGATGTATACAGTTGTGTGGTTTCTTCAATCTTCATGGCTATGAAGCAAAGTCTCCATGCCTCTGTTCCTTGTAAGTTCGAATTCGTTCGTTCAAGAATTATCTCGAAGTAACGCGGATCAACTTTTCGGTGAAAAATTACACATACATATGTGTATACAGATTTTAGCTTTCTCCTGCTTGGTAGAAAAATATGACTTGAAGTACAACAGTTATTCTTGGGCCAACTGTGTTTAAAACAAGTCATTTTTTTTATTTTTTTTTAAATTACAAAAGGCCTTTTTTTAAATTTTAGGCAGAGCACTAAACAGAACATGAGCAAGTAGGTCATGCTCTGAACCGGACGTGCTCAGAGTGTTTTGATTTGTTTACAAAACTCACTAGAGCGCTTCGCTTTCATTTGATTAAAAGTCACTTTATTTCTTTCAATATAAATTATTTTATTTAGGTGTATTACTTTCTTCGCCAGAAAACAACCCCCGACCGTGTTTTTAATTCTTTTTGGTTCCACTTTTCTTTGTTTTTTCTTCTCTCAGTCTGTCCCTGGCTGTGTTCAGTTTTTACTCAGACTACTCAGTCAATTCTGAGCTCATAGAGCGCGCTCTGATCAGAATCTGAACATAAATAGAAATTATAGTTTGAACGCTCTGAAGTGTCTGAGCTTAAAAAGAAACACGAACTTTTTGTTACAACTCATGCTCTGCTCTGAACTTAAAAAGAAAAACGCCTATAGAATGAATGAACTTTTTTAACTTCACAAAAAAAAAACGTTGAGGTTATTTCATGTGATTTTTGGTTCTGTTTTGAAAGAATAATATATATTTTTACCAAAATTAACTTGTTCATTTTTTGACTATGGGGAAACTTTTAAAGGAGTTTTAGGTCGAAGCTGAAACCCTCTGTGGACCAAGATACAATCAGGTATTGTGCCTTAGAACGTTCGGAGTTGCCAACGAAAAGTTACGCTTTTTAAAGAATGGTTAGAAAAAAACTTTGTATTTTCACCATGTACAGACAAAACTTCAAATAGTTGCGTAAAAAAATCTTTAAAAAAACATTAAACTGTAGTTCTTCAAAAAAAAATTTAATCCGGAATAAGGTACCTTCCCCTACTGTTCATTTTAAAGTTAAAATAACGTTTGGCCTTATTCCCCAAAACCGACAAGTTTAAATTTATTTAATTTACTTAAAAATGTATTATGAAGCTATCCCCGTAAGAGACACCGCAGTTTTTCGTACATATTTAGCTCATTCCATCGCATCACACATTTTGTATGGCGGTTATGTCTGCTTTGTAGAGCTCATCTGTCTCCGTAAGTTGTGTTCATCGACGTGGATATCTGAACATCATTATTCATATGTATGTGTCGTCAACAGTGTCTCTTTCGTCGGCCTTTACGATCCACCCATTGATTTTGAAGAGGGCTTCTTGTTTACCCTTATCGTGTCTAATACTCAAATAGGTCAACAAAATAGTTAGCATTTTTCTTTACCATAAGTGATCGCCTGAGAGAAGTACTTAGAAAGTCTGGTGAGTAAATTCTGTTGCCAGCAGACAACCAGCTAGTACACCCAACTGTGTCCGTGCAGTTCTGAGTGTATAGCTACACATGTGTAGTCGGACTCATTATACGATCATCTTTAGTTCACTAGAGAATAACATCTATCCAGGGGTACCACCGTGAGGTGATGATGCTCAACGTGGTATTAGGTGTGATACCACGTAGCGTTAAATCAAACAAATTTCGCAAAAGTATCCAAAAGGCAGCGCAAATACAGGGTCCCATAGTAGTCATGAGTCGCATTTGAACTTTATCGTGCTTACCATTGCCCTGCTTATAGTATTTTTGAAAATGGTGGTGGTGTTGTCATCGCGGTTAACAAATGTATTAACTCCGACCCTTTGTTTTATGATAAATTCATTGACTTGGAACTAACTGCTGTTAAATTGACTTTGAGTGATTCTTTGTGTGTTTGTATTGTTGCTGTTTATATGACTTTTGGTTTGAAAAGCATTCACGTTCTCTTGCCCAAATTGCTGATTTCGTTGGTTGTCATAAACTTTTTATGTTTGGTGATTTTAATCTTAATGGTACGTAGATCCAGATTGTCTTTCTTGTTACAAGAGGTCAGATCTTGGACCAATGGCAATGGTGCGAAAGTGTATTCACTTACTGATTGGAAGATCCTGCGTTCGAACCCCGACCAGGGCCATGATTTTGAATTGAATACACACAAGAATGCTTGATCCGCTCAATTTGGAAACTACCCGCGGAGAAAAAACCGTACAAAACCACTAAAATTCTATCATATCCTTGTATTTTTTCAAATATTTAACCTAAAAACATGCAACGAACCATAGGGATTGCAACAACAAAAATAACGTCTGCGCTATGTTTCTTACCCTTAAACTATAACGACTGTTACATTTACAGAAAACCTTTAGCGTATTCTAATTATTAAAAAAAATAATTTGTTACGACTGATACTGTGTAATACATGTTCCCGCTGAAGAATGGTTACTTGCAAAAGTTCCTCACCATAATGCAATATGTTGTGCTACAATTATTGACCTTAAAATGAAAAAAATGAAATAAATAAATAAATATTATGCATTAACGGCCCATACAGGGCATAAAACCTAGCTTCTCCAACCATTTGCTTTAGCGAAGCGGAAGGCATCTACACTTTTAAGACGATTCCGAACGGACAGTTTGAAAAGCTTCTCACGACAATTGATACTCTCGGATGTTTGTTAGACGTTCGCCAGAAGTGGGGCAGTGGAAAAAACTTCAAATTGTTATACTTAGCCACGGCTGGATTCGAACCTGAGACCTTTAGATTAGTAATCCAAACCACTAATCTCTGCGCTACTGCGCCCACCACCTTAAAATGATTGCAGTAAAATCCAACTTGACAACAGAATACGTACCCGGTTTTAGACAAAAAATTGAAGTTTGTAAGTTTGAAAACTTTCTTAATTCAGTTTCATCGGCAAACACTTTCGATGAATGTGATATGCAATACACTTTCGATGAATGTGATATGCAATTTCTTAAACTGTTTGTATGATTGTGTTCGTGACGTTGAAGAAAAAACATATCCTCCAAAATCACCTGTGTGCTAAATAACTAAAACTTTATACGAGGGCGGGTCAATAAGTCCGTGACTTTTTGAATTTCTGACCTCTCTACTGAAACGGCAACACTGCTCCTGTCAACAGGCATCTGTCAGTTGACTCCTGTCAAAATTTAAACTTGCTGCGTCAGTTAGTTTGTGTTTGACAACTATTTTTATCAGACTACTCACTAATTTGAGGATAAAATGGAAAAAAGTGAATTTCGTGTGCTTATTAAGCATTATTTCTTGCGAAAAAAAACCATTACCGAGACCAAGGCTAAGCTTGAAAAATACTATGGGGACTCTGCACCATCGATTTCAATGGTAAAAAAGTGGTTTACTGAATTTCGTTGTGGCCGTACAAGCACTGAAGATGCCGAACGTCCTGGACGCCCAGTTGAGGTCTCTACACCCGAAACAATCGAAAAAATTCACGATATGGTGTTGGCCGACCGTGCGAGAAAGTGCGAGAGATTGTGGAAGCCGTAGGGATCTCGCATGGCTCAGTGGTTTCAATTTTGAATGATCACTTGGGCATGACAAAGCTTTCCGCAAGATGGGTGCCGCGTTTGCTCACAGTCGACCACAAACGCAATCGTGTAACAACTTCACAGGAAGGTTTGGCGTTGTTTAATCGCAATATGGAGGAGTTTTTGCGCCGTTTTGTAACCGTGGACGAAACATGGATCCATCACAACACACCAGAGACCAAACAACAGTCAAAACAGTGGGTTTCTAAGGGTGAATCGGCGCCAAAGAAGGCCAAGATGGGTTTGTCAGCCAATAAAGTTATGGCGAGTGTTTTTTTGGGATGCACGCGGGATAATCCACATTGACTACCTTCAAAAGGGAAGAACAATCAATGGAGAATATTATGCCAACTTATTGGACCGATTCAATGACGATTTGAAAAAAAACCGACCTCATTTGGCCAAGAAAAAAGTTCTTTTCCACCAAGACAATGCAAGGGTGCACACATGTGCAGTTGCCATGGCAAAAAACCATGAATTGGGCTATGAATTGCTCCCTCATCCATCCTATTCTCCAGATTTGGCTCCGAGCGACTACTTCTTGTTCCCAAACCTGAAGAAATGGCTTGGTGGAAAAAGATTTGACTTCAATGATGAAGTCATCTCGCAAACAAAGGCCTGTTTTGAGGACCTCGACAAATCATTTTTTTTGGAAGGGATAAAAAAATTGGAGAAGCGTTGGACAAAGTGTATAGAGCTCAAGGGAGACTACGTTAAAAATAAAAAAATTTTGTTATCAAAAAATCTGTGTTTTATTCCAAAAGTCACGGACTTATTGACTCGCCCTCGTACGTTCTCTCGTCCAAACTGTTTTGGAATGCTATAGTCCCGTGTTGTGTCCTGCTTTCGAATCTGGAATCGCACTAATTGAAAGAATTCAGAAGCAATTTCTTCTTTTTGCGTAACGTGACTTACCTTTCACCTTAGACAAGACGCATTAAGTTGCTGGACCTCTAGTCCCCAGAGTAACGGAATTGCAGTCGCGATGCAGTTATGGAAGTAATGGACCCATCAAAAACATAACGAGGTATTTTAATAAATAAAATAATGTGCTCGATTTTATTTTCATAAAGGAAAATGTTAAAAATATATTAAGGATAATGTAAAATATTTATATACTTGTAAAAATAATAGAATAACTGTGTGTCAATTGTTCAGTAGTTAAATAATGCAAACAGAAAATATTCTGGGTCTAAAATGGCGAAATATGTAGGTGAAATTGTTTGCATTTCCTTCTGGAAAACTTGACTTTGCCTCTTAAAGCATGAGGGCTCAAAAGGATTCTGCATTTCTTAAGGAATAGTCCGAGCTTTAACAAAGGTTCAATAAGATCCTCAGGGGTCTTATAATTAACCCTGATACCACGCACAGACCTCCTTCCCCCTCCATTAAATTGTCTCTCCAAAATGTGCAAAACCTTTTTGTAGCTACATATAAACTTACTTACTTAACGGGCTCCAGACCCATGGAGAGCCTGCTCCTCCATTCGCCCGCCTCGCATACGGGACCAAATATACGACGGAGTATTTTTCTTTCGAAATAACCTAAAATAAGTTCTCCTTTCGTGCTTGTCGTCCATCACTCGGCGCCGTAAAGCAGAACTGCCAGTATCAGTGTTTTGTAGAGCTTACACTTGGTCGAGTTAGGAGTTTTGAACCGATTTGTTCCGCCAGACCCAACTAGCAACGGTTTCCTAGGATAAGTCTTCGTCGGATCTCCACTAAGGTGTCATTTTTGGAGTTGATGTTTCCTTCAAGTTAGGTAAATTCGGTGGGCAGATGTTTGATTGTTTGTTGAAAGCAAATACTTCGTTTTGTCCTTGTTGAATAGAAGGCTAACCAATTTTGAATATTCTTCAATTGCCATGAAAGCCTCTAACACGGCACGCTGAGATCGGCCGATGATGTCCATATTGTCCGCGTATCACAGTAGTTAGGCGGAGCAATTGAAGATAGTGCCTTTCGTATTGAATACCTGCCCTGCGCACTGTATGTTACAGAGCGCTCGTGTTTTCCGCATGTTTTCCGCGTCATTCGATTGTTGAACAATATGTCAAAAATAATGAAAGTTTGGCGGCCACAGTTCGAAAACTTCGTACAAAGTATGGTCGGAACGGAATATTGATTTAACTTCATCAACTATAAAGAGAGTAATTGGTGATACCAAACACACTGATCATCCAAAAACAAGACGTTCAAATGTCAATAATAAAGCAGTGCATACTCCTTGAAGATCTGCGTCTCCATACTCACAAAGTTCAATCGGCACAAGAACTGAAGCCTAATGACCATGCCCAGCGAAGACAGTTTCTTGCATGGATTATTGAACATCAACAAATGAATGCTGATTTATCGAGGAAAATCACCCTAAGCGATGACGCACATGTTAATTTTTTTTTATTTGTCAAAATTGAACTCACATGAGACTGTCGAAAAACAAATGCATCCACAACGTGTCACTGTTTGGTGCGCATTTTGGGCTGGAGGCATCATTGGACCATACTTGATGATGCATGATAACACCGTTGGATTTCTTTTAATGGGTTGTTAGAGTTTTGAAGTCAAAGTTCTATGCCAACAAGCAAAAAGTCTTGGAAAACTTCGACAAAAGAGTGCGTAAGCTGTGTTTTTTTTTAATTCAAATCTTGTGTAAATTTTGGGACACCCTTTATAATTGTAATCGGCATCTAACCATGTACGTCCATGATTCAATAATTTTGACCAAAAAGTATATTCAAGGACTGCTTGCTGACGCGGCTACTTTGTAAAAAAAAAAAAATTATTTTATCGACAACGTTGATGGAAATGATGATTGTGTTCTTCCCAAAATGTGAAGAGTATTTTGGGAAATATTTAATGCATAATTCGCTTATACAAAGTCTTATGTTGCGCCCATTTTTTGGCCTCAATTATTAAAATTTTTTTAATTTGTTTTAAAAATCGAAAAAAGATTTTAACACAATGAACAAAGGCATCTCAATTCCAAGCTCACTTTGGGGTAAAGAAATATGGATAGGGTATCAGACAGCCTTTTCACATGTTTATAGGATTTGTTAGATAATTTAAAGTTCTTACCAAACAATGTATGTACATCGTTTTTTTCCTTACAAAAAGAGACAAATTAAAAATACCCTATACATTCACAATTTTAATGGGACGTAAAAGAGAAAAATCTGACTCACAACCGCCCTCACCAACTAATCAGCCGCTGGGGAAACTTTCACCAAGATGCTTTGTTTGTATAAATTAAAAATGCTTTTAAGGACTACAACATACCTTCACGAAGATAGAACGAAAAACTTTTGTGGGAATATTTTCGGACTTATGATTATTTTTTTTTGCTTAGGATTTTAATAATTAAATTCATGACTCCCAATAACGAATTATTACGACGCGTATGCATCCTTGATTTACATACTTAAGCCTTTCACAGCAACAACATGTAGGCACACTTTTTTAATAACTATATTTGCACACCCAAACATGTGGGTAAATACTCGAACGTATCCCTATAGAAAGTTGTATGTTTTATTGAAGTTCTGTTAAAAAAAAACTATTTAATTTTGTATATTGAAACGTGTTTCGTGAGTCAAAAGAGTGAAAGTTTAAAAAGTTGAGATGATTATCAACCCGAAGTTTTGGAGCGATTAAACTACAGCACGAACGTGAAATTGTGGTAACGCTTTGCATTTGAATGTTTTTTAGTTCCTTAAGTAGAAGAGTTATTTTCCTGGGGAGTGCTTTAAAAATCATAGATCTCTCTCATGAATATGCAAACTTAATTCTGCAACAATAAACTGTTGAGAGCTTCATATGTTGAAGCAATTCCTGCAACGACAATTGGTTATGAGTTTTAGATTCTACAAAGCTTGACTGCACCGTTATATACGATGGCTTGGCATTTAAAAGGCTTTTCGAACGGCCGTAATTCTCGACCCAGTAGACAAGCAATTCGTTGTCTAGTGAACAAATTTGAGTCACAATATTCGCTGCCGTCACCGTCACGTTACGGTAAATGGTATTCTCTACAGAGACATGTTGGAACGTTATTTCTTTGAGCAATTGCATGAAATCGACATCAGTGATATGTGGTTCCAACAAGACGTTGCCAGAAGCCACACTGCGGGTGCAACAATCGAGTTATTGAAGTCTCAGTTCGGTGAACGTGTTATCTCGAGAAACGGACCCGGCTATTGGCCACCGAGATCGTGTGATTTAAGGCCTCTAGACCTTTTTTTATGGGGCTACATTGAATCATTGTTCTATGCCAATAAGCCGGCGACGTTAGAGGAGCTCAGAGCCAATATTGAATTAGAAATAGCGGCCGTATTGGTCGAAATGTGCGGCCGAGCCATCGAAAATTGGGTTCAACGTAACGACCGCTGCATACGTTCCCTTGGTGGACATATGATCGAAGTCGAATTCCATTCATAAATGTTTTGATAGTAATTCAAGCCAATACATTTTTTTGTTGAGATATCTCAAGTAGTTTGCATTTTATTAAAAAAAGAAGTTGTCAAGTCCTAAATGACAGACCCTTTATATGATGCAAAATTAATGGAGATCTAGTTCTTGTTTGCGGACGCTCCAACTCGACTTCTCTATGCTTACGTAGAGGAGTAACCGAGCTTTGTCTTGAAGGCTTCCGCAGTTTCTGTGCACACGAAACGGAGAGATCAATATTTTTGTTTTACGAGAAATTTGGTTTTTTTTACGTACCTTTCGTATTGAAAGTGTGTTCTTGGATGTAGTCTTAATTTATTGCTACACCTGAAGGAATTAAAATTGTGATAAATTCTTGTAATTTTCTGCAATCACGTTGTTCCTTATCAACTCCCTGAGACAAGCCCTATTTGAGGATTGGTGCAAGGTTTTAAAAAAAGGAATGCTTAATCCAAGAACTCACACTTTTTACACAACATTTTATAAAATTTCACCTTTAGTGCTTGGGTATTCTCGACTAATAGATTGAGTTGGTCATCTGGAATTAACGCCTCACAGCAATCACTGCCTACTATCTAAAGAAAGAACGTGGCGACACGTCTTGGATATGACATATTTCCTGGCAGTGTAAGGCGCCACAGTTCAGTTTCAAACAAAAATTATCTCGATTCACGATGGTTAAATTTCCGGTTTGGGTCACTGATTTGGGGAGTCGAACGTTAAATTCAAAACTAAACGAAAATTCTAAAAAAAAATCTAATGGATTACAGTGTTCGCCACAAACTGTTGTCCTTGTTTGTGTTTTTAATTGACTGCAATTGACGAAGCATCCAGAATCGTTCGTTTGCAACAGCACACTTTGAAAATAGTCAATAATAAATTATCATTTGACAATCGTAATAGTGAGTCCAAGAAACACACAGCACTCATACTTCCAACGTTTCATTTCTTAACCATTATGTTTTGCTTAAGCATAGGCATTATTTTGCTATCCCCACAAACAGAATAGCTCTGACACGAGCATTTCTGCCGCCCGTCTCAAGGTTAGTATCACGCATAGCAAGAGATGTGCCTGGCGGATAAGTGCCTTTTAAGTCAGTGTTGATTTGCCTAGTGCTTAAGCATAAACGATTTCGACACGTGCATGCTACTATTATTTGTTGTTTTATGTTTCTTTTACGACACCGGTAATTTCCAGTCGTGTCAACCCACGGATTCATATGCACATTTGCGGAACAGCTTTAACTTGTTAAATGTGTTGCTAAGCTTACTTAAATGTCAAAGTAGTCTCCTTTTAAGCAAGCGGTTTTTATCAGGTTTAATAATATAATAAGAATGTAGTAATATTGCAGGTGGCAATGGTGCGATGGTAGTGTATTCACTAAGTGATTGGCATTTCGTGCGTTTGAATCCCGACCAGGGCCATGATTTTTATAAATTGAATAACAACAAAAACTGATCTCCCTAAAGCAATTTAGGCGCCACCTGTTGAGAAAAAAAAAATCCCATCGGACCAAACCTCTTTCCTATCCTTCTATTCTTTTAGTAAGTAGCACCCAAAAATAGGCAATGAATTGCTGGGAGCTACTTGCGCAACAAACTAAAAATGCCTTCGCTGTGGTTTTACCATTATAAGGGTACTGTGTCACTACAGAAAAAAGAAATCCCTTTAGCGCACGCAAATTATATAAAAAAAAAATCATATCCCTACCTGCTCTTTGACTATCATACCTTTCAAATTGATTTGAGCTGCAATCTAGAAGTTTATTGACGTCAACTTTATTCGCATCTCTATTATATTGGTTTTGACATCAGACTCGACTGAAAGTCTTTGGAATGTCTTAATCAACGGCTTATTATTTGCCATGTTTTTCAATTGTTTGACGTATTACGTACCTAAGCTCGCGCACATTTAACTTAACTATCGATTTAATTCCATCAAAGTAATAATATTGCTTTAAATATGAGATTTCTGACAAAGTTATTATGTAAACTCCCTTCTGCATCCTCATTAATTCAAGGCAGCTATTGCATATTAATTAGCATATGCATACGATAAATGAATTAACTTTGAAACTAGTCTCCGTGTAATGGAGCCATGTGTTCCTTTATTAATTAGCGAGTCTTAGTATCAACCGAAAATAGAAAGTCCTTAAATCTGCATCAATCACATTGACATTCTTTTATCAGCTGTTTACGATTTTATAAAGTATTGGACTTCTATAACGTCTGAACGTAAAGTATTCATTTTTTATCATACCAAGCAGTATTAAGGAAAATGTTATTTTTTACAGTCCTTGAGCTAATGTAATATAAATTGAATATATGCACACTTATTTTGCAACAACATTGAAATATGATATTTTGGAACTCGTATCTTTGGGAAGAATGGTGGAACGGTGGGCGTTCATTTATTGCCATTCAGCATCAACCCTTTACTTTTATAGTCCTAACATTTGTGAGTTGGAGAAATAATTTTAATTGCAAGTACATTATAAAGAGAGTATCTTCCTCCAGGGGAAGTTTTTGTTGGGAATCCCGCAAGTATCTATCTACTCATGAACGATTTAATTTCACAACTTTTTAGCTTTGTTTGCCTGACGGTACTAGTACCTGCTGGCCATTATGATGGGGATGACGTATTGTGTTCCGATGAAAATCACATTTTTAATATCCTGACACAGCATCTGTGACTGTGATTACTTTCCCGTGGACAGATGAAGTACAAGCTCTGCAGAAATTGTATGTATATCTAAACTGAGAACAACTTTTCAAGTGTCGACTAGCGGAAAATGACATTTTGCACATTTCTGTGGTTTCCACATTTAAACAGGTGGTTTATATGTATGGGGAATGGTTTGGACTACCCCTTTGGTTAAACTCTAAAGTCAACCTTGGGCCTGAAGAGGAGTCCTGTTGCTGTTGCATTTCACATTTATTTTTAATTTTTGAAATTGTCTTTCTGTTACCATTCACCATTATTATAGCTTCACGGGTAGCTTTACGTCAAATCAAAGTAGATACAAATCTACTGAAGCATCACCGAAACGTGCCAGCCTCCTTAAAGTGTAGAGTCTAACAACAACACCGGTCGAATGGAACTTTACTTTATGGAAGATTTTCTAATTACTTTTAAAAGAGAAGGGGCATGGTACTTTATAAAGAAATATTAGTCCTCAGAAAGTCCATGTTTTATTTATTTATTTCCTTACTCGATAGAGTTATAACTAGAAAGTACAAAAATAATGAAATTCGTATTATGTTTTTCATTCAGAGGACAAACTTGAGGTTAATCAGAATTCTACGCTTCTTAGAAAACACATTTGAAAAATCTTATGAGATGTTAAGTGCTGTATTTTTATATATTTTCCAATCTAGCCCAAATTTTGGGTGCTTGTTTGCTTCACCTACTGCTCATTTCTTTTTATTTACATTTATTTTTATGATCTAAGAAGAAATACATATTAAGTCTTAATTGTCGGAACAAAACATAATTGATTCCTTTTTACTAATTTACCTACCGTATTATATACATTGTGCCATACTTAAGCAGTATAATACTTTAGAAGATTCCTGAAGTTGCACCGAACAAACATTTGTACAACAGGGTTGGTCTATTCTCATCCCATTTTAAGTTATAGCCCATCAGAGTGGATGACCTCTAATTTGGATGTTTAACCACTTTAAAGGCTATAACTTCTAAACTATTAAATATGTACAATAGGTATTTTGTACATTTTGGAAAGACAATTAAGTAGCGCATACAAGTCTCAAACACTTTGGGTAGATCTGTGCAGCTACAAAAAAGTTATAGCTCCGTAAACTCAATATTATAAAAATTTGTTGTTCCATTTTTTTACTTTAAACGCATTTTTCTCAAAATTTTTACTTAAACATTTTTTTATGAAATTTTTATCCTTGATCAATTTCCTAAAAAATATGTTAATTGAATTTTTTACATACGATCAACAGAAGTTGTATTAAAATCCATTTTTAGTCAGACAAAAAGATGTTGATAGAAATTTTCCACGGTTCCAAACTCACAGATATGCTCATCCGCTTGCTCATTTATATCTTTTGTCGCAGTGTCCCGGCGCGACAGCTCCTGACAATCTCGGAAGTTTCTGGTGGGGACGGTGTTGTTGTTAGGTTAAATAAAATTACTGGGTTAACGGGGCAAGAGAATCCTGCCCCCCTACACGTTTGGGTCAATGTTGACACTTTGTGATACCCTGGGGTTTATGATTGCCAAAGAGAGGGGACCTAGATTTTTTTCTTCATTTGAAGGTTTGTCTCGGTCTTTTGTTTGTTATAAAATTGCAAAATTTTTCTGGTTATAACACAGGAGTCGAGGCACTCCATCTTTCGTTTGCTGCCACCAGTGTGTCAAAATCATAGAAGGAATTCTGTCAATACCAACAATGCATTTATTTTCAAGCGATTTTACCCCGCTTATCATAAGTGAACCAATATCAGTTATCGGCTCAATATCGAAGTATCGAAGTATGAGACATAAGTTATTATAAACAATTACATTGGAGTCAACAAGAACCGATTTAAAGTATTGGTTGAATAATTGGCATTGCCCATGCAGGGACAGGCTCAGAATATTACTACAGCAGCCCCCAAATAGCGCTTGTCGTAAACGGCGGCTAAGGAGGGAACCACATTCAGGCAATTTTACCGCCTTCGAGAGCCTAGCGACACACTTAACATCTTAAAGCTTACCCGCAAGTCTGCTTGCAAATTCGTGGGTTGACGGGACTGGAGATCACCGCTCACCGATGTTGTCATCTAAAGATGAACTAGGCCCAGAAACTCCAGGCTTACACAAATGCAACAACACCAGCATTCGATCGGACTCAGTGATAAAAGTGATCTGGAACCAGAAAACCTGCCAATATCGATTGAGGTCGAAACGGCGAACCCCACAAGCAGACCAGTAGTATTGCAGTAAAGGGAGGGTTATGATCCACTCATTCTGGTCATAAACTCGTCGTAAAGGAAGAAGAAGAAGAAGATGGAGAATTGGCACGTAGATGGTTAATCTATGGATCAAGTACTATCAAATTTCATAAATTCATATATTTCGAATGCTGCATTTCTCAATGAATGGGAACAAATTATCTCTGCTTTACTGTCCCTGTGTACCCAAGTTATGGCCAAGTAAATATTTAGAAAATCATCGACCAATAAAAGGACGGCTGTATTCTGAAGCCGATATTCAATTGAAAATATGCTAAATTAGTACGTTTTATGGATATAAATTATGAGAAACCATGGCGAATCAAATGTCATAGCCTTTGATATTCCAAAAGCATTTTTGATTTAATTGAATCTAGTTATATTTGTATCTACTATACCAACTTGCGTATGCCTTCTGATCCTAATGCATTATTAAACAAGTTAGGCGGGCACTTCGTTAGAAAATACTTTTGACTACTTCGAGATACTCTCTTTGCCGCCCCGTCGCTCCACTATCCAATACCTTCTTTCGTTTATCTTTAAATGGTGGTTTTCTATTTTCTGAAAATCCTCTTAACGCAAAGCAAGACTATTGCTAATGCAAACATTACTTTGATTGAGATTGTATCGTATTTCGAAAATGCATGCATTTTCTGAAAGAAATGTTGTACTTGAATGGGCGTGGGGAGAATTCGATTGCCTTTTTTCATAGCGATACGATGACTGGGCTTGTGTATGTATATTGTATAGGTCAAAGAAATATCCATAGTTTGTTTTGAATTTACATTTTTCAATTTCTCGAAATGAAGATACAAAATAATGGCAAATGGTGAATACGTTTTTAATTCGAGGAAAAACAAACTCTTGATACAGCGCAAGTTTTTTGATGAAATTTGACACAAATGACAAAAGCACCAGTTATAGCCATACGTAAAATGAAAACGTGAAAAAATTGATTTGCTTTTGTGATCCAGTTTATTAATAGATTAACACAATCTTTCTCTTAAAATGTTGCTTATGAATTATTGAACTAATATGTCATAAATAATTGAGAAATTGAACATGAAATTGGCTGGGAAACAAATTCATTAATTTTCCGTTCGGAAACCTTTTTCTGTTCAACTTCTTAGTCAATTCACAGAAATGATACAAATCGTTCCTATGGTGTGTTCGTTTCAATATCTTTGCTGCTAAACTTTTTACATAGTGATTGAACTGAGCCTGAATCCATAAATACCATAAGTAGGTTATGTTAGGTTAGGAGGGTTGCATATTGCATGGCGGGTGAAAAGGGGTGGAACCCAACTGGCTATTTCGATTGAAGAATTATGGTGAAAATAACGATAAAATAACAAAAAACAGGGCCCTCATCACGTAAGGCTGACGATCTCGTTTTCGACATCGACTTCGATAGCAATGCTTCACGTAACACTCGCGTCTGAATGATATCGTTACGACGATTAAATATTTACTTAACATAACTCACAAAACGTCACAGTCGTCGAGACGATAGCATTTGCGCGATAGCTAATGAGGTATCGCCTTACATATTTGGACACCATTAAAGCACTTTCATGGTTTTTAAAGTAAACAATCGGTTTTAGATCTTTTCTTTATATGCTGCAGATTGTTATTAATGCAATTTATTATAAATAAGAAACTCTATTTCAACAAATATATGTATCCGGTGATGTCTTCAGTGAGTAAGCGAAGACATTAATTTTTTTTTTTTTTTTTTTTTTTTTTTTTTATACACTATCAGCTCAGTGTCGTAGAGTGCTTAAAGCAAGCAACTATCACGAGCAGAAATTGCCGGCACTAAAAGTGCTCTCACTGGCTCATCATTTAGTGCAGGTGTTAGTAAGGACAAAACAATTAAAAATACAATAATTATGTACCTATAAAATACGAGTACTAACACAGACACAAAATAATGCAAGCAATTAAGACATTAAAGCATTATTACGCAAAATATTTTTTAGTTTAATTTTACTAACATGCAAGTCAATCACATGATCATTTAGATTATAGATTCTACTCATGCGACTAATAGGCTCATGCCTTCCATAATTCGTTCTATGATGGGGGCTGAACAATAATTCAACACTGCGTAAATTATGGGCACCACCACGAAAATTAAAGCCAATAGACGACAGCAAGTCAGGTGCATCTATTTGACCGGATATAAGCTGCTGTAAAAAAATGATATCGCTATTAAGCCTTCGTTGAGAAAGGGGTAACATTTGAAGAAGCTTGATACGTTGACTGTAGGGAGGAAGGTTAAATGGATCATCCCATGGAAGTCCTCTAAGTGCAAATCGAATAAATTTACGTTGAATGGCCTCTATTCGATTTGAATGAATGTTGTAGAACGGTGTCCAAACTTGAGAGGCATACTCTAGAATCGGACGGACAAAACAATTGTACAATGACATAGAAACATAAGGGTCATTAAATTCTTTGGCCCACCGTTTTACGAAGCCCAACATAGAATTAGATTTATTAATAATAGAATTAATATGCTTAGCAAAATCCAGTTTGGGGTCGAAATAAACCCCAAGATCCTTAAAATTATCAACACTACAAAGAATATGTTGAGACAGAGAGTATTGAAAGGTGGAAGGGATATTCTTTCTAGAGAATGTCATATGTTGACATTTAGTTGGGTTCAGGGATAAACCGTTTTTATCACACCAATTGGCGAAGCTATTAATGTCAGATTGAAGAAACATTCTGTCTTGCTGACTAGTGATAGATTTATATATATTCATATCATCAGCGTATATCAGGATATTACTGTGATTTATACATGCCTTAACATCATTAATGGCAAGTATAAATAATATTGGTCCGAGGTGACTTCCTTGGGGAACTCCAGACTGCGCTGTGAAAGATACGGATAGCGATCCTCTAAATTTCACTTGATAAACCCTTGATATAAGGTATGAATTAACCCATTTTATGAAACTTGGTGGGAAGCCAAAAGCCCTGAGCTTAAACTCGATTATTTCATGGGACAGCTGGTCGAAAGCTTTAGAGAAGTCAGTGTATATGCAATCCATTTCGTCCTTATTCTCTAAGGTATTATAACAATCATGCAAGAAACTTAACAGATTAGTGACAGTGGATCTGTTTCTTACAAATCCATGCTGTTCATTACAAATTAAATTGCGACAAAGAAATATTAACTTTTCGCAAACAATTTGTTCAAAAAGCTTAGGGATACACGAAAGCTTTGAAATAGGCCTATAATTAGTGATATCACCACGTTCGCCTTTTTTAAATACAGGTGTGATAAAAGCACTTTTCCATAGATTAGGGAATTTACCAGTACTGATGGACAATTCAAACAGATACTTAAGATATGGAGCAATTGCATGACTACATTTTTTAAGAACGATCGGTGCAATGCCATCAGGACCTGATGAATAATCATTCTTGAGAGAAGAAATACATTTTAAAATTGTTTCCAAATCGAATGAGATACTACTAAAACTTATTTGGGAACAGCTAGTTAGATAACTAAAATATTGATCATCAATGTGAAGAGGGGTCCCCCTAAATGATTTACTGAAATGATCTGCAAACATATTGCTTGCATCTACTGAATCAGCAGTTGTAGAACTATTGTAAGTAAGCTTCGATGGATAACCATCGGTTTTTTTCTTAGAATTGACAAAACCCCAAAAAAGTTTGGGGTTCGATTTTAAAGAGCATTCCATTTTACTTACATAGTCAATATATAAGTTGCAGGATAAAGATTTGAATTCATTGAATAATGTGAAATAGAGTTCAAGATCTGAATGGCAGAGACTTTTTAAATAGTTCTTCCAAGCCCTATTACGTCTGTTTCGTATCGATTTTAGCTCTTTAGTGTACCAGGGATGGGATGTTTTCAGATTCCTAGAGGATTTCACAGGAATCACTTTTTTCATGCAGTTATCCATCAAAGAATAAAAAGAACCTACTGCATCTTCAATATTAGATAAGGCAGTAAGGTTAAAATTAAAGCTGTTAATTTCATCAGAAAGCCTTTGAAAATTTGCTTTCCGAAAGTCAAAAGATTGCGAACGGTCATACGAATTACTGTTTTCGTACAGATGTGCGCCCAGTTCACTAAATACATCCAAGGGTGGATGATTGTCATCTATGTTAGTTATACTGAGATGGGATTCCAGAACCACAGTACTAACAGAGTCAGAAGAGAAAACAAGATCGAGAGTTCGATTTCTGAAATTTTGTATACAGCTTGTTTGCTGTAAGTCAAAAGACAAAATGTTGTCAAGTAAAGCGAGCTCTTGTTGGGCAGAGTCAAAGGATGGAATGAAATGAGAATCATCCTCAGAAGGTACCCATCCAATATGTGGCAGATTGAAGTCGCCTATAAGTAAGACAGTGCTGTCACAACAAGATATGTCAAAAATATGGTCTAGTGCCATAGAGAGTTCCGAATACAAAGAACATAGACGAGACGATGGAATGTACGCATTAATAACATATAAATGTTTGTTCTTAAGTGTAATTTTTACACAGATAACTTCGACATTAAGTTGAAATGGAAAGTCAATCTTGCGTGACTCAAGGTTGGAACGAACAGCGATCAGAACACCTCCTCCAAGCGCTTTCAGGTCATTGTTATGAAGGTCGTTTCTGAATACGGAGAACTCATGATTGAAGAGTTCCGTGTCTAGAATTCCGGCATTTAGCCATGTTTCCGTCAAGGAGAAGATATCAGATTCAGACATGAAACAAATTTGCCACCCCGAAAACATTCGTACTAGTTCGCTAACAAGGGATATTAAAGAATAGAATATTAATAAATATTTTTGACAAAAAAAAACAGCAGCTATAAACAAATCTCAGCAGTCAGTTTTCTTCGTTTCTGACGTTTCTCACAATTAGATGTTGTTTTCAGTGTTTCTCAAACTGTAGCCAAACGACAGCGATGGACGACACGAGAACGATTGTGTTTCGTGAATCAAACTATTGACGATAGCGTTCAGTGCAATCGCATGGACGACAATCGTCCGCAAAGTTACGTGATGAGGGCCCAGGAGACATTACGACGATGTGGAAGACAGCCCATCAATCTCGTGATGTCTCGGTCGCGAATGAGTTTTATCGCGCCTTTTTATATCCTGTCAAGTAGCTCCAAATAAGTGCACCCGACCAGATATAAGTGTTGTATTCGAATTTCGGGCGGTTAAACGCCTTAAAAATTGTAGCCAGATTAGAAGGGGCGAAATATTTTTTACATCGCTTAAGGAATTCTAGACATTTTGTAGCGTTCTTGGCGACATCGAATATACGGAGGTTGTCATTAACACACATACCGAGAATGGAAAGTCTTTCGGTTTCAGCGATGCAAGTGCCATTCATGAATAATGGCAGTGGGTTTTGCTCTAATGACAGAAGGCACCATTACGTTTTTAAAGCACTAAATTCCACTCAATCGCAGCCTCTTTTCTGTCCTCTTTTTCCATTGCTGTGTGACTTTTCATGGACCAGACTTTCTGACTGCCTATTACTCCTGTATAATATATTAGACTGCGCTAAATTCGCGGCTCATCATATCGGTCTCTACATCAACACAAACAGCTTTTGCCACACCAATATCTAGCACAAAATTGCAATCGCTGATAAACTGCTTGCGAAAAAGTTGCTCAGGAGCAACGTACAACTAGACTCTGGGCACATACATTGTCTCTAATCAAGAAAAGCACAAACCCTGGTTAGAACTTTTCAACCATATTTACCTATGTATTCCTAAATTGCATGCATTTTCCTAGGCGTCCACGAATGGAATGACCCTTTGTCTCGCAAGGCGATTGGGCGAAATATCGGGATATGGTGACGTCACGGATGATTTTGTCTTCTCTTAGCATAAGTGCGAATTTACTAAAAAGTGATAGTAATATCCAGCACTTTCTGATAGCCTGAAGTCTTACAGTAGTATCAGTATTTTCGTCGTAAGGAACGGACTGCAAACAGATCTCCGAAACCAAACATCAAATACAGCATAATCAGGCAGGTTAACATGTGAAAGTGTTGTCTCATTCTCATATCACGCTCAGAGTTAACTTTTTCCCCTTTACAACCAGTAATTTTCTTAATTAGCTATTCTGAAATCTTTGGTTAAATTTTAAATTCTCTAAATTCATGTTCCAATATTTACTTAAGTGTGCAGAAAAAGAAAAGTGTCAAGTACATAATCGGGAACATTGCAGAGATTGCTATGAAAATTAAATACGAACAATTTCTTAGGCCTGTTGGGCAATAGCATAATTACACACAAGCAAATGACATAACTCACATATTGGTGACATAACGCCCAAATGCCAACAAAGTTATACAACAACAATTTCCGTTTAAGATGTTTGGGCGTTATGTAATGTCGTTTAACTTCAACGCCCTTTAACTCGCCGAGTAGACCAAAACATATCATTTAAGCAATCAGATATTCTTAATTTAATTACATGTAAGTACCCCCTGTCAAATAAGATTTCGGTTACAACTCAGAGCGAAGTTCAAGGAACATTTCATTGCGATACAAACTGAACTAAATTTGAACTTACTCGTATTTATGTAATGAATAAATAAATACGGGTGCCAGCACGAATTCTGGATCTACATAACTCGCAGCCAATCTTCTGAGAAATAAATTTTCTTATTTACTGGGCTTGGAATAATGAATCGGGGTCGAAGGATATTTCAATTGTTATCCAAATATGTAAAATAACAGTTGTAAAATGCAATCAAAACCATCTGTTTGAATAGTTCTGTAAATATTATACTTACTTGTCTGGCATAATAAAATATGATTATTTTTTTACCAACCAAGATAGTAGTTCCAAAATAAATAAGTCAATTGATTATTTTCAAAGTGGATTACAGTTACTTATTAGTTAAATACTTTAAGGATAGACAGTGATTGATAGATACCGTGGGTATACTCGTAGTATTGTTTAAAATAAAGATACACTAGAATGGATTTTATTTAAAAATAACCAAGGGTTAACATGCGTTTTACCTCAATGTCGCTGTATTTGTGACAATTGAAAAAATTCTTATGATTTTTTGACAAGCCGGCCGCCTTTACTAATAGTAACCATACATTTCGTGGGACTCGACCGTAGACTTAACGTTCAAGAAAACGCTTATCAGATATTTGTATCCAGTAAAGGGAAGAGCTTCGAATATCATTGCAGTGCTCCTCGATAAATAGCGCTTAGTATAACACGTCGCTGCACGGGGATACGTTATTTTACGCAAATATAACTTACTGAAATATACATAATCTTGGAATTATTGTTTCATATCTGTTTTTTATTTAAGTGTGCGTTGTGTGCAAATGATAATAAATATTTATTTAAGTGTACCATTGAAATAAGGTACTTGCCGCTAGACTTTAAAAGAGTCAAGACGCTGACAAGTAACTCTGCGCAAGGATGATACGGATTAAGTTTTAACCTTGTTCCGTGCTTTAGCAGAACATTTTATAAACGTTTGTCCTAACATCCAACGACCTTGCCACGTCGAATCAATCGGTTCTCGTTCGATCTCCACAATTAAACGATGGGGAACCACTTGGGAATACCCCGTGTTTGTGGCACGAACGTCTAACAAACATCCAAGAGTAGGTCCCCTCCACTTCGCATGAAAGTGGTTGGAGAAAGTAGGTTCAGGCCCTGGGCTCTTAAGGCCTAATATGTATGTATGTATGTTGTCCTAACATCCAAGAAACGTTCCCGATTTCCGGTGTATCGCCACTTCATTTGAACACACTAGTTGTCCACTCCCTTTCCTAACCACCATCTCCTGAAGTTCGTAGCTGCGACCACTCATAGCTTCAACTGCATTATTTTGTTTCTCCCCGTTTTTCGGTCCGTCCCGGGAATGGGTACCAAGATTAGAAGTACCTTGTGGGGTAGTATCTTTTCCATTAGTGTTCATTTCCAAATTACTTGAGTTTGAACGAATTCGACATGTGAATAATCCTGTTGTTTGTTGTTTCCTTTTTTCGACAACGGTGATCTCAAATCTTGTCAAACCACGGAATTGCATGCACATTTGCCGAAGAGTTTCAAAATGTTAAAAGAGTCGCTACGCGCCACCAGATGTTAAAACGGATAGATGTGATATTTTCTCTTAGTCGCCTCTAACGAAAAGCGCTGTTTACCGTGGTAGGCTGTTGTTGCCATATTATGTGATACCGCCATATCTCTAGAGAGGCAGAGAGTAAAGTTCAATACAGCTAGGAAGTCTGACCTGGTGGCTGATTGGCCACTGACGCTTTTGACTTTTAAATTCATTTTTATTAATTATTAGCTTATATCAACTTATATACTAGACAAAAATGAGTAAATCTAACTTAAAATTAACAGGATACTTATTCTAGATTATTGATCCTTATGCGGACGCCCTAAACTTAACTCTATCTTATAATTATTGCCTTTCGGCCTAAAAACTATTTTACGAACTAATCTTACATATTATGTTTTCATCGAGAAAATTTTTAAGAAAACTCGGCATCTTTATCAAAGTTTATATTTTTATATAAAAAAACAAATTACAAACTACCTACTCTACTTACTTAAACTACTTAACATATTCTAACTATAATTAGGATTCTGAGCACTCGTTGCATTACGAAACAAGTGGTCAAATTCCCAATTGCTTTCCGAGCGCCTGGCAGTCGTCAACGTGCACACGCGCCGCCGTGAGCTGACTGATGCCTTACAGAATCAATCACCTCCCGGAAGCACCACCACAAGTTGGCGAGCCCGGCCCCTCCCAGAAACGCCCTAGCTAACTTAATCTATCTTACAAACTAAGAGGATGTTACCCAGAGTAACGCACCGTCTTGGGAGGGCATGTTGAACCCTCCACCCTCAAAAAGCCACCAAAATTCGGCAAATTGCTTTTCTGTATCGAATTTATCCCTCTCCGCTATTGCGGTACTAAAACGGAGGAGCTCATGAGCATTGGCGACGTCCTCGCCGCGGATGAGCCGCTTATCTCTCGCACTGCGGTAGCGGTGGTATAATACCGGGATACCATCCCTCGTCTGTACCAGCCCTTTTGCATCAATATGGATAAATGCCTCTGGCGGGATAAAGCCAGACCGGAGTGTACTCTCAATGTACATTTCATTGGGGTAGTAAGCCCCAAAGATCAGACTATTGTCGCTGGCCATCGCCCTTGCAACGTGCCTTCGAGTCACCTTAATGAGGAAATTGTCAATCCTATTCAACTGAGCCCCATCGTATAGGACCTTGTTGGGATAGTATTTTATACAGTTGGATTCAGGCGTTCGGAACAACCGGAGACAGGTCCTAAGACATTGTCTCTCCAAAACCCGAATCTTTTCTATATAGCTGGGCGCTATATTAAACCACAATGGACAACCATAAGCGATAATCGGCCTTATAAGGGCCACGTAGCAAATGACCTTCACTCTGGAATCAAGTTGACTGCTATGAAACAGTCTCCTTGTCAAAGCATAAGCCTTCTTGGCCCCAGCAAGACAAGCAACTATATGTCTATCGAAATACAGATACTGGTCAAGCCAGATACCTAGATATCTAACTACGCTTCTCACCGCCAATGGCTGCCCATTTTGTCCAATAATGGCCAATTTCTTCCAGTTTTTTCTGGTATCCCTAGAGGCCCCAGCCAATGGAGTTCTGAACAAGATTGTTTCCGTCTTCTGAAAGTTAATTTTCAACTTCCAGTCGTCGCAATATCGCTTAATTTGATCGAAGTCACGCTGCAAAAGGATATTAATGACCTCGATTTTAGGACCTGATCTGTATGCCACCAAATCGTCGGCATACGCTATAGCATGTCTGAGTGAACCCACCAGATCACTCGTGTAAATGTTAAACAGGATCGGAGAATTGACCGCCCCCTGCTGTAAACCGTTTTTAATTTCAAAGACTCTGCTCGAAGTCACGTTGCCACATTTGACAACGAACTTCTTTCCCTTAAGCATATTATAAATTACATATAGCAAAGGTTTGTGCATCCCCCGCCTGGTCAACTTGTAGAAAAGTCCCTCTAACCATACGGTGTCGAAAGCCTTCTCAAAATCAACCAGACAAGCACCCGTGCATTGGCTCTTGCTTTTATTCCACTGAATGTCGGAAACCAATTTCGACGCGGCATGAATAGTGTCACCAAACTGGTTGTCCGGAATTATGTTATTGTCCTCGACCCACTTTAACAGGGCTCTATTGACAACTTTTTCAAAGACCTTGCTGATATTCGGAAGCAAGCTAATTGACCGGAGATTGGCAGGGTTCGTCCTATCTTTACCTTTTTTCGGGATAGGGTGTACCACAGCTACCTTCCAATGCGCCGGATAATGTGCATTATTCAGCGCATTGTTAAACAGCGTGGTGAAAATATCTACAGCCTCCAAAGGCAGGTGTCTCAATACGACGTTTGGGACACCATCCATCCCCGCCGACTTTTTATTCTTTAGTGACTCGAAGATGCACAGAAGATCATCCTTCGACACGAACAAGTGCGATGCATCTCGGCCATTGGCGACAACTGCATTAGCATGGTTTTCATCAGTGAACACGGTGAATCCGTTATTCTCAGATCGCCAATTCTCAAGTTCGGTGCGCAGATAGAAGTGGCTCACCAGAGCCCTATTCTCAATGTCGTGGTTACGGCGAACAGGATTGTTCACCGTATACACGGCCTCGAAACAAGCGCCCAGCAAATCCACTTTCTCCTGTGGGTCCTCGACCACGAAAAAATCGTCGTTTGAAGCGACACTTTCTGGACTTATTCCAGCAGTCAGTACTGTCTGTCTGTTCTCTGCTGTCTGGGAGATTCGAACACAAGGAATATCATTGTGATCTTTCCTCCTGAACAACTTATTTATCTGTGGGAACATATTCGGACTACAGGTTTTAATAGCCCGAATTTTATTGCCCCAATACAGACTTACAGATTTTCTGTAATTTTCTTTTATCAGCTGTTTCAGGATTCGGATCTCTGACTTCAGCATCCTTACCTCCGGGTCGTCGCGATCAGTAAATTGCCTGTACAGCCGTTTAAGCCTCGAGAGCAGTCTACTTTTCTGTCGGTATAGTGCGTCGATTGTAGGGTTTCTGTACTTTTCTGTCTGGTCGTCGTCGGAACGTCCTATCCGAGGAATAGTTCGTTCCATAGTTCGTTTGATGGCGTCGTTCATTTGCAATAAATGCCGATCAATGTCATCATTTGTCATGTTACTGTTTGTCGGTGGGTCGATCAGACTCGAACGTATATCTCGCTTTAAAAATCTGGAGAAGCGCGACCATTGTGCCCTCCGATAATCGAATGAACACAATGCTTCGTACTCCTCCAGCAGCGTTTGCTCGTTCGGGATCCGTATTGCGGCGGCGAGTCCGTAGTGATCACTATCGTACTCAAACGCACGCAAACAGTTCCGCGTGTTTTGATCTATGTTCGTCAGTTGAAGTCTTGCGTCCGTTAAGGCCAAGTCCAGGAAAGCACCGCTTCTTGGGAAAGAAGGGATATCCGTCGCGTACAACTCGAGGTTGTACTCAATCATATTGAGGCGCCACCAGTCGTGAAACTGGTTGCCCCTGGGATTTGCAGTAACATTTCCCCATGCCGCATGTTTGGCATTAATATCTCCGGCCAAGAAGTAATAATTCTCCTCCGAGTTCAACTGCAGACCACGAAAAAGTGACTCGAGCTCTGTCATAAATTGGTTTGGTGGAGGTGCAGCAGGTGCGTAAAGCGACACCACATACATTCTCCTCCGGCTATGGAGAGGAATGCATATGATGCATGCCTCCAACAACTGGAACCTACGCACGTCTCCGCTATATATAACCCTATGGCGCAGGCCTTTTCGAATTAAGATTCCAACCCCACCTCCTTGAGTGGAGTGAGGCCGGTCTCTTCTTATTACATGATAGTCTTTGTATCCCAGTTTGTGCTTCTGATTTAGCTTAGTTTCGCTAACCAAAAGCACATCCGGGTTTTCGGTTTTCAACAAATTGGCAAGTGACGTTCTTTTCTCGATCCTGCCTAGTGAATTAACATTCACAGCAAGGATCTTTAAGTTTCCCTCATCCAGCGCAGCCATTAGATTTATGGCACACCAGACCCCACAAACAGCTCCGAATAGATAAAGTCAATTCGGGCCGCTTGTTCATTTAATTGTTTCTGGAACTTGTCGATCTTTCCGTGCAGAGACAGAAGGATCGATTTTAAGTCCAGATCCACCTCTGGTGCCTTTTGGGCTACCTTTGGTTGGATTGATGTCATGTGGGCTTGACCCGGTCCAGCTGCCATTTGGGCAAAGGACACGTTGGGTGCCACAAAATTCGAGAACGAGCGACTCTTTTGACGCCTATCGTCTTCCGACTGCTGTTTGCGGGCCTGGACTCGCTTTTTCAGCTCCTGGTACTTTGGGCAACCCCTGAAGTTGGCGGGATGCCCAGAGTTCCTGCAGAGCACACAAGAGAGGACACCCCGGTCTTCGACTCTCTCCTTGCCAAGAGAACATTCACCATGTTTGTGGTCTTTGTCGCACTTGACGCATCTAAACTGCATGTTGCAGTTAGCTGCGGCGTGCCCGAACCTTTGGCAGCGCATACATTGAAGTATGCGATCTGACCTCTTTATTTTCTCCCACCTTACAGCATGGTAGTACAGGAAGCGGATATTTCGCAGCCTGTCGATTTTGCTGTCGGGAGTGAGCTGAACCAGGAAGAATGGTAAGTGACGGTTACCACCCCTTGCCACAGCCGAGGAAAACGGCTTGACCCCCACGAACTTGAGGTCATCGCTTTCAAAGTTCTTTAGCTCTCTTTCGAGCTCCTCCGTTTTTATTGAGGGATCAATTCCCTTTAATACAACGGTTTTTAGCTTTTGCTCTCTTGGGGTGTACGTAAAGTACTCGGTCTTAACCTCTCCCAAGGCGGTGCGCACCCTATTGTACTCTTCTATTTCTTCACAAATAATTATATGTTTATTGGCCGATAGCCTTTTAACATGAAAGTTCTTTGTTATAAGCCTACATAACCTTATACTATCACTTATATCGAAATTACTCACATTAATCGGTGGAATTTTGTTCATTGGCCACTGACGCGATGAGCAGAAAGAGTACAAGAGGCAATAAAGCAAGTCAAAGTTTCTTTACTATAGAGAGTCCTCTCTGCTGATTCGGGAGCTATGCTGGACGTACTCTGGAAATCTGACGGTACCCCGAATTGTTAATGGATATAGGAAACCTACCCTGTACACAGAAAACCAGCCCAGCTGCGAAACCTACATATTTGCAAAAGTGCTTCGGAAATAAAAATAAATGTTCATTGGATTAGGAAAAGTTCTGAGCTTCCTTAATTGAAAAGGGTATTAAGTTCGGGCCAATGGTTTGTCTTATACATTGTTACGTTATTTTAAAAACAAATGAAAAATTCATTTATTTTTTTAGGATTTGGGTTTAAAAATTTGCTTATTGGTATATGTGATGTCTGATGGCTCTTATTACAAATATGACCTGATTTTTTGTTTGCAAATTTGCGGCACACTTTTTTGAATTTGTGTTAAGTTTAATAAAAATGTTCAAAAGTTAACGAAGTTCAATTCGCATACATTTCTCAACATCTACCTAAAAACTCATTTCCCCCTTTTGGAACATTTGTGTGCTTGAGAGATTTGATTAGAGCAGGTCATTAATTATTTTTTATTCGAAGGTTGAAATCGAAAATAAGTTTATAAATATAAAAATGAATGTTGTTCATAAACTTCGAAACAACCGAACTGATTCAGCTTAAATTTTAAGGTCACCTTCGGTCTTGGCCCGAAAGTGTTTCTATAAGGTTTGGTCGCAATTGGTCCTGCAGTGTGCCGACGAGTGCATTTTTTCGCTCTATGTAATCTGATGTGCGCTAATGTTTGTGTATGTTTTTTTTTATTTAAAAAAAAAAATCCAAATCCCAGAGCACTCAGACTCGGTAACGGTCCATTGTAATACCGGGCAGAAATCCTCATTTTTGTGTAGAGGCTGGAGAATGGGTGGCGAATATTTTTGTTCCCTATTGGGGATTAAACCTGCACCGCTCGGGTCACAAACCAACACACTTACCTCTACACCTCACTCATGTTTGTGTGTTTGTCTCCTATGCGTTCGCGCATCGTTCAACCGATTGAGTTAAAAATGTGTACAGCTGCTGTTGGCACTTGCGTTAAGGTTTGTGTCGTAGTATACCAACATACAACTTGCGCCAAAGCTTATGACATATTCTGCGTTCCTTAGAAAAAAGTGCGCAAACGCCAAATTTAAAAACTGAGTTAGCAGCATATTTAAAACATACATATTTCCAAATGCAAATGGGCACATTAACCATGCTTTCTAAGTAAAAAAAGGCTAATTTGCCATTTACTTCTTTAAAAAGGCCGATTTGATTAGATTTTCTACTCATATGACTTCTTTGCATAGTGTCATACAATGTTTTTGGTGAATGCACCTTTTTTGCTACTTTACTATTATGTGCGAAGAGACTACTGTTAAGCTGTGCACGCAAAGACATATTTGAACAGGATGTCTTCGTTATAACAAAATGATTTTTCGGACAACAATTAGTCCTTAAGCTAAGGAAACAGCTCGAGGTAATTCAACAGCAAGAATAGTGTATCTTGTGAAGAAACATAGCGAAATTTTGCCTGAAAAAATATATATAAAAAAATATTAACGCCATATACAGGGCCTAAGGCCTAGCTTCTCCAAAGATTTGCCTGTTCGAAGTGGAAGGGACCGAACAGCGAATTTTTAGAATCTTTTCACGACAATTGATACTCGTGGATGTTAGTTAGACTTTTGCAAGAGATGGGGCAGTGGAAAAACGTTGTTAGGTGTTACTATGGCCCCCATGTGATTTGCACCTGAAAACCCTGGATTAGTATGATAATCCGATGCACTAGGCACTTAGCTACTGCGCCCAGAAAACCGACTTGAATTTTGCAAGTCGCTTCCCGAAAACCCCAAACGAAGAATCCTACGAAAGCAATTAAAACGTGTAAATTTGTATGTCTTATATTCCTACCTACTTGAATTCGTCAATTTTTTTTTTGTTAATTTTTATCTCAGTTGCGTTACTATGAAATGAATTTTTATACCCTATTCTAAGAGTATATTAATTTTGACGCATAGTTTGTAACATACCTTAATATTGCCCTTAGACCCCTAAAAGTTACTATATTTATGATCAGCATCGATAGTAATGTCGATCTAGCCATGTCCGTCCGTCCGTCCGTCCGTCGGCAAAAATTAGGCCTTTAAACTGGACCTAGAGAGCTTAAATTTTAACCATATACTCTCTAGGGTCCCGAAATAATCAAGTTTACGAATTTTTGAAATCCGCCCACAGACACGCCCACAAACTCAAAAAAACAAAATTTTGGAAAAAAATCGAATTTTGAGCTAGAAAGCTGATTTTTTTTATATATGATCTATGACTCCTAAAAATGCTCGGGATATAAAATTTTCAAAATCCGCCCACTGACACGCCCACAAATAAATAAAACATTTTTTTTGAAAATCCAAAGTTTGAGCTAGGGAGCTGAAATTTATAATATTGACTCTCTATGGGCCCTGTAAATATTTGTGTAAATATTTTCAAAATCCGCCCACTGACACGCCCACAATTAATTTTTTTTTTTTGAAAATTCAAAGTTTGAGCTATGGAGCTGAAATTTATAATATATACTCTCCAGGGGCCCTTTATTCTCATGTGTTAATTTTTTTTAAATCCGCCTACTGACACGCCCACAATTAAATAAAACAATTTTATTGAAACACCCAAGTTTGAGCTAGGGAGCGTTTTTTTGATAAAATCCTTAAATGTTATATACTCGTAACAAAATATGTAGAGCGTTCTGAACAATTCAACCATACTTAGACTTTTGTCACACCCACTTATGAGGGATAGGAATAAGAATAGGGTTCGCCCAAGCGGACTGTAGCCCGTCCCTATGTTTTTGTATATAATTGGCGCTTAAGGAATTTCTTTTTTCTGTAGTTGATACAGTACCCATAATGTCACCACAGCGCAGGCATTTTTTTGTTTGTTGCTGCAAGCAACGCCCAGCAAATGATTCAATACCTGTTTTTAGGTGCTACTTACTGCATGAAAGAATAGAAGGATAGGAAAAAAGTTTGGTGAGATAAGGTTTTTTTCTCCACAGGTGGCACCTAATTTGCTTTAGGAAGATCTGTTTTGTAGTGTGTATTTAATTCAAAAATCATGTCCCTGGTTGGGATTCGAGCGCGCCAATCACTTAGTGAATACACAACCATCGCACCATTACCACCCGCGAATTCTTCTTCCTTAATAGCGGTGAGACTGTCGCACTTTACTGCTAACCCTACTGGTCTGCCTGTGAAGTTCGCCGGTTAGAACTTAGAAAATAACGGCAGGCTTCTCGATTTTGAATCGTCATTTGTATGATCAAGGAGCTTTTAGGCCTGCCTTTCTTTCGCGATTGTATGCCCAGTTTAGGGCATACTCTTACGCTTTATAAATTGTTGTCCTATGGTCAAATCGAGTACAGGAAAAAGAGAGTAAAATTACCGTTATGTGCCTTTCAGCAAATTGGAATTTTGTTTGCTTTTTTCAGTATTAATGTAACTTCCTGCTGAATGCGCTTTTTTCCCCATTGGTGCAATAATACAACAAAAAATTAAGTCTAAAACATAATTCAGGTGCGACCATTCAATTGAACCTCACTGTACATATGTATGTACGTATTTGTGTTTGCTTGCTTCTGTAGAAAAAAAGATTTTTTTATTAAACAAGAGTATGTTTGCATTATGTTTGGGTTTTTGCTTGCTTCTGTGGAAAACAGATACATGTGCGGATACGGACACGAAAGGATACCAAAGGCAAAAACCAACTGATTAGAGTTGCTGGGTTATTCACTATATGTATATTACTCTCGTCTTGCTACCGGCATCATTGTATCATTTATGATTATGGATAGGATATAAAAAAAAGGTTCTAGAAGAAAATACAAAGAAAAGTTTAAACGAAAAACACACTTTGCTTTCCGAAAAAGGTTTTTCCGGAAGAACACAATCACACAAAAATAAAATGTAAATGTTCAAAGCCTTCAAAATTGTGATTAGCGAAAAGAAAACATGGAAAATCAAAGATACTATGGATCTATGGAGTTTGATCAAAGCGAAACAAGTCCAAAATCTTAGTTTTGAGATAAAGGCATTTAAAAAAAAGGATCAAGGTCTAAATGGACTTAATGTCCGTTTGGAGAATACATGACATCCACTTATAGCCCAAAAATAAATAAATGAAAGAAAGCACCAAAAAATGGGGAACTGTTATCTGTCAAACTATTTCATAGTCATGAGCTTGAAATACCCTGCGTAGTGGCACCCCGAGCATCTGCATGTGAAGGAAGTGTATGATTCGAAGAGGTGTCCAGAGTTTTAAACCTTTTATCCGCGAAGCGGGCCACACATTTACTATCATCAGTGCTACTTCCTACTAAATTCGTACGTTTATGTCAGTGTCCGACGGACAAAATGTCTTTGAACATTATGTCACGCCACCGTTTATTGCATCTACTTTTCACAACTCTGAGTTTTATAAGACCTGCGTTGCAAAGAATCGCATAATAATCATTTTGGAGTTTTGGAATTATTCATACAGTCTTGAACTGTTCGCTTTTCATTTTTGAGAAGTTTATAAAGTATTCCTAACAAAATTTAAATGCGTTGGCCTTATTTCCATTTTGAAACCGAAACAATGTCAAAAAAATGGTTTCCAAAAGTGTCGCCTTATTGCTACAAGTTTTTTGGCAATATTTGCTATAGAAAAAAAATAAGGCCAAGTTGGTGAAGTTTTGTTTTTGGCGGCGAGGAACGAAATGTTTGTTATTTGCTAATTGTTGATTAAAATCGTTTTCGATGTGAATATTTTGATATTGATATTTTGAAGTGGGACGTTTCAGCATATGCTGTCAAAATTCCAAAGAAACGCAAGCCGAAACAGATAATGCTTTACATTCTTTGAATCTAACGCAAAGTATGCCCGCTGCAAGCGAAAGTCTTTACTTTGAAAAATGGGTTTTTGATCATAACTCTTACTTTGTCTCTAAAGAATCATGATAAATGGCGTTAGGGACGCTTCTCGAAATTTGAGAAAAAATCGTTGACACTGTTGTTGAACTTGAAGTTAAAGACCATAAATTCCCATTCGGTAAACGCACGAAAACTTTCAGAAAATCCTTCTTTGAAGGTTTTGGCTAGGTTTGGTTAGGTAGACGTGGCTGTCAGCCAAAGCCAACACACTTAGACCAATGATAGGTCCATTGTGGTACCACACAGATCTAGGGATTACCCTCACTGCTCGTTGAACCAATAGGAACTTCTTATGAAGCGCGAAAGACTTCTAGCGCCAGTGCTGGCTAAGTCGCTTGTGTCATTGAACAAGAAGTCCCCTAGATGGAGATTTCTTCTATGGGAGAGCGCAGGACACGTGCAGAGAAGGTGAAGTACAGTCTCCTCCTCCTCCTCGTCCATACAGCTTCTGCAGAAGTCATTTGAGCACACACCGAGTCTAGATGCGTGCCTGCCTATTAAGCACTGACCTGTAATAACACCTATAGTGGAGCTAATATGCAGTCGGTTTAATGAGATTAGACACTTAGAGCGTCGCAGATCCAGCTTTGGCCAGATCCGCTTAGTCGCTAGACATGTATTGCTACTCGTCCACCTAAGGTTTGTTCTCTCGATTGCGGATAGCTTGAACAAGAGTTTACAAGTAGCGATTGGTATACCTAGGGAACCTTTATCAGGTAAAGGAGGTAATGTGGTTCCTTTTTTGGCGAGATCATCAGCCCTGCAGTTACCTGGAATGTCCCTATGCCCCGGCACCCAACAGAGGTGAATATTGAACTGCTCTGCCATCTCCGAAAGAGATGATCGGCAGTCTTGGGCTATGATGGAATTTGAAGAGACTGAGTCCAGGGACTTAATCGCGGCCTGACTATCCGAGAAGATACGGATATCCTTTGAGGATATCACATTCCTCTTCAGCCACGTCAGGGCTTCTTTTATCGCCAAAATTTCCGCCTGGAACACGCTACAGTAATCAGGAAGACGGAAAGAGAGGCTAAGATTTAGCTTTTCTGAGAAGACTCCACCACCTACCCCATCGCTAGTTTTTGATCCATCGGTGTAAAAGTGGATCGATTTATCATTCGCAAATGCATCATCATCCCAGAAAGATCTGGAAGGAATGGTGATTTGGAAGTTTTTTCCGAACTGCAAACGGGGTATGGTGTAGTCTATGTTTCTGGGTAGAGACTTAAAGTAGTCTAGAATAATGGAGTGGCCAATATTGTTATTGGTCCACTGCGAGGTAGCTTTTAAGCGGACAGCGGAACATGCCGCTGTTTGCATGCTAAATATATCAAGGGGTATCAGGTGTAGCAGAATGTCCAGAGCCGCGGAGGGGGTAGTTCGGAGTGCTCCGCTAATGCATAGACACGCTGAACGCTGGACTTTGCCCAGCTTGTCGCGGTTAATAGCTTTTTCTAGAGCAGTCCACCAGACAACCACCCCGTAAGTAAGAATTGGTCTTACCACCGATGTATATAGCCAGTGCGTAATGCGGGGTTGTAAACCCCACTTGTTGCCAATGGCTTTTTTACAAGAGAAAAGTGCTACTGTAGCTTTCTTGACTCTTTCTTGTATATTGGGTTTCCAGCTTAACTTTCTATCGAAGATTAGACCCAAAAATTTTGCTTCGTCAGAGAAAGTTAAGCTTGTACCGCTAATAGAGGGAGGGTCAATATATGGGATTTTATATTTCCTGGAAAAGAGGACAAGCTCGGTTTTGTGGGGGTTAACGCCCAGTCCGCACCGATTAGCCCATCTCGTTAGCTTGTTAAGAGCGTTTTGCAGGAGTTCCTTTATGGTGTTGAGGTGTTTCCCAGAGACGGCAATAGCAACATCATCCGCATAGGCAATCACTCTGCAGCCCTCCCCTTCCAGGTTTATCAGTAGTTTGTTCACCACCAAGTTCCAGAGAAGGGGAGAAAGAACACCGCCTTGCGGCGTCCCTCGACTGACAGACCTCCTAGCAGATGTAGCGCCCAGTTTTGAATTGATAATCCGACTATTTAGCAGTAAATTGATCAATTCACCAAGCGAGCTATCCACATTCAGTTCTGCCAGTGCGTTTGCGATTGCAGATGAGTTAACGTTGTTAAAGGCGCCTTCTATGTCAAGGAAAGCAACCATGGTATACTCCTTGTGATGGAGGGAGTATTCGATTGTGCGTACTAAGGAATGAAGAGCGGTTTCCACCGACTTTCCCTTACGGTACGCATGCTGAGCTGTATACAGCAATTGCGGGTTTATGTGCATACGGAGGTGGATATCAATCAATCGCTCCAGCGTTTTGAGGAGGAATGAAGATAGACTAATAGGTCTGAGGTCCTTTGGACTGACATGGGAATATTTGCCAGCCTTGGGTATAAAAACCACTTTTACTTCTCTCCAAGCCCGGGGGATATGTACCAGATTTAGACAGCTTATCATGATCATCTCCATCACAGGCAGGATGATATCCGCTGACATTTGTAGTTCGGCAGGTATTATGCCGTCTGGTCCTGCAGACTTGAAGGGTTTGAAGCTTTGTAGCGCCCAAGTCAGCTTATCCCTAGTTATCAGACCGTGAGGGTAAGCTACCTGTGCATGTGACCTGTTAAGGCTATAATTGCCGGTAATATTGGAGCTACCTGGAAAGTGAGTATCAAGTAGCAGATTGAGCGATTCTTCGCTAGATGTCGTCCAAGAGCCGTCTGCCTTCTTAAGGCAGCTAGGCATAGTAGGATTTGAAGCAAGGATTTTTCTTAGCCTAGATGCCTCAGAGGATTCTTCTATTTTTCCACAGAAGAGTCTCCATGACGTTCTTTTGGCTTTCCTTAATTCTTTTTTGTATAATTTGAGGGATTCCTTGTAGGAGTCCCAATCGTTTATAGCTTTTGAGGTTTTAGCAAGATTGAAGAGTCTCCTGCACTCCTTTCTAAGTGGTCCCAGCTCAGTGGACCACCACTGAGGCTTCTTTTTCCCCCTAGGTTGTACGAGGGGACACGATGCAGACATTGCTTCGTTAAGGGCCAGAGTAAGCTCATCGACTTTATTGTCGAGCTCGTTGGAGTTACAGGGGGGACTTAAGAGTTCCGAGTTAACACGTTTGTATAGAGTTTCTCTGTATAATGGCCAGTTGGTTTTCCGAGGATTACGGAAGGAAGGTTGGCATGGAGGATCAACGTTAAGGTTGAATAAAAGATATCGGTGATCAGAGAACGAATGATCAGCCGATACTTTCCACCCCGTTATCATGTCGTTGATGGTATCGGAGACAAGAGTAATATCAAGGACTTCTTGTCGGTTTTTGGTAATGAATGTGGGTTCATTACCTAGGTTACAGACAATGAGGTTAGTACTTAAAAGATATTCAAAAAGTGACTCACCTCTGTTGTTAATATCTGAGCTGCCCCATACGGTGTGATGAGCATTAGCATCACAACCGATTATGAGTTCAGCTTTCTGCCTCCTTGCTTCATCGACCAGCCTCTCTAGGTTATCACCAGGGAGAGGCCCCACGTGATCGTGGGCGAGATAAGCTGATGCCAACCAGAATGATCTGCCTGCAGTCTCCAGTCTTGCCACAGTCATATCTCGATCGCTGAAATTAGGGAGTAAATAGGCATTAATATTACTTTTCACTAGTATGCACGATCTGGGTTTACCTTTATCAGTCACATACAGTGGGTAGTATCCGGGAGTCCTGAGTCCTCGAATCTGGTTGTGTACAATCCAGGGTTCTTGGATCAAGACGATGTCTTCCACGCCTTTGGCTAGACGAAGAATGAGTGCGGCCGAAGCCTTAATGGAGTGTTGGAGGTTAATCTGTACTAACTGCAGCATTTTCGCTACAATCAGGCAGAGATACCTCCACCACGGTGTTGTTCAGGCCTTCCAATTCCGAGGATGAGCTGAGAAGCTCGTCTTCACTCAGAAGAACCTTGTCTAGATAATCAGTCTCCATATCTGACAGGACGTCGGAAGTGGATGGTGATTTTTTGGGCAAAGAGGGTTCATCATCCTCCAGCGAGGGGAAGGAGATTGAAGCTCCAGGATCTGAGACTGCGATCAAAGAGTCAGAGGGGGGAGGAGGAGGAGGGGGTAGTTTACCCGCATCCATTTCGTCCTTTTTATAGACCCGCATTTTGACATCGTCCCATGCGAATCTAATCATGTAGTCGTTCTTGGCCAGAGGAGCTAAGGTTTCTTGGTTGATTACAACCACGACACATCTGTAATCGCCCTTCAGCTCTTCCAGTTTGGCAACCTTCCAGTTGTGGGTCGGAAGTGAAGGGTTGCTTAATTGCAGGACTTCCAGGATGCCCTCAGGGGTGGATGGATCCGCAGTGATCCAGATGCGAGATCTTGGTCGGCAGGGGATGTCTTCCCTCGCAACAACCTCGAGCTTTGCGCCAGGCCACACCTCTCCAAGCCTGCTTATTGCAAGCTTGTAGAGATCGGCCGATCTTTGGTCATCACACGCGACCAGTTTGATGTGACCTTGATGCCACCCGCCTTCATGCGTAAGCGGAAGAGGTCCGGGATGATTCCTTATGAAGGTGGAGAAGGAGCGCGAAAGCGCTCTCTTAATCATATCCCACTTCTCCTGGTTGATGGACCCGTCAATGTCGTTGCGATCGATGACTGCGACCACAATCTTGTCCTTCAAGATGTCGCTGAAAGACCTGAGAGGTGTGAAGGTGGGAGAGATGCCGGTGTTGTGCACTCTCTGCCTCTTGGGAACCGAGCTGGTTCCTTCCACTGACCTCTGGCGTTTTATCGACGGGTCGCAGGACTTAAGGATCTGCTGCGCCCAATCTAGTTTGGCTATTTGTGCAGGCGTCCTATCCTTCTCCGCGATGGTGCCACACATCTGCTGGATCCGGATGGCATTGCGTCGTTGCTTGTAAGAAGCCTTGGATCTGTTGATACGGGGACGCTTGGTGTTGGAAGGGAGGGGACCATGATTCACAGTCCCATCACCATCAAGTTTTTTATTGTCAACGCTTTTGCCGACTTTTGCAGGAGGACCATGAGTAGCCACAGTCCGTCCTACAGTCAGCTTAGAAGCGTTGACAGCAGACGTTGTTGTCATGTTAGGGCCGGCAGAGGGGGGACCATGAGTCACAGTTCTCTCCCTGACGGAGAGGGATTTATTAAGCTCGCAACCACTAGTGGAGGGACCATGTGTATCCACAGTCCCGGCACTAATTGGTGCCAGGTGAGCTTTGCCGGTAGACAGCAAGGTCGCCGTGCTACCGTCCGGTATAGAAGGAGAACCGGCCGTAAAATTTTTTGTTTTTGTTTGTTTTGTTTTGTTTTTATTCATGTTAGATCCCACGAGTAGCGGAGAAAAGAGGTCCATCTGCACAGAGATCCGCATTGTGCAGATAAGGCTAATAAATCCGGAGGGCGCCAGGTATCCGGATACTCCGTGGGCGACTGAGCTATTTGATGACTGGGCCCCCAGCCAGGTTGACTCTCGGCACGGGTCGTATTACACCTTAGTCCAGCCCAGGTGGTAAAGGAGGGGAAGGGGGAGGGACGTTTTGTCCTGTGGAGGTCACATAGTAGCACGTACACGTTCTTAACTTGCGCCTTGAAAAGAAAAAGAGGAGAGGGGACGTAGAGTCCGGGTCAGTACTTGGTTGACGCTTGTCAGCAGCCTGTCTGTCATGGGTGGCCCTTAGACAGCATAGCCTGTTGAACCTGCGCCGTAAGCCTTCGCACCGGTACCATCGAATGCAATGATGGTACACACGTCAAGGTGACTGATCCCCGCGAAGGAAGGTTTTGGCTAATTATTATCGTTTTTGAAAATAAAATGTATAAATTACTCTGTGCGATTTTTGAAATTGTTGGAACGCTAAAGGTTATTTTAAACTTTTACAAAGATAACTTTGACAAACAATGGCTGCTTAGCGATTAGGACATGTTTTTAAAACTTTTTATAAGACAAAATGAGCTGGCGAAAAACTTGAGGGAAGTTGTAACCATTTCGCAAAAATGCGAATTGAGTAGAGCTATTATTCCATAGTTCGTGCGCTTCGTTTGGCCGCTGATCGCAGAATGAACGAAGTTTTTCTGTTCTAAATCGACTTAAAACTAACTTAAGATCAACAATGCTGAAGTGCTGTTTATTCCAACAGAACCGAGAAAATAAATATTGACGAATTCGTTGAAAAATTTTATTTCGCAAACTTAAAGTTTTGTGAATAAATAAAAAAAAAAAATTGTTAGATGCGGAAAAGTTTTCCCCTAGGTCTGGTCGAAAATGAAGCCGTTGAAGTTAATGAAAACTTAAACAACATTCTTAACTGGTCATGGAAAAATGGTCTATGAGTTAACCCACTTAAGTCCAAATGCTTGGTTATTTCAAAACATTCATTGATACGTCTGATTTTCCCTAAATATACTATGACAGTAATCATATTGAATTCGTGGATTCAGCTAAAAACCTTGGTATGTATTACGTTTACAAAAACACTGTCTCGGAATACCCATATCAGACTAACAATTGGGAAAGTTTATGGAGGGCTTCGTATGCTGTGGACAAACCATAGAATTACACCCTTAAAAACTAGAACGGTACTAGCCAAAACATTACTCATCTCTTTATTGCTTTACGGTTGTGAACTTTTTTACAATTATGATTCTGTGCACAAGCATAAAGTGAATGTCGGTTACAACAGCATAGCAAGGTATATCTATGGAGTAAGAAGGTATGACCACATTTCTCAATTCTCCAAATCTATATATGGCGTTACTCTTGGAAATCTCTTCAAACTAAGAAATCTAACATTGCTTAACAATATATTGCAATCGCTTCAGCCACCTTACCTTTTTAATAAGATCTGCCAGTCGCGTTCTATTACGTCTTTGAACCTTGTGCCACTGCATTACGCATCTTTAGTATCCGAGCGCCAATTTTTTATAAATGCGATGCGATAATGCTCTTCCTCGACATCTAAGGATTATTAGCTGTACGGCTTTTTTCGGAAGGAGGCTCAAGGAGTACTTGGAGACATTAATGTGACGATGATTCTTATTTTGTTATTTATCTATCCCCTTTGTTTTCTTATCAACTATTTCCTTTATCATTCGCTCAATGTTTATCTTTTCTTTATTTTCTTTTTCTTATTGGATTCAAATGATTATATCTACAATATTGTTAGCTTCTTTTTTATATCTTATAACTGATCTTCTTTTGTAATCTTATAACACTTTAAAGATATCAATCAAGCTTATGCTATCTAAGAAGATACTGTATCTTATTGTATACGTCTATACCAATAAATAAATAAATAAATAAATGAATGATATTTTGGTGCCTTTTTTATTCGATAAGTTGTTGTTTTATATTTTATTTCCTCTAGCCACTCGGGCTGAACATGATCTGCCGGGCCTGTCTCTATTTAATATTAAAATTGAAATTGAAATAAAATTGAAATAAAATTTAAATTGAAATAAAATGGAAATTGAAATCTTAAGGCTGCCAAACGGCATCAGGCCATTTAAAATTGAAGGTGCAATATCGGTCGGTTTAGCAAAAAAATGATTTAGCTGTAGCTGCCTTGAAACTTGATTTTATGTAACCCATTTCTTGAACACTACGCTACCAACGCTATTAACATTTCAACTACATAAAACAATGTTTTTATTACACAGGATTGTATAATCCTTTTCGTTTGCCAACATGATTTTATCTTACTGGAAGTGAAGCTGCCAACACTTATAATCCGATGAAATTCACTTTGAAGACATGCATTTAAGGGTAAACTTTCGGTTTCATAATTGAGACCGCCGATGAGCACAAGAGCTTCTCCCTGCCATAATTGCATTTTATACTGTCCGTGAAAGTAAAATTAAGTAAAGTCTTTTCGCATACTTCACAAAATTCTAAAACTTTCTCAACTATTTCCGGTATCTTACATTCACCTCAAACTGAAAAAAACGTGTCCTTAATTTGCATGTCTCTTCATCGCAGATGCCTTGCATTTAAAAGGAGCTCAAATGAATGTCATGAATTTCAACCCCGTCCGCTGGTAGGTCACGATGGTTCTAATGGAATTTCTTCGAGTACCTACCTACATGCGACATCAAATCTTAAACAGCGTTCAGCTGTTCACCAGGACACTATAAATAGTAATCCAAAATAAAATCACATAACAAGGTCACGTCTTGGATTCGAACCAAATGAGAGAACAACAAATCCTTATAATATGTAATTTGTACAGCAGACAATAGTCATGACAAATGAAAAAAGGGGGAAAAAAGAACTTTGATGTTCACTTCAGGAAGGCAAAAGAAAGAAACTGCTGTGAGTGCACTTTGCAAGGAGGAAGATTGCTCATGAAATTGAAAACTTTTTTCCCCAAGCATAATTTTTGTCCTTGCGCCAAAATGTCGCTCCAATCGTGACCTTCTCAAAAGTTTCCTATTATCATGTGTTACCGTCTCAGCTTAAAGTTATAACATCTCTCAGTGGCGAGCTGCAGCTAAATCAAATTGCAATGGCAATAAAAGCGCCATATCCTTCGCACTGCCATGACAATAATAACACAAACAAGGGTAGGAGTAAAGAAATAAAAATAATTGTGAGCTATTTCGTACTCTCTATTTTGCAGGATTATTACCAACTACTTTGTGGTGTCGTTAGCTGTGGCCGACATGCTTGTGGCGCTTTGCGCCATGACATTCAATGCATCCGTGGAGGTGTCCGGTAAATGGATATTCGGATCAATCATGTGTGACGTGTGGAATAGCTTTGATGTGTACTTCTCCACTGCAAGTATATTGCATCTCTGCTGTATATCTGTAGACAGGTGAGTTATTGAGTTATTTTTGCAATCAATTCATTTCATGCTACTTCTTCGGCTTCCTATCTCAATTAGAGGAGGGAGGACTGGCAGTTGGATGAAGTGAAACGAAGCAATTAATAGCAAAAGAATTCTCATTTTCTTTACTACTGGTTTTAAACGATATTATACTTTGCAGGTATTACGCCATCGTTCAGCCATTGGACTACCCGCTGATAATGACCCACACGAAAGTCATCCTTATGTTGATAGTTGTTTGGCTGTCACCCGCTATGCTGTCATTTGTTCCGATATTTCTGGGATGGTATACCACGGAGGCGAATTGGAAACACCTGAAAACAAACCCCCATGTAAGTACCGACCCTGGAGTTTTTGTTTTCTAATGATGATGACGGGTGGTGAATGATAATTAAAATGGGAAGCTTTGTTTGAATTTGTTATAGCGAGCACCTTAGGAGGTAGTGCAACAGTATCGAAGTGAAATACTTCCACCACATCCTTGTCGGTATCAGTCGGTGTGTATCAAGTATCCTATTTGTTCCTTGTTTGTTAGAAATTTTTTTTTAAATTTTTAAATTAATTTTCTTCGAGGGTTATGTTTGTTAACAGGTTATACGAGAGTAGGTATAGTTTTCTATTTTTATATGTTCTTCTTCTCATTTCGATGCAATCAAGTGAAGAGACCACTTCAGGCACTCAGCACACGACCTTGGCGTGTACTTCCATAATGCTGTGGACTCCATTAAGGGACCCTCTCCATGTTATTGTATTAATGGACAGTGCATTAGCATAAGCAGCAATTTCGTTAATTTAAAATGCATCAACAAGGAAACAAAAACAAAGAGTGCAAAATGTCTTTATTATTAAAAGGTTCTAACTTAATTAAAGTTGTGCCTGCCTTAGAGAGAACTCGACTCTAAAGTGTTTTTATTCAATTAACGGTTATCTTTCGTGGGTATTTCGGTCAATGTTGGAGACTTTTGCGAAACATTTGTTTGAAACAAGCAACTAATTAAAGTCATCTAATTAGAGATGATTGCTATTCAGTGAACCAAAGAATATGAAAAGTTTTTGAATAATCGGGTCTTCGGAGTTCTCAAGGAATAAATCATTAGGACTAAATTGTATGAAGAACAGGCGAAGAACATGCAACAAGTTCTCAGGCAAATGATACTTCTTTGGGTATAGATGGTTAATATTTTGTTTACTGATGATCGTTGAAATATAATAACATTGCGTGTATTGACAAAGTTCAATTGAAATTGTTTGCGTCTTGTTGTGATTTCATCGCGGTCCGGTTGTACAGCGAACGAGCTGGATGACTTAAAGCTGTTTGTTGAGGCATTACAACATTATTTGCTGTCTATGTATATGTAATAGTTTGAGGGCTTGTTCCTCTTTAACATCTGTCCACCTATTCCTTAAAGTATAGTACTGAGCCTTTTTTTTAGGAAACCAGCCTTTTATTGAACAACTTTAAAAGCCCATTTTTAAAGCGTTTTTCTTTTTTGTGTGAAAAATGATACTTCTCTGGGTATGAATGGTTTATATTTTCTTTGCTGATGATTTTTGAATTGTAATGACATTGCGTGTGTTGACAAAGTTTAATAGAGTAATTCGCGACAACGTCAGTGACAAATGAAAAAAACTTGCAGCGGAATGAAATAAAGGAAAACAATGGCGAATTTGTATGGCGGGAGACTAGTTTTGCGCTAATATTTCGTAAAAAGTTTATAACAACGATAAAAAAAATCCTGAATGAAAAAGGAGTATCCAAACACTATTTTTGAATAATAAAAAGTTAGCAATATAGAAGGATTGTGTACAAAAAAGAAAAGTGAAACCGTGAGAATCGCGTTGTTGTGGCAAAAAAAAAATAGATTTGTTTGGTAATAATATACATACATTTTATACTTATTAATACAAACGAACCACAACAATTAACAAAAAACAAAATTGTACAAAAAAAAGTGGAAATGTTTGTAAATGGGTGCATCAAGAGGTACACAAGCGTTTTTGGTCAACATTTTCACTGTTTTTAATGTTTTTTTTTCTTTAACATATTTTGTCATGCAAAATTTTTGCAAAATTTTATCATTCAATTTGTTTCTGACGTTTAAAAAAGGGATTCAACACTTCAGAAAGAGATATCTTCGCGAAGTGGTGTATCGAAATTGTTGGCGTCTTGTTTTGACATTTTTCATTTCATCACGGTTTCGACTTCCGTTATTTAATAAAAGCTATCAAAATTGAAAGCAGTTCATGTACCTATACACCTTCCATCTAACATACATATTTCATTTTGAAATTCAGCTTTAGGAATGGAATAGAACACCTGAAGTGCAGGCAAGTTTCGCACGAGCTACGAATGTACAGAAATTGAAAACATGTGTTTGTTTGGACTCGGGAGTTTGTTTAACTAATACCCTATCAGCTCTAAGTCGTGAAGTACTTAAAGCAAGCAACTATCACGAACAGATATTTGCCAACACAAAAATGCTCTCACACGCTCATAATTTCTTTTTTAAACCCCCTGGCTCGCCAAGGTAATGAAAAAGGCACTTACACCTATATGATCTATTGTGCCGTATGGGCCAGAAAATATTAAGTCTATTAGAATTTCTATTTCCCGTATAAAGCATATAATTTACCAGCAGAAGACTTTCTCGGAACTCAGTTGTTCCCTGAAGAAGATCTTCTTTCTAGTTCCATTGAGAGCTGGACATTCATATAATATGTTTTCAGCTGTTTCATCTTCTTCAAGACATAGCCGGCACTTTCGAAAGTCGGCTATCGTATCGTAAACCATGGTGACCAGTAAGATAACCTACTAAGTTTTTGATATCATGCCTACTTATATTTAGACATATGTTGGCATTGTTATTGAAGGGCCGAATGGCTCGTTTAGCCTGTCTTAGATCTGGGATATTCTCCAAATAAAAGATACATTTTATATGTTCTCAGTTTTTATTGCTGCGATTGCTGACGATGTAGGTGTGCATCAGAAGGGTTCGGGACTTACGAATGGGGTTTCTGAACCCTTACTGGCCAATTTTTCGGCCTTTTAATTACCATCAAACCCCTCATGACCTCTCAACCCACAACAGTTTGTTCTTGCTTCCTAAGCTGATTATTTAAAGGGTATTGAAACAGTGCGGGACAGATTTGGAGTCAATGGCATGCGATCTAAGGGCATTTATAGCTGCTTAACTATCCGTGAATATATGTATTTTTGCGCCTTAAATATCAGATGTTTAATGTGTCTGGCTCCCACGCCCGTTTCCATTTGAGAACCATCCGTACACCACAATGTTAGGTTAGGTTAGACCAATTTAGGTCCATTGTGATACCACGTGTATTATCTACCTCAACTCTGTAGATGGGACTGGCCAACGACACGCGGTTGTTCTCAAACTGTCCCCCATCTACGTACTAACCGAGCCCAACGTCGTTTAACTGCGGTGATCTGACGAGAACCGATTAACTCGACGTGGTATGGTCGTTGGTTTCCGTACTGCACTAAATACCGTTATGGCTATTTGGGATATCTGTTAAGAACTGTTTATTAAAGCATGAGGTGAAGGCGGTCTGTGACCGCGCATTCCATGTCAAGATCCGGAAGTTCAGCGAATAGGGTCATAAGTTCCGGTTGGTCACTAAGCCTTATCTCTTAGCTATATTAAAACTGCTGCACTACGAATCACCACTTTATGTAAGGATATGTGCTGAGAAGCATACGTTATAACAGGCCTGATCATCATTGTGTAGACGCAGTGGGTGATGTTTGGAGGGATATCCCAGGTCCTGCCATACAAGCGGCGGCTGGCCCACAAAGCTCTGGTAGCTTTTGTAGTTTTATTGTTTATGTGAGAGTTACAATTTAGCCTTCTGTCTAGGATTACTCTAAGATATTTGACATCTTCGGAATACTCGACGATCGTGTCGTTATTTGAAATTTGAACTATGATATCATTGCTAGGATTGATGGAAAGATGTTCTCTGTTGCACCATACTAGGGCTGTCTTAAGGACGTTTTGCATACGTTGTGACTTCGTTTGTATCTTTGCCTCTAATAATGATGACTATATCATCGGCATATCCAATTGTAATGAAGCCTAAATTGCTCAATCTATGGAGCAGGTCGTCAATGACCAATAACGTGTTGTCAAAACCAACCTCTATGTCCAGAAAGGCGCATAGTTGGATATCTTTGCACCGGTAGGCACGATTAATTTCTGTTGTTTGTTTTAACAGAGCACCAAATTGACATTCTGATATGACATGGGCTTGGGGATGAATACTACATTTACTTTCCTTCGGGTGATTGGTATATATCCTCAGTTAAAACTGAACCTAAATAAGGTAATCATGGTAGCTATCAAGTAATTCATACCTTTTTGGATAAGGGCGAGAAAGATACCGTCTGTACTCGGTGTAAATGAGTTTATGGCCCACTTAACCTTTTCCGGACTGAATAGTTTTCCGGATAAATTGTTAATTCTGCTGAGGTTTCTTGGAGTTGAGACCTCCGCTAATTGGTCATTTGATATGTACATAGTAAAGGACCCTGGGAAGGGAGCCTGAAGCAAAATTTCCAGCGTTTCTTCTCGGTCGCGTGTGATTGTACCATATGGTTTGACTAACAACCTCATGCAGTTTGATTGAAAGTTCCTTTTGTTGTACATGGTCAACAGGGATTTGTATTGTTGCCATGCGCCGGCCGGTGCGTTTGGATTTGCTAAACAGCTTTCGCACTCTGTTCCGGATAGTCTCTTGGTTATCGTTCCAACCATGGCTAATCATTTAGTGCAGGTGTTAAGGACATACACATAGCAAAACATAGATAGATATAATTTATTTCTTATAGGTATATAGAAAAACAAAAAAAAAAAAATAATAATAATGTACCTCTACAATACTAAAACAGACACAAATCATGCAAATAATTTAAGACACTTAAAGGCCAACCATAATGAACTCATTGGAGCTTAAGCTAGTGTCAAAACCGAACGATAAGCTACCAGAAGAATCGTCAAACCGAAAAGTGACCATAAGTTCATCTGGGAACGAACAACGCGAACCGCTTCACTAAAATTGCCACTACTGCGCAGGTCTCTTCAAATTTGTCTGCACATCTCTATAATTTTGAAAGGCACAGCAAAAAAACACGAAAATTACTGAAAAGAAAGATGTAGATACGACCGTTGTTTCCATCTCCGCAGCTTCGATGTGACTGAGAATGGGTTTTGCTTTTTGTTTCCATCGCAATAAATAATTAGGATGCACACACAACTGTCAAAACTGAGACTTCCGTACGTAAGGAGCCATTTCAATCGCTCTTAAAGCCAGCAGCCAGTTGCTGCGCTTGCTTGTAGAATCTCCGGATGTTGGTTCGATCACGAGACTCCTCGATTTCCTTGAGCTGGATCAACTGTGTACGCCCTCTTCTTTCTTTGCAGGATCTTCTCCTCCTTTTTCTTAGCTCGATACTCTTCCCTCTATGCCCTTGTTTTGCACTGCAGCGTTTTTATACCCTATTCTAAGGGTATATTAATTTTGACGCATAGTTTGTAACATACCTTAATATTGCCCGTAGACCCCTAAAAGTTACTATATTTATGATCAGCATCGATAGTAATGTCGATCTAGCCATGTCCGTCCGTCCGTCTGTAGCCAAAAATTAGGCCTTTAAACTGGACCTAGAGAGCTGAAATTTTAACCATATACTCTCTAGGGTCCCGAAATAATCAAGTTTACGAATTTTTGAAATCCGCCCACAGACACGCCCACAAAATCAAAAAAACCAAATTTTGGAAAAAATCGAATTTTGAGCTAGAAAGCTGAAATTTTTTATATATGATCTATGACTCCTAAAACTGCTCGGGATAAAAAATTTTCAACATCCGCCCACTGACACGCCCACAAATAAATAAAATAATTTTTGTATACCCTATTCTAAGGGTATATTAATTTTTGAAAATCCAAAGTTTCAGCTAGGGAGCTGAAATTTATAGTATATACTCTCTATGGGCCCTTTATGCTCATGTGTAAATATTTTCAAAATCCGCCCAATGACACGCCCACAATTATTTTTTTTTTTTTTTGAAAGTTCAAAGTTTGAGCTAGGGAGCTGTAATTTATAATATATACTCTCAAGGGGCCCTTTATTCTCATGTGTTAATTTTTTTTAAATCCGCCTACTGACACGCCCACAATTAAATAAAACAATTTTATTGAAACACCCAAGTTTGAGCTAGGGAGCTTTTTTTTGATAAAATCCTTTAAATGTTATATAACAAAATACGAGTATGTAGAGCGTTCTTAACAATTCAACCATACTTAGACTTTTGTCACGCCCACTTATGAGGGATAGGAATAAGAATAGGGTATCCAACAGTTCGCCCAAGCGGACTGTAGCCCGTCCCTATGTTTAAATGTGCATCTTCTGTCACCCTCATCAGCAACTAACAAAAAGTCGAAAAAATGGGTTTGAAACTCGAATTTCAAATAAAAATGTTTTTAAAAAATTAACCGGCTATCTTGTGATTGGGTTTTATTAAAAATACATAATAAACAATAAGTTTATCATTGATGAAATCAAATTGAATCTTAAATCTAATCTATTCCTGCTCGCAAGCCTGTTTACGTCACGAACAGGCTCATTTATTCTCAGACAGAAATCATTCATTCTAAGATCCAGTAATATCAACATAAGTGATTCGTATCCTCTTCTGAAATCTTTTTCCATTTGCAAAGTGTTTGCGGATTATATGAAAGACAAGGCTACGTATTCACGTAACGCTGCACCCCTAGGAGATTTAAAATTATCTCACTTCTTGAAAATAACGTAGATTGCCTGCACTACCAGCAGAGCGTACAGCTTTGCAATGCATTACCTATGGATAGAAAATACACTTCAGTATTGATTTGACACCATATCAACCCTCCCTGAGGCAACGTGTCGACAGGCATACCTTTGTTACAACAAAGAAAAACAGAAACAACCCCCATTACTTGTTATTAAACTGACTCCAGCACAGGTTTAAAATGCTTCTAAATAATATATAATCCCGAATGTAGGTTTCCTGCACGACACATTTCAGTCTTTTCAAATTGTTATTTATATTGTTTTGAATTGCTTAGTCAACGCAAACAGTAAACCTAACATGATGGGGTGATTTAGTACAGCCAAATTTAAATTTTTGCAATCTTATTACATTATTTCATTATGAAGAAAAAAATATAAACGCAAAATAAACAACAGCTTATGAATGTAAATATACACAAAACAAACATAAGAATAATTTTATTGACGAATTAGATAAGTATCTCCGTTTGACTAAGCAAATATAATGTAACCCAACAAAACCTATTCAGGTTACTCGTATTTCCAGAACAAGCAATCCTGAATCATAATATGCACATATATCTTATCCGTGAGTTGCGAAACACACATGTAGGATCATAATAAGAGTATGTGTATAATAAATGTTTGCGGAGAGTAATCTAACATTCTCGACCCAACTCGTATCGGGAAATAGGATTAAATATATTATGGCGAGTTGTGCGATGTCTGATTAAAAGGATAAGCCATACGAACGAATATATTATATGGGGCGTAAACAAATTTGATACTGATTGATATTTAGCAGTACCTACTCGTATTTAGCCGCCCTCCCCTCAACTCATAACTGAATGGGTTTTTCTGCCGACCACAACTGATGGGCAGAAAGAAAATTGGGATATCAAAACTTACTCTGCAACATTTCCAATCAGAATTTTCATCTATTAAGACATTTCTGGCAACTGCCTCAAGTCTGCGGCCGGCAAATGTCCCTTAATTGGATTTTAAAGCGCCCACTTAAAGTACAAGGTAACAAATGGTGCGAATTTAGGTATTACCATGCAAAGTGTCTAAAGTGGCGGTAGTCACAGCGGTTTCGTTTCATTATTATTACAATAGACGTTCGGTGGATCGTAATGAGTATGCCAGGGTATCGGTAGATATTCAAAATAGATAATTTTGTTAATAAATGAGTTTCTTCGAAATTTATTAGATAAGCGAAACCGCCATTAAAATGGGAAATTTTGATACATTTTTCCGTTGGAAGGATATTGAGGATATTTGAATCAATCATTTCGAGACGTCTCATTAAATAAAGTCCTTATGAGATAATTAAAAAAAAAATAATTTCAGGGAGACGCTACATTTGTTTACTTTTGAAGTAGAACAAACTTTGTGAACTCATAGTACGTTTTTAACAGCCTCAAAGGACACCTTAAAAGTTATGTTTCTTGAAAATATTCGAACTTGACTACTTGGAAGGGTGGATTTAATCATGGCAAACTCTTTAACGGGGAAAGCTAAAAAACCGCTGCTTAAAGCCAATGGTTAGTTAAGACAAAGCATCAAAAGATTCGGTTTGCCATCGTCGTAATGTCTTCAAACTATTGTTAATTTGTAATCCACCTGATATTTTAATAATCGGTTCTCTCAGTAACGATTAACTCGTCAACGAAAAGTTTACATTTGGGATAGTTTGAAATTATAGTATTAAACATAATTTTCTATTGCGTCCTATACAACGTCACGTGAACGAATAAGTTTTATTGAACTGTCATTCGATAAGCGTGCGTGTGAAGGTTGGTAGGTAGAAGTGGCGGTTCGGCTTGAACCCAATTAGCACTTATTGTACCTTTTTGTTACCACGACTCGTGTGACCTATGTTATAGTGGTTGTGAAAGATTTGATGTGGGGCTATATCCAACCTGTGGAGTTGAGAAAACGGATAAGATCTTGTATCCCTTTGCTCGATATAGCGCTAAGGTCGTCGAAGAATGGTTGATTCAGTGCCCGCAGTCTAGCTCTTGCTAGTGCCGGACATTCGCAGAGGAAATGGAAGAGAGTTTCTCTTTCGTTTACATTCCCGCAGCTTCGGCAGTGGGTGTTAAATGGGATACCCAGTTTGGCCGCATGGTCTCCAATTAGCCAGTGCCCGGTGATTATCGCCGTAATTCTGGAGACTTCGGGGCGGGTTCTGTTTAGAAGATCCCCTGTTCTTCCTTTATCATAAATAGGCCATTTCTTCCTCGATATGATGCAGTTAGTTAACCTTCTCCATTGAAGATTGGCCTTCTGCAGGAATTGTGAGTGTATTTGTGTCTTGACCGCACCTAGCGAAATGTAAACCCTTGCAGCGAGTGAGCCGTCCAGAGCTGAGCCCTGCCTGGCCATCTCATCTGCACGCTCGTTTTCTGTTATGTAACTATGCCCTGGAACCCAGAGTAGTGTAACACTGAAACGTTCGCCCAGTCGCGCACGCTCGTTCCGGCACTCCTGCACCAGTTTGGAGGATATGGTAGCCGAGTCAATAGCTTTGATTGCGGCTTGGCTATCTATGAGGATAGCAATGTTTTGTTTGTACGCTGTGTCACGCCCTAGTTGCGTGCAGGCCTCTCGGATAGCCAGTAGTTCCGCCTGGAGAACGCTGGCAAAATCCGGCAAGCGAAGGGATATTGATATTTTTAGTGATTCCGAGTAGACACCGGCCCCCACACCACAGTTCATCTTAGAACCGTCGGTGTATATGACCGTGTCGAAATCTTTCACTACGTCGTCCCTCTTCCAACAAGCTCTGGAAGGGAAGCTTACTTGGAAGCCTTTTGTGAAGTTTAGTTTGGGTGTGATGTAGTCGGTTGGAAACGTGACCCTGCCTTCTGGTAGCGAGTCCAGAATGCTGCTGTGGCCGTATGGCCTTGCAGTCCACCACCCCGATTCCCTGAGTCTTACCGCACTACATAGTGCGGTATCTTTTGTGTGTAGGTCAAGAGACAAAAGGTGCAAGAGCACAGTGAGGGCGTCCGTTGGGGCCGACCTCAGTGCACCTGTGGTGCCTATACAGGCTGTCCTTTGCAATCTTTTCAGTTTTGTGAGGTTGTAACCTTTACTCAACGCGGGCCACCATACTAGTGATCCATAGGTGAGTATTGGACGCACTACTGCTGGTGTACATCCACAAGGTCATCTTTGGTTGAAGTCCCCACTTCTTTCCAAAGGTTCTGCTGCAGGCATAGAAGGCAATACACGCCTTCCTCACTCTGTGTTCAATGTTATGTTTCCAGTTAAGTTTAGGATCGAGCGCGATACCCAGATACTTAGCGCTGGAGGATAGTGTAAGTGGTTGACCGTTTAGGCGGGGTAGGGTAAAATCGGTTATTTTGGTTTTGGTGGTGAACAGCATCAGTTCGGTTTTGCTCGGGTTAACGCCGAGGCCACACCTTGTAGCCCAGGTGCTTACCTTGTCTAGAGCATTCCCCATGATATCACTTATCACAGAGGGAAACTTCTCTGACACTAGTATCACTACGTCATCCGCATACGCGACAGCTTTGACCCTTTCCCTGTCTAGTTTTACTAGAATTTTGTTCATAACCATTAGCCATAGTAGCGGATAAATGACGCCACCCTGTGGCGTTCCTCTATGGGCAAATTTGGTTAAGTGGCTGTTGCCTAGTGTTGCCTGAATAACTCTTGTTCCGAGCATAGAAGCTATCCATTTCCTAATGCCCAGTTCGACCAGAGATTCAAGAATGGCTTCCAACAACGTACACAGTTGTTGAAGGCTCCCTCTATATCCAAGAAGGAGGCTAGGGTGTATTCTTTGTAGTGTATGGATTTTTCGATAGTTCGCACTACCTCATGGAGAGCCGTTTCCGTGGATCTGCCTTTGAAATAGGCGTGCTGTGATTTGGAAAGCGATGTTTCTGGCAGAGAACTTCGCATATGGATGTCTAGGACACGCTCCAGGGTTTTGAGTATAAAGGAGGTTAGACTGATAGGCCTGAAGTCCTTTGCGGATACGTGCCCGCGTTTACCCACCTTCGTTATAAACACCACCCTGGCGCGTCTCCAGGAGTGTGGTACTTAGTTTAGCAATAAACAGCTTCGGAAGATCGACGCTAACCAAGGTATTGATAGGTTTTGCGTTTTCTGTCACATGACAGGCATAATGCCGTCAGGCCCCGGAGACTTATATGGGGAGAAGCTGTTAATAGCCCAGGAAATCTTTTCCTCGGAAATTATTGAGGTGATGTTGTTCTTGGGAGCAGGTTGTACTTGCCGAGGCCTCTCGGGTTGCGTACTAATATCACTGCATCCGGGAAAGTGAGTGTTTATAAGGAGTTCCAGGGTCTCCACTGGGGATTCTGTCCATCCTCCGTCTGGTATTTTCAGAAAAGAAGGGTTGGAGTGTTCCTTGGACAAAATTTAGCTTAGCCTAGCGGAGTCCTTAAGGATTTCTATCGACTGACAGTAGTCCATCCAGGCCTCCTTTTTGGATGCCTTTATGGCTTTCTTATACAGACTTAGACAGTCCTTATAAGGCCGCCAAAAATTGTGTTTGTGGCAGATGTTGAAAATCGCTCTAGTCATCTGTCTAAAACTGGAGAGATCTTCGTTCCACCATGGGGGAAGCGTTTTTTTTACTGCGTTTAACTGGGCACGAGACTTTGTATGCTAAATCCATAGCCTTCTCAAAAGTCTTTACCTGTACCTCCAGTTCTTTAATTGCAGCTGTGTTTGTTTCAGGTATATTTTTGAGTTTTGTCCGAAGGACTTGATCAAACTTGGTCCAATTAACTCTTTTGGGGTTTCTATAAGGTTTTGTGGTCTCGACCTCGAGACTCATGTCGTAGAGGATCCATCTGTGGTCTGAGAGTGACTCCAGATTGGATACTCTCCAGTTGTCGACCTTAAAGTTATTATTGTTTGTTTTTAATGTAACATCTAGTACCTCTTCCCATCCCCTGTACGTTTCCGTACTCGGAAAGACAAAAGTTCGGGTCGTACCCTTGTTACAGACTGATAGGTTAGTGGTTAACAGAAAATCAAAAAGTGACTCGCCTCTTTCATTATCTTCTGAGCTGCCCCATATATAATGCCTGGCGTTGGCTTCGCAGCCCATCAGTAGGTTGTCCTTCACTGTTGTTGAGGCTATGAGCAGCTCCACCTCCTCTGGCGGTACAGGTCTCCCATGAGCCATGTATGCTGAAGACAGGTATGTTGCTTGGTTCGCAAACTCCAGTTTAATCACTGTCAAATCATATGAGCTAAGATTGGGACATAAAAAACCTTTTAGATGTTTCTTAGCTAGTATGCATGTTCTAGGCTTACCTGTGGCCTGGTGTTTGTAAAACAGGTCGTATTGTGTGTCTTGGAGCCCCTTTACGGATGAGTATCTCACCCATGGCTCCTGGATAATGCCGATGTTAATGTTCTTCTCCCTTATAAAAACCATTAGATTATCGGAGGCACACCTTGAGTGCCTCAGGTTAATCTGTATGACTTTCAGCATTATGTGGTTGAAGGGGTTTCGTCGGCGATCATCAGGTCCTTCAACAACCTCAGGACCTGGGGAAAGGAAGACTTTGAGCTTGGCATGCCTTATGCCAAACCTAAGTTTATGGTCAGTTTTCTCGAGAACACCCAGGCACTCGTTGTTTATGAGTAGGAGGAAGGACATGGTATTTTTATAGGGTTCCTCCGCCTTGATGACTGACCAGTCATCCATTGGAACCGTCGGGTTGTGGAGTTTAAGATATTGGAGGAGCCTTCCCCCCTCTATCTTCATATTGGGCAACCAAATGCGGGCCCTAGGTCTCCTCGGGATGTCCTTAGCTGGGATAAGCTTGAGCTTCAAACCATCCCAGGCGTCGCTAACCTTAGCAACGCATCCACTAAGGAAGTCCTTGGAGAATTGGATTACCCGATATCCCCTCACCACCTCGGCGGAATCAAAGTCGGGAAGAGGTTCCCCTTGGTTGTTAACGATGTGGTCTATCACCATTTCGGAGAGCTTGGCCTCAATGCTTCCCCACGCATTGGCTATGGATTTCCCATTTGTCGAGAGATCATCCACTAGTGCGACCTGAAGGTGATCCCTAACCACCTCGGTAAAGGGACGCTTCTGGGCCGCAGCGGCCGCCGACGTGCTTGGCTTGACTGTTGCTGCTGAACCTTCAACAACCTTGGTTTTTTTAGGGGCTGGATGGTGGGAGATCTCTTCTTGAGACCTGTCACGCTTCGCTCCCTGCCGGCTTTTATTTTTCAGGCTCTCGTTGTATTCGTCAACGATTGCCTGGTATTTGATCCTATCAGCCTGATCCTTTTTGTGGACCTTTCCGGCAGCCTCATTTTTCGCTATCTTACCTAAGATATGGAGGGCCATCTGGTACTTGCTCTTATTAGCTTTCCCGGCGGGTTTGGGTTTGTTTCGGGTCTGTTTGGTTGTTGATTGGTTTGCGGTCGAGGTGCTAGCCTTAGCCGGGGTCGGTTTTTTTTTTTTTAATAAAAAAAGGAATTCCAAATCCTAGAACACTCAGACTCGGTAACGGTCCATTGTACTACCAGGCAGAAATCCTCCTTTTGGTGTTGAGGCATGTGAATGGGTGGCGTATGTTGTTGTTCCCCATGGGGATTGAACCTGGTTTATCCACTTACTGACCATGCATCCATCGGCACGGGTACCTCTACCTTGGCTTAAAAGTGGGATTTTTAAATTGGGTTTACTCCCGAAAAACTCCCGAATATGCGGGGTTATCTCCCCGGTGATTACCGGAGAGTAGGAAGGGGTGAGTAGAAAGGAGGGTGGAAAGGGGGGGGGGGTGAATATATATAAGGGTGAGAGCGGGCGTAAACTCCTAGTCAGTTCTTAGTTGACGCTCATCAGACGGCCTGTCCCTCAACAGATGCCCGATGACTCTTTGCGCCGTAAGCCTCCGCTCCGGCACCATCGAAATTGTTTGCGGTGATGGTACACACGTCAAGGTGACTGACCCAGTAAGAGGGCGAGTGAAGGTGCAGTGTAATGTGTATCTTGCGGTATAAGAAAATAGTAAATTAAATCACTGAAAAAAATTGTAAAATCAGAAATCTGGGCATTGTAAACAAGCGGGTGGCAGTGGTGCAGTAGTAGTGTATTCGCTTACGGAATGGAAGGTCGTGCGTTCGAATCCCGGCCAAGTTCATTACTTTATATCGAATACATGAAATCGTAATCTCCCTAAGTAACTTAGACACCACCCGTGGAGAAAAACCCTACAACTGCACCCAAACACTTCTTTCCTATCTCTCTATTCTTTCTAATAGCAAGTAGCACCGAAAAGCATGCAATGAAATACGATATTGCCAGGTGCTTGTTAAAACACAAATGCTTACGCTGTGTTCTTAGCATTATAAGGGTACTGTAACAACAGAAAAAAAAAATCCCTTCAGCGTAAGCGAATTATAAAAAAAAGCAACAATTAACAAGCGGGTTCAAATCGCGCTGAGGCCAAATAACACCTTAAAGCCTTTTCCACTGACCAACCTCTTGCGAACGTCTGACAAACATCCAAGAGTATCAACTGTTATGAGAAGCTTCTCAAATTGGCCGTTCGGATTCGGCTTAAAATTGTAGGTCCCTTCCGAGCACAGGTTGGAAAAGCTAGGCCCACAATAAAATTTATCCTGAACTTTTCCAAATATTCCTATTCATTTATTTTTTTATTTTAAAAAGAAAGTGATGCTCAAAATAAAGTATCGAGATATACATATGGATACAAATATTAAAAATTATATTTTTATTCTCATTATCAGACGCATATCACGCGTAAAAGAATTTTCTCTCCAAATACGGCTGACGAATTTATTCTTTATATGTAATTGATGTGGAAAAAAATTCCACAACCGAATCGCTACGACAAAGAAAGATCGCTGTCCCACAGTGTTTGTGAGTGGGACTCGTGGTAATAGGGCTCCTATTGGTGACTGTACAAAAGTAATACACTTAATCAATCCGAAAGATTTTGCCTGTCCGTTAAACCAACAAAGACTGAGCTGATACTGTTCATACGAAAACATAAACTCCCTGAGTTCACTCCCCCAAAAATAAGAGGCACTCCTCTGGTACTCTCAAATAGCCCTAGCTATTTGGCCTAAAGCTTGATCGCAAGCTACTTTAGAGGGAAAATGTAGTCGAACGTGCTACGAAATCCCTAGGTGCTCTCTACATATGCAAAAAGGCAGTAGGCTCCACGTGGGGCCTACAACCAAACATTATGCACTGGTTTTGTATGTCGGTAATTAAATTCTTAGATTCTCCTCTATGGAGTACTGGTCTGGTGGCCCGCCTTGGAGAAGAATCGCTGTTCATTTTTACTGATGGGTCCAAAACCGAGGAGTCGGTGCTGGAGTCTCCTCGGAAGACCTGGACATTCACCTCTCCTTTAACCTTCCAGACCACTGCAGCGTTTTTCAGGCCGAGGTCCCTGGTCAGTATATACTCACCTTTTGCTGGGTGCCGGGTCACTGTAACACAAGGAGGTGTGAAGCTGACGAACTGGCTCGACGAGGCTCTCGAGGCGAAAACGTCTTATGTTAAATACCTAATCGACACCAATGCTGTGAGCGAAGCTAACCGTCGTCGTTGGCACCAACTCGACCAATGCAATACAGTACGGCTGCTCTGGCCGACATTAAATAAATCCAGGCGCATCGATGATCGGAGGCATAACAGAGGAACCCTCTCCTAGTAGTAAACAACCTCACCGGGTACCGAGAGTGAGAGGAGAACTTTTGGGTCTTAATTCTAACCCACATAATACTGATTCACCATCTCTGTGTTCTCTCATGCAAGAGAAAATTAAGATATCGCACAGTTATTTGGTTTCTGTCATATACAGGGCGAAATTAGAAGAACTCATCTCGGTACGAACTTCCTACGGAAAGAAGCAGTTTCAGATATCTTGAATGGCTTTGACTGGAAATCCCAGCAACCTACAGTAGAATAGCTTACAACTATAGACAAAGACTCATAAATGAAATTGTTAACTACATATATCTTTTGTATTTGTATATCATAAGAGTTATATGAACTAACAAAAACTTTCTCCATCGCAGGCACGGGCTAAGAATTTCACTGCAACGCTTGCTGAAAAAGGCGACTAAGGGAACAAATCACATCTAGGCAATCTGAAACTCTCCCGCAAGTGTGTATGCAAGTCCGTGAGTTGACACGACTTGAGATCGCCGGTGTCGTAAAAAGACGATCAAACAAAAATCAATAACAGCATGCGGGTGGCAACGGTGCAGTAGTAGTGTATTCGCTTACTGAATGGAAGGTCGTCCGTTCGAACCCCGGCCAAGTCAATTACTTTATATCGAATACATGAAATCGTAATCTCCCTTAGCAACTTAGACACCACCCGTGGAGAAAACCCCTACAACTGCACCCAAACACTTCTTTCCTATCTCTATATGCTTTCTAATAGTAAGCAGCACCGAAAAGCATGCAATGAAATACGATAGTGCTGCTCGCTGTTAAACACAAAATGCTTATGCTGTGTGCTTAGCACTATAAGGGCACTGTAACAACAGAAGAAACCCTTAAGCGTAAGCAAATTATAAAAGCAAAAAAAAATGCGTTCGTAAAAATCGACAAAAATAGGCAGGCAATAGGGAACATACAAATGCAATAAACCCAGCATTTTATTGGCCTCAGTAAAGAAATAATCTGAATCGGGACGCCTGCCGATGCTTATTGAGATCGAACCTCCGAACCTCACAGTCAGACCAATTGGGATGCCATACAGTGGGAGGATTACGATCCTTTAAATTCTGATAGCATCTTCGCCATAAAGGAATAGCAGAAGAACAAAACCTAAATTTTATAATTAATACTAGTCAAAGTAATTAATAGGCAGCCGGCAAAGCCTATAATGAACGTTTTGTAAAACTTGGTGAAAATATTTTTGAGAACAAATAAAGTTCAACTATCTATCTATCTATCTACTAACTTACTTAACGGGCTCCCGACCCGTGAAGAGTCTCTGTCTGAGACACAGCAGCCTTCCATCCTCTACGATCCCGGGCACGCTGCTTCTAGTTGTCGAGATCACGCTCTGGCATCCGCGATGGCTTGATCTTTGAAACGGAGGTTGGGTCTTCCTTGCCTTCTCGAACCTGGGGGCTGGGATTCGAAGATCCATTTAGCTGGAGCATTATTGTCCATTCCCTCGTTGTGGCCGAGCCAATGTAGTCGACGTATTTTGTGCTTTTTGGACTACATTCACATCTTGGTAAAGCTCATATAGTTTGCGGTTGTATCTTCTCCTCCATTCGCCCTTCTCGCACACAGGACCACAAATCCGCCGAAGAATTTTTCTTTCGAAGGAGCCCAGTATCAGCTCTCCCTTCCAGCTTATCGTCCAGCATTCGGCGCCATAAAGCAGAACTCGCAGGATAAGAGTTTTGTAAAGCATACATTTCGTCCTCCGATCTAGGAGCTTTGAACCCAGTTGTTTTGCCAAACCGAAGTAGCAGCGGTTTCCTATGGTAATTCTTAGCCGGATCTCCACTAAGGTTTCATTCGTGGAGTTCATGTTTACTCCGAGGTAGATGAACTCCTTAACTACCTCGAAATTGTTGCTATCAATAGTGACGTTTTGTCCTATGCGGTGGACAGATGTTTGTTTGTTTGTTGATAGCAGTAAGTAAGTAAGTAAGTAAGAAATTCATTTATTTAATATTTTCTTATTACATAAGTTACAAGTTAGAATGAATTTTAAAGCTATGGCTTAGCCGTCAGCTTGGTTAGCAAAATGCTTATTCATGTACCTATGTACATTTGTAACTTTAACAATATAGTTATTTTTTTAATAAACTTAATCAATCATAATACTCTGTTATTAATAGCGACCTGTATTTGTAGATGGATTTAATATAATAAAATAACTTTTTCCAATCACACTCGTTCAGAATTTGTATTGTCTCCTGCATGGTAAGGAATTTTTTTCCGAAGTAAGCTAGTCTCTGTGGTTTGTAGATTGGACAAACACTAATAATGTGAAAGCAGTCTTCTTTCGCTTTTAAGTTGCAAATATTACAAAACTGGTTGAAGCTTGTATTATATGGGCTGCCATTTAAACCAATCAACTCACACCTTGTTTTGAAAATAAGAGATATTTCACTATAGTTGAGTGAGTCATTGAAATAGTTCTTATCCTTTAGATTGAAGTTCAGGTGAGAATACAATACTCTGTTATCTGATTCACGAGCTTTCTCTATAAATCGCACACGAATAGCATCTTCATTATACCCTATTCTAGGGGTATATTAATTTTGACGCATAGTTTGTAACATACCTTAATATTGCCCGTAGACCCCTAAAAGTTACTATATTTATGATCAGCATCGATAGTAATGTCGATCTAGCCATGTCCGTCCGTCCGTCCGTCGGCAAAAATTAGGCCTTTAAACTGGACCTAGAGAGCTGAAATTTTAACCATATACTCTCTAGGGTCCCGAAATAATCAAGTTTAAGAATTTTTGAAATCCGCCCACAGACACGCCCACAAACTCAAAAAAACAAAATTTTGGAAAAAATCGAATTTTGAGCTAGAGAGCTGAAATTTTTTATATATGATCTATGGCCCATAAAACTGCTTGGGACATACAATTTTCAAAATCCGCCCACTGACACGCCCACAATTAAATAAAATATTTTTTTTGAAAAACCAAAATTTGAGCTAGGGAGCTGAAATTTTTAATATATACTCTCTAGGGGCCCTTTATGCTCATGTGTAAATATTTTCAAAATCCGCCTACTGACGCGCCCACAATTATTTTTTTTTTATTTTTGAAAGTCCAAAGTTTGAGCTAGGGAGCTGAAATTTATAGTATATACTCTCTAGGTGCCCTTTATGCTCATACTTAAATTTTTTTTAAATCCGCCTACTGACACGCCCACAATTAAATAAAACAATTTTATTGAAAAACCAAAGTTTGAGCTAGGGAGCGTTTTTATTTACAAAAGCTTAGTTTTTTCGATAAAATCCTTTAAATTTTTGTCACGCCCACTTATGAGATATAGGAATAAGAATAGGGTATCCAACAGTTCGCCCAAGCGGACTGTAGCCCGCCCCTATGTTTTTTATTTATTATTCGATAAAGTTGGTTCTTTAAGTTGTCCAGGTTGTTTAGATCGAATGAAATAGTTTCTCCACACGCGTTTCCAATTCTTAACCATCTTGACGCCCACCAGTCCTTGTTTCTTAATTCATAAGAGAGCATTTTTTTGGTTATTCGGGAGTCTGGATACGAACCTATTTTAATGATGTAATCCGCTTGCGATTTGAGAGTGCTTGTAAAAAGCATTGGAAGACCCGTTTCCAAATAGATTGTGTAGTTCGGCGATTTAATTGGTAAGTTGAATAATTTTTTCAAGAAGTTCCTGTGGAATTTCTCGATTACTTCGTACTCGTCTGATCCCCAAATTTGAGAGGCGTAACAAAGAGTTGATTTAACAACTGAATCAAATATTCTGTATTTCGTTGAGAGGAGAATCCGCTTGCTTGCAAAAACATTTTTCCATGATAGATTCACTAAGCTTTGGGAAGACTTGGCTTTATCCGTTAGATGTTTACCAAATTCTAGGATTGGGTTCAGTTTCACTCCTAAATATTTGAGTTCCTTCACAATCTCTAATCGGCTTCCATTATAAAACCATCTATTTCCACTTTGCACTCGTGGTGAACGGGAAAAGACCATAATTTTAGATTTTTCGGTGTTGATGGTTAGTCCCCATTTTTTGCAGGAGCTGGCTAGACGATTTATCATCAATTGGAGATTTTCAGGAGATTCAGAGAGTAGAACAAGATCATCGGCATATAACAAGACATTGACCACGGTATTAGCAATTCGTACTCCACCAGGCAAATCTTTTTCTATGCCGTTTATAAATAGAGAAAACAATAAGGCACTAAGAGGACATCCTTGCTTTACACCAGTCTGTGTTTTAAACCATTCAGAGAAATCCTTTCCATCCCAGACTGCTGCACTTGTTTCGGCATACATTTTTTTAATGGTCTTAAGAAATTTTGTAGAGATACCTAACTGAGACAGTTTATAGAAGAGTGCGCTTCGGCTAACAAGATCAAAAGCTGCCTTGTTGATAGCATGTATTTAGTCTTGTCCTCATTTACTCTATCTTTCATTTTATCTATCTATCTATGTATCTATCTATTAACAATACCCGGCATCGTCAAGTCATAAAAGCAAATACTTTTTTCTTATAAAACCTTCACTCAAGTCAAATCATCTTTAAATAAGAGATTGGAAAAGCCAAAGGGCTAAAGCAAATACAAAGTAGTAATCCTTTCTTTGAACTAATACATCCTCTACATCTGACCAGTGATTTCTGTGACGCTTTCCCACGATACTCTGAATATCCATAACATCATGCCGCCTCCTTAGCTGATAAGCCAACAATAGCCTTTAAATGCCTCTCGGATTGTCGTTGTACGATCTTCTTTATTTATATTCCTTTAAACTTCTGTCAAACTAAACACACACTTAGAGGAGGGTACAAATAATCAATATTTCAAGGGTAAAATGCGCAGATGTTTTGCTATACATCCATTTCCCTGAGTTCATTCACAAGATTCACAAATTTACTCCCTCGTCCTGCCAAGGCATGTCATTAAAACTTAAGGTATTTTAATCATGCAATAAATATGTAAAAAGCTTCTTGGCACTTGACCTTCTATCTGATTGCATAATTAAAAACCGCTTTTCTTCTATAAATTATTTACTTCCATTCCCAATGGCTGAAAGACATCTTTCTTGTGTGAGGTGAGAAACATCCTTTAGTAACAATAACAATTCTTATGAAGTGGGATATTGGATTTCGAAACGTTTCCAACCGCTTATATCGCCATCAGCTCTAATTATTTACTATTTGAATGCTTGCCATAGTCAATGAGTTATTTATAACTTTAAGAATTCCATTGTTGACCAGAATTAGTGTTAAACTTTCACTAGTTAAGGGAATGTAGGTTGCTTGAGGTATTAAAACGTTGGATTCAGCACCCCATGCGACTATTTATATTAACAGAACCACCTGAGGAGTAGCTCACACCATTGTCCTATTTACGAAAACACAGAACTATGTCAGCTAAGGTACTTCTAGTCGTCTATTGATATCCAAAGAAAGAGTGAAGGGTTGTGGTAAACAAAATTAAGTGTCTATAATGCTTCAGAAGGGTGAAAGCAAAAGATCCTGAGATTAATTACTGACAGTACGAGTACCTAAACATTGATCACAAAGATACTTTCCTTTTTTTTCATTTCAGATTTGCGTGTTTAAGGTAAATAAGTCGTATGCAATCATCAGTTCGTCTGTGAGCTTTTGGATACCTGGAATTGTGATGCTTTTTACGTATTATAAAATTTATCGAGAAGCCGATCGGCAGGAACGACTGCTTTACAGGTAAATAAACGAATAAAGAACACTCAATTTGTATTGATTAATGGGATTTCTGTTGCATGGGAAGAGGTCTTTTACTGATAAAATCGGGACACCAAAGCAATTTGTTTAAAATGGTGACAAGTAGTGCTCAATTGACATTGACGTTTACTTTGCATTTATTACATCTTACTGGTATGGTTGCTGTTTGCTGTCAATGAGATATGTTTAAATTAAAAAGAATCTGTTAAGGAAGTACATATTACGAATTTAAATATGTATATGCAGTTTGAATAAACTTTGCGTGAGTTGTTTGTTAAATATTTGGTGTTGGCTAAGGTTCGGTGAGGGATGTAAGTGAATTGGCGGTATAATATAACAGTGGCAGTGTTAATTTATATTTAAAAAAAACTGCAAATTTGTTATGCAATTGGAAAATACACTCTCGATTAACTGAATAGGTTCAAAAAATGCTGTTTTGTAATGTGTCTTCTCTCTCAGTCTGTTGCATATATATTTATATTTGAACCTTCATTTGTTTGCACATAACATAGAATCGAAAAATAACGCGATTTGTGGAACGGTAAATTAGAATTTTATTTTTATCATTATATTCCCCAAAAGCACTGCATTTGTTTGGCTCATCAGATTATTTTCAAGGGCAATGACTTCAGTTTGTGATCTTTAGCGATAACGTATCGACGTTACCTACATTTTTTTCTTTTTTTAATTGAAAGTATCTTCCGTTGTTTTTTGTGAAATGGGTCGAGGGGAGCAATTGAACGATTTTGAAATAGGCCAAATGAAGGGGTATTTCGAATCTGGGCTAAAACAGCGCGAAATTGCTAAAAAAATTGGTTGAAGCCAAAATGTTGTTTGTAATATCATTCGCAATCAATCAATGGAAGGAGGTGTTCAATACGCGACAACAACAAATTCTCAACGTTCTGCTGCCAAAATCAGGGAAGAATGCGGAGTTAATGCAAGTCTGGCAACTGTAAAACGGATTATTCGGAGTGCCAAGCATTTGAAGAGGCTAAAATTAAAAAAAAAAAACACCTCTCAATGATGTGCGTAAAGATGCACGCCTTCGGGTTGCTCAAGACCATAATGACATGCAAAAGAAGTGGCACACTGTCGTGTTTTCCGACGAAAAAAAATAAACCTGGATGTACCGGACGGCTACAACTACTACTTTCACGACCTGCAAAAGGAGGAACGCGTGTGAAGTCGCGGGAGTATATATGCAAAACCAAAACATTAACTTTTATCCCTCCCCCATTGACATCTAAAAGCTTCAAACAAAGCCAAACAAATGAAACTGTAATCGTTCTTCGCCTGGACGCTTCAATTTAGTACATTAGTGAAATCCTGCTAGCTAAGCGTTCGTTAATAATTACATGAAACGATTATCCATTAATGTAACCTACGAGTAGTTACTTGATTTGTTGTGTTGGTGACAGGTTAATACACATAGGACACATACTCTTACGGAATATGGTTCTGGCATATTCGTGTACGTAGGCATGTGTTTCAATTAATCCGAATGGATAGTTTATTAGCCTAAGGCTATTTTCGGTCTCACATGTGCATTGAACCTTCTTATCACCTTTTTATGTTTCAATTTACTATAAGTTATGCTTTTTTTAAACTTGATAATGCTTAAAGTATTTTAAAGTTTAATTATAAATAAAATTAGAGTTTTTGGGACCGGCCGTTCGAATGTTTTTACTGTTGCGTGCTATATAGGTACATACTTTCATAATTCTTAGATGATAAAGCTAGTTTCGACTTGTGGGTATAGGCTGCTTGTGTGCACAAGCACGTTTTTCGAGGCAAAAGCAAAATTATTCATTCTTTAGATAGTTATAATTAATATGAAGGAAATACTAAGGCAACGCAATAATTTTGTTTGAAAAATGGAAAAGACGTGCTTTTGGCTTGCTCCTGATGGTCTCAACATTCTTAACCATATTTTAAAGTTTATATATAAACTAGCTGCACCTGCCCGGCTTTGCCCGTGCCCGAGAATTCTATTGGCCAATATGTTCGAGTAGACTTCCTTATAATTGTCTATAGCGGGTATCCGGCGTATGTTGCTGCGCCTAAAAAAAGAAGACCGATTTTGACCAAAGTTCACAGAAACACTCTCAGGCCAATACCGAAGATTGCCTGATTTGAGCTCAACCGGTGAAAGGGACTGCACGTTTTTCTCCGCATGGCTTAGGCCGCTCACACAACTTCGTTGTTCCGTTTAGGGTAGGTGCTTGTTGTCTGGCAGGCGCCTATGTCACCTTACTTCTGCGAATCAAACAACAAAGCGAAAATAAAAAACTTGGATGTTGGAAAAGCAACTTTCCGATGTCCGATTCACAAAAAAATGCAAAAAATTTCAATAAGAGTTATTTGAATAAAATATTGAACACACGATATCTCAAGAATGAAAGTGCGCACAAATTCCACAATAAGCTTGAAACGTTCGTGTGGTCTCCCTCTTTCATATGCTTGTTCGGATAACAAAATAAGTGACGTCTGTACGGTCTCTGTATCTGCGTCGTAATTTACACGCATACGCACATATGCATGTGTACTCACTCAAATGCCCATATCTCACACACCGATGCAGATATAGCCAAACATAACAACCTTCGTGCAGACGTCGCCTTTCATGGAAAAAAATTTCATTGGAATCGGTTAACGCGTTTGGCCAAACACCGGCAACAAACACAAATATGGATTGATTTTTATATATAGAAAACATTACACAAAAAAACTTTTTATTATTTCACTTAAATTTGTTTTTTTTTTTTCAAAGCACATGATACCTACATATGAAACACACAGTGTATAAATACATTGTCATTTTTTTTTTCTTTTTTAAGAAACACATAATTTACACACCGATGCAGATACAGACATCGCACATACATAACATCCTTCGTATAGACGTCACCTTTCTTAAAAAAAAAATTTCATTGGAATCGGTTAACGCGTTTGGCCAAACACCGGCAACAAACGCAAATATGGATTGATTTTTATATACATATATATATAAATAGATATAGATATATTCTCATATCAATTTTAATTCACAAAAACTCACAAAATCGCAATGAAGAAACCCGAATCCGACAGCGCCACCAAACATGAAACAAAATTGGCTTCTCCATTGATCGATAATAGATGGCGTTACGTTGCGTGTCTATCTGACAGTTCAATTGTGATACGATATGTTACATTCAAATGTGATTCTTTATTTGGTTGTTGCCAAAATAAATAAATACAAAATGAAAAAAAAATAAAAAATTTAAAAAAAATCGAAAAAAAACCTGTCGTAACACGCTGGGTGGTCAAAATAAGCCATTTTGAAATTTAGATTTTTTTTTCTTCTTAAACCCGTGCTGAGAAAATACCTTTCCAACAAAGTATAAATCATCAAAATCGGTTCGGCCAATCTCGAGTTATGCGGTTACATCGCTTCGGACACTTTCTTTTATATATATAGATTGTATTATTTTTAATTGTTTATTGCCGACTCGTTATGAGAACTTTCAAATTGGGAATAATATTAGCCTTCGTTTTCGCGAAAAAGGAGGAACGCCGCAAGCCGGTGTCCTTTCCCCCTTGCGTGGAACTTGGTGTTGAATAAACTACTGATATGCCGACGGGGAGTGCTGCATGGTGATTGCCTATGCGGATAACGTTGCTATTGCCGTTTCAGGGAAATACCTCAACACTTTAAAGGAACTCCTTCAAAACGCTCTCATCAAGCTGACAAGATGGGCAAGAAGCTGTGGGCTGGGGGTTAACCCTCATAAAACCGAACTTGTCCTCTTTTCCAGGAACTATAAAATCCCTCATATTGACCCTCCCTCTTATTATCTAATTAAGAAACCGCATTACCTCTTCTACCTGATAACGGTTTTCTAGGTAAATATACCTATCGCTACTTGTAAACTTATGTTTAAACTATCCGCGGTCGAGAGTACAAACCTTATGCGAACAGATAGTAATACATGTCACGACAAAGCATATCTGGCCCAAGCTGCACATTGGCTCTGGTATATGTGTTATTACAGGACACTCACTAATATGCAAGCACGCATCAAGGCTTGGCGTCTATTCAAATGACTTCTGTAGAAGCTGCAGAGACGAGGAGGAGGAGGAGATTACACTTCATCTCCTCTGTACATGTCCTGGACTCTCCCATAAAAGAAATCTCTATATAGTGTGTTGGCTATCAGCTAACAGCCACCTTAACCTAACCTAACCAAACCTATCCCTATTTACTCCTGTTATCTGCGTTTTGCCTAATTTGCCCGACTTTGTTGTACTTTCGGTATTCAAACTCACACGATAGTTGACAGAATAGTCCATTATTGTCGGCACTTGACGGCAACGGTTCGTATTCCATTTCACTCATAGTAATTTGTACCGAAATAGCAGCCAGACACATGCAACAAACACCAAAATGAAAGCACAGATATCATATTAAATGGCATGAATTTCGTGCCGTTTCATTTTTTTGAGGGTGTCATTAAAAAGCGATCACACGGTCATTTTTTCGAGTCATTTTAATGACACAAAATTCATGTCATTTTCTTAGTCATTTTCCTAGTCATTTAAATGACGCCTAAAATGTCGTCCCAATAATGGCGATCACATGGAACGACATTAAAATGACGGCTTTGTGACGTGATTTTTACGTCAGATCGTCACTTAAATGACTGAAAAAAATGACCGTGTAATCGGGCCTTAAGAAGGAACAGAAATAGGGGCTCAAACCTCCCCAAAAATGTTACAAAAAATAAAAAATATACCCATTGGCAACGACTTCACCATGAAGTTATTGCCCACTATGGGTGGGAAGAAACAGGTCTAAAAACTGCTGGATCGCACAAATGCAGCAACACAAGCGTTTGATTGGCCTCAGTGAAATAGTGATCCGAAACCAGGAAACCTGCAGATGTTTATTGGAGCCGAGCCAGTGAACCCTACAGACGGATTAGTAGGGGGAAGAAGAAGTAGGAAGAGGAAAGGTTTAAGGAAAGGAGCTAATCTCGTTCTCTTTACTTACAGATGTTTTGTATCGGGGATAAAGTTCTCGTTATAAGTTTTCGTTGTAGTTATTTTCCAAGGGTTTTCTATTTTTTTATTTAATCAAGTTGCAGTAAAATAATAATAGCTCTCAATAAATGAGATAACTCTGAGTCAAAAACTTAAAACCGAATTGAAAATCTTGTGCACTAGATTACCAGTTTTAAGTTTTTAGGAACAAGATTTTGAATTTTTGAGCATAAGGTAAATAATATTTAAAACTCGCGCGATTTCTTTTATATAAAACTTTACAAAAAAAAGTGAAATTATTGCCCAGTCGAGGTGAAATTGTGGCCCATGTGAAGTTATTGTCCGTAAAGTTATATCCCTGCACCCCTAGGCCCATTGGTTTTGGTTAGAAAAAAGTTCTCCACAGGGGTATCCAACCAACTTAATTATAAATTAGAAGTCCATATCCCCCAAAAAAACAATGTTAATGACAAATTTGGAAAAATTTCAAAAACCCCTATTAAAAAAAGTTGTAGATACAGCCCTGGGTATAAAGTGATGAATGCATCGAAAGGTGTGTGCTTCAAAAATCTGACGATTGCATGTAGATTTTGAGGCTATTTTATCGAAATCTCCCAAAAGTAAGAGATTTCGAAATCTTCCTATTTCTATGTAGATTTCGAGTGATTTCGCAAAATCTCTGATTTTTATTCGGTGCGAATAACCTATAAAACTGATTGAAAGGTCTAGGTTCGGTGCGAAAGCATATAACACTGTGTTTGCTCTTCATAATAGAGTTCAACAACAAGTAAGAGATGAACCGGCAGACCTCCTTCGAAAAGAGCGACTAAGTGATGTGGTCGTTTATTGTATACCGTACAGCAAAATCATTTAACTAACGAAGAATTTTGTAGTAAAGCTACGTCATCAGTTACACCCCACGGTGATGCCTCCGCCTGTGAGTACAGACACACACGGATACACCTCGTTAAAACATTTGAAAACATATTGTGACCAACAAATCATAAAATATGAAAATATGTTGTAAATTATAAGTTTCTTATTCGGACCAAATAAAATAACATCCCCAATGTGGCGACGGTGTAGAGGTTAGTGTGTTGGCTTGTGACCCGTGCGGTGCAGGTTCAATCCCCACGGGGAACAACAACATACGCCACCCATTCACATCCCTCTACACCAAAAGAAGGATTTCTGCCTGGTAGTACAATGAACCGTTACCGAGTCTGAGTGCTCTGGGATTTGGATTTCCTTTTTTCAAAAAAAAAAAAAAAAAAAATGGTGGGAAGTAAACAATAACCCTGTTCAGAGTCTTACTTTCGTCCCATTAGTATTTTACCGTTCCTGTCCAAGGTCTGGAGCAAATGGCTTGATATCGCCAATATAATCTGGATTCCTTGCTACCCATAGTTGTTGAATGGCCAACGTCAAGGTCCTTGATGACTCCAGAGTAAAATATGATTTAGATTACAGTACACAGTACTTTCTTTGCTTGATTTTTCGAAAGTATTTGGGAGACTGGGTTACAAGTTGGGACTGTATTTTTGGTTCAACTAAAGACCGGTTTTGTTTATGAAGTCTTGTTTGTGTGATCGTTACCAATGAGTTGTGATTGGAGAAGAATCCTATTGTTTATTATAACCAACGACCTACCACGTCGAGTTAATCGGTTCTCGTCAGATCACCGTAATTAAACGACGTTGGGCGCGGTTAGTACGTAGATGGGGGACCGTTTGAGAACAACCGCGTGTCGTTCGCCAGTCCCATCTACAGAGTTGAGGTAGATAATATACGTGGTATCAGAATGGACCTAAATTGGTCTAAGTGTGTCGGCTTCTGCCGACAGCCACATAAACCTAACCTAACCTATGTATAAATTATCTGCCAAAAGCTTGCCCAAATGTAACAACCCGTTTTCATGCCGACGACTAACTAATTTAAAATTTTTAGGCTCTTTATCTTGGGCTGAAAATCCGAAATTTAGAACATTCTTTAAACGGCACGAAATAACCAAGTGTATGAATTTTTAATAACCGGCCACAATATCAAAAAAAAAACGATAAAAAATATATAAATTGGAAATGATAGTCCTATTCTTCGCAAAGTATGTTTTTAACAATCCTTCCTTACAAAGTTGTCTACTATGCCCACTTTTAGGGGCGTTTTTTTTTACCAATAACACTGTTTTTTCCATAAATTCCTTAAAAAACAGCATTAGAGACTGCTCTCTAACTTAACGTCTTGTTTCAAAACAGTTAAAAAAATTAAACATTTAAATATAAAGGATTTAGTGCCATAAACGTAGCTTCTACATTTGTGTGTGCGAAACAATATTTTTGAAACGAATAAAAGGGACCTAGTATTTAGAAATCATACTCATGGATGATGTCACACTTCCGTAAGAAATGGGGCAGTGGTCAAAATGTTAGGTGTTCCTGGGTAGGATTCTCGAACACCTCGCTCAAGTTAATTTTGTGGAAATTATTTTCAAATTTGTCAACCTTTACTTACTTCATTTATCAATTGCAGATCTAAGGTGGCAGCTCTTTTGCTGGATAAACATTTGCAGATAAATCACATACCCGTCCCGAGACCTAGCATACAGATAGAACAAACTTCCATAACGAAGATGCGAAGGGAAAAAAAAGCCGCAAGAACATTAGGAATAATCATGAGTGCATTTCTGTTGTGTTGGCTGCCGTTTTTCTTATGGTAACACTTGATAGTCATTACTAGCAATCCTTTACTAATCTTATTTTTTTTAGGTACATAACTTCATCCCTGTGCGACAGTTGCACAACGCCAAGAATCGTAGTCTGCATCCTTTTTTGGATAGGCTACTTTAACTCTGCACTGAATCCAATAATCTATGCGTACTTCAATCGTGAATTTAGAGCCGCGTTCAAGAAAACGCTTCAGGTAACCTTTCAGCTTCTCTTTCTATCGGCTTCTGAATCTTAACTAGTGCATTTCATTGAACTATTATGCCTAATAGTAGTTTATACGTAAAAACAAAGAAAATTTTGTATTTTTACTTATCCTCCTGTGCAACTCCAAAATCAGTCCTGCTGCCCACATGCAATCCTTCAATGCCGCGTCAGCGATGGAGTCGATCTTCAAGCTTACATGCATTCAACGGCATCTTCAGAGATTCACATGAACATCATTCGATCAAGGAACTACAACTCTTCACAACAATTGCAATCATTATATTAGAACTAGACTAAAAAAACTACAACTTCTCAAAATTTCACATTAACAAAAAAACGATTAACTTGTAGAAAACTATATAGAGCACAATTTTCTTATTTCTGCTGGACAATCGTCTTATCATACATACAACGTACATAAAGATTTACCTACACATTAACATATTTATAATTTTTTTTTATGTTTTGTAAATCTCTAAACCTCAATGAAACATCAATACTTACTATCTAGTTAAATTTTAAGATAACATTAAACCCCTATGGTAAGGAAAGAAATATATATACGAGTATATGTATGTATAGAGAAAGGACCTAAATAACAAAAAAAAAATACAAAAACCAAGACAAACCCTAGAACAACAGTAAGCTATAAACAATGCCAATACTATGAATGACTGATTACAAAATGTATAGTGATTAAGTTTATAAATTATAATTGAGTATATTGATATTTATGTAACAAAAAATTAATAACAAAACAAAATACAAGTTACCTAGTTGCTGCAACATTTTTTGGCGAATGAGGCAAGTGAATGTTAGCGTTAAGTGAAACAGAGATGTGTATTTTAAATAAATGTTACAAATAGAAATCAACACAAAATGCAGGGGTTGAATTAGGGCATCCGTGAACAAGCCAAGCGCATTCTGCATTCAGTATAATCTGTTCGGTAATCAAAAATTGCTTACGGAACGAATTTCTTGTTCACGAATGCCGGTATTGCACTCCAAATATTTATTATATGACTCTTAAGCGTTCAAGGACTTCATCCCTATTGATTTATATCAAAATTGGCATTCGAAGTTTTGATTATGTAAAAGGACCTGGTGCGTGGTGGGCCACAGCATGCTCCTTGACCTAGAGCTAGTTTAGTCCCTGGTAAACTGTCCTCAGTACAGCACGCCACTGATCGTTTACTGTCAGGGTGTGAGCGTATATAACTATTTTTCTCAAATTTTGCACTTTGTCCCCAGCCATGTTTTCACGAAAAAAAAAAAACAATTTGCAACTGTTCGCGAGTAGAGGAGAATCAACTATGTCTTTTTAGTACCATCAACAACAATAATAAAACAATGTTACTGAACCTGAAGCTTTTCAGCCATTCGCATGGAAATTTAGTCATCCCGGACATTTTTACCCTGATTTGCTGCACCGGGGGAATCTCAAACAACGCATCGACTTACCTGTGCAGACTTTTGCCAATAACGCAATAAAAAATGGAGCCTAGGACTATTATGAAATAAGTCCTAAAATGTATAAGCAATGCAACAAAAACTTTCTTTTGGAATCGGGGTCTTATTTCATTTGTTTGGGATCTTATTTCATTTTTTTTGGGTTCTTATTTCATTTTTGTATTTGCAGCTTTTCTTCATTATGCAATATAATCCCAACTTGTTAAATGTGAAGTAAAGCAGCAAACATTAATTTACATATGCCCAACCTCGCACCTACTCCAAATCCAACAGTGAACTCAAAAAGGGGGTTGCAGGAAGCATCAAATCCGCCCATACACATTGCACTGATTATTTTCATATTAAAATTGAAGCCCTATTTTACTTTGATATTGGGTTGGAGATTTATATCATTATGAAATAGAGCCCCACAATTGGATTTTTATTTCATTTTTGATTTTGGGGCCTTATTTCCTGGGCGCAATTTCTTAGAGCTACCTGTTGATTGAGAAGTGTCATAGTGTAGATATATTATAGATCCTTACGTTTTTATTGGTCTAATTTCAGGGAAGTGTTACGTTCCACCCATTACAACGATAGCGATGTTGAATACTTAAAAATTGTTGTCAAAGTTTAACATTCGATCTATTTTAAAGCATATAATATCCTATATTCTTTGTATACAGTCAAATTGTTTGTGATCCAGGAGTTTTAGGCCTGAATCTCTTTCTCGTTTGTATAGAAACGTTGATCGATATTCAGCCCTATCGCCAAAGAAATTCCCCTGGAGTTTTTTCCCATTTTGGGAAAATTGGTATCGTGAATCATGTTCGAAACTAGAAAAGAATTTTCCCCTAGAAAAATAGCTATCGCTAATAACTTTTTCTGGGGAACTTTGTCATTATTTTAGTTTGAATTTTCCCGTAGGTAGTTTGTCGGGGAACAAAAGTTTTGAGAATGTAAGTATTTGTTTATAAATTATTAATAGAAATATTTATGAAAAAACAAACTTATTTTAAGGTCTAATGCAACAAACAAGAGAAAATGGGAGATCCTTGTAGGTTTAATGGAAAAATATGCAGATATTGCTACTGGGCATTCTAAAAGAACAAAAGATGAAGTGCAGAGCATTTGGAAGGCGATCGAAAAAGAACTAAATAGTATTGGGCCCCCAACGAAATCTGCATTTGAGTGGAAAAGGGTACATTTTTAGTATTTTGTTATTTTTATAATGTATTGACTAAAATGTGTTATATTTCATTTATGCTCAGGTTTGGAGTGATAAGAAGAAATACATAAAAAAGAATTTCAGTTCAGTTCAGATTAAACATGTATCTAAAATACTTAGGAGTAGGGCATTTAAACTAAAGTATCCCTTTCTATTGTAGTGTAAATGCTTATTTTCCGGAGGAGAAATTATCCGAACGTAAGTTCCGTCAATGCATCCTATTACACCTGGAATTACATCTAAAAGTAAGCAATACGTTTAACAATTACAACTAAAAAAGGTTGTTTCACATAATAAAAAAAATGTATTCAGTTGTTTCAAAGTTGAGTTGTATAAGATACATCTCAGTTGATTTGTAATTGTTTCAAGAGTTGACTACTTTTAAATGACAATTTGAATATTACTTGGAAAGCGATTTTTAGCCATTGTATGTTGGTACGATACGTTTCGTGGGAAAATGGATTTCGTGGGAAATTCACAATTGGAAACTTGTTCCCTGGTAACATTTTATTTCTGGGGAAAAGAAGTTCCCATGAAATTGGCGATAAGGCTGATTGCCTTTTTGACAGGGTTCCAAATGAGATATGTTCTTTGACATGAATGCTTCCTTGGATCTTGGAACTTATTTTTCGATTTCGATCAATTTTTATTACTCCTGCTGCCATGCGAAGCATCTCCATCTCAGCTGTCGTTAATTTGTCCTTATACTTTTGGTATGCTGTTCAACATCGTGAACCGTATGTGAACGACGAGCGGACAACTACGGTGTAGCCTTTCAGCTTAGTGAGGATTTTATCGGTCACAGAAGAAGCTGAGTTTTTCCGCCATTTCATCCACCTTACGCTTGCGCGATGCTTAATGTCGTCATCACAGCTTGCTTCGCTATTCATCATAGATCCCAGATATTTAAACTTTTCGCACTTGGGAATCACTCTTCTATTCATATGAATGTCTGGAATAGGCCAGAAAACGGGGAGCGCAAGTATTCTGTTTTTGCGGACTTATACGATACGATACCTATTCCCCTCCAAAACTTCCACCCATACATCAAGTGCTCGTTGCAGGGACTTTTGATCCTCGCTAATGACGGCTCCATCGTCAGCAAAGAATAACTGATACACTTTAAAGTCCGTCAATTTTCCTTCAAACCTTATCTGTAAAACGAAAACAGAATACGTACTTAAAAAATATATCTGACCGCAAAAATCCGTATTGATCTGTTTTTTTTTTATCTTTTCACTAATTTTAAAATGCATCGGATAGTAATTTAGCCGGATACTGTATTTTCGGCATGTTATAAAGCCGGATATCTGGCCGAACGACATTCATGTTTTATTAAATTAATATATTAATTTACATTAATAAGATAGCTCGAAAAAGAAGAAACTGCACGAAAAGCAACCAACTTATTGAACATGAGAACTTCACTAAAAACTGAACTCAAGAATCTTTTCATCGACCTTGACGAATATTAAAATTCATTGATCGCAACTCTTCTTCTACCCGAGATTCAATGCAAACTTTCTGGGAACGAATCAGACTAAGCAAGCCCTAAAAAGAATTTTGTTGGAAATATTAAGTTGTGTATGGGTTGTGAAGAAGATAATGAATCCATAAGCAAAGAAAGAGAAGATTATTCTTTACTAAGCAGGTAAAATTAAATGGTTTAAGTTGATACATTGTAATACTCATGATACTTTTTGGGTCTGTTTTAATGGGGTGGCGGAAGACAATACTCAAAATTAAGTTTCAACGAAAAGTTCTATCTCCTGCCAACGAGCTTGACTTCTATTTTAAACTTTTATTATTATATTAACTTTACGCAACTCTAAAAAAATAATGAACGTCTAAAATGTAGGATCATTCGGTCTACCTTACCCTGATATCAATATTTGTGAAACCATTTAATGGGGGCTGCATTCTAAGGACATTATCGCTTTCTAGGTATTTTTAGTTTGAATAACATAATCAACTTTATGTATAAGTTGTATATTTGATTCTGTTTCGTAATATATAAAACATAAATATTGTACACTTAAAAAACGAGGAAGAAATTTTAAATAGCATTTTGAAATAAAAATGAAAATACATTTGCAGTAGCTTTTTGTCGAAACCTTAAACGGAAAGTCTTTGAAGTTGAAGGCTGTCGTAGTTATCTCAGAAATTTTAAGAATTGTAAGTATCCTTAAACCGTCTCTGTATCAAGTGGTAGGCGTTAAAAACCCTGGTAAAATACAAATAATAGAAATTATGAAGGAAATTGAATTTTCGAATCCAAGCAACCCACTTGTCTTTGGCAGCCTTAAAAGACTTCTTTCTTGTCTTTTTGGTTGACGAGTTGTCAGCGACATCATTCTGTGGCAAGTCATTTGGTGATATCATTGTTAGATTATCTATGGATGAATAATGATAAGGCAAGGTTTACATCACAAAAGATCCAATATTTTTTACCTGGATGGCAGCAAAATGCAATAGAATGACGTCCCCTGGCTCGTAAGTGCTCTTGTTCCGGTATCACTACTCGGTGTTGCTTTAATTTAAACAAGTTTCAATCATCATAGTATAAATGCTTCTAAAGACTTACCAAAGCTGGGTATCGCTCTTGTGTCCAAATTGAAAGAATCTCACCACAATTAATGAGAATCGCACCAGGCAAATGGCCAACTCGATGCCACTTTTCACTACCGGGTAACTTAACTTCCAAACCACCCTCTGAGTCTTGTGCGAGCAGAGTAAATGTCCCATAGTCGGTGTTTACACCACATCTAGTCGCAATGCCATTTAAACATTCTTTACTGGTGCTCGCAACATCAGTAGAATCTTCGTTACGTCGTTCCACCTCTTTCTCCGCGTCTTCTCTTCTCTTCTCTCTTGGATTGTCTTCTGGCTTAAAGTCTGGTATATCTGAGAGACATTTCTGGTAGGTATACTTACATCTACCTTTGATTATTTGATTTTTGTCATCCTCCTCGATAATTGGAGGATAATAAAGAAGGCGTAAAGTGGTCTCGTTGTCATTGTCTCCCGAGAGCATATGTGAGTGTTTCTCAAGGAAGAACTTTTGTGGGATGTCTGTTTTTTGTTTAACACGAGGTTAGGAATATTAAGAAGAAGGGGTTAAATTTGCATTACCTAGTGACACTGCTAATGCTTGTAAGACAAATCTAGCTAATGCATTGAATTCTGTCGCCAAAGTCGATATATGATCAGCAAATCCTGGCAGTGGCTCTTCAGGAAGATTCTTAGCATTCAGGGTGCAAATGTTAAAAGCATGTCTCAGTTCAGGATTATGGCCGTCAAATCGTCCACAACCTGGCTCAATGTAACCATGGTTTGTGTCGCCAGAGCGTATATATAGTTCTTTAACATCGGTTGGGAGGTCACAGAAGTCATCCAAGTGATCCCAAGCTGTTTTTAACTGTAATTGTAATAACAAAAAATATATGATAGAACGCATATATATAATTTATGAAATACGATAACTTGCCTTTTCATCTGAAATGCCATGATTTACTAAGAGAGCCATTCCTTTTTCTGACAGCGCCTTCTGCAGCTGTTGGGCAACTCGATTTACCACTGACTTGACGGGACATTCTTCCGTGCCTACAATTAAAAAAGATTAAGTGTAAAATATAAATTGAATGGAATTACACATATATATGTATAATGTAATTAAATGTGTAATGTAATTCCTATAGGTATATGTTGATTCGCATATTTATTTATTAAATTGATTAATAAGCTGAATCTCACATCCCCCAGGAGAGATTTTTCAAAATAAAAATAGAGTTATACAGTAATGAAATGTCCCATAAACATATTTTTGAAAAATAGCTAACTTGACAGCGTAAGCGTAGAGTGGATGAAGAGACGGAAAAGCTCAAAGCTGTCACCGAACAATACCGCTCAGGTGAAATGCAGGCTCTTCACCGCAGTTGTGCGCCGCGTGTACACATACGGTTCTTAATGTTGCACAGGTATAGTCCTTCTAACATCGACATACAATAAGCTCCATTAGAAACCCAGTTTTTTACTTGAAAAGTTGTGTCTCTTGGTATTGGACCGAGTATACAAAAAGTATGAGCGAAAATTAACGGTTGCTAAGATGAAGATGCTTTCCAGTAACAAAGCTTGATTGTCAAAGAACCTATCTCAAAGAAAATGAAGCGAGGCCGGCTCAAATGGTACCGTCATGTTCAATGGAGAGATCCTAGGAACCCCGTCAAAATAGCGACATTAATCAACGCAGTTGCTGTCTTGCCCGCAACAACCATGTTCAAATGGTTTTTGTGTGATTTCACATTGTGCAGTTAGGCTGTCAAGCTTGCGTCAATTCGCATTGGCCATTTTTCCGTCAATTAACATTAAATGGTTGAATGAACAACAACAAGTACTGTTGCTAATACACGAAATGGGGCTGGAAACCTTTTCAACAATGCATTGCGAACATAGACCAGCGCCATCTCAGGCAAGTACACTACGCACTTCACAATAAGTTCAGCTCTCCTTGAAATGGGGTTTAATTGCTTATCGATTTTAATGAACATACCAACATTTTTCTAAGTGCCTACACTTGTACTGTAGTTTATTCGATTTCTTTGTTAAGGTATTGCCAATAAATTCAATCCTAAAGATTTTTAATGTTTGTACAAGGCCAAGTTATAAAGATGTTGTTTTAATTATGTCAGTAGGTTGATAGAATAGAGAAATACATTAAGAAACCTAAAAATATTGTTTTTCAATTGAAAATGTTTTTGATGTTTGTAAAAATTTAAGCGCAATGAAATACTGTTACAGCAACGAAACGACAGAAATGTTCAGTTGAAATTAGGAGTTTTTCTTTTTTTACTTCAGAGCAGGGATGGAAAAGTCGATACAATTGTATCGAATTCGATACATATGAATTTGTTCAAGTACAAAAATACAATTTGCGTTTATTCGATACAATTTATCAATCTGCATCTCTTGAATTATTTTGCAATCTACATTTTTTTTACAAAAAAGAAGAAGGAAATCGAATCAATTAATCTATTTGTTTTAAGTTTAACACATAGCGTTGAATGGATTTTACTTTTTACGACCCACCGCTCTGAATGCATTATTTCAGTCTCCATTTCGAGATGGATTTTTTTTTCTTATTTGGAACACAAATGTGCACTAAACCTGAAAAGCAAAGATGAAAGGGTAAATTACCTCACGTAATCTTCACGCTTAACTACGTACTACGCGTAGTTTACAGGGAAACTACTTCCTACAATAAACTAACCTTTAACTAAGTCTACTAGTTGTCTAACAAATTGATTGTCCTGTCAGTGACGTTAAGATGTTAAATTGACAACTGAAAAACTACACATGACAGTTGTAAACCATGTCTGCTACATTTAATTACGTTTTCTACGTTAAGTACAGGAATATGTAGCAGACGTAACAAATGTAGTTTTTCCCAAAAAATTTCATTTTAGCCATCTCTGTTTGAAGCGCTTATAGACTAAACTTTAAACTGAGAATGGGGTAAAAACTAAATTACTTTCCTTGTAAGGTTTTTTTTACGAAGTTATTTATGTATATTTTTGTTAATGCATTGTTTATTTATATTTGTTTGTTTATGTTTTTGAAAATAAAATACTTTCCGTTCAATTTATATTATTTTTTCATGCGAAAAGGGGTTTTCAATACAATTGGTTCCATTTCAGTACAATCTTAGAACAGTTTTAAGTACAACTCAAAAATGCAATTTTCCATCCCTGCTTCAGAGCAGAGCCTGAGTTGTAAAAAAAACAGTTCGTGTTTCTTTTTTAGCTTTGACACATCAGAGCGTTTGAACTGGATTTAATTTTTTCGTTTAGAGCTAAAAAATATATTTACAGAGCATTTTGAGTAAAAAAAAATTAACACAGCCAAGGACAGACTGAGAGAAGGGAAAATAAAGGAAAACGAAATCAAAAACAATAAAAAATCGGGTCGGAGGTTGTTTTTCTGACGTGAAAAGTAATAAAATTTAATAAAATAATTTTTATTCAAAAACAAACATGTAAAATAACTCAAAAGGGGGCATTCAGAGTATGACATTTCAATGGCCGCATGCATATATAAAAAGAGTTTGATACCATGAATATAAAAGATTACCCACGATTTAAATCAACGTTCCTTCACAATCCTGGAGCCCACAGATGCAACAACACCAGCGCTTGATTGGCCTCAGTGACGAAGAGATTTAAAATCAAGAGGCCTGCCGATAGGCGGGAACAGCAGATATGCAGTGAACGAATAGAGGTATGATCCTTTTCGTCCAGATCATTACCTAGTCGCAAAAGAAACAGAAAGAAGAAGCTGACCTGAAAGTATCTGTTTATTTAACTCCAACGAGATGTTTTATGCTTTCTGTCACTCAACGTTTTAACTTAAAAACGCTATTTGTTTATTGAAAATAAGACTGTTATTTTATACCATACATATAACGTAGTTCGTATCGTAGGGAAATACATAGGTTCAAAGGTTCCACAATAAGGGAGTCATAACCCCAGGGCATCACAATGGGTATAGGTTTATCCAACCCCCCTCTACCCATATTGAGCTTATTCTTATTTTTTTAACTTCAAACCTTTCCCATAAAACTATGAATCCCTATCCTATATCCATACATAAATGATTTCTTACCAAACTGCGACTAATAAAATAAACTATAAACACATTAAGAAACTCTATTTATACGCCATTCTACCAAAAGGTAACTAATCTGCTAATTTCAGGTTGCCACAGTCTAATTATCTCAATCAGGTCGTTTGTCTATAAACGAGAACTTAAATCGCAATTTCGGACACAATTTCTGATAGTAAATTATCAAGTTGACGCAAGCGTTTCAACTTTTTGAAGTAAAACTTCTTTACGCACGCTTGACTTGGGGGTAAGCTGGTGAATGCGACACGGAAGTGTAGACCAATGTAGACTTCTGGCGCAGTGTAGACCTTACGGTGTAACGGAAGTGTAGACAAATGTAGACTTCAGTGATGGGACTTTGTATTACTAGTCAGTGATGGGACTTTGTGAAAAAATGTCCGAAGTAGATTTGTTATTTCGTTATACATTTTCCAGTTTTAATTATGTTCAATTTTAGAGATTATTATGTCCTTACGAAACACCGGGAAGTTGTGTGGGAGTAGATTTGTTTTGAATAATTGAAAGGTCCTTGCAACAACAACAGAGGTCCTTAAAAGTCGAAGAAAGGATATTTTTCCAAAATGTCGTTAGAATCCACACGGTATATCTGTGTTCAATGTTATTTGACTAAGAGGTCCTTGCAACAACAAAAAAGGTCCTTAAAAGTCGAATAAAGGATATTGTTCCAAAGTGGCCTTAGAATACACACGGTATATCTGTGTTCAATGTTATTTGACAAGAGGTCCTTGCAACAACAAAAAAGTCCTTAAAAGTCGAAGAAAGGATATTTTTCCAAAATGCCGTTAGAATCCACACGGTATAAATGCGTTCAATGTTATTTGACTAAGAGGTCCTTGCAACAACAAAAACGTCCTTAAAAGTAGAAAAAAGGATATTTTACCAAAATGTTTGTTGTTCCTAGCACCCCTCATTCAAATAACATTGAACTCATATATACCGTGCCGTTTCTAAAGACATTTTTGGAAAATATCCTTTTTCGAGTTTAATTATTGTGGCTCCAAGGACCTCTTTGTAAAATAACCTGATGTAAAATAAAAGGGACATTCAATCAATTTTTATTTTAAACGCAATATGCATAATAAATCCCAATAAATTATCACCATTATAGCAAAATAAAAAATTTTGATTTAGTTATAAGTTATTACCTAGGCAGCTAAAGCTACAGCTAAAAACTAACCAACTTTTAGTTGTCATCCGCAACTAACTTTGGCAACCTAACGAGCTTAGTTACACAACCTGCAAGATAACAAATTAGGTAGCTAACGCGCAACTGTGCCTACATGTTTACACATCAACTACATATACCGTGAATGCAGCGTGGCTCACACCTTTTTTTCTAATTTCTAATAATTCTTTGTTTTGATTTTTACAGCAAAAGTAAACAAATTCATTGCATAATATTATACATTTTCATTTCAACATTATTACAAAAATTCAATTTGGGAAAATCGAGAAATTATTGAAGTAAAACTTCTTTACGCACGCTTGACTTGGGGAGTAAGCTGGTGAATGCGACACGGAAGTGTAGACCAATGTAGACTTCTGGCGCAGTGTAGACCTTACGGTGTAACGGAAGTGTAGACAAACGTAGACTTCAGTGATGGGACTTTGTATTACTAGTCAGTGATGGGACTTTGTGAAAAAATGTCCGAAGTAGATTTGTTATTTCGTTATACATTTTCCAGTTTTAATTATGTTCAATTTTAGAGATTATTATGTCCTTACGAAACACCGGGAAGTTGTGTGGGAGTAGATTTGTTTTGAATAATTGAAAGGTCCTTGCAACAACAAAAAAGGTCCTTAAAAGTCGAAGAAAGGATATTTTTCCAAAATGTCGTTAGAATCCACACGGTATATCTGTGTTCAATGTTATTTGACTAAGAGGTCCTTGTAACAACAAAAAAGGTCCTTAAAAGTCGAATAAAGGATATTTTTCCAAAGTGGCCTTAGAATACACACGGTATATCTGTGTTCAATGTTATTTGACAAGAGGTCCTTGCAACAACAAAAAAGTCCTTAAAAGTCGAAGAAAGGATATTTTTCCAAAATGCCGTTAGAATCCACACGGTATAAATGTGTTCAATGTTATTTGACTAAGAGGTCCTTGCAACAACAAAAAGGTCCTTAAAAGTAGAAAAAAGGATATTTTACCAAAATGTTTGTTGTTCCTAGCACCCCTCATTCAAATAACATTGAACTCATATATACCGTGCCGTTTCTAAAGACATTTTTGGAAAATATCCTTTTTCGAGTTTAATTATTGTGACTCCAAGGACCTCTTTGTAAAATAACCTGATGTAAAATAAAAGGGACATTCAATCAATTTTTATTTTAAACGCAATATGCATAATAAATCCCAATAAATTATCACCATTATAGCAAAATAAAATTTTTTGATTTAGTTATTAGTTATTACCTAGGCAGCTAAAAAGCTACAGCTAAAAACTAACCAACTTTTAGTTGTCATCCGCAACTAACTTTGGCAACCTAACGAGCTTAGTTACACAACCTGCAAGATGCCTACATGTTTACACATCAACTACATATACCGTGAATGCAGCGTGGCTCACACCTTTTTTTCTAATTTCTAATAATTCTTTGTTTTGATTTTTACAGCAAAAGTAAACAAATTCATTGTATAATATTATACATTTTCATTTCAACATTATTACAAAAATTCAATTTGGGAAAAACGAGAAATTATTGAAGTAAAACTTCTTTACGCACGCTTGACTTAGGGAGTAAGCTGGTGAATGCGACACGGAAGTGTAGACCAATGTAGACTTCCGGCGCAAACGTAGACTTGCGACAATACCGAAGTGTAGACAAACGTACACTCTTTTGTTACAACTTTTCAGCGGAAAGGTTCGTCGAATGGGTAAACAAGCTTGAATTTCCTCAATAGAGGGCAATACTAAGCTCATCATCTATCCAAACCGGTTCAAAGGAGAACAGTTGCCGACGGATGGAATTTACCAGAAGTGAGTAAAGTCATTGTGCCCATGAATCGCAGTTCATTAGTTGGAAATATAGAGCGACGGCAAAAAACCAAAGTTTGAGCTAGGGAGCTGAAATTTATAATTTAGACTCTCCTAGGGGCCCTTGATGCTCATGTGTAAATATTTTTAAAAATTCGCCCACTGACACGCCCAAAATTTACAAAAAAAAACAAAGTTTGAGTTAGGGAGCTGAAATTTATAATATAGACTCTCCAGGCGGCCTTGATGCTCATGTGTAAATATTTTCAAAATTCGCCCCTGACACGCCCACAATTTAAATTAGATGGAGCGAAAGAAGTTTTACTTCAGTCGTGTGGTCTTAAGCACACTCATTTTTTTTTTTAGGTGTGTTCTTTTGAGTGGACCTAAATCAAATTTAGTCCATATAACTTCATTAGGATATCGCCAGAACTTGCTAACTGTTTTTAACTTATTTTATAAGTGTGTGTTTGCTTTACTCACATCACGAGCAGCAATTAAAATCGCATTTTCAAATTAAAACTTTTGGTGATTCAGTCCACCAGTTCATGACATTCCTCAAGGAGATTAGTTCACATTTTATGATTGTGAATATACCGCATTAGTGAGTGGCTTATAATTAGCCTAACTTTTCCAACAAATCAGTATCTGCGTATTAATTTTGTCAAAGAAAATTGATTGTAAATGCGATTCCCTATCTTTAGATTGTAGACAAGCGGTTTTGCAATGTCGAGATACAACAGCATTGAGAAATATGCTTATAGAGCGTTGCCTTAATCCAAGTCATGGATAAAATAATGGCGATACTGTTCAAATGGGATCTGTCTACATATACAAATTATGCGCGCAAATTTAGCTTTGTTGACGATTGTGGATATTCATAATCAATCCACTGTGCAATTAAATTGGCATTAAGTAGATAATATTTACATCCAATTACGATAAAACAAAAGCAATACCACCGCGCAGCTATCACTATCGGTTGACTGTCGGCAAGACTATCCACTTCCGCAAAAAAATTCTGCGCCAATGTTTCTTTAAATAAAAAACCTGTCATTGAGCTTTCATGGAAAAATAATACGCTTGGTAAATACGGGTGAGTTTTGTTGACAACCCCTTTGAATGTGCTAGTGCATGGGAATAACTGGCAAAAACTCGTAAATTAATGTCACACGATTTTTATTTGATTTCTCATTTATTTTATTTTTGTGATAAAAGGTTTCGGTACACTGCGAACAGGCATTATATACTTCGTACACACAGGAACCTATATATAGTATGTACAAAAAAAAAGTATTTTAAACAAAACACAGAATTTATCTCTCAGACTTATTTTACTGTTAATTCTATACCCAGTAAGAGTTTTCATAAAATACATTTCGATTGCGAGAATATTACTTCAAATTGGATACTAACTCCGCAGATGTGCTGTAAGCTTTGAAAACACTGTAGATATGGTGAGAAACTAAAAGTATTAGTCAGAGTTTGAATTTTGTTTTTAATTTTTGAAAAAATATTAGGGGAACCTACATACATGGTTATATTAATCGCTTCTTTATGACACCTTGTCGAATTAATGTCTTTGTTTGTATTAAATGAAAAAGATAAAGCCCCGTGTAGGGACGGCTTAATAATATTTCTACAATGAACAACGATAAACAGCACTTGCCGTAAAAGGCGACTAGGAAATTAAAACATCCATGTGAGCTTAGCGAAACATTTAACATTTAAAGCTGTCCCGCAAGTGTGCATGCAAATCCATGGGTTAACACAACTGGAGATTACCGGTGTCGTAAAAGTAAGATCAAACAATAATCGATCAATTGAGCCTGTACGTGTCGAAATCGAAGAAAAGAGCCATCAGGGCTAATAACTCAATATGCAACAACACCAGCATTTGATCGGCCTCAGCGATAAATTGATCTGATGAGTGTTTACTCTTTTTTGAGTCAAATCAACTTTTAATATTGCCTCTTAAATACAAAATTAAGCTAACAATAGAGCAGACACAACACCAATCAATTGATTGAACTCAGTGATGAAATGATGCGAAACCGGGAGGCCAGCCCATATTCGTTGAGGTCGACTCGGCGGACCAGTAAGGATGCAGTAAAAGGGGAGGGTTATAACCCCCTAATTCCAGATATTTGAACTTTTCGCAATTGGAAATCACTCTTTCATTCATATAGATGTCTGGAATGAGCAGCGCAAGTCTTCTATTTTTTCGGACTAAGACGATATCCATTCACCTCCAAAACTTCCACCCATTCATTAGATCTCGTTCCAGAGACGTTCGACGCTCGCTAATGATAGCTTCATCGTGAGCAAAGAATAGCAGATGCACTTTGGAGTCCGTCACTTTTTCTTCAAGCAGATTATCAATGAGTATAATAAATATCAAGGGGCTTAAGATGCTTCCCTGCTGTACACCGACATTGATTGCGAGCTCCTTGGTAACGCCAGCGGAGCGTCTTACCCTTGTCTTTAATCCTTCATAATATCTATGATCATCTGAACGTTCCGTTCAGCTGTGCCGACGGTGTAGAGGTTGGTGTGTTGGCTTATGGCCCGTGCGGTGCAGGTTTAATTCCCATGGGGGATATCCATTAATGGAGAGAAACGATGACATCTTGTTTTCTCCAACCTCTACACCGAAAAGAGGATTTCTGCCTGGTAGTACAACGGACCGTCATCGATTCTGAGCGCTCTGTACGGTTTCTGGAACTCCTCGTCGTTTTAGCGTGACTCATAGATCCCTTGGTTGTGTATCAAAGGCCTTATTAAAATCAACCAACACCATATGCAAATCATTAAAGGAATCACGATGTTTTCCATCATGATCCTCATACTTTGGATTGCATCTGTGGTTGATTTACCTGCGACAAACCCGCTCTGGTCTTCAGATAGCCGTTCTATAATCTAATACTTGCTCAACGATCTGCATGGTATGTGAAATAACTCGATTGAACAGTAATTACCACAGTCGCGCTTATCGCCTTTTTCTTTGTACAAAGTAAGAAGAAAACTTACCTCTCACTAGTTAGGCATTGGATCGCCTCTCACCAGATTGGAGATGAGAATCATGAACCATTTGTACCCAATATCTCCCATCTTTTTCCAGAACTCAGAGGTAATCTCGCCCCTTATCTGAGCGGCTATTTTGAAAATGGTTGTGCCCCTGTTCAAGCTGTTTTGTCAGAGTTCGCAAATAGTCTGGTTTCTATCAAAAGTCGAAGAAGATATTTCTGCTAAATCCCGACACAGGCCCTCCACTTTGCTTCAATTTGAGCGCACTTTCTCTTCGCGAGCTTTTTTGAAAGTCTGTATTCCATTTCGAGACGAGCTTTTTTATCTCCATTATTAGTGCAGCTCTTTGACCAAGCATTGGTTGCCGCTTTCTTGTCACTTATCACTGCTTTAGCTTCATCTATCCACCACCATGTTTCTTTGCCGTGTTGATTGTGACCTTTTGAAGCCCCTAGCAGTAATTTTTCTCTATCCGAGCTAGGTCGTTATAGGGAATTCCACATATCTTTTGTTGCAATCTTTAAGCCTAGGCTTCATAAAACGTGTTACCAAATGGTAAGCAATCTGCGTTTCATTTCCGCCACTGCTGTAAGTGACCAGATGCCGGCTTTGTTTGACGAACGATAAGACCGTATGACTTGCATGCACATGCTTAGGATATCTTCACGCGTTGAAATGCTGCTGCCGTATCCCAGTCCTCCAGTATTAAGGAATTAATAACTTTCTTAAACTCTGGATTTGAGACTTCTCATCAAGAAACGAGTGATAACTAAACGACATTATCAGAGCTTATTAAGTTTTCAACAAACCGCCACACCAACCCACCTACCCACCATGTGTTATTATTATCAGATGGCCTTTTGCTCAGTTAGGACTGTCATGTTCAAAGGAGAGAGCCTACCAACTCCATCTATGTAGTGTAGGTGTTGCATTGTGTTCGCCATCAGGTTTCGCAGATGAATTTACTATGGGATTGACAGTACCGCAGAAGAACTTTACCAATAACCAATTAATGAAATGGTAAGGCCTGCCGATACTTTTGAACCGACGAACCCCAGCGACCATCTGGGGATGCAGTTAAGTGGAAGTGTTATGAATTATGATCCCTTTAATCCGGATCATAATCTCATCGGTAAAGAGAAAGAAGATTGATATAGGTATTAAATTCTGAGCGGAATAAACTAAACACTTAAATACACAAAGCCATAGGTCCACAAGTATTCTGACGACTTTCACATAACATAGGTCTCGGTCTTAAGGAATCAGAAGGACCATTCAAATATAAAATATGAGGCAGATTCTCACTGTTGTTGTACAGTTGCACATAAAGTACAGGGTCCGCCAAATAACTTTTTTTTTTTGAAAATGCTATAAAAAAAACTACTGAATATTTTCTCAAATTTCTTTTTTTATTTGAAAGTACAATCCGTCCGGTTAATAATGGAAAATAATTTCATTCAAATGGCTGCCTCGGCTGGCCATGCAGTGCCTAAAGTAGCGTCATACCAAGGTCTTTATGCAAAATTCGTCTCAATGATGTCTCCGAAATGTTCAATTGTTGAGAACGACGGTGAATTGATGTTGATGGCGCTTCACGCACACTTTCTGCCACAGCAGTAATATTCTCGGGTGTACGTACTGTTTTTGGCTTTTCACGCTTTGGTTTATCGATGAGGATGCCAGTTTCTTTCACTTTTTTCACAAGAACATACGGAGCTGACGGTGCTTCTCTTTTTCCAAAATCCGTACGCAATTTTCGCACACATTCTGCAACATTACCATGATTTTCAAAGTGTCGCAATATTTCCCAGAGTTGTTCAAGCATATTCACAACCATATTCGTTCAGCGGGTTGATAAAACTAATTATCTGTCAAATCAGACATGAGCTAAGTGTTACCATTCACGAAATAAGCACTAAATGAAAAAAAAAAAACCTTAGATGGCGGACCCTTTATATCACGCACAAACATAACTCTTGTCGTTTTGGATTGGGCTTTTCCAATTTTGCGCTCAGATCTCCAATTTTTCGTGCCCAATCGAAAACAAAACCAAATAGATTTTTTTTATATAGTTATATGTAGTATTACTGTGACAATTGACAGCCCACAAAAAGAGATTCATCTCCGGGACGAGGAGAGAGTCATCTGTTCCGCCAACAAAATCAAACATTAATTATTCGTCATTTGTTTTATTTTCAAGTCAGCAGAAACAAAATTTATTGCTGGTCAAGAAATGTATTTTCCGCTGAAATAAAATTTCTTTCCAAAAGAAGTACAATTAGCTACACGTATATTATTGTTCACTAATTTTTCTTTCCACAGAAGAATATAAAACACTGGGATTTATTGTTAAACTGATTTTATCTCCACAAAAACAAAAAACGCGTCGAATATTAATCGAGAAACTTCAAAATGACAAACGCCATATGATTTGGTGTTAGTGCAAGTAGCAAGTAGGTGTAAATCTTGCTTCGAAATCTGGATTTGCGAAAACTGATCTAGATGAAAAAAAATAAACGTCTTGCGCTCAATCGAACATGCAATGACATCTGAGATCAAAAAAAAAAGTCGACTTTTTCGCCCAATCAAAAACGACAGTATATTTTTCTGCTTGAATCAAGATAAAGACATTTCAAACGAGAAGAATTAAAGACCTCAATGACTTTATTACAAATCCAATGTTACTTCTTAAACTTACCTACTAACGTAACTTTTGCCCCTGTATTACAGAATCTCACATATAGCTGTATCTCACACCGCAAGGCTACTCAATCCAAACTCCTTTACCGCCTGCAAACTATAAAAAAGACCACCTGAATAGATAGAATTCTATAAAAACAACGTACGCGAATTGCATGAATATTCAACTAATCGGGGAACTACTTAAAAGCATGTCACGGTGCTTGTTATTTGTTTTTATAAGGAAACTACTACCATATTTGCAATATTTGTTTTGCGGCGTGCTTACTTATGTATGTACTACACAAGTAAAAATAAAAATAAAAAAACATGTTTCTTTGGAATAACAAGATGGGAGATGTGAAGGAATGTATTATGTAAATCAGCATGTTTATATACATATTTATTTATATCTACCAATAAATGTTTAATAATTTCAGTTTTAATCAAATTGGTTTTATTTTTCACTCGCAAATGATTTTCTTTAATTGTTTGTACTTCTCCTTGAAACATGAATAATCGTTGGTGCTGATTCCCTTCTCTTTTTTTAATGTAGTAGGAATCTATTTATATTTCGATAAAAAAAATCGTAAAAAGCAAATGACAAAGTTCAATGCAGAACACTCTACAAAGCAAATTTATTTTTAATTACAATTTATTTTCGAATGCAGTGCGAAAATTAAAATCCTTCTGAAAATAACATTGAAACACATCAGGTCAATGACCTTATGTCAAACGAACCCGACGCGACACTCACAACAAAAATATGTTTGAGCTGTGCAAAAAACTAACCTTAAATTAATAAATGCCAATAACAAGCGTTAAACGATAAGAAAAATAAAAGCCATTATTTTATTGTTGTTGAATTTTTATTAAACAAAAACGTTTAATTAAAACGGTTTAATCTTGAGTCATAAAATTTAACTAGTTTTACTTTTTACAACAATCAATTACTCTGCAGGGTTGTATAAGAATTAGTATCATATAAATATAGATGTTTTTGAAATGTAGTTCAAAAGCGGTACTCTCAATATATTCCCAACCACAATGCATTGTTCAATATAAAAATAGATTAAGTAACTTTCAAACCCTGATGGTGAAAAGAGCCTGCAATGGTTTTCAGCATCTTTTTAAAAAGCTACCATAACGCCTTTCGTAAACTAGAATGATATATTTACTTTATACGGAGTTGGATTACGGCTTTTGGTTAGGCTCAGATATTGATATACAAATTTCAACAGTATCTAAATTAAGTGCAATTTCTGAGTCAGGACATTCAACAAATTCAACATTTTAAGTAAAGAAGATTCATACCACTGCAGTGATTTAAAGTGCGAAATGATATCAGTTACAAATAAAACAGCAAACCGTCGTCGTGAAAACATTACGGTTTTTATATCCTGTTCTAAGGGTAGGTATATTAATTTTGACACACAGTTTGTAACCTTTATATTGCCCATAGACCGAAGTTACTAAATTCGTCATCAGTATCGATAGATATGTCGATCTTGCCATGTCCGTCCGGTGGTAAAAATTGGGCCTTTAAACTCCAGAAATTTTAACCACATTCTGGGGGGCCAAAATAGTCAAGTGTAAGCATTTTTAAAATCGGCCGACTGACCGCCCAGTCTCAAAAAAACAAGTTTATCGAATTTTTGAGCTAGAAAGCTGAAATTTTAAATATATTGTCTTGAGGTGCACTGACACGCCCACAATTAAAAAAAAAACAGTTTTACCGAAAAGTCAAAGTTTGAGCTAGGAAGCTGAAATTTACATATTATATATATATATAAAACCGTTTTATCGAAGAAATCATTGTAAATGAAAGTCCTATTCTTCGCAAAGTATTTGAATAAAGTCGTTTTGAACAATTCATTTTTATAAAGTTTTCGGCCATGCCCACTTTTTAGGGACCACAGCCACTTTATGAGGGATAGAATAGGTATCCAACAGTTAGCCCAAGCGGACTGTAGCCTTTTCCTATGTTTTTGTATCTTCTTTTCCTTTACGGCAAGGTTACGATCAGAATTAAACGAATCGTAACCCTCCCACTGTATGTCATTCCCTACTTGTCCGCCTGCGGCTGAGCCTGAACTCCCAGGTGGGTCAGCAGCATGCGTAAAAAACATAGGAGCCCGGTGAAATCCAGGTGACAAGCCATACATAGATAGGTGTGCTTTTACCTGTGCGTGCTTGCACTGCATATTCGATTTGTGGTTGTCCAATATCCATCATAACGCTCAAAAAATCAAACGCATCTGACCCAAAGTGGGTGTTTCTTTGGTCTGCGTCTGAACCGGAGGGGTGAAGGAAAAAAGCGGCTATGGGAAAGAACCCAGAAATCAAACCAAAAATGGAAGTTCAAGACAGAGATAATGTTACGGTGCAGGGATTGATCCCCAGTACCGGTGGAGACAGGAGTGAGCAAGCGTACTCCGGGCCGTCGAAATCAAACGACCGCAATGCTACAGCAGTGAAAAACTTGGCTGCTGCAGCAGATAAAGCCAAAAGAAATAAACTAGGAGACAGCTGCCCATGCATGGACCCTTACAGAAGACCAAATAAGCAAAACAAAGCAGCAAAAAAAAACATGAAGCAGAAAACCAAGAGGTTATAGAAAATTCTTTTAGAAGAAGCTCGGTGTTCCTACAGTCGCCTCCAACAGGAATTAATAAAGAAGTAACGGACGAGCAACGGCATAGAGTTAGCACTCCAGCGATGCCGAATGATGCGATCGGAAGAAGTTAGCGGTTGTAACGTCACAGGAAAGCAAAGCGTAATCGTTTCGGAGAAGGAAAGCACACCAAGAGCCAGTGATACAAAAGGTTAGAATGATGGACTTACTTATCACTTAGGTAACAACATCACAGATCTGATGTCTTTCATTAAAGGGAAGAATAACGTCCACCATGAATTAGAAGGCTAACTAGACTAATTCGCTCAGCGTACTCCAAAGTTATTCATAGTAAAGAGGATAACGAATTAAATAAAAATTACTGTTTGTCAACGTAGACAGCACAAACGCTTCAAAAATCGTACCTACATACACCCCGCTCCTACGTGTTTACGAACAGGTAGTTTCTTGATTTAATTTTACGAAATTTTATCTTAATCTCTTAATATCTAGTACATATTATTAAAAACTATTATTATAATCTTAATAAAACCCATTTTAATTTATTCCAAACAAATTGTGTTGTTTTATTACCTTTGAAGCACCTATCATGAAGATTTAGTTACTGTTCGTTAACAGATGAAACGAAAAAGGACAAATTTTATGCTTTTATTTTAGGAAAAACATCGTAAAAATTGAATTTATCTACCTAATCCCAATTTTTGTTTACAACATAAACATAATATATCCTTCTTTCATATTGGATTTGGCTTTTCCAATAGATATTATCGAGGGATTTAAAAAAATGTAAAACTAAATCAACCTGTTCGTAAACACGTGGAACGGAGTGTATCTATCTATAAATTCGTACCACCTAGGCATTCCCAAACGAAAAATTTACAAAAACACACAAAATATGTACATATATCCACACATCTATACATTTTTTTATTCGCAAACAGAATAAATTAAGAAGACACAATCTGATTCTCAAATTAAATGCTTGACTGACAGACAGCGCTTGTGACAAGAAACGCATTTCAAACAAAGTTCTAACACTCGGATGGGAATGCTTGTTTAGAGCCGCGTTTTTCGCGCATAGCGCTCGAAACACATTTTAGACGTACCTACTTGTAAGGTTTTCGATTTAGAACTCGGTTAATAATTCTGGCGTTAGCTGTCAAACCTCTTTGGAGATTTTTTAACATATCCAAAGGAAGTAATTGGGTTTTTTTTATATCTATTATGAATAAATGCCCACTTTTCTTTCATAGCTAATAAATAAACAAACAATAATAAATGGTCACCAATACCCTACCGGCAGTTATTAAATAATACAAACTTAACAGTCTCACACACTCTCTTATCTCTGCCACTCTTAATTTTTTTTTTTCCATAGCATCATTGAATAACACAAAATAATTTTTATTTCAAAGAACAAAAGAGGGAAGTAGAGCATGACATTTCGATACCTAACCACACTTATACTCGAACCTATCATCCCCCAAATGCGTTATACTTAGGCCCCAGTTATAGCAATACGTAAAAAGTGGAGCAGTAAACAAATTGAAACGAACAAGTCATAGGGACGATTTGCATCATTTCGGTGAGAAGTTGAACAGAAAAAGTTTTCCGTACGGAAAACGAATGAATTCGTTTTCTACCGAATTTTATTTTCAATTTCTACATTTTTTTGTGACGTATTAGTTTCATAATTCATAAGCAACCTTTTAAGACAAGGAATATGTCTATCTATTCACTTTAACTCGACCAAAAACGCAATTCAAAATTTGGAAATGGGGGACGGAAATACGGAGGTGATGTTTTGGTAGGGCGAATATACCAAATCATCAACCAAGTATGGGTGAAAGAAAGAATGCCCGATGACTGGACTATCAGCTCCATATACCCCATTTACAAGAAAAGCGATCCTAAGTCTTGCAAAAACTATCGAAGCATATTCCTGCTAAATGTCGCATATAATATCCTATTCAACCGGCAGACCGACAATAGAACAAATTTTCACACTGAAGCACATCCTGGAAAAGACCAATGATTTTCAAGTCAAGACTCGCCATCTTTTCATCGACTGCATATGACAGCACTTATCGTAAGGAGCTCTTTATAGTGATGGCCGAATATGAGATAACGGCAAACTGTGTCGCTTGGCAATGAAAACACGCGGTGTAATGTGCAGTTTGGAAGTAATAACCTCGAGGTAGTTAAGGAGTTCATCTACCTTGGAGTAAACATCCACTCCAAAAATGCTTAATGACGATCCGACGGAGAATAACCTCAGGAAACCGCTGCTACTTCGGTTTCCCCAAACAAATGGGATCAAAACTTCTCACTCGACAAAATACATGCTCTATCGAAACTTTATCCTGGCCAGTCCTGCTTTATGGTGCCCAGTGCTGGACGATAAGTAGAAAAGGGGAGCTAATATTGGGTATGCGGGCATGAAATCAACGTTTGTTCCGGAATGGTGCGTTCGAACGCTTCGACGGAAAACCATCCATATATAATATGAATCAAACTACCATTGTATACAAATCTTAGATTTATATGATACATGCCACTTAAGTTGCTACGATAATAATTTATCGTGTATTGCCTTCCTTACACAAGATTGTTTTATTTTCATGCACACTACCACTCTAGGATACTCCATTGAATGGCCTGGAAAGACTTCATTTTCTGCGGTTACAGTTGCAGTACCAAATTGTGACTCCGTACTGCTAAGAAACTGTTCGGGTATTTAAAATCGGTTATTCGCGATGTTTGTATCTGCTTTAAATGCTGACACCCCAGAAGTAAAACAATGAATGATTACTTTGGTGACCGAAGCTGGCTGTAATATTTCAATGCGCATGAAATCTGATCTGGTACCAATCTACGCGTAGTATATGGTTAATGTAAGCTAATTTGCCTTTGTTTGCAATTGAAAACAATAAACTACTTTTTTGAGTGAAGCACTGAAAGAGAATCGTTTTTAATTTGCACAAACCTATTCTGACTTTGAAATCGTCGTTAAATTAATACCTACATAATGCACTTGCTTTTTACTAAAAATTGTTAACATTTTTTTTTATTAAAAATAAAGCTAACAATTAATTTATTGGAAAATCTTGAAGAATTATCTCGATGTGATTGTTCCACTCTAACAACTGAACGTCTACCCATTCGACTTGGCTATCCTGAGAGGAAACCAGGGCCAAGATCGCGTAATATCTATCACATCCTAGAAATAGACCGTTATCGTTAAAACGACGTCGTTCGATCGTTTTCATTGTTCGTGATCAGTGTATACGTTCTTAGGTTTTTTTTTTTTTTAAATCAGTACTTCAGACAGTTATATCTTTCACCAATTGTCAGATTGCAAACTGTCATTAGGGCTCTTTTTTTCTTCAAAGTTGCAAGAAAGTTTTTTTGTTTTTGTGGGTATTGGTATATCATACAAAAAAAATCCATAAACTTTGTATAATCAACTTAGTACGTCGACTGGCTTACCATTAATAGTACATCATTCTAACCTGCAGACGGCACTGATGAATTTGATACATTTTTAAGGAAGTTGTTGCAACGCAGTTACGCAGTCCTTGTTTCGCTCTGACACTGATCGGTTGTTAGGATTTTTTTTTAAATTGGATGCAATAGCATCGGTTTTAGAAATGTCAATTGTGCTGAAGTCGTTGAAAGTCTGCTCTCTGATAAATCTTCTGCGACTGGGCTTGATGATATTAATCCCCGATTTTTAAAGCTCATATTGCCAATTCTTATACCTTACATTACCCACATTTTCAACATCTGGCGAATATCCATCACAATGGAAATTGGCTAAAGTAGTACCTATACCAAAAAATGTAAAGGGTAATGACTTTAGGCCCATTTCAATAATACCCTTTCTATCGAAATCATTTGAAAGAATCTTACAAAAGCAAATGAACTTATTTCTTGACACCCACAGTTTGATGACAACACAACAATCGGGTTTTAGGAAGGGTCACAGTTGTATAACCTCCTTAGTGAACGTCGTCGGAGATTTACGCCAAAAGATGGATGAAGATAAGGTAAGCTTTTTAGTGTTGGTAGACTTTTCTAAATCGTTTGACACCGTGGTTCATAAAAACTTGTGTGATAAGCTGCATCAGCTATTTAATTTCTCACATGATGCAGTCAAACTACTTGCTTCATACCTTTCAGGTAGAAGGCAAATTGTTCAAGTTGGGGACATTCAATCGGATGTCATTTCGATTTGCTATTCTCGATGTATGTCAATGATCTGCCATCTATTATCAAACATAGTAAGGTTCAGATGTATGCCGATGACGTGCAGTTGTACATGAGTTCCGATCTCGGTCTTATTGAGCACGGTGCTGCTTGAGTTAATGAGGATCTTGAAAATATATCGCGCTGGTCTGAAACGAATGGTCTTTTGTTAAACCCTGCAAAATCTAAGTGTCTGGTGATCTCAAGAACTTCATTGGACTTGTCGTACTTTCCTCCTGTGATTTTAGGCAATTCTCCTATAGAATACGTAGAGACGGCTAAAAATCTTGGTATGGTCTTTAACCGAAATCTGACCTGGGATAACCATATAAAAGTTGCCTCCGGTAAAACTTATGCTGTACTCCGAACATTATGGGCTACTAAAGCTTTAACCCTCTTAAAAACACGTTTCATGCTCGCCAAGACGCTGGTCATACCAACTTTAATGTACGGGTGCGAAGTTTTTGCCAAGTGCAGCTTCGCCTGCAATAGGAAACTACAGGTCGCTTACAACAATACCGTTCGGTATGTTTTTGGACTAAGAAGGTACGATCGTTTGTTGCACTTTTCTACGCGCCTTTTTAACATGACGTTTGACAGTCTACTCCAGTTCCGCATTTTAACTTTTCTCTCCATCATCCTGACAACACGACAACCTCCCGGTCTGTACGAGAAACTGGCTAGGTGGTCCTCTGACAGGTCTAGTCAGTTGATTCCCCTGCGTTACTCCTCCCTTACCTCTTGGCGACAGTTTTTTATTAACTCCATTCGTCTTTGGAATACTTTACCGCGTCCTATTAGAAGAATCAATAACACAAGAAGGTTTAAAAATGAATTAAGAAACTATCTGGCACACTCAAATTAATTTTAATTGGATTAATTATTATTAGTTTTAAGTATTGACCAGATACATAATATTATTGAATTAGTTCGTCTTTCTTTGTAGCTTTCATCTAAAAATTTAGCTTATCACTAGTTTATAAAATATTATATCTTAAAGTGTATAGGCATTACAAGATAAAATAAAATAAATGAAATGAAATGAAATTAAACGGCACAATAATATCCCAAAAGAAATATCCCATTGCAAAACACTCAATGGGAAATTTATTGTGTCATCCAGTTTAGGGAAGCTATCTTTGTTTTTTTTTTGTTTATTAGGAAGTAGATACGCTTTAAGTACACACTGTCTAGAAAGAAGATTTTTTTTTGTTCAGAAAACTGGCAACAACACTTTGAAAAAAAGAAACAGCCCAGTGCCATTTTTATTCAATAGTATTTGCAATTTTATCGTATTTTTACCAAATTTTAGAATTTTGGTTCCAAAATAATGGTTATGTGCACCAAACTTATAGATCACTTGAACCATAATACACCCGACATAATCGACCATCTGAGACCGCTTTTCGCTTTATTGTTGACCGTTTTCGCCCAACGACACGAATAAGAGGAGAGCTCATTACGCTCTCCTGTGAATATTGGATCCGTTCGGGAGTGTTGAAGAAGATCCAAATTTATCGTCCACTTTATGCAAAATTTTACCCCAATTATCTTGGTATTGAAGGCTTCCAAGGTCTAGCTCATGCAAGAATTGAAGCCGAATGACCATCTTTTAGGTCATAATTTCGGCATTGGATCCGCTGTTTTATCGCAAAATTGTGTTCAGCGATAAGGTTCATTTGTGAATCAATGGTGGGTATGTCAATAAGCAAAGTTGTCGCATTTGAAACGAAGATAAACTACATGAGATCATCGAAACTCCGTAACACGACGAAAAATTCACAGGTTAGTGCGGTGTGTGGGTTGGTAGAATCACCGGACCATATTTTTTTACAAAATGAGTTTAATCGACGTGTTATGGTCAACGGTATTCGCTAAAGAGCCATGATTAATGAATGCCATGAAAGCGGAAGAGATGTGGTTCCAGCAGGATGGCGCTACGTGCCTTATAGCAAAGGAAACGATCAATTTATTGAAGGAAACATTCGATGAACGCATAATTTGTGCTACTCATATTCGTAAAAGTAGATAGAGACAGCTATAGCCAAAGCGATTATCGTCTCGTTCACAAACCACCAAGTAACGAGTAGATATCGATACATTTGATCTGATGCTCGATCGGTATCGATACACTATTTTGCTGAGTACTGTAACTGGTACTGCACTGGTATCAAATCGACCCTAAGAATATGCCCGAAGTTATGTTTAAAAACTAATTCCAGAATTTATTCTCTCGATTGAACACAAATAAGTGGCTATTTAATAAAATTTCATGTTTTGTTCAAATTCAAAGTTAGTACTAGCTTAAAAATTACCCTTTGGGCCCAACCCATACAATCGACGCATACATCAGCGTTAACGCACTTAACAGACAGAAGAAACCGTCTTAATATGCCTTTCGTCTAACCTACAATTACCTAAATGCCACTTAATGACCAGCTACCTAAGATGAAAGCATAGTACAATTCTTCATTTCTCACCTATAGCCGAATTTGAAAAAAAACCATCCCTACAATTTTAACCCATTTCAAACCAATCAACTGAACTGTCTGTCAATTGGCGATGCCAGAAAGTACGGTAGCTTTCTCTAATTTTCCAATGTTTTCTCTTATTTTCCAATATTTTGACCAATGTATGTGCCTCTCTCAATTTTGCAATATGTGAACTTCAGTTCTAGAAAGAGTGATCTTCAATGTTTGAATGTGAGCATGTGTCAACGGACAGAAAAGCAAAAAGTAAACCTACTTTATCCGTCGACGCTCACGGGTCCGTTGGTTATGGGCCACCTTAATAGAGAAAGCGTATATTCTATACTGCTCTTCGTTGAATCAACGGATCCGTCGGATCAGCGGATTGTATAATGTTGGACCCTGAACTCTGTTTCCCTAACGATTTTTCATTCCATTGAATTATTGAAAATTGAATGCCAAAAAAAACTTCGTTTCAAATTTAATTTAAAATTTATTTTAGTAAATTGTTATTTCAAGACAAAGTAAAAAATAAATAAAAAAAGTTGTTTCAATAAAAAACGGTGCAATTACACAAGAGCATGGCAATTATTTATGAGCGTATCAATAGTCGAAATGCAACGCGCATCAAACGCCAAAGTCCCCGTGACACCCACGTCCACTACCCTTTCGAAATGCCTAAAGCACAGACTACCTTACCTATATAAAGGTAATAATTAAACTCACCACAAAATCTTGTCATATTTGACAATCAGACAGAAGACTAAAATTTACCGGGGGCTAACTTTACTTTTATCGATTCACATATTATATTCACCGATAGGACATTTTAAAAGAGGATTCCGCTCTCCTATGTGAGGGGCGCAGCAGACGGGGGTAGTGAGAGTTGGCTGTCTAATATACATAGGTAGTCTGTGGCCTAAAGATCAATTTCGTGCGGTACTACATCGATTTAGTCGCGTCGCGAGTGTGCTTTATTAAGTGACGAAGTGAGTACTCATATGGCTATTGGCCAGACCTTTATTCCTATTGTTGCATGTTTGCTTGAACTGTGTCATTCAGCATTAATTAGTCAACTGCGCCATCTAGTAGAGAGTAAAAGTAGCCATAATACCGATTTTGGCAGCATTGGAATAGCAGTTTGAGTAGCTGTGGTATAACTTGGTATGTTGTTCTCGAACGTTCTGAACTTAACGAACCTTCTCAACGAATCTGGAAATTTCGAGAGGTGTCACTAGGAGATACAAATAGATGTCGCAGGAGCACCCAAGACATTCTAGTTGTGAACCGCGATTAAGAATGCGATAGATGACAGTAGTGAAAAGTATAGAGAAAAAGTATAAGTATTGAGTTAAAGGAAAGTGATTTTGTATTTAAAGTGATAAATTGTGAAAGTGAATTCTGTAATTAAATAAGTGAATTATTAGAATAATAATTAAGAATTAAATTGACAGAGAACTAATAAAGATTAATTAAATAGAAATTACGTTTTATCTTTTCGAATCCTAGCCGGGATGTAACACTATATTTACCATTTATGCTCAACCATTTTCGATAGTAAGGGTTATTTCCAAAATGCATCCGATGCGTTTTAGATGAAATGTCATAACTCATAACTTCCGAAACGCAAACGAGAAAATAGTGACAAAGTCGCAAGTTTCAAAACGCATCCCAAATGTTATTGATGCGCGTCAACTGAACGAACTACGTAGATAGTAGTTATCGATTGTTCGATGCTTTTAATTGACATTTTGCAGATGCGTATCAAAAAAGTATTGCTATCCCGTCGAAACTTTTTTTGTTATGTTTTGGAGCTCAGCCTATGTACATATGTATGTCTCTCTTCTAAGTTTTGTTCATCTAGTAACTTGTTTTTTTTACAGAAACCGTTTTGCTCACATATTTCTATATTTTCTAGCAATTTCACACGAAAGCAATTTCTGGAAAAATGAATGTTCAAAATCAGTCGAATGTAAGAAAATAGTTTTTAGTTCACAGCGATTATGTTCTGATTCACGGCGTTCATGCGAGAAGATTTCCCTATGCAAGAATGATAGAACGTAGACACTTATTTATTTTTTGCATAGTGCAGCATTTATAAAGGGAACGTAATAGATCGTCTTACAATAGGGTTGCCATAAAAGAAATGTGAAAACGCTGGACAATTTTCTCAAAAAGCGGGACATGGCGGGACATTTTAAAAATATTTGTAAAAAAAGACAAAAATCTTTGTAAAAACAGTTTATTTGAATCTTACTTAGTCAGCAATCTACCTATCAGTCAGATAGGTAGATACATGCAATATAATAAAACTAAAAAAAAACAATAAAACGTAGGTACCTAATGCAATTCAAGTATAGGTATGTAACAAAGTTAATAAAAACAAACAGAATAAAAAGCAACAAAATAGGAAATAAACCGTTAAGTGTAGTCAACTCAGAATAAAAAACGCACGTATGTATGTAAAATGTCGAAAAAGCGGGACATTGGCGGGACATTTCCTTAGGCGGGACTTGGCGGGACAAAGGTTCAAAAGCGGGACTGTCCCGCCAAATGCGTGACATATGGCAACCGTATCTTACAAAAGTAAACAAGCCCGCCTTGTCCTAGACTGGTCAGTCTATCAATGAAATACATATATATATAGGTAGGTACATATATACGAGTATATATAGGTTAGGTACAATAAATAAAAATAAATATTGGATTTATACAAGGACTAAACCCGAGCTCTTTCAACAATTTGTGTGTGTAAAGCTACATTTTCGGCTCAAACGAAAGTGATCTGTAGGTAACTAGGAAATGACATTTTAAAAATCTTCCCATGACAGTTTATATTTATACTCTCGGATGTTTATCAGACTCGTTCAGTGTAGTCCATGTCCAATGCACAATTTACAAAAAAAAATGGGATAACGTTCAGGTTATAATGCAGCGTTACGCTTTTGTGCACATCGCGTTTACAAATTAAATATAATCTGCAATGTTTACAAATTAAATATAATCTGCAATGTTTAGAGTTGCAATTGCATTACAACAGTACGACCATATTATTCATGTTTCTTTGTTCGCCACACAAAGGACCGCCTATCACATTCATTGAAGATTGGTATTGAATATTGGATGTTATAATGGAAGAAGATCACAAGATGGAAAATAGTTTGTCAATTAGCAGAAACTCATAGTTACAAAAAAACCAACAGGTTTTTCTAAAGTTTTCCCCAGTTCGTAAGTAATATGGGCTAAGCCCTGCATACAAATCAGCAATCAATTAACACTTCTGATACACCTATTTTATTGTCTTAACCGTATTCGTAGTCTGTGCCGTATTCACGTACACGTCAGGATCAGTAACAAGGCAATTTATTTTAATAGTAATGAAGCCCATCTTTAGTGAAGATAACTAACTAAACCCCCGGTTGCCCATGATTTGATGGCGCAAACTCATTAAAAGGGAAAAAGGTAAAAACAAATATTCTAAAACTCACCACAGTGCGCGAGGTCAATGATTGGGACCAGACTCTTGCCAAGAAGAGTATCGCCCTTGTCCGATGCGGTTTTGGCCTTAAGCATCTTGTTCAGCTGTTGTATCGCGTATCCTTTTTTTCCTCCAGCAATAACTCCACTTTGAAGTTGCAAAACAAAAACCAAACACGCTTATGTGGTGAATATGTCTGTCGCAATAACGATCAGACCGACTATGTGCTGTTGAACGCCTTATATAACCAGCTGTTAGTGTGTGCCAGTTACTAACGAACACCTGTGAAACAGTCACAATATTAAATTCAATCACTATTCACAGTCCCGCATTTCGTCTCTAGAGTACTATGAAATGTATCTTTCTGTAAAGTGTATCGGATATGCGCTTGTGTACGAGTACGTTACGCGCATAAAAACAAAATTAGAGTTTTTCTTTTATCGCACAAATGCTGACGAATACCTGGTCGTGTAGGTATGTATGATCGTCGTTTACCTGAGAGACTAGAGAGTTTCTTTTTAGGTGCTAAATTTCTCAATCATTCAGGGATACGTAGCAACACAGTCTCAGAGCTACATATTCCTTCTATCTTTATTTTTGTTTATCACAAATTAAACATTTAAAATGGAAATATGAACGAAAATCTCTCAAACCATTAGCGTTCATGACACCCTTTAGTAGATACGTGATCTAATCAGATTATTTTGCGAATCCACGAGTACTTACAGAGAAAGATAAGAAAACATTAAAACAAATTTAGTCGGCTATGGGTTTGCTGTTGGAATTCCGCGGTTGATTGATAAGCGAGCAAACTATACACACTATCAATTAAAAACTACACTTTCACTTATGACTTGATGCGTCAGCGAAGTTTAATCTTCTCGTCGAGCCAGCACCACTTAATCCAATATGTGAGTAGAGCAGGAGTTTCTACTGATCGCGAGCACTATGCGAAGCGCATGTTACAGATACATTCGTATTGAAACACTACCTCGACACGACTAAACGGACTAAACCCTGGTTCCTATGTCTGACTGTAGCAAAATAAAGTACGTACGAAACAGAAATACGCCTGGGTTCGGTGGTAGCCAGATAGAGAAATCTTCGGGGAGCTTTATGTATGGGAACAAAGAAATCTGCGGATTACGCTTCTATAGTGCTGTTGGGAGGTCGGTTGTAATTGTATCTGCACAGGTAACAATCTACCACTACCCATATCCGCTGATATTAATTTGAATCAAAGAAATTCAGTTATTATTTCTTGCGCGTGTGTAAAGTTTCTTAGGCTTAATTTATTGCTGAATCGACTCTCGCACTCAGAACACACACATCCATCCAATATGCATATATGCACGTAAACATATGCAAGGCACAAAACAACAATAACAAAACTATGATCGGTGTCACTTTAGTATTTCCGCTGATTGATTTCGTTCGTGACTGTACTGTTATAGCAGGGTGATCAATTTATTTGCGTTGTTAATTTTTTTTAGTATTACATATAACAAAAATTCGTCCAGACAGGCAAACATTTGGTAGCACGCCGAATTAGTGTGGGTGAAAGGCGCATCAAGTTGAACCCTCGAAAATCAGCGAAACTTGTCACACAGCTGCGGTCTGCTTCAACTTCAAAATGTCTTTCGTAAAACCAGAAAGTAATGCTGCGTAACGTTGCTGCAAGGCGACGTGAGTGAACGTAAAGGTAAAGAACAGTATGTCCTGTCAAACTATTTTCTGGTTTAGGATTCGTGTCTTCGGTAATATTTGAATTTTTGGATTGAGTTATATGTCAAAGCGCACGCAAAGCCTTTGAATGGAACGACATGGGCATTAACAGCCTTGTTTATTACATTCTCTTTTTATTAAAGTCAGTTCATTTTGACAGATTATTTCTGAAATAATGACTTTTTGTGTTTTGTCAGATGAGAACTTTTGTACATTCACGATTTGACATTCATTTCATTTCATTTATTTTTTTTATAGGCTTGCATAGTAAGATTTTTTTTAAATACCGCTTCCCACATGACACTATTGTATCCATATTATTGCGTGCAAGATACAACATCTTTTGAAATATGCAATACTTTTACAAAACATAACGTTCCCACATTCTCACACTAGAGTTAACGTATTACAAAATGAGAGTCATTTAAATGGTGAGAGAATGAAAGCAAACTGACATCGGCCATTTACACAAGCCGTACGCACTAAAGCAGTCTTTAAGCCCAAATATTTGGATTTAGGTTACGCAAGCTTTAGGCAACGTTGCTTAACTATGCACATTCCCTATAAATCATGTTTTCCTGCGTAAGGACTGTTTAAGTACTGCGTAAAGTTACGCCTCCTTCTGCGAATGTCTGGCAAACATCCAAAGGCATCAATTGTCATGAGAAGCTTCTCAAATTTGCCGTTCGGACTCGGCTTTAAATTATTGTGGGTCCCTTCCACAAGAAAATGGTTGAAGAAGCTGGGTTTTAGGCACTGTATGGGCCGTTAATGCCTTGAACAAACATTTTTTAAGTCGCCCAGGCTCTACAACACTTGCAATTGCAAATTGAGTTTCTCCGGATATACCTTATTACTCGTATTTCGAATTGCAAAATGTAGCCGCAGGTAATGTTTTCTTAGAAAGCAATATATTCTCGCGTTGGATCGTGAATAAATGCTTCTTCCCTATTAAGAAGTCCTAATGAAGCCAACAAAGATGATCAAGATGAAAAACGTTTTCAATTGTGTCAAAGCAGCCAGAAAAGGTGCCACTATCCTTTAATGGTTTCAAAAAACATTTCGTACCAAAACATGCCTTCCGTATTTGAAGAGCTCCGCTGGTTAAGCCAGCGGTCTTTTTATTCTTAAAACTTTTTTATTGCTGAGCTGAACTCTTCTATATTGGGTGATGGAACCGGTTCATCTTTGGCTGAACGTGAATTGTATCCTTGCTCTTACACACAATAGATGATGCCCGTTTCACAGCTGCTGAAAATGTTGCATATCTCTGTTAAAAACTTTTCACTAAAACATAGGTACACATGCGCGCACTGTTGGATACTCTATCCGAACTCTTATTATCCTATGTGGGCGTAGCAGGGAGCACTTCTCCATTTTATGGAGTTTTCTAAAATATGACATGAAATTGAAAATTCGGTCAAAAAGCAAGAAATGTGGTTGTGGCAAAAACTTTGATTGGGAGGGTTGTTAAGAAGTAGGTATATCTATATTTTGGGTGTGGCAAACAACTTTGTTTAGGGGAATAGTTGAGAGGGATATCTACATACATACTTATAAATGTTTGTTTTTGGTTTTTTAAAGAAATTTATAGAAGAAAAACCAATTTTCTTAATTTAACTTGTAAATTGATATGAGGTCATGAATATCAGGGTCGTGGTTAAGTCTTTCATTTTATTTTATTTATTTCATCTACAGCGAATAGGTGCTACAAATTCCTAAAAATTATTCAGAATAATTTTAGCAAACTTATTGGTGTGTATTCTTGCATTGGGATAATAGTATCATTAAGAACCACACTCACTGCAGCCATGGAGGTAGTACTCAACCTCACACCCCTGGACATATACTGCAGCAGAAAAGCGGTTAAAACGGCCGTTAGACTCAGAGAGTCGGGACTATAGTCTTTCAGGCCCTACGGACACGCATACGTTGAATCACGATGGAGTGCTTTGAAAGAAACAACAGCCACTGACTATCTACCCCACAACTTCGCCTTCAAAAGAAGATTCGCTACCAGAATCTCCGAAAGAAGCGAATCAACAAAACAGTCACAGAAGAAGGCGAAATAGCTATATATACCGACGGATCCAAAATGAATGTGGCTACACGTGCAGTCATCTTCTGCGATACTCTGGGCCTGGGTGAGTCATTCAGAATCAGGGATGAATGCAGCGTGTTTCAAGCAGAGACAGCTGCGATAACTCAGGCTGCCAAAGAGGTGAAGACGCACAAATTGGCCGACAAGCAGATCACTATATACTCTGAGGACCAAGCGGCCATGGAGTCAGTAGTTGTCGAATCAAGGGCGGTGTTACAGTGCAGAAAACACATAGACGAGATATTAATCGCCAATTCAGTGACCCTATGCTGGGTACCAGGGCACAGTGACATCTCGGGCAACGAAGAAGCAGACGAGCTGGCAAGATACGGATCGGAGATGGATGCATCTCTGGCTCTAAAATCTATACAGACTTCGCTCAGATCACTGACACGGAAAATCGATGGTAAGTCCATGAGTAAAACAAACCTACGTTGGACCAACCTCGAAACATGCAGACACTTGAGGAAGCTATGGCCAGTGGTAAACATAAGGAAATCTAAGGTTATGATCGGCCAAACCGCAAAGACATACGCACACTGACGGGGGTCATCACAGGACACTGCGCAGTACACACGGAGCGGCTGGGCATAGTGCACAACGATTACTGCAGGAGCTGTAGGGACATCGAAGAGTTAGAATCTATTCGTCACCTACTATGTGAATGCCCTGCCCTTAGAACTAACAGATTCAAGATTCTTGGCAGCTACAACTTGGAGGATCTGACCGATATTGAAACTCCTGAGACAACTAGCACCTATTCTTAGCGGAGCAACGAAGTTGCGTGAGTGGACTTAACTATAGGGATGAAAGAGTTAAACACTTTATACCCATGAAGAAGGCCAATCAAACACTTTTCGATTCGAAAAAGTAAGCTGATATATATGCACCTGCCAGACAACGAAACGGCGGGTTCTGCTAGTTCTATTAATAAAATACCCAAAGCTATGACCAATAAATGGTACATAAAAATATCTCGACAACCAACCACCAATACTGGTAAGTTTAGCTCAAACGAAATGCAGGCAGATAAAAAGCAATGATTAACAGGAAATAATCATTGTGCGTGAACAACCACCACAGATTAGGCAATGTTAGATAAGTTACATTCTGAGTGAACAATTTTCTTTTTGTTGGACCACTCAGTAACAAAATTATCCTCTTTACCCGTTATATCCTTCCATTTAGCATTAAAATTGCCCACACCATTTTGACTGGGACAGGAGTGAAGTAGGTGCTTTTGTGCTTCCCCATTTCAATTCAGCTTGCAATCCTTTGTAGATAAAGGAATCAAGTATTGAACAAACAATAAGTTTTGGAGTGTGATGAAATGGTTGCCATCAACCTGTGCAAATGAACTTTTTAAATATCCCGTACAACCGAGCCATTAGAATAAACCCCGAATCACTATAAAATGGACATCGCCAACTTCAGAAGAAGCACAACGGAATAGATTGCGGATAAGGATAGTATACGAAGGACATGGACATTAATAATTCAATTCATTTCAATTATACTTTTAGAGCTGTGTGCTGTGTTCATTATACCCTATTCTAAGGGTATATTAATTTTGACGCATAGTTTGTAACATTAATATTGCCCGTAGACCCCTAAAAGTTACTATATTTATGATCAGCATCGATAGTAATGTCGATCTAGCCATGTCCGTCCGTCGGCAAAAATTATTCCTTTAAACTGGGCCTAGAGAGCTGAAATTTTAACCATATACTCTCTAGGGTCCCGAAATAATCAAGTTTACGAATTTTTGAAATCCGCCCACAGGCACGCCCACAAACTCATAAAACAAAATTTTGGAAAAAATCGAATTTTGAGCTAGAAAGCTGAAATTTTTTATATATGATTTATGACTCCTAAAACTGCTCGGGATAAAAAAATTTCAAAATCCGCCCACTGACACGCCCACAAATAAATAAAACATTTTTTTTGAAAATCCAAAGTTTGAGCTAGGGAGCTGAAATTTTTAATATATACTCTCTATGGGCCCTTTATGCTCATGTGTAAATATTTTCAAAATCCGCCTACTGGCACGCCCACAATTATTTTTTTTTTTTTTTTTTGAAAATTCAAAGTGAGCTAGGGAGCTGAAATTTATAATATATACTCTCTAGGGGGCCCTTTATGCTCATTTGTAAATATTTTCAAAATCCGCCTACTGACACGCCCACAATTTACAAAAAAAACTTTTTTTGAAAATCCAAAGTTTGAGCTAGGGAGCTGAAATTTATAATACTCGTATATACTCTCTAGAGGTCCTCTATGCTCATGTGTTAATTTTTTTTAAATCCGCTTACTGACACGCCCACAATTAAATAAAATAATTTTATTGAAAAACCAAAGTTTGAGCTAGGGAACGTTTTTTTTACAAAAGCTTCGTTTTTGTTTGATAAAATCTTTTAAATATTATATAACAGAATATGTACAGCGTTCTTAACAATTCAACCATACTTAAACTTTTGTCACGCCCTCTTATGAGGGATAGGAATAAGAATAGGGTATCCAACAGTTCGCCCAAGCGGACTGTAGCCCGCCCCTATCTTTATACCCTATTCTAGGGGTATATTAATTTTGACGCATAGTTTGTAACATACCTTAATATTGCCCGTAGACCCCTAAAAGTTACTATATTTATGATCAGCATCGATAGTAATGTCGATCTAGCCATGTTCGTCCGTCCGTCCGTCGGAAAAAATTAGGCCTTTAAACTGGGCCTAGAGAGCTGAAATTTTAACCATATACTCTCTAGGGTCCCGAAATAATCAAGTTTACGAATTTTTGAAATCCGCCCACAGACACGCCCACAAACTCAAAAAAACAAAATTTTGGAAAAAAATCGAATTTTGAGCTAGAAAGCTGAAATTTTTTATATATGATTTATGACTGCTAAAACTGCTCGGGATAAAAAAATTTCAAAATCCGCCCACTGACACGCCCACAAATAAATAAAACAATTTTTTTGAAAATCCAAAGTTTGAGCTAGGGAGCTGAAATTTATAATATATACTCTCTATGGGCCCTTTATGCTCATGTGTAAATATTTTCAAAATCCGCCTACTGGCACGCCCACAATTATTATTTTTTTTTTTTTTTGAAAATTCAAAGTGAGCTAGGGAGCTGAAATTTATAATATATACTCTCTAGAGGCCCTTTATGCTCATGTGTTAATTTTTTTAAAATCCGCCTACTGACACGCCCACAATTAAATAAAACAATTTTATTGAAACACCCAAGTTTGAGCTAGAGAGCGTTTTTTTTCGATAAAATCCTTTAAATGTTATATAACAAAATATGTAGAGCGTTCTTAACAATTCAACCATACTTAGACTTTTGTCACGCCCACTTATGAGGGATAGGAATAAGAATAGGGTATCCAACAGTTCGCCCAAGCGGACTGTAGCCCGCTCCTATGTTTTTTAAATAGATTTAATTGGTCTAAGCAGCTGATATAAAGTAAGTGCCTGGTCACACGTTCAACGGCGTTAAAGTATTTGCCATTAACATATTGGCTACAAACAAATTTCATTTCATAGCACACGTGCTGAGGATAGGAGGGGAAAACCAGTTTTAGTAGAAGTTCTTCCATGCTTGCACCGGGAATTATTTCTGAAAATGGATTTTCGTTAAAATAAACCCCTCTCTTTTCTCCTCATTTAAAATGAACCTGTCATGATGGGCATGACTTTCGTTGCCATGAATGTGAAGCCGGAACTAAAGTACTATCGTGTGCTTTTATATTTCTGATTATGCATAGTCAGTATTACGATACAGTAATCATTTGGTGGGTGCAGGGAAATAACTTCACCTCGAGTGGGAAATAGTTTCAATTTTAATTTTTAATATTATTTACAACCTATAATTTGAGAATTTTGTACAAATATTGATAATAATTGGATATAAAGTGTCTTTCATTAAGGACTTCACAACTTCTTTTTTAAATAAAATGTAAACTACTTGAGATATCTCAAAAAAGCTTGAATGAGCTTGAATTACTATCAAAACATTTATGAATGGAATTCGACTTCGTTCATATGTCCACAACGGGAACGTATGAAGCGGTCGATACGTTGAGCCCAATTTTCGATGACTCAGCTGTAGTAATTGTAATTAAAAGACTACTTGAGATGTATTTACTTTATTAATAGAAGATGGTTTCGTTACCACTGCTCGATTACAACTGACTTGGCTTATGCTAATCTTAAGCTAATCACCCCAATCATAGAATCCGTCGGATTGGCTGCGGAGGGAGTAGCACATCACTTTGTATGCTTTGCTATCATTGAAAACGGCGTAATGTAAGTGATCGGATGTCGGTAAGGAAGTTTTCGAACATAGGTATCATTGTAAACCCAGGTCATCCGCAGCTCAAACACTTGTTTATGTTTTCAATCCGCACCAAAATAGCTGCGGACTTCAAAAAAGAAGAATTGTTTGTTGTTGTTTAATTAAAAAAAGAACAGGAAGTGAGTAAACGTGTAAAATGTTTGCAAGTGCAGATCAATAACATCCTTTTTTTTAAGGAAACAAAAACAACTCGTCCACAATTCCTAGTGATAGTGAATCATATGAAAAAAAATCCTGACATTGCTAGGAATTTGACAACAAATGATCTGGAGACAATCCAAAAGTTTTGGGAAAATTTAAGAAACAAGCTGAACAGCTTGGGGCCACCTGCTAAGGAAGTTTCAGAATGGACCTTTCCTCTAAACTGTTTAAGACTTCCGATATCGTTGTTGATACTGTTGATTGTGCCATTCCAATATTAAAGTCTTGTCCAGTACCAGTTTGCAGTTTGGTAAACTCCTTCTGACAGAAACCTTAAAAACGTCACTAACTTACATTTAGTAGTTTTTGAAGTTTTTAATAAATCTAAAAATAAATTGTAACGTAATGATGGGAAAGAAATTCTTCATTTTCAATTTACGTACTGAGTATCAGGTAACTGCAATATGTCCTCTGCTCGCATTCTTATGCTCCTTCGAATGTGTCTGCTATCAGTTTCATTTTCACTTTCCAAATTTAAAAAAAAAACCCAACAGTATCCAATTTGTCTTTAAAATTTATTAAAAAACCCAACAATATTTTTTTGAAAATATCTCCATTTGACAGCAGACCAGCTGATTTCGAATTTTTCGATAATCAAGTTTAGCGGACCGGTACTGCAGTTTATCCGCCGGTTTCTATGATAGGGCAAGTATGCGGATGCGGATGCGGATCGGATGTAATCCGTCGGATTCAATCCGCCGGATTCTATGATTGGGATGAATATGTAATTCTTTATGTGTGTGTCGTGTATGTATTCTATATATTTCTCTTGCATCAGCAGCACATTTCGACCGATACGGCCGCTATTTATCGTTTTATATTCACCCCAATCATAGAATCCGGTGGATTAGCTGCGGAGGGAGTAGCAATGTGTATGCTTTGCTATTATTGAAAACGCCGTAATGTAAGTGATCGGATGTCGGTATGGAAGTTTTCGAACATAGGTATCATTGTAAACGCAGACCATCCGCAGCTCATACACTTGTTTATGTTTTCAATCCGCACCAAAGTAGCTGCGGATTTCAAAAAAGAAGAATTGTTTTTTTATTGCTTAATTAAAAAAATTAACAGGAAGTGAGTAAACGTGTAAAATGTTTGAAAATACAGATCAATAACATCCTTTTTTTAAGGAAACAAACAACTCGTCCACAATTCCTGAATCACATGAAAAAAAATCCTGACATTGCTAGGAATTTGACAAAAAATGATCCGGAGACAATCCAAAAGTTTTGGGAAAATTTAAGAAACAAGCTGAACAGCTTGGGGTCACCTGCTAAGGAAGTTTCAGAATGGACCTTTCCGATTGTAAAAGAGATGTGTATTTTCGTCAGGGGGCTTTGAAATGTTTATGTGCGTACCATCAACGCACATTACGATCCCTGGAATTCCTGACTTCTCGTAAAAATACATTTCGGCTTCCATTTTTTCCTCCTCTGACATTTTCAGGCTTATCCATTTGGGACATAAACATTCCTCTAAACTGTTTAAGACTTCCGATATCGTTGTTGATACTGTTGATTGTGCCATTCCAATATTAAAGTCTTGTCCAGTACCAGTTTGCAGTTTGGTAAACTCCTTCTGACAGAAACCTTAAAAACGCCACTAACTTACATTTAGTAGTTTTTGAAGTTTTTAATAAATCTAAAAATAAATTGTAACGTAATGATTTGAAAGAAATTCTTCATTTTCAATTTACGTACTGAGTATCAGGTAACTGCAATATGTCCTCTGCTCGCATTCTTATGCTCCTTCGAATGTGTCTGCTATCAGTTTCATTTTCACTTTCCAAATTTAAAAAAAAAACCCAACAGTATCCATTTCGTTTTTAAAATTTATTAAAAAACCCAACAATATTTTTTTGAAAATATATCCATTTGACAGCAGACCAGCTGATTTCGAATTTTTCGATAATCAAGTTTAGCGGACCGGTACTGCAGTTTATCCGCCGGTTTCTATGATAGGGCAAGTATGCGGATGCGGATCGGATGTAATCCGTCGGATTCAATCCGCCGGATTCTATGATTGGGATGAATATGTAATTCTTTATGTGTGTGTCGTGTATGTATTCTATATAATTCTCTTGCATCAGCAGCACATTTCGACCGATACGGCCGCTATTTATCGTTTTATATTCACCCCAATCATGGAATCCGGTGGATTAGCTGCGGAGGGAGTAGCAATGTGTATGCTTTGCTATTATTGAAAACGCGGTAATGTAAGTGATCGGATGTCGGTATGGAAGTTTTCGAACATAGGTATCATTGTAAACGCAGACCATCCGCAGCTCATACACTTGTTTATGTTTTCAATCCGCAATAAAGTAGCTGCGGATTTCAAAAAAGAAGAATTGTTTTTTATTGCTTAATTAAAAAAATTAACAGGAAGTGAGTAAACGTGTAAAATGTTTGAAAATACAGATCAATAACATCCTTTTTTTAAGGAAACAAACAACTCGTCCACAATTCCTGAATCACATGAAAAAAAATCCTGACATTGCTAGGAATTTGACAAAAAATGATCCGGAGACAATCCAAAAGTTTTGGGAAAATTTAAGAAACAAGCTGAACAGCTTGGGGTCACCTGCTAAGGAAGTTTCAGAATGGACCTTTCCGATTGTAAAAGAGGTGTGTATTTTCGCCAGTGGGCTTTGAAATTTGTATGTGCGTACCATCAACGGCAACGCACATTACGATCCCTGGAATTCCTTACTTCTCGTAAAAATACATTTTGGCTTCCATTTTTTCCTCCTCTGATATTTTTAGGCTTTTCCATTTGGGACATAAACTATCCCTTAAAATGTTTAAGACTTCCGATATCGTTGTTGATACTGTTGATTCTGCCATTCCAATATTAAAGTCTTGTTCAGTACCAGTTTGGAGTTTGGTAACCTCCTTCTGACAGAAACCTTAAACACGCCACTAACTTACATTTAGGTGTAGATGAAGATCTAACCAGTTATGGAAGTTTGCTTTCTAACTCACTTAAAACATACTAGAATGCAGATTTATTGAGCCTGAAGTTTTTAATAAATCTAAAAATAAATTGTGACGTATGATGGGAAAGAAATTCTTTACTTTGAATTTATGTACTGAGTATCAGGTGACTGCAATATGTCCTCTGCTCGCATACGCTCATTCGAATGCGTCTGCTATCAGTTTCATTTTCACTTTCCAAATTTAAATAAAACCCAACAGTATCCATTTCGTTTTTAAAATTTATTAAAAAACCCAACAATAGGCGTTTTTCTTTTTTAGCCCCGAGCGGGGAATAGAGCGGGGCCCGAGCGAACAGAGCTCGCTCCGAGCTGAACGTAACCTAAGCGCTCCGAGCTAATTAAGAAACTGAATTGAGCACTGAACTGTCATTAGATAATTTTTTTTATTAATTTTCAAAATAGTCAGGTTTGCTTCTGAAATTGGTGTTTTTCAAGAATTGTTCCATTTAAATTATAATTTCTAGTAAATAAACTATGGAAAAACCGCAAATAATGAATGAAGTCAGCCGCGCTCAGCTTTTCGCTCGATGTGCTCGGCCATATTTAATCGAGCTCATCGAGCGAGCTCTGAGCTAGCTCAGAGATAAAAAAGAAATACAAATTTTGTGCTCAGAGCGCTCCGAGCTAAAAAAAGTAACACAGTTCTTTTTTTGACAGCTCAGTGCCCCGCTCGGAGCTAAAAAAGAAAAACGCCTAATATTTGTTTGAAAATATCTCCATTTGACAGCAGACCAGCTGATTTCGAAATTTTCGATAATCAAGTTTAGCGGGCCGGTACTGCAGTTCATCCGCCGGTTTCTATGATAGGGCAAGTATGCGGATGCGGATCGGATGAAATCCGTCGGATTCAATCCGCCGGATTCTATGATTGGGATGATTGGCTCTGAGTTCCTCTAACGTCGCCGGCTTGTTGGCATAGACCAACGATGAAAAAAGTCTAGAGGCCTTAAATCACACGATATTGGCGGCCAATAGACGGATCTGTTTCTCGAGATAACACGTTCACCGAACTGAGACTTCAATAACTCGATTGTTGTACCCGCTGTGTGACTTGTGACACCGTCTTGTTGGAACCACACACCGATGTCTAATTCATGCAATTGCTCAAAGAAATAACGTCCCAACATGTCTCTGTAGAGAATACCATTTACAACGTGATGGTCATTTTCATTGACGAAAAAAAACGCCCCAATGACGCCACCGGCATGAAAACCATGCCCAGTAACGCATATTTTGCTTATTGACAAAGCCGTTTAACCAAAAATGCGCTTCATCGCTGAAGATACTTTTGCGACGAAATTCTTCATTTTCTTCCATCATGTCCAGAGCCCGATTCGAGAAGGTACGTCTGTTCATATTATCAAGTGGCCTTAGTTCTTGAGTCAGCTTGATCTTGGTGTAGGCCAAGCAATTGACTGATTTGTCTGGTTTGCGACGGACGCCTCTACGGCAACAATATTCTCCACACTTCGGGCAAAACGTACTCTCACTGGCACGGCAACATCAAGCAGCGAATATTCTGACTCAAATTTCTTCACTAGAATTGCTACTGGGGCGAGAATTGGCGTTAACGCTCCTAAAGTTGCGTCCACCGACTCGGAATTTCGGTACTAATTTTTAGAAGGGCAGGAGGGCAGCATGCGCATCTATATTTTTTCACAGAAGTATACTATACCTACCTCAGTAGTTCAACAGAACCTGGGTTGCCCGCTTTGCGGGTAAACAAGCTAAAACTCTGGACACCTCTTCGACTGATACACGAGTATCAATAGGGTCAAGGTGCCGATACGCGCCATCTTTCAAAGCTCATATGGTATTAAATAGTTCAACAGATAACAGTACCTGCAACCTGCGTGGCTCGCTTCGTGGGTAAAAGGTTTTAGAACTCTGGACACCTGCTTGTCTCATACACTGGCCAGCATTCGGCCCCAATGCAAAATGGCCCCAACAAAATATCAAAAAGGTCCAACAAAATGGGAACCCTTATTTTATTTCCTCCTTCAGCAGCTATCACCAGAGTTAAGGCGCCGCTACGCGCCATTTTTCAAAGCTAGGTATGAAATATTTCAACAAATAACAGTATCAGGTGGCCCGGTGAAAGGGTTAAAATTACTGGATACCTCTTCGAGTCATACACCAGCCGGCATTCGGCCTCACATGCAGGTGACCATTTTTTTGGGTCATTTTGCATCGGGGCCTAATTTCATTCCCCCATCAACAGGTACCATGGTATTTTGAAATATGGCCGCCAACAGGGCGAGAGTGAATCACCGACCATGACGATTTATAAATTATGTTTGGAATGCGAAGGGAAATTATTTCCCTCAAAAAAGTGAAATTATTTCCCATCCTATGTAATTGCCCGTGAAGTTATTTCCCAGCATTTTTTATTGGATCTACTTGTGCTTTCACAACTTTACGTCGCCATAAATAGCACAAGCAGATCCCATAAACAGGGCAATAATTACGAAGGCCATGCTGACCCACTGCAACCCCTGCTTGGCGCCACTGTTGGATTTGGATTAGGTGCGAGATTGGGGTTAATGCTATGTTGGGTATATTATTAAAATACTCAACAAGGGTGAGGGCTGGAACTTCCAAATTCAAAGTTTTTTTCCCATGTGAAGTTATTGATCGTGAAGTTATTTTCTGCATCCATTTGGTCTACCTTTACTTAAATCAATATTTGTCACACCATTTTCATGGGGCTAAATGCTTTCAAGACGTTCTTCGTTTGAATAAGGTGATAGCTTTTGTGTATAAGTTGTATATTTGATATTGATTCTGATTCGTTATATATATGTAAACCATAAATATTGTACTTCACTTTAAAAATGAGGAAACACGTGTAAATAGCGTTTTGAAATAAAAATACATTATGTAGTAGTTTTTTTGGCGAAACGGAAAGAATTTGAAGGTGTAGGCTGTCAAAGTTTATGAGTTGTAAGTTCCCTTGAACCTTCTCTGTACTAACTGGTAGGCGTTAAAAACCCTAGAAATACAAATTATAGTAATTTGTTGTGAAACGTACAAGATATATGCAACTCACTTCTCATTTGCAGCCTTAAAAGAGTTCTTTCTTGTCGTGTTGGTTGTAGAGTTCTCAGCGATATCATTCTGTGGCAATTCATTTGGTGATATCTTTGTTAGATTATCTTTGAAAGTGATAATGCATAAGAAAATTTAATTCTCAATAGATACAATATCTAATTGTTACCTGGATGGCAGAAAAATGCAATAGAATGACGTCCTCTGGCTCGTAAGCGCTCTTGTTCCGGTATCACGACTTGGTGTAGCTTTAAATTCAAACAAGTTTTCATCTTCATATTATAACTGCCTCCTAAGACTTACCAATGCTGGGTATCGCTCCTGTGTCCAAATTGAAAGAATCTCACCACAATTAATAAGAATTGCGCCAGGCAAATGGCCAACTCGATGCCACTTTTCACTTCCGGGTAACTGTACTTCCAAACCACCCTCTGAGTCTTGTGCGAGCAGAGTAAATGTCCCATAGTCGGTGTGTTTACCACATCTAGTCGCAGTGCTGACGATTTTGTTTTCGGCATCATCCTCGATAATTGGGGGATAATAGAGAAGGCGTAAAGTAGTCTCGTTATCATTGCCTCCCGAGAACATATGTGAATGATTCTCAAGGAAGAAGTTTTGTGGGATGTCTGTTTTTTTTTTTTACACGGATTAGGAATATTAAGAAGAAGGGGTTAAATTTGCATTACCTAGTGACACTGCTAATGCCTGTAAGATGAATCTAGCTAATGCATTGAAGTCTGTCGCCAAAGTAGATATATGATCAGTAAATCCTGGCAGTGGCTCTTCAGGAAGAGTTTTAGCATTCAGAGAGCAAATGTTAAATGCATGTCTTAGTTCGGGAGTATTACCATCAAGTCGTTCACGACCTGGCTCAATGTAACCATGATTTTTGTTGTCAGGGCGTTTGTAAAGTTCTTTAACATCGGTTGGGAGGTCACAGAAAGAATCCAAGTGATCCCAAGCTGTTTTCAACTACAATAATTGTAATCGTAAACAAAAATATGATGGAATGTTTTTTTTTTAAATTTATTAAATACGATAGCTTGCCTTTTCATCTGAAATGCCATGGTTTACCAAGATAGCAATACCTTTTTCGGAAAGCGCCTTCTGGAGCTGTTGGGCAACTCGATTCACCACTGACTTGACGGTACATTCTTCCGTGCCTATAATTAAAAAAGATGAAGTGTAAAATATAAATTGAATGCAAATAAAATGTGATTGATATGAAAGTAGTCCCAGAAGTACCCGAACTGACAAAGAAAATCCAACTTTTTTTTTTGGAAAAAATCGTTATTTCGACCATTTAAGTTCGATACTTTTTCCGAGGATTATTCAATAGGTTCGATACCTTGTTTATAGTGAGAATTGTCGAGCTCCTCGAATTAGCCATCAAACACAGAGTTCACCTCCTCACTTTTGGAAAATATTTTACCACGGAACCATTTTTTCAAGTTTGAAAACAGAAAATAATCCGAGGGACTAAATGTCGCGAATAGGGTGCATCCAGCTTTGGCACGTGTATCCAGCTTTGGCGCTTTCGTTGCTTTCATTACGTCCAAGGGCTTTACGTGCGCTTTGACCTTTGACTCAAACCAAAAATTCAAATATTACCGAAGACTCGTACCCTAAACTAAGAAAAAGCTTGACAGTCCAAACTTTTCCCCACCTTCGCTTTGACAAACGGCGCTTTACACCAACGTTACGAAACATTACGTTCTGTTTTACGTGTCTCATTTTGAATTTGAACCGCAATACAGCTTTGTGATAATTTTCATTGATTTCCTATGGCTGCGATTACTGGTTGCGTTTTTCAACGCGAAGCTCCAAAGCTTAATTTGTTTCTGTCATTGATGCGCGATGGCAGATATGTTTTAACTGGTTTGTCATGTTGTAGCAACATATTTTTTTCGTTTATTATTGATTTCATAACTCAAACATTTCATGAGTCTGAATAATACCCACCGTTGATTGTTTTTCCTTGCTGAATATAATGAATGAAAATTATCTGACGTGTATCCCAAAAAGCTGACGCCTTGACCTTGGCTGCAAACGCAACTGCCTTCGATTTCCTTGGAGCCAATTCTCCAATTTCAATCTGCTATTTTGACTGTTTCTTTGTCTTGGGTGTGAAGTAATGGACCCATGTTTCATCCGTGGGTATGGATCAACGAAAAAACTCGGGTTTATTACTGTGAAATTTCGCCCAACACTTGATTGAAAAATCCTCACAAAGCTATTTGTTTCCATTGTAAGTAAACGCGGCAGCGTAGTTACTTGAGGGGACGTTACGTGAGGGAACAGAAATTTATTAACAAAGGAAGGAGGCTCATAAGAAGACTAACACCGAGCTCTTTCAACCATTTGTGAGTTTTAAGGTATATTTTTGGCACAAATGGAAGCGACCTTCATATTTACGAATATTGTTTTCCGAACGGACATTTTGAAAAGCTATTCTTGATAGTTTTAACGCTTAGATGTTTGTCAGACTTGAGCAGCAGGTGGGGCAAATAACCCTTTTTTTTAGTCCTAGGTGGGATTCGAACTTCGATCCACTCGCTCAGTAGTCCAATGCAGAATTCCCATAAAATGGGATAAAGTCCATTTTAAAATGATCTGGTGCGAAATGAAATCGGGAAGTGAAAATCAGTCCAAAGGAATATTACGAGTTGTAAAATGGAACAATTTAGAAGTACTTTTTCTGTCCGGAAGAAAAAAAAGCACTCCGACTGGACCAATGGAAAACGACAAAAGCTATCTACTGATTCCCAAATGGCATAACAATGGACCTCCTTTGGTCTAAGTGTACCTCATCGAGGGCCTACCTAACCAACCAACCAACCATCTACTGATTCCAAGGTGAAAAGGTAAAAATAAATATTAAAAACTTACCACAGCCTGCGAGGTCAATGATTGGGACCAGACTCTTGCCAAGAAGAGTATCGCCTTTGTCCGATGGGGTTTCTGCCTTAAGCATCTTGTATCTGGTGCTCTGATTCAGCTGTTGTATCGCGTATCTTTGTTTCTCTCAAGCAATAACTCCACTTAAAATTCGCAAAACAAATATTAAACACGCTTGCGGTGATAACGATTAGACCGATCTATGTGTTGTTGTATAGGTACATGCTTTAAATAAACAGCTGTTAGTGTGTGTCAGTTACTATTGTCGTTTTCCAAAAGAGTACTCCGGGTGGACGAATGGGAAACGACATAACGAACACCTGTGATACAGTCAGAAAGTTCCAAATTTCGTCTAGTAGTGTTCACGTACTTTATGAGTAGAAAAATGAAAACTGTCAAATCTCCAAAATCGAGAGAGAATCCCCTCATTTCAAAGTTTGGCTTGAAAAGAAGCAACCGCTGTTTTTTTGCTGGCAAACTCATAGGATTTCATCATTTGACAGTTTTCATTTTTTTACCAGCTGAAATTCTGTGTGAAGAAAAATGAACGAAAGAACATTTTTCTTTCGTTCATCTTTTTACATACCATTAGGTCCGTTCGCGTACTTTATGTGTAGAAAAATGAAAAGTGTCAAATCTGCAAAATCGAGAGAGAATCCTCTCATTTCTAAGAAAAGTACGCGAACGCTTTTGTGTAAAAACTTCTTAGTTTGGCTTGAAAAGAAGCAACAGCTGTTTTTTTTTGCTGGCAAACTCATAGGATTTCATCATTTGACAGTTTTCATTTTCTTACCAGCTGAAATTCTGTGTGAAGAAAAATTAACGAAAGTACATTTTTCTTTCGTTCATCTTTTTACCATTTTCTCAGTACGCGAACGCGTTTGTGTAGTTTTGCACGAAAGTTTATATAAATTTACGTTTGCATATTAGTTCGCGAACGGACCTACTTTCTCAGTACGCGAACGCGTTTTAGTAGTTTTGCACGAAAGTTTTTATAAATTTATGTTTGCATATTAGTTCGCGAACAGACCTACTGTAAAAATGTATCTTTTTCTGTAAAGTATATCGGATATGCGCTTTGTTAGATTTAAAAACAAAATTTTGGTTTTTCTTTTATCGCACATACGTTGACAAATAAACCTGGTCGTGTATGTATGATCAGCGTTTACCTGAGACTAGCGAGTTTCTTTTTAGCTGTTAAATTTCTTGATCTTACTCAGGTACGTAGCAACCAGGCTCGACTCAGAGCAACACGTATCGTCTATCTTCATTTTTGTTTATCACAAATTAAGCATTTAAAATGGAAAACAACAGCGTTCTTTGGACCCTTCAGTACGTGATCTTATCAGAATACTTTACGAATTCAAGAGTACTTACAGGGAAAGTTAAGAAAACAATGTTTGTATTCAGCTATTGTTTTGCTGTTGGAGTTATGCGAATGATTGATAAGGGAGCAAAAACTATACACACTTTGAAAGATATTAAACTTGTAAAATTTTGTTTAATTGAACTGAATAAAACTGGCAGACGACAACCTTCTACTCCAAAGCTACTCGAACGTCTAACTGGTAGTCTGTGGTCTATCTCTGTAAAAGATGTAGAATAGGTATGTCAAAACCAGAAATAGAACGATAAGATAGTAAGGGCATTGCCTGAGCAGCATAGATGGTAACGATGCACTAGTAGTGTATTATTAACTTATCACTTATTGATTGGAAAGTCGTGTCTTTCGGTTTATGCCAGAGTGAAACTGTGTTTAAACAAAACTACCTCCTCTATTTGTTATCAACACCTAAACTCTGGCTTCTACTTCGACAGGAGCGAGAACTTCAGCGTTTGAAGCCGAGTCAAACACATTGAAAAATGCAACTTCGAGAGCGAAACAAAAAAATGATTTTAAAACAAAAGAGAAAATTATTTCAAAAATACAAACAAGAGAGAAAATTCGCTGAAAATATAAGCCTTTGCATGCTGGGAAAACTGAAAACATCGCCGCAAGGTTGGTGGCATTTGTACCTTTAACTTCGAATTTAGGATTTAGGTCTAACGTTGAAGTCGAAGTTGAGGTTGAGATGCTAATGTGTTCCATCCCATGAAATTAATCGATTCTAAAACGTGCGGCGTGGTTGTCAAAGTTGAAGTGTTGATCTGTTTCTAACATTAGATTTGCTTGCTGATGTAGGTGCATATTTATCCTACACGGCTGCAGAAGAGGAAAAAGGAAAAAAACAAGGATTTGTGTGAAATAATAACGTTTGGGTTGATACGAGCAAAGGTCGTTTCATTTTTTAAATGACGTTATTTGGTGATGGAAGAGGATTTTTGCCTCACTATCCTGAACTACATTCAACCTGCGATCTTAAAGCAAAATTAAAATACTGACATGAGAACGGGCGCGTTCGATTTACAAGGTAACTATCACTCCTATTGCGAGTGTCAATCGACAATTGACTATTTTCAATGTGTGCTATTAGGCGTTTTTCTTTTTTAGCTCCGAGCGGGGCATTGAGCTGTCAAAAAAAGAACTGTGTTACTTTTTTAGCTCGGAGCGCTCTGAGCACAAAATGAGCTAGCTCAGGGCTCGCTCGATGAGCTCGATTAAAAATGACCGAGCACATCGAGCGAAAAGCTGAGCGCGGCTGACTTCATTCATTATTTGTGCTTTTTCCATAGTTTATTTACTAGAAATTATAATTTAAATGGAACAATCCTTGACAAACACCAATTTCAGAAGCAATCCTGACTATTTTGAAAATTAATAGAAACAAAATTATTTAATGACAGTTCAGTGCCCAATTCTGTTTCTTAATTAGCTCGGAGCGCTCAGGTTATGTTCAGCTCGGAGCGAGCTCTGATCGCTCGGGCCCCGCTCTGTTCCCCGCTCTTGGCTAAAAAAGAAAAACGCCTATTGTGTCGTATTTTTTCAATTGACTGCGATTGACAAAATCCTTTAGAATCGTTCGTTCACAATGGCACACATTGAAAATAGTCAATTATCAATTGTCGATTGACACTCGCAATATGTGTATGAGCCCCTACTAGTTAAATGTTAAACCTATTGCGGTTGTGGATTACCAATCGAATTTTGTCGATTGTATCGATTACTTGCGAAGTTTGGTATTGTGTAAGGCAATCGAATGAGCAATGCTCTATTGTGAAAGGCTCGCTAAGAATAAACATCTAAAAGTAAGCAACACTTTTAAAAATTATATTTGAAAAAGGTCCTTTGACACAACAATGAACAAATGTATGCAGTTGTGTCAAAGTGAATTGTATGAGAAACAACTCAGTTGAGTTACAATGTTAAAAGTGTTGCTTACTTTTAGATGTTAATCATGTTAAATCACCGTGAATATTAATATACATATACATAATGCGTCGATCAGAAAACGTTTGTGAAATAGAAAAATTGCGACCACAATCGACAATCACAATACGAACTAGAGAAATCGACGAACTATGATCGAAAAAAGTCGTTCATCGATCAACAAATCGACAACCGCAATAGGGGCCAATGCGATTGGACGAAAAACACATGCGAATATCAGCTGTTCACTAAAAATTTCGCCTACGAGGAACTGAACGAAATCAACCCTAATTCCTCAGTGAAATGCAGATGTCAAAAACATCTAATAAATTTTGCTTCAGTAATCGTAGTATTCTAAGGGCTCCTGTACACGAGCGTCTCGTCGTCGTTGACATGCATTGGATGCAATGTACGGAAGGCAAACGCTTGTATTTAAAAAAAAAATCCCTAGATATGTAAATACATTGGAAGAATACTCCAGAAAATATTTATTTTGTGGATTATTAGATGGAGAGCAAGCTTCGATGTAGGACGAATCTTGTATGCGTCTGATGAGTCGCTCCTTGTGTTTTAGCTACATTTGTGAACTCGACAGCAATAATAGACGTTGGGCAACGCGTTCAAATAACTAGTCTAGTAACTACTTGCAGCAACTTGGTTTGCCTTGGAACCACAGACTACCACTGCTGCTCTTTTTCTGGCACTCGCCTAGAGCCTCCATCTCGTCTTGTTTGGGCTATCACCCCTATTGCGTGTGTCAATCGACAATTTTCAATGTGTGCTATTGTGAACGAACGATTCTAAAGGATTTTGTCGATCGCAGTCAATTGCAAAAATGTGATTGACAAGAATATCAATGAAAATGATTCGTTCACAATAGCACACATTGAAAACAGTCAATTATCGATTGACACTCGCAATTGGGGTGTATATCACGTTTCAAGCAGTCGTTTTTGTTTATTCATAATCCAACGACTAGCGCAGGAAAGTTAGTCCGCTACGCCAGAGCCCCACGTTTATTAGAGTGGCTCCGACCTGGCTGTAGATCATCCAATGGGCACAAGTCGTATACAATCCTGTATTCGCAGACTTAGTTCACTGCCGCCATCAGCTTTTCGATTGGAGCATACATATGAATTCTGGCAGCTGTCAGTGCTGGTCCTGGCCACAGGTCTTGATGAGTTGGTCAAAGCTCTTGCACCGACGTCATTCGTCGTAAGTTTCTACTATCCGACTGACGGGCAGTGGCAGTGAATAATGCGCGATAAAGCTTTCAAAATTAGATTTTAAAGAATTTTCACAATAGGAAAACCGACAGTTGTAAAAATCTTAAAAAGGGTAACCATTGTCCTTGCAGGTGCCTATTGGTAAAACGACCCCTTGCGATCACCTGATGACACATCATGCGTACATTATTGTCCTTACAAATCTACACGAAACCCTATTAAAGTTCAAACTACAGTAACAATGTATATTTAATAGCAAAATAAAAGTCGAAGAGCCACTTCGCGCATTTCATATGACAGTCCGACTGTACTCAAGAGACATCTTTCCAGTATGAACCATTCGCTGTAGTTTCTGCAAATAGAAGACGGTTATCAGATCTCTCTGCTACCAATTCAATTCAGCACAAACCTTATTAAAAATGTTTGTTATCACCCTCGTGGTCCGTCTCCTACGTTCCAATTTTTCACGCTCCTGTTTCTGAAGCACTTCTGGAAGCTTACTGTAGCGTCGCTTCGTCAAATTCTTCATTTCTCTCGTTGGACAAATCCTGACATGGTCTAAAAAATAATAATATTTTAGAAAATACATCCATACGTGTTGTATCAAAGGAAATCTACTTATCGGCGGAGGAGGAAGCTGATCAAGTTTCCTGGAAATGGAACTGACACTGGAACTCTCCGCAATCTCTCTAATTTTCAGCTCCCTCTGCTCGCGTAGCTTGTGTAGTTTCTTCAGAATTTCACGACGCTCATTGGCCTTTATACAAAAGTTCGGATTCTGTAATTCCAGACGCTGCTGCAAGGTTAACTGCTCCTCAGTCAGCTTAGCACTTGCTTCGCTGAAGCGAATGACATAGGCCAGTGCCTTTGGCTTGACCTGAACTGTTTGGTGGAACGATTTCCCTGAAACCCGAACAGTGGGTCTGGGACATGAGCACTTGCACTCCTTACCACAAGTGCAGATGCACTTGCAGCGGGGGCCGAAGATTGGATTGGTCTTGATGACGGAATACGTGGTCTGAACAGCTACACCTTCAATGCTGTCACAGCCGCCATGAGTGTCGTACTGATGGGTGGTCGTCGAGGTGGAAGAGCTCTCCACAATCGGAATTGACATCTCCGAGGAAGTGCAAAGGGGGGACGATGCCACGGACGTGTACGACGGATTTCGGTTGAAAATCGGTTTGCGGCAGATGCGTGGTTCTGAATAATGTTCCGAGACACAGCGCTTTTTTTTTGAGTAGTTGTCCATGAATTGCTTCTGCAGGTGGTTGGCGAAGGCACTCACACTCTCGCTCTCCGGACTTGGACTACTGACGGGAGTCTCTAGCTTGGAGCGGCGGTTCTTAAGTGAACCCGAAGATGATTGCTGCTGTTCTTCATTGACGTTCACACGCGTGGTTTTGTATTCTACTTTTTCCGGCTGCTTTCCATCGTCTCTGGTCGGTTCGTCGTAGATTACTACATTATGTGTGCTCTTGTGAGTAGTGCGCTTGTACTGATCCTCCAGATTGACCACATCCTCTGATGTTTCTTCGTAGATGACCTCTGCTTTTCCCCCCGATTTCGTGGTTGACTTCGATGAGTTCGATTGACTTCTTGAAGGGCACTCTTGCATAAGAAGGTTCTTCAGACCTTCCAAGCGTTTAATTTCCACTTCGATCCACGTAAGCTGCTTCTGGCGTTCGCCCACTACCTCAGCTGCCTTCTTTTTTAGCTTCTTGTCGTAGTCTTTCTCGGAACGTGTAAGTGGATGCAGCCATTCCCGTGTTGTAACCGGTTCTTCGAGAGACGGTGAGGTCGTTGGTGTATTGTCATACCCTTTCGGATTCTCAGTCTCGATTTGCGGCTGCGACATTTTCTGGGGCTTTTTGACTTCGGCGAGGTGCACAGCTCCACTGCGATTAGTTTCTTCATCATGTACCGGCAGGCTATCAATTAGCGATTGCATGCTAAGTACACTTGACCTCGATGTGAGCGACGTACTTGTCGATGAAGGCGAGTGTTGTTTCATAATCTTTTCAAATATCTTCTTTGCCAAGCTCTTTTTTTGCGTCCCGGTTAGATTTTTTGCGTTAATGAGAGAGCAGAGTAGTTTGATACCCAAATCCACTTCGCTTTTGGATTTGTTTGTTTTCTTGATCAACTGATTCTCCTTGTCAGAGTCGGAAGATTGTCTGCTCGTTTGAGAGTTATTTTCACAGAGAACGCCTCGCCGCGCAGATGACTTCGATGATGAACTGTCCCCTGCCTTGTATTCAAAGCTGGATTGCGTTGCAAAGCTTTCCCTTCGACTAGAGAGATTCGCTTGAGCTTCTAACGATTTCAACCGGGCAATGCTAGTTTGACAGAACTTCTCTGTGTTCTGAAGGCGTTTTGCAGTTCTTTGGTCGAAACTGGTTTGACACGAATGATCTTGACGAAGGGGAATCACATCGAATACAGGTTTTTTCTTATCGAACGTAGTTTGTGAGAATTTTTCAGTGCTGGGAAGATCTTTCGGGGTGCTCTGGGGTAAATCTATGAATTCTTGAGTTTCTAGACTAGCTGATAGTGATGAATACTTCTTTCCAAGGGTATCCAGAGTCTGTCGCCAGCGTTCACGTCGTGTTTCTGAATTGAGTAAGCAGCTGGACGAAGATTTGTCTTCCCGCGATCGGTGGCATGAAATGTTCGGCTCCGAAGGGCATTCGGTGAAGAGTTCCTTCAACACTGATCGCTCCAGGGAGCTGATGTTACCAGTCGAGTAGGCCTTTTTATAGCCCACATCAGCTAAGGAGTCCCATTCCAATTTTTTTGCATTTTTTGTACTGGAATCTGGCGCCAATACGTACGCAGCCGAATATTCTTTCACCGGAGTTTTGAGGGCGATGAGAACGTTATCCGTCTTTAAATCAGATTTGTCTGCTAATGCACAATTGCTTATCGCAGGGTCTGTACCACATCCCTGCACTAGCATAAGGTATTCATTTTCTTCACTTGAAGACGATTTGGAGGCACAGCTGCTGCTGAATCGCATAAATTTTTCGATGTCGCGGTCTTTGGCATACTTTAAATAATAATCGACTATTTTTTCGTTAACACTTTTAGATTTTACTACTCGGGAGCATGTCGGTTTGTCCGAAGAACTCATTTTGTCAGTTTTCCAAGCTGTTTTTATATTCAAATACAAATTTTAGTTATGGGCAAGTATACGACGCGCAAAGGAATTTTGTTGACATCTGAAATGACAACTTTTGTGTGTTTGAAATAAAGCCGCTGTATTATTTAGAATCTGCGGTGACATCTAGATGTGAATTGTGTTAGTGGACCTTCTTCTTTCTCCTAAACGACGAGGTTACGATTTTGGCTAACTCATATGAAAGCGCCCAATTGAGGATTGGAAATTCATTATTTTTGCGTCCTTCTCTATGTGTTGCAGTGTGTTCGCCATCAGGTATCGCAAGTGAATTACGGTATCCAATTCTTTTAACGTCGTTTTTTATTTTTTTTTATTTAATCATAAATTCTAGTTAAAGCAATGTTTCTCTTTGTAGCAAGGGTTTTTGTAGTCCAACAGGAACTGCGCCCGTGTTCTGTAACTATCGCATCGTTATATTTATCACATGAACGATGTGAATCGAAACAAAATTTCATTATATCACATTTCCGTGTTCTGTAACTATGCGATGCGAAAACTATACCACATGGAACATTGTGAAATGAAACTCCTGGAAATATGTGATAAATCGGTGTTCTGTAACTTTCGAATGCGATAAATTATTCACTTCAACTGTCAAAATTTATCATATTTCAATTGGCTTGCGAGAAAGGGACATTGAACAATTTTAAACGGATAGTGGACAGTGAACATTTTTTATTTTTTATTTAACAAAATATACAGTTCGTTGATCAAGTTCAACGTTTAAAAAAAAATGCAAAAGAAATAAAAAATAACTAATAAAAACAGTCAGAATTAGTGGAGAAGAATGTAGGTATCTACATTCTGTCGAGAGAATTCAGCAATCACTTAAATAAGATCCATTTTGAACAATCTTGGAACTGTGTTCCTACAAAAATAAACACCTTGGTACATCCAACAAGAGAGAGTAAAAGGTTCTTGTTTACAAAAAAAAAAATATTTCATTTATTTTTTTCATAGACAGACAAAATAAATGCAAAATTTTAACTTCATTAAATTCATCAACATAAAATATAATGTTCTCTTAAGTAAGCGTTAGGATCAGATTAATTTCAAACAAAATTGTCTGAGTCTAGCAGAACGAGCGATCATCATATTTTTGAAAATTCAACAGAAACACGTAATTTTCCGATAATCCGCTAAAAAGTCGCGCTACACCGCTCCTATCCCAACGACATGTAAATACACACTGGACTGAATTTCCTCGCCAAACTACCCTTCGATTTCCAGTATTTTGACAATCCTTCCAATTTCCCATGATATTAAAAGTTACCAAGGTATATTTTATCGCATAGAGTTACAGAACACAACTCCTTTCCACATGCGATAAACGGTGGAATTTTGTGTTCCAAAGTTTTCGATGCGAAGAGTTATCGCATGAGTTACAGAACATGGGCACTGAATTGAAATTTTCCGATAATACTCCTACAGCTGAAAAATAATACACAACTTTAAGACCTTCCTTTCCAGACGTTCCATTTCTGTTGCGAGTGTCGGGGGAAATAGAGAACCATGCAGGGAACGCGTAATATTAAGACAGGCCTAATAAGTGTTATGTAGAATAACAGTTTCGTTTTACCTTGAATGTCTTTATTTCTGGGAATTGGTGTAGGGCTGTCTTTAACCCTTTTAGCTTCTTCAATATTGCTTCTTGTATGTTGGTTGAATTTAAGAAGATGGTTGAGATTTATTCCCAAGATCATAATATTTTTTGAAATGGTATTCGTACGTCGCCTATACTCAGCCTTAGATTTCTACTATTCGCCACCGCTCCTTCTTTGCCCTTCCCGCTGGCATTTCTGAAACAGATGCAGTCTGTTTTGTTGCTACTGATCTTAGTTCCCTATGTTTTATAAAAGCTATTAAACTGTTCTATATGTGTTTCTAATCTTCTGAGGGCATTAAGCGGAAAATCGTTGCAGCCATAAACGTGTCGTCTGCGTACAAATGCCTGAGCAAACCGCATTTGGAAACATACATATTTGAGGAACTTCCCTGGATCGGTCAAGTTTGCACGATTTATTAAGTCATCGTTAGGTGGAATGCTACGAAATTTTGTGGCCCAGCTATAGGTCCATTTGTGCACTTTTATGCGAAGAAAATGAAAACTGCCCAATCTTCAAAATTGAAAGAGAATTCTCCCATTTCAACACGAACGTATTCGCAGAGAAAAATGAAAAACCTCAAAGTTTGGCTTGAAAAGGAGAATCAACTGATTTTTTTGCTCTCAAACTCATAGAATTTGACAGTTTTCATGTTCTTACTACCCGACATTCTGTGTAAAGAATAATTAACGAAAGTAAATTTTATTTGCCTTCATCTTCTTTCCATTTTCTCAGTACGCCAACGGATTTTTGTAGTTTCGGACGAAAGTATTTAAATTTACGTCAGTCTCAGTAAGTAAGAGTAAGTCAGAGTAAGTAAGTAAAAAAAAAAAGTTAGTAAGTAAGTAATAAAAAATAGAGCCTGTTTGATTATAAGAATGGGCTGTTTGCTTCACCGTGAGTCTCGGAACTGTTCGTTTCATATCAAATGCGTTTCACTAAAGCTTATCAGCTGATCTAAAATTTCTCCGAATGATACTCCTTTCAGTTATATCTTTTCGTTCTTCTTGATGCGTAACCACAATCTCGTAAACGTTTTACTGCTGGTGAAAAACCATGTAGTTTTTCTTTCAGTCGAAAAGAGAAAGCTTCTCGTTGAGATGAAATAACACTATGTATATAGGAAGCGTGAGAGAGAAAATTATGTTACAAACTAAGCGATTGACGATTAACACGCTTTTCTGATTGCATGTAAGCAAGCCGCTGTTTTTGGTGTTTAAAGATTTTCCAAACACTTTTCCTAGTCCCATATATATGATGTTGAATAGTTCGCCAATGACTACGGCCCTGACCTCACTGTTAAAGAAGGAAAAAGAAACGCACATGCAAGTCCAAACATTACACAATTTTGTTGAAGCACTTTTATTGGTAAAAACGGTAGGAGAAAACTGCCATCGGTCATTTCTAAGTAACGCTGTTTAAATATGAAAATCATTAACATATACCGATTTTGCACTTTAGTTTCTATTAGGTGATGAAACGTATTAGTGAAGAATACCTTTACTGGTGATAACAATTCTAAGCAAATGAACATAATAGAGGAAACACCACACAAACTTACTCACCTTGTCAAACTCGACCTTTCAATTCGTGTATACAACACGTTAATTTTCAAATCACGGCAATTTTTTCGCTCAGGCTCAGGCCCTAATTGAACCCGGGCCGAGTTTTAATAATAGCGCAGTATATGAACTTCAACAATCTTGCGAACATCACCCCTACATCCGCTGTACGCCATTGTGGAACAATAATTTTCCATCCACACATCAAATATTTTGTGGATTTTATTAGGTCATGTGACAGCACGTGAGATGTCATTGAATTTTTTTCAGCCAGTGTGAATTCGTCGTCGTTCTTCCTGTTCTCTCGTACTCAGCTGACTGGCGAAAAAAATAATTCCTGGTAAAATTAAATTTTAAATAACTGCGCTTTAAGTGGCTAAGTTCAATCGTTTTTATATTCCAGTTTGTGATTCTAACAAGTGTGAACTTTCCAGTTAAATCTAATTAGAAGAAATAAATCACACAAAAATGTCCCGTCTTACCGCTGCACAAGCCCAGAAGGAGCACGTCCTGGCCGTTTCTAGGGATTTCATCTCTCAGCCGCGACTAAGTAAGTTCACTTGTATAAACAGTTATGTTCCTCATCTTGCACGAATCATCAAAAATGTTCTAAAACAATAGCAAATCGGTAATAAATGGAAACGGCAGCCATGACGGTTCACTATCGATCGATTTTCATAATTTTTTTTTTTAATTTATCATTTTTCGTTTAAATATTTGCAAACTTCTCAAGTAGGCGCTTGCGAATAATTTTGCCAACAACAATTCCTATCATAATTTTCCCCATTTAATCATAAAGCGAGTGTATTTTATGTACGGCAAAACTTTCATTTTTCATTTTTGTAGTCATGTGACATTTGTTTCGCACCCACCACCTGACCCCCTTTTATTTCAACTTTTCGTAATTTTCTTGTCTTGAGCTATAGATTCATAAGAATTAACTTCGCAGTTTAATGTTTTTAATGGTTTTGCAAGTAACAAATTTGCTAGTTGGGGCAAGATTCTTTCCGTGGCAATTCTTTTTTTTTTAATTTGCACCTGCCTGATGAAGATACGCAGAAACTGCAATTGATTCTTATTCTGCATGTGATTCCGAGCAAGTCCACAACTGATAACAAGATAAGTCTTATATAAAGTAGAAAATAATAGCATTTTTTTTCATTTTCAATTTGCATTGATTAAGCCAAGTTTTGTTTCGTAATAAATATCGTCTGTCAGTGTGAAGGGTGACAGAAGAACATGAAATATAAGGTCCGTTCGCGTACTTTATGTGTAGAAAAATGAAAACTGTCAAATCTCCAAAATCGGGAGAGAATCGTCTCATTTCAAAGAAAAGTACGCGAACGTGTAAAAAAATGAAAAACGTTAAAGTTCGCCTTGAAAAGAAGCAACCACTGTTTTTTTTTGGTTGACAAACTCATAGGATTTCATCTTTTGACAGTTTTCATTTTTTTATCAGCTGAAATTCTGTGAAGAAAAATGAACGAAAGTCCATTTTTCTTTCGTTCATCTTTTTACCATTTTCTCAGTACGCGAACTCGTTTGTGTAGTTTTGCACGAAAGTTTATATAAATTTACGTTTGCATATTAGTACGCGAACGGACCTATAATAGTAAGTATATGCCCTGTGCACAGTTGCACGTTATATATGACAAATTTACAAATTAAAGCTGTCGCTTCAAGATTTCGCAGAGGTACAAAAGTTTTCTTATTCGACAAAACTCACGTGAAGTCTTATCCAAATAATCAATCTGGTTCTGTTGTGCGAGTGGCTTTCACGTCATTCCCACTGAGGTAGGTATGCATCCGATGTAATAAGTAGCATTGCTAAGGAGTCATGTTCCCACAATCACCCTAAAACTTCGGCCATTAATATTAACGCCAGCGCGCAGGCTTTCATGTGGAGATTGTTGGCTCTGAAGCGACAATTCTTCTCAAAAAGGCAATCAGTGTGCTGACTTAATTCAATTAATTGCAGTATTCTACCCAAGTGGGGATCCTATAGTATAGGTTGTCTGCCGCAATGAAGAATTCATTGTTTTTGTCGAACCTTAAACTATTTGGCTGCTTCTTCCTATAAGTTGCAAGTTTATGAAGGTGGAACCCCAGCTGGGAGTGGTACAATAATTTGAATTGGTGCTTATTTGATGTAACAGTTAACAGAGACCATACCACGTCGAGTTAATCGGTTCTCGTCAGATCACCGTAATTAAACGACGTTGGGCGCGGTTAGTACGTAGATGGGGGACCGTTTGAGAACAACCGCGTGTCGTTGGCCAGTCCCATCTACAGAGTTGAGGTAGATAATATATGTGGTATCACAATGGACCTAAATTGGTCTAAGTGTGTCGGCTTCTGCCGACAGCAACATAAACCTAACCTAACAACGACGGTTATGGATCTCTATTATTGGATGGTGTAACCGCGCTGTCCTCAAGCCAAAAAAGCAAACTCCACTCCATAGCCACCCTTAATCGTTCTAGTATAAAACGATTTTTCCATCAGCTATTTTATTTGACTAAATCAGTTCGTAGGCGCTGCTGTTGACTAAAAACTTGGGGCAGGATAAGAAATTTTTTTTTGCGATTCAGACAGAAAAACGTTTAAAAATTTTAAACGTCCCATCTACAGAGTTGAGGTAGATAATATATGTGGTATCACAATGGACCTAAATTGGTCTAAGTGTGTCGGCTTCTGCCGACAGCAACATAAACCTAACCTAACAACGACGGTTATGGATCTCTATTATTGGATGGTGTAACCGCGCTGTCCTCAAGCCAAAAAAGCAAACTCCACTCCATAGCCACCCTTAATCGTTCTAGTATAAAACGATTTTTCCATCAGCTATTTTATTTGACTAAATCAGTTCGTAGGCGCTGCTGTTGACTAAAAACTTGGGGCAGGATAAGAAATTTTTTTTTGCGATTCAGACAGAAAAACGTTTAAAAATTTTAAACGTCCCATCTACAGAGTTGAGGTAGATAATATATGTGGTATCACAATGGACCTAAATTGGTCTAAGTGTGTCGGCTTCTGCCGACAGCAACATAAACCTAACCTAACAACGACGGTTATGGATCTCTATTATTGGATGGTGTAACCGCGCTGTCCTCAAGCCAAAAAAGCAAACTCCACTCCATAGCCACCCTTAATCGTTCTAGTATAAAACGATTTTTCCATCAGCTATTTTATTTGACTAAATCAGTTCGTAGGCGCTGCTGTTGACTAAAAACTTGGGGCAGGATAAGAAAATTTTTTTTGCGATTCAGACAGAAAAACGTTTAAAAATTTTAAACGTCCAACCTTCAAAAACCTGCATGCAAGTGACGCATGCGTTTTTCGAGTAGGAGATGATGAACCATGTTCAGATGTCGTTTCCGTTTATAATCGACCCTATCGATGTATCGATACGAAACAAGTCAATTCGGGGTAGTTATACGTTCCTATTCATATCTCAGATAGATTCTTCAATCAAATGCAACGTTTATTTCCGCACTGCGAAATAACTCGTTATAAAAACACAATTTTTGACAGATAGACGGCCAATTTATATCCAAGCACTTCGAAAAGGAGTTGTCTTAGCGGTTTATTTTAAATGAAAAGTAAAAGTGTGGTATTTGAGCAAGAAATCAAAGGCAAGTGGTCAACACGAGCTGCACTTTTCTATATACAGATTTGAAACATCGTTTGTATGCTTAACTTTTTTGGTTCCGAAACGTATACTCCGAGCGCAATATGAGTTTTGAATAAATTTGTCTTTCGTTTCAGTATTTCCTCCGAACTAATACCTCGAAGGGCTGAATAATTGGGCCTCAGAAATAAACGGTGTTTCGTCTGCTGGTATGCTGCATTTTCAAACTCTCAAAAACGAACTGCAAAGTTTTGTATTTTTTTTTTTTTTTGAAATACAGGTAGCCTGGGTCCTGTTACACAATACAACAAATTCTTGTTAAACAAGTAAATTTTAATACAAAACTAAATAGAGTTTCACTTGATTAACAAGACTTGTTGTTTTGTGTTACAGGTCCCTCCTAGTTGAAAAGTACACCGTCAGATGGTGAGCCTTAGCTGTCTGCCTAGTAGGACGATCAAATGATGCGTTTCTAGGAATTATTTTTTAAAACTACTATTAATATATATCCCATGCTAGTCTTCTTTTTTATTTTTAACGACGAGGCCATGACCTGGACTAAGGGGACCATAACTCTCTCACTTAATTTCATGCCTACTGGGTTCGCCTCTTGATTTCCAATCACTTCCTCACTGAGGCCAATCAAATGCTGATGTTGTTGCATTTGTGGGACCCAGGAGTTTTTAGGCTTCCCTGTCTTTCGTGATTATATAGGAATAGTGATTGGTATTGGAATTTTTGATGTGGTTCGTAGGATATCTCCTTTGCACATGACAGTACCAGCTGAGCCTGTCGCGCTCCATTTTCTATGAAAAAGGTTCTTTGACGTGAAGAATTCCTCGGGTCTTGGAATCATTCATCAATCATATTCGATCAAGCTTTGTTACTCCTGCTGTCATGCGAAGCATCTTCATCTCAGCTGCCGTTAATTTGTACTCATAATTTTTACGCTGTTTCAACTTTATTAACGGGCTCCAGACCCGTGGAGAGTCTGCCTGAGACACTGCAGCCTTCCGTCCTCTTCGATACCGGGCACGCTGCTTCCAGTTGTCCAGAACAAGCGCTCTGGCATCCGCGATGGCTTGGTCTTTAAAACGAACGTTCAGTCTTCCTTGCCTTCACGAACCTGTGATCCATTCTCTCAATGCGGCCGACTTAATTTAGTCGACGTGATCTAGCTTTTTGGACTACATCCTCATCTTGGTACAGCTCATAGAGCTCGCGGTTGTATCTTCTCCTCCATTCGCCCGACGGAGTATTTTTCTTTCAAAAGAACCCAATATTACTTCCCCTTTTTTACTCATCGTCCAACACTCGGCACCACAAAACAGGCTCGATAGAGCATGCATTTTGTCCTTCGAGTGTGGAGTTTTGAACCCATTTGTTTGGCCAAACCGAAGTAGCAGCGGTTTCCTAAGGTAATTCTGCGTTGGATCTCCACTAAGGTGTCATTTGTGGAGTTGATGCTCACGCCAAGGTAGGTGAACTCCTTAACTACCTCGAAGTCATTGCTATCAACAGTGACGTTTTGTCATAGGCGGTTGACAGTTGTTTGTTTTGTCCTCGTTAACTTCATGGCCAATCAATTTTGTCTGTTCATTCGCCATGAAAGCCTCTAACACGGCACGCTGAGATCGGTGGATGATGTCGATGTCGTCGGCATATCCCAGTAATTTGACGGATCTATTGAAAATAGTGCTTTACGCGTTGACACCTGCCCTGCGTATTATTTTTTCCAGAACAAGATTGCAGACGTCACATGAGAGCACATCTTGCCGGAAAATGGTGCACGTTTGGAATAGTTCGGCAGAGCTGTTTCTATATTGTACATTACAGCTAGATCAGTCACACGACTGGTACATGCCGATCAGTGTGTTAAGGACGGTTTCCGACATTTAACAGATGCCTCGCTAGTTCTTGCCAGACAAAGGATCGCCTTTCTTGTAGATGGGGCAAATGGAGCTGATAGTTCAGTCATCGGGCATGCTTTCTTCCATCCATACTTAGTTGATGAATTGGTGCATGCGACCTTCCAAAACATTACCTCCGTATTTGAAAAGCATAGCTGGTAAACTATCAGGTCCACCTTGCTGTTCTTTAGTTTTTATTCTGGCTGGTGGAACCGGTTCTTCGTTGACTTTACGTCGGTTCTCTTCTTGCCCTATTTATCTACATGATGCCCATTTACTGTAAAAATGCAGCTTAATCCCATCTACTATTCCTTGTGCTACGGTGACTAGGTTTCCCTCTCTTTTTCGAAGAGCCTCCATTCCGGTCTTAAAGCCAGCAGCCAGTTGCTTGGCGTTTGTATAAAACCTCGGAATGTTGTTTCGATCACGAGATTCTTCGATCTCCTCGAGCTGGGAGACTGCGTATTATCTCTTCTCTTCTTTCTACGCAGGCCTTTACGGCATTGGATCTTATTAAGGACTTTCATAGCTGTCTGACTGTCGATACATATGACGATATCACTTTGTGGTGATATCACTTTACCATCAACCAGTCAGCGGCTTGGCGAATTGCTGTGATTTGTACTTTGAAGACGCTGTAATAGTTTGGGGCATTAAAGGGAGAGGTACATGTCAAGGTCTTCTGACAGACCGACTCCTTCTTGGGTCTTGTACCACTCCTTGAAGCGAGTCACTTTTAAGGACATCGCGTTGCATCCACTCTATTCTGTCCGATACTGTGATTTTGAAGCCTATAGTGAAATTCATTTCAGTAGGCAGTATGTTGGCATGGCCAGTGTCTTGCTCTCTCCATTGGTGAGAGTCTCTCAATCGCAGTGCTGAGTTGGCCGCCATTTGCTTACCTATGATTTCGATGGGAAGGAGATGCAGCATCGTTTGAAGTGCCGCTGTTGGTGAGGTTCTCAGAACCCCCGTGACATGCTGAGACATGCCGCTCGTTGAGCTTTTTCCATTTTTATGAGAATGGTTTTCCTTTCCAGTGCGGTCACCCAGACCATAGCTTCGTATAAGAAAATCAGTCTTACTAACGACGTGTGCAGCTACTACATTATATGCGGTTGTTGGCCCCATGATGAGCCTACTACCCCTTTGTAGGGGCAGGCGTATACGGCAACTATGTCTTTTTTTAGTACTTTCGTTAACGTTTTCTTTCCAGTTAAGCTTCCGGTCCAACGTAAGTCCTATATAGATAACACTGAAGGAGAGTTTAAGAGTGGATCTTCTTAAAGTGGGGAACGAGAAGCATGGAATTTTCTTTTTCCTAGTAAAAAAAAACTCATTGGATTGACATTGAGACCGTAGTTTTCTTTGTCCATCTTACTAGCTTATTAAGAGTGAATTAAAGGACATCGGCAAGAGTCTGTGGGTACTTGGCTGATATGGAGATAGCAACATCGTCCACGTATGCTACAACCCTGCAGCCGGCATTCTCTATTTCCGCCAGGATTTCATCGAGAATAAGGTTCCAGAATAAGGAGGAAATTTCCCGCTTTGCTTGTTTCTTGATAGGACTATTATTATAACTCTGGTTCCACAAGAAAGCAGACTGATTTACAGATGTTGACCCTTCCAAGGGCATGGATAATCGAATTTGTTTCAACGTTATTGAAGATTTCTTCTATATCAAGGAAAGCCACCAAGGTGAATTCCTTTATGCAGAGAGATTTTTCGATGGGGTGTATTAACGAATGGAACGCTGTCTCAAGTTGCCTTTTAGTTAGGCGTGTCGTGACTTGGATAGCACGATGGATGCACAGCACGAGTAGAAGGATAAATCTTAAGGAGAGAAGAGAGAAACTGGTGCAAGTTGTCGCAGTGAGAAGGGAAATAAAGATAGGCAAAGCATTCCACATGCGTATTGTTCGGCTTAAGAAGGAATTTATTTGTCTTGCATTATGTTCGAAGGTAGGCTGAAGGGTAAATTGATGGGCAATCGATGCCTGACGAGTGTTGCGGCTGAATTGTTGAAGGGGCGAAATGCAATTAGCTATCTCATCAGAGCATTGACGATAGACATACATACATATTAGGCCTTAACGGCCCATACAGGGCCTGAACCTAGCTTCTAAAACCACTTTCATGCGAAGTGGAGAGGACCCTTCAGTTTTACGCCGAATCCGAACGGCAAATTTGAGAAGCTTTCTCATGACAATTTGATATTCTTGGATGTTTGATGCAAGAGGTGCCAACAACACGCGGTATAACCACGCCCTACGTCGTTTAATTGCGGTGATCGCACGAGAATCGATTGATTCGATGTGGCAAGGTCGTTGGCATAGAAGTAGCGATAAAAGAAGGAAAGACATGAGACATTTCTTCCGTGACCCAGGGGGTGTATAGAATCACCTATTCGGTCACTTACTACCTTGACCGCACGCATGTTTTAGGTGCACCTGACCAGATATGAGCATTGTACTCAAGCTTAGGTCGAATAAACCTTATAAATTGTAGCTGAATCAGATGTAGTAGTAGTATTTATTTATTTAGCAGATTCTGCTATTCATAATTCGTTTACAAAAAAAAAAAAACACAGTATATAATATAAATTTGAAATTATAGTGGGTTGTAAGGAAATCTGTTTTTTATAAAATTCAAAATGTTTCTTTTAAATCTAATTAAGTTGTTTTCAAGTTTAATTTCATTTGGTAGTGTATTAAATAACTGACAACCTTTATAAACAATACTATTCTGATTTAAATTTACAAGATAGTTTGGCAATCTGAAGTCATTTCTATTTCTTAGTTCGTATGGCTGTGTTTCGCCGACATATCTTAGGTATTTTCTTAGATAACTAGGCAACAGATCGTATTTAATTTTGAATATAAAACACAAAACATTCAATATAATTCTTTGTTTAATACTAAGCCACTTTAACGTATTTAACATTAACGCTATCGATGTAAATCTATTGCACTTTAAAATTGTTCTCATTGCTTTGTTTTGCAATCTTTGTAACTTGGACAACATAAAATCGCTACATAAAAATAACACTGTGGAACAGTACTCAAAGTGAGGCTTAATCATCACATTATAAATATTTATTGCACATAATACTGATATTCTATTTCGTATTCTCCTAAAAAAATATACCTTTTTGGAGACTTTCTTCAAGATGTAGTTTAAATGAAAGTTAAATTTAAGCTTAGCATCTATTACAATACCCAAGTATTTAATTTTTTTAACTTGTTCAATTAAAATATTATCAACACTTAGGCTAGCTAAAGAATCATTTTTGAATACTATACATTTAGACTTATTTATGTTTAATTTAAGCTTGTTTGACATTAACCAGGTACTTATCCTAACCAGATCATCTTGTAATTTTTGCTCGCAGTCATCGATGTTTTTCCCGCTTATATATATGAGTGCATCGTCCGCGAATAGGGCAAGTTGAGAATTTTTTATCACAGTCTTTATATCGTTGATGTAGATGATGAAAAGCAGTGCACCCAACACTGATCCTTGCGGAACACCAAAAAACGTTTGAATACTATTCGATAATACTCCATTTACTTTTGTTTTCTGTGACCTTCCATTGAGAAACGACTGAAACCACTTTAATTCGTTATTCCTAATGCCATATTTTTGTAATTTCAGGATTAGGAAATTTCTATCGATCGTCTCAAAGGCTCTTTTCAGATCTAGAAAAACTGCGATTACGATGTTTTTGTTCGCGAGCTCTTCTTTCCAACTAATTATCACATTATTCAAGGCCGATTCACATGAATGGTTTTTTTCTAAAACCCGACTGGCATTCCAGAAAAAGATTATTTGCTTCGAAATACTCTTCCACTTGGATTTTTACTATTTTTTCCAGCACTTTTTCGTACACGGGGAGCGCGTTAACTGGCCTATAGTCTTCACTCATGACGGATTTTTTTATTTTTTGTATGGGGGTTATCACAGACTCTTTCCATGTTTCGGGAAATATTCCACTAATTAGGGAAGTATTAACTAATTTTAGAAATAAAGGTCCGATGATATTCAAGGATTCTAATATTAATTTTGCACTGATATAATTAAAATCTTTTTTTTGGCTTATTGATTTCAGCACATTATTTAATTCGATTGCATTTACGCATCTGAATTTAAAAGACACATTCACGTTACTAGGGCTTATATTAAAGGGGACACAAGGAATAGACACATTGATGCCAGTTATGCTTTTCACAAAAAACGAGTTAAATTGTTCAGCTATTAACTTATCTTCACTTACATTCACGCCGTTAAAACAGATACTTTTAATGCGCTGACACTTTTCATTTAACACATAACATTTAATTACCCGCCACATTGATTTTTGATCCCTCGCGTCAATAATACGGTTTTTTATGTCATTGTTCTTAGCTCTCACTAATTCTGCTTTATAACTATTTCTAATATCACAGTATTCCATCCAACTAGCCTCAGTGTTATAGAACCTGAATTGTTGATATTTTAACGTTTTTTCTATTTGCATACGCCTTAGACTTTCATTAAACCATGTATTAACTCGATTAGTGGCCCTTTTTTGTATTACAAATGATATCGCGATTCGCACAATTTCATTTTGAAACACTTCACCGACTGTATTTGGGTCATCAATATTTCTTAAATTTAATATGGCATTATTCCTTAATTGATTTAAAAATTCGTATTTATTGTATCTAAAGCAGTTTATTATATATGCATCACTATTTAAAAGTAAGTTCTTTTTTATATAAACCTTTAGTTCAATTGTTTCATGGTCACTGATTTTTAAGCCCATGTTTACTTTTGCTGCATCCGACTCTGAGTTTGTTATCACATAATCGATTAGTGTTGAAGACAGATTCGTTACCCGAGTTGGTTCGTTTACGATTTGTCTGCACATATTCTCAACTTCTATCGATCTTTTGAAATCGTTTCTGTATGTATTTACATCGTCCAACCAATCAATGTTCACATCACCTACTACGATAAATCTGTTGTTCAAATCAACTAAGTTTTCTAGCCATTCACTTAGCTTTTCACAAAATATTCGTTTAGATGATCTAGGCACCCGATACACTATCGCAATATACATTATTATTTTGCTACTATTTTTTAATTCAACTACAAGCCACCATATCTCGTTTGACACAACAATTTTCATAATTTCCTTTGCTTCTAAAACACTTTTTATATAAATACATACACCTCCAGTGTGTCTAGACGCACTGTCACAACGAAGTAGCTGATAGTCATCAATCTGTATTTCACTGTCTTTAATATTCTCGGTCAAATGCGTCTCTACCGTCGCTATGAAATCGTATTTTTTGGCAAAATTGTGTTCCATCTCGGTAAAATTTCCAGTCATACCTTGAATATTACAGTACACCCCGGATAAGCTACTTAGTGGCTAGTATCCAGACCGCGCTTTTACTGACTCTAACATTTTTTTAAACACCGAACAGTTTGTATCACGACTATCATGAGCCGTGTTTAAGTTTAGCCTATATTTGTTGTTATACTTCACACAATTTAAGCACTTAAGCACTTCAGAAGTACAATCTTTTGTATCATGTTCTTCACCACATTTTGCACACATTGTATTATTTCTACAATATCTAGCTTTGTGCTGGAAGCCCCAGCATTTATAGCATTTGTTCACATTAAAATGTTCAAACACTCGGCATTTCTCCCATCCAATGTTAATTTTTTGACCATCAATAATTTTTGAATGGTCGCTCTCACTCACCTCGATAATTGCATTGTATGTTTCTCTATTTCTGTTTTTAACTAATTTTACACATTTCACCGTTGTGTCAAGATTGATTTGTTTCTTAGTTGCTTCTTCTAGCTCTTTGATGTTCCAATTCTCACTCATTTCAGTTATCATTATTTGCGGGCACCTCTTTGAAAAAATCTTCACATCGTATTTTTCTCCGAGCTTTTCTTTCACTTCACTTTCTATTTTTTTCACAGAGTCCTCACCGCGGCAATTAATCACTATTGCTCCTTCTTTTCTATTCGAAACACTCTCAACTTTGAGGGAGAGAGAAGAAGGGTTAATTTTTTGTTTTATTTCTTTTTCTGTTACGGAATTCACTTGTTTTTCTTTAGGTTTAATGTAAACCGATTGCTTTACTTGCTCAGCGTAATTCAATTTTGTTTCACTTTTTTTGGTTTCACTGATTTTCTTAACCTCGTTCCTAATAAACTTAATATTTTCTTCAGTATTACTATTTTTAAATTGATCTTTGATTTCACTAACGGATGCCGAAATTAATTTTGCACTTTCTTTTAGTATATTTTCTTTTTCATTTTGATTTTCTTTCATTCTGCCTACAAGCTCTCTTTTTAACTCACACACGGCTGTAGAGATATATTCTACTCCTTCGTTCAACTTATTGTTGATCTCTTTCTGATCATTCTGTTTTCTTATTCCACTTTCAACTACAGTTTTCAAATCCATGTAATAATTTGTTAATGACTTCGAATTATTTCTTAACATGTCCATTATGTTATCAAATTGATTTTTTTGTATTTCAATCACATTGTCAATTTGCTGCAGAATCTTGTTGGGCATTACTACGCATTGCACACAAAAATACCGAACATTTCGATTTGCTTGAAGCAGTTTGACCTCGTATTCTGATAACGGCCCTTCGCAGCAATTACGGTGATATAGTTTCTTGCAAAAACCACTACATGGAACTATGAATCCATCACCGCGAGTGAATTGCAATTGGCATTTTCCACAGAAACCGTCCATCGTATTAATTTTTAAACACTATATATCTGTTATCACAGCATAAGTGTTCAATCTAATATAGATTTGTAATTTAAAACACAGTATTATCGAAATAATTTCACTTTTAATCACCACTAAATTTTCGCACGTCTAACTCAAAGGAACAATTCACAATCAGTCGTGAAGTATTTCTTGCATCGGTTGAAGAAACCAAGACATTTCGAGGCATTCTTGGCGACTTTGAATATGTACTCATTGCAGCGAATTTTGTCATTAGCACATACCGAGAATGGAAAGTATTTTGGTTTTTTTGATGCAAGTGCCGTTCATGGATAATGGAGTGTTATTTGGAATATGCTTAGATGATAGCAAACAGCATTGCATTGGAAGCATTAAATTCTTCACTGTTCTTTTCAACCCAATGGATTATGCTGTAAAGATCAGAATTTAATGAGTTTCACATACGCTGATGTTCCAGCATCACGCACGGCCGAAGAAGATAGCCGAGAATTATGAAACGAATATGAACAACTGAGACTACTATCATCAGCGAATGAATGTATTGGATCAGAAGTGGCAGATAGGAGATCATTAATAAAATCAAGACATAGTATCAGAGACTGAACTGAGTCTTGAGGAACACCAGCGTTTATATGGTGAGTATTGCACTTATAGCCATCCAAAATGAGTTGGATTGAACGGCCAGACTTATTTGTAATCCACTTAAGAAGAGACACATCGATCGCAAAAGCACTCCCTTTCGATAAAAGAGCCTGATGTCAAACTCTGTCAAATGCTTTAGAAATAGCAAAAGCAACTATCTTACTTTCACCAAAGTTATGAATAGATTGGTTCCACTTTTAAGTGAGATATGCCATCAGATCACCAGTAGATCTGTTGGTGCGAAACATATACATAGTGCTATGGGTCAGTAGTAAGAGGGCAAAGAAAACGAGCCTTTTTTAGGGACAGGCTGGACAAATGCAGTTTTCCAATTACTCGGAAAGATTCCAGAAGGTGTGAAAAGCTTACGCAATGGTTTTTCCAGAGTATAAGAACACCTCTTCAGAATTATAGCTGAAATATCATCAGTGCCAGCAGATTTGTTGATGTTGAGATCCTTGATAACCCTAGCAACTATGCGAGTACGAAAATGTACTTTGCCCATAGAAAACTCGATGCTCTTAAGCATAGGCAGACACACAGCACATTCTGGAAGGGTCGAATTTGCTGCAAAATAGGCGGCAAGTACATTTGCCTTCTGTAGAGGGCTGACTGCAGCGATGTCATTGCAGACGAGTGTTGGAATTGACGACGTAGTGGTGTTCTTAACGTTTTTTAATGAACGACTTCAATTGTCTACTACCACTGGGACAACGTAGAATTTTTTGTTACAATCTTTGGTCGTAAAAAAACTTTGCACGTCGTAGTTGAGCATTGCAGGCATTTCGGACTCTACGAAACGTATTCCGGTTTTCTTCAGTTGGATTGGCGTTATACGAACAGAAGCTCAACTCTCTCGCTCTGATAGCCTTTTTACAGCTCAAGTCGTACCATGCGTTCTCTTTGCGTTCGATACTCTTAGGTTGGCTGGGAATAAAAAGTCTCATACCCAGGATAATGATCAACAGATCAAGTGCATACATATTCACATAAATATCACACCAAAGAAGTATAACTAACTAACGCGCATACACAAACCATTTGTTGTTTATTAAGTATGTCAACTAGTTTTTAAAATAATTGTTTATGGTGGTATCTTAGCGGTTTTTTTTTATTGCTTTCCACAGTCCCCTTTACGAATATCGGTCTCAAATAATAAATTTGGCGTCTTCTATCGAAAATCCAAAGAGAATAAATTATATTGTTGTGCTTTTCTGACAAATTCACTTAAACGACATTACGCATGCACATAATTGTATATGTTTATTCTTGGCTATAAAATTATTCAAATAATGTAATTAAGAATTAATATCATCTGTACGCTGAGGTAGTGCCCGCAACATAGCGAAAAGCGAAAAGAAGCATGCAGCCCGTCCTTCATGGCCTTAAAATAGAGAAATTCGAATAATATATGAAAACTAATCAAAGCAGATGTAATCTATTGTTTGTTTTATTAAACTGACTGCAATTTATTTATTATTTATTTATTAATTGACGGGGATTGCCAGAACTTTCAAAGGGCAACTGAAGGTGATTTAAGACTGCGATTTTCGGTGGGATATATAAATGGATCTCAACCACTTCATGACGTCGTGTCTTTGCGCCGTACATTCACAAATACAATCATTTTGCCATTGTTTTCTTCTTCCGCCTTCCAAAAAATAAAAATTTATAGTTTTCATTTTATTTTTCAGCCTACAAAACCGTGTCTGGTGTAAATGGACCTTTGGTCATTTTGGATGAGGTAAAATTCCCAAAGTTTGCCGAAATAGTGCAGCTACGCTTGAATGATGGTACCATACGTTCGGGACAAGTACTTGAGGTGAGCGGCTCCAAGGCTGTTGTTCAAGTGTTCGAAGGTACCTCTGGTATTGATGCCAAGAACACGCTTTGTGAGTTTACTGGTGATATCTTGCGTACACCCGTATCCGAGGATATGTTGGGACGTGTATTCAACGGCTCTGGCAAACCAATCGACAAGGGACCTCCAATTTTGGCTGAAGATTTCCTTGATATCCAAGGTCAACCCATTAATCCTTGGTCGCGTATCTATCCCGAGGAAATGATCCAGACTGGTATCTCCGCTATCGATGTGATGAACTCGATTGCTCGTGGTCAGAAGATTCCCATTTTCTCTGCTGCTGGTCTGCCACATAACGAAATTGCCGCTCAGATCTGTCGTCAAGCTGGTCTCGTCAAAACTCCCGGCAAATCCGTGCTCGATGATCATGAAGATAACTTTGCTATCGTATTCGCTGCTATGGGTGTGAACATGGAAACCGCTCGTTTCTTCAAGCAGGACTTCGAAGAGAATGGTTCCATGGAGAATGTGTGTCTGTTCTTGAACCTGGCCAACGATCCAACCATCGAACGTATTATTACACCACGTTTGGCCCTAACTGCTGCTGAATTTTTGGCCTACCAGTGCGAGAAGCACGTGCTAGTCATCCTAACTGATATGTCCTCATATGCTGAAGCCTTGCGTGAGGTGTCCGCCGCCCGTGAAGAAGTGCCCGGTCGTCGTGGTTTCCCCGGTTACATGTACACAGATTTGGCAACAATTTACGAGCGTGCCGGACGTGTTGAAGGCCGCAACGGATCAATCACCCAAATCCCCATTCTTACTATGCCCAACGACGATATTACCCATCCAATTCCTGATTTGACGGGCTACATTACCGAGGGACAGATCTACGTCGATCGTCAGTTGCACAACAGACAAATCTACCCACCAGTCAATGTGTTGCCATCTTTGTCACGTTTGATGAAGTCTGCAATCGGAGAGGGCATGACCAGAAAGGATCATTCTGATGTTTCGAATCAGTTGTACGCTTGTTACGCCATCGGTAAGGATGTGCAAGCCATGAAGGCTGTCGTCGGTGAGGAGGCCCTAACTCCCGATGATTTGCTGTATTTGGAATTCTTGAGCAAGTTCGAAAAGAACTTCATCTCGCAGGTAAGTGGCACAGAGGGGGCTTTGAAAGTATGTATTCTGCAATAGAGAAGGGAGAAGCATATGACCACAGTATGTTGTTATTGCATGCAAATATTTAGCGCAGTTAGTGTTTGGGAAGCCCTGGCAACTAAAAAGCTTTCTTTTAACGCTCCACAGTTTGGTAGGTTTTTTTTGTGTCGAAAATGTATAATTTGGTTCTTTGGTTCTAATCTCTATTTCTATTATCTTATCGCGCGAAAGTTTTTCTTTTGATTTGCTTGTTACGTATCAGTCAGTAGCGTTGCGTTGAATTGTGCGCACATAAATAGCGAACCGGTTTAAAACTAAAATAAATTCACGACAACTGGTTAGATAATTAATTATTTAAAATGACGCAAACCTGGTTAATGGTCATCCTTTTCGGGTTGTTACTTTTGTTAATTATCGGCATAATTTTGTGTTGTATTCGGCATAAACTGAAAAACAGGCAGCCAGCCATACACCAGTACTGCTAGGATAATTTTACAACTAAGTAGTGAGTAAGTTTGTAAGTTTGTATTTTGTATCGACCATGTGTTCACACGAAAGTGTTTTTTAACGTATTTAAAGAAATTTAGAAGTATTTGAATATCAAGAGTATGAGCCATTTTTTGGGTTTCGAAGATTATGTAAATTCGTATGACATTTGTAGCACTCAGTCCTCTTGTGAGATATTGAAGAAAACGTTTTTTCAGTGCACACTTTGAAGTGAGTAATGAGTGATGTGATGAGTGAGTTTTAACTTTCTCGTGATGGACGGGCATTCATGTCAGCTTGGCATATTAAAACTATCCGCATCTGTCCAAGGAATGACACGACTGGAGATCACCGTTGTCGCAAAAGGAACATAAAACAAATATTAAGAGCAGGAGCATGCACGTGCACAAAATCATAGACAACTTCTGGATCACACAAGTGAAAAATTCACCAACATTTAACGGTGGGAAAAAGTTTGTGATAAATTTAATACAATTTCGAAGTAATAAATAGTGCTGCTCGTATTAAATGAACTGGTCGTTCTTTTCTTTCTAAAATACCTAAACTGAACTAATAACCACAAATTGTATTCTTTTTATTTTATTGCTATCAATTAAATTCACTTAAAATGCACTTAAAACATAGGGGCGGGCTACAGTCCGCTTGGGCGAACTGTTGGATACCCTATTCTTATTCCTATATCTCATAAGTGGGCGTGACAAAAATTTAAAGGATTTTATCGAAAAAACTAAGCTTTTGTAAATAAAAACGCTCCCTAGCTCAAACTTTGGTTTTTCAATAAAATTGTTTTATTTAATTGTGGGCGTGTCAGTAGGCGGATTTAAAAAAAATTTAAGTATGAGCATAAAGGGCACCTAGAGAGTATATACTATAAATTTCAGCTCCCTAGCTCAAACTTTGGACTTTCAAAAAAAAAAAAAAAAAATTGTGGGCGTGTCAGTAGGCGGATTTTGAAAATATTTACACATGAGCATAAAGGGCCCCTAGAGAGTATATATTAAAAATTTCAGCTCCCTAGCTCAAATTTTGGTTTTTCAAAAAAAATATTTTATTTAATTGTGGGCGTGTCAGTGGGCGGATTTTGAAAATTTTATGTCCCAAGCAGTTTTATGGGCCAAAGATCATATATAAAAAATTTCAGCTTTCTAGCTCAAAATTCAAATTTTCCCAAAATTTGTTTTATTTAATTGTGGGCGTGTCAGTGGGCGGATTTTGAAAATTTTATGTCCCAATCAGTTTTATGGGCCATAGATCATATATAAAAAAATTCAGCTCTCTAGCTCAAAATTCGATTTTTTCCAAAATTTTGTTTTTTTGAGTTTGTGGGCGTGTCTGTGGGCGGATTTCAAAAATTCTTAAACTTGATTATTTCGGGACCCTAGAGAGTATATGGTTAAAATTTCAGCTCTCTAGGTCCAGTTTAAAGGCCTAATTTTTGCCGACGGACGGACGGACGGACGGACGGACGGACGGACGGACGGACGGACGGACATGGCTAGATCGACATTACTATCGATGCTGATCATAAATATAGTAACTTTTAGGGGTCTACGGGCAATATTAAGGTATGTTACAAACTATGCGTCAAAATTAATATACCCCTAGAATAGGGTATAAAAAAAGAGAGAGAAACTTCCCATTTATAATATCGTCATATCGCACTGATAAATGAATCGGAACGGATAAGTCAAATAGAAACCCTCAAAATTTTCAAAACCGTGAAAAATAATCCTTCCGCAAAGATATGTCGTAGCACAGATAATAAAGTTACATAGATATCGCATTCATAGTAAAAAAATATGTCACTTTTTCAGGCGATTGGAATTTGCTACTACGTCCCAGTTTGATCGATAATGTTGTTCTTTCAAATTTGGTTGGAACAACAAGTTGCTTGTGCTTATTTATTTTTGTGTTTTGTTTTTCAATATTTCGGTTTTTGTTTTCATGTACCTAGTGTGTTTGTTTTTGTTTTCCAGATTCTGATTGTGATTCAATGGAAGGAATTTCTTGTTCAAGATTATTTCCTTTTTTTTTAAGAACAGTGAGAGGGGATTAGCCTTAAAGTATATCTTGCAATAGCAACTTGGCATACCTACTGCTTTTAAGTCTTGGGGTGTTGGTTTATAGTGAGGTCCCTTTGGCTCTCACTCTTGGGGTGCTGATTTATAGTGAGGTCCCCGTGCCTTTCACTCTTGGGGTGCTGGTTTATAGTGAGGTTTCCGTGCCACTCACTCTTGGGGTGCGGGTTTATAGTGAGATTCCCGTGCTTCTCACTCTGGCGGAGTTGGTTCAATTTCGTGATTGTTTTGCATTTGTTTTCCTGACAAAATGTGAATTTTTTGATTTTTACTGGTAATTCTTTTTTTGGATTTTCCAGCCACAATGTTTTCGCGAGAGAATTTGCTTAGTCTGTCTGCACCCTAGAGTCATGCCAAGGGCGATTGTGTTCATATGAAACCCAACCGTCAATGGAAGCCCTGACCGAGGACTCAGGCAGACAAATCCCTGGTTCAGGCCCTGAGAAGTCCCCCTCTGAGCCCTGTGCAGCAAGTTTATCGGAGATCTCATTTCCCGTGATCCCGTTAGGACCCGGTACCCAGACAAGTCTAAGTGAATTCAGCCTTTCGACCGAATTCAGAGAGAACTTGCATTCACGAACTATTTTGGAGGTGGTTAAGGGGTTAAGCAAGGCCTTAAGCGCCGCCTGACTGTCGCTACAAACGCAGATACTTCGCCCACTCCACCTGTTCCTCGCAACATAGTCCATGGCCATTAGGATATCATAAGTCTCTGCGGGCAGTCTCTGTTTACCGCCGCCATAACATAACGGCCACAATCCGCATCCGCAACCAACGTTCTATTCATTAGCATTGCTTTAATCCACAACACCAATGGTTCGTCTACGCCGTGCTGTCTGGCAGAGCTGCACATACTGTCAAAAGTCGCATTGTCAAAAGCACCCTCAATATCGATGAAAATGCCCATCGCGTATTCTTTCATGTCAAGCGCGCCCTCAATTCTAGCAACTAGATTTTGGAGCGCAGTCTCACAGGATTTTCCGCGTTGTTAGGCATGTAGCATCTGAGATAGTGGGTGCAATCGCAAAGCAGTCTTGCGCACGTGAAGTTCGACCAGCCTTTCCATGCTTTTCAGCAAGAAGGAGGTCAGACTGATTGGACTGAAGCTCTTGGCGAGTGAGTAGTCACTTCTGTCAATTTTTGGTATAAATGCCACTCTAACTGTACGCCAGGGTGTTGGTATGTATGCCAGTGCTAGGACAGCGGTGAAGATTTTCTTTATATTCGGTAGCAACTGGTTTTGAACCTTGTTGCAGCATGGCTGGGTATATTCCGTCCGTGCCAGGTGACTTGAAGCCGTCAAAAGACGCAAAGCGTATTTGATGGCCTCGTCCGTTACCACAGCCTTCGCAATATACCAGCTACGCCGAGTTATTTGTCTTAGCTCACTCACAGTCTCGGTAGTCAGGCCGACCTGAACTCCACGCTTTAAAATATTTTTGTCGTAATGACACCCACTATCCATACAGTCGAAAGAATTATTCATTTTTAATGTAAACGCTTGTGTTGCTAGAGCTTGATTTGAACTAAACAGTGGGAATTGTTTTGGAATCCTGGTTGTAAGCCTTTAACAGGAGCCCAACGATAACATTTTTGAATGCTCTGAAATATCAAGTACTTGAATTTGCGACGATAAACTAGTTGATATTTTGCTAGTTCGTAGAGTGTTATGCGTTTTAGTTCTAGAGCGAAGTTTTCTTCCCTTTTAATCATTTCTCTGCCAATAAATTCCGAAGAAAAATGATTTTGACAAACAAAATATATTCCTTCGCTCTTAAAATCGCATGCCTAACTCTACAAATTACTCAAAATTTTATTTTTCATAAGAAGGGCATGCAAACATTTTCAGATCGGGGAAACTTTTTTTTCGATTTTGTACGAATCGAACAAGAAACGCCAGACTTCCTTTTACGTGTATAACACATTGCTAAATATTAAAGTAGTTCATTGTATGATTTTGGGAAATTCCAGCGGTCGTTTCTTATTTATCCTTTAATTTTATAAGTCACTGTTGGGAAAATATATACCTGTTCACAGGTAGTAAACGTTTCTGGGTACTGAAAATCGACTGCAAAATGTATGGCGTATGGAAAAAATGCGTGTATATCGAAGTTAAAACAAACTTGAGGATGGTTGATATCCATACAACTTAAAATTGATGCAACAACCCTTAGGTTAAATTAGGTTGACGTGGCTGTCAGCAAAGGCCAACACACTTAGACCAATATTAGGTCCATTGTGGTACCACACAGATCTGGGGATTTCCCTCACTGCTCGTTGAACCAGTAGGAACTTCTTATGAAGCGCGATAGACTTCTAACGCCAGTGTTGGCTAAGTCACTTATGTCATTGAACCCTAGATAGAGATTTCTTTTATGGGAGAGCGCAGGACATGTGCATGCAACTTCTGCAGAAGTCGTTTGAGTACACGACAAGTCTAGATGCGTGCCTGCCTATTAAGCAGTGCCCTGTAATGACACCTATAGTGGAGCTAATATGCAGTCACTTTAATGAGATTAGACACTTAGAGCGTCGCAGATCCGCTTAGTCGCTAGACATGTATTGCTACTTGTCCACCAAAGGTTTGTTCTCTCGATTGCGGATAGCTTGAACAAGAGTTTGCATGTAGCGAATGGTATGCCTAGGGAACCTTTATCAGGTAAAAGAGGTAATGTGGTTCCTTTTTTTGCGAGATCGTCTGCCCTACAGTTACCTGGAATGTCTCTATGTCCCGGCACCCAACAGAGGTGAATGTTGAACTGCTCTGCCATCTCCGAATGAGATGAGCGGCAATCTAGGGCTAATTTGAAGACTGAGTCCAGGGATTTAATCGCGGCCTGACTATCTGAGAAGATACGGATATCCTTTGAGGATATCACATTCCTCTTTAGCCACGTCAGGGCTTCTTTTATCGCCAAAATTTCCGCCTGGAACACGCCAGAACAATCAGGAAGACGGAAAGATAGGCTAAGATTTAGCTTTTCTGAGAAAACGCACCCACCTACCCCATCACTAGTTTTTGATCCATCGGTGTAGAAGTGGATGATCTGAAAGGAATATTGATTTGGAAGCTTTTTCCGAACTGCAAACGGGGTATGGTGTAGTCTATGTTTCTAGGTAGAGACTCAAAGGAGTCCAGAATAATGGAGTATCCAATATTCTTATTGTACCACTGTGAGGTAGCTTTTAAGCGGACAGCGGAACAGGCCGCTGTTTGCATGCTAAAGATGTCGAGGGTTATCAAGTGTAGCAGAATGTCAAGTGCTGCGGAGGGGGTTGTACAGGGTTGCAACAACTCTTAGGTTTGAGAATTTTATTGTCGTTGAATAAGTGGTCATGTTTTTTACTCTGCAGCGATATCTATGTAACTTTTTTATGTGTGCTCGTAGGTTTTAGGTGCATAATATTTATTTATTATTTCTGTGGATGTTTCTCAAATACGACGACACGAAGGGAAAGCATATAATGTCTCAATTGAATGCATTTGTAATCGGATCAGGGGTCAAATAACCGCATCAGCAAGTGAGCAATACGTCACTGAATGATGTGAATATTTAGTTCAAAATGCACATAATTTAGTGACGTATATCGGGTGTTTTGTCGACATTCAATTCAATCCAATTTAATTTTTAAACTTTTACCAATGGTAATTTGCACGATACTCGCTTGTGAATATGAGATTACTGCTTCTCTCATCGGATAGTACTCGTATGAGCGTTTGCATCTTGCTTATTTAAAATAGTTTTCGCGCACATAACAAATAATATTTCGTTTGTATCTCAAAATTAAAAAAAAGTACATGCACGATAAAGAGATAAGATAAAAATGTACATATTCGGTTGCTCTAATTGGATAAAATCATTATTTTTCTCGTCGTCAAATGCTGCTTGATTATATTTTTGTGGTTATCTGAGGTCCGGGTAAATGAAGAAAAGATAAGCGTTTGAGTTTTTGCAGCTATATACGACATCATGAGACATAAGCAATTAATCTGACTGTAGTGGCGCAATCTTCGTATAAATCGAAATCAATCTGCCTGCTTTTACTACATTGTTGACTCACCAATCAGAACTCTGCTTGAAATGTGATGTAATCCACTTTTTGAGAACACCAATAAAAAATAAAGTACGTTGAAGATGCATGACTTAACAATAGAACTCTGCATCAGGGAGAATCTTAACATGAACATCACCAACAAGTTTATTTACATCCCCACTGACAGCAGAGTGGCACTGCTTGTCATTAACGCATTTCAAATCACCTCAAAACTAGTATGGGACTGCCTCAAGCTGCTAAGGACATAAGCCAGCACAAATAAAATCCACCTGATCTAGGTGCCTGGCCATAGCGGATTTGACACCAATGAAAAACCAGACGAGCATGCCAGAAAAGGATCTGCAACATCATTCATGATGCCAAGACCATTATGTGTTGTACCAGCTCTGCTATGCATTAGCAAATGGTTGGAAAAAAGCAATTCATTACTGGAAAAATACTGAAAGTAACAATCAGGACAATTTTTGCCTACCAACCTCATCCACCAAAGAACAAAGCAACTCCTACAACTTCCCAGAGAGCAGATACATACAGTCGCCGGATCGCTGGCGGGACACTGTAGAGCCAAAAGCCCATGGGACTTGCTGATGCAATATTTGTCGAATGTGCAACGAAGAAGAAGAAACAGCACAACATATTCTATGCCACTGTGACTTCCTAACAAAAACCCCTCTGCGCATCGTAGGTAAACCCTACCTTGAAACAGTTGACATATCTTACAGCTCAGCCAAAGATCTAGCCGAATTTGTCATGAGTGCGCTGTAAGCCAGTATGGCCGCGGTGATAGGGGTACTAAGACCCACCTCCTTAACTATCTAATCTAATCTGGTAGACGAAGGGTATAGAGTTGCGCATTGGTTAAAGGCGTATTTTTTATGCAATATAACTCTACATCCGGAAGAACTTAAAAGAGATACAACCAACAAGTACATTCACACAGTATATCCCTCTGTCAACAGAGCGGACATGCTTGTTATTAACGCTTTGAAATAACTTCAAAGATAGTCTGAACTGCCTCAATCTACTTATAACACTAACCAACACCAAAAGAGTTCACTTGATCAGGATGCCAGGTCACAAGGACTTTGACGCCAATAAAAAAACAGAGGAGCAAGCCAGGAAATAATGACGCCAACAACTTTCTACCAGATAAGTCACCGGATTCTTGAAGGGGCACTGTAGAGTTAAACAACACCTTCTGGCCATGCGATTAGCTGACAGCAATATGTATGTCGAATGTATAAAGAAGACGAGAAAACAACGGCAAACATATTATATGCAACTGTAACTGCTTAACAAGATCACTTCAATATTTCCTAGGAACATTACCTTGAAACATGTAAGCTTGCCTTTTAGGAACCCAACAAAAAAAAAATTTAAAAGGTCTCAATAAATTGCCAGCTTTGGACTTTGCCTTGGGAGGACTTTGGCTTAAACCAACACTCCGATCCATAGCTCGCTGACTCCAGTTTCCCTCTTTAAACTGCTTAAGTCACCTTAAGTAAGAGCTGCCGCGTTTGCCCTCCGGGGTGGCATCAAAGATTCTCTTGGCGCAGCGCTTGTGATAGTACGCTGAATATGTCCTAGACTTCTTTTCTGATGTACATTTTTGGCTTCGTCAACATCGCTGTTTTCCATTGTTTTTCTCCTCTTCACTCTGTAAATAAAAATGGAACAGAATATCACTCGCAGAATCTTTCTTTTGAAGCAACCCAGAGTATTTTCCGCTTTTGAAAGGGTCCATGGAACTTTCTGACATTTACCTTCTACCATTTTTTACTGTGATAAATTTAGCTGTATACATTTTACCAAGTACATTGAGGTGTTTTCATTAAGTGTGACAATTCACTCAAATCGCCTACATTGTTCACCCGTTAGTGATAGCAGAAGTGCAGCGGACTCCTTCAAACATCTTAAAGTCTGACACCCAGTATGGCTGTAATTCGAATAGTCATACGATTAGTCATGATGTCACACCATGAAGATGCTTGAGGACCAGTGCGGTTTTATCGCAGGTAAATCAACCACAGATGCAATCTAAAGCATGAGGTAACACATCGTGATTCCTTAAAGGATTTGTGTATGGTGCTGGTTGATGAAAAGGCCTTTGATAGTAAACCAAGGGATTTGTGATGCGCTAAGACAACGAGGAGTTCCAGAAACCTACGTACAGATTATCATGAACATGTATGAGGGAGTAAAGACAAGAATAAGCTGGATTGACCGAGGAGTTCGCAATTAAAGTCGGTGTACACCAGGCAAGAAGAAGTCCTTGATTATCTGTTTGAAGGACAACCGATGGACTCCCAAAGTGCATTAGTTAGTTATTCTTTGCTGACTATACAGCCATCAACAGCGAGGAAAAAAACTGCCCTGCAACGAGCAATTGATTTATGGGTGTAAGTTTTGGGGACGAATTTTGAAGTGGCGAAGTGATTCAATTTTGGAACGCCTGTCGTAATTTTCTGAGGTCGAATGCAGTTAAGCGGGATGGTTATGATCCCTTTAATCCAGATCATAGCCTCACCGTCATTAAGAAAGAAGAAGATACCACTAGTCATGGCTTCAGGCGCTCCACAATACGGGTGGGGTGCTGTTCATCCCAAGACAAATTCACACCTGGCAACTTCTAACAGGACAGCTCATACCAAGACAACACATCCCAATGGACAACTGATACCAATGGACAGCTGACCTCTCATATCAAGCTGAAATTTAATTTTCTTGTTGATCGTTTTGTTTTGTCGTTCTTTTTTTGTTCTTCTTTTCCACCTGAATTTTGTTTCTTTTTTCCTGTTTGCATGGTATGATGTGAATTTGTTGTTGCACGGAAAGGAAATACTAGACTAATGGATCGTCTAGAGGTGAGTCGTCAATGGGTATGAAATGTCGTGGGATGGTTTGTCTGGGGATAAATTGTCTATTCGGATGAGTTGTCTTGGGATGGGTTGCGATGACACCACAAAATACATCTGGATCTGAGTTCATCAGGTCTGCGATTTTTGCGGAACTTATACTGCTAAAAGTTTGCTTAGTTTGTAGACGAAAATTATTGAAATTGATAACCACGTCTTCTTCCGCTGATTCACTCTCCATATCTCGCGAGTGTCTGACAACTATTTGATAGAATTGAAGTCGCAGGAAAGCGTTCCGAATCCCCCGAAGTCCGAAGCGGCAAACAATTTTGGAAAGCTGGATTATTTTTTGCTTCCGCCTTGTACGGTCGTAGGTTTTTACCGACCGCCAACTATCAAACTCTTATTTTTAATTAAGGAAGATTGATGTTGGATTGTTCGAACTATAATCGGAGTAAAAAACGACAACGAAACTGAGCGAAACGATTAAAATAAGAGACGTTGTTTCGACCACTGATGGTTTTTAGACTAACTTGAAAGCTTTATTAGAGTTCGGCTTTTATACAATTGTCAATAAGCGGTTTTAGTACAAAAAATGTAGAGAGAGAATTTATTAGTGACCGCAAAAAATACAATAATTATGGCGAATGGTCGAATTTAGGCGCCTGATTTGAATTGTCGACCTTTCCAAGATGTGTTGTCCCAACATTCCGCCGCCTTTGAAAGTACCATCTTTCAAGAAGGTATGGTTGCCAGCTTGCAAATCGGACGTCTAATTATGCCCTTGGAGGTCCTCACATCAGCTACTCTGACTCGTCCGTCAGAACCTGGATTGGTGTTGATGATTCGCCCCATTAACCATTTTTGGGGTGGAACATGGTCCTCGTGAATGATGACTAGGTCGCCAATGTTGATGTTTGGGCTTGGTGATGCCCACGTTCCTCTAGTTTGCAGCTCTTGAATATACTCTGTCGACCATCTTTGCCAGAAAAGGGTTTTGACAGCGCTGATTCGTCGCCATCTCTGGATGAAGCTGATTTCAGCTACCTCGCATGTAGGTTCGGGAATTGCCTTGAGGGATGAACCGATGAGAAAGTGAGCCGGGGTCAGTGCTTCCAGGTCGTTGGGATCGGATGACATCGGGGTGATTGGTCTGGAATTCATAACAGCCTCTATTTCCACCAGCGCTGTTGACAACTCTTCGAAATTGAGCTTGGCACCACCAATGCTTCGACATAGATGACCCTTTGCTACTTTGACGGCTGCCTCCCAAATTCCTCCAAAGTTGGGTGCCCTGGGGGGTATAAAATTGAAATTGATACTGGCATTAGAGCAATAGTTTTTAATAATATCTTGTGAGGATTTTTTAAACAATAAGTTGTGCAATTCAATTAGATTGGATTTGGCTCCGACGAAATTAGTTGCATTGTCGCAATATATGTCTCTAGGAAGACCTCTGCGACCTATCATTCTCTTTAGAGCAGCAAGAAACGCGTCAGTCGAAAGGTCAGATACAGCCTCTAGATGAACCGCCTTTGACGAGAAGCATACAAAAACAGCGATATAGGTCTTGTAAGGCACCTTTCATCTAATTTTATAATAGGTGAGAATCGGTCCGCAAAAGTCTACCCCACAACACAAGAATGGACGCGAAGAAGTTAATCTCTCTTCAGGTAGGTCTCCCATGAGCTGTTCCATTAGCTTTGGACGGTATCGAACACAGTGCACACATCGTCTTACAGTCTGCCGAGCGATTTCCCTAGCGTTGATAATCCAAAATTTCTGCCTAACCAATGAAACCAGAGCCTTTGGACCAGCGTGGTAGTTAGCGAAGTGCAAATGTCGAACGAGGGTTTTGGTGAAACTGCTGTTTTTGGGAAGCAGTAAGGGATGTTTACTCTCCTCTGGAATGAATGCGTGTTTTAACCGTCCTCCAACACGCAGAAGTTCAATGCCATTTGTCTCCTTCAGGAACGGATTCAACCATTTAAGCGATCCCTTTAGAGGCCGTTGTGCCTTAATAGATTCGATTTCATCCGAAAAATAATCAATTTGAATGAGGTTGACAATTCTAAAAAGAGCTTCCTCTAATTCCGGAGCAGTCAGGGTAATTTCTAAATTCAAATTGTCCTTTCCTTTACAAAATCGAATGACGTAAGCGAAGATACGAAGAATTTTTGTATAGGAGCTGCAACGATCTACTATACCAAGTAAGAAATTAGGCTCTGATCTTTTTCAGATAAGTACCGTTTTACGTTTTTCAAGTAAAAGTTCCTCTTGTGAAAGCGAAATTTCAAAATTGATGGGCCAATTTTTCATAGGGTGTAGCAAAAACTGCGGACCTTTGAACCATATTGAGGTCGAGAGTTCGTGGACCGTGCAGCCTCTTGAAACGATGTCTGCTGGATTTTGATCCGTAGGCACGTGTCTCCAAACGACGCCCCTTGTCTTCTCCTGGATCTCGGCTGCTCGATTACCCACGAAGGTTGATAGTTTCGACGAATGTGTGGCTATCCAGTGTAAGACTATCGCAGCATCTGTCCAGAAGTATACCTCTGACTGGTTTCCCTTAAAGATAGGTTTTATCTTTTCCCACAACTTCGCTAGTAAGTACACTGTACAAAGTTCCAGCCGCGGAAGCTGTTTCCTACTCGCTGGCGCTACTCTTGATTTGGCAACTAGAAGCCTGACTTGTACCGATCCTGATGTGTCTATAGCTCGTAGATATATGCAGCAACCATATGCGTGCATAGATGCATCTGCGAACCCATGAATCTGGTAGCTTTGCCTATTCGCTATTAATGCAAATCTAGGGATTGACAAATTTCGCAATGAATGCAGGTCAGTCATGAACTGTCGCCATTCGGTGTCAGCACTTTGAGGAATAGATGCATCCCAGTCTATTTTCTCGATCCACAGATTCTGAAGAATGACCTTTGCCCTGATAATTATTGGGCTTAACAATCCCATTGGATCAAAGAGCGAAGATGCAAGCGAAAGAATAGACCTCTTCGTGTATTTGGTGTAATTTTTATTTGGGATGTACGAGAAGCTAAATTCATCGTCCAGCGGATTCCAGGTTATACCTAAAGTGCTGGTAAGACCAGGTTCAGTTACTTTTATCTCCTTTTGAACAGAACTTGCAGCTTTCATTATGGTGGGGTCATTACTCATCCATTTGGATAGTTCTAGCCCTGCCGAATTCAAAATGGCGACAACTTCCCTTTGCTTCCTGAGCAATGAGCCCAGATCATCATCTCCGGTGATAAGATCATCCACATAAAAATCTTCTTCGATTACTTGGGGACCCAACTCAAACTTTGTTTTGTTTGTTTCTGCCAAGTACTTTAGGCAGCGAACAGCAGCAAATGGAGCTGACGATGTACCATATGTAATGGTATTTAATTGGTACGTTTGTACAGGAGTAGTTTCATCCTTTCTCCAAAGGATGTATTGATATCGACGATGAGACGGGTGAACCAAGAACTGACGAAACATTTTGACGACGTCTGCGGTGAGGACAAACCTGTACAGTCGAAAGCGAAGAAGAAGAATAAACAGCTCTGTCTGAATTGTTGGACCAACCATTAGCGTATCATTCAGTGACAGATGAGACGAAGTACAGCAAGAGGCATTAAAAACTACCCTAAGCTTTGTGGACATGCTCTCTGGCCTAACTACACAGTGATGAGGAAGGTAGTAGTGGGGTTCATCTAACTTCGGATCCTTGATCAGTGACATGTGCCCTAAAACTTCATACTCATCTAAGAATGCAGCATATTGACTTTTCAAGGATTCATTCTTAGCTAGTCTTCGCTCCAAGGCCAAGAAGCGTCTGAAGGCTATATCATACGATGCTCCTAAGCAGCTGGGATCGCGCTTGAATGGTAGACGAACCATAAGTCGGCCCGTATGTAGGACCTCGACGTTTTCCTTAAAATGAGTTTCGCACTCCTGCTGTTCATCGGTCCACTTCGATCCTTGGTCTTGGATTTGTTCCAACTCCCAGAACTTCTCTACATATTTTTCCAGCGAATCGTCATTAGAGCTCACGAAGCAGAACCTTTTCTTCAAGTTCTCTGGTTTCGCGTACCTTCCTGACACGATCCATCCAAAATATGTTTTTTGGAGAGAAGGTAGTCCTTCACCTAGTTTTATTTGGCCTACTTGAAGCAGATCGAAGAATGACTCGGCCCCTAATAGCAAGTCAATTTGTGACGGCTTGTTGAAATGCTCATCTGCCAATTCCAAATTTTGAGGCAGATTCCAATTTGAAATGTTGAGTGCTGCCTCTGGCTGATACCCAGTGATAGCAGGTGCCACCAAAAATTCCAACGAGGTTTCAAAATTGTTATACCGCGACCGAATCGTCGTTTGGGTCTGGAAATTTATTTTTGTTTCAGCTATCCCAATACCAACTATATCCACTTCCTTCCTTTGTCGTTTGAGATGAAGCGAATTAGCAAACCTTTCGTTTATAAAGTTCACTTGCGAGCCTGAATCGAGCAGCATTCTACCCATTTGAAACCCTCCACTTGAATCCTTAACAAGAACCAATGCAGTCGCTAGAATTACCTGAGCACCTGAAAGCTGCTCCTTTTCCAAAGCAGTGTGACTTGTTGTCACTGGTGGCGATTGTGTGCTAGGTTCGTCACCTCTGGAAGTGTTTTCAGATTGAGAACGATGCAGAAGGCTATGGTGAGGTTGTTTGCATACCTTGCACCTGTAAGACGAAGGACATTTTGAAATACTATGGCCTTTGGCCAAGCAATTTAGACACAGTCCCAACTTTTTAACATTTGTAAACCTTTCCATTACAGCTAATTTGTTAAAGGCTGGGCAACTCGTAATAGAGTGAGCATTATCTCGACAGAACAAACAGGTCTTTTGTAAAGCCGCTAGCGACAATTGGGGACGATAACCAGACTGCGGTAGCTTATGCTTGTTAGATGTTCGCTGATCGTGATGTGACCTCAGCTGCTTGCTTTCACGAGCCTCAAGGTATTGACACCTCTTGCTTAAGACCGCAGAACATTCACTCCAACTAGGCAGCTGCTTATAATCCAGATGTTCATCCCATTTGGATTGCGTTTCCGGATTCACCTTAGACATGGCAATGTGGATAACAATGGCATTACAAATGTTTTCGAACGAGCCTATCGACTGAAGCGAATTAAAAACGGCAGATGTATTGTCGACTAGGCCTCTTAGTTCCGCTGCAGAAGACTTGGGAACCTTTGGTTGTTCAAACAGTTCCGATATATATTGCAAGAATATAAGGCAATCGTTATCGTAACGATCCTTAAGTCGTGCTAAAGCCTTGGGGTAGTTATCCTCCGTGACTTGGAAGGCTTTAACCGTACTAAGAGCTTGGTCACTCAAGCAGGTCAACAGATGATTAAATTTTTCGATTTTTGTCAAATTCTGCTCATTATCGACAAGAGTTGTGAAAGAATTTATAAAATTCTTGTATTCGGAATATTTTCCATTAAATCGTGGTAATTTAAGATTTGGCAAATGATTATGGGGATTGTGATTGATTGCAAAGGTCGTTTCTAAGGAGCTATTGCGTCTGTAAGGCCCTTGAAGTGATTGAATTTTGGATTTAGTTGAAATATAAAGTTCTTCCAATTCTCCTCGACACGTGTCAGCTGGCACTAAGCGCTCAATCTGAGTTTGACACGCTAAAATTTGCTTGAAATAAGACTCCAAAATTCCGAGACGACATTCCAGTTCCGTAGCAGAAAGAGAGTCCGATCGAGCCTCAACAAGATTCTTAATTCTAGTGATGTTGCCCTTAGTTGAGGAGCGCAACTGTTTCAGTTCTTCAATAGTTGCTTCAGTTGTCATATCTATTGATTATAATATTTAAACCAATGAATGGAGAACCGAATCTGAAAGTAGGCAATTGGCAACACTAATCCAAAAAGTGTGATCAGAATTCGACGATATGGCGAAGAATTAATCCAACGGCGAAGTTTGTTCAAGCGAAAAAAAAAACGATGATATGAATATAACGACGAAAAAGGAGTAAATGTAGTTAGAAAGCCGACCAGAATTATGCTTTCCATCTAAATTAAATTGTTTTTAATTTTGATTCGGAGAGTGGTATTCAATTACGGCAATGTAGTTAGATTTCGAATTTCCAACAGCCAACAAAGAAATAAGTTCCCAAGCGAAAGCTTATTTTTATTGCATACGACCAATGCAGCACCCACTCCGGCGACGACGACAACGAAAAGCTCAAAGGTTGGTATTTCTTGACGAAATTTGGGTCTATGCAATGATAATATGTAAATAATGTAGCAAGCTTAAGGCAGAATCCTAACAAGGGCAACAACAGCAACGGCAGCAATCACGAATTGATTCCACATTAATTTGAAAGCGAGCGAGCGAATGGCCAAGTTCAATAGAGATAATGATTAATGCGTATAATATGCGATAATGCCAAAAGTGTAGGAACATATGCGCTGAGCTTATTATGCGTATTATTAAGTGCAATAATTCGAGAGTTTATGCAATGTGGCGACAAAAAATTGTGGATTGACGATCGACTAGTCTAAAAAGCTTTTGTGGATTCTGAATTTGATTTTGCAGTTGATGATTTTACATAATATCCCAAATCCAATTGAATGCACCAATTATGTATTATATACTTAATATTTAAACTTTTTTTTTTTTTCGATACTTAAGATTTGTATTTTAATATTGAACATAATAATTATTTGCATGCACATCACATTTCCGTCGAAGATGCGCTTCTGTTTTACTTTTTTGTATTTAAGTTATTCAATTTTGCTAGCTTCTTTATATGTAACTTTATACAGCGAATTGTATATGTGCGCCGCTTCGATTGAAAGGCAATTTGTAACGTACCTGGGTGGGAGATGATACTTTAACCTACCCTTTTGTGACTATTATTTTCCTTTGATGGGTGGCCGCTGAATTTCCCAATGCTGCACTTTTTCTTTTTGCACTATACCGATACCGAAACGTTTTCGCGACGCGCTTCACTAATAAATGTCTTTGTAATGTCTTGTGAATATGTAGTATATTATGTCTTTTTTTTTTTTTTGAAATTTGCTGAACTTTTTTATATTTTACTGTGGGATATTTTCCCTTTCACGTTTGGGCGCCAAAATGTACGGTCGTAGGTTTTTACCGACCGCCAACTATCAAACTCTTATTTTTAATTAAGGAAGATTGATGTTGGATTGTTCGAACTATAATCGGAGTAAAAAACGACAACGAAACTGAGCGAAACGATTAAAATAAGAGACGTTGTTTCGACCACTGATGGTTTTTAGACTAACTTGAAAGCTTTATTAGAGTTCGGCTTTTATACAATTGTCAATAAGCGGTTTTAGTACAAAAAATGTAGAGAGAGAATTTATTAGTGACCGCAAAAAATACAATAATTATGGCGAATGGTCGAATTTAGGCGCCTGATTTGAATTGTCGACCTTTCCAAGATGTGTTGTCCCAACACGCCTAATAAAAGTAAATACATATTAAAAGAGTGTAATGTCAGGATCGCCATGTAATGTGTTGATTCATCTTCTTTAAGTTAAAAAGAAGGACTAGAGAATCTTCCCTTAATAACTGAATCAAAACGTAGGGCAGGCAGGAATGCCATAGGTTTTGCCAGAATGATGAGTGTTCTCAGGCTGGGAACGAATGCCATAGGGGTCTGCCAAAGTGAAAAGAAACACTATGTTTCAGAATCAAATAGAATTTAATTTTCAAAAATCTTGACCTTATATACTAGTTCCCCTGTAGACTATCCCAATGCATACCGATACCATTGAATCGCGTAATATCAAATTCGGGCACCAAACATAAATAAAAGCACATACATAGGTCGTGTGCCCAAACCATAGCCAACATGCACTTGACATACTAAGTATCGATCGTGGTAAGAATCGATGCGATTAACTAGTTGTAAATCAGTGTGTTGACGATATTACAAATCTCAAGTGTCGTTTTAATAGGTCAGTGTGCTACACTGTATGTATATATACGACACTTGGCTTGGATGTCTCTTGATATTGGAATTATGAAACATTGTGTGCGGTATTACACAATGCAGGAAGTATTAATTGGTTTGTTTTGTTTCGCGTGAGGTTATAAGGTTATACATACTGTGCATTTATATTGCAGAAACGACTAAAATATAAAATTTTCTCCTGAATTCAAACAAATAATTTTCTTGTCTCTTTTCAGGGTAATTATGAAAACCGCACAGTATTCGAGTCACTCGATATAGGCTGGCAGTTGCTCCGTATCTTCCCGAAGGAGATGCTTAAGCGAATTCCAGCTTCCATCCTCGCGGAATTCTACCCAAGAGATTCCCGCCACTAAACGCAACAATAAATCCCATCATCAATCAACAACCATCCTCTTCTTGTTAAAGTTGCTGTAAAATAAAAGATAATTCTTATTCTTAAAACAAACAACACTACCTATCTATAATTATTAAAAACAACATTTATGTAATTATAGCAAACGGAATAAATTTATAAATACGGTGCAAAATGCCAAGTTAAATGCGATTTTTTGCGACAAGAAAAACAAAACACATAGTTTAAACAATTTATTTACGAACAGCGGCACCTACACTCCACTCCCCACTTCTCTTTCTGAGTCACACATCCAAAGACAATACTATTAGCAATTTTAATTTTTGAGTGTATCGCGCGAAGAGAAGAGTCACGATGAGTCCTTAAACAAAAATGAAACACCAACAAACACCGAAACCACCAGTGACCAAAAGTTGTGGGGCGTTGCGCCAGTAGAGCTGTCTCGTGCTTTTTTCTAGATCTAGGATTTAAGATAAAATATAAAAAATTGTTTTCATTTTTGTGTGATCGTAAACGAATATGAATTGTTATTTCCTTTTCTCCTGTTATTATTAAATTGAAAAAAAAAGTTCGAAAACTACATAATGCATTCCAATTAGTATGCAATATAAATAAACAAAAAAACAAACATTGTTACCCTTAAAAAGTAATTGTTAAAATTTACCTTTTACAACCTCTAAGTATTTGTTTGTTATTTCTTGATATTTTTTAGTTCTTTTTGTTGTGTGTGTAATCGTTTGCTTACCGATGAATATATTGCGTGCAATATTACGGCGAAAGCGGTTTAAGTATTCTTTTCAACTGGCAACATTTCAAATATTTGCTCGTTGGAAACCCAAAACGTTTTTAAAAAACCAACCAAGCAAATAATTTTCTTTCAAAGGATTATAATTGTCACTCAATATCATTATGGACATTTAGAAATGTATATTGTATATGTGTATAAAATATAAGAACTCGTGAGTTTTTGGTTTTGAATTTTAAATAATAAAGTATACATACCTTATTACAACTTGTTTAAATCAAATTATGTGTTTCCGTTATTTAATTGTTGTTTGTTAGGCAAAAGGTATTGTTGGAAAAGTTTCGAAATGAAAAGAATTGCAAAACAATACTTACATTTGGCGCATTGATCCAGGCATCCAGAAGCTGGGAAAAGGCAAAAACGTAAAAAAGGTAAACTCGGAGTGCTTCGATATATTTATGAAACACATTTGACAAAAGTCGTGTCAAATACTGCTACGACCAAAAGTTGACGCAAAATACTACAAGGTCCCACGGGAAGCAAAAACGTTTGTTAAAATTTTAGTAATTTAACCTTTCATCAATCCCTTCACTCATTTGCAATGACATTCTGCTTGCTGCTCACTTTGCAGCTAGCTCAACGCTCTCAGATTGTACTTAATCTCCCCCTGTACTTGAGCGCGTACTCCATGGTACCAATCCACTTTCGTACTCGAACAGAAGCATTGTGCATAGTCCTGAAGACGTTTTTTTCCGCGCTGGAAAAATAACTGCGCAGGCTTTCCTGAGTCGGTGGAAAGCTGCATTTGTTCAGTCCGTCCGCAAAAAGGCGAATCTTCTCTTCTGAAGTATTTTGATCTCCGAAAACTTTTTAATGACCGGCAACACTGTTTTCGCAGCAACAGGTCCACTGGTGAAGCGGAACCAATCAAGATATTTCGAAGGCGTTTGACGGAGTCTGGCAGCAAGCAATGCTAGTGTTTCCCAAGGCTCCATTTTGTCTTCAACTCTCTTTCTCATTTTTATAAATGCTCTCCTTTCTGTAACTTTTAATCCAGTAAGAAGAGGGGCGTGACCCAAGAAACGAGTATGAAAAGCTGAGGGTATACTGTCATCAGCAAAGAAATTGATTGGATTTGAAGTAAAAGACAGGAGATCATTAAATTTATAAAAATGAGAAAGAGAGTCGGGGACAGAACGGAGCCTTGGGGAACACCTGCATTCATTTGGTTAGTTGCAGACTTGAAACCGTAAAAGACAACTTGAATTGAATTTCTAATCTATTGAAGAAGATTATCATCGACTCCAAATGCACGCATTTCCGACAAGAGAGCTTGATGCCAAACTCTGTCAAATGCCTTTGAAATATCAAGCGCAACGATCTTACTTTCACCACCTTGGTGAAGAGATTGGTTCCACTTTTCGGTTAGATAAGTCATCAAATCACCAGTCGGCCTGTTGCTGGTACGAAAACCGTACTGCCGGTCATTTTGAAATTTTCGGGATTCAAGATATTTCATGAGCTGACGGTTTATCAGCGTTTTCATGACCTTGGAAAGAAGGGAAGTTACTGCAATTGGTCGGTAGGAGGAGCTAGATAAAAATTCAACTTTTTTGTGGACAGGCTGGATAAATGCTGTTTTCCATCTTTCCGGAAAGAGCCCTGAAGAATAGGACAGATGGAAAATCTTCCGCAATGGCTTTGCCAGCGTAGAAGAACACCTCTTCAGAACGATGGGGGAAATACCATCTGGACCAGCAGATTTGTGTATATCAAGATCTCGAAGTACTCTACGAGTGCGAAAGTGGATTGGTCCCATGGAGTATTCTACACGCTCGAGTATAGGCTACAGGGGGAGATAAAGCACAATCTGGGAGCGTTGAGCTAGCTGCAAAGTGAGCAGCGAACATATTGGCTTTATCTAAAGAGCAGCCAGCTGGAATATCATTGTAAATGAGTGTAGGGATAGATGACATGATGAATTTTTGATGGTTTTAACAAACGACGAAAATTTGTTGTTACCCGTCGGACTTTATAATAATTGCTGCCACAACTTTTGATCGTAGGAGAATTTGACCCGATTAATGTGGACATTGCAGTTGTTTCTGACTCGTTTAAACTTTTTTCGGTTTTCCTCAGATGGGTTGGCCTTATATGACCGAAAGCTAACCTTATAGCCTCTTTTCAACTCGAGTCCCAACACGCGTTTTCCTTGGTTTTGATACTATTTATCCGGTTAGGTTTCATACCCAGTAAAATTATGCATGTTATCATATCAGCAGCAGCATCCACGTCGCTGTCGAGGAAGCACAGCCACCAGTTAAAACTCTTAAAGAAACCATGCAATTTTTCCCTATGGGTTTATAGCATATTTTTCCGGATGATAAGTAAGAAAGAAGTCCATTGAGTTGGCGGTTTGACTGTTACTGTTCGGTATTCGTGTCGGCTCATTTAAAAGCTAAGTTAGACTATTTAGCTCAGCAAAGATCTCAACGTACCTGCCTTCGGTGTTCTCTGAAAAGAATTTAGAAGCCAACTTGAATTGTGTTTATTGAAATCACCGCAATGACGATTTTAGTACGAGAAAGAAGCCAACACTAACACGTGTTTTCTCACTGCAAAACAGCTGATTTGTTTTCGAAATACATAAGCGTACAATGAGAACAGATTCTTCCTTAACCAACAGATGTAACTCCCATCCACTCTAAATTTCCTTCTTACTACAAAAAACAATACCATTAGAATAGGGTAAATCGTCATTGCAGGCATTATAGGAAGATACAGTTACAGTTAACCTTTCCTGTGTAAATGAGGCACCTACAAAACATTCACATTTCGAAATAATAAGCGATACATTTTAGGATCCTTTTTCTTAATACCTTCGTTTACCTCTAAGTCAGCCATCCCGCATTCCTATCGAGAACTTTTTACCATTGGTACAACTTCTTCAATTAAATGATAAATATCAAGTTAAAATCTTGTTCGTATTTCCTAGTAATTTCCGCAAAATATTCCATAACGGACTTAATTCAGAACCAGTTTAGCAAATTTTCAAACACTAATTTAAGCTTTCGAAACAATGCACTGTGTACAGCACAATTACGGAAATAAAGGAAGTGAGGGACCAAAAATTAAATCACTGCCAATCAAAACAAGCAATTAAAAATTGCTTCATAATACACTCCTCTGGCCCACCCTACGTTACCTTTATGTGTAAAGAAAAGTTCTAAAGCCCGCTGCTGCATCCACAATACCAGATGCACTTAAGTGATTGCGTTTTACTACTAAAACAAAACCTCAATTCATTTAGCTGATGATGGCTAGCACAGGCCACCAAATTACAAGCCTTAATGTTGCCTGCTGTTGCCTTCGTAGCATACCGATCTGAATTTTAAATTTGATAAATCCCCAAACGATGAAGAGAAAACCGACTCGTAAAAGCTTTAAACTATCATATCATCGCGGTCCTTCATGTACTCGTCACACTGACGGAGAGAGACAAACATAAAGCTCCAAGCCTAAGGCAGTCATGTCTTGATTACCAATTCATTGCAAACTCTTGCTATTTGTAGTCATTTTTTCGGAGTACCTATGCCATGGACCCCGGATGTAGGAAGGAGCATATTGAACCCCTGTTAAGTAATCAACGATATTCAATTGATGTGTGGCGACCTCGAAATACTTTGGCTACGCGAGAAAGCATTTCCTTGGAGCCACACACTAATCATAGATGTCGCAACGAACAACAACGAGAAATTCAAAACAAAAGTTGAACGGCACCAGAGAGAAAAGAAAATGAAGGAATTCGTGTTTGTTCTTCGAGTTAGTTGTTTCATTGTTTCATTGTTTTTATAATATTCAATAATTAAATATACGTACATTAAATAAATTAATTGTTTTACTGTGGATAATAATTCTGTGCACACACTCGTGCCTACAGTGGTGACCCCGACGTGATCCACAACAATTAAAAATTTATTTAATTGGCAACAGCCGAACCAACTACGCACTTTATCTCTTGCACTTGTATATATATTTATATAAGTATGCAAGGCGAACAAAACACAAGGACGAATGCAGGCGCTTCTTCAGGACCACCAACTCCATCCGATGCGGAGATCCAGGAAATCAATGCTCTCAAAAACCTGAGGATTCCTCCGTTCTGGAAAATTAATCCAGCGCTATGGTTTGTACAGGTGGAAGCGCAATTCCACAATAATCGGATCATCAGCGACAACAGCCGATTCAACGCCATCATCGCTGGACTGGACCCAGAAGTGCTGAATGAGGTATCAGACTTAGTGCAGAAACCACCGGACACAGATAAGTACATTGCTTTTAAAAAACAAGTCATATCTAGGTTCACCGAGTCTAAGGAGAGGCAACTGAACAGATTGATGACGACCCTTGAACTTGGCGACAGACGTCCATCAAGTCTCCTCAGGGAAATGCGAAGACTGGCAGGTTCAAATGTTCCAGACGACATGTTGTCCACTCTATGGATGGCACGTATGCCCAGTCATGTGCGTGGAATACTTTCTGCCAGTCACGGAATCGACCTCACTGCGTTGTCTGAAATCGCAGACAAAATCGTTGATAACACATCCGCCCACGCTGTTTTCTCCACTGATGTTCATGAAGATGACCCTATACCACAATCCACCAACGCTGAAAGTGATCTGAACAGAAGACTAAATTCCATCGAGTCCACTCTGTCAACTCTAATGACGGCTATGCAATCACTGAAAACCAGTCACAGCCATGGCAGGTCTCGACCACAGTCAAGGAATAACAGATCGCTCTCAAGAGCATCAACTCCTAACGGAATGTGTTTCTTCCATGAGAAATTCGGCAGCGATGCCCGGAAGTGTAAGAAACCATGCAGCTACAAAGCAAAAAACTAAGTGAGCTGTTGTCCTCAGAGGCGGACGGCAACAGTCAAAGATTCCACAAGGAACACCGCCTCTACATCTTCGACAAGGAGACAAACCAAAAGTTTTTGCTCGACTCTGGATCAACTATATGTGTCTTACCTCGTTCCAGGGACTGCAAAAACAACAAAGGGGAAATAACACTCCTGGCAGCGAATAACTCACCGATTCACACCTACGGCGAGAAGATCCTCACACTCAACCTTGGTCTCCGGCGAGCTATCACTTGGCCGTTCGTTATTGCAGATGTTAAAACAGCAATAATTGGCGCAGACTTGCTCGCACACTACGGACTTGTCATTGATTTGAAAGCCAGACGTGTCATAGACAAAACAACATCATTAACGGTACAAGGCGAGATTGATACCAGTGATTTGTCAAAACTTCTGACTATCAGTGGTCCTGAACCATACATAAATCTCGTCAACGAATTCGTTCTGGCCAACAACAACGCACCTGATCCAAAATCAGGAGTCAACATCGTGCAACACTGCATCGTAACCACGGGCCAACCAGTGTCCGAACGACCACGACGACTCTCCGGCGACAAGCTGAAACAGGCCAAGGCTGAATTCGAGGATTTTCAAAAGAAGGGTTACTGCCGTCTATCCAGCAGTCCTTGGGCTAGCCCCATTCATCTTGTTGAAAAAAAGACTGGCGGTTGGAGATGCTGCGGTGACTACCGTCGTCTGAATTCCATAACACAACCAGATAGCTACCCCATTCCTCACATCATGGACTTTACTGAACAGTTGAACAACAAAAACTGCTTCTCGATACTGGATCTAGACAAGGCATACTACCAGATCCCGATGACACCTGACGACATCCAAAAAACTGCGGTGACCACGCCTTTTGGTTTGTTTGAGTTTGTAGTCATGCCATTCGGACTCAAAAACGCAACTCAGACTTTCCAAAGGCACATGGATATGGTCCTACGTGGACTAGATTTCGTTTTTTGCTACGTTGACGACATCCTCATTGCCTCCGACTCAGAGGAAGAACATCGCCAACACGTCCGTATAGTTCTACAACGTCTCCACGAACATAGACTTATCATCAACATCAAGAAGTGCATTTTTGGGAAGTCTGAGGTTACGTACCTTGGACATACAATCAACCAAGCCGGATGCAGACCACCTGAAGCCAGAGTTGAGGCCATATCGAACTATCCAAAGCCATCCAACATCATGGAACTACGTCGTTTTCTTGGAGTCGTTAACTACTACCGACGATACATCCCTAATTGTGCCCATATTCAAGCACCGTTGAATGGACTCATCAGGGACTCCAAGAAAAACGACAAACGACCCGTTCCCTGGACTCCTTTGGCGGAAGAAGCTTTCGATGTATGCAAGGACAGTATCAAGCATGCTACACTACTCAACCACATCGATCCGAAGTCTACACTTGTCCTAACAACGGATGCTTCTGATATCGCAGTTGGTGCCAAATTGGAACAAAAACAAAATAACCAATATCAACCGATCGGACTGTTTTCATGCAAACTGTCACCTGCACAAAGTCGCTACAGCACATATGATCGCGAGTTGCTGGCAATATACCTAGCTATCCGATTCTTCAAACACATCTTGGACGGTCGACACTTTGTCGTGCAAACGGATCACAAGCCGCTCATATATGCGTTCCAGCAGAAATCGGACAAGGCCCCGCAACGTCGTCTAAGGCAATTAGACTACATATCGCAGTATACTACGGACATTGTTTACCTACCCGGCGACGACAACTCAGTAGCAGATGCATTATCGCGACTCAATTCGATAACCATGCCAATCCAATTTGATCTGAGAGAACTTCATTTATCTCAGCTACTCGATGTGGAACTTCAATCAATCCTGAAGCAACAAAATTCATCGCTCAAGTTAAAGAAACTCACTTTGGAACCTGAAATTAAAATTTACTGCGATGTTTCCGACAATATGATTCGACCATATCTACCAGCTTCCCTGCGACGGAAGGCCTTTGAATCCATCCATGGTCTTTCTCATCCAAGCGGAAGAACAACCAGTCGACAACTCAGAGAGAAGTACGTTTGGCCAAACATCAGGAAAGACGCATTGGAGTGGTCACGCACTTGCATCCAATGCCAACGATCCAAAGTTCATCGACATACGAGGCTTATCCCGGATTCAATTGCAGTTCCAGAGCACCGTTTCCAGCATGTCCACATAGACCTCATTGTGCTGCCACTCTGCAAAGGCAATAGGTATTGCCTAACTATGATCGATCGCTTCAGTAGATGGGTGGAAGCAGTACCTCTACAGGACATGTATGCGGACACAGTGGCCACGGCGTTTTATACGCACTGGGTTGCTCGTTTCGGTTCGCCAACAACATTAACCACCGACCAGGGAACTCAATTTGAGTCTGCACTGTTCAACGCACTGATCAACATGATTGGAACGGTGAGGATACGAACATCACCCTACCACCCAGCCTCAAATGGACTTGTTGAACGTTGGCATCGTTCACTGAAAGCCGCCCTGATGTGCCATGAAAAAACGAACTGGATTGATGCTCTTCCGACAGTGTTGTTGGGATTGCGAACGGCATACAAAGAGGACATCAAGGCCTCCGCAGCAGAGATGCTTTATGGAACATATCTCAGAGTTCCTGGTGAGTTCTTTACGAATAATAACTTTGTTCCAGATCCACAGATTTTCGTTGAGAAACACCGAGAAGCGATGCGCAAATTCCGTCCTACAGCAACTGCAAACCATGCAAAAGAAAAAATGTTTGTGTCACCAGATTTAAACAGATGTACACACGTGTTCCTACGCTGCGATGCTGTGAAGAAACCACTGCAACAACCATACACAGGTCCACATCCAATAATCCACCGAATCAGTAATCGACTCTTCACAATTAATGCAGATGGCAGAAAATTAAATGTTTCGGTAGACCGTTTGAAACCAGCTCACATCTATGTCGATTTTATCCCAGACGTTCATCCAGATGTCAACAAAAATCCAACTTCACTGAAGAATCTGAAAAACAAAAATCAATTGGATAAAAATAAAACGGCTGTGAAACAAAAAGTAACATTTGCCAGTTCATCGTGACTTCGTCACTGGAGGGGGAGTCATGTGGCGACCTCGAAATACTTTGGCTACGCGAGAAAGCATTTCCTTGGAGCCACACACTAATCATAGATGTCGCAACGAACAACAACGAGAAATTCAAAACAAAAGTTGAACGGCACCAGAGAGAAAAGAAAATGAAGGAATTCGTGTTTGTTCTTCGAGTTAGTTGTTTCATTGTTTCATTGTTTTTATAATATTCAATAATTAAATATACGTACATTAAATAAATTAATTGTTTTACTGTGGATAATAATTCTGTGCACACACTCGTGCCTACAGATGCCTATAAACGAATACCTCAACACGTTTTACATTTCCACATCCCACTGGAAATGAATCCCCGCAAGTCTTGCAATCCTTTCTACATAGGTACGACCAGCGTTGCCATTTTGTAATGAATTTTTCTTAGCAAATGTGAAGAACTCCACTGTACATTTGCAATGCCGAACAAAAACTGCGTAATATAACAAAACGAAGTAAACTGTAACAGTTAAAATCTTATTTAAAAGATAGCAAAACAATTCATAGTTAGGGAACCAATTCACAATACTCATAGCATTTGTTCCGTGACCTTTTTAGTAACGTTAACATCTTATTCCGGATTTAATCAATAATTGTTAGACACTAACGGCCCATAGCCTAAAACCTAGCATCTCCAACCATTTGTGAGTGCGAAGTTATATTTTTGTTAAAAAAATACAATCTTGCTGGTTCCGAACCGAAAATTTGAGACTTTTTTTTATTTATTTCATCAAACTTATGACAGTTGATACCTTAGCATGTTTGTTAGACTTTCGCAAGGTTTGGATGGTACACTGGCCCGTGTAAAAACTTGCTGTATAACTGGCGCCTGGAGTTATTTGAGCCCCGCAACAAACAAAATGGCGCCGTGAGAAAAATTTCCCTTCTAGCTAAAATGTATCCTCGTGGCCCTTGGTTAAAAAAACGTTAAGTATGCATTTTTTTTATTTCACCGCGATTAACAACAACAACTGTCAAAACGTTCAAACATCATCGCGAAAGCGTTCTAATAGGAGGATAGCTCTTCTTCTTATTCTTTAATGGCGGTGAGGCTATAATCAGGATTAAAGGGATCATAACCCTTACACTCAACTGCATTCCTACTGGTCCGCCTGTGAGGAGGATAGCTCTAAATATCCAAATATCTGTGCATGTAGCTCTCGAAAAAATACAACTGACAAGCGAATTATTGGTACGGTAGTGTTGTTTTGACAATATGCAGAGTAAAAAGCTGGCAGTGGTAGCATCACACGGATAAAATAGTTTAAGGAAGAGTGACCGCGTTATGTTTTGTGAAGGAATATTTTGTCTCTACTAAATGTTATCCAAGCAGAACACAAAAATGCCGTATATTTGATTGAATGGCATTAACTATGTTCGCAGACAAGGCAGTAGTAATACTGTATAGTAAAGCGGCAACGCAGCATACAATTGGTACTCTGCACAAAAAGAAAACTTCTCTCTTAAAAAAAAAAAAAATACATGAAACGGTTCATTCTCCAGGAGGGGCAAATAAATTTCCTCTGGTCGACAAAATGGGTCATTCATTTTAATGGACTTGCTGTAGTTCATCGACACAAAAGCTTTCTTTGTTCGCATACGAAAAAAGTTCATTCGAAATGGTAACACAGTTTTCAGACATTCCGATTCCGACTAGAGCAGTGGCAGAGTGGAGATGATGTATCCTGCAAGTTGGCTCTAGTTGACCTATTGTAATTTTGACGGCCCTACTTGGCTAAGTGTTGACCAAAGTTACATATTATAAAAAAAAGATGTTGAATGTGTGCCCATTTCAAGGGTATGTCCCGAAGGTCAGAGAAGGATGTTTAGTCGGCTTGATTGATGTGTCCCAAAAATGTTTGAACAAGACCATTTAGATTGTTTTAACGGCCCAAGTTTTGCGATTAAAAGTTTTCCCATCCCAACCATGTTTATAGAATTTTTGATCGAATAAGGGTCATATTGCGTGCCTGCGTGTATAGTGACTTGAAGGCGTATTCCCGTGGTGTTAAAGACGTTTTTGGTATTTACTCTTTGGACGTGACTCGAGAGGCTGTGATTGATGCTCCTTTCATATGGGGAACAAAAGTCATAACATAATGTATTCCCAACACGATGAACAAAGGTATCAGTTCCATGGAGCGAGATTAGTGACTTCAGCTTTAAGGACGAATGTGGTTAAGGTTTCGATTGACATGCGTGGGAATCAGGTTTGCCCTCATATGTAATGCGTTTAGCTTGTCAATCATTAAGTCAATAAGGCCCTATTCCTCTTGGAAGAGTTGAATTGCCTTGCCTTGAATTTTCCTTTTGTGCGGGGCTGTCATGCGTGCCATAAGGGTCTAAATTGCCTATTCAAGTTTAAGTATTGTGTGCGTTGTTTGTTCCAATTTCGAGTTCATAAGAGGTGTGAGAAGGGTCAATGTGAGGTTTGTTAAATGAATGGTTAATTGTATATCTTTGGGCGTATTATCCCATAACACTATTCGAGTGAATAGCTCATGCATGCGTCTGCTTTTTCAGTGGAATTGGTAGCTATTTTACAGTACAGATTTCTTTTGACTTTTATGGTTGTGTCAGTGAGTAATAGTCAAATAAAGTTTCACGGGCTTTTTGTGAATATCTGAATGTTGCATTACATGGTTGGATGGTTGACTTTATGGTTTTATGAAAACAGCGAATACAAAAGTCAGGGAATGGCGTATCATGTAGCGAGGACTGGATGTTCGTTGGTGAGGCGTATATTCCCAGCAGCGAGCAGAAGATTCCACGAATGAAATACAGTCGAACTTCGATAAGTCGAACTTCGATAACTCGAATATTTAATAACTCGAATGAAATTGGTTGGTAATAGCGCCAAGACTGAAATTTACATGTAATTTTTCTTCTATTACTCGAATGTCTTGATAACTCGAAGAGATTATTTGGCGTCACCTTCGATAAGTCGAATTCTGAAGGGGAATTCCCAAAGCGTGTTTTTCAAGTTCGTTGTATAATGCATCGCTTTCGGGGGCACTGCTGGTCCTAAGAATTGTCAGATTTCTTGTTAGTAGGGGTTAGAACACACATTACTAGGCGTATATTGGTCAAAGCGAAATCAAAGCTTAGATTTTATTTTTGGAAAAAATAGTAGGCGCCTAAAATAACACAAATAGGAAGACAAAATACGTCATACAGACATATTAGACGACAAAATTGATACTTCGGAGTTTCCCGCAGATGAAGATGTTGTCGAGATATTCAGATGTGAAGATGAGCTCGACAATAACGATGACAGTGACAGTGATGTAATGGGGAAAGATTTGAAGAATAATTTCATTCAACCACCTTCAGACGAATTGGTTGCAAATTCGTTAAACATTTTGAGTTTATATATACCTAAAGACTAACCAGTAACATCGAGAAAATAAAAGATTCTTTTTTAATTCAATAAAAGAATTAAAATCTAAGTTATATAACAGACTATTTTAAATAATAATTATATTCCTGTACGTTTTTTGTGTTATATATGTTCGCAAATAAATACATTATGTATTTATAACAGTTTTGATAGTACTGTCGATCCGTCCGTCCGTCTGTCGGCAAAAATTAGGCCTTTAAACTGGGCCTAGAGAGCTGAAATCATATACTCTCTATGGGCCCAAAATAATCAAGTTTAAGAATTTTTAAAATCCGCCCACAGACACGCCCACAAACTCGAAAAAACAAATTTATCGACAAAATCGAATTTTGAGCTAGAAAGCGGAAATTTTTTATATATGATCTTTGACTCCTAAAACTGCTCGCGAGATACAATTTCTAAAATCCGCCCACTGACACGCCCACAATTAAATAAAACAATTTTGTTGAAAAGTAATTTTTTTAATATAGACTCTCTAGGTGCCCTTTATACTTATGTTGAAATATTTTTTAAATCCGCCTACTGACACGCCCACAATTAAATAAAACAATTTTATTGAAAAACCAAAGTTTGAGCTAGGGAGCGTTTTTTTACAAAAGCGTCTTTTTTTCGATTAAATGTTATATAACAAAATACGAGTATGTAGATCGTTCTTAATAATTCAACCATACTTAGACTTTTATCACGCCCACTTATGAGGGATACAAATAAGAATAGGGTATCCAACAGTTCGCCCAAGCGGACTATAGCCCGTGCCTATGTTTTTAACAACCACTCTGATTAGTGAATCGAAATGACCCATAGCTTCCCATTTGTTGTTATTTTTGAAGCATCAGTAAAGAGATAAGAGATAAACTGTTTTAAATATGAAACAAATTATTGCATCCCGTTTATTGTTTTCGATGAGCAATAAGAAAATAAAAAAAAATGTATACGTCAACTCAATTCCTCGATTCTTTCTTCCACTTCACTCATTTTTCTGCTATCCTAAATTTTATTGTTTCTTCTTTTGAAAAATCCTTCACAACCACAACCGATACAATTTTGTATTGACAAGTCAACGAATCAAACAGTTTTGGGATTTGTACAAGTGTTTATTATTTTAATTAAGGCTTTCAACATTGAAAGCGATTTATGTACACAAAGTAACACTCAACATAAATCAAATAGTATGCGTTTTTAGTTGGGATAAACCCAAGTCGAGTTTCGCACGAGTTAAGTACATATGTATATTCAAAAATATAAAAGTTACTCGTATATATGGTATCAGGTGGACTTGGGAATGATGAAGATGATGGATACTTGAACCAGAACAGAGTGCGAAGAGTAACTTTTCTATCTAAACCCCATTCATAAATCGGGACCTTGGAATAATATAGAGAATTATAGCGGTACTTGCGAATTTTGTGCAATTCCTAAGTTGTTTGAAAGTTTTGTGAAAAACAGACTTCATGTTATTAAGAATGATAAGCCATCTGAAGCACAGCTTGGCTTTATCTCCGGGAGGTCTACTATTACCAATCTGACTTATTTTACATCGTATGCGACTAACTACATTGAAGATAGATTCCAAGTCGATGCAATTTACACTGACTTAAGTAAAGCCCTCGATTCAGTGAACCAAACATTACTTAAAACGCTTCAAATATTCGGTTTCCGTTCCCAATTGATTGACTGGCTATCATCGTGTCTAATTGGTATAACGCAAATAGTTCAGATTGGTAATAAGTGTTCCAGGCCAATAAAGTGTACATCAGGCGTTCCCCAAAGTAGCCTGGGACCGCTCCTTTTCATACTTTTCAAGGATGATATTCTAACGGTGTTTAAATATTGCGTTCTACATTCTTTAATATGCAGATGATCTGAACCTAAAAAATAAAAAAATAAAATAAAAAGTTTAGAAAATTGTCATCTGATTCGATCTATGTAGTGTAGATAACTGTATTTGGTCCTGTGTGCGAGGAGGACGATTGGAGGAGAAGATACGAGTACATTCGCGAACTCTCTTAGCTGTACCAAGATGTGGATGTAGTCCAAAAAGCTAAATCATGTCGACAAACGTGCTATCCTTTGTATCTTTTGTCATTTTCTTTAGATGGGTAACTTAACTTGTGGATGGTTACCATACCAGTCCTCCATATGTAAATACAGGTCTACGATCGTCGGTTAGGACCCCTGTTTTTCCAAAATATCCGAATGCATGAGTTAAAAGCAACTGTAGCCCTTTTTATGTGTGCAGACACATTTGATTTCCAGTTAAGTTTGCTGCCGAGTAGGACACCCAAGTATTTCGCGCAGTCGAATAGTTTTGGTAGGTTGAATCTTGGTATTGTTCGTTTATTGCTAAAAAAAAACCAGTTCTGTTTTCTTGGGATCAATGCTTAGCCCACATTGCTTTGTCCACTCGTACAGAGTTTTAAGTACTAATCCAAGAAGCTTGCTAATGGTGGGTAGGATTTTTTCTGTTACCAGTATTACCCCACTGTTTTGTAGCTCATTGGGTATCTCGTTAATGACCAGTACCCACAACAGAGGTGAGATAGCCCCTCTTTGTGGTGTACCTCTAGATGCGGTAACCTTAAGATGTGTGTCTCCTAGTTTCGCATTTATTTTCCTATCGTTCTGCTCTGTAGTTTTACTTAATGTTTTAAAATAAACAAGCACGACCACTCCGCGATAAAAACCACCGCAATAATCAAAAAATGGCATTCAGATACAGGTGTATTAATCAATGCTGTAATTTTGGATGCCCTTTATTCATTGCACTCGTATTTTTTAACTTTCGCGTAAACTTTGGTATACCTACCTTTTTTTTTTTTGAAAGGAAATTCAAATCCCAGAGCACTCAGACTTGGTAACGGTGTAGAGGATGGAGAAACAAGGTGTTATTCGTTTATCTTCTTTAATGGATGACCTATGTTGTTGTTCTCAATGGGGGTGGAACCTGCACCGCACTGGGCACAAGCAAACACATTAACCTCTACACCACCGCCACCACTACTATACCTACCCACTATACAGAGAAAAATATTGATCTCGTGCTGAAATTTTGAAATCAAACTGATTATGAGGTATACGACTATATAGAAGTCCAAAAAATGTGTCCCAAATTTTCGTTGGTGGACGGATTTTCTTCAATTTCGTAATTTGGGGTTTCTAAGTTTATAACTCGAGGCCATTTTTTTTAAATCTATCATTTTGAATAACGGTACCAACCCACAAAACTGGTTTTTACAAAACCAATTTTCTCGAAAAATGTAAAACGATTTTGACGGTTTTTGAAATATAAAATAATTGAGGTGAGCGTAAGATAATGGCATACTCAGTTTTTGGGAAAAGAGTCGAATAACGGTATTTCACAATTCTTACATTACGCGCCGAATAAAACTACTATATGGAACAAACGAATTTGTATTTTTTAAAACTTTTTTATAACATTTTCATCCATATAACAGTTTATTTAATTTTTGAAAATTTTACTTTTCTCAAGAACGATTTCGATGAATTTTAATGTCTCCAATGCTTGGGTTGAGTGTAATGTCTTATTCAGTTTGGCTTGATTAACGTCACTTTAGAAAACTAATTTCAAAAAAATTTATTGGAATAGTAAATACAAATATGTAGTAGAAATCTGCATACCCAGAACTAAGAAATATTACTATACAACTCTTTTTATACCCTAGTCTAAGGGTATATTAATTTTGACGCATAGTTTGTAACATACCTTAATATTGCCCGCAGACCCCTAAAAGTTACAGATCAGCATCGATAGTAATGTCGATCTAGCCATGTCCGTCCGTCCGTCCGTCTGTCGGCAAAAATTAGGCTTTTAAACTGGGCCTAGAGAGCTGAAATTTTAACCATATGCTCTCTAGGGTCCCGAAATAATCAAGTTTACGAATTTTTGAAATCCGCCCACAGGCACGCCCACAAACTCAAAAAACAAAATTTTTGAAAAAATCGAATTTTGAGCTAGAAAGCTGAAATTTTTTATATATGATCTATGACTCCTAAAACTGCTCGGGATATACAATTTTCAAAATCCGCCCACTGACACGCCCACAATTAAATGAAACAATTTTATTGAAAAACCAAAATTTGAGCTAGGGAGCTGAAATTTATAATATATACTCTCTAGGGACCCTTTAAGCTCATGTGTTAATATTTTCAAAATCCACCCACTAACACGCCCACAATTAATTTTTTTTTTTGAAAACCAAAGTTTGAGCTAGGGACCTGAAATTTATAATATAGAATCTCAATTTTATTGAAAAACAAAATTGGAGCGTTATTTTTACAAAAGCTTTGTTTTTTTCGATTAAATCCTTTAAATATTGTATAACAAAATATGTAGAGCGTTCTTAACAATTCCACCACACTTAGACTTTTGTCACACCCACTTATGAGGGATAGGAATACGAATAGGGTATCCAACAGTTCGCCCAAGCGGACTGCAGCCCGTCCCTATGTTTATAATTTTTTTTAACAGTAGCTAAAACATTTAAAAAAAAAATACAAAAAAAAAGAATCAATTCAATTATGTAGGGATGTATTTTTCCTTCATCAGCAGCGTCCAAAATAAATTTGTTTATTCCTGGCATCGCTTCGTCCAACTGAAATCACTCAGTTGAACATCTATTTCATTTTTCCATTCAACTTCTCCAATCTGCGAACACATCCACCAAGTCTTATGGTGGATTTACACCATCACGCACGCGCATGTTTGCAACAAAACCGAAAAGAGAGATCCGTTTATCCGCAGTCAATGCTAATAAGGTGTAAGAGTGAGATCACTTACTTTAACTTGCTAAAACATTATTATGGAGATTTGACAGATCACATGTAAACAAACAAAATTATTTTCATCGGTTTTGTTGTAGTAGAATTAAAAAATAAATAACAACATGGATCTCGTAAAGGCTGCCGTATTAATAGTGTTTTCCATCTTGAGAAGGTACAATCGGCGATGTGAAGCAGAGAAATGTCAAAAATGTATTATGGCGATTAAAACATATGATAGCAGCACCCATTTTGTTTTATAGGAAATCGAAATTTCGTAAGCCATCGCTATAAAAATATCAACATGCATAGCTTTCCCATAATTCCTACCACGTAAACAAGATGGCCGACCTGAATACGTGTCACGTTTTTTTGCATGTTAGGTAATGCTGTCCCTTTCAGTCACACGGATATTTAGTATTTAGCATCCCTTTAATCTTACATGTTAGGAATGTGTGACCGTGTAAATCCACCATTAGTCGCAATTCGATATTGACAGGTAGTGCCAATACTAGCACACAAAAAATATCCGGATGCCTTACAGGCCACCATGCATAAAAAACCCACCACCACGGTGCATTGTTCTTTTTCTGCGATGGCCGTCGTCGGCGCCGGTTGGGTAAAGTAAATTAAATTATCTAAACCATCTTCGAGCAAACAATCTTCAAATCTACAAACATCCCAATATCACTGGATTATACAAGGTAAGAAATCATCGTATTGAATATTAAATATTCCCCATTTCACGATCCCGTATCCCGTCAATGCAATTTACAATGTATTAATTAAGCTATCTCGATTCATAGATAACGGCGACGTCCATCGCAGTTTGTGCGGATTAATTCCTTACACAGAACTCAAAACCATCGCAGTTTTGGGCAATTCACAAACACCATCAAATTGTGCACTGCATTCCATAAATTGTGCGAATTAATTTCAAGCGCAAAACATCTAATTGTGCAGATTAATTTCATGCACGGAACACAAAAACAATCAGCTTTGTGTAGTACACAAATACCATCTAATTGTGCAGATTAACTCCATGCAACGATCTTAACCATCGTAATTGCTTGGAGCATCGTCCATCGAGTGTGTGCGGGTTAATTCCCACGCCATCGTGTGCTTCACGAAATCCATCGCACACTTGCAACAATTCCAGTGAACGTACGCACACATTCATCGCACAACATAATAAAAAGCACCATGCAGAGGACACCATCTAAGACAAAACAAATCATCCCTTATGCAGAGAACACCATCTAAGAAAAATACAATCTACAACAGAGCACGCCTCAGTGCACGTAAAGAGATAGATAACAATCGCAGCACCGCAGAGATCACCCCGTCGTTCAAACGAAGAATTACTCTCACCACCCGTAAATACATACGGTCAGCACCAGAAATATTCGGACAGCGCCGGAATCCACAAGCAGATCGGCACACTACGAGACCAGAGTCTTCATCAGCACGAGAACGGGTCGCTAAATCTCTGCAAGCGAGAGCGTATCCGCAACCACAGCTATACCATCAACTGTAGCAGTAAAAGTCCGTAAGCTAGTGTTAAGTTCATTTATGTAGACGTATGTAAATTATATTTGACCATTAGGTATTCGCATAATATTATATTTGCCCATAAAGTGATTTCATAACCATCAAAATAGAGCAGTTCTTAGTAGATTCATAGTGTTCTACATTTGTGAAGAATCTTCGAAACGCTGAGTTATCTATATATATATCTTCGCTTTTGTGATTTTTACTTGTTTTTGCATTTAGCATCTTGCAGCAGACGTTCCAGAAGCAGTGCACTCCTTCGGACCCATTAGGATATTGACCATCCCTGATTGCTTTCTGATTTAAATAATGATGGTAGAAAAAGCAGAATTAGAATTAAGTAATTTTAGTAACTTTAATAATAAGCATATTATATTATCTTTTTGAATAAATGTATTATAAGCATACATATACATATCTTTTGGTTGGCCGATTCGCAATTAATTTTCAGATAATGCAGAGTTAGAAAGGTAACTACATTAGGTGGAGGAGACGGTCGCAGATAACAGGGATTAAGGGGAGACTACGGTAAGGGAAGTAATTCCACATTTAGGGGCTCTTCATAAACAAATAGAGTGACATGTCGAGCCAAGGTCATTGTGAATCTGCATAGTTTCATAATGTGCGGGAGGGCACACCCACTCAGGTGATTCAATACCATCATGGTCACCACCTCTGGGAATATAAAAAAAAAAATAACAGCAACATAAGTCCTTAAATAGCATAGTATATTCGCGCCGCACCTTTTAAATATTTGCAGATAACTACATCGAATCTGAGGCATGTATAAAAAAACGTAACACCGTTCAGAGCTGGAGTCGCAAGAACACCCCCCATCCGTCGAGCTAGGATGAGCAACGACTAGCATGCCTACGCTTCGAAGGCCTGAACACCCTTTCGTTCCCATCTGCCCGGACTGGCTGCGGATTCTGTACCTAACGTCATAACGATAGTCTATGGGGCGAAAGGTTTTTGAGGAACTAGGTCGTAATTACAGCTATGCACAACCGTGCGTGTATCCGGTTACGGTTCGACCAGTGAGATGCAATGATACTCGGAGATTCCCTTTCTCCGCCTCACTCAAGCATACCACCTTTTCTATTAATACTGTTATAGATTGGAGCCCTACCTGGGGCTACAAGTTCCAACGGGTGGCCTGAGAATTACCAACTAGCCTTCGGTAATTTAATAAGTTTTGTTACAGAATGGCGTCCGATGTGGGTCACGCTTCTAATACCATTGGTTATACAGTCTATTACACGACTCGGGTAATTACATTAATAGGAAAATCGCTACCGATTGGCGAGCGGAGATTCTCCATCGCAGATTCTCACAAGCATCCCTTATTCTACCACCATTACTTGTAATGGTGAAGGAATAACAATAAATAAATCGTTACATATAACAGTTTCCAAAATTTTGAAAATTTCACTTTTCTCAAAAACGGCTTTAACGATATTGATATGCATTGGTCTTTCCAATGTAAGAAAATGGCATATTTAGCTTTTACAAAAAGGCTAACAAAAAAACACTTTCGAAAACGGCAATACCTTAAGAATGGGTAAAACGATTTTTAAGAAGTTGGATATTTGAGCTGACACAAGATTAAGCGCAGCTTGACTGTCGCTGCAGATGCAGATACGCAGGCCCTCCACTTGGTCCTCACAAAATAGTGTCTCCGTTTGGAAGACTGACGTATGTTTGCCTAATGAGAAAAAAAGTCTAATGTTGTCGCTCTCCATGAAAACACCAGCATCAGATCCTTGATCGATTTTGGAGCCATCCGTGAAGATTCGCCTGCATTCCTTTCCAGGTTCAGAGTATGGCCAGAGCCAGTCCTGTACAGAAGGAAAGTCGACTTCGTAATTGCGCATCAGCCGAAATTCCGGTGTCATTAAATCGGACGGCATATCCATAAGACAGGAGTCGAAGGACACACTTCGCGCAAGTTCACCAAAACTTCACCGCAAGTAATACCAAAAGCCACCTCTTCTTAAACGTGAGGTAGCTTTGATTGCCCAACCGTTGATTTAAACAGCAATGAGCGGGAGGTTCAACAATGCATCTAAGCCAGACATACCTTCCGTTAGAGTTTGGCCAAAGCAGCGGTAACGTATTGGCGTGGAAGCTTATTCCACCAAATAACGGACGCAAAAATAGTCTTATCATAGCCGTGTAATTAAATAGGACTCTTGTCGGTGTTAAGCCCCATGTCTGTTCTGCAGTTTTTAACGAGATCAAATCGGTCTATGGCGAATTAGTTATGAATCGAACGAGTGTTTTGAATTGAGGAAGCTGTTCGCGGCGGCTGCTTTGACTTTTGAATAACATTCGTTGATTTTTCCGCAAATCTCCAGATATCTGCTCCACGAAACAATCACAGAATCTCACGGATTTCATAAGCTGTGTGCAAGGTCGGTCTCAAACCAGCTGACAGAACCAATTGACCCCACACGGCCAACGCAACAAACCAACTTATCGAGTCGTTTGGATGGGACGTTTTGAACCAGCCCGCGCATTCCCCCGACCATCTGTACATCTCCCTGGAGAAGCACGTAGATGGAACAAATCTTTCAAATGACGAAGAAGTGAAGGGGGAGGTGAACAAGTAGGCTAAGGAGGTGGGGACAGAGATCTTAGACCATGGCACACAAAATTGACCCCTCGTCTCATTATGTGGAGGGAGATGGAGAAGGTTTTTTTATATAATTTTTTTGAAACATAGAATATTCTAGTAAACGTACTTTCTGGACATGCCTCGTATATCGAGAGATAAACAAAGTTCATTCTTCAATATAAAAATTTCTGACATTGAAAATAACAGCTTCAAGGCGCAGTCATCAAATAGATGGAATAGGTAGTCACAAAGGTCCCAAGCAATAAAAGATTTACTATGGAGTTTAAATAAGTTGCTTTAAATTTTCCTAAACAATGATGTAAAAGGGACAACAAATTAAAGCTTCGCAATAAAATTCGTTATTGGTACCTACGGGCCAGACTGTTTTTGAACGTCCAAGTTTGATTACGAATTCATACATCGCCTAAAGCGCTTTTGCTGGTGTTGCAGGTGTTGTGCGTAACTTTCGGCAAGGGATTTCTTTGTTCTCTCAAAATAATGGTACAATCCGGATTACCTAATCCAATTGCTTGACGATGATGATGACTATAAAAACTCCCAAAATGCATCTTATGCAAATAACAGCAAACAAATGATGCCATTTACTTTAACGGTAGTTTCAAAACAGAAATGGGCAAACTCTTAACCGTAGGTTGCTTCCAAGTAGCTCGAATCTAATTGCGATTTGGTCCTTTTTTTTATCAAAATACCAGCGGTTGAAAGTTGAATATTGATAGTAAAAAAAAACTTCGGATGTTGTTAAACCATTTTATCACACGTTCTTGTTAACTTATTGTATTTTATGCTATCGAAAGCGATAGATCAAGTTAATTTCTTTTCAACTTTATTGACTGGCTACCTATGCAAACAGCTCTTGGCGCTGAAAGTTTTCACGAATTTTAATAATCTTTGACATGGCAGTGGTTTTGCATTTTAACTAGAAAATAATCTGCCGCAAAAAGTAGTGATGCTTGAAATGCATAAAATCGGAAATTTAGAATGTAAACTGGGATGAACTTTTACATAGATAAATAGAATTCTCTTTTTAAAAAAATAGAAAGGAAAAAATCTTCAAAGTTTGGGGAAATCAATCTTCAAATTAAGTTAAAAAGTTTAAATTAAAACTTTAAAATTTTAATAAAATAAATCATGTATCAGTTTTCAAGCTTATTAATTTTTACCGTGTTTGAGGGCTTAAAAACAACTTAATATTAGATATAAAGATGCAGGGAGTTAAACCTTTGCGTTATATTTTTGCCCCGAATGGAAGGGATGTACAATTTTGAGCGACTCCAAGCGGCAGATTTGGGAAGGTTCTCATGACAAAGCACTTTTGAATGTTTGGCAAATTTTCGCAAGAAATGGGATACTTCTTTTTAAATCAAGAGCAAACGAGAACATCATTTTACATATATAAGTGAATTGTGTTGCATTGAATTGAATTCGATTTTTTAAATGTTAATCTTGAAATGAATTGTTTTATGTATTTTCCATCTATCTATTAATTTTTGTTTTTGAAATCTAATAATAATAACGTTCCAGTTTACTGAATGTGAGATGACTTTTCTTCATTTAAACATGACTGAAAAACCATTTAGTTTGTTTTCCTCGTAAATAAAACATAACTTTCGTTTAATTAAAAATATATACTAAGGCGGCTTCTAGACGATCAACATTATTGTGGTATTGGAGGAAAATCGCTGGGTTGACTAACTATTAGCTATTAGCTCATCTAACGAAATTTTAGTAGTCAACACATTTCCTTTTTTTTCACTCTTTCATTTATCTGCGTTTTTTTGCTTTCTTTCTTTTTAAGCACACAGCCAATGTAATAGTCAAACGAAAAACTTCAGTATCAATCAACATGTTCTCCTTCTTCTTCCTTTATGTCGGTGAGGCTTTGATCAGGTTTAAATGCAGCATGACCCTCCCACTTAACTGCATCCCTACTGGTCTGCCTGTGAGGTTCACCGGTTCAACATCAGAAAACAACGGCAGGCCTCCCGATTTCGTATCACTTCGTCGCTGAGGCCAATCAATGCTGGGGTTGCTGCACTCGTATGATCCAGTGTTTTTAGTTCTGCCTCTCTTTCGCGTATTGTATTGGTTCGTAATATCTCTCCTTTGAACATGACAGTGACAACTGAGCCGGTCGCACTCCATTTTTTTTCATCACTCAACATGTTGTCTACACAAATATTAGTCGTCAACTAAATTATTGTGAAAAATATTCCGTGCCTACTTTTGGGGCGTTTTGACAAAAAAATTCAACAGTTCGGCCAAACGGACTGTAGCCTATCCTTCAACAACTATTTCAGAGTTTCTAAAAGTTACTCAAAGTTCTCGAACTTTGTTTAAAATAAACGATGAAACGATGGAGATCGAGTTCCATGAAGCAGATTAAAGACGATATCTGATAACATAATTGACATTTTTTCGAATTGGCATTTCACCCAGATGTGGTGGTGTAGGATCATCAGTGCGGATTACCACAAACACACCCAATACATAGGCAATTTTTTTTCTTGTTATGCAACTAGTCTTTGGTTATTGACGTGTTATGTTTATAAATGGTAGGATCGAACTGTTAAGTTTGTAAATGGGAATATTAGGAGTGTTAGAAATTTATCCCTAAGTTTGAGTAATTATCTTAGCTCTCCAGCCGCTTGTTCCGAGCATTAAAATTCACGATTTTGTTGAGTATAAACTGAGTTCTTCAGCCGAATAAGTTAAGTACTTACTAAGCGCTTCAATTAAATCCTCATGTTAAGATAAAATTTTATTCAAAATGTTTCCTTTTTATATACATATCACTGTGATTCAATATTTTTTCAACTTAATGGTTGCTGACGCTATTGATTTGTTCTTCTATTCTATGACCTACATATTTCTGTTTATACCCTATTCTAAGGGTATATTAATTTTGACGCATAGTTTGTAACATACCTTAATATTGCCCGTAGACCCCTAAAAGTTACTATATTTATGATCAGCATCGGTCAGTAATGTCGATCAGTAATGTCGATCTAGCCATGTCCGTCCGTCCGTCCGTCGGCAAAAATTAGGCCTTTAAACTGGGCCTAGAGAGCTGAAATTTTAACCATATACTCTCTAGGGGCTTAAAATAATAATCAAGTTTACGAATTTTTGAAATCCGCCCACAGACACGCCCACAAACTCAAAAAAACAAAATTTTCGAAAAAATCCAATTTTCAGCTAGAAAGCTCCATGATCTATGACTCCTAAAACTGCTCAGGATATAAAATTTTCAAAATCCGCCCACTGACACGCCCACAAAAAAATAAAACAATTTTATTGAAAAACCAAAATTTGAGCTAGGGGACTGAAATCTATAATATATAGGGGCCCTTTAAGCTCATGTGTAAATATTTTCAAAATCCGCCTACTGACACGCCCACAATTTAAAAAAAAATTGTTTTGAAAATCCAAAGTTTGAGCTAGGGAGCTGAAATTTATAATATATACTCTCTAGGGGGCCCTTTATGCTCATGTGTAAATATTTTTAAAATCCGCCCACTGACACGCCCACAATTTACAAAAAAAACTTTTTTTGAAAATCCAAAGTTTGAGCTAGGGAGCTGAAATTTATAATATATACTCTCTAGGTGTCCTCTATGCTCATGTGTTAATTTTTTTTAAATCCGCTTACTGACACGCCCACAATTAAATAAAATAATTGTATTGAAAAACCAAAGTTTGAGCTAGGGAACGTTTTTTTTTACAAAAGCTTCGTTTTTTTTTGATAAAATCTTTTAAATGTTATATAACAGAATATGTAGAGCGTTCTTAACAATTCAACCATACTTAGACTTTTGTCACGCCCACATATGAGGGATAGGAATAAGAATAGGGTATCCAACAGTTCGCCCAAGCGGACTGTAGCCCGCCCCTATGTTTTTTTTATAATGAAACGAAAGCGCAAGAATTTTGTTTGTTGGTGCAGTAGCACCTGGCAAATGATTCATGGTCGGTTTTTTGGTGCTACTTACTGCATGAAAGAATAGAAGGATAGGAAAGAAGTTTGGTGCGATAGGTTCTTTTCTCCACAGGTGGCGCCTTAATTGATTTAGTGAGATCTGTTTTGTTGTGTGTATTTAATTTTAAAAATCAAGGGCCTGGTCGGGATTCGAACGCACGACCTGCCAATCACTTAGGAATATACTTTTTTTTTTTTGACTTTTTTGACTTTTAAAATATTTTTTTATTGCTTATTTAATATCAATTACGTACTAGACAAAATGATTAAATCTAACTTAAAACTAACAGGAAACGTATTCTAAACTAATTGTCTTTAATTAAGAAACTTAACTATAAACTCAACTATAACCTCACAATGATTACCTTTCGGCCTAAAAACTATTTTACGGAGTAATCTTACATTATGTTATCATCGGGATTTTTTTTTTTAAAACTCGGCATCAATTTTATAAATTTATGTTAAACCAAATTACAAACTAACTATTCTACTTACTTAAACTAATTCACAGATAAGCCGCTTATCTCTCGTGCTGCGGTAACGGTGGTATAATACTGGGATACCATCCCTCGTTTGGACCAGCCCTTTTGCATCAATAGGGATAAAAGCCTCAGGCGGATAAAGTCAGACCGGAGCGTACTCTCTGTATACATTTCATTGGGGGTAGTAAGCCCAAGGATCAGGCTATTGTCGCTGGCCATCGCCCCTTCCAACGTTTCTTCGAGTCACCTTAACTGAGCCCTATCGTATAGAACCTTGTTGGGATAGTATTTTATGTAGTTGGATTCAGGCGTTCGAAACAACCGGAGACATGCCCTAGGACATTGTCTCTCCAAAACCCGAATCTTTTCCATAAAACTAGGCGCTATATTGAACCACAATGGATAACCATAAGCGGTGATCGGCCTTATAACAGCCAAGTAGCAAATGACCTTCACATTGGAGTCAAGTTGAAACAGTCTCCTTGTCAGAGCATACGCCTTCTTGGCACTTAGTGAATACACTACCATCGCAAAACGAAACCTTTACGTTAAGCTTTCAGCACATTCTTTTGTTATCAATTCAAATGTCGACATTAAATTTCCAGCAATTTCTAGTATACCTATTCCATTGGTGACCAAGTAAATGGAGGCCAACTTTAAAGGGTTTGTATTCAATTTAAATATTATTCCAAAGAATTTTAGAAATTTTTCTTTACAATACGAGTATTTATGTGCATATGTACGAGTAAGTATCATATTTTCGTTAAAAACTCATTTCGGGACAAGCACGCATTACCTGGAAAAGTATGCAAATAGCTTTGGGGCTTCCGAGAATTGGTATTGCGTTCGATGCATTTTTAAAGATTCTTTTATCTGCTTATGAAGTATCGAGGAGCAAATAAAATGCAATCCCAACAATAAATCGCTTTATTGAGGGAAAATAAAAATACATAATAAATTGCCTTCGTGGCAAAGGGTACTGAAGAAAATTAATGACATTTCATAAAGTATTATTGTATTCGACATTGAAAGCGAAATATCATTAAACTTTGAAGGCTTGCGGCTTATTGTACATTACAGATGGTACCTTTATTCCGAAAACAGTCTGCAGACCTTAAGCTCCTAAAGAAAAAACTCGATTTCCATCCTCATTCAGCGATTCGATGTTCTTAGAAAGGTCAGAGCCAACCGACCTTGCGGACAAAAAACCAAAGAGGGCAAAGAAATTATTGCAGGAGGCCAAAATTAAATAGGCCACTTACTTCCACCCCTATAAAGCACCTGGAGAAGAAGTAGCCTTTGCGTCTCTTCTCAAAACGGAATTCCACGCATCATTTCTTTTCGTATAAACATCCTCAGAGCTAATAATGCATGGGGTTATATTGCAGAAGGTTGGAGAGACATGATCCTTACATATATTTTCCCGATGTAGGCAGTGTACCCACAGAGCCACATTAAACACATCGATTAGTCTCTCTCTCCTTTCCTCCTCAAAACTATTGAAAAAGTACTGCGTTGACCTCGACATAACTAAGGGGGATTCCTTCACTTGAATTCCTTTAATAAACATAGGGGCGGGCTACAGTCCGCTTGGGCGAACTGTTGGATACCCTATTCTTATTCCTATATCTCATAAGTGGGCGTGACAAAAATTTAAAGGATTTTATCGAAAAAACTAAGCTTTTGTAAATAAAAACGCTCCCTAGCTCAAACTTTGGTTTTTCAATAAAATTGTTTTATTTAATTGTGGGCGTGTCAGTAGGCGGATTTAAAAAAAATTTAAGTATGAGCATAAAGGGCACCTAGAGAGTATATACTATAAATTTCAGCTCCCTAGCTCAAACTTTGGACTTTCAAAAATAAAAAAAAAAAAATTGTGGGCGTGTCAGTAGGCGGATTTTGAAAATATTTACACATGAGCATAAAGGGCCCCTAGAGAGTATATACTAAAAATTTCAGCTCCCTAGCTCAAATTTTGGTTTTTCAAAAAAAATATTTTATTTAATTGTGGGCGTGTCAGTGGGCGGATTTTGAAAATTTTATGTCCCAAGCAGTTTTATGGGCCAAAGATCATATATAAAAAATTTCAGCTTTCTAGCTCAAAATTCAATTTTTCCCAAAATTTGTTTTATTTAATTGTGGGCGTGTCAGTGGGCGGATTTTGAAAATTTTATGTCCCAATCAGTTTTATGGGCCATAGATCATATATAAAAAATTTCAGCTCTCTAGCTCAAAATTCGATTTTTTCCAAAATTTTGTTTTTTTGAGTTTGTGGGCGTGTCTGTGGGCGGATTTCAAAAATTCTTAAACTTGATTATTTCGGGACCCTAGAGAGTATATGGTTAAAATTTCAGCTCTCTAGGTCCAGTTTAAAGGCCTAATTTTTGCCGACGGACGGACGGACGGACGGACGGACGGACGGACATGGCTAGATCGACATTACTATCGATGCTGATCATAAATATAGTAACTTTTAGGGGTCTACGGGCAATATTAAGGTATGTTACAAACTATGCGTCAAAATTAATATACCCCTAGAATAGGGTATAAAAATCAATATGCTTATCAGTCAACAGCCTCGCTCTTCACAGCCTTAACTCGTTGATTAGGAAATCAATAACTGACAGTGGATTATTTTCTCTATAGCAAGGGTACAATGGATAACGCAATCACGCCCAGATACCAAAATACAGGAGTAGACAAGTTAATTTATGTGAATAAATAAAGTGAATGATTGCAGACGGAAATATAAAAACCTCACCATAAAGCACCCATCTCAGATTAATACATGCGGCTGGCTGCCCACCAGCCGAGGTCCTCTCCCCTCTTTTGTGGTACATGGTAGTTAATGAACTTCTGATCATACTCAGCAACGAAGGTATCTACGTTAAGGAATGTAACGGCAATATCGCTATTCTAACCAGGAGTAAATTTGAAGAAACCGTCCCAGATCGCCTCCAGAGAAGTATTAACATCGTTGCTGAAAAAATCAGAATAAATTAGCTTCGCAAAAAGAAGAAAACTGAAAAAACTCAAACTACTAACACTTCTTGGTAAACTATTAATAAAAGAGTTCTCAAGCCAAGTAATTTCTCTGAATGTTACCGTTGACCAAAAACTCACTTGATACTCTCACTTTAAAAACACCATAAACAAAGCTGCGATTACGCTATGGACCCACAAAGTCTACTTTGAAAAAACTGGGCTGTCCCAAATCATAAGAAAAGTCTACATAAACTCTGAAGACTATAGCCTGTTCGTGAACATAAAGTATCTAGATATAGTGAATAGATAGGTAGGTTAGGTTACGTTAGAAGGGAAGTGCACAGCAAGGCTATGCTGTGCTTGCACGGGTTTTCGTGGTAAAAAACTACTGATGAATGGATAAAAACAACTCCATGTTAGTTCACTCAGACCTTGTACACGAACTTGGAGGGAATGAACTACTAACATTCGTCTATACAGAATTCTGTGTGAAAACATTTCCAGAACAACAGCACTGGACGCAAAATAAACCTACGCTCATTAAGAACTCACGCGTATGGTATACGGATAGATCCAAAACAAAACAGGTAGGTTCGGTTAGGTTGAGATGGTTGTCACCTAGAGCCAACACACTCAGACGAATGTGAGGTCCATTGTGATACCACGTGAATTTAGAGAGTCTCCCCTTCTCGATAGACTTCTTACGTCAGTGTTAGCCAAGTCACTTAGATCATTTAGCAAGAAGGCTTCTACATAGAGATTTCTTTCCTCCTCTTCGTCCATGCAGCTTCTACAGAAGTTGTTTGAATAAACGCCAAGCCTTAATGCGTGCTTGCCTAAGAGATATTGCCCTGCGATGACACCTACAATAGAACTAATGTGCAGTTAGTTTAGTGAAATTAAACAATTAGAGCGTCGCCGGTCCAACTTTGGCCAGATCTGCTTTGTCGCCAGACATGTTGTGCCACTTGTCAACCTAAGGTTTGTTTCCTCAATTGCAAAAAGCTTAAACGTAAGTTTGTATGCAGCGCTTGGTATACCTAGAAAACCTTAATCAGGTGAAAGAGGTAATATGGTTCCTTTTTTGGCGAGATCACAGTTTCCCTACAGTTTCCTGGAATGTCTCTATACCCCGGTACCCAACAGAGGTGTCCGGCTGCCATCTCCATGAGAGAAGAGCGGCAGTAGAGGACTGCAATGGAAATTGGAGAGACTGAGTCCAAGGACTTAATCGCGACTCGACTATCCGAGAAGATACGCATGTCCTTCGTGGATATCCCATTTCTCTTTAGCCACGTCAGGTCTTCTTTTATTGCCATGATTTGCGCGTGGAGCATGTCACTATGATTAGGAAGACGGAAAGAGAGACTAAGACTAATAATAATATTAATAATACATAATATCTAGTTAGGGTATGTTACACTGCGACCTATTGGTCTATCGTGTCCCCTGCTTGTGCCTCGGAGAGGTTCATGACCTCTTTCAGAGCCCTCTTGAGATACCTCTTTTGTGAAGGGTGTCGAGGTATCGCTCTGATTTATCCTTGGCAGGTCACACTCCTTAGAGCACAGCGTTAAGTCCAGTTTCTTTGATGAATCTAAGAATCAGCTGTGGGTCCATGGTTTGTATGTCCTTGTCTGTTATTTGGTGCCTGCCCAAATATCTCATCCTTTTGTGGGCCAGTGCCCCACAAAATTCCAGTATGTGGTCTGGAGTTTCGGCGGTTTCACTGCAGAAGCTACAGAGCCTATCCTCTGATATACCCATTTTCCTCAGGTGCTCCTGAGTCTGCAGTGCGCCGTGAGGAGGTCTGTTAGGATCCTAAGGTTGTTTTTGTGAAGGCTGATACAAGCTTTGAATCTATTTTGGTTGTAATTTCCTAAGAGTTTCTTTGCTTGCCTCAGACCTTGAAGGTTGAGAAAGGTTTTGGTCCTTGTTTCTTCCCCCAGTCTCCTGAACTCTTCTCTTAGAGTGTGTTCTCCTATCCCGCAGAACGGTTCTATAAAGGGTTCCTCTGCCCCTTTTCTTGCCAGAGAGTCCGCTGCCTCATTGCCTGTAATGCCAACATGGCCAGGTACCCGAGACTAAGACTTAGCCTTTATGAGAAAACGCCTGCACCTACCCCATCACTAGTTTTAGATCCATTGGTGTAGAAGAGAATCGATTTATCTCCCGTAAATGCATCATCCTCCCAAAATCATCTGGCGGGGATAGTTTTTTTTTTTTTTTTTTTTTTTTATAATAAGCGCGCACTAAAGGGATTGGTTGGGACCCTTATAATGTATTAGCTACACAGCGCAGGCGTTAAGGAAATTAGGGTGAGAAGAAAAGGAGAGATGCCGATGCACATTGGTTTTGAATGTCTGTAGGTTATAATGTGTAGGAAAAATGGAGCGGGGAAGAGCATTCCACATTCGTGTTGTACGGCTGAGGAAAGATTCTTTGAACTTCACTGTACGTCCGAACACAGGCTTGAGGGTGAACTGATGAGCATTCCTTGCATGGCGGGTATTGCGGTTGAAATGTTCAAGGGGAGAAATGCAACTGGCTATTTCGTTTGAGCACTTATGGTGGAAATAACGATAAAATAACGACAGGCAGGAGACATTACGACGATGACTAAGAGAGTCAATCGATCTCGCGATGTCTCGGTCGCCAATGAGTTTTATCGCGCGTTTTTGGATCCTGTCAAGTAGCTCCAAATAAGTTATTGGTGCCCCGGACCAGATATGAGCGTTGTACTCGAGTTTCGGGCGAATAAACGCCTTATAAATTGTAGCCAGATCAGAAGGGGTGAAATATTTCTTACAACGCTTAAGGAAGCCTAGACATTTCGCGGCGTTCTTGGCGACATCGAATATGTGGTCATTCCAACGAAGGTTGTCATTAACACACATACCGAGAATGGAAAGTCTTTCGGTTTCAGCGATGTAAGTGCCATTCATAGATAATGGCAGTGTGTGTGGGTTTTGCTTTAATGACAGGAGACAGCATTGAGTTTTGGTAGCATTAAATTCCACTCTATTGGTTTTACCCCACTGAGTTATGCTGTTAAGATCGGAATTTAATGAGCTTAACATACGTTGACGTTCCAGTTCCACACCCGAATATGAGGGGCGTGACCCAAGAAACGAATATGAGAAGCTGAGGGTACTCGGTACTGTCATCAGCAAAGGAATGGATTGGATTAGAAGTAACAGACAGGAGATCATTTATAAAAATGAGAAAGAGAGTCGGGGACAGAACAGAGCCTTGGGGGACACCAGCATTTATTTGGTGAGTTGCAGACTTGAAACCGTCCAAAACAACTTGAATTGAACGGTCCGAAAGGTAATTTCTAATCCATTGAAGAAGAGTATCATCGATTCCAAATGCACGCATTTTCGACAAGAGAGCTTGATGCCAAACTCTGTCAAATGTGATTTGGAAGTTCTTTCCAAACTTTAATTGGGGTATTTTTTTTATTAAAAAAAAATGGAAATCCAAATCCCAGAGCACACCGACTCGGTAACGGTCCATTGTACTACCAGGCAAAAATCCTCTTTTTGGTGTAGATTTTGGAGAAAACAAGTTCTCATTCGTTTCTCTCTATTAATGGGTGGCGTTGGATTGAATCTGCACCTCACGGGTCATAAGCCAAAACAATAAACTCCACACCGTCGCCACCCTTTGGGTCCACAATTATGGAGTGGCTAATATTCTTATTGATCCACGCTGGGATAGCTTTTAAGAGGACAGCGGAACAGGTAAATGTTTGCCTGCCTTATATATCGAGGGGTGTAAGATGAGGCAGAATGTCTTTTACTGCGAGACAGTCAAGCTGTGCGTTGAACTTTGCCAGCTTATTACGATTTATCGCGTCATCTAGCCAACCCGTATGTAAGAATTGGTCTCACGACCGTTACATGTAGCCAGTGATTGATGCGGGGTTGTAAGCCCCACTTGTTGCCAATGGCATTTTTGCAAGAGAAAGTGCTCGAAAATGACGCTCATGATGGGTTTCCAGCTTAACTTCCTATCGAAGATTAGACTCAAGAATCTAGCTTCATCAGAAAACATTAGCCAACATGTTTGATTGCTGATATATGTATAGTCGGGAAAAGAGGACAAGTTGGATTTGTGGGAGCTCATACCTTAGCCACAACGATTTGCCCATATCGTTAGCTTGTTTAGAGCGTTTTGCGGGAGCTCCTATGAAGTCTTGAAGTTTTTCCAAAGTCGGCAATAGCAACATCATTCGCATAAGCAATGAATCTGCTTCCCCACCTTCCTGGCATATCAGTAGTTCTTTCACAACCAAGTTCCAGAGAGGGGTGGGGGAGGATGACGCCTTGCGGTGTACCTCTGCTACCAGACCTCCTGGTAGATGCTTCGCCCAGTTTTGAGTTGATAGTCCGACTTGTGAGCAGCAGATTGATTATTTCACCAAGCGAGCTATCCACATTCAGTTCTGGCGGTGCATTTGCGATTGCAGAATTGTTGACGTTGTTAAAGGCCCCTTCTATATCTGGGAAAGCAACCTTACGTACCAAAGAGCGAAGGGCGGTTTCCACCGACTTGCCCTTGCGGCAAACATTCTCAGCCGTTGACAGAAGTTGCGTATTTATGTTGGTACAAATATGGATGTCAATCAGTCGCTCCAGCGTTTTCAGGATGATTCACTAATAGGTCTGGGTTCTTTTTTACTTACATGAGAGTATTTGGATTTGCCAGCCATGGGTATGAAAACCTTTTTCACTTTTCTTCAAGCAAAAAGAATATGTACCAGATTCAAAAAGTTCTTCAGAATCATATCAAGCGCAGGTGGAATGATATCCAAAGACATTTGCAGTTCGGCAGGTATTATGCCGTCTGGTCCTGCAGAAAAAAAAGTCAGATTCTCAATATTAAGGAACTTTTTCGTATTACTATCGTCGGGTCAAGGTACGTTTCCCTTTATCCCTTTAACCCTGCCAGACAACTAGCACCATCCTTAGATTTTAAGATAACAGAAAATATGTATTTCATTTACGAATGTAGGTTAAGGCGAAAACATGTTCGAAGGGCTCCGCGGCTTAATGAGCGAGCTGCACAAACGACGACGTCACACAAAGTTCACCCGTTACAGCAGCGATAAGGCTACTGGTCCCATCTCAATTAATGCATATAATTGACGACAGCACATTAACCACGGCAAAAGGGGCTACATATAAGCCCCTCATAAATCTTTAAGAAAGTAAAAGAAATACAGGACCTAACACCTAGCCTCTCCAACCATTTGCTTGTGCAAGTGTAAGCGACCTACAATTTAAAGCCGAATCCGAAAAGCAAATTTAAGAAGCTTCTCATAACAATTGATAGTCTGGACGTCTGACAAACACGTTTGCGAGAGGTGGGGCAGTGGACAAATTAGATGTTACATGGCCCTGCGGGATTTGAACCTCAGACCTTTAGATTAGTAGTCCAACACACTAACCTCTGCGCCCACATAAATATTGAAGAAAGTCAAATTCTATGTGGTTTTTTTTACTGCAAAATGTATTAAAAATCAAGATATCCTTTGCCCATAATAACTATATCCATTTCCTCGAAATAGCAAACTAAAGTCCGTAACTAATACCTTGCGGCAGTTGCCATTAACAAACATCGTTTTCAAGTGTAGATCAACTTCTTATATTCCCTGGCGAAAACAAAATACCTATCGATATCTCATTTCCGCATAGTTCCCCCTATACACACAAAAGTCAATAAGGACCAATTTCCTTTGCTTTTACGGGCAAGCAATGGTAGCACCCTTCCTGAAGGTGTTCTTCTAGGTATCACCACCGCACGGCTCCACCCCACGTCAAGAAAAGAATACAAATAATTCTTGTTGATGGGATGGATTAATCTTGGACAACTAAGATTAAAGCAGCATCTATTTAACTACTGACGGACCTGATGCTTAATGATCTGTTCTGTGCGATAAGAAATTCCAGCTTGGCATTCGAGTCTAAGACTCTTTATGTCACCCGTCACGAGTTCCGATACGAGATTATTAGCTGTAATATATTTAGAAAACTCCCATTATCTCCGCTGCCACAATAAACAATGGTCTTCCCAAAATGAACATCTATTGCGGGGAAACAACGAATTAACGTCAACAGGATAACATATATATGTCCATAAATCGGGTAATGACCCAATTTGCATGCTCAGCGTTAATGTCAGCCTCAGTTAAGGTTATGAAACCGATGTCAATTGGTGGATAATTCGGGTATGGATATGGAAATGACTCACCTTACCCATTGGCTATTGCCAATTTATCAATATTCTAGGTACTCAATCATAGTTTAAATTCGCTTTAACGCATTTAGTTTTGTGTCCCTTTCGTTTCTCCAGCAGAGTAAAAAGTTATCTCCTTGTAAAGAGGCAGTCGCAACAAATAGAGTGTTTCGATTTGCTTGTGCTGTGTCCTGGAAATTCACAAAAACAAAGCAAAATATTCCTTTTAAATTCAATTACTTAATGCCGGTGCCATCTCTTTGTTAGTTTTATGAAACGGACGCGCAACTAACAGCCATCAAGGGCGGGTAATGTAATGGGCATACATACCTCTTTCAAAAAAAGTAGGTGTCCGTTGGTTAATTAAAAGTTAAAAGTGAAGTAGAATCGTGTGCCCGTCCATTGTCGGAGAAAATTCACTGAAGTAAAAAATTTTAATTAAAAAACGAAGAAATATAAACTGCCAAGTATAAATACACTGACTAGCTAATATTTACGGGCCTTTGGTTTGAAAGTCGTTAAACTTTCTTCTGGTGCGTGTTTTACATTTTTGCCTCTTCTTTGCTGTTGCTGGCATTTAAATGATGCTCCTGAGTCCCTTAATTGTCGGTGGAATGAAAATGCAGTTGATTCATTTGTCGCTTCTTCTTTTCGAAACGGAAGACAGCGCTCTCGAAGGCAAATCTCGTGGAAAGGTTTTATTAAAATAATAATTACTACGTGTTTAAGACCGACTAAGAGTGAGTTATTGGGGCAATTTATGGCCCTAAAGATTCAAAAACACGGGGGTGTAATCCTAATTGGGGTTGTGATCTTTTCGATTATGTGCTGCTGGAATCTTTTCCGTTTAAGGTAAAGTGATTATTTGTATTCATAAGTTGGAGATTTGAGCTCTCATAAAATTGCTTCGCAACATGCTTGCGATAGGGGTGGCGGGACGATTACATGGGTAAATTTACATCTGCAATCATTCGCGTGGAGTATTAAATTAAACGGAAATATTTGACAAATTTTAACGACTAAAGTTTGGGTATACATTAGAGACAAGCTTGGCAGTTGCTACACTTTTGCGAAAGTTTCTATTGTATCTTTCGTACGATAAATTAATGAACACTTGTGTGGCAATATCTCAAGCTCAAAGATAACTAGATTAAATGATGTATGTAGTTAAGTTTAGAGTGCTCGTGCAAGTAAGCTTTAATAACTAACATGGTATTGGTAAATTAGAGTAAATCATTTTTGTCTATTATAGTTTACAGTTTGCAATGGTAAAAATGAATTTTAAAAAGTTAAGTATACTTGTATGCCAATACAAAATTCTTATACAGCGGGGGCCATAAGTGACTTCCTAATTTGAAAAAAATTATAATTTTTTTGTTTTTAATATTTTTTTTCTTTCCTTTTTTAAGGCACTTATAAAACAAACTTGGAAGATTTACTAAAATAAACTACAGCGCTTTAGAGAGGACCAAGCTTATTGAATTTTGTTTTGAAAATAATCACTCGATTATTTTAACCCAAAGAGCTTGTCGGGGTAATTTTAATGTGCGAAATCCACCCTCTGCGCACATGATTACGGCACGATTTCGTCAACAAGGAACTGTAGTTGATTTTCCTCGAGCTGGAAGACCTCGCAGTGCTCGAATCGAAGCGAATGTGGAACGCATTCTTGCAAGTGTTGTGGAGAGTCCAGAAACATCGACACGAAGGCGCTCGGGTCAACTCGGTGTGTCCCGCAGTTCATTGCTCTAAGTTCTAAGAACTGAATTGCAGCTGTTTACATACATCATCCAATTTCGGCAAGAATTAAGCAGGAGATCCTCAAATACGTGTTTTGTACGCAGTTCGGAATAATTTCCAAAAATTCAGGATTTAATTGGCCTCCACGTTCTCCGGATTTGAGTGCACCTGTGGGGTTATTTGAATGGTAAAGTGTACGTAAATAAACCCACTGAAAAACCCGCTGAAATACAGGCGCTGAGCCCAGATGTCCTATGAAGTGTTAAGGAAAATCCTGTAGAAAGAGCCCGTCTCTGTGATCATGAAGCTAGTGCTCATTTGAGGGACATTGAGGGACATTATATCAATTTTGGGTCCTATGTTGTTCTCCATGTTTATCAACGATTTACCGTCCGTGTTGTCAAATTGTCACTTTCATATATATGCAGATGACGTTCAGCTTTACCTTAGCTTTCCAATTGGTATGAAGACTCTGTTATAAAAATTAATGATGACGTCCGTGCTATAGTCGGCTGGGCTTCGCGCAACAGTTTATCGCTCAACCCTACAAAAGCAAAAGTTATCCCCATATCCAAACACCAACTCCATCTCTCTGACCTACTCTCCATTCAATTAAACTCAACTCCAGTTGAATATGTCACGCTTGTGAAAAGCCTTGGAGAATTTTTTAATACAAGTTTGACGTAGAATGATCACATTATGCATCACTTCGTGGACTATCCGTCATTAAATCTTTATTACCCACCCTAGTAAAACTAAAGCTGGCAAAAGCTCTGATTGTTCCAATTATTTCCTATGGGCTATGGCTGTGAGATTTTTGCTGACTCCGACTATTCCTCTATGCAAAAATTAAAAGTGGGTTTTAACTCTATCGCGCGGTCTGTTTTCAACCTTCGGAGATACGATCATATCTCTTTAGAGTCCCGTCAAATACTTGGGTGCAGTCTTGAAGCTTTTTTCAAATATCGGTCGTGTGCTCTTATTTTTAAAATAATTAATTGGAAATAACCTGATTATCTTTTCGCAAAGATAACGTTGTCTAACTCCAACCGTCTTATGGTTATTAGGTCTCTACCGCACTCTTGCCTGGCATCTCGCAGACAATTCTTCATTTATGCTGTTAGACTTTGTAACGGTCTCCCGATTCATGTTAGGAATAAGGTCGAACACAGACAGTTTTTAAATGCATGTTTTAAACATTTTCGTGGTGTAAATTGAAGTTGTTATTTATTTATTTATTTATTTATTACTTAATATCTCTCGTCTTACAAACTTCTCTGCAGTTTTTAGTTTTAAGTTTTTCCTTTATGTATTCTTTTATTTTATCTCTTATGCAATGATTTAAACAAATAGTATTATTTTCTTCTCTCATTGTACTTAATATAAGTTAAATCTGTGTACAGTGACGTTTATAATAATCAAATAAATCAAATCAAATCAAATATTCCATACTTAGCCGAAAAAAATCTCCATAAATCATACTTTGAGATTCTAAAATTAATTATTAATAAAAAAATATATCTATAAAAGTTATTATCACTTTAAATTAGGAAGTCACTTATGACCCACCCTGTATGTACATGATCTGAAAAGATAGATGTTTTATTTCGTATATAAATGTTTTTACAGAATTTTCTTATTGCACATTTTTCAGAGATTTGATGATAAATTTCATCTTTCTACTGAAACATTATTTTCCATTTGGATTAAGAATACATTCAGGAATAATGGGATTAACTCGAAGACACGAAAAAAGAACCTTCAATATAAAAGAAAAAAAAGAAAAAAGGATTGATATGAATACATATTATGCCTACATATTAATGATTAAATAGTTATCTTAAAACAAAAAAAATATAGCAAATGAATAAATAAATAAGATAAATTATTAAATAAATAAATAAAAATAATAAATAAATAAATAAATAAGTTGGTAAAGATCTGAAAGTTACATTGTGCAATCGAACTTTTTATTTTTCAATTAAAAAAACGTCTTGCGAGGCTTAAGTTTTTTTTTTTTTTTTTTATAATTTGCTTACGCTAAAGGGATTTTTTTTCTGTTGTTACAGTACCCTTATAATGCAAAGAACACAGTGTAAGCTACTTGGTATTAGAAAGAATAGAGAGATAGGAAAGAAGTGTTCGGGTGCAGTTGTAGGGTTTTTCTCCACGGGTGGTGTCTAAGTTACTTAGGGAGATTACGATTTCATGTATTCGGTATAAAGTAATGGACTTGGCCGGGATTTGAACGCACGACCTTCCATTCCGTAAGCGAATACACTACTACTGCACCATTGCCACCCGCAATGCAGGTGATTGTGCAGAGAAAGAAAAACGTGGAATTTTATTGATATTTAAGTTACTTAAAATGGAAATATTTTAGATGTAATTGTTTGTGATTTCGGATATGATAAAAGTAAATATTAAGTTATTTGTAGTTAAGTAACAAAATTGTTGAACAGTTCTAAATTTAGCTGGTAGCGATTTCAGGATTGCTGGTATAGCGTAGTTGAATTGTCGTCTCCCATATTTGTTCTTGAAGTCTGGCATTTCCAAAAACCAATGTCCTCTTCTTTGCGTGTTTAGCTTGCTGAAATAAGGTGTGTTTAATGAACCTGAGCGGCACGAAAAGTACAGAAAAGATGAGAAAAGTACAGGATTTGGTGTTTCATGAGTAAAATTCTTGACCCAAAGTGTTCTAAATTCTGCCACTTTGTGTTCCTTGAAACTGTGCAGCTCAGCTTAGCACACGATTTTTTGCAACTAGTTTTAAGGTAGGTGTGTCAAATGTGAAAATTAAAGATTTACTGATGCCAACTGATTTATATGTTTGGTATGATATATCGTATTTCTTAGTTTAATGTTACAAGTATTCGCATATTTATTAAAAAAAATCAAAAGAATAAAAAAGAACAAGTTCAAATTGTGATGAAATTGACATCAGGCCAAACATTGCCGGTTCAATGCTCACTCAGAAGACGAAGTTCACAAGGAAACACTGAAAAAATATGTACTTTTCTGTTCTGATTTGATCTGACAGCCCACATTTATGATGTTCTGTTCTGTTCTGTTCGGATCTAGTCATCACAGTATTCAAGTATAGCTGTCATTTCAAATAAACTGTTGGCATCCAGGACTCTGAAAGTAGAATCGTTTGTATTATTTGTTTAAAGATTCGTCGTTGTATATTATTTATAGTTATTTTATCTATGCGACTTTTGTATGCATTTCCCTATGCGAGTACCTCTATCTTAAACGGTATTCTACCAGATAATAATACACTTGTTTCTACCCTATTCTAAGGGTATATTAATTTTGACTCATAGTTTGTAACATACATAATGCCCGTAGACCCCTAAAAGTTACTATATTTATGATCCGCATCGATAGTAATGCCGATCAAGCCATGTCTGCCTTTGAACTGGACCTAGAGAGCTGAAATTTTAACCATATACTCTCTAGGGGCCCAAAATAATCAAGTTTAAGAATTTTTAAAATCCGCCCACAGACACGCCCACAAACTCAAAAAACAAATTTATCGACAAAATCGAATTTTGAGCTAGAAGCTGAAATTTTTTATATATGATCTCTGATTCCTAAAACTGATCGGGAGATAGATTTTTAAAATCCGCCAACGGACACGCCCACAATTAAGTAAAACAATTTTATTGAAAAACCAAAGTTTGTGCTAGGGAGCTGAAATTTATAATATAGACTTTCTAGGTGCCCTCTATACTAGGGTTAGGTTAGGTTAGAGTGGCTGTCGGCACAAGGCCGACACACTTAGACCAGGATTAGGTTCATTGTGATGCCACACGGATCGAGGGGTTTCCCCACTACTAGTTAAACCATTTAGAGCTTCTTATGAAGCGCGATAAACTTCTAACGTCAGCGTTAGCCAAGTCGTTAAGATTATTAAGCAAGAAATCTCCCACATAAAGATTTCTATTATGGGAGAGAGCTGGACATGTGCAGAGAAGGTGAAGTATAGTCTCCTCCTCCTCCTCGTCCAAGCAACTTCTACAGAAATCGTTCGAATAAACGCCAAGCCTCGATGCGTGCTTGCCTATCAGACAGTGCCCTGTAATTGCACCTATAGTGGAGCTAATATGCAGTCGATTTAGTGAGATCAGACTCTTAGAGCGTCTCAGATCCAGCTTTGGCCACATGTGCTTAGTCGCTAGACATGTATTACTACTTGTCCACCTAAGGTTTGTTCTCTCGATTGCAGGTAGCTTGAATAAAAGTTTGCAGGTAGCGATTGGGATACCCAGAGAACCATTTTCAGGTAAAAGGGGTAGTTTGGTTCCCTTTTTGGCGAGTTCATCAGCCCTGCAGTTTCCAGGAATATCTCTATGCCCCGGCACCCAACAGAGGTGAATGTTAAACTGCTCCGCCATCTCCATAAGAGATGAACGGCAGTCGAGGGCTGCAATGGAATTTAAAGATACTGAATCCACGGACTTGATCGCGGCCTGACTGTCCGAGAAGATACGGATATCCTTTGTGGATATCACATTTTTCTTCAGCCACGTCAGGGCTTCTTTTATCGCCACAATCTCCGCCTGGAATACGCTACAGTGATTAGGAAGACGGAAAGAGAGACTCAGATTTAGCCTTTCGGAGAAAACGCCGCCACCAACCCCGTCACTAGTTTTTGATCCATCGGTGTAGAAGTGGATCGCTTTATCTTCCTCAAATTCAGCGTCGTCCCAAAATGATCTGGAACTTCCCGAACTGTAATTGGGGTTTGGTGTAGTCTATGTTTCCTGGTAGAGACTCAAATGAGTCCAGAATGATGGTGTGACCAATATTGTTGTTAACCCACCGCGAGGTAGCCTTAAGGCGGACAGCAAAACAGGCTGCTGTTTGCCTACTAAAAATGTCGAGGGGTAACAGATGTAGCAGGATGTCTAGTGCTGCGCCCTCTATAGTAACTTTAGTGTTGTTTGGCACGCGTTTAATTTGCAAGGCAACTGCTTGTCCCTCTATTTTACCCTTCCTCATTGATGCATTATTTTGGTTTTGCTTGTGTTGGCACCATCTCAGCAGCTTGTCGAACTCTCATTGCATAATATTTGTCGCGGTTCTTAAATATTTATTTTTTTACAACGATCGCTATATCATCCGTATAGGCAAAGCTGTACTTTGTTCAAAAACACGTAGCAGTTCATTTATAAAAAGGATTAAAAGTAATGCCCCTAACTATACTAAAAGTTGTCGTCTAAAAATCGCTTAACTCGAAGTTCTGACGGAAATATAAATCGGACTTTACTATACTTTTAAATTAATTTTTGTTGATTATTAAATATCAACTTACATACTAGACAAAAATGATCTAACTAAAATTGACAGGATACTTATTCTAAATTAATAGTCCTTATGCGGATGCACTAAAATTAACTATAACCTTATAATTTTTGACTTTCGGCCTATATTTAGCGAACTAATCTTATATATGTTTTCATCCAGAATATATTAAAAACTTACGAAATACGTGGTCCAAAGTTGCTTCCTGACAATTGCCGACTGAAACCTTACAACGTCTGTCACCTCCCGATAGCACCACCATAATTCGGCGAGCCCGGCCTCTTCCAGAAATGCCCTAGTTAACTTAATATAACTTCTAAACTAAGAGGACGTATTTTCCTGGGAAGTAATGTGCCACAGTAGTCAACCATAAGCGATGATCGTTCTTATAAGAGCCACGTAGCATATGACCTTCACTCTGGAGTCAAGTTGATTGCTATGAAACAGACTCCTTGTCAGAGCATAGGCCTTAATGAACCCAGCAAGACAAGCACTTTCCACCATAAGTGCTCAAACGAAATAGCCAGTTGCATTCCTCCCCTTGAACATTTCAATCGCAATACCCGCCATGCAGGGAATGCTCATCAGTTCACCCTCAAGCCTGTGTTCGGACGTACAGTGAAGTTCAAAGAATCTTTCTTAGCCGTACAACACGAATGTGGAATGCTCTTCCCCGCTCCATTTTTCCTACACATTATAACCTACAGACATTCAAAACCAACGTGCATCGGCATCTCTCCTTTTCCTCTCACCATAATTTCCTTAACGCCCGCGCTGTGTAGCTAATACATTATAAGGGTCCCAACAAATCCCTTTAGTGCGCGCTAATTATAAAAAAAAAAAAAAAAAAACTTATATGCCTTTCGAAATTTAGATACTGGTCAAGTCAGATACCCCGATATCTTACTACGCTTCTCACCGCCAATGTCTGCTTATTTTGTCCAATAATGATTAATTTCTTCCAATTTTTTTCTTGTACCTATAACTAGAGGCGTCAGCCAATGTTGTTGTGAACAAGATTGTTTCTGTCTTCGGAAAGTTTATTTTCAACTTCCAGTCGTCGCAATATCCCTTAATTTCATTGAGGTCACGCTGCAAAGGAATGCTAATGACCTCGAGTTAAGGACCTGATTTGTATGCCAGTAAATCATCGGCATACGCTATAGCATGTCTTAGTGAACCTACCAGATCACTCGTGTAAATGTTAAACAGGATGGGAGAATTCACCGCCCCTGCTGTAAACTGTTTTTAATTTCCAAGACACTGCTCGAGGTCACGGTGCCACATTTGACAACGAACTTCTTTCCCATGAGCACAGTTTAAGTTACACATGTCAAGGGTTTGTGCATTTTTTTTCTTGGCTCCGCCAATGGATGTGGTAATCTTCAAAAGATGGCATGCACGATTCGCAAACCCGAATGACGCTCCTGCTGATCTCCTAATCTTTTCTACTCTCCCAGCTCATTTTGGACAGTTGTTACCATGGGCGCTGCAGTGATATTCTTAGCCCAACGCTGCACGCGAATGTGCTCTATCCCTTTGACTATCAAGACACCTCCTCAGTGCACGCAAAAAAAAGAACCCACCATCCGCATTTCCTTACCATCATAAAAATATTTGTTTTTAGTCCGAAAAGGATATCCATTTTTACATTAAACAAACGCAAATATGAAATAATTTTGCCAAGTGCCTTTCAATGTTATTTATAGTTTCGGTTCACTTGGGATGCTCTACCCAACATTAATTTGTCATGACCCATCTGTGAACCATTTGTTTGCAAATCGTATTAACCAGGCACTCCTATTGACTGTTATTAATCAACTTTTTACTTATTCATCAGGCTTTTGGCAGTTAGTTTGGCACTCAAAATTAATTCACGGCTATTTACCCTTTGAAGGCAAACTCAGAGCATCTAATTTATTATTTAGCTGTTTCAGAAGAGTCCCGCTTTACAAATGTAGCTGCCAAAATATAATCAATTATAATCTAATTTGCTGTCGATTTTTTTTTATTTTTATCAAAATCGAATATAGAGTGGTTATTCCCTTACCATTAGATGCTGATGGGTGATGGATTATAGTCAACCCTAAATATCCCTATTCTCGTTGGTTTGGTTGTGTGATTGAATTTCTATGAATTCCAAAGCACTGATTCCAATTGTGGTGATGAGAAATCCTATTTCCTCGACATAATCCTGTTCTCAAAACCGACTAACCAAAGTCAACATACTCGTCGAACAAATACCAGATACTCGTACCTCGTAGGTTATGGAAATGCGTATCTCTAGATCCCAATCGACCGATTCCCATTTGATAATTGCATTAAAACAAAAATTAAAGATATGTAGATTTAGTCGTGTAATCTACTCAAATTTCATGAGTACCTATTGCTGGTGGAATTTTTCTGACTGAGATCGCCTTCGGGTATTTATTTGCCCCCGCCATCATTGCCGATGCACAATACACAGAATCAGATACTTTTCTTAAGTTTCCATCCAAGTCTACCCGAATCGGATAAAATTTGTGGTTACATATTTGCTTTTCAGTGGAAAATGTTGAGGATTTGCATTCGCATTGCATGCATTTCAATTGACAGAAAGTACTCGAACTCGTATCTAAAGATACTTTATAGATAGGTACTGGAACATTTTCAAATGAATCCAGCTTATACAAAGCGAATTTAATATTCAAACTGAGTGCGGTTGTAATCAGATTTGGGTTGACGGATCTCTTTAGTGAAATGAGCCGGGTATGGATGAGTTAGATTATATTGCTCTCATCCGCTTACCCATAAAACTCGATGTCAATTGAATGTCCTTACTGGAAACCATGCTCTCAACTTACAAGATTGACTCGGTATTTGCAGTCAATTCTACTTATCACATACTATTAGGGGATACCCAAAAGGGTTCAGGAAACTTTCCGCTTCTTTACCTTGGACTCAAATATTGGTTTGGATAATTGGAATCAAGTCTGTCTGCAAAATGTGGTTCTCTAAACCACAATACAAGGTGAACAACATAATATTCGGAAAAAAAGGATACGTATTTCTCAATAGAGCTATATACCCAGGTTGAGTACCTACATTCCAGTTAGTAAGTCGAGGATAATGTAATTTATGTTCCTGGCGAAAGGGGTTTCACATTCACATTACAAACATTGATATACGAGATTCGGACTTCATGGGCCATATATGTATACAGTACAAATCGGTTATAACAATATCGAAGGGACCTTAGAATTTCATCGTTATAACCGATTCATCGTTACATCCGGTACAATGAAAATAAAATTAAAAAAAGAAAACTTTATTAAAAACATGGCTTCAAATGCCCAAGAAAGTTGTTGAGGAAAGAAATCACTAATTTGTGTTTGTTTTGTACATTTAGCTGAGTAAAATAGTTTTCGAAGAGAGTTGTCCAATGTTTGGATTCCACCGTTTGGATTTGAATTCGAAGCGGCCCATACAGGATTCAGGACCATGAAGCGGTTTAATGTTGCCACTGCAGAAAGTGCTTTGTTTACGTTGTCGTCATCGTCGTCATCAGCATTATTCAATTGAATATCTGACACAATATTCTCATCTGTAAGAAACTGTACAAATTTACTTTAGATTTGAAAATAATTCTCAATAGTGTAAACATGCCTCAGATGTTACCAACTCATTCTCATTATCTATCAATAAGTCCCAATCTACTTCTAACTTTGAGAACATTTGTATTTGCCGAGCCCATTCTGCTAGTGGAATTTCATCTTCATCTTCGTATTCATCCTGACTTAGCTATACAATTATGGAAACCTGCGTGTCCAGAGCAGTTATTTATAGTGCATTGACACTTCATCCCATGCCTTAGCTATCATTAATATGGCATCAAGAACCGTAATTTTATAATCCTGTTTTGATCCAACGTGTCTCACGATTTCTAAAATCAGCAATTTCCCTAACTGAGTCTTAAGTGATTTAATAACACCTTGATCCATAGGTTGCAGTACAGATGTGGTATTCGGGGGCAGAAATGCGAGCTTGATAGCTTTTAAGCCTTGGATGTGTGCATGTGCCGCACAATTATCGACCAAAAGTAAATTGTTCCTTTTTTGTGTTAAAAGCTCTCTGTCCAATACTTTTTCGAAAATAATAGACGTCATCCACGCTCTTTTATGACTTTCATATAAAACTGGAAGGGTTGTAACATTTTTGAAACAGCGTGGAATTATAGATTTGCCAATAACCAAAAGTTTTTTTTTCTGTTCCCGTGTCATATTAGCAGATACTAAGACTGTCAAACGTTCCTTAGACGTTTTCCCACGAACGCATTTTTCTCCTCTGAATTCAAATGTCTTGTCGGGGGTCATTTTGTAAAAGAATCCAGTTTCATCGGCGTTAAAAATATCGTCGTCCTTAAATCCCTACCGAAGCTTCGGGAATACTGTGGTCACCCAATCTTCGCAAACGGCTTATAACACGCCAGCAGCTTCCCCGCTTATTTTTCCGAAAACGATATTATGACGTACCCGAAATCTTTGTATCCAACTCATAGAACAAACGAAATCTTTTATACCCAATAGCTTACCAAAATCGTTAGCCTTTTGCTGAATTATTGGCCCGCTTATGGGAACGTTCATTGTCCTTGTCCTTAAACCAATTTAATAAGGCATTTTCAATGTCTACGAACTTTCCACTTCGCACTTTTTTTAATTCAGTAGAGTTCACCTCAAATTGTTCGTTTATTTTTTGTTTATTTTTTAAAATTGTTGACACAGTTGGTTGGGATCAGTGTTGTGCCGCGTAGACTACACCATGTAGACTACGCAATTGTCGACGCGTCGTCAATTACATGTCGTTAATTCAAAACTGACGACACGACATGTCGACAATAGTTCAATCAAGCAATACATTACAGGTTTTTGAAAATTAAGACAGTTGAAATTTGAAATATAGCTTTTTATTTTATAATGGGTACAAAATTCGTTTTATTTTAACAATCAATTATTCAAAATCCTTTTCTTCTTCTTCTTCGATGAAATCGTCTTTGATTCTGAGCGAATAATATATGTGCAAGAGCTTCTTTGATCTTTCAAATGAAAGACGATTTCTTATAGGAGAATGAACATGAGCCCAGCTTGAAAAGAGTCTTTCAATTTGAGCAGATGAAGCAGGTATCTGCAACAATTTTCTTGCTAGTTTTGCTAAAGCTGGGTATTTTATCTCTGCCATGTTCCAGAAAACAAGAGGTTTTTTTATACCTTTTTCATATAGCATTTTGAAGAAACCAGATTTATTCCGAAAGCTATCCCACTCTTCAATACCAGTTGCATCCAGGCTTTTAAATAGAAAATCGAAAATAATGTCATTATGTTGACTTTTTAGTTTTGTGTTATCTAAGAATGGATGCAAATAAAAAGCTGTTAAAGCATATTTATTCAAAGCCAGTTCTTGCCTTGACTTAAGCTTTTCAGAAAATTCATCAGGCAACTGAAGATTAAGCCACATTTCGACTGCTTCTGCTGCAGAAAAATTTGATGATTGGCATTTATTAATCAAATTACAAATCGGATTCAATAAACGTATACTGCTTTTAACATCATCCATGAACTTTGAATCAAAAAGCAATGCAACAATACTTTCTTTAACTTTTGAATTAGCTGCAATCACCTTCATAAATTGAGCATTTTCGATCAAGCAAATATACGCATCGCGATGTGAACACCATCGTGTTTCACATGGAAGTTTAATTCTGGTTCCACCTTTTTCAACAATTCTAAATCTGCTTGTTTATATTCTTTTTAAAATAGATGTGACTTTTAGATTTAACTCTTTGTTTAAAATATCTTTGGCGAGTAGATTTCCTGTATGGCTACTGCAATTGCTTTTCCAAACGAAATGTTTTGTTATTTTTCCCATTTTTTTCATAGCACTAGCATTGTCCGACACCACTGCATAAACATGTGTAGAATACATTTTATCTGCTATATCTACAGATTGTGACACAATATCTGCAAGTTTTTCCGCTGTCTCACTTTCTCCTGTCAGATCCCAAGCTTCTAAGAATGCCTGTTCACCATTCGCGTTATGCAGCATGGAAACGACGGTTTTACTATTACTGGAGGAATTCTTTCAACCGTCAATCAATAAAACGGAATCGGAACTCATCGTAGCCCTGGATGAAGATAAACATTTTTCATATACATTATCCAGCAATTTGGTTGATAACACTTTTCTTCCAGGAATTTTGTCTGCATATGCTGGTCTCAATTTTTTTATGAAGTTTTTAAAATGAACAGACTCTACAACACTTAATGGAATATTGCATCCAAAGAAAAATTGAGCCAGAGATTCATTTAATACAACTTCTTCATTTTCTGACAATCTGTCAACAAAGCCAGAGATTGAGGAGTTGGCAGTTGGTTTAGATAATGAACGCTTCCTGTTTTTATTTGGTTTTGCAAATGAAGTTAGTAATGGCAATGATGAGCCGCTGCTATAACTTGATGTTGCCGAGCTCGGTCTTGTAAAAGAAATAGAATCTGAGTTGTTTGTTTTCACGTTCATAGAATATGCCAGAACATTCTGCTGTTCTTTACTGCTGGCTGCAATCAAACTACTTTCCATCTAAAGAACACCAGTAAATATTTTATTCAATTTTATTGCATTAATAACTTACACTGACATCAAGAGCAAAACCATCAGATTCAGAATCTAAAAGTATAACTTCGTCATCTATGTAGTATACAACCGGTGGTGCATCAACAACAGTCGACAAATCTGCGTTATTGGTTTCATTTTTTGTATTTGAAACTTTGCACACATTTCTAAATAAATGAATAAAGAAAAAGTGTTCATAAGAATAATAAATATACGCACAAAATTATTACCTGTGTGCTCTGAGGCGAGTTTCAGCAGTGTTTAAGAGATTTTTTTTGCAATTATTGCAACACGCTGCATGTTTGTTATTGAACTTGACCAATTCAAAGCCAAGTTCTTCATACGCTTTGTTTTTTTTTGTCGTCCAGCCATTAGATATACCTACTCTTATTTATTATAAATTATTATTATTATTAGTCCTGTCCTGTTCCTTGTGCGTATGCTTACTTCTATTACTAGAGACGTTTTATTAACAGCTGTTTTCCATGACATTGACAATCCAATTGATGACATTGACGACATTGACGACGCGATTAACGACATTAACGACATTAACGACATTGACGACATAGACGACGCTATTGTCGACATGAGAGTGTCGACAATTAAAAACGACGCGTCGTGGAACAACACTGGTTGGGATATTCCAAATTCTTTTCACAAATCAGAAATTCTTACGCTACTTTCAAATCTTGAAATAATGTCATATTTTTGGGAAATGGAAAATGATTTTCACTTATTTAACTCGACGTGGTATGGTCGTTGGTTATGTGCATATATAATATCGATACATATTTAAGCAGAATGAAAATAACAGGCTATAGTCATGTAAGAACGCGTTTTTTTCCATCGCTATAAACAGATTTTAGACTTAAATATGGTAAATTTTCATCGCTATAACCGATTTCATCGTTATATCATCGTTGTAACCGATTGCAAATTACCTTGAGTTAAACGGAGTTTTGCCGGGACTTTGAAAATATATTGTGATATCTGGTTTATAGCTATATCAGGTATTCTTATAACCGATTTCTACTGTATATGTATATGTATTTATACGGTAAATGCACTGAGAACATCTGCCCGTCGATCGAGTGGAACTGAATGAATTTTTCTTTCTCCGCATTTTCTATACCTATTCATATTCATTTTTATTCCTTCCATTATAGAAAGTCGTTGGCAACATTTTTTTTATTTTGGGTTAAGTCGCATGATACCTGAATTTGTGATGTTGATGCAATTCAATGTTACCGCAGTTACTTCCATCAAATAAAAATCGTAACAGATTTTCTCAGTAAAACAAAAAATTAAATAAATAAAAATAGAGAGATATATTTTCCTCAGACGTTATTTCTTCTATTTTAGTAATGTTATCCTTCCTTGTAAGCATTTTCCTGATACCACACAAGAATGCGGAATCTGTTGGAAGGTAAAGATAGATGGATCTGCACTTTTATTGACGGAATAGCATTGGCTGCATTTTTAAAGAGTAAGTATACAAACTTGAGTTAAATAGACTGAAATGCTATTCAACACTTAACAGATGTTGATGGCTACCACCATGGGCGTACTCAAGGTTGGGCAGGGAGGGAGGGCGTTTGTTGCAGATTTTAAAAAATCATATGGTACAACGCAGTCATTTTTGCGTTTCAATTAGGAAAATAATAAATTTTTTAAACCTAAAGCATAACATAAAAACAACAGAGGAAATAAAGTTAAGACAATTAACTTGAGATGTAAGTAATTCATTTAAGAAAAAGCATTTTTGTCTTTTAAAGGTATTAATGAGAAAACCGAAGCGAGAGTGCTATCAATTCACACCCATTGCTTTCGTTTTTCAATTTCAATGAGAAGCCCATTTGAAAATGTTCGGAAGCGGTTTCCGTGAAAGAAGAGCAATTGAAAAAGTATCAAATTCAGTCCTCACCTCACTTAAAAAGGGAAAGTCTAAGTTTTATCTGCTGGAAGATGATTTTTTGCTTATTTTTCCTTCAATGCGTATGTAGATATAGATGTTTGTTTCGTATCTCCTTTAGTTGTTTGGATTGTAGTGGCTGGCGGTAGTATTTCTGTCCGCGTAGGTTAATTTGGCTTTCTTATTCAACATCTTTAACAAACAAATTAGTTTCGGTGTAACTAACGTTCTACTAAATTAAAATCACTAAGCAACTTACTGATCCATATTGAAGTTGAAATAGAATGGAAATAAAGGGTCTTTCATTAAGGACTTGACAAGTTCTTTCTTGAATAAAATGCAAACTACTTGAGATATCTCAAAAACAAAAATTATTGGCATGAATTACTATCAAAACTTTTATGAATATAATTCGACTTCGTTCATATGTCCACCACGGGAACGTATGCAGCGGTCGATACGTTGAACCCAATATTCGATAGCTCGGCAGCACATTGCGACCGATACGGCGGCTATATTTCTCGTTCAATATTGGTTCTGTTGGTGAGACCAATGATTTAATGTAGCCCCATACTTACAAAAAAGTCTAAAGCCATTAAATTACACGATCTCGGCGGCCACCAGACGGGTTTCTCGAGATAACAAGTTCACCGAAATGAGACTTGAATAACACGATTGTTGCACCCGCTGTGTGGCTTGTTGTACCGTCTTGTTGGAACCAAATATAACTGAAGTCTAATTCATGTAATTTCTCAAAGAAGTAACATTCCAACATGTCTCCGTAGCGAATACCATTTACCATAACCTGACGGTCATGGTCAAAAGAATGGCCCAATGACGCCACAGGCATGAAAACCGCACCAAACAGTGACTTTTTGCGGATGAAGTGCTGTTTCATGAAGCACACGAGGGTTCTCACCTGACCAGTAACGTATATTTTGCTTATTGACTAAGCCGTTTAACCGATTTTGATGATTTTGCGATGAAATTCTTCATTTTCTTCCATCATGTCCAGAGCTCAATTCGAGAATCTACGTCGCTTCATATGATCAAGTGGCTTTAGTTCTTGAGTCAGCTTGATCTTGTAAGGGTGTAGGCCAAGATCCTTACGGCCAAATTCGTCAACATGTGGTCTGGGAGAGGCCCTATTCTTGAGAACGCCGTGAAATTGACTGCTTTGGCTGGTTTGCGACGGACGCCTCTACAGCAGCAATATTCTCCCAACTTTCAGCAAAACGTGGTCTCACTGGCACGGCAACATCATATTCTGACTCAAATTTTTTCACTAGACTATGAATTGATTGTCTACTGGGACGACAATTACGGTAATCGGTTTAAGGGTGCGTTCACACTGAAAGTTTGAAGTTGTCAAGTCGACCCTTTATAAATTAATTCGTTCGTGCATATTTTAAAAAAAACTTTGAATTTTGCTGAAATAACGAACTTCTTGTCGGTCTAAACGTACAATAAGGGTTGAAATCACTAAAAGGCAATTTTGAAATTCAGTGCGCCATTTGTATAGTGACGTCCACAAATAAGCATGCAGAGCAACAACCTTAAGTCGTTGCTATATGCCATTGTATATAGACTCTATTATATAGTATATAGACATTTATATAGACTCCTTCTGTGGTACTGGGCTGTTTTTTTTCCTTCATTTTATCCCGAAAATCAATTTCTTCCACTGGGATTCGAACCTAGACCAGCGTCTTCTCAGGCAAGCACTCATGCACTGTGCCATTGAAGCCACGAGTTCATCCAGTTTTTATTTTGATTTTCTTGGACAAACTTTGCTACTGTAAGTATATTATGTTATTCATTCTGGTTTTTTCTTTCTATGTTTTCTCTAATTCTATTCCATTTCGACAAGCATAGTTGGACTGAAATGGGTGATAGAGAGGGTGAAAGACTTTTTTGACATTGTTTTTGTCGAGAAAATGAAGGAAAAAACATAGGGACGGGCTACAGTCCGCTTGGGCGAACTGTTGGATACCCTATTCTTATTCCTATCCCTCATAAGTGGGCGTGACAAAAGTCTAAGTATGGTTGAATTGTTAAGAACGCTCTACATATTTTGTTATATAACATTTAAAGGATTTTATCAAAAAAAAAAACGCTCCCTAGCTTAAACTTAGGTGTTTCAATAAAATTGTTTTATTTAATTGTGGGCGTGTCAGTAGGCGGATTTAAAAAAAAAAAAATAACACATGGGAATAAAGGGCCCCTAGAGAGTATATATTATAAATTTCAGCTCCCTAGGTCAAACTTTGAATTTTCAAAAAAAAAAAAAAAATTGTGGGCGTGTCAGTGGGCGGATTTTAAAAATATTTACACATGAGCATAAAGGGCCCATAGAGAGTATATATTATAAATTTCAGCTCCCTAGCTCAAACTTTGGATTTTCAAAAATTAATATACCCTAGAATAGGGTATACAAAAATTGTTTTATTTATTTGTGGGCGTGTCAGTGGGCGGATTTTGAAAATTTTTTATCCCGAGCAGTTTTAGGAGTCATAGATCATATTTGAAAAATTTCAGCTTTCTAGCTCAAAATTCGATTTTTTCCAAAATTTTGTTTTTTTGAGTTTGTGGGTGTGTCTGTGGGCGGATTTTAAAAATTCGTAAACTTGATTATTTCGGGACCCTAGAGTGTATATGGTTAAAATTTCAGCTCTCTAGGTCCAGTTTAAAGGCCTAATTTTTGGCTACGGACGGACGGATGGACGGACGGACGGACGGACGGACATGGCTAGATCGACATTACTATCGATGCTGATCATAAATATAGTAACTTTTAGGGGTCTACGGGCAATATTAAGGTATGTTACAAAATATGCGTCAAAATTAATATACCCTTAGAATAGGGTATAAAGACAGACCAGCGCCACAGAAGGAGTCTGATGATCGGTTGTGGCGAACCGTGAAACAGCGCTGTAACTTCAGCCGTCCACTTCACGTGGTAACGAATGTGAGGTTATTCATTGAAAACAACATAAAGGAAATTGACGGAAAACAAAAATTAAAACCAGGAAAAATTGTGTGGTATCACATAAAAAACCATTAAAATCATTATATATAGGGGAGACTAGCTTAAGATGACATATCCAGATAAGATGACATACTTGCCTTTTCTCAGTAACCATAACCGTTACAATTCTTTTGAGTACGCCCATATTTACAGTTTTACAATGTCAACAACCAGTATATTGTAGCTTTTCTCAGTTTTGAATTGTCTTTTGACAAGAGCAGCAAGAAACATTTCGATCCGAAAAATTTTTTTTTTGCTTTTTTTGTTAGGACGCATATCTTCGCCAAGGTGAGTAATGTGTTTTGTCTAAACTGTTTTACGGGTACAGTTGTTTATGTATTATGTAATTTCTATGTGATTTAAAGTGCCTAATAGTGAAGTAATTGTGCATTCATAATTGAAACCATTTTTAACCGTTCTGGGCAAGATGACATAACGCTCGATCGTCCAAGTTGACATACCCGAAGTTAGTATTTTGTATTAAGTTAGAAAATATTTTTTTAGTGTGCCAAGTTACAACTATAAAAGGACTTCAACCAGGCATTCTTGGTCAAAAGATAATATGGCTCAGGCTATTGAAGAAAGTAAGGCAGTTCATTTCTGAACTCTGCACTGAAAATTAAGAATATTAGAGGCATGTCATCTTACCCATAGGCAGTATGCCATGTTACCCGGATGTACATATGTCAACTTACACAGGGCTGTGGACTTTCTTTTGAATAATAATATAAATTACCAATATATATTTGAATTGCTTAATTTTGAGTTTTTTTTTTGTTATAAATAAATAAATAAACTAAATTGACTTTGTTTTCATTAGTATGTCAACTAGATTTTTTTATTTATTACTATAAAGAAAAAGTATGTCATCTTAAGCTAGTCTCCCCTAGAGTCTATATACAATGTATATGCTGACATAACATGATTGATATTTTCTTTTATACATGACGAGCAACAACCTTCTGTCGTTGTCCCATTCACATCAGCATTATTTTAAAGTCTTATTGGATGCGAAAATCAACAATATTTCCGTTTCCAACAAAAGCATTTCCATTTGCCGTAAATGCATTTTGTATACATTATTTATTAATCCATTGAATGATAGTAAAATCAGTCAGCGATGGACACCAAACAGAATCACTTGTTCTTTTCTTTATTTAACTCGTTTAGCGACACATTAAACATCTTGACAAACTTAGACCAATAAAAGAGTTCCATTGTGATACCACACGGATCTATCTTCTTTCTGCTCGTTGAACCAGTTGGAGCTTTTGATAAAGCTTGAAAGACTCAATGTCGATGTTCATAAACATCGTTGAGATCATTGTAAAAGAAAGATCCTAAATGGAGTTTTCATCTTTGAGAGAGAGCAGGACATGTACAGAGAAGGTGGAGAATAGTCTCCTCCTCCTCCTGGTCCAAGCAGCTTCTGCAGAAGTCATTTGTATATACGCTAGGCCTTGTTGCATGCTTGCCTATGAGACAGTGTCCGGTGATTACACAAATTTTAGCACCAATGTGCACTCTGTTCAGAGATATCAAAAACTTAGAGTGTTTCAGATCCAGCTTTGGTAAATCTGTTTTGTCGCTTGACAAGTGTTGCTACTTATCAACCTAAGGTTAGTTCTCTCATTGGCCTCCCGCATAAGCGTGAGCTTGCATATAGGAATTTCAATACCTTTATCAGGTCGAAGGGGCGGTATGGTTGCTTCTCTGGCGAGTTTATCAGCCCTACAATTCACTGGAATATCTCTGTGTCCCGGCACCTAGCATAGGTGGATGTTGAATTGCTCCACCATCTCCACGAGAGATTACCGGCAGTCTTGGACTTCGATGGAGTTTGTGGAGACAGAATCCAGAGATTTACACTCATCCACATGTGTGTTTTCAAATCTGTGAGTTAACACGACTTGTTTTAGGGCGAAAGGCAAAGTTATACGTTTTTAGTTATGTGTAGTTATAAGTAGCCTTTTCATTTTAAGCATTTCTGCTCACTTTGCAGTCAGCTCAACGCTCCCAGATTGTGCTTTGTCTTCCCCTGTACTCGAGCGCGTAGAATACTCCATGGGACCAATCCACTTTCGCACTCGTACAGTGGCTAGAGTACTTCGAGATCTTGACATACACAAATCCGCTGGTCCAGATGGTATTTCCCCCATCGTTCTGAAGAGGTGTTCTTCTACGCTGGCAAAACCACTGCGTAAGCTTTTCTATCTGTCCTATTCTTCAGGGCTCTTTCCGGGAAGATGGAAAACAGCATTTGTCCAGCCTGTACCAAAAAAAGGCGAGTCTTCTTCTCTCTCCTCCTACTGACCAATTGCACTTACGTCCCTTCTTTCTAAGGTCATGGAAACGCTGATTAACCGTCAGCTAATGAAATATCTTGAATCTCGAAAACTTCTCAATGACCGGCAGTATGGTTTTCGGGGCAATAGGTCCACCGGTGATTTGATGACATATCTAACCGAAAAGTGGAACTAATCTCTTCACCAAGGTGGTGAAAGTAAGATCGTTGCGCTTGATATTTCAAAGGCATTTGACAGAGTTTGGCATCAAGCTCTCTTGTCGAAAATGCATGCATTTGGAATCGATGATAACCTTCTTCAATGGATTAGAAATTACCTTTCGGACCGTTCAATTCAAGTTGTCTTGGACGGTTTCAAGTCTGCAACTCACCAAATAAATGCTGGTGTTCCCCAAGGCTCCGTCCTGTCTCCGTCTCTCCTTCTAATTTTTATAAATGATCTCCTGTCTGTTACTTCTAATCCAATCCATTCCTTTGCTGATGACAGTACCCTCAGCTTTTCACACTCGTTTCTTGGGTCACGCCCCACTTCTTCGGGTGTGGAATTGGAACGGCAACGTATGTTAAGCTCATTAAATTCTGATCTTAACAGCATAACTCAGTGGGGTACAACCAATAGAGTGGAATTTAATGCTTCCAAAACACAATGCTGTCTCCTGTCATTAAAGCAAAACCCACACACACTGCCATTATCCATGAATGGCACTTGCATCGCTGAAACCGAAAGACTTTCCATTCTCGGTATGTATGTCAATGACAACCTTCGATGGAATGACCACATATTCGATGTCGCCAAGAACGCTGCGAAATGTCTAGGCTTCCTTAAGCGATGTAAGAAATATTTCACCCCTTTTGATCTGGCTACAATTTATAAGGCGTTTATTCGCCCGAAACTCGAGTACAACGCTCATATCTGGTCTGGTGCACCAATAACTTATTTGGAGCTACTTGACAGGATCCAAAAACGCGCGATAAAACTCATTGGCGACCGAGACATCGCGAGATCGATTGACTCACTTAGTCATCGTCGCAATGTCTCCTGTCTTTCGTTATTTTATCGCTATTTCCACCGTAAGTGCTCTAATGAAATAGCCAGTTGCATTCCACCCCTTGAACATTTCAACCGCAATACCCGCCATGCAAGGAATGCTCATCAGTTCACCCTCAAGCCTGTATTCGGACGTGCAGTGAAGTACAAAGGGTCTTTCCTCAGCCGTACAACACGAATGTGGAATACTCTTCACGCTCAGTTTTTCCTTTACATTATAACATACAAACATTCAAAACCAACGTGCATCGGCAACTCTCCTTTTCTTCTAATCCTAATTTCCCTAACGCCCGCGCTGTGTAGCCAATACATGATAAAGGTACCAACAAAAATTCCTTTAGTGCGCGCAAATTATTAAAAAAAAAAAAAGTTAGATTTAATCGTTTTTGTTTTATATTTAAGTTAATATGAACTAGTTATAAAAATAAATAAATTTGGAATTAAAAAAGTCAAAATCTGCGATAATTGCGCTTGCATTTGCGCAGGAAGTTCGAATCTACCAAGTTTTGGGACATTCCGCCCCATTATTTATGTTTGTGTTCTAGAACTGTTTGCTTAGCACTATTTTGAGCAGGATAAGCGATTAGGGTTTTGCCCTCTCACTACAAGAATCTGCCGATCTCAGTTTTGCTCAGGTTAGTTATTTTAGTTAGTTAGTTATTTGACTATTTATTTCATAAAAAAAGAAATTGTTAACAATTGTGAATGCTTAGTCTATATGGTTTGGCTTAGAGCCGTCTACCAGATTGACATTAAAAATTAATTAAAAATAATTTGCTACCTATGTTTAATACATTATGTACGTACATATAATACTCGTAGTTTATGAAAAGAAAAAAGTATAGTGTGCGCAAACGTTTAAAAATTTCCCTCGATTATGCAATTCCTCTAGTGAAATGCGTTCACTGCGTAGTTATAGAGTAGGTCCCAACCTCTGCCACCATTCAAAATATCGATTGCATCCTCCATCCCAAGTGATTGAGTACCGAAAAAGTTACTGCGGAAATCTTTAAGAATGGTTCATTTCGCAATGAAGTGCAACACATCCTCTCGTTCCCTGAGAATGCACAGGTCGCAGTTAATTGGAAGCTCAGGGCGGTGCGGTATAAAATTAAGTTTTAAAAGTTCGCCTCTTATTTTAAAGATGGTACTCATTTTATCCACCGGGTAGCTGTTCAAAAAATACGTCCTTTCCTGTAGATTATGAACCATCTTGCAGTAGTAAGCTCTGTGTTGAGATGACTGGGCTTCATTTACAAATTTGTCATAAATTCTGTGACTGGTTTTTTGAAATAGCATGTAACAATTTTGTTTTAGTGAATCCTGTTGCTCGCTTGGTGTAAAAATAAAGTTGTAACCGTATTCCGCTCCCAGTATTTCCCACTCCCTTACACATTTTACCTTGTGCCTTATCATTTGAGCGAGTACCAACCTCGGAATTCTTTCCTCGCTCATCGCATTAACTTTGAGAACATAATCCAGTGCATTTTAAAAGTATTCAGGAACAAAGGTGCCACTCCAGTCTCTAAGTGCAGCATGTAATTGGGCGAACTACTCGGGAGATTAAAAATCCTCTTCAGAAAATAGCGGAGAAACTTTTCCACAGCTTCGAAAGCGCAGTAACCCTAGACTTGCTAGACTTGCGTTGCATACAGTAGGATGGAAGAGGCTGTAGCGCGGAATATTTTCACTTTCGATGTATGAGATATGTGCGTGTTCTTGATGCAGTTTCCCCAAACAAAAGAGATCGCCCTTTTAGCTTCTGCAAGCTTAATTTTAAAATGCATGTTCATGTTAAGGTTCGGTGTGATTAACACTCCAAGATACTTATACTGCTTAACTATATCAATCTGGTTACCTTGAAACCTCCATTTCTCATTTCGAGCGTACCTTCCCCCACCATCTCTAAAGACCATCATCTTTGATTTTTCCAGATTTACTGTTAGATTCCACATTTTGCAGTAGGTATCTAGCCTGTTGATCATTAACTGCATGGTATCTATTGTATCGGCGAGAAAAACGATATCATCTGCAAACATTAGCGCCGGAATATTGATTCCACAGAGATCTATTCAACCCCTAACTTCGTCCGTTATGTCATATATATACAGGGTAAACAGCAATGTGCTAAGCACGCAACCTTGTTTGAAACCAATCGAGACTTCAAATTCTTCCGATAGATTGACACCATCCCAGACACATGACTTATTATTGCAGTACATAGCTCTTAAAACATTAACGACTTGTGACGAAATTCCGTACCTATATAGATTATAGAATAGCATTTCTCGCGGGATGGAGTCAAAGGCTGAACGAAAATCCACGAAGAAAGCGTACAGTTTTTTGCGCTTTTCTTTGTATATCTCCGCAATGTTAACCAGTGAGAATATTTAGTCTATTGTAGAGTAGTTTCTTCGAAAACCGGCTTGGAATTCTTTAAAAACTTTCTTAGTTTCCACCCACTTCGTAATTCTATTGAATAGCAAACTAGCAAAAAATTTAGCAGATGTGTTTAAAAAAGAAATTCCTCTGTAGTTTCCTGGGTCATCGTAGTCACCTTTTTTGTGCAACGGAAAAATTATCGCTCTCTGAAAGCATTCGGGCACATCAGCTGTTGCAAATATCCTATTGAATTCTTTTGTTAGAGCCTGTATGAATTCCGATGAGCAATTTTTGTAGTATTCAAACGGTATACGGTCGATTCCTGGCGCTTTATTTTTCTTTGAATTCTCGATGGCAGCTTCTATTTCTGAGATGGAAAATGGTGAGTCCAGGGATTCATCCTCGATCATAGGCGCTGCATACTCAGGGGACGGAGATATCTGCGGTGGATTGAGTAGAGTTTTAAAATGGTCTCTTAACTGCCCCGCTTGTAGTCCTAATGAAATTGAGTTGGTTTTTCCATTAATAAGCTTAACCGCTTTCCAAAATTCACCTGATGATCTTGATCCGTTTATCAGGGCTACATTTTGTTCATCAAAAAATATTTTTTTTGCGTGGCACATCTGTTTGAATTTTTTATTTGCAGCCGCATATAGAACTTTAAAAGTGTTGCAATTTTTCTTGCGTGTCAATTTAAGAAACGAAAATGAAATTTCTCTGGCCCGCATGCACTCGGAATCGAACCCCTTCTGTTTGCTGATTGTATGGTTTGGGTTCTTCGGCAGAATAAGTGGAGCAGATTTTTTGATTAACTCCGTCAATTCCTCAATTCGGGGCGCAGTATTTGTCTCTTGTAGTTTTCCGAGTTCTATGTTAAGTAAACACGTGTAGGATTCCCGATAGTTACCTTTCCATACCAACTTAGGGAGAAGTCCTATTTGTGTTGTATTTTCAAGAGATTGGGAGCCGGAAACATTAAATGCTACTTCTAAAGGCATATGGTCAGAGTAGGTCTCCATTGCAACTCGAAATTTTTTAAGACGCGCCATACAGTTTCATGATAAAAAGCAATAATCTATTACTAAATTAGCTGAGCCTCGTACAAAGGTGTATTCCCCTTGTATATCTTCGTCACAACAGCCATTTAGGACTTTGCAGTCCCAACCGTCTGCTAATTCGATAATTTTGCCTCCTTTTGAATCACTGAATTTGTCCTTAGAACTTCGATTCATATTGATTATTGCTGATTCTGGACCCGTTCCACTTACAAAATTGTTTTGCGCTTTACCGATCCTCCCATTAAAATCTCCAATTAATAGGAGTTCAGTTGAGTTCAGATTGTTTAATAGATCTCTTAACTTATTAAAGTCGCATAGCCAATTGCTACAATTTAAATATATTGGTACAAGGTTCATCACGGTATTATTCATTTTTATCTCCAAAACATAACCTTGCTCCATCCTCTTATTTGCGACCGCTGCTCCATTCAGCTGTTTGCGATAACCGAAAAGTTCACCTCCAGTAGCACTTCCAAAGCGGTTTGGTTTTACAGCAGGAATAAATGTTAGTTCATGATTCTTAAAAATACTTTTATATCTAGTTTCATCATAGTCTAATACATGAGTTTCAAATAGTACAAATACATCAAATTCATTTAAATAATTAAACAAATATTTTTTTGTTTTCTAGGCCTGATATGTTATAACTTAAAATCTTTAAATCTATTGTTGAAACGTTTATCTGGCAGACAGGTAATTCTCAATAAGAGATATCCTGTTGACATCCACTTGTTGATGCACCTTGTTTTTTGTTTACAGCGGCTTCTCTCCTTATGTTATCACCTTGGGTTTGATTTTGATAGGTGACAGGTAACACTGACATTTCAATCGGAGGATTGTTATTGTTTGTGTTTTCCCAACCGATTGTCGAATGAAACAAAAATGCGGGTATTTCTCCAATTAATTCTTTTAAAATCTTGGCTCCATGTTGAATTCCACATTTTAATCCTTCCGATACATCCCATGTGAATACTTTGTCCCCTACATGTAATTTATCATCCCTTAGTGTAATATTTTTTAATTTCCGGGTGTTTGTCGCGCAAGAACTTCAATAGTGGTAACAACTTGGCTCTTCTTTGGGGAATATTATGCAGGAGGTCTTTACTTATGCTGATTTTCGTGCCTTTCAGTTTTTTTGAGTTCTTTAGAACGTTGATACCAATATCTCGTGATTTTGTTTTGACGACTATAGTTGCAGTGCTTTGGTTCCGAGGGAAAATTCTGTGTGCAGACAGGTCCGTTCGCGTACTTTATGTATAGAAAAATGAAAAGTGTCAAATCTCCAAAATCGAGAGAGAATCCTCTCATTTCTAAGAAAAGAACGCGAACGCTTTTGTGTAAAAAGTTGAAAAAACATCTTAGTTTGGCTTGAAAAGAAGCAACAGCTGTTTTTTTGCTGGCAAACTCATAGGATTTCATCATTTGACAGTTTTCATTTTCTTGCCAGCTGAAATTCTGTGTGAAGAAAAATGAATGAAAGTACATTTTTCTTTCGTTCATCTTTTTACCATTTTCTCAGTACGCGAACGCGTTTGTGTAGTTTTGCACGAAAGTTTATATAAATTTACGTTAGCATATTAGTCCGCGAACGGACTTAATGTCGCTGTTTACTTCGCCATTGTCAAGCAATTCTTTACACAAAGTCTTAGATTTTTCAGCCAGATCAGCGTTGGCCTCTGCAGGGAGGTGAATGATTATGTTGGCCTCCGTGCTTCTTTGCATTAGCTTGTCTACGTGCTTCCAGGGATTTGTTCCGATTTTCCAAGTGTACAACTTTTTCAACAATTTCATTGTGTTTTGCTTTCAAATTCGACAATTCGGAACATATCAATTCGAAATCCGCTTTAGTCGCTAGATCCTTTTTTAGCTCTGTATTTTTTTCATCAAGGATTTCCTTGAGCTGATCAATACTTATACCAGTTATTGTCTCCTTTGGCATGGCGATAAATGATTCCTTCGTTCTACGCTTCTCGCTTATAAATTGGTCTGGTGACGTCTCTTGCAATGATCTTTTGTTCATAAGTGAGGTTATTCTTGGTTGATTTTGAACTAAGTATTTAAGAGTCTTAACCAGTAGGACTTACTCCGATTTAATTTTTAAGCGGTGAATTAGGATCTTGGAATGCACTTTAAACCAAAATTAAATATTTAGATTGCGCCTATCTTATTTTATTTAAATTTTTGTAAAGGAGCTTTTACCAACAAAAGAACACTTTGACAGGTACCAAATGTCAATCCAAAAGTTTTGCTCAGGTTTAATTGATTGAAATATTTTTAAGTCATCAGCATACAAGTTCCTTAGATAACAATTGTAACTCTTCATGAAGTTTGTGTATATATTTACTGTTAATGATTTTAATTAGAACATCGTGACTTCCTCTGTAAAATGCCTTAGAAAAATCAGTTTATATCACATCGAATTGTATACCGTTATCGAGGCCATTAGAGCCACAGCATTGCAAAAAGAGCCAAAGTAGTAGTGACAAAACTCAAATTTGAAGAAATTGTTCGCAATAATTTAAAGCCTACCTTTGAAAAGATGTTGAGCGTATTAAATGGGGATTAGAGTGAAAAAGGGGTTTCACAGTGTTTAAAAAATTGTCCGAGACAAAAGTTTGAAAAAAAGTTGGTTTGATGTAAACGTTTTCAGAATACCTACCAGAATTTTAAGTAAAAAAATTCGGAATAACACTCCGTTCCAAGTGTTTACGAGGAAGATTCTTGATTTAATTTCACGAATTTTTTTAAATCCTTCGTTAATATGGGAGAAAAACAAATGCAATATGAAATCAGGCTAAAATTAAGTTTACATTGTAAAAAAAAAAATGGGATTAGGCAGATAAACTCAATTTTTATGAAGCTTTTCCCAATAAGGTCATAAAATAAGTCCTTTTATCGTTCCACCTGGGCACTATGGGCAAAATAAATTCTTTAACCAAGGACGAAATTGACCAAATTCGAGCTTACAATGGGCAAGGCAAATCTATCCGTTTTATAGCCGGTAAGATTGGAAGACGACCAACTGTTGTTCAAAGCTTTCTTAAGGACCCTGAGAAGTATGGAAAAAATAACAATAATAAATCAGGATCGACAGGCGAAACTGAGAGCTGCTTCAAGTTCAAGACATTCTTTAAGTAAAATCAAGGCAGAAACTGAAGTTGAAGCTAGCAGATCAACTGTTTATCGCGTGATACAGCGTCCAACTATATTAGACACAAAAATTGAAAAAGAAACCACAATTGAACGCAGCACGCAAAAGGCATAGTCTTGATTTTGCAATAAGTCACAGGTATAGTCGAGAGTGGCATACCGTTGTCTTTTCAGATAAAAAAAAGTTTAATTTGGATGGACCTGATGGATATTATTATTTCCATGGTTTGAGGAAGGATTAAATATCCTTGGATGGTAGACACATCAACGGAGATGGAGTAATCGTATTGTGAGCATTAAGCTTTTACGGGACTGCAAACCTTGATTTTTAAAGCTCAAGAATGACCGCAATCACCTAAAAATCTTTACTGGAAAGAGATTTCCCTCATTTTTAGGGTTCCGTAGCCAAATGGCAAAAAACGGAACCCTTATGGATACGTCATGTCTGTCTGTCTGTCCGTTCCACTTTTTTCCGAAACTATAAGAACTATACTGTTGAAACTTGGTAAGTAGATGTATTCTGTGAACCGCATTAAGATTTTTACACAAAAATAGAAAAAAAAAACAATAAATTTTGGGGGTTCCCAATACTTAGAACTGAAACTCAAAACAATTTTTTTTTCATCAAACCCATACGTGTGGGTATCTATGGATAGGTATTCAAAAATTACATTGAGGTTTCTAATATCATTTTTTTCTAAACTGAATAGTTTGCGCGAGAGACACTTTCTAAGTGGTAAAATTTGTGTCCCCCCTGTAACTTCTAAAATAAGAGAATGATAAAACTAAAAAAATATATGATGTACATTTCCATGCAAACTTCCACCGGAAATTGGTTTGAACGAGATCTTGTAAGTAGTTTTTTTTTTTCATAAATCGTAAACCGCCAGTTATCTATTATTTAGACATCGATCAAAGTTACAACGAACTACAAGAACTTTTATATGATGTTACTTGCTATCAAAAAAGGTCTACGAAGGAGGAAAGCATTACTCCAACCCGGAATAAATAATTGAAGCCATAAAACAAGCCTGGTCCGAAATGTATAAATCTCTTCATAGCATGCTTTTTGAATTGATACGGCGATCCGGAGGTAGTACACATTATTAAAAACTATTGTTATAATCTTACTAAATAACTTAATAACTAATAACTTTTTTGTGGCTGCATAAAATCTTACATAGTCTCTCCAAAATATTCAAAACTGTTTTTGTGTGGCTATAATAGTTCAGAAGTTGTACGATTTTAAGTTTTTAGGTGGTAACGTCCAAATCTGAGGTGTCCCAATTTAATTGGCTATAACTCGAAAGGGGGAAACTAGACCCAAACATAGGTTTTTTTCGCCAGGACTTCAGGAATTTCCACTTAAACAATTACACCTTAACTAGGACACCCCAGTTAAAGAGGCATGAGCAGAGATAACAACACATAGACTGCTTGACATATTCACAGTTGAACTAGTAACACATTTAATTTGGATTAGTATATTAGAGAATTATTATTTGAAGCCTATGCATCAATTTGCGTTAATTAAGGGATCAAAATCCCATGTGTTGTGCAACGAGCAGCCCACGGATTAATACAGCAACTAACCAAATAATCGACACCTACAGAGTTATGAGCTAATGCAAATATTGAGAGCAAACACATGCATGCTTGCGGAATATCTAAACAATCAGTCATAACAAGGCCAAATTCAACAAATGATAGATGTGATGTACTCATTGCCCATAACGATTAATAAATTATTAGACTAGCGCATTTGGGCTTTGGCCCCGTTCACTGTGCAGATGTGATTGTTAGAGGTAGTCCAACTTCTAAAATCATCTGTTAAATATTAAGCTGAATACGGCTGTTTGACAGAGCATTATTTAATTATATAGATATGTGCTAGCGACGATTTTTAGAGTATTTAATCCGTAATGGTGTTTGGGCAACGATGCTTGGGACAGATTTGATTTGCATACAGATAACGTTCTTAAAATAAAATGAAGTGAAATAAAAGTTGGGAAAAAGTTATTATGTTAACCAAAAATGATTCACAAAAGGTATTCACGGCCGTGGTACATCCCATTCTCAAGTAGATATGGATTCCTGCCCTAAGCAAAACCTATAACATCACAAAACTGGATGCTCGAATGAGACATCTAATATCATTTTTCCTCAGATCAGCATATTTAAGTCTTCATGCGGGTATGGTGAATAAAGACTCAATAATCTGGCTGTTTGTAGGAAACACCCTACGGACATGGCAAAGCCCTATATTCACTACCCTGCAGTATATGACCTAGTTCTACTGACACACAACACCTTAATTTGACAAAAAAAAAATTTTGTAGGATTTCCACCCTGATAGGAATCGAAATTCAGATGAAGGAGTTAGAATTAGGTATGCGTATGCTATGCAGTATATTTTCACAGATGTTTTTTTTAAATGGATTATGGAGTAGAAGCGGGTGTGGCCAAATATAGCTAAATGCGTCGCAAATCATCTGCGGAGAAAGGTATCCCCCTCTGGAAATGGAAGTATCTGTTTTACTTTACCTCAACCCTAGAATCAGATTAGTTGTATCGCTTAAACCGCAGATTGTGATGTACGTCTTAGTATTCACAAATTACAGCCAGAGGTTCCACTAGGAGTTGTTTCATTGAGGTGAGCCACGTTAAAATTGAGATATTTCGATTTACATATCGCGAAGACAACTGTGATGTTTGTTGCAACTGCATTAATATTTGTGTCTGAATGGTTTTTCTTGTTGTCTTGTAAAATTAAATATATCTTAAACTTGAATTTAAATAAAAAAAATATTTTGGAGTTGGTTGGTTTAAGTGGCTGTATTCCCCGTTACCTGACAAGCGAAAAACACAAATAACGCATTGAGCGCCGTTTTGGTACCACAACTAACTGATCCTGAAATTAGGGGGGGAGAAGGATGTTGCGGGAGCTCAAAGCCAGCGTGTGGAGTTGAGAAATTTGATGATATTGTTGAAATATATGCTTTGGATGGCCGAAAGGTCATCGTAAAAGGGATGACCTAGTGCGCTGTGTCGGGTTTTGGCTAGGGCCGGACACTCACAGAGAAGATGGAAGACTGTTTCACTCTTGTCTGTGTCAGCGCAGCTACGGCACTGGGTGTTATGGGGGATGCCAAGCTTGGCTGCTTGAGTTCCTAATGGCCAATGGCCCGTACTAATTGCCATTAGTCTGGCGACAACTACACGCGTTCTGGCTAAGAGGTTGTTAGTTCTGGCATCATCGCAGGTTGGCCAGATCTTCCTTGAAATGACACAGTTCGTAAGGTTCATCCATCTAGTCTCAGCCCTTGAGGTCAAGTGCAGGAGGATTTCTCTCATTACATATCCCAGCGGAGGGAAGACTTCCTCCGCATGAGATACGCACAGAGCAGATCCACGGCTGGCAAGTTCATCGGCTTTCTCATTTCCTTCAATGTTCATATGGCCGGGAACCCAGACGAGAGTGATATAAAACCGATGACAAGCTCTGTTCAGTGTCTCCCTGCATTCCACAACAAGCTTAGACGTTGACTTAGTTGAACCGACAGCCTTAATCGCGACCTGACTGTCGACGAAGATGCCTATTTTTTTTCTGGGTGTCACTATGTTGAGGAGCAGTCTACACGCCTCCTGAATTGCAAGTACTTCTGCTTGAAAGATGCTGGCTGCGTTGGGAAGGCAGATAGAGAAGCAGAGTTTTAGATATATCTAACTCTGTTGAGAAAATGCCAGCTCCTACTCCACAGTTCATCATGGAACCATCTGTGAAGATAGGTATGTCGAATTCATTTACGAACGCATTCTCCTCCCATTCTTATCTAGAGGGGAATCTCGCAGAGAAGTTTTTATGGAAGTTGAGTTTGGGTGCAATGTAGTCTGTAGATAATCGACCTATGCCGTCGGGAAGGGAAAGTATGATGCTGGTATGGCCATAAGGCATTTCCTTGTATTTTGGAGTAAAAACTAAATAACTTTTGCAGTCTTTTTTTTTTTATAAGTCTAATAAAACACTTTTTTATGATCCCAGTGATATTTTAGTTTACTTTGTTGTATAAAAAAGAATATACAAATTTAATAAAAAAGAGTTTAAAGGAAGATAGGTGAACGAAGTGCGCCATTTTCAGCAAAATTTGGGCGGCAAAATATCCTTGGTCAAAAGATCCTACCTTCAAAATATCGTTTTTTTGTGAATCGAAGAGGTGTCCAAACATTACTTCTGTTTAAATCCTTTTTGTTTAATATCCACCGTCAAAATATCACAGGAAAATATGTCAATCTGGAAAAAATCACCTCGGATCCCATGATAGTACCTAAGCGCGCTTCCCACGTTAAAGGGTATAAGACTCTGTACACCTCTTCGACTCACAAAAAAAGGATATGCGCGAAATAAATTACTAAGGGCCTTTTTATTAGATAAACAATATACTTTTATTTATTAAAGTACCTTAGGAGCTAACATGGTGTATTTGTCTACGATACAATTATAACTGACTTAAGGAACAAAAATGTTCCTATATATATGCTTCGTCGATATGAGGTATCGATACTGCTTTATGATACCTAAAAATAGATAACGAGTGTTTTCTTGTTGCTTGGCTCATTCCTTGTTGTTTCAGAAAGATACTTGGGATGTTTGTTCGGTCTGTTGATAGTGAGGGTATTTCGTCGCCATCTGGTTGACATGTGTGTTGGCTGTTGGTTGTTATCTCTAACATAACTCCTCCCTCCTTTGTCTTTTGTTTCTCCCGAAACAAGTATATTAAAAAAATTTAAATTATTACAACTATAAATTAAGTAATTCCATGCATACTAAGGTTTATGTTTTTGTGTGAATGGAATTTTTCTTCTATTTCGTTTATATTATTTATATTTAAATCAGTATTTTTTAATTTTACATTCGTTATATCATATGGATGTTCTATATCTATAGGGATGGGTTGATTAACAATTGCATATTTGTTAGAAAACGTTTGATTATTTATTTCTAATGTACAGTTTTCAAAAGTGATCAAAGCGTTTCTTTTGATTATAATCAATTTTCTTTCGTCACAATTACTGCTCCTTTCATTAATTCTACGATTACATTTTTATTATTATTTGTTTTCTTAGTACAATTTCCTATTTTATTGAGACAATTTATAAGTGGTTTTAGATGTTTTATTTCTTTATTTTCTTTATACACGTAATTACTTTCATTCATTTTTATAAAAAATTCACTTTCAATATCTAATTCTTCGTTGTCTTTATTAGGTATTGAAGTAAAGAAATATTTATCAAGCGTTAACATTTAATCTGGAACTTGGATTACAAATATTAATACATTTTCGTGAAATTCCCCAACTGATAATTTAATTTGTTTTAGTTTAAACAGATCAACATCATACTTATTAATTTCCTCAGGTGTTAGAAGACTTTCTACCATTATTTGTAATCTACTAGCTAGTACTATATTTTGGATTTTCTCAATAAGTTCTTTTAATGAGTCTAGTCTTCTCTGATATTCTAGAATATTAAGTCTTTGCTCGATAAAATTTAATTTTCCTTTAAGTCCTAACTCTATGTTGACGTCCATTGTTAAGCTTTGTTTCAAAATATTTATCTCTTCTTGAAACTGGTTATTGATTTTTATCTGTTTGTTGTCATTTGTTATGAGGTTATGATTGTTGTTGTTAATTGTTTCTAACTGATCTTCTATTTCTTTTTGATCTTCATCGTCCATAGTTCCAAACATAAATTTAAAAACTCGTCCGCCGAGGTTTAATAGTCCTCTTCTTGACCTTTTATTCTTGTACCCTTTAATACTTTTTAATTCACTTCGAACTAGATTCAATTCTTTTTCGATTAATGTGAACGATTTGGATTGACTATAGCTAGATGGTATTATTAATTTTTTTTATCGAAGTCCATTGTTCGGCTAGTGTATTACATATAGAGTTTATTTCGGTTAAATTTATGATATGTATTATCGAGTTAAATTTATTCACTATTTGTATTTTTCCTAATTTGATCATAGCGTAGCCATCACTATTATGAATCTCTTCAACTTGAATTTTACTATGTACTAAACTGGTAATCACTAAAATTATAACGATCTTCATTTCCTGACTTATTCCATTGGCGTTCACTATTCGACTGATGAATTCTTTTATCTTTTATACTCGTATTTTCGAAGTTGCAGGGCAATTTTCAGTGGTTTGTTTTCTAGTTTGAGTGTATGTGCTATTGGGGTATGCTTTGATTATATTGTCGTTATTTTTAAATTTTGATTTTCTTTCTTTCTGTATGTTGTTGTGGTGTTGTTTATCTAATCTATTAAATTTATATCGTGGTTCAGTTTTATGTCGTTCTGTTTTAGAGTTTTTAACAAAGCCTTGGCATCTCTGTTCTTCGTAATTTTCACGGTGCTCATTCCTTTTATTGATAATTTTTTGTTTGTTTGTATGAACGTGTTGGTATATTTTTTCTTTAGAAAAATTACCCTTCTGGATTTCGTATGGGGTATGTTTTGTTGTTGAGTGAACCGAGTTATTATAATAAAGTGTTGCTTTGTGTACAGCCATGCGAATTTCGTGTATGTTGGGTGTAGTTTTTCCATTTAAAATAGAACGTACTTTTTCAGCAAGTGTTCTATGAAATACCTCTATATCAGAGTTCCCTGAATGGCTATTGGGCTTAGAAAAATGAATTTCAATACCTAATTCTTCTAACATTTTTGCTATTCTGGGGAAGTTGAATTCATTTATCCATAACGTATCGTTTGGGCTTACCATGCGAAGCTATTAGTTGTAAAATTGTTTCCTCTAAAGTTTCGTGTGAAACATTGGGTACATATGTGGTTGTGGTTAGTTTAGAAAATTTATCTATGCTAGTTAAATATTTTGTCTTAGCTATACAGTAGATATCCAAATGAATTATTTCGTCAATATCTTTTGGTCTGTCTGATAAGCAGAATTTTTTTTAATGGGGTGCCTATCGTATTTGCTTTGTTTGCAAATATTGCATGAATTTATCACGTCGTTAATTAGTTCTCTCAGATTTTTGAAAAAGATTTTTGTTTTTAATCCTTGGGAATTCTCTGCGATTCCAGAATGTCCGGTTTCTTTCTCGTGGTATAATTTAATCTGTTGAAGAGCTTCTTCTTCTGAGTTAATGTCTTTTGCGTAAGACATGCATTTTATAAATTTTATCCTATTTCCGTATAATCTAATTAATTGTTGTTGTAGTAAATTGAAATCACTTTCATTTGCCACAGGGTAAATATTATACAAAGATACTTGGGATGTTTGTTCGGTCTGTTGATAGTGAGGGTATTTCGTCGCCATCTGGTTGACATGTGTGTTGGCTGTTGGTTGTTATCTCTACCATAACTCGCGCGGGTATTTAGACCATTTAGTAATGCAACCATCTACATCGTGGGACAGTTCAACTTAACAAAATATGGAATTAATTTTGTAAGTTAGTTCTTATCCGACAACTAACTTTTGCTTTGGACAGCACCCTCTCTTGTTAGAAATAATTAAATGGACATTTCTGTAATAAATAAACAAGTTTATTGTATTCCGTAACTTCTTGGACAAATTAGCTGTGAGAAGTTAATATTTCTCGGTAGCAATATAATTTGTAACGAACATCATGGATCTGTAAGAAACAGATCCACTGTCACTAATCTGTTAAGTTTCTTGCATGCATGTTCTAATGCCTTAGAGAACTAGAACGAAGTGGATTGCATATAGACGAACTTCTCCAAGGCTTTGTCGTCTCATGAATGAAATAATCGCCTTCAAGCTCCGGGTTTATGGTTTCCACCAGGTTTCATAAAATGGGTTGATTTATACCTCTGATCAAGGGCTTATCAAGTCAAATTTAGAGGCTCGCTATTAGAATCTTTCACATCTCAGCCAGGAGTTCCCCAAGCAAGTCACATAGGACCAATTCTATTTATACTAATTATTAATGGTGTTAAGGCATGAACAAATCACAGCAATATTCTGATGTACGCTGGTGATCTGAAAATGTATAAATCTGTCACTAATTAGAAAGACAGACTTCTTCTTTAAACCGACATAAATACGAGTACAGTCAAGACTCGATTAACCGGGATTCTTTTAACTGGGACATTCTGTTAACCGTCATTATTAATCCAAATTTATTTTCAATTAATTTCCCATTAGTAACTCTACTAACCGGCATACTCTATTATCCGTAAAAGAAACAAAAACATTTCCATTTTGTGTCTTTGAATTTTGAAAATTTTGAATTGTTTTTTAAACACATTTATCCGGTATTACTTCTGCTATCCGTGACCGCCGCCGACATAGATACAAGGTTAAAACTAACAAAATGTTTGTATCTTCTGAGTTGGTTTGTGGATGCACAAACATGAACTAAACGGGATTTTTCATTTGTCGGGTTGCATTTTGTATTGCTGTGTGATTGATTGCGAAAATTTGTAAGATACGCAGTGTTTTGTTTAAGTGAATAATAGCATCTTCATCGACTAGTGCAATTAAGCTATCGCGTAAAGTGTTATCGATAAAACAAAAAGTGGACTTAATAAATGATCTTTGCAAAAACGTTGGTCCATATAAAATGTTAGCACAAAAATATGAAATCGGTACACAAACAGCTTATGATCTTTTTAAAAATAAGGTAAAGATTCTTAAATATTTTGCGGAGAGTTACTCGGTCAAATCTTTAGACTTTAGAGAAACGAAAAACACTTAAGCAAGCAGAAAATTCAAAAGTCGATACAGAAACATACCAATGGTTTAGCCAGCAACGGTTTAGGGGAGTTCCGATATCAGGTCAAATGATCGTGGAAAAAGCAAAAATTTTTAACGCCAACCTAAATATAGCTACGCATTGTGTCTATTCTCAGGGTTGGCTAGGAAAATTCAAAAACCGATAATTCATGAATTAAAAGAACAGGAGAAAAGAATCTGCGGATTATGAAGGTGCCACGCTGTTTGTTGAAGAACTGGCCGAACTCATTGAAAAAGAAAATTTAACAAATGATCCAATTTATAATGCCGATGAAACCAGCCTCTTTTGGAGCTGTTTGCCTCAAAACACTCTAGCAAGGAGTGACGAGCGTTCAGTTGGGGAGTACAAGGAATTGAAAGAACGCAAGAGTGCTCGTACAAGAGCCTTAAAAAATGTTGGAGAGTTGCCAGTAATTTATAAAGCCAACAAGAGGGCTTGGGTTACTCAACAACTGTTTCTAGAATGGTTCAACAAACACTTTGTTCCGGAAGTAAAAGAACACTTGGAAAGAAACAATCTTCATAAAACTTCCAAAGTTTTGTTGCTTTTGGATAACTGCCCAGCCCACCCAGATGTCGATGATTTTAAGGCTCCTAATGTCATAGTGAGGTACCTTCCGCCAAATTGCACATCGCTGATTCAGTCAATGGATCAGGGTGTAATACGAAGTCTCAAGGGCTATTACCGGAAAGAAATGATTGCCGAACTAGTGAGTTTTGAAAATAGAAATGATTTTCTCAAATCACTTAACATCAAGACTGCTTTATGGGCTATCTCTAAATCCTGGAATTTTGTTACGAGCGATGTTCTGAAATTTTTTTGCCACAATTTACTTTGCCCAGTTAATGAAGACGAAGGTAACCTTCATAGGGGCTCAGAAATGATCAATAATCCCCTTAAAATGTAGAGGATGTATCTCATTCTAGTGAATCGGAAGATACTGAAATTCAAAAAATTCCAATTGGTGGGGCAATAAATGTGACTGCTACACTTTTGATTTTTTTAGAAAACTCACACTGCCCTGGAATAACTCAACAGGAAATAATGCAAATTCATCGTATTAACGAACATTTGATAAAGGAAAATAAAAGAATAAAGTCACTTAGACAGACAAAGATGCAAGAATCTTTTTAATTGACACTTCGCGTATCTGTTTGATGTTCCTCTCAAATGTTTGAATTCCTTATTTACTAGTTCTTTGTCATAACGATGTATGTGTGTATGTAGTTTCTTTCATCGTTAAATTGATTTATTTAAAATGAATTGTTGTGTTTATTGATGAATTTAATATTTGTTTTTGTTTTTATAAAGTAAAGAAATAAAGTGTCATTAAATTTAGAGTTTTTTTTATAAATTTAGAGAAAAATCTATTAACCGGGATTTTCGATTATCCGTTATGGGCTTGGTCCCGGCCATTCCGGTTAATCGAGTCTCGACTGTAGTTTCGCCACTTAACGATTCATTCCTGAACCCTACTATTTTTTTTTTATTTTTTATTTTTATTTATTTACACGTAATTGCTTAATGACTGTAAGATACATTATCTTATAAAATTAGTCTTAAGCTAATACCAAATGTCAACATATGACATTCTCTAGAAAGAACATCCCTTTCACTTTTCAATATTCATTGCCTCAACATACTCTTTGTCATGTTGATAGTTTTAAGGATCTTGGGGTTTATTTCGATCCCAAACTGGAATTTATTAAGCATATCAATTTCATTGTAAATAAATCGAATTCTATGCTAGGCTTCGTAAAAAGGAGGTCTAAAGAATTTAATGACCCTTACGTTTCTATGTCTTTGTACAATTATTTTGTTCGTCTGAATCTAAAGAATGCTTCACAAATTTGGACACCGTTTTGAAAGATTCATTCAAATCGAATAGAGATCATTCAACGTAAATTTATTCGATTTGCCCTTAGATCGAATGATTCATTTCCTCGCATAAGTTGGATATTATGCTATATTGAATATGGATATGCAGCAATTTGCAGGAAGTTACCTATATGAAAATGCGATTTAATCCATTTTTATTAATAAGAAATTTTAGTTCGTGAAATAACTTTTAAAACACATTTAAGTTAATATATAAATTATAGGCCAACTAAGTATTTTTTTATTAATACGGCTGTTAGTGACCTAAGTTATTTGGATGATTTGTGTTTGTGCTAGTATTGAATAGGTACATAATTATGATTATAATTGTTTTTCTATATATTTTATTATACGAATGTCCTTTTTAACACCTGCACTAAGTGACGAGCCGTGAGAGCACTTTTTGTGACGGCAAATTTCTGAACGTGATAGTTGCTGGATAAATATTTGGGTGTCCTCTTGACCTACAATTTAAGCTATCTAAAGCACTCCAAAGAAAAAAGCAACGAAGCTAAATAGGCTCTTAATATAATGTGGCCAAAGTTTTTTTCGAACCAAAATGTTGATTTAACGTCCAAGTACAAAGTTTTCAACGCGACAGTAAATGCATGCATGGCATATGGCGTCCAAGTCTTCGGATACACACACTTCGAAGCTTTGAAACTGTACAAAGGAACTTTTTTAAGAGGATATTTCGTTTGCCTAACTCAACACCCAACTACGCCATATATGTAGAGTCAGGAATAGTCCCTATATATATACAAAATTTGAAGGCAAGTGCGAACTTCATTACTAAAGTGATGAAAAGAAGTGAAACTTGTCTTCACAAAATCATCTTAAGAAAATTACTTCGAGTGAATGCTTCCCCGTTTAAAAACTGGAACGAACTAGCTTTAGCTTACGAAACAAGTTTAAACTTAACAGAAACTAATGTGACCGATTGGCAGGCTCAGTTTTCTGATGTGATTGCTAAGGTGGATCACAAAATGTTTCTGGATAACCTTTCCAGAGCATCTTCGTCTACTTCAAGAGCTATTTATAGTCATTTAAACCATGAACTGCCCTCGGAAGTCTCTTACTTTAGTAATGAATTTTCAGCCTCGGTTATAAGTATTATTTTTAGAGCAAGAGTTGAAATTTTAAATTTGAACTTTATACCTCATCGATCAGACTTGCCCCAGCTATGTGATCTATGTAACGGAAGAGCGAATGAAGATATATACCATTTCGTTGCTGCTTGTCCTATTCTACAAGAAATTCGCCGGTTGCATTTTCGGGAAAGTTTTATATCTTTGGACAAACTTTTTGAAATTTTAAATGGAGCAATGGGCTGGCTCAGCCTTTTTAAATATTGCCAACATGCTCTTTCTTACCGTAACAGTTTCACATATTAAACTTAGTCGATTACCCACTTATTGCAGTTTTGACCAAATTTTATACCTAACTATTTATTGTTTTGTTGCTGATCATACTAAATTTGATAATATCTCTTTTGTGTTTCAAATCATGTTAAAATTGATAAAATTTTGTATAAACAGCTAATCAAATTAACCAAATTATATAATATTTTGTGTTTCAAATCACGTTAAAATTGATATCATTGTTTTATATAATAATATTTCTTCATATCTTTTGTTAAACATTTTTTTTTCTCCTTTTCTTTATATTTTAAAATTTTTGTTTTTTATTATTTCTTTTTTTTTTTTTTTTAAATCATATTATGAAATGTCATCTCAGGCAGACGGCAGTATTGCCATGTCCTCATTCTTAAGTATACCAATTTGTAAACTTTTTGATGGAAAGAATAAAGAATCTATCTAATCTAATCTAATCTAGTTGCTGGATTTAGGCGCTCCACGTCACAGAGCTGATAGTGTAGATGCAGGAAATGAAATCCAATATAAAGGTCTTCAGATAGAAAAAACTCCGTGGGATATTTGGTCCTGTGTGCGAGGAAGGTTATACAGCCGCGAACTGTATGTACAGCTAAAACATGTTGACTATATTGGCTCGGCCAAATCGAGCGAATGAACAATAATGCTTCAGCGAAGAGGATCTTCGACTCCCAGCCTCCTTGTTGGAAACGACAAAATAATACGAACATCCATTTTAAAGAGTAACTAATCGCGGATGTCGATGTGTTATTCTCGACAAGTAGCACGCCAGGATCGCGGTGGATGGAATACTGCAGTTTCCAAGGCAAAGGCCCTCCACGGGTCACGGGGGGTTGCCGGCGTTCGCTTGCCTCGCTGGGAAACTGTTTACCATCTGTGAGGTGGTGATTATATGGATATAACTTCTAAGAGGGAATTTAGAGAGTGCAGCAGTACGTACCCCTGGAGAGGAGCAGAGTGGAGTTACTGTTTCAGTCGAGCCCCAGTTCTGTTTCCATTTTTCTGCTCAGCAGGAAGATAACATACCGAGGGTTACTGCTTCAGTCTTAACCCCCTATATCTTATCTGGCCCTAAGTGTGGAGTGAAGTGCTGAATGAAGTGACTGTTGCAGTCGAATCTCACGCAGAGTACAGGTTGTGATGAATGATCTCAGTCAAATCCCAGCCTGTTGCTCGAAATCCCTGGTGAGGGACCCGTAAGTGGCTACTATGGCTGCATATCTTAAGAAGTGAATAGTGCGGTCCGAGTGGTGTGAATGTGATCAGTACAAACCTTAAACAGGTCCAGCCGCACGCTAGTTTAACCATTTGGATTTAGTGAAGTACTTGCTTAAGCAGCAAACATCTGTTTTGCTAAGTTAGCTTAGATCTTCAAAGGTCAAGGATTTCTTTCCTTGTATTGGCTAGTTACACTGAAGATGCGTGATGGTTTCCTCCTCCTTAACGTCCCTGCAGCTTCTGCAGAAGTCGTTGGAGAAAAGCTCCAACTACCGAGCTTATATTTTTCCTGCTTATGGAGAGGAGATTGGATGTTATTTTTGCATCGTCCTTTGTCCGTATCTGTTTGGAGGACGAACATGTGCTGATGTCAATCCATCTATTGTTCGCTTCTACCAGTGCATTTTTTGATAGTTTGAAGCTTAGTGATTGCATGGGAACGGCCGGTGCCTCACTGTTGTCAGGGTGCACTTAATTTCCTGGCTAAATCACCCGCCTTGCAGTTGCCTTGAATGTCACTGTGTCCGGGGACCCAGCACAGTGAAATGTTGCATCTGTCAATGATCTCATTTAGAGATTCGCGACATTGTTTTACCAACTTAGATCCTGTTGTCGGTGTTTCTAGGACTTTTATTGCTGCCTGATTTTCTATGTAGATCACTACCTTCATGCGATCTATCGGGCTCAAAGAGCGTTTGCATATTGCTTCGCGGATGTCCATAACTTTTGCTTGAAATACACTGCAGTGGTGAGGAAGTCGTAGCGCGACATTGAGTACAGGGTCATCTGAGAAGATGCTTGTCCCCGTGCCATCCGCTGTCTTTGACTCATCGGTATATATTTCAATGGCGTCTTGGTTTGAGATGTGACCAGCTTCCCAGGCGGCCCGGTCTATGATGACTATCCTATATTTCTTACAGAAATCGATTATTGGGACTAAGTAGTCCGTACTATAGGGAATCGAGTGAGACATTAAAATGATTGCGTGACCAATTTCAGAGCTTGCCTTAAAAGCTAACAGCTTCTCGAAGATATCTACGGGGAGGAGGTTACGCACAGTTTCTAAGGCTGCCGTGGACCTCAAGGCTCCAGTAAAGCAGATACAGGCTGATCTGTGGTCTTCTTCCTAGGCGTTCTAGTGGCATTTCTTTAATACCGCAGGCCACCAAGTTTCGATACCATAAGTAAGGATTTGTCTGATAACCGCCAAGTATATCCAATAGACTATCCTAGGCTTCAGACCCCATCTGGAGCATCAGGGTCAGAAGATATATGACGAAAATCTCTTCACGATGATGAGAGAACTACCATCCCCCCCAGCGAATTTGTGTATGCTAAGATTTCAAAGTACCCTTTCCACTGTAAGGGCGCAAAAGTGAATTTTAGTAATCCATGAAGTAATCTACGCGCTACATTCCAGTACCTACAGTGGGAGATAAAGAACAATCTGGGAGCGGTGAGCTATTTGCAAAGCACGAAGCAAGCATTGCAAATTAGTGCCGAGATAGATGGTCAGAACAAATTCTCGATGTTGTTTACAAATGACAAGTTCCGATGGACTTTGGTCGTTGGAGCATTTGATACGCTCTCATTTCTGGCTCATTTAAACTTTTTTTGGTTTTCTTTGTATGACTGATAACTTTGTTCCCTTGACAGCTAATTGACATCTCGTCATTTTCGACAAAAAAAAATGGAATTGGAATTGAAATGAAAGACAAGTTCTTAAGTTGGCTTATACCGTCCTCTTCACTTGTAAAGGAACAATATAGGTTATACAAGAGGCCTGAACTCCGTTATAGTTAATTGAATATACACAGGTGGTGAGACGCATTCGTGGTGGAAGGCAACTAACAAAACTTAGACTAGCGGTGTGTGGCGGTGCGGAGAACTGCTATCATGGCCAATACCACCTTGATCCGCTTGATCTTAAGGTTAAGTCACTTGCTGACCACTTTATAGGTTGCAATCTCGATCAATGCACAATTTTCCCAGAGTTACTTTGGGAAATCCTTGGTATACTTTGACACCCCGTCTGATATATCATATCCGGGAAGGGATTACAAGGCCTAATGAGATTGTCATCTACACGGATAACTCTAAAACAGGGAGCTTCGCAGACACAGGTAGGTAGTTGTTAGGCCCAATATATATATACTCTCTTCATCACAAGGAGTACACCATGGTTGCTTTCCTTGACATAGAAGTCGCCTTTAACAACGTTAACACATCTGCAATCGCAAATGCACTGTCAGAACTGAATGTGGATAGCTCGCTTGGTGAATTGATTAATCTACTGCTCACTAGTCGGCTTATCAATTCAAAACTGGGCGTAGCATCTGCTAGGAGGTCTGTCAGTAGAGGTACGCCGCAAGGCGGTGTTCTTTCTCCCCTTCTCTGGAACTTGGAGGTGAACAAACTACTGATAAACCTGGAAGGGGAGGGCTGCAGGGTGATTGCCTATGCGGATGATGTTGCTATCGCCGTCTCTGGAAAACACCTCAACACCATAAAGGAACTCCTACAAAATGCTCTTAACAAGCTAACGAGATGGGCTAATCGGTGCGGACTGGGCGCAAACCCCCACAAAACCGAACTTGTCCTCTTTTCCAGGAAATATAAAATCCCACATATTGACCCTCCCTCTATCAGCGGTATAAGTTTAATTTTCTCTGACGAGGCAAAATTTTTGGGCTTAATCTTCGATAGGAAGTTAAGCTGGAAACCAAATATACAAGAAAGAGTCAAGAAAGCTACAGTAGCACTTTTCTCTTGCAAAAAAGCCATTGGCAACAAGTGGGGTATACACTATACAACCCCGCATTACGCATTGGCTATATACATTGGTGGTAAGACCGATTCTTACTTATGGAGTGGTTGTCTGGTGGACTGCCTTAGCAAAAGCTATAAATCGCGACAAGCTGAGCAAAGTCCAGCCATCAGCTTGTCTGTGAATGGATGGATCAAAAACTAGCGATGGGGTAGGTGGTGGCGTTTTCTCAGAAAAGCTAAACCTTAGCCTCTCTTTCCGTCTTCCTGATTACTGTAGCGTGTTCCAGGCGGAAATTTTGGCGATAAAAGAAGCCCTGACGTGGCTAAAGAGGAATGTAATATCCTTAAAGGATATCCGTATCTTCTCAGATAGTCATTCCACGATTAAGTCCCTGGACTCAGTCTCTTCAAATTCCATCATAGCCGAAGATTGCCGCTCATCTCTTTCGGAGATGGCAGAGCAGTTCAACATTCACCTCTGTTGGGTGCCGGGACATAGGTACATTCCAGGTAACTGTAGGGCAGATGATCTCGCCAAAAAAGAAACCAAATTACCTCTTTTACCTGATAAAGGTTCCCTAGGTATACCAATCGCTATTTGCAAACTCGTGTTCAAGCTATCCGCAATCGAGAGAACAAACCTTAGGTGGACAAGTAGCACTAGCAATACATGTCTAGCGACTAAGCGGATCTGGCCAAAGCTGGATCTGCGACGCTCTAAGTGTCTAATCTCATTAAACCGATTGCATATTAGCTCCACTATAGGTTTCATTACAGGGCACTTCTTAATAGGCAGACACGCATCTAGACTTGGAGTGTACTCAAACGACTTCTGCAGAAGTTGCATGGACGAAGAGGAGGAGGAGACTATACTTCACCTTCTCTGCACTTGTTCTGCGGTCTCCCATAAATGAAATCTCTTTCTAGGGGACTTCTTGTTCAATGATATAAGTGCCTTAACCAACACTGGCGTTAGAAGTCTATCGCGCTTCATAAGAAGCTCCTACTGGTTCAACGAGCAGTAAGGGAAATCCCCAGAGCTGTGTGGTACCGCAATGGACCTTACATTGGTCTAAGTGTGTTGGCCTTTTGCTGACAGCCACGTCAACCCAACCTTACCTAACCTGAGCCCAATATGGGCCGTAAATTCATTATATTTTGTCAGGACATTGTCTTGTGAGGAAACATTCCAAAAGGCTTACCCAGACATATGCAGATTCTATGGTGACTTGGTGTGAGGGAGTATTGCAGAATCGTTGCAAATTTCTAGAAAAAAACTTTTTGAACGGTTATAAAGAAGTACTGGGCCGCACGAGGCTGATCAAATTTTAAAGGGAAATTTGTTTTTTTTTTGAGAGAAAGTGTTTATGTTTCTTCCATGTAATATTTAAATTCAACTGGTTTTTTATTGATCCGGATGGGCCCATTCGGGTGCCTAATTTTGTTTGAGGTTCTACAGCTCTTCGACCGCTTTATAAACCATGCCTAATTTTCAGGCTACGTCACTTCATGGCATACATAGTTGAGAGCATTTTTTTACTTATTCTTGACGTGGCGATAATACGACTTTGAAAAATGCGAATATACGTTAAATATTCCTTAAAGGCTTTACAAGGCTTTACCTATTCTTCACTGTCTGGATCCTACTTTTCCTGTAAAAAAAAATAATTTATCAAATTTAATTTACACTACGGATAAAGGAACGAGTCGAAAAGCATTCCGACAACCGCCTTTTGTTTGTGTGCCATATTGTGGACAATGTAAATCCCCAACGTGTTTACTAAACAGACAACAACCACCACCAAACAATAAAATTCGGGCTTTATGACTTACTGAAAGGCGAGTGGTTTTCGTATATCTGCTGACTCTCCATTTTCTTTCACTAATTTTCTGTTCCCAAAAGTGCTGTCGACGAAGCAATGTCTGTAAACGGAAAAAAGGGATTAAGCTTCCTCGTTATAAAGCGATAAATTTGTCAAAAATCACATAATGAAGTGTTTTAATTGTTTCCGCGACAGCTTCTGACACTCTTTACTACACCTGAGCCGGTAAAAAGGGATAAAACTGCCAGAGTAGATCGTAAAAAAGAACAAACCCACATTTCTGAGAATATTATAGGTACCATAAGCTAGAAGCTTTGTTGTTTACGAAGAGTAAATCCTTCCATTGTGTTAAGAAACAAAAGATTGACAAAGTATGAGTAACCGCACAACAAGGCACTCGGAAAATTTATGCTGACGAATGCCATAAATCTCCGAATTACTTTATCATAATGTTTCCTGGATTTTCACCTATAGTAAATGGAAGGGGATTGTATATTAAATTCCATAAAAATCAATTTACACAACGGAATACCCAACAGACCTCGCTTGATATAATAATTGAAAGTACTATACAAAAGGATACCTATGTTCCATTGACACTGGATAATTGAGCTGTTGAAGGAAATCAGTTCTTGAAATTACGTGTGAAGGATTACATCTGGCAAAATGGTTATATAAATTGCGCGTTGGAGGTACTTAAATACAACATTGTGGTCATGGTGGTAGACCTTCAGAATGCGACCACCAATTTTGGAGTCGGCTGAAGTCTATTTTTCCCTTTTATTTGCCTCTGTTGAGAAAACATTTCAACAGGCCTCAGTGAAGGGCGGTTCTCAGCCTTCAAACTCGCTCAATGCTACACTTGCAGTCCAACCCCCGCACTGCATTCACATGAAATGCACTCATGCTGATTTTCTTTTTATATTTTCCCTTTAGTTTTGTGTGAGACCGTGTGTGTTCCACTTTTGAGTTTGTCCTTTTTTCGCATACTTAGGTGTACATGCATTTGAAGGGGTGGGCCTCGGCTCCATGCAGTGGAAGGCGAACACGACCCAGCAATAATGTCACGGCCAGACTACTATTAATCGAAATTGTAAAGTTTTCTGTACAACACATACTCGTAGTCTCCTCACAGAGGGGAGGCGTTGAATTCCAATCTGCATGCACCAACACATCAGCCGAAGGCTTTAAGTACATGTGTCGAACAGAGAAACCGAGGCGTATAATAATAAGGGACTATGCAGTTGGGATATGTGTTGACACTGATTTAGTTACCTCCTGCTCGTGAGAATCGAATTCAGTTGTTAAAGTGTGGAGCGGACGGCTACCCTTTTCAGAACGTCGTCCAACACCTGTCCGCACTTTTTTTTGGATTACTTAGCATGGTTTTTTGTGCTCGGAGGAAATTAAAATGTTCATACAGTGTCCGAAAATGAATAATGTAAGGATAATGTGTGAGCGAAATATATTTATTTATTTATTGCGGTTGTCTAACGCTGGAAAACCCTTTTCATTTATAAGGTTGAAAAGACAATAAAGGGAAGGAAGTCAACGCTTGTTTATTTTTTGGGAGAAAACTTTTCAAGAAATGAAAACCATTTTATTGGGAATGATGTCCTTTAAGCTTGGGGGAATTTTGTGTGAACTTTGCATGGAAGTTGTACGAAAGGATATTATGTGTTTGCATAGCGCTTTTCAAGGACAAGTGATACTTTTTAACATAAATTCTTATTTTATACAGTCGAAAAGGGTTTGAGATGGTGTCAGATGATGTGTGATATGCCAAGCCTACGGGTAGGTACATTTATTTCGAACCTGATTATTTCATTTGGCAGCACTATGCTTATTGACATTTTGACATTTCAACAGCAGTTAATTTACTTCACCTTTATTTTATTATTTTTGTTTTCACAAACAACATTTTCTTCCTTAACGATGAGGCTTTGATTAGGATTAAATGGATCATTGCACGGCCACCTTACTGCATCCCCACTAATCTAGACGTCTAAACAGTAGGTAGTCTGTCAGAATTTAAAAAAATAAAGAACAAAATGATAGACGCAGAGACCGGTACATTAAAGTTTTCTATGTTGGAGAGTTCAGCAGCAAGTCCCACATCTCCACTTTTGTGCTGTGCTGAAATCGCCCTTGCGTGCAAGGTAGCAGTTTAGAAAAGTTAACGTGTATTCACTTGTCTATATCTGGTGTGTTTTTTTTTACTCAAGAGTATATGTATACCCTTATTCACATTTGCATGTTAAGAACAACAAGAACTTAGCCTATACGCTAACTTTAGAAGGGATTACTATCGTCGATAAGCCTTATCGAGTTGCTGATCGTCTCTCGTCGCGAACACACGCGCTAATTGTTTGCCCGTTACCGTCAACAGTTGTCGCGACCATACGGTTGGCGAAAAAATATGGGTATTCCATCGTGCCCCATTCCACTTCATCGCTGTTGCTTTTGCTTGGCTACTGCAAGTTCCGTACGATTTTCGTGTCATTGCCGAAGGTTTCCAAATACACAATTCAAGTTGGCTTCGACGCTCTGGCCAGACAACACCGAAGGAAGGTACGTCGAGATTTTTGCTGAGGTAAATAAATGAGCCGACACGAATAGGGTAGGGCGGGGATAGTTAGACCACGGGGCAAGTTGGACCACGCAAATTTCTCAGCAACCGTATGTTTAACGAGAACATGATCATACACGAACGAAGCGCGCTCTTTTACCAGCACGTGCCATACCGGTTTCAGTTGCATCGTGTGCTCAGAAGAGAAACCACACGCAGTTTTGTCTTTTTTTTAGTGCAAAAGTAAAAAATACGTGAAAGATAGTTTTTTTTATTTTACCAGTGAAAAAAAAAACAGAATTAAGGACTGAGGTAAAGTTTTTTGATAAGTAAATGTATTGCATTTTAATATTCTGTGTGTTAAATTGAACAAGTTTAAGTATTTTTGTATTTATGACGAAATATGTCCACCAAACCAAGTGTGGGGTCAGTTGGACCAGGTGGATTTAAATAAACGGTTTTTATATGTATCTTTTGTTATTTGGAATTCCTAGAATGCGAACGTAGAAACGTGTAACGGAGAGAGCCACAGCTGGTAGAGCGCAGATCAATACAGCTATTGCAGCTGTTCTTTCGAAAGAAAAATCTTTGAGGGAAGGCGCGTTAGAGTTTGGAATACCAAGAACAACACTAAGAACATATCTTCTTAAAAAAAATCGCAAGAAAATCCCCGTATAGGTTATGTTGGGCCGATGCCCAACGAAGAAAAAGAGGTTTTGCTTAAAGAGTATTTGCTTAAAGCAGCATCGATAAATTTGTTTGTAAAATTTGTAGTTTGTTGCACTTTATGGAACTTGTTTTTCAACTTTTCAGGGCTTGGTCCAACTAACCCCACACACTGGTCCACTTGGACTTGGTTCATTTAGTGCAACATTAATCATCTGCGGTTACATATTTTCAATTTTATCAAATTTATTTTAGAAGCTAGAGGTTCATTCTTTCTTACGAAACCAGTTTCATAGTTATACATTGAATAGTTTGATTTATATGAGACTTCAAGTAAAAAGTGGTCCAACTAGCCCCGCCCTACCCTACTGAACATTAGCAGTCAAACTCTCACCCCGACAGATACGCTTTGAACGTATTACCGCCTCTAGGTTCGTCCGACCGTTGTATCATATCAGCGAATTTCTCGAACTCTAACCACATTGTTAAAGAACGAACTCTTAAAAGAACCGTATGGTAACACGAGAAAGCCAATTGGGAAAAACTAAACGGTTTCTTTAAGAGTTTTAACTGGTCGCTGTGCTTCCTCGACAGCGACGTGGATGTTACTGCTGATATGGTCACAAAGACACAAACATAATTCACCTGTGCATGAAGTCTTTCATCCCTTACAGGATACAAAGTTTCAAACCCAAGGTAAACGCATGGTGCTGCAAAGAGGCTATCAGGTTAAAAGAGGTACGCTTTCGGCTATTCAAAGCCAACCCATCTGAGAAAAGCCGTAAAAAGTTTAAACGAGCCAGAAATGATTGCAATGTCCACATTCATCGTGTCAAATTCTCATTTGACCAAAAGTTGAGCCAAAAAATACTACAAAGTCCCACGGGTAGTAAAAACAAAAACTCGAAGATCTTGACATTCACAAATCCACTGGTCCAGATGGTATTTCCCCTGTCGTTCTGAAGAGGTGTTCTTCCTCCTTGGCAAAACTTTTGGGCAAGCTTTTCTATCTATCCTTTTCTTCAGGGCTCTTCCCGAGAAGATGGAAAACAGCATTTGTCCAGCCTGTCACCAAAAAAGGCGAATCTTCGTCTCCCTCCTCCTACTGACCAATTGTAATAACTTCCCTTCTTTCCAAGATCATGGAAACGCTGATAAAACGTCCGCTCATGAAATATCTTGAATCCCGAAAACTTCTTAATGACCGGCAGTACGGTTTTCGCAGGAACAGGTCCACTGGTGATTTGATGACTTATCTAACCGAAAAGTGGAACCAATCTCTTCACCAAGGTGGTGAAAGTAAGATCGTTGCGCTTGATATTTCAAAGGCATTTGACAGAGTTTGGCACCAAGCTCTCTTGTCGATCCAAAAACACACGATAAAACTCTTTGGTGACTGTAACATTTCGAGATCGCTTCCGTCACCCATGTCACCATGCCAGGGAAACAGTAATCTCTAACCATTACTACATCATTTAATTCAAACGTATTTGGTTTAGATCCGTAATAATATTTTTTTTGGTAACTCTGTTGAATTCTAACATTTTCCTTTATAATTTCGCCTGTTTGAAACTCTACTTTTCTTTTCGGATTTAACAAATCTAATCGAGTCCGTAATTGTCTTCCGAACATAAGTTGAGCTGGGGAAACTCCCGTACTCGAATGCGTTGTATTGCGATAGTCCAGTAGGAATCGGTTCAATACGTTTGTGAATTGTGCTACCTCTGTATGGTACAAGCTTCTTTTTAACGCATTTTTAATTGTTTTTACTACATTTTCCGCTTGACCGTTAGTTGCGGGATGTCCCACCGGACTTGTCACGTGCTTGATCCCATTGCTTTTCAAAAAATATTCAAATTCCTTTGATACAAATGCGGTACCATTATCCGAAACAATTGTGTCTGGTAGACCAAAGCGGGAAAATATATCTTTTAATATGGCAATCGTCGCACTGCTCGTAGTTTTTTTTACCCATATCTACGCACTCCACCCATTTGCTGTAACTATCTATTACTACTAGGCACCAGCGATTCAAAAAATGGGCCAAAAAAATCGATGTGAAGCCTAGACCACGGTTTCTCTGGCCATTCCCAAGTAGTCAACTGTTGCTTAGGAGGGGTAGGACGCGTCATCAAACAAGGAATACATCCTTTTACAATCTCTGTTAAATCCTTATTTTGGATTGGCCACCAACAACATTCTCGCGCCATGTATTTCATTTTGCTGATACCCATATGGGACGCATGCAAAAACTGTTCTACATCTTTTTGAATAGCTGTTGGAATTATAATCCTGTATCCCCAAAACAAGCATCCAGCTTCTTCTGAGAGCTCGAGTCTACGACTAAAAAATGGTTGCAGCTCCTTTTCTGTAACCTTCACCGGCCACTTCGTTTTAACAAACTCCATGACTCTTTTAAGCAAACTGTCTGAAACTGTTTCTCTTCTAATTCTATGCAAATTAAGCGGAATCCTATTCACTTCTTTGACGTAATTTATATGAATATCATTTGGGATTTCTTCAACATTGGCCTTAACGTCCGAAGGATATCTAGAAAAATAATCAGCTATGTTTGTCTGTGACTTTACATGCGCGATGTCAAAATTATATCCAGAGAGAGTTATAGCTATGCGTTGTAATCTATTAGAGGCCATCACGGGAATGCCTTTTTTTGGATTGAATATATGAAGCAACGGCTTGTTGTCTGTGACTAACGTAAATGCTCTTCCATAAAGGTAGTGGTGGAATTTTTTTACACCAAAGAGAATGGCCGCCGCCTCCCTATCTAATTTTACACTCTTCGGACCATTCAAAAACCTTACCAGCCTTTAGCAAGTTATATAGTGGAGCACCCAAACTTGAAACGTTTGGTAAAAACCGCCTGTAAAAATTAATGACACCTAAAAATGCCTACAGTTCTTTTATATTTTTGGGGTAAGGCATACTATTAATCTCTCGCACCTTTTCTGGATTGGTATGCAATCCATTTTTGTCTATGACATGCCCCCAGGTAACTGATTTTTTTTACAGAAAAAATGGCATTTATCCCTTGCAAGCTTAAAGCCAGCATCTCGTTCGACATGTAATTTTCGGTTAGGTGCTGTTATTAAGATATCATCGAGGAACACCACAACTCCCTCTAATCTCATAAGTAAACTGTCCATAATTCGCTGAAAAATTGCAGGAGCTGATGCCAATCCATAAATAAGGCGCGTGTATTGAAACAGATCTTTAGTTGTAGAGATAGTTGTTAATTTCCTTGATGGCTTATCCAATTCGATTTGCTGGTAGGCCATCGACAAATCCAATTTGGTAAATTCTTCGCCCCGTGTAATTTCGCGAAAACGTCCTCTATTCGTGGAAGGGGATATTTTTCTATCATTAAACTAGGATTCAGAGTAACTTTAAAATCCCCGCAAATCCGCACCTCACAATTTTTCTTTAACACTGGTACTATCGGTGTTCCCTACTCGCAAAATTCTACTGCTCTGGCACTATTAGATCTACCAACTTTTCAATTTCTTTTTCAACTTTCTCTTTCATGGCTAGCGGCACCGGTCTAGGTTTATAAAATTTAGGATTTGTTTCTTCTTTAATTCGCAAAGTTGCCTTACTTTTTCGAAAACATCCTAGAGTCCCATCAAACAATGAATCAAATCTTTTAATAATATTTTGCCCTAAGCCTTTTGCTGTCCTATCTATGCTATTTAAATTATCTATATTAATATTAAACATTCTTAAAAAAATTCTACCCAGCAGTAGAGGAGCCCCATCTTTAATAATTACAATTTGAATATTTTTTCTCATGCCTTTGTATATCATGCTTACGTCACAAATCCCTATCGGGGTAATCATAACACCATTATAGGCTCTTAAAACCATATTTGTCGGTTTAAGCATGCAATTTCCGAAAAAACGCTCATATGTACTTAAAGAGATAACACACAACTCTGACCCGGTGTCCAGTTCCATGTCTATCGGAATTTTATTTATCAATACTCTTAATTTAATTGGCCCGTCCTCCGAATTGTTACCACTACCCGTGAACGAAAATAAACTTAAGTCTGTATTATTTATGTAATTTAGTTCTCTCTTAATCGTACACATTTTCTTTTAATGCCCTCTCTTTTGGCACTTGTTACATTTATAGTTTTTAAACTTACAACTACTGCTTGCGTGGTTTGAATATCCGCAAACTGTACATATTTGCTGCTGCTGCTGGTGATGATGATGATGATGATGCTGTTGTTGTTGTTGTTGTTGATGATGATGATGATGATGATGATGATGATGATGATGATGATGATGATGATGATGATGATGATGATGATGATGATGATGATGATGATGATGATGATGATGATGATGATGATGATGATGATGATGATGATGATGATGATGATGATGATGATGATGATGATGATGATGATGATGATGATGATGATGATGATGATGATGATGATGATGATGATGATGATGATGATGATGATGATGATGATGATGATGATGATGATGATGATGATGATGATGATGATGATGGTGATGATGATGATGATGATGATGATGATGATGATGATGATGATGATGATTGATGATGATGATGATGATGATGATGATGATGATGATGATGATGATGATGATGATGATGATGATGATGATGATGATGATGATGATGATGATGATGATGATGATGATGATGATGATGATGATGATGTTGTTGTTTATTTCCATTGTCCGCCTGGTACTGCCTATGTGTATATTGCTGTTGCCGACGTATTGGCTGCTGATGTTGTTGTTTATTTCCATTGTCCGCCTGGTACTGCCTATGTGTATATTGCTGTTGCCGACGTATTGGCTGCTGATGTCGCTGCATTTGTTGAGAACAACCGCTGCTCTGCTGACTCTGCTGAGCTTTTTTTCCTTTTCCCATATACAAGAACGTATCATGCGGTTCTTGCTTAACCTCTAAGGTCTCGTATTGATGACGTATGTATTCGGTGGTATTAGCAATTTCCACGAATTTATTAATATCGCATGCGGTGACACTTTCCAAGAAAATGTTATCACGGGCGGGACCCTTTTCCAAGCCCATCACAAACTTGTCTGTTATTGCAATATCCAAAAACCCGCCAAATTCGCAATTTATTGCTAACGCCCGCACTCGTACCGCCCATTCACTTATTGATTCTTCTGGTTTTTTGCTAGCGTTATAAAATTTGTATCGTTCTGCAAACCCGGACGCTAGAGGCTTAAAATGGTTTCGCATAGCGAGGGCACAGTTATCGAAAGTTGTTGCTGCTCTTTCCGCTTTTAGCGGATTTATTAAATTTTGTAACAGAACGTACGATTTTTCTGATATGCTTGTCAGAAAAATCGCTTTCTTTTTTATAGCATCCGTAATGCTATTCGCAAAAAAAAATTGGTCCATTTGGTTTTGGAATATATTCCAATCATTCACTTCGTGGTCGAAATGCGGTACATTACCAATCATATTTGTCGCCATTATATACACCCTTTAATGCACACTTTTTTTTTTTTTTTTTTTGTAAACTGTTAGTTTTTCATCCTCGTCGCCACTGTAATGACCAAGTTAAACACGAGTCAGCGGTTGGTACAAGACTAATTTATTCAAGAGAAATTATATGCAATAGAGTGTACATTACCAATAGCTACTACTACCACAATTTTGTTATATAACATTTAAAGGATTTTATCAAAAAAAACGAAGCTTTTGTAAAAAAAACGCTCCCTAGCTCAAACTTTAGTTTTTCAATAAAATTATTTTATTTAATTGTGGGCGTGTCAGTAAGCGGATTTAAAAAAAAATAACACATGAGCATAAAGGGCCCCTAGAGAGTATAGGTATGTTATAAATTTCAGCTCCCTACCTCAAACTTTGGGTTTTCAAAAAAAGTTTTTTTTGTAAATTGTGGGCGTGTCAGTAGGCGGATTTTAAAAATATTTACACATGAGCATAAAGGGCCCCTAGAGAGTATATATTATAAATTTCAGCTCCCTAGCTCAAACTTTGGATTTTCAAAAAAAAATTTTTTTAAAAATTGTGGGCGTGTCAGTAAGCGGATTTCGAAAATATTTACACATGAGCTTAAAGTGCCCCTAGAGAGTATACAGTATAAATTTCAGCTCCCTAGCTCAAATTTTGGATTTTCAATAAAATTGTTTTATTTAATTGTGGGCGTGTCCCGAGCAGTTTTAGGAGTTATAGATCATGTATAAAAAAATTTAGCTTCCTAGCTCAAAATTCGATTTTTTCCAAAATTTTGTTTTTTTGAGTTTGTGGGCGTGTCTGTGGGCGGATTTCAAAAATTCGTAAACTTGATTATTTCGGGACCCTAGAGAGTATATTGTTGAAATTTCAGCTCTCTAGGTCCAGTTTAAAGGCCTAATTTTTGCCGACGGACGGACGGACGAACGGACATGGCTAGATCGACATTACTATCGATGCTGATCATAAATATAGTAACTTTTAGGGGTCTACGGGCAATATTAAGGTATGTTACAAACTATGCGTCAAAATTAATATGCCCTTAGAATAGGGTATAAAAAAGACTAGATTTTACATTAATCTGCACTTCAAAAATTATTTTGTTTAATCCACTTGATTTAAATGCGCTAAGCTTAAATCTGCAAAAAATTGTTTCAGTTATCTTCTCTTGTGGGGTGGTATGCCTATAAAGATTTAAAATAGTCTAATGAAATGATATCAACTGATTTCAATCCACTAGTTGCATTTTGGTACGATTTGGTACCTTATGCCATTTTGAGAATTTGGGTGCATGCACGAACTCAAATATTTGCAGATTTGCAATGATTTTAAGAAAGCGCATTAACGTAAAAATTTGCAAAAAAAAAAACATTAATTTATAAATATATTATAAATTATAATATAAATTATATTATAATAAATTATATACATATATTTCACTGAAGAATGAATTTTTCAATAAACTATTATTTTGCGACACTTCTTCTAAGAAATGTTGGCAGCTTGAATAGCTCGATATCACAGTCAATATCGCTTTAATTGTCTCGACCGAGAGTTGGAACTTCTCTGCCGTCCACAATTTATTCACAACTGAAAATATTCCTTCCGTCGACGCATTAGTTCCCGGCAAACAGAGGGTGTACTCAACAAACTTTTTGGAGTTTTGGTAAGGAATGTTGAGTTTGCAGCCATCGATATTGGGTACGATATCCTGCTTTTCAAAATACTGCTTTTTAAAATCCCGTTTTTTAAATCCCGCTTTTTTATCTTGTTTTTTACAATCCCGCTTATTTTTAAACCCGCTTTTTATAATCCTGTTTCTTATAATTCCTTTTCTTTTATTCCCGCTTTTTTTTAATAATCTAGCTTTTGCAATTGAAACTAGATATTTTATTTAAAAATCGCGCAATTTTTAAAAAAGCGGGAATAAAAGAAACGGACTTATAAGTAAAAACAAATTGAAATAAGTGAAATAAAACAAAGCTTTGCCATGATTTAATATTTTATTAATACATAATCTGGTTATTTTTAACAGAGAGAAAATATTACATGACAAACGGGATGTACATAGGGAATAACATAAAAACATAAAATTATGTTCTTATGAGCACTTACACGATTTTAAAGTTCATTCAAAAGTATGTGTACACTGGAAAACAAAAGCAACTTATTTTTTTTATTGTCACTTTTGTTATTTCTTTGTAAAAAAAAGAAAAAAACTATAATTGAAATGGATACAACTATTAAAGAAAATGGGAAACTGAACGATGACGTTGTTAAAATTCAAGTGGGATTCTGAGAAACGGGTAAAGCCGGGCAAAACGGGATTTTAAATAGCGGAAATTTAATAGATCGGGATTTAGAATAAGCGGGATTTTCAGAGGCAGTATTTAAAAAAAACGGGATTTTCGAAGACGGTGTTTTAAAACTTTTTAAGCGGGTTTTTCAAAAACGGGATATTAAAAAGCGGGATGCCGATACGCTCCCATCTTTTAGCACTAGTGGCAAATATTGAGTAGCGATTCGTTCTTGAAGCTTATTTTTTAGGTTTTTTTTTTTTTTTTAATTTCGGCAACATTTAGGATTTCCTGCTCTATTGATTTTATAGTGCCGTGGAATAAAGACGCCATGTTTGGAAATTTTTTCACCAGAGCTCAGAAGCCTCGTTTTAAGAAAATGATTTTACTGCTACTGGGCACGAAAAATTTAAGTTACATTTCGTGGGACAGTGCGGGACAACTTCTAGTTTTGTGAAACATTTGTGGGACAATTTTCGATGTGGGACAGTTGAAGTAAATGTGGGACTGTCCCACGTAATGTGGGACGTATGGTCACTTTAGGTTACATTACTATGGAAATTAAAATGATGGCGACATGTGTTTCTATGAAGTATCCTCTGTGAAACGCTGGCGCCTCTAGAGTTTTGTTACATTTTTTTTCTCGTAGAAATGTATGAAATTAACATCTCACTACAAGGCCATATAATTTAAATAAGTCCATATTTCTGATACACACACAGTTCACACACAACAAATTACAATATTTTAAAAATTCGATCTAAACTCTATCCATTTTTTTTTACGAAATAAAAACCTTCACAGATGCAGAATGTTACACCTGTTAAATCAGAAAGTTTGCGACAATAAATTTGTTACGCTTTCCTGGGGGATAAGGTTATAATTCAACTTACACGCATTGAACTTGAAAAAAATTATAAGAAAAAAGCTAATAAGGTAAACTCAACAGCCAAAGAAATAACAATAAAATCAAAATCAGAGCTCCCCGTCCTTTGTGCGAGTTTATGTGAAATGTCAAAATGTCAGTCACCGGCACTTATTCACATAAAATAGGACAACCGTGAAATATTTGGATCCGATATGGATATGATATAAAAAATGCTACAACAGACGGAAGCCATGACTCCTAATATTTCAACATCTTTCTAAACAGTAAGATTCAGCGCGCCTGACTGCCTCGTTTCCTTTGAGCGCTACAAAACTCCAGAAATAAACAAATCAGCAAAGCTTCTGTTTATTTTCTTCATAAGGATTCCATTTTTATACTTTGAAATTGCATTACAGTTTTACACGAAGAATAAAACGAAGGCAGCAACAACAATGCGAAAAAGAGAAGGAAAAATTGATAAGAGCAGGAAAATCCGGCAGCTTATTTCCCGTCAATAAGTCAAGCATGCAAAATTAAGTAGATCTTGCCGCTTTCCTCATGCAGTCCGGTAGTCAGTCATATAGTAATTCAAGCATTCAATTTTACGCTCCATTTCGTTTACTTAAAAACAGTGAATGGGATTATATAATAGGATAGGAATGTGGAGACGGAAAAAAATCTCTGGAATAAACTCGACCAGACATCTGTCACTACATTGCCCACACTCCAACGCGCGCCGTTGGCTTCGTTGTTTGATTCCTCAATATCTCCAATCCCCACCCGAACCCAGCGACATAATACCAGCACTTTCTATTTAGATGAGTCGTGTCATCGCGGAAGGCTCTATGGACATGTTGAGCAGGTTGGTTTGATAAATAGTGTTGATTAGGGCATCCCAACAAAGTTCCCCCAAATGGTAGGTCGAAAAATGAAAACTTTAAAGCCCTTGCATGTTTTGGTTTTATAACTTTCTTCTTGCCTCTGAATTTGTAATTTTATTTTTTGTTGGTTTGGACATTGACTAGATGGAATGTAACCTCCATCATGGAGGGATTTATGGCAATATTGAGAGCATTATTGAGAGGATTAGTGAATCTCAGCATTCAAAGAATCTTTAATTTCTTTGGGTGGGTTTTTCTTACGTTGGTCCTTTCTTTCTGTTGGTACGGGTCTAATTTTGCGTGTACATACTTTCCTTTTAATGAAAATTAAATATTAAACGTACGGAAATTCTGTTTTACAAAGTGAACCATTTTTGGGAGTGATTAAGTAATTTTATATGTTTTGAATGGATGGAGAATAAGTTTCCTCCGGACAATTAACTTTCGAATGACTGTGGGACGTTCATATGAGGCGGGACCATGGAAAATCCTTCAAGGGAATCAAACCTTTACTTTCTTGCAAAGTATTCCAGCTGAGTAACATTTTTACAGTAGGCGATCGATATAGTGACGAGTGAATACAATTTTATACATACTGCTCTTAATAGTGAAGTATCTCGATATAGTGAAGACACAATTTTTGCTCAGTATTAAACAGGCGTCTCCGGCATGTTGACTGGCTTTTAAGATACTTTATAATTCTGTGGCCCCAACCGAAAAACGCCAAAGTCGAGTTTAGACGAAATTAAGTTTTTGATGCCATCTGATTCAGTGGGTTCGACTCTATAAGGCAAATTTTTTTCAGCTCCGAATCTTTTAATTTACAGCTTCAAGATCCTAAAAACAAAACGACCAAAGTCAGTTTTTCCCAATCTTCTCAAGGCAAAACAGCCAAACTGAATAATAAATCTTAGAAAAACAGAGTCATTGTCTTAAATCGACTTAAGAGAACAACATCTTTTTTTTCTCACAAGAAATAATAGCTAAAGTTGAGTTTGGCTGTTTTTTCGTGTGATATATTTCACTTTCTTTTATTAAATGCTTATGGAAAAATAGCTTAAGTCAAGTTTGGTTGTTCTTTCACGAGGTTATATTTGTGATTTCTTCAAATTTCACTTGAGGATAAACGACTTAAGTCAAATTAAGTGGTTATTTTACAACGGACAAATGCAATTTTTCTTTCTTAAATCGACTTAAGCTGTTATTTCCTGTGTAAATTTGTGCCACAACTGAACTTAATTCAAATTTAGTCCTTATTCCATGTTATAAAATCAGTTGATGACCATCCTTTCTCGAGTTAAGTGCTTTTTCCACAACAAAATAAAAAATAAAAATTTATTAAGTGCACTTTGGCTGTTTTTCAATATTGAATAAAATAAACTAAATAAATAAGGTGTGATCATAACTTGACTTTAGATTTTTTGTTCTAAGAAAATTTTATTATTGAATCTTAGTGTTGTGAAAGGTGTACTAAAATGGTGTCTCGATCACAAAGGCTTGTGGCTTTGGCCCGGTCGCTTAAGGAACAAGCTGAAAAAGAAGGTAAGCCAACAACCGAATTTTAAATTCAGTCACTCGGGCTGTCTGCCTATCAGTTTGTTATGTGTATTTTCCTGTAAGTTGCATGCCTTCCTAGCTATTTTCCTATGTTTGTGGCTTTCCAAATAATAATTATAAGTCCACTTGGAGTCCCTTACACGTTACAAACACCAGTAAATAATTTTGAAGAGTGCTTAGGGTCTTTTTCGATGAGCGACAGAACAGTATGCCGTCGACGGTTGAGATAAGCCCAAAACACATTGGGTCATATGGCAGCGACAGAGACGGCCCTTATACGATCCTTTGATACTATTGAATAAGTCATTTATGTGAACCTTATGTTTAATTTACAAAACTTGTTGCCCGATTTTTGATTGAAGCACGCTCTCCCGTTATATGCGGATTTGTTTTACTAAAATTATCTATAATTACTATCGCTACTTCTACCAGTAGTATTTTCACCTGTCACTTATGTTCACTTAATTTTAATGTGCTTTGATTGATGTGAACGTCTGTTAAAAGCTTTCCATTAGAATTGACGAAATGGAATTGTTAAAAAACTATAATTTAACTATTGCCTTTCTTTCGCTTATTGAGCTTAAAATTAACGAGTTATTATTAAAAAATATTGCATGATATCAAAAATATACATAATTTGATTGGACGGAAAGTTAGTTGGTACCTATAGGTATGTTTAAGAATTGTAAATTAAGCTTGGTCTTGTCGCTTTTAATTTTCAAAATTGTTGGTTCGTTGAAATAAAAATAATAGTCATTCTATGTTAAAAATTATGAGCTTCCAACTTTTGTTACGCGAACAAAAATACTCCTTTTCAAGACGATTTTTCTTCATGTTGCAGAAAAACGAACTTGTTCGACAAGTTTGGAAAATATAAGATATATAATACGAGTATCTCAAGAAAAAAATAGCAATCGCAGTACCGGTAAGCATTGTTAAAGGATTTGTGAATAAAGGTGTAATTCAACTCTTATTGATAACTCAGGCAATGGCAACAGATTGGAGGCACATTTGTCTTCCCTTCCGAATGAATCTCTTGATGTCCATTATAAACCATGATCATACATCAATGGCCACAAAAATTAGCGTCATATGGATATTCAGATTCAAATGAAACCGCAGCTGAAAAAACTATTGATTTACTTCAACCGATCCCAAATGAAACAAAGTCCTCAATGAATGGATTTGACTTCGATATTAATTTATTTGAAAGTAAGAACAGTCTGCTAGCATTTTTAAGGCTGTATTTTAGTTAATTTTTTTTTTTAGCTCAACACTCAGAAATCCAAACTTGTAGCACAGTAAACCCCCCAATTTTATTAAACAATAATGACCTACCAGAACTACCAGAATGGGAAAACTCGGATGACTCAGTTAAGGACCCCGAATTTCATGCTACTCCCATTAATTCTAACTCACAATCAGACTCAGAAGGAGAAACGGAAAATGTGGGTGCTCCTTTGAAGTGCGCACGCGAAAATAAAACAAAGAAGCGCCAAATGTATAGAAATAGGGGAGAATCCTATCAGCCCTTGTCTGGAAAACAACGGAGTTCCAGGACTTCTCAACCATTTGGTTCGTGTCGTAGGAATTCCAAAGAAAACATTTCTTATGAAAAAATCCAACTTTTGTTCAAACAATATTGGTCTTTGGGGTCGTACGACCAAAGACTACTTTATATTGGTAATCTCTTAGTTGTCGAGCAGAAGAAATGCAATACTCTAGCGAATTCAAATGAACGCAAACGAAGCCGCGAACATACCACAAAGTATTTCTTGGAGTATGATGGAAGCCGAACTAGTGTTTGCCGAGCACATTTCACACAATGTTTTTCCGAAACAGATAGCTTCATAAAAAGTGTAATTTCAAAAAAGATATCATGTCCGATTTTGCCATTTAAAAACTGCCGCGGAAAAAGAACTCCCGTCAACAAAATAAGTGCGAGCCAAGAAGAAAATATCAGACAACACATTGGCCGATTTCCAGCATATGAAAGTCACTATAGCCGACGAGATACTTCTAAAAAATATCTTCACGGTAGCTTGAATCTTGCAACTATGCACCGTATGTATAAAAACGAAGTAGATGAACCTGTGGGCTATACCAAATATTCCGAAATATTTAACACAATGAACCTTAAGTTTAAAGCACCAAAACTGGACACCTATGCAACTTGTGAAACATTATTATCAAAAATTAATATAGCTCAAGACGACGAAGAAAAAACAAAGTTGAAGGAGCAAAAAAGGGTTCATCTAGAGAAAGCTGACTTGGGTTTTGAACAAAAGAGAGTTGACAAGGAAAATGCAAAACAAAATGAGCATATGAAAGCGTTTACGTTTGACTTGCAGCAGTGTTTGCCGACTCCATTCCTAAGAAACTCCGTTAGTTTTTACAAAAGGCAATTATGGACCTTCAATCTTACGGTTCACGATTTTGAAACAAATTCAGCTGGATGCTTTATGTGGCATGAATGTGTTGGGCGACGAGGTGGGAATGAAATCGCATCATGTGTTTATAATCATCTTAAATCGTTGCCGTCAACAATAAGCAAAGTAACTTTTTACAGTGATTCATGTGCGGGTCAAAATAAGAACTCTTTTGTAGCCGCAATGTTTCTCCTTTTCCTAAAAGGAAATTCAGCAATTAAATATATCGATCACAAGTTTTTGGAGCCCGGCCATACGCATATGGAGTGCGACAGTACTCATGCATTGATTGAGAAAAAAAAAGAAAAGGTCGAACGTACAAATAAGTGTGCCTAGAGACTGGTATCAGTTTATCGATGGAATAAATCCCAAAATAAAAGTTTTCGAAATGCATTTTTTAACTTTTGTGAACTGTCGAAAAAAAATTTAAACTGGAAGCGATGCAACTTAGAAGGTGAAAAATTTATATGGAGCACCGTAAGATGGATTCGCTACACAAGTAACTTTAGTCAGATTCTCTATAAAACTTCCTTGAATCCTGAAGAGCCGTTCAAAATATTAGCGTTGGGCAAACGAGGAGCTAGTTCGTTCGCAGTAAATGAACTGAAAATTATAGAAGTTACACCAGGCATATCAAATGAGAAAAAGAAAGATCTGATGGACTTAATGCAATTTATACATCCTGACTTCCATAGCTTTTATAAGCGACTTCCAATGACATCGAGCCAGCCAAACACACATCCTGACTTAGAGAGTGACGAAGATGAAATTTAAATGCGTTTATTTGTTTTATGCCTACCACTTGTTTGAACAATACATTTTTATTATTTAGTTGGAAAACCTTCTGTTAAACGATATTCACTTACATTTTTAACTTATTTACCTACTATAACTCAATTTGACGTTTTTTAACTCTTTAAGTAAAAAACACTCTTAGTTTCTTACTCTTTTATTTAGGCTTTCTCAAATAAAATGCGCAAGAATTATAATTTTTATTTTTTACTTTCGAATTCAAAAGTACCTACTCGTTTTTCTTTAAAATCAACTGTAAACAAACGAATAAAAACTTTCTAAAGCATTTTTTAATATTTTTTTTTAATGTTTCTTGTTTTTTTGATAATAAATCCTGTCATGAAAAAGTAAAACTATTTTTATCGTTAATTTTTTTCGACTTTACCAAAATTGTGTTTATCGTCGTAATTTCCATTCTGAAAATATCTTAAGTCTGTGTATTTGCTTACCTTGATGAAGGAAAAAATGCTGAGTTGATTTTGAAATAAGAGCTAAAGTCAAGATAAGTATAAGACCCTTCCTAATTGGCTCAAGAAAAAACAACCTAAGTCAATTTTTTTTCACAGATAAAAATTATGCGACGTGAAATAACAAATTAACTCGATTTAAGATTTTAAATAGTTTCGATTCTGCTAGGGAATAACAGCTTAAGTGTTTGTTTTGTGTGCCACGCCCACCAAAACAGCACACGCTGGATAACTTTATGCTGGACTTAAAGAGGGGTAAGTAACCTTTATTTACCAACTAATTTCAAAATGATCAGATGTTCCGCGAATAGTCCAGAGCCAATTGCAGTTTCGAACGTAAAGCGAAAATTTAAAACAGCTCTCCTGAAAAGTTGTGAAAATCGACTTTGGCGGTTTTTCCTCGGGGATACAGAATTCATTCAAGTTTGTATATCGAATATCTACATCATAGATGTGCATTATATAGCTTGCCACTCATTACTGTGTTTTCATTTCGACTGGGTTTTTTTTGTAAAAATGTATCTCAAGCATTTAACATCGCACGCAATAACTCATGTACTAGGGAATCTGTAGCAGATAGGATAAATGTGTTACCCGTAAGTTTAAGATGTAAGTGTTAAAATCATGTTTTCATCGATAATTCGAAAACGTTTTTTGGAAAAAAAATATGCAGTAGCGAAGTCAACTATAAGCCTCATAGATAGAAAGAGGGATAATATGGCAGCTCAGACTTATTGTGGCGTTAGAAAAAAAAAAAAAACTTAGAGGATTTCCGAACGTCCTGATACAGAAAAGAGGCTGCATAAATGGTTCTTAAAACAACGATAAAAGAAACTCGCTGTAAGTGGACTTATTGGAACAGGTATGCCTTTGTTGCTAGCGATGGTTGACTAGAAAAACTTCAGAAAAGATATTGTTGTATTTGCGATAATTCCATTTGAAATAAAACACTACTACAGGATTAATTAAATTCATTTAAATTTAGAAGTCTAATTACAAAAAGCCATTACAGTCCAAAAAGGAGAATAAGGTAGAAGTGTTTGGTTTCATGTGTCGAATTCGCAGATCGTAGGTATCTGTCAAACGTCGAATTCTTGGTGACAAACTTCAAGAAGCTTAGGCTGACTTTCTACTGAGATAACGATTTCATAATCTACAGATATGAATATCGATATTCAAAAATATCTTCTCAACCAGAACTGGTCTGCCCTTTGGAATGCTTTCCGCAAGAAATCTTAGAATCCCAGAAGCGCGAAACGTTCTGAAAAACAAAATAATGGTTTGCCACTTAAACCCCTACCTATTTTGGATAACGCTCCTATCCAAGTCATCGTGCGAAAAATGAGCTACAAACATCAAATGGTATCATAACTGTCATCTTCATGCCATCAAAAGCAACTCCACTTATTCAACCGCTGGACTAAAACCTAATCGAGCTGACAAAACTCTTTCATAGAAAAACCTTGTTATTAACAATTATTGTGGCTGTTTTTTTTTTTCTTTTGATGAAATGATTGAGTGGGACCGGACATAAATATACAGCTTCTTCTGATAGCTTTGCAAGATAAAGCAATGCAAATGAGTTTAATTTTAACCTTCTGCGAATGACGTGCCCTAATTTTCATAATTCAAAATTCACAATACACCAGAGACCCTTTCGGCAGCTTGTAGTTTCAAAATTCGTTCAACATTCCAACAGTAAACTATTATATTCAAAATTTAAGAGTGTGCTGTGCATTATGGTTTTAAATTACGAATATATAAAATAAAAAAAAACATAGGGACGGGCTACAGTCCGCTTGGGCGAACTGTTGGATACCCTATTCTTATTCCTATCCCTCATAAGTGGGCGTGACAAAAGTCTGGTTGAATTGTTAAGAATGCTCTACATATTTTGTTATATAACATTTAAAGGATTTTATCGAAAAACCGAAGCTTTTGTAAAAAAACGCTCCCTAGCTCAAACTTTGGTTTACCAATAAAATTGTTTTATTTATTTGTGGGCGTGTCAGTAGGCGGATTTAAAAAAATTACGCATGAGCATAAAGGGCCCCTAGAGAGTATATATTATATATTTCAGCTTCCTAGCTCAAACTTTGGATTTTCAAAAAAAAGTTTTTTTTTTTAATTGTGGGAGTGTCAGTAGGCGGATTTTGAAATTATTTACACATGAGCATAAAGGGCCCATAGGAAGTATATATTATAAATTTTAGCTTCCTAGCTCAAACTTTGACTTTTCAATAAATATTTTTTATTTAATTGTGGGCATGTCAGTGGGCGGATTTTAAAAATTTTATCTCCCCATCAGTTTTAGGAGCCATAGATCATATATAAAAAATTTCAGCTTTCTAGCTCAAAATTCGATTTTTCCCAAAATTTTGTTTTTTTTTGAGTTTGTGGTCGTCTGTGGGCGGATTTCAAAAATTCTTAAACTTGATTATTTCGGGACCCCAGCGAGTATATGGTTAAAATTTCAGCTCTCTAGGTCCAGTTTAAAGGCCTAATTTTTGCCGACGGACGGACGGACGGACATGGCTAGATCGACACTACTATTGAAGCTGATCATAAATATAGTAACTTTTAGTGGTCTACGGACAATATCAAGGTATGTTACAAACTATGCGTCGAAATTAATATACCCTTAGAATAGGGTATAAACATATAAAGTTAAACATCATTTATTGATATAAAAGATTTTTTTTTGTTTACACTTACGCATACTTAAAAAAACAATAAAAGATTTCTGAAATTGAGAGAATCAACATGTTAATTGATTGACACGAATTTATTAAAACGTAGGAAGACTACTCGAACTGTTGTTCCTATTTCTTCTTTTTTGTGTTAGCTTAACTAAAAGCGCTTAATATAAAGGGTCTTTCATTAAGGACTTAACAATTTCTTTTTTAAATAAAATGCAAGCTACTTCAGATATGTATTTAAAAAAAAGTATTGGCTTGAATTACTATCAAAAGATTTATGAATGGAATTCGACTTTGTTCATATGATCACCACGGGAACGTATGCAGCGGTCGATCCGTTGAACCCAATTTTCGATAACTCGACTGAGCTCCTCTAATGTCGCCGGCGTGGTGCCATACACCAATGATATGATGTAGCCATATAAAAAAATGTATAGAGGCGTTAAATTACACGATATCGGCGGCCAAAAGACGGATCCGTTTCTCGAGATAAGATGTTCACCGAATTGAGACTTCAATAAATCGATTGTTGCACCCGCTGTGTGGCTTGTGGCACCGTTTTGTTGGAACAATATATCAGTGATGTCCATTTCATGCAATTGCTCAAAGAAAACATGTCTCTTTAGCGAATACCATTTACCGTAACGTGACGGTCATTTTCATCGACAAAAAAAAAAAACGGCCCAATGACGCCACCGGCATGAAAACCGCACCAAACAGTGACTTTTTGCGTGCCATGAAGTACATGAGGGTTCTCACCTGTCCAGTAACTCATATTTTGTTTATTGACGAAGCCGTTTAACCGAAAATGAAATTCTTCATTTTCTTCCATCATGTCCATAGCCCGATTCGAGAACGTATGTCGCTTCATATGATCAAGTGGCTTTAGTTCTTGAGTCAGCTTGATCTTGTAAGGGTATAGGCCAAGCTCCTTACGCCAAATTCGCCATAATGTGGTCTGGGAGAGGCCCAATTCTTGAGAACGCCACGAAATTGTCTGATTTGGCTGGTTTGCGACGGACGTCTTTACGGCAGCCCCGGATCTTCAATTTTTTTTAGGCGGGGCAAAAACTGAAAAATGCCGCCCACTTATGTTTATTTTTACCTTTTTCATCTATATAATGTCAGCTATCAGATGATCAGTAATTGATTGACATTTGGACATAGAATACATAGGCCTTCCGGAAATAATGCATCCATCGCTGTTCTTTCTGTGTTAAACCTTTTTATTTGCAGATACTCGTATATAGACATGAACCTGTGGGATATGCATTTTAAACGCAGCACATGATAGTATATAAAATAAAAATATGTATAATAAATTCATTTGTGAATTGAAATTACAATTTTACTCTTCGAGCTTTTTGTTCTGCAAATAAATCTATGGTCTTCTCATAATTTAACTCGGTTGCAATTCGATTTTCTATCGCTAAGTTTGCAAGAATCGATGGGCGTTCCTGGCTCATAGAAGATCGCAAATAATTTTTATTTAGATTTAGTTTGCTAAAACTTCGCTCACAGCTTGCGGATGTAGTATGAAGCGAAGAGTAAATTCGCAATGCAATACAAATACATATTATATAAAAAAATCAAAATTAAAATTCAGCAAAATAGCACAATCAAACCTCTTTACCATCATTATTTCTTATGAAAATAGTTGAACAGGTTTGTAATTCGTCTTCACACATCTCATCAAATGTTTTTTACGTTTCGGAACTCGTTTGTTTTGCAAAATAGGTTCAACACCACTTTTTTTCAGCAACTTCATCAGCCTCTTTTATCCAATATTCCATTGGATTTTGTCTCATTTTGTGCAGAGTTTTGTAGCAGACCATCCATTAGTGCGACCGACGGAACGTGCAAGGATAATATTTTCTTTTTGAATGTCTATATTCACTCTATTGATTTCGCGGAGAATATTCGCCCAAATAGTTAAATTAAGAATACATTTAAAATCTATATAGCAGTTAAGAAATGACCTGCCTCGTACTTAGCCTCTGGAGCATGAGAAGTTTGCTTAACTTCTTATAGGGCTTCCGCTATTTCTGGCAAATTATTTAATAGGACATTCACAGCAACATGTTTCGCCGACCATCTCGTCTGACTACTTCCTTCTAAATTTGTTTTAACGTATTTTTTCATAATGTCCCACCGAGTAGTGGAGCCAACTAAAAAGCAATATACTTTTTGAATCAGTTTAAATAGGTTAATAGCATCGGCATGATGAGGCAGAATGAACACCTACAAGATTTAAGGAGTGAAGTCCTTTCTGCAACCCTGGCTTGTACTCCTTTATGGATGCCGGCCATATTGGACCCATTATCATAAGATTGGCCTCGACACTGTCCAATATCTAAATTATCAATTGCCAATTTTTCTAGAATCTGTTGACAAATGTCCTCTGCTGTCTTTCCAGTAATTTCTATGAAACCGATGAAACTTTCTTTTATTTCACAAACATCGCCAGTTCCTTTTACATATCGAGGTACCTGGCTCATTTGTTCTGTATGGGATACATCTGGAGTGCAGTCGAACATTATCGTGTAGTATTTGGATTCTTTAAAGTCATTAAAAATGCTATTTCTAACTGTTTTTGCCATTATGTCAATTATTTCATTCTGTATTGTCTATGTTAAATATGATACTTGTCCCTTTTTTAAGTTGTTATATTTATTTTGTAGCAAAATTGTCACAATGGTCGATTTATAATATTTGTACATAGATATGGTATGAATCTACCTTTGCTAATGAAAATGTTACAAATTGAATGCAAGCACTAAAACAGATTGACAGATTGCGAAGGAAAAAGCTACTTAAAAAACCTTCATTTAAATTATCACAGATATTAAAGTAATTTCGTAAGAAATCTATAAATTAACATGAAAGGTAAATAAACGTAATATAAATATAATAAATAAATAAATAAATACAAGGAATAGGTACGTAAATAAATATAATATATTAAATAAATAAATATAATAAATAAACAAATATAATATGTTAATTGATAGAATAAATAAATAAATTAACAAAGTACATTATAAAATATAACGACAAGTAGTAGGTATATATAATAAGCAAATAAATAATTACAAAAAATCATACAATAAATAAATAAATACAAAATCAAAACAAAATCATACAAATACTGAATAAATGAAATATGTAATGTGTTAACACCTAAATGATAAATTTACAGCATGAAGAGATTTTAATAAGTACATTATATATGAAATCAACAAATTCGCAAAGTAAGAATGAAAGAATAACGAACTTACAAATATATAACATGATTAGCAAAATAAAAGTAACAACAGAAATAGAAAACAATAACACAATCAATTTCCTGGACCTCAACATAACAAAAAGCAACAACAAGTTAAAATACAAAATCTACAGAAAACCAACTACCACAGACATCACGATAAACAATAAATCACACCACCCACATAATCAAAAAATGGCAGCATACAATTCACTATTATATAGACTAATAACAATACCAATGGACAAAAAAGATTACCAGATAGAGCTGCAAACAATAAAACAAATAGGATAAGCGAACGGGTATACCCCATCAACAATAGACAAATTACATAAAAAGATGAAACAAAAAATAAACAATAAACGAATTAACTACAACAACACAACAGAAAACAAATACACATCCATAACATACACCAACATGCTACCACAAATAATACAACAACAATGCAAAAAACAAAATATTAACATATCATTCAAGACAAACAATAACATACAGAAAATATTAAATACAACATCCAAAACAAAGAAGGAGGAATTATCAGGAGTGTACAAAATAAAATGTAGTGACTGCGAAAAGTTCTACATAGGACAAACAGGGAGAACGTTCAAAGTCAGGTTTAAAGAACATATCCCCAAATACAATACAAAGTCAGCATACGCTCAACACTTAATAGATAACAACCACAATTACAATAATATAGAAACAAATTTAATACCACTACACATAACACAGAAAGGGAAACTACTTGACACAATAGAAGAGTTTGAAATATACAAAGCACACAAAACAGAAAAAGAAAACATACTCAACGACAAACTAACTCTAAAAACAAACCAACTATTTGACACAGCACAAGACAAAAAGAGACAGATATAAACAATAACAATAGCCACACAACAGCATAACAAGCGGCCCCAAATAACAAAGACAACAAGTACTCGCCCGACGATGAAGTAAACTTCGAAACGCGTAGCGAGAATTAGAATAAAATTAAAGTTGTGAAAATCAAAAAGTACAAAAAGAAAATAAATAAAGAAACAAAATTTATTAAATATCTTTTATTAAATAAACATGATTAATAAAACTGTACAACATGATGTAGGTTCGTACAGTAATTATAACAACTCATTAGTCTCGTACTAAGCTCTGAATGAGAGCGTTATCTGCAATTTCACATGACAGGAAAAATTTAGTCTTAAGCTTCGCTATCCGATTAGTAACAAATTCAATTTGAGCTATGTCATGCAGAAGGTTTGTGGAAAAGCGCCATGGTTTTTTTTTTTAAGTGTTCTAATTGAAACTTAAGAGTTGAATTATGTTTGACGAGCAGGGAAATTAAGCTCAAGAAGTTACCTTGACTAGGCTGAGGACATTGTGTGATGACATCGCTAGGAGTTTCGTGGGACCCGCGAAAAGAAAGGCAGTTTGTAACAATACTCAGGATCTGTCTCCATTTTTCTTTCTCTGAGTGAATTACTCCCTCAATGTCTTGATCAATACCCTGGCATGATTTCATTTGTATTTGTTGTACCCGTGTTTTCCACTTGATCATACACTCTTTGTGCATTTGAGTTGCCTCGTATTCGGTTTATCTCTCTGAAACTTTTTTCCAATTAATAAACCCTGTAGAACACAATGCAGATGTGGCGGTAGAAGACGGGTATTTTGAACTGTGCGTTCGCGCCTCACGAATAATAAATGTTCGTGCAGCACGTCTCACTCCGCGCTCTGGGTATCGGTCGAGTTAATTTGGCCACAAAATGTCGGTACTTGTACTATTATTTATTCCGTGGTCAAAGTTAAGTAAATGATGATCCGGGCCTGCTCTACTGCAGCAATATTCTCCACACTTCGGGCAAAACGTAGTCTCACTGGTACGGCAACATCAAGCAGCGAATATTCTGACTCAAATTCTCAATCTCAAATCTATTATCTATCTGTCGGCTGGTGGTCCCGAATTCACGAGATTGAACTGATGATATCCATAAATTTATCCAGTTCCTCCACTATTGTAATCGCGAATAACTGATAGAGAAAGACTTTTCTCCCATTATTACTTAATATCTGTGTGAAACAAAACAGTAAAGCCATCTCGATCAAAAAAATTGTATGTGGAGTTTAAATTAGTTGACCCGTTCTTTTAAATTGCCTTTTGCATAGGGGAAAAGCGGCTACAAATTAAAGCTTCAAAATTTGCTACTAGTTTGGGCGAACATCGAAATTACAGTGCTTGTATTTATGTACAACAAGTTAGTTCTAAAACAGCTAACTAGAGAAGTGCAGACTTGCTATGGACAGCGGCTGCTCCTGTTAGAATAATAAATATAATAAATAAAAGAAAATAATAAAAGAAAAAAAAAACGGTTGTTTTTTTAATACAAACTGTGAAATACAGATGTTAATAAATATTTCCAAATAAGCTTTTGTGACAATTGTTTGATTTGCTTCTGTGTCAAACTACATACACTGCAAGTCATAAGATTAGAAGCAGGCATTTTTGAAAAGTAAATTCGATATTTCTCCCGTTACATGATGGATTAGAAAAAAACGACTAGGGTAAATGAGAGACTGTTTTGTTAACAACAAAATATGAAATGTGTGTATAGGAGAGATTTAGCTTACGGTTCTTGGAAGACAAATTGTAAATTGAGTGAAGAATATGCGGAAATAAATCGATTCATTAGATTAGAAGAACTGTACAAATCAACGTTTTTTGTGAAGTGAATATATTTTTTGTCGGTTTAAACGGTATATATTATAAAGTAATTGTTTTTGATTGAGTGTTAATAAAAATTAGAAGGAACAAATGTTTAAGAGTGGAGGAAAGGGCAAGAATAGATGTTTATTGCTCTGAAGGTCGTTTATGCCGTGCTATAGCCCGAAAAATAAAGCGAAGTGATCATTGTGTCGGCAATTATATAAATAACTATAAATTGACTATGCAATTATTAAGGCCAACTCAACCATCGGATTTATCAATCGTAATTGTAAGGAATTTAGGGACCCTTATGCTTTCTTATCTTTATATATTTCCTTAGTAAGATCGATTCTTGAATATGCTGACGTCATTTGGAACCCGGTATTTAAAATCCACTCCGACCGCCTTGAAAAGATACAGAGACGATTTACAAGAATTATCTTTTTAAAAATGGAATGGAACTTCCGTCCAGAGTATTCAGCTAGATGTCAATTGCTTGGAATTAATTCATTAAAATCGCGGCAGCTGTTCATGATGTAATGTTTGTAAGAGATATACTGTGCGATCACATCAAATGCCCAACTCTCCTATCTATGGTACCTATCTATGTACCTGCCAGATCATTAAGATCAAGAGCTTTTCTTTTTCAGAGCATGCACAGAACTAAATACGGTGTAAATGAGCCTTTATGTAGAACTATTAGATCTTTCAATGAAGCTTGCAGTGATATAGACCTTTGTTTATCTAGAGATATATTTAAGAAAATGCTTTTGTACTCATCCCCCTTCTGATTATATTTTAAATACCTACCTGAAATATCTGTTAGCTTTAAGTTGCTTGTAGATAAAAAAATAAATAAATAAATAAATAAATAAATAACCCTTCGTCTTTCACAAAAAATTACAAAGGAAACACTTCTTGTGCCTTAACACCTCGCGAAATGCGAAGTATCCTTAGAATACCGTCAAATTCAGTTTTATCGGCAGCTAAAATTAGAGAGAAAGCTAATGTTAAGGCCAGCTTATCCACTGTTACCGCGCCATTCGCCTAGCTAAACACTTAAAGCGCCTGAAACTTAAGAAAAAACCACCACTTAATGACGCAAGAAAGAGACACCGCTTGTGATTCGCGAATGAAATTGAACCCCAGACCATAACGCCTCCTTCTCAGTTATGGTGACTGTTCAAAAACCGCTCCTTTCCTCAGGTCATGGAAATAATAATTATAACCATCCGGCCCATCTAGGTTAAACTTGTTTTCATCGGAAAAAAAACCTTCCGCCAATCATTTGTGCTCGTTCCATTTTGCACATCCCAGCTCATGTGATCTTTCGCACACAAGCGTTGTCTCTTTCTTATGTCATTAAGTGGTGTTTTTTTTCTCAAGTTTCAGGCGCTTTAAGTGTTAAGCTAGGCGAATGGTGCGGTAACAGTGAATAAGCTGGCCTTAACATTAGCTTTCTCTCTAATTTTAGGAATCCGATAAAACCGCCATAAAAAGAACTTACATAATCCCCTAAAACATAGAGCCTATATAATAATAACCACTGCTCTTTGTGTTCTGTTCGCGATTTCATTCCTCCTTCCTATTCAAATTCCCCAGCACAATTAAGCCGCACAAAATTGAAATTTGGCTAAGAGATAGCATATAATTCTCCGAAGGGCACAAAATTGGTTGGTCCAATCAATACTGGCTTTGTTACATTTATGTGATCCAGCAGTGCGGGTTGAAGTATCTCACTCAGTTTCCGATGCTTTCCACCTTTCTTACAAAAAACGCTTATAAAACACATTCGGCCTCAACAATGCAATTTATCGACGTCCAGCATTTAATTAATTTACACATAATTTGGCTTCAAAAGCAAAAGCGTTGCAATTCATTGTCGATTTCATTTGGCATACCTATTCATTTACATTATATCAAAATAATAATAAGCCTTCATCAAAAAACAATTTGATATGAAAATTGGATATTTACATATATGTACATACTTGGAGGAATTTTCGTCCCCTTTTCGTTTAATACGTCAAAAGTATACTTGATACAACAGCAAAACGGTAGGTACCTAACCTATATTCTCGCAATAACAACACGATATACTTATCTATCTATTGAGCCAGCTTATCACCGACATAACAAATTTATTGGCTAGATTGCTGAACTTTTTTGTATTGGAAACCAATTTACATTTTTATTTTTGGGTCTTGTTCAAGAACATTTTATAGGAAAAGGAAACAAATGAAAGTCTGCAGAAATGTTAGAATCCATCCGGAGGCATCGTTTGGCCTGGTAGGAGTAAGCAACTCTTTTGTATTCGAAAAAAAATTGCTTGTTATGTTTATGTTGATTTCCAAGTAAAATGCGTGAAATAAAGTGCACGACTCGTATGTAACTTTCTAGGTCCGATTCGGTAACTGAATGGTTTGCAACGTTTCATCAGAAGTTCACATTTGCTAAAGGGCTTGGAAATAGTTTGATGAAAAGAATCCATAATTGATATTTGGATCAGAGTAAACTGTTTCAATTTCTCCGTCGACGTTGATATTTTCAAGAAAATCAGAAAGTAAACAATTTCTTAAGAAATGTTTTCCCATATAGAAAAGTAAAACAGCCAGTTTTTTTTTTTTTTTTGCAAACCTAAATAAATAAATTAGCGCCCGAGGTTTTTTTTAGATAAGTGTGTCTTCTACTCGAAAAGATGTCACCGGAAGTGAGTTTCAAATTTGCTGGTTCTTCATAAAAAATGAAGTTTTGGTATACAGACGTTCTAGCCAACGACCATACCACGTCGAGTTAGCAGATTCTCGTCAGATCACCGTAATTAAACGACGTTGGGCGCGGTTAGTACGTAGATGGGGGACCCTTTGAGAACAACCGCGTGTCATTGGCCAGTCACATCTGCGAGTTTGAGGTAGATAATATACGTGGTATCACAATGGACCTAAATTGGTCCTAACTCGGTGGAATAATCTTTTGGTATTGTTATTCTTCATAGCATATACTGATGGCAACGTGCATCTTCTTGACTGCATTGCCCACATTAATCGTGTCAAATTCTCCTATGACCAAAAGTTGAGGCGAAAAATACTACAAAGTCTCACGGGTAGTAATAACTTTTAGTCATTTGTTAACAACATCAAGAATTCGGCCTCATCATCTATTCTGAAACTCATTTACAATGGCATTCCAGCTGTCAGCTCTATAGATAAGCCCAATCTGCTTGCTGCTCACTTTCAGCTCAACGTTCCCAGATTGTGCTTTGCCTCCCAATGTACTCGAGCGCGTAGAATACTCCATGGGACCAATCTACTTTCGCACTCGTACAGTGGCTAGAGTACCTCGAGATCTTGACATACACAAATCCGCTGGTCCAGATGGTAATTCCCCTGTCGTTCTGAAGAGGTGTTCTTCTTTTCCATCAGTCATATTCTTTAGGACTCTTCCCGGGAAGTTGGAAAACAGCATTTGTCCAGCCTATACCAAAAAGTTACAACGGCTTGCGTGGCTTGGTATCTCCGGAGCCATGCGAACCTGTCCAACAGCTGCCATAGAGGCAATAACAGGAATCACACCTATCCACATATACATTCAAAAAGTGGCGATCCGCAGTGCAATAAGTCTAATACAGTTAAACGAGATAAGTCTTAATGATCACCCGGATCTAAAGACCCTTCTCGATGAACTACCAGAACTTAACATGAACTGCGCGGTCACAGACCGCATTCAAAAAACACTATGCTTCAACAAACGGTTCTCCACGGAGATCCCCAAGAGAGAAGCATGGGTTAGCAATAACCCACCAAACAGCCACAACGGCATAAAGTGGTATACGGATGGTTCTAAAATGGAAACGGGGGTAGGAGCGGGAATATACGGACCACACAAACGCTTTACGATACCCATGGGAAAAAGTCCCAGCGTATTTCAAGCAGAGCTCCACGCCATTCAAGAATGCGCCAGCCATATTATTTTGTCTGGCATAAAAGGTGCAACCATCCATATTTTCACGGATAGTCAAGAAGCTATAAACGCCCTTAGCTCGTATACCATTGACTCCAAATCAGTCATGTACTGTTTCAATACCCTTCAAACACTCGGAATAAGAAACAAGACCAAATTATGGTAGGTTCCGGGTCATGTCGGGGTAGAAGGTAACGAAAAGGCCGACGAACTGGCCAGAAAAGGTTCAGAAACACCTTTCATAGGTCCCGACTGCACTCCTAGATCAGCAGCAACGGCAGCAATTAAAAGCTTAGAACATAGAAAATGTATCTACTCGTATCTTTGGGAAAGCATCCTAGGTCTAAGACACTCCAAACGAGCCATTCGGCCCTTCAATAAAAATGCCAGCAAATGTCTAAACCTAAGCAGGCACGATATCAAAAACCTAGTAGGTTACCTTACTGGTCACCATGGTTTAAGATATCATCTACACAAAATGAGAATATCAGACTCTCCTGAGTGCCGACTCTGTCTTGAAGAGGACGAGTCAGCTGAACACATTTTATGTGAATGTCCAGCCCTTAATGGAATTAGAAAGAAGATCTTTTTCAGGGAGCAAATGAGCCCCGAGGACATAAAGAATTCTTCTACTGGTAAAATTGTCCGCTTTACACGGAAAGTGGAAATTCTACTAGTTTAAACTTTTCTGGCCCATACGGTACAAAAGATCTTTTAGGTCGAAGTACCCCCCCTTATAAATCGCCTTGGCGAGCCAGAAATTAAAAAAAAAAAAAAAAAAAAAATACCAAAATAAGGCGAATCTTCTTCTCCCTCCTTCTACCGACCAATTCCACTTCTTTCTAAGGTCATGGAAACGTTGATAAACCTTCAGCTAATGAAATACCTTGAATCCCGAAAACTTCTTAATGAGCGGTATGGTTATCGCAGCAACAGGTCGACTGGTGATTTGATCACATATCTAACCGAAAAATGGAACCAATGTCTTCACCAAAGCTGTGAAAGTAAGATTGTTGCGCTTGATATTTCAAAGGCATTTGACGAAGTTTGTCATCGAGCTCTCTTGTCGAAAATGCATACATTTGGAATCAATGATACTCTTCTTCAATGGATTAGAAATTACCTTTCGGACCGTCCAATTCAAGTTGTCTTTTACGGTTTTAAGTCTACAACTCACGAAATAAATGCAGGTGTTCCTCAAGGCTCAGTTCTGTTCCCGACTCTCTTTCTCATTTTTATAAATGATCTCCTGTCTGTTACTTCAAATCCAATCCATTTCTTTGCTGATGACAGTACCCTCAGCTTTTCATACTCGATTCTTGGGTCACGCCCCTCTTCTTCTGGTGTGGAACTGGAACGGCAAAGTATGTTAAACTCATTAAATTCCGATCTTAAAAGCATAACTCGTGGGATACAACCAATGGAGTGGAATTTAATGCTTCCAAAACACAATGCTGTCTCCTCTCATTAAAGCAAAACCCACATACACTGCTATTATCTATGAATGGCACTTGCATCGCTGAAACCGAAAGACTTTCCATTCTCATTATGTGTGTTAAAGACAACCTTCGTTGGAATGACCACATATTCGATGTCGCCAAGAACGCTGCGAAATGTCTAGACTTCTTAAGCGATATAAGAAATATTTTACCCCTTCTGATCTGGCTACAATTTATAAGGCGTTTATCCTCCCGAAACTTGAGTACAACGCTCATATCTGGTCTGGTGCACCAATAACTTATTTGGAGCTACTTGACAGGATCCAAAAACGCGCGATAAAACTCATTGGCGACCGAGACATCGCGAGATCGATTGACTCTCTTAGTCATCGTCGTAATGTCTCCTGCCTTTCGTTATTTTATCGTTAGTTAGTTTATCGTACAACACGAATATGGAATACTATTTTTCCTTCACATTATAACATACAAACATTTAAAACCAACGTGCATCGGCATCTCTCCTTTTCTTCTCACCCTAATTTCCTGAATGCTTGCGCTATGTAGCTATTACATTATAAGGGTCCCAACAAATCCCTTTAGTGTGTGTATACGTATTATACAAAAAAAAAAAAAGGATCCTAAGACCACACGACTGAAGTAAAACTTCTTTCGCTTCATCTAATTTAAAATTGTGGGCGTGTCAGTGGGCGAATATTGAGAGAATACCTGGAGAGTCTATGTTATAAATTTCAGCTCCCTAGCTCAACCTTTGGTTTTTTGCCGTCCGACCTGAAAATCTATGACGGTAACGCTCTATATTTCCAACTAATGAACTGCGATGACTTTACTCACTTCCGGTAAATTCCATCTGTCGGCAACTGTTTTAGATATAGCTTTCTCATTTGGATCGGTTTGGATAGATGATAAGCTTAGTATTGCCCTCTATCGAGGAGATTCAATGGTGTTTACCCATTCCACGATCCTTTCAGCCGACTAAATTGTATGGGTTGTAACAAAAGAGTGTACGTTTGTCTACACTTCCGTTACGCCGGAAGTCTACATTGGTCTACACTTCCGTTACGCCAGGAGTCTACATTAGTCTACACTTCCGTGTCGCATTCACCAGCTTTCTCTCCAAGTCAAGCGTGCGTAAAGAAGTTTTACTTCAAAAAATCTTCTTGGGATCCATAACCAACATTTATCAAAAACTTAAAAGTCAGCTTCCGTGAAATTAAGTTAACTTTCAGCCTCCACACATTCTCTAAAACGGCGGACAGTGCGTTTCGCCTACTGTCAGGATGTCTGATTGCTAAAAGAATATTATCATTTGGGACAACATACACTTTGTAATTCGCTTTCGTTTTTTGAGACATAAGATACAAATTTAAAAAAACAATACGTAGGTACCTAATATTGGCAAAAATTTAAAATCAGTTTTAACAGAAATTTTAATTGACTGTTTCCTCTATAATTCAATAAGGTCAGCTTATTTTTTTTGTAGTTCCAACAAATATTAAGAAAGCACTCGAATAAACTTTCAGTTCTCAGTGTCTACTCAACCGCTTTGTGACAACATCTTGACAATAAAAGCCAAACTGTCATTATCATTTCTACCACCTAGTCACATAATTACAATCATCATGAATGTCTACTTTGATTAAGCCAACAAAAATTAACCGTCCTGCAAGGATCCGCAATCGCAAACTCATCGGCCATCGTCATTAGCATTATGATGAACATCATTACTGTCATCGTGGTCATTATGGCTGCTGATTTCGCAGTCGAAGATTACAAAGGATAAGGCAGTCAGGGCTTTGGAGGAATCCCTTATCATATATACTTTGTCCTGAAGTTAATTGAATCATTTATAGCCAACCGCACTCCCTTCCTTGTACAAATAAAACTGCCGCGACGCGTCGGCATAACCCCCAAAGCTCCCTTTTACCCGTTTCACTGTGAGTCAGGGGAAAGAGCAAATATTTGCGAGGGTTGAAAATGTTTGTTTTATAATTGATTCCAATAGAGAATTGCAAACACTACTTCGATAAGCTAGGTAAACAATTACCGCAAACAAATCCCCACACAGCATTTATTTGCCCACACCAGTAGTACAAGAACGAGCATAGGACTACTACAGCAGAACAAATACGATTATATATGTACTCCAATGAATATGGAATACACCCATTTCAGAGTTACGAGTAGTCCTTGCACACACAAAAGCTTTTGAGCCCGATGGCAATCCTCTTCCTATTTTTAATGAGCATAGTTGCTGCTTTCATCGTTTTCTTTCGGTTTCATTTCTTGCCTCGATTACATCAAACGAATTGCAATAAATATAAAGAAAATGATCTTCGCAGAAAGAAATGAATTCAACGACGAAGTAAATAAAAAGAAAAGGAAAATTCGCAAGGACATTTGTGCGATACTCCTACAACTGCTGGCTGCTGTAATGGCCTCTCAAATTGTTCAATATATCGGGTTTTGGGGGTGCTTGGATCGACCCGGTTATCTGCATGCGAAAATTTGTCCGGAAATCTTGGAGTCAACGCCACCACCCATCAGGATATGGGAATGTCCCTAGGACAGAAGTTAATGACACGAAACGAACATCATCATCATCAAAGGCGAGCGAGGAAGGAGTAAAATTGATTTAGTTATCACCAGCACCGCCATTTTACACAAACACACACATGTATAGTAGTGGCACTAAAGTGACGGGAAGATAAAGCAATTCGTACCCCAATAATGCGAATCACTGCCTCGCTTTAATTCTAGCGGCAGGAGTAATCACTGATTATTGCATTTTCAGAAAAAGGTTCCCTCGTCGTGCCGCTCAGTCCGCAGCGTTTGCAAATTAACGACTTCCTTGGCATACAGTGAACATGTTATTTTGAAGGGTAAATTGATGGTGTTATATGTTTTTGTAATATTGTTGGGTATATGGGGGTGGAAGCTCCAACCATGACCCTTTATTGCCACCGCAGCGTTTAAAGTTTCCCTATTAGGTTAAAGGTAACGTGTCGTCTCGTCGGTGGTGTTATATTTTTGCGACAAAATGCCAAACTTAATGTTCTGACTCAATTTAATCCGTGATCGCCCTGGAGTGATATCACGAATAAGGCTGTTATGGCATACTACCAAAATTAATTTCTCATAAAACAAAATGCTGAGTCCCTATAATGGGGCATCAATCTGCCAAGAAATGCCTGAAGGTCACACGCCTAGGGCTAGTATGTTGAAGGTAGGGTGCTTTCTGCTTCTGAATGTGTTATTTGATATTAATGAGTAAGATACTGGCAAGGTTATGGTTTTTATCAGACAGGCTTTTGTGACATTTTAGGAATATGAATTAGGGTTTAAATGAAGTGAAGAAATGAGGCCGCAGGTGAACACAAACTACAGTAAAAGCTCGTTAATTCGGAATGTTTGGGGGAAGGTCAGTCCGAATAAACGAATTTTCCGAATTAATGAGAGATTTTTTTATGCACTAAAACGCGTTACTATTGATGAAAAAACGCGAACTTAAAACGAAAAATTATTTTATTAACACAAAAGATTGCAAATAATACGTAACATTTATTATAATTCATTTTTGTAACTAAAATCAAAAAAAAAAATATATAAACGTATCAAAAAATGTAAGAAATGAAAAACATAAAATGACATCATATTTAGTACAACACACATTGCATATGTATTTTTAATCGTTATTACAATATCAATATTCATTTCAATTGGTTTAAAAAATGTTTCAATATGACTTTGTTTAATGTTAGTTGTTTGCCGGCGTTAAAGATTAGTTCTTAAGTTTTTAACGGAAGTGTAGTAACCTTGAATTTCCGGTTCACGGAATCTTGTTTCTAAATAACTAATGGTTTTGTCCGAACATTGTAGCACTTCCCTTCGAGTTATCTTGCATGTTTCTGTTTCTACGTCATCTTCAGACTCAGAAGAAATTTCCCTTGAATTTTGATCCAATAATGATGCGGATATTTCCTCCTCATTCAAAAGTAAATGGCCCGGGTCACTTTGATCAATATAAGCCCAGTTTTCCAGGTCTTCTTCTGTAAAGTTTTCTGTCTGACGTGCCTGACGTCTTCACTGTCATAGACATTTCATCTTGGATGAGTAATTTATTCCAACAATTTTTTAAAGTTTTGTCTTTATCTCAGCCCAGGAATGGGACAAGTTGTAAATCGCTTTTCGCAAGTTATATTTTTTAAATTTTTTAAACTTTGCTCTCCAACATTTTCACACTCGTTCTCAAAAAAACCAAACAATCTTCCAGCGTTCGACGTCTCTATAATCGTTTAAAAGTCATGATTATACCCTGGTCCATTGGTTGCAGTATTGAGGTTTTATTTGGTCCAAGAAATTTGCATTTTATGCTTCCATCGGCACTCTGTAGATCGGTATGGGATGAGCAGGAGCATTGCCTATTAGCAATATTGCTTTAACTTCATCTTTTGGTATTTTTCAGACATTTTCCTGGTACCAGCTTACTTCACTGATAATTTTTTTTGAGAATGATTCATTAAAAATCCGTTGATCGAGTCAAACTTTGTTCGAGTTGTAATAATGTACCGGTAACTTGTCCATAATATCCTTCAGTACTCTTGGTTTCTTCGATTTTCCTACAACTGCAAACGTGTTTCTGTGAGAACCATTCGCATTTGCACAACACAAAACCGATAAACGATCTTTTGGCTGCTTATGACCCGAAACGTTTTTGTTCGATTTACCAGCCTGTGTTGTATCTGGCATTGTTTTCCAAAAATTTCCTGTCTCATCTGCATCAGAAAGATTTTGCTCCTGAACAAGTATTTTAAAATCACTTTTAAATAATTCTGCATTTTTAGTGTCAGCACTTAGGACTTCTCCAACCACTTTTCTATTAAATACCATACCTGTTTCTAAATCGTGATAACCAACCATCGCTAGCTTTGAAATCCGGTTCTCCAATTGTCTGTGCAAAACGTATGGCAGCAGTTTGAATTTCAATTCCACGAATAGGAATACCACTGGATCTCCGCGAACAATACCAAGTGTAAACGGCACTGAGCATCAAGAGCTCCCTAGCTCAAACTTTGTTTTTTTTTTTTTAAATTGTGGGCGTGTCAGTGGGCGAATTTTGAAAATATTTACACTTGAGCATCAAGGGCCCCTGGAGAGTCTGTATTATAAATTTCAGCTCCCTAGCTCAAACGTTGTTTTTTTTTTAAATTGTGGGCGTGTCAGTGGGCGAATTTTAAAAATATTTACACATAAGCATCAAGCGCCCCTGGAGAGTCTGAATTATAAATTTCAGCTCCCTAGCTCAAACTTTGGTTTTTTGCCGTCCTACCTGAAAATCTGACGATGACGGTGACGCTCTATATTTAAAACTAATGAACCGCGATTCATAGACACAATGACTTTACTCTCTTCCGGTAAATTCCATCTGTCGGCAACTGTTTTAGATATAGCTTTCTCCTTTGGATCGGTTTGGATAGATGATGAGCTTAGTATTGCCGTCTATTGAGGAGATTCAAGGGTGTTTACCCATTCCACGAACCTTTTCGCCGACTAAATTGTATGGGTTGTAACAAAAGAGTGTACGTTTGTCTACACTTCCGTTACGCCGGAAGTTTACGTTTGTCTACACTTCCGTTACGCCGGAAGTCTGCATTGTTCTACACTTCCGTGTCGCATTCACCAGCTTACTCCCCAAGTCAAGCGTGCGTAAAGAAGTTTTACTTCAAAAAAATCATCAAGGAGGTAGCCGATACCACAGGAGATTACCAGCCACCCCAGAGAAAAAGCCCGTGGTCTGATGATGCATGCGCTTGTCGGAAGAAGCTGACAGAAGATGCACATTTAAAAACGCTGCAGCGCAAAACAAGGGCATCGAGGTAGAGTAGAAGAGATCCTGCGTAGAAAGAAGAGGGCGTACGCAGTCTCCCAGCTCAAGGAAATGGAAGAGTCTCGCGATCGAAACAACATCCGCAGATTTTACAAGAAAGCAACTGTTGCTGGCGACGGTGTAGTGGGTAGCGTGTTGGCTTGTGAGTTTGTGACCCGTGCGGTGCAAGTTCAATCCCCATGGGGAACAACAACATACGCCCCCCATTAATGGAGAGAAACAAATAACACATTGCTTTCTTCAACCCCGAATCTGAGTGCTGTGCGATTTGGATTTACTTATTTCAATAAAAAAAAGAGAAAAGAAACACGTCCTGTCAATGAAGAACGATTTCACCACCCAGTAAAGAAGAGGTTGGCTTAGTTATGAGAAAGCTAAAGAACAATAAGCGGTCGGCTCTGATGGCTCATCAGTGGAGCTATTCAAATACGGAGATGATGTTTTAGTAGGGCGCATGCACCAAATCATAAACCAAGTATAGGTGTAGGAAAGCATGCCCGATGACTGGACTAGCAGCTGCCATCTTCAAAAAGGCGATCCTATGTCTTGCAAGAACTATCGAGGCATATAAGATCCTATCCAACATACTGTGTGAACGTCTCAAGCCATTGTGCAACACACTAATCGGCACGTAACCGTGTGGCTTCCGGCCCGGCAGATCGACAATAGACCAAATCTTCACACTAAGGCAATTCCTGGGAAAGACCAATTAATTTCAAGTCGAGCCCCACCTCCTTTTCATCACTTTAAAGCTGCATATGATAGTATTTACTTGAACGCGTGACACGCGGTGTAATGTGAGGTTTGAAAGCCCAGTTGGTCTGAAGAACTGGAAGCAGGGTGCCCGGGATCTTAAAAGATGAAATGCTGCATTGTCTGAGGCAGAGACTCTTTATGGGTCGGGATCCCGTTAGGTAAAGTAAAGTCACATATCATCGAATGAAGTTGGTTGGAAGAAGGTACATATAACAAACAGAGAAAGCACTGTGCGAACTATTGAGAAGACAATCAATTATTAGTCATACACTCTGGCTTCCCTTCTTGGTATAGAAAGTACTTCCAATAACATCCCTACTCAATCTATACAGAGATTCTTGCTCTCGAACAAACTGACCGATGTGATGTGAAATGCTGATGATATTGTATTTATATAATCCCGGCCTGCCTTTTTTCACGATTTCGACATGTGTAAGCTCCTGTTATTGTTTTTTGTTTGATCGTCCTTTGACGATACCGGTAATCTGTAGTCGTGACAATCAACGGATTTGCATGCGCACTTGCAGAATAGCTTCAAATTGTCAAATTCGTCGCTAGGCTCACTTGGATGTTAAAATTTCCTAGATGTTCACCAGCTTCCTAATACATAGTTGTCTTATCTTGTATAATATTTTTCTTAAATGAGAAAGGCCTGATTAATCTGGATTGTTTGAGCACCGGAACATTTTTCCAATGGGCTAGACGAAGTTGGTGTTCCCAAATATCAATCACTAGAGCGGTTGTCCAATGCCCAGTTGACTCTCCAACAAGGCTCTGGTCCAAAGGACGCGGACTCTGGCCCAGACATAACTAGCTCATCCGCAGTTCCGTTGCATGCAATACTCCGATCACCAGAAATCCATCCAAGTTTAACCATGCCGTATCTGGCTAAAGATTGCAACAACTCTTATTGCCTTATTATACCCTATTCTAAGAGCATATTAATTTTGACTCTTAGTTTGTAACATAAATTAATATTGCCTGTAGACCCTTAAAAGTTACAATATTCGTGATCAGTAGAAAACGGATTTTGTTGACCTTGCCTTTTTTTGCCTTTTTTTTTGCCTTTTTTTACCCATATTGCCTTTTTTTGCCTTTTTTGCCAATATTGGTTTTTTCTGCCTTTTTTGGACTTATTTATTAGGTTTATGTGCACTTTCTTCTTAACTATAAAATTTAAAAACCAAATCCGAAACACCACCGAAGTTTGCACCAATTACTGATCTCGCCAATAGAGTACTCTGATGCGACTAGAATGTCGCATTTATTTTTGTTTAGGTGTTACATTGGAAACGAAGCTTTTTGGACAAGCTTTTTGGACTTTTTGGTTTTTTCGTGTCGAAGTAACATTTTTAGATAAGTTTCTTACCAACTGCAACTGCGTTTGTGCGTGAGCTTTCACAGTGCCTACTATTGTTTGTGTCGTGTGTGAAATTTCCAGTATTTTATTTCTCCGCTATTTGTAGCAGCTGTGTATATACGTATATATAGCTACGTCTGACAAAACCGTTAGACATCTGTGAGGTATTTTCTCGTCTCATATAGGTTCATATTTCGTCGCAGATTGTTCAGAATAAGAACTTTCTCAGTGATTTACCGATTTTTGTTTGTAAATAAAGGTGAAAATGCCCAAGAATGCGTTGAAAGATTTAATTAAATTAGAACAATTTGTGGTAAAGTTCGGAAAAGATGACTTTTCCACCGATGGAAAAGTACTCCTTTGTAAATTGTACAGTGTAAAGGTGAATCATGAAAAGAAGTTCTTTGTTGAGCAGCACATAAAACGATTTAAGCAACAGCAAGCAGTAGCCTTGAAGAACTCAGCAAAAACACAAGCAATAACCTTTTTCTTTCGTAGCAACGAGAAAAATGAATTTCACGCCGATACCACTCGAATGTTGTTGGCATGTGACATACCTTTACACAAGGTAAATCGTCCACAATTCAAAACATTTATGGAAAAGTATGTGCAAAAGAAAATTCCAGACGAATCTACGCTTCGCAAAAACTATGTCAAGGATTACTATAGCGAAGTTCTTCAAAAAATTCGTGCTGAAGTGGGAGACGACAACATATTCGTGTCGATAGATGAAACGACGGACAAAGCCGGCCGCTGCGTAACGAATGTTATTATCGGGCCGTTGCGTAAGGATGGACGTGGATACTTGCTGACCTGTGAGGTTTTGGAAAAGGTGAACTCGACGACAATCTGAACACTATTTGACGATTCACTGCGATTGCTGTGGGGATGGACTCAATCACGAAAAAGTGTTGTTATTTGTTACGGACGCCGCCCCGTACATGAAGAAGAGTGGAAAAACGCTTGGAGTACTGTATTCCAAAATGATACACGTAACTTGCGTAGCTCATGGTGTACATAGGGTTTGTGAAAGTATCCGTAGTGCCTTTCCGAAAGTCGACGCCTTAATATCGAATTTAAAAAAGGTTTTTTCCGTATTGCTTTTTTTAAGGAGAAGGAACCTGAGTTGGCGCTTCCACCTCAACCCGTAAGTTTGAAAGAAAGGAATATAATTTTAATTTGATTTCATCAAGTAAGCTTTTTTTATTTATTCAGGTGTTGACTCGCTGGGGCACATGGCTTAATGCTGCATCGTATTACGCGCAGTATTTTAGTCGCATCAAACGAATCGTTGTTGAGCTGGAAGATGATGCAAGTTGCGTAACATTTGCCAAAGAAATAATCTCCGATGTATCAGTTCAGGCCCAGCTGGCATACATACAAACCAATTTTGGATTTTTAGTGGACCCGAGCGAACACATATTCGAAAATTTGCAAAAAACAGCTGATTTCAAGCGTTGTGTTATGATTTATTTCTTTAAGCATATCTTTATATTAGGAAGCCCGATTGGAGATGTTTTGGATATTTTGGATGGGATCGACAAGAAATTGCAAAAAGCAAAAGGACCAGTTGCTGAAGTTGTGGTGAAAAAGTTCAACGCCGTCTTTTCTGCAAACGAAGGATTCAAGACCGTCCGAGAAATAAATTGTGTTGTAAATGGCACTGGTTCCAAACTCCCTTTAAATGTTGCAGTCGATGACGTGACATCTTTCAACTGGGCTCCACTCGTCTCTGCCCATGTGGAGAGGTCCTTCAGCTCTTTCAAAGCTCTGCTGAGGGACAATCGCAGGCGTTTGTTGCCAGACAATTTTAAAATTTATATGGTTGTACAGTGCTACTATTATGCTTAAAAAATGTTTTCCTTTTTAATAAAAGGCATTTATGCCTTTTTCACAGTTTATTTTTGCCTTTTTTTGATTTTTTAGGTCAACAAAATCCGTTCCCTGGTGATCAGTATCGATTGTAATGTCGATCTAGCCATGTCCGTCCATCCATCCGTTGCCAAAAATTAGGCCCTAAAACTCGAGCTGAAATTTAGACCATATATATATACTCTCTAGGGGCCCGAAATAATCAAGTGTAAGAATTTTTAAAATCCGTCCACTGACTCGCCCACAATTTGAAAAAGACATAATTTTAAATAAAAGTCCTATTGTTTGTAAAGTATTTAGATGCAGTCGTTTTGAACAATGCCCTAATATAAAGTTTTCTACCGTGCCCACTTTTAAGGAGCGTTTTAATTCTTCTTTAGAATTCACCCGTACATAGATTTTTTGTCACGCCCACTTTATGAGCGACAGGAACAGGAATAGGGTATCCAAAACCTCGCCCAGCGGACTGTATCCTTGGCTAAGTGTTGGCCTTCTTCTGGTGCAAATCTCAATGGCAAAGATTTCAGCGTGAAAAACAGTGTGCCACATTCCCATAGGTACCGAGACTTTTGTGTTGGGCCCAAAGACCCAAGCCCCTACCTTGATTAATGAATATATACCTATACATAATTCAATAATACCATTCCTCAAAAAACAAAATGGCAGTTTTTGTATTTTCCTTTCTTGCTTCCATCTTCCCTTTCGACCAGAAATCTCTAAGTACAGCATCGAAACTGATTGCGTCTAAATCTGTCCCATAGGTGTGGAGTTAAAGAATCTTATTAATTATATGAACTGGAATTTGCCTTTCAAAGTTGTCGTTGGAGGGTCAATCAAGAGTTCTCGGTTACGAATTGAGTGTGGTTTCGCAAAATACTGTTTAATTATATTATTATTATTTCAGGACGTAGTAGTGTTTGATCTCTTTGTGGTTAGCTTTCTGCTACTTGTTTTGTAACATTCCCAAAGTTTTCGAAACTAGTTCTGTTGAACATGGAATATCAAATGGCAAATATAAAACAGGACAAACTCCAATGCTGCGCTGCATTCTGTTGGTTTTCGTTAATGAAAATTGTGAATTAACCGGAGGAAGTTGGCAATGCAGTGCATTAGTGGCCACTAGCAATTTGAGGTCAGAATCTAAAACTCAATAAATGCGATGCCATAATTAAGTGCTGGGATTGAAAATTGCATTTGCAAGAATGAACGTAGAAGCTGCAGCAGCGTATTATTTTGTGATAACCATCACAGTTGGGGGAAGGTTGAGGACGAAGTATTTCATTTAATTGTCAGCAGGTGTGCACATACGACTTTCCTTTCTTATAAAAAATACCACTTCGCACTTACGAGTTCCTTGTTTGTTTTCTAATAGAGGGTATTTCATTAAGGACGTGACAACTTCTTTTTTAAATAAAATGCAAACTACTTGAGATATCTCAAAAAAAATGTATTCGGTTGAATGACTACCAAAACATTTATGAATGTTCATATGTCCACCACGGGAACGTACGATACGTTTAACCCAATTTTCGATGACTCGACCGCACATTTCGACTGATTCGGCCACTATTTCTCGTTCAATATTGGTTCTGAGCTCCTCTTACGTCGCCGGGTCCGTTTCTCGAGATAACACTTTCAGCGAACTGAGACTTCAATATCTCGATTGTTGCACACGTTGTGTGGCTTGTGGCACCATCTTGTTGGAACCACATATCGCTGATGTCCAATTCAAGGAACTTTCCAACATGTCTCTGTAGCGAATACCATTTACCGTAACGTGACGGTCATTTTCATCGACGAAAAAAAAACTACCCAATGAAGCCACCGGCATGAAAGCCGCACCAAACAGTGACTTTTTGCGGATGAAGTGCTGTTTCATGAAGCACATGAGGCTTCTCATCTGTCCAGTAACTTGAGTCAGCTTGATCTTATAAGGGTGTTGGCCAAGATCCTTACGCAAAATTCGCCATAACGTGGTCTGGGAGAGGTCCAATTCTTGAGACCACCGTGAAATTGATTGATTTGACTGGTTTGCGACGGACGCCTCTACGGAAGCAATATTCTCCACACTTCGGGCAAAACGTAGTCTCACTGCCACTTCAACTGGCAAGCAGCAGAATATTCTGAATCAAATTTGTTCACTAGACACTAGCGACCACCGACTCGGAATTTCGGTAGTGAATTTTAATTATTTCTAAACGTTGTTCCTTCGTGTACTTCACCATGATGAAAATGAATATTTTGACATTGACAGTTCGGTAATCGGTTTAAGGGTGCGTTCGCACTGAAAGTTTGAAGTTGTCAAGTCGCTAATGAAAGATCCTTTAGTTGGAGTCGTATTCTACATGCGTTTCGTATGGTACACCTAATAATATTAAAATGCACTTTTATACTTTGAACAACCTTTATTTTAACAAAGCGTTTGTATGAATATAGATTTGATATTTTTGCAATTGGCAATGCAGGATTTTCCTCTACTGAATCTGGCCTGGAACAAAGCTAGAGATTTATTCTACCGAATTCGCAATTTCCAACGCAAGCCCAATGATACAACCCGTCCGCGTATACCTTTCCCATGAGCTACCACAAACCATCCATCATTCAAAGTGGTTGAAAACAAATCTCCACGGTTCAAGCATCAGGGGTTCGCCGCATTTTTGTGGTGAAGGAAAAAATAAGGAGATTTACGATTTTGTGTTGTTGTCTGTCTACCAACCTCTTCGTAAATTAAGCACACTTCGAAGCCAACCATTAAAACCCATGAACGACAAGATGATTATGCGCAATAGATAACTGAGCACTGCTGGCCACTTAGTTTTATGGTCGTGGCATTTTTATTTTGCCAGGATCTACTTCAATTTTTCTGCCGCCCTTTTATAATAGGCAATAAAAACAGCTAAACGTTTATTATCATTTTGCAAAAGTCGCATTTGCATTTTTCGATATTGATTTTATAATAACCGCATTCAAAAATCATTTCCAAATTGAATATTCCGGAATTCGGATACACACGTCAGAATTATTACGCTACCCGTGCTTAGACAAAAGTTTATGGTTAATCATTCCCAAGATGCCCGTTTGCAAAGAACCAATTTCAAACAAATGAAATGGAAATTCAGATTATTATCCACGGATAGTTTATTGCAGTCCGCCTGCTGCCGCGCCGTACGCTGAAAATTTACGGAGAGTGACTATCCGGCCCGGTAGTGATGTGTACACACTCATGGTCTGTCTAAATTCGTCGATTGAAATTATTGAAGGAATAAATTTAAACAATAAAAGAATATTTTCGAAAGCATTTCTTTCCTCATGGTTTGCCGACAGAGGAAAACTAATTTTACCCCAACAAACTTGAATGTGTTTATAAATAAAAGAAAAATGTCATATTTTGTAATTGTTGTTGGTAAAGCACAACAAAAAAACATCTTTTTTTGTAACTGCAAACTCATTTAATAATTTAAAATGTAAAATTTCCTGCAAGCAAACAAAATAAAGTGTGCGACTGGATCGTACGAAACTTACTCGCTTTTATTAGAAGTGTTTTTGAATCCCATTACCCAAAATTATTTTTTTATTATATGAGTTGGTATGCACACATTTGTTCTAACGTTTTTCAAAAGGACAGTTATTCGAGTTTTTAAAGAATACTGAGTTGAGTGTGGCATTTTTCTATCTTCAATCCAAGTAGTTAAACGGTTTCTTTAAGAGTTTTAACTGGTCGCTGTGCTTCCTCGACACCGATGTGGGTCCTGCTGCTGATATGATAAAAAATATGCTTTTACTGGGTATGAAATGCTTTATCCCTCACCGCATAAAAACTATCAAACCAAGGTAAACGCGTAGTGTGACTCGAGCTGCAAAGAGGCTATCAGGTTAACAGAGGTAAGCTTTCGGTCAAATAAGACCAACACAACTGAGGAACCACAATGATATATAAGCATACACAAATCCGCTGGTCCAGATCCCCTATCGTTCTTCTCCACTACGTAAGCTTTTCTATCTTTACTATGATTCAGGGCTCTTTCCGAGAGGATTTGGAACGCATTTGTCCAGCCCGTTACATTTGGAAAAAAAAAATAAAAATCTCTCCAACAGGGTGGTGAAAGTAAGATCGTTGCGCTTGATACTTCAAAGGCATTTGACAGAGTTTGACACTAAGCTCTCTTGTCGAAAATGCGCCCATTTTGAACCGAGTACTCTTCTTCAATGGATTAGAAACTTCCTTTTGAACAGTTTGTTTTTGACGGTTTCAAGTCTGCAACTCACCAAATAAATGCTGGTGTTCCCCAAGGCTCCGTTTTATCTTTGACACTCTTTTCATTTTTATAAATGATCTCCTGTCTGTTAACTCTAATCCAATCCACTCCTTCGATGATGACAGTAACCTTAGCTTCTCATATTCGCTTTTTGTTTCACGGCCTCATCTTCGGGTGAAGAACAGGAACTTCAAAGTATGCTATGCTCATTAATATCCGATCTTGACAGCATATTTTAATGGGCTGTAATCCATGAATGACACTTGCATCGCTGAAACGGAAAGACCTCCCATTCTCCGTATGTATGTTAATGACAATGACAACTTTCATTGGAATGACCACATATTCGATGTCGCCAAGAACGCTGCAAAATTTCTGGGCTTCCTTAAGCAATGCAAGAAATATTTAACCCCTTCTGATCTGGCTACAATTCATAAGGCGTTTATTTGCACCAAACTTGAGTACAACGCTCATATCTGAGCCGGATCCCCAATCACATTTTTGGAGCTAAAAAAAAGCGGCCAAGTGCGAGTCGGACTCGCCCATGAAGGGTTCCGCGCGAATTATAATTATTATTTACTTAGGCACCTATTACAGATTTATTATTAGAAAATAATGGTTCACGGTTTACGCATAAGGTTTATGTTTATGAAATTAAATGTTTTTTTTTTTTTATATTTGAGTTGATTGATTAAAAGGTAAATTGTGGTTTACGATTTATGACGTATTAAAAAAAAAACTACTTACTACTCGTAGATCGCGTTCAAACGAATTTTCGGTGTAAGTTTGCATGGTAATGTACATCATATATATGGCTGTGACATTCCCGGACAGACAGACAGGCAGACAGACATGACGAATCTATAAGGGTTCCGTTTTTTGCCATTTGTCTACGGAACCCTAATAAGGAAATGAATATAATATTTTTTTTATTAATTTTTTGTGAAATCACTTCAGCAGTTTTGGAAATACATATATCCGTTTTTGTAGAGTATCGTCTTTTAGAACAAAAAGAGTTAGACATTTTCCTAATTCTACTCTAAGTAACTAAACCGTTAGAGCGGTTTTTTGAGAAAAGTGATGTTTTTCAAAGTTTTAGCAACTGGTAAATAAACTTTTTTTTTGTTTATAACAAATTGGAAGACTTTTTCAAAACGCACCCCCCAAAAAGCAAGTGTGGCAAAAGTTTTGTTTAAGAGAATTGTTAAGAAGGATATTGTCAAAATATTTTGTTAAAACTGTTTCTAATGTTTTTGAAGGATTTTATCGAAATAAGGAATGTTGATGTCGAAAGCACCCCTTAAAAGTCGAGACGACAAACAACTTGATATGCACAACCCTGCACGAAAATAAATCAACATCTTAAGAACCGCTTGAAGTGATTGAAGTCAAGCTGTTATATAAATGAACAAAATTAAAAAAAAAAATCGAAAGTCTGAGCGAGCATGCTTAATTACTCATAAAGGCAGCATAAGCCAGTATGTACGTTTTTTGACCATTTTGTAAAGTAGGTAATTTATTCGTTATTTTTTTTTATGGGAACAAATTAAGTATGTCATTTTCTCACACCCATCCAAACTTCAAAACTGATTAAATTCGTAAGAGAAGTTTTTGAGAAAATTAATGCTTTAAAAACAAGTTGTTTGGTAGATACCGTTATACAAAATGATAAATAAAACATAGGGACGGGCTACAGTCCGCTTGGGCGAACTGTTGGATACCCAATTCTTATTCCTATCCCTCATAAGTGGGCGTGACAAAAGTCTTAGTATGGTTGAGTTGTTAAGAACGCTCTACATATTTTGTTATATAACATTTACAGGATTTTATCAAAAAAACGCTCCCTAGCTCAAACTTGGGTGTTTCAATAAAATTGTTTTATTTAATTGTGGGCGGATTTAAAAAAATTAACACATCAGAATAACGGGCCCCTGGAGATTATATATTATTAATCTCAACTCCCTAGCTCAAACTTTGAATTTTCAAAAAAAAAAAAAAAATTAATATGCGGATTTTGAAAATATTTACACATGAGCATAAAGGGCCCATAGAGAGTATACTCGTATATTATAAATTTCAGCTCCCTAGCTCAAACTTTGGATTTTCAAAAAAATTGTTTTATTTATTTGTGGGCGTGTCAGTTGGCGGATTTTGAAAATTTTGTATCCCGAGCAGTTTTAGGAGTCATAGATCATATATAAAAAATTTCAGCTTTCTAGCTCAAAATTCGATTTTTTCCAAAATTTTGTTTTTTTTAGTTTGTGGGCACATTTCAAAAATTCGTAAACTTGATTATTTCGGGACCCTAGAGAGTATATGGTTAAAATTTCAGCTCTCTAGGTCCAGTTTAAAGGCCTAATTTTTGCCGACAGACGGACGGACGGACGGACATGGCTAGATCGACATTATTATCGACGCTGATCATAAATATAGTAACTTTTAGAGGTCTACGGGCAATATTAAGGTTTGTTACAAACTAAGCGTCAAAATAAATATACCCTTAGAATAGGGTATAAAAATATCCAAGAGTTGTAGACCAAAAACCCCAAAAACGAAATTTGAACATAATCCGTGTACCCGTTAGAAGGAAGGAAGCTGGGCGATAGACGGACATACGGACCGAACGGACGGAATTGAGATACGTACTTTTTTAATTTCTTCATAGTCGTAAAATCATATCCATACCAATTTTTTGGATATCAAAACGATTGCAATATCTTTCTCTTTACGTTAAAAGTGGAAGTACAAGTAAGATTCCCTTACGTACTACGAACTTGTAGATAGTAATACTGATGTTATGTGAAGCAGAAAGTTTTGAAAGGAAGTGGCCGGGGCAAGGTATTATGTTTTATGTCTTGAGTTTTGAAGAGAATTAAAACGCATGACTGGGTCGAACGGAACTTTGAATATGGAAATTTGATGTTGGTACATGAATAGTAGTTTTATTCAATTCAATTATTGATTTCATATCTTGTACATATAAGACTCTTTATAGTATTTGCATAAGGGCAATTTAAATTTCGTTTTAAAATAAATAAATAATTATTGGTTATGTTAATAATTTTAACATTTTAAAATAAATAAATATTACGCATTAACAGGGAGTTAAACCATTTGCTTGTGCAAAAGGTCCCTTCCCAAAAATGAGAAGTTTGACAGTTGATACCCTTGGATGTTTATCAGACGTTCGTAAGAAGGGGGGCTGAGGAAAAAACGTTTAGATGGGATTTGAAGTTGAGACCTTTAAATTAGTAGTCCAACACAATAACCTCTGCTCTACTGCGGCTACAAAAATCACATCTAGGCAATTTCATCAAACAGGTGGGCCTAGCGACACACTTACGAGTACATACTATCTTAAAGTTGTCTTGCAAGTGTGCATGCAAATCCCACAGGCGGACCAGAAGGGATACAGTGAAGTGAAAGGGTTATGTTCCGTCATACCCTCGCCGTTGATGAAAAATAGGAAAAGGGCCAGGAGGGGTCATATGCAAATATTCTCTGAGTATACCTTTGCAAACCAGGAAGAATCACCATGCGAAATTGAGTAGGGGTAAGAAGTTTAAGAGATATAGCTACCAGTGTGTGAGGTCCTTACGGCCAATATATCAATATAATATCCTGAAACACCGTTATAATAATTTTTGTTGTCAAGTAGCCTAGCCAACTTTAAATAAGCTCACGGATGCATTTGCAAGAAAAAGTGGAGAAATGCGTCTACTAAGCACGGCAGTGCACCTAAAACCTCGACAGTAGCACAAGGTATCCAAGGACCTGTGGACATTTTGAAATTAGGGAAATGTTAGCTTAAAATGTTAGCCTCTCGCGCGGTTAGTCACCTTGTCGAGTGCAACATCCAGGAAGGGATGGTGCCGGTGCGGAGGCTTAAGTCGCGGAGATTCAACGGACTATGCTGTCGACGACTGCGATCGTCACTAGGGCCACCCATGGCAGATAGACCGTCTGATGAGCGATGACCAAGAACTAACCAAAAGGACACTCCGGTCCATCCCCTTCCCCCCAACCCCACCCCTTCCTCTGTCACCCCCCCCCCCCCCCCCACCTACCACACACCCATCCTAATTCAAACCTAATTCCAGTGGTGGAGCGAGCAAGTAGTAAACCGTGCCCAAGGATGAAAGGTTGGGGGTCAAACCAACCGCATACGAGCTCCCTGAGGTGCCCTGGCGAAGACCTGCAGGTACCTTAATGCCTTACCCCGGCATGGCGGCGCTGCCGGGGCGGACTACCCTTTCCGGCCATAATCGTGGGAACCAAAATTTTCAAAACAACAAATAAAAACAAGGATGAGGGAGTGGGTATGTTAGATACCGAGAGTGCGGCAGACACACAGCCGGTGGAACCGCACATTAGAGAGGAGGCCCTAGAGGCCGGTGCAACTGATGAGGAGATATCGGAGGAAAGGGAAGAACAGCTCTTAGCTGAACCCTCCGAAGAGAATCTCGCAACGGACAAGGCGAGGAAGAAGAAAAAACTCTCTCCGGGTCTGCTAAGGAAGAGGGAGTTTAAAAAGGCCAAACATATATATGGCATTCTTACCGCTAAGGAAAGATCCTCTCTCACAGAGAAGGAGGTAGCATCGCTAGGATGGGCCAGAGAAACCATAGCACAGGATATTCTCACAAGGCCCCCAGAACCGAGAACCAGGACGGCTAATAAGGACGTGCGGCAGACCGGCAAGAAAGGCGATTACACGAGGCGGAGGGATGACGTCGTTAAGATGGACCCCAATGCCAGAAACAGAAGACCCGAAGTACGTAAGAAGGTTCAGCCAGTCTTAAGGGAGCCTAGCGATAAGCCGGGCCCCAGCGGACTTCAGCGGAAACCGACGGAAAAAACGGGTGGAAAGAGAAGTGTGTTTGCCTCGAAGAGGATGAGGTCGTCGGAAGACGTACCAAATGCCCCCAAGAAGATCAAACAGACCACAACGACCACGGGGAGCCCCAAAAAGGCATCAGGCTCGTGGGGAACCAACCAAAGGAGCAGCTACAGCGAGGTGACGAGAAATCCGTTGCAGCTGGCTGTGGTGGACATCAAAAAGCCGAGCGGGCAGTACACAGTAGAATGTGGGAAGAGAATCGAGCAGACCTTGGGCTCTGCAATCGTATCTCACATTCTAAAGAACGCCGGCGTAAATGCCCCAGCCTATGGCAAGATGAGGTGGATCAAGGGTATCACCTACATCGACTGCAAGGACCAGGCATCCAACGACTTCGCCAAGACCGTTATAGACGGCCTAGAACTCTGGGAAGGAGCCGTGCTCAAGGCCGTCCCGCCCAGAGAAGTCCCTAGGAAGGCGAAGGGACGAATAGTCATCCCCGAAATGGGGGTGGACAAGAGTGACGTGCTCCGCGTCCTGCAAGCGCAAAACCCGCAGATCCCCATGCAGGGATGGGAAATCGTAAGCGCGGAAGAGCCCAAAAACGGTGCAAGAGGCTATATCGTCGTCTTCGACGAAACGCCATCACCGCTGAAGAAGGAGATGCAGATGGCGTTATCATTTGCAGCGAGCGAGGTTACCCTCAAGCTGCTTAAACGCACTGCATCGGACGCACAGGCGACCGACAATGTGGGAGGAGAAGATATGGCCATCGATGAAGATAGTCCAGATCAACCTCCACCACAGTAAAGTCGCCTCGGACAACTTGAGGCTGCTCCTGGAAAGGGAGCAGCTGGACCTGGCCCTAGTCCAGGAACCATGGATCCATAACGATCGCGTGATGGGATTAGGGTCACACAAATTTAACACCTTTTACAGATCCGATAAGGGAAAGGTGAGATCGTGTATCGTGGTAAATAAAAACCTTCATGTATTAATGTTGTATCATTTCAGCACGGGCGACGTGACGGCGGTGGAGGTTAGAGGAAAGGACGAGAGCTGTACTGTGGCGTCAGTGTACATGCCCCACAATGACGACACATCTGTCCCCCCGGATTCGGTAAGGACGCTAGTAGCAGCGTCCGAGAAAGGTAAGAAGAACTTAGTCTTAGGCGGTGACGTAAATGCCCATCATACTATCTGGGGCAGCTCAGATATTAATGCAAGGGGCGAGGCTTTGTTCGACTTTTTACTCAGTTCCAATCTAATCGTATGTAACAGGGGTAATGACCCTACCTTCATAACAGCGAATAGAAGGGAAGTTCTAGACGCTACATTTGTATCTCAGAGCAGTTCCGTCCAGGTCGTGAACTGGAGAGTGTCCAGCAAGGCATCATTCTCAGACCACTGCTGGATACTCTTTGACCTACAAATTCAATCTAAGGCTAGGGAAATTTTCAGGAACCCAAGAAGAGCAGACTGGGACAGGTTCACTACAGAACTACAGATGTTGGAAAACGTCTGCCCGGTAAAAAACCACAGCACAGAACAAGAGATCGACAAAGCAGTTGAGTCTCTAACTGAGGTGCTCTCAAAATCCTTCGAAAAATCCTGCCCAGTAAGCAGAACAAACGGAAAAAAACGCCCTCCCTGGTGGAACTCCAAGATCGGGGAGCTTATGCAAGCATCAAGATCTAGATGGAACCTCGCAAAGGAGGGACTAATCGAATGGACGACCTACAAGCAGAGCGTTAAACTCCTAAAAAAGGAGATAAGATTCGCCAAGAAGAACTCATGGAGAAATTTCTGCGAATCGATCGAATCCACGACCGAGGCGTCGCGACTCAGAAAAGTTCTGGCTAAAGCACCGATACCGATATCCTCGCTAAGAAATATCGACGGTAGCTGGACTGAATCACACGAGCAGACGCTGGTCGTCTTGACAGAAACCCATTTCCCAGGATGCGCCGACGTGCCTAGAGTATACGATACAGTTACACACGACACGAGGCAGGGAATGGATCAAAACACAATCGACGCAATAATCGACGAAAGAAAAATAGCATGGGCGATCAACTCATTCGCCCCCTTTAAAGCACCAGGAATAGATAATATTCGACCTATAATGCTTCAGAAGGCTAAGGGTACCACTATCCCAAGACTGAAACGCATCTATATGGGCTGCTTAAGGCTTTGCTATGTTCCCAAAGCATGGCGTGAGGTGAGGGTAATATTTATCCCTAAGGCAGGGAAAGCTACCCACACCACAGCAAAGGACTACAGACCTATTAGTCTGTCATCATTCATGCTAAAAATACTGGAAAGACTAATTGATGTGCATGTCAGAGAAGCGATCAGCGATAATTACCTTTCCAAATCGCAGCACGCATACATTAAAGGGAGATCTGTAGACACCGCACTACATAAAGTAGTTTCCGTGGTGGAAAGATCCCTGGAATTCAAGGAATTTACTTTGAGTGCGCTCCTAGACATAGAGGGAGCCTTCAATAACATCGAGGCTGACGCAATTCTGCGCGGCCTTAGAAGGGCCCGGGTCAATAACAGTCTATGTGAATGGATTGGACAAATGCTAGGCACACGACGAATCAAGTCCTATCTAGGAGACTTTTGTATAGAACGGAAAGTCAGCAGAGGTACCCCACAAGGAGGCGTCCTCTCTCCGCTCATATGGATCCTAGTCATGGACGAACTCTTAAAAATACTAGAGCGGGAAGGCTTTATCGTGAGTGCTTACGCCGACGATGTAGCAATCCTGGTCCCGGGTAAATTCATCCCAGTCCTCAGTGAGCGACTCAGCTATGCACTCCTACTGGTCAGCAAATGGGTTGCGGAAAAAGGACTCGGAGTAAACCCAGACAAGACAGAAATCCTGCTGTTCACAAGGAAAAGGGCAATACCGGCCTTTGAACTACCAAGGATGAATGGAGTGCACCTACAAGTTTCCAAGACGGCAAGATACTTGGGGGTTATACTAGATTCCAAACTCAACTGGAAGGAAAATATAGAAGACCGGGTGAAAAAGGCATACGTGGCACTTTATGCCTGCAGAAGAACATTCGGCAACACATGGGGATTTAAACCACATGTGGTACACTGGCTGTACACAGCGGTGGTAAGACCCATTTTAACATATGGCGCAGCTGTATGGTGGAAGGCTACTGAGAAGAAATGCCATCTCTCAAGCCTTACTAAGATACAAAGGACGGCTTGCATCGGGATAACAGGGTCACTAAGGACCACACCCACTGCAGCCATGGAGGTAATACTTAACCTCACACCCCTGGACATACACTGCAGCAGCATAGCGGTTAAAACGGCCGTTAGACTCAGGGAGTCGGGACTATGGTCTTTCAGGCCCTACGGACACGCATCGGTCGAGGCAAGATGGAGAGCCTCGAAAGAAACAAAATCCACTGACTACCTACCACACACCTTCGCCTTCAAAAAGGGATTCGTTACCAGAATCCCAGAAAGAAGCGAATGGATCAATAGAACAGTCACGGAAGAAGGCGAAATAGCCATCTATACCGACGGATCCAAAATGGATGCGGGTACAGGTGCAGGCATCTTCTGCGAGACTCTGGGCCTGGGTATATCCTTCAGAATCAACGATGAATGCAGCGTCTTCCAGGCAGAGACAGCTGCAATCACTCAAGCCGCTAAGGAGGTGAAGAAGCGTAAACTGGCCGATAAGCAGATCACCATATACTCTGACAGCCAAGCGGCCATAATGGCCATGGAGTCAGCAGTTGTTAAATCAAGGACGGTGTTACAGTGCAGAAAACACCTAGACGAGATATCAACCGTAAACTCGGTGACCCTATGCTGGGTACCGGGGCACAAGGACATCTCGGGCAACGAAGAAGCAGACAAGCTGGCAAGATACGGATCGGAGATGGATGCATCTCTGGCTCTGAAATCTTTACAAACTCCGCTCAGTACACTGTCACGGAAAATCGACGCTGAATCCATGAGTAGAACAAACCTACGTTGGACCAGCCTTGAAACATGTAGACACACGAGGGAGCTTTGGCCAGCGGTAAACAAAAGGAAATTTAAGGCCATAATCGGGCTGAACCGCAGAGACATACGCACACTGACAGGGGTCCTTACAGGACACTGCGTGGTGGGCCTACACGCGGAGCGGCTGGGCATAACGCACAACGATTACTGCAGGAGCTGTAGAGACGTCGAAGAGACAGAATCTATCCGTCACCTATTATGTGAATGCCCTGCCCTTAGTACTAAGAGATTCAAGATTCTTGGCAGCTACTTTTTTAAGGAGCTGGAGGATCTGACCGACATTGAGCTTAACAAACTCCTGAGATTTACATATAGATCCGGGTGGTTCTAATAAAGCGGATCACAGAGCTGTTTAACAGCGGCATATTTTTTGTATTTGCAGGTTCAAAATTTTGGAAACCCCAACACCAATGGACACAATGGACCCAAACTGATGGTCTAAGTGAGCCGTGACAACAGTCACAAGGGCATCCATTTACCTACCTACCTAGCTTAAAATGACAATCGCCATCCTTCCCGGACATTGAGGAAGCACGCCAAGAGTTAGGGCTCTCGGAAACGGACGTGTGCAGATACTGCAAAGATATTTGTGTCACGGAAGGCTTTACGGACATTGCACTTTCCGAATGCGAGGGCATCGCTCTACATTGAAAAAGACGCCTTGACAACTATTTCCTTGATAGTTTTGAATACCTCTTCGATTGACTGCAACAAATTAATGAGTTTTTGTGGAAATTGAAAAAAGGAAGAGTTTTTTGATGATCACTGAGGTTTAAGTTTGTTCCCACAGTGCTCGAAATGGGCCAATTATGGTGCCTAGTGGTTCTATGGCAGCAATGTCATAACCCTGTCTAACCTTATTTAAGTTCGACATTTAAATTGAAATAGGGTGGCGACAACGTGAAGAGGTAAGTGTGTTGGCTTGTGACACGTCCGGTCAACCTCGCATGGCGAACAACAATATAAACCAAACATTAAAGGATTGAAACGAATGAATCTTTGTTTTCTCCAACCTCTAGACCAAAAAGAAGATATCTGCCTATTAGTATAAAGGACCATTGCCGAGTCTGAGTGCGCCGAGATTTGGATTTCCTTTTTGAAAAAAGGTGCATGTATTGGACAGGTCCGTCGGTGTTTATTCCCGGTGTTATATTAGTACACCAGGACGCAATTAGCGCGAAGGCGCCGTTTTGATGCCACCACTCAAGTGACCCAGAGTGTCAATAGATCGTCGAAGAACGTTCTACCGAGTGAGCTAGGGTCAGATATTTACAGAGGAAATGGTGAAAGGTTTACTTTTCCACTGGATCTGTGCAACTGCGGCAATATGGGTTGGATGGGATGCCCAACTTGGCAGCGTGGGTGCCGACAGGACAATGTCCAGTGCTGTTTGCCACGATTCTGGAAATCTCCTGCCGGATTCTGATTGTTAGATCGTGAGTTCTTTTTGCAATGAAGCAGACCCCAATCTTCCTCGATACAACGCAGCTATTCAGGTTGCTACATCTGAGGTTTGCCTGTGAAAAATAGTATTTAGATATGTTTCATTTTACAGCTCCTATGGGAGGAGAAACTGTCTCTGCAAGGGAGCTCTCAAGGACAGAGTGGTGTCTTGCTTGCGCATCTACTTTTCAATCCCCTTTATGTTACTATGGCCGGGAACCCAGAGGAGGGTGATGTTGAAGTGGTCGCTTAGACAAGTGATTGCGTCTTTACACATATGGAGGTATTGTGAGTCGAAAGCGCATATAGCTGCCTGGCTTAGCTTAGGATTTAGGATAATTCCTAGATATTCAGCTTCGGAAGATGAGGAGAGCGTTTGGTTAATAGGATGGGGGGTTAGAAGTCGGTATTTTGTATTTGAGTTCACATTACTACATGAGTTCAGTTCGACTCGGATACACGCTAAGGCCACAACTTGCAGCCCATGAGCTTAAGTTATCTTTTTTTTTTTTTTGTAAAAAAAAGGAACTCCAAATCCCAGAGCACTCAGACTCGGTAACGGTCCATTGTACTACCAGGCAGAAATTCTTCTTTTGATGTAGAGGCATGTGATTGGGTGGCGTATGTTGTTGTTCCCCATGGGGATTGAACCTGCACCGCACGGGTCACAAGCCAACACACTAACCTCTGCACCGTCGCCACCCATATGAGCTTAACTTAATCAGAGCCTTCTCTGTGGTCTCCCTTGTCACTGAGGGGAACATCGCTGATACTAGAATAACCGCGTCGTCTGCGTGCGCGACTGTCTTGATTAAGACTCTGAAGTCGTTATCCATGTCCACGGGCCATAGAAGAGGACAAAGGAGTCCATTTTGGGCATTCCTCTTTCTATATTCTTTGCCATAATGGTGTTACCCATCTGGGCCTGAATTATTCTGGTTATGAGCATGGATATAATCCATCTTCTAACAAAACTCTCTGCATCTGCCGTTGTGGGAGATTTTTGAATAGATTCAGTAAGAAGATGTCGAAGGCACCTTCAATGTCTAACTAATTAGCTAGGGTGTACTGTTTGCAGTGGATAAATTTGTCGATCGTCCGCACTATTTCATGCAAGGCGGTCTCTGTTTGCTTGCCTTTGAGATAGGCATGTTAATACTTCGAAAGTGTTGTGTTTTCCAAATTGTCTTGGATATGTATTTTATTTTATATTAGTAGAGAATTTCCTTCGCCTAAGCAAAGAATTCGGGTTTTTGAATAGGTTTTTTTATCGAAGCTATATTTCGTCTATGGAATCAGAGCGGACAGTAGATGTTTTTGGATCCATTATAATTCGAAAAGAAAATCCTCTGGTTTCCCAAAAGAAATGATTTTTCAGGGGGTGGTATCGAACGGATACGAATCTATGAGCGAACTTTTTGCTAAATTCTTCGCTTCTAATTTTTTACCGGCTAACAATGCAGTGAATTAGCTAGCCATTTTCTCCTTGCCCTTAATAATATTGATACTAACAAAGGCGCTGGTCCCGACTTGCTTCATCCCGTTCTCTTGAAGAACTGTTCGTCTTCACTATTTCTACCGTTAAAATTGATTTTCAACCTTTCACTTTTTACCGGTGACTTTCAGGACGATTGGAAGATTGCTCATATATCGCCTATTCATAAGAGCGGGCAAAAAGATTTAGTTGAAAACTGTAGGCCTATAAGCAAGCTTTCAGTTATCCCAAAGCTCTTCAAAAAAAAAATCGTTAAGGAAAAATTGTATTTCAATGTAAAGGAACATTTATCTCCAATGCAACATGGTTTTGTTTCCGGTCGTTCTACCTCGACAAACTTAGCCCTATTTTCGAAATTCTGTCTTAATTCGATCGAAGGCGGTGTGCAGGTTGATGTGTTGCATACCGATTTCGTTAAAGCCTTCGACAGAATCAATCACTCACTGTTGATAGGAAAGTTAGCCAAGCTTGGGTTTCATTCTAACATCTTGAAGTAGTAAATGTATCGTCGAAGATGATGGTTTTTTTTCTCGAAAGTGGAAACCGCAACTTCTGGTGTCCCACAAGGAAGCCATTTAGGGCCGTTGCTATTTGTACTCTTTGTAAATGAAATTCCTCAGCTTTTCACAAGGTGCGAATGTCTGTTATTTGCAGATGGTTTCAAAATATTTTGTAAAGTTTCCAACTCCTCGGATTGTTTAACATTCCAGCTTGAGATGAACCTGTTTTTACAATGGTGTTCCGAGAACGATTTAGAGCTTAGTTTGCCTAAATGTAAAGTATGCACGATTTCTCGTTCTCACAGTCCCTTGCTTCACTCATACGACGCTGGAAGTGTTGCTTTTAGTAGAGTTTCTGAAGTTAAGGATCTTGGGGTTATTTTCGATAGTAAGTTATCTTTTAATTTGCATATCGAGTACATTGTCTCTAAATCTTTTTCCCTTCTAACTTTCATTAGAAGAAATTTTGAAGACTTTCGTGATCCATGCGTACTAAAAACTCTTTACTGCTCTTTAATAAGATCCAGATTAGAGTACTCTCGAATAGAACGGGTCCAAAAACGCTTCACTCGCCTTGCTCTGAAGAGATTTAATAGGGACTTTGAGCTTCCATCTTATAACAGTCGCTGCTTATTGTTAGGGCTTAATACTCTCGTAGTTAGGAAATATATGCAGTCTTTGGTGTTCCTGAAAGATATTGCCTCTAACAGAATCAATTGTAGTGAACTTCTTTTGAGTCTACCATTCTATATACCAAGCAGAGTACTAAGGGACAGACAATTGTTTTTACCTCCGGCACATAGAACAAACTATGGTTCGTCTGAACCCATAACTCGATGCATCTGTTTGTTTAATTCGGTCGGTAATAACTTGGATTTAACCTCAAATCGGGATTTGTTTAAATGTAACGCTCTAACTTCAAACTTTCTTAATTAATGGCAATTTTTTTTAGATTATTAACTTATGCTATTATTATGTTTTTGTAATTTTATATTTACTGTATGCGAAATCTGTAAAGGTATTCTACCTGGTAGATGAATAAATAAATAAATATATCTGTCTAAGGGTCGATGGTCTTCAGAGCAAAGTTGATGGGTCTGTAGTAATTCGCGAATTCGTGGCCGCTCTTAAAGACCTTTGGGATAAAGACGACTCGAATTCTTCTACAGCTCTGTAGGTACTGGGTATGTTCATAAAGAAAGGCTACAATCCGCGTTGTCCAACTCTTCAAGAACCTATACCCATATTCCTATCCTCTAAGAGTGGTTGTCCATTTTAGAGCATTTTTTGTTTCGAAAAATGCAACCAAAAAATGCCCCCACAAAATGAGTGAGGGTAAGTAAATGGTATAAGCAGATTGTTAAGAATTTTGGTGTGTACGTGTTTTTTTTTAAATTGTTTCTTAGCGTTTTTAAGGATTTTAGTGTAAAAGTGATATCGGGAATTGTTAAGAAAGACTTTGTCAACACACAGCCTTCAATTACATCGACTTCTTCGATTAAATATTTTTTCTTTTTCTTGTTGAATAATGAGCGTGTTTTAAAATTCTTTACACTTGATCATTTCGGGCTCCTAGAGAGTAGGTATAATGTTCTAAATTTCACATTTTCAACTCATGAAACCTTCAAAATAAAATATGTAGAAAATTTCGCCTTAACCAATACCCAATTTAAGGGCATTTTTGACATAAAAGGTTATCTTAGGCGGAAAACACCCCGCATAAAGCAAAACGTATTTTTTTGTTTCGTGAAACAAGAGTACATTGTTTCTTATGAGACTACACACACCAAAGGAAACGAAACAAGACACACGTTTTTGTTTTGAAGTGTTTTGGTGGTGGTTGTCAAAAATGCATGCTATTGTATACGAGCAACACACACCAAATGCAACAAAACTGTTCCGAACTAGCGTCGTTGACGATAATTGCCTACTTTGTACTTTCTTATGGCGTAACACACATAAAAACCAAAGCAAAACATAAAAACAGGTTTCGGTGCCGATAGCTGACCTGTTATTTTGTGCAAAACTAAATTTTCATTCCGTTGTTTTTATTTTCTTCTTCCGTTACACTTTACAGCTTTATTTGCTTCTATGTTTACTCTGTTATTTGTTTTTACTTACCATAGAGTTATAAATAGTCTTTCAGCCGGAGTTATGCTTTAGCGATAGTTCGCATCTCATTTTCTGATATTATTTTCGATTAATCCCAGCAAATAATCAAAAGTTTCAATCCGCATTTTGGCGAAATTATTTATTTTTTCAGCATAAGTTCCTAATTCTTCTATCATATTCAGCATTTCGTTTTAGATTATATGGATACACCCATCACTCTCTGCTATTTGCGTCCTTTACCTCATCGTCTGAGTCCGACCACATGTTGAACAACACTAAAAGCAAGTCGCAAATTCCATTTTGTTTTATTTCATTGCACACCAAACGAAACAAGAAAACAAAACGATTTGTTTTCTTACATTCTTTAAATTAAAAACATTTTTTTGACTATTAAAAACGTATTGTTTGATCCGGTGTGTTTTCAGCCTCCAGTTCGCCTAAGCGGACTCTACCCTTTCCTAATGTTTTGTTTTTTTGATTATTTCCCAACTTTGAAGTTTAGATAGAACGTTCGCTTATTTCGTTCCATTACTGCATCAGTGACTACGGCTTACGAAAGAGAATACTCGAAATGAGACGGCTACGACCGTATTATCTTAAATCTTATATTCGATTTCTAATAAATGTACCACTGTATTTAATTAACGTGTCAAGATCAATTTGTAATTCTTTTTATCAAACCTATTATCATCTCCATATTAAATAAGCCTATACAATATCAGTCGATGAGAAGCAAGGTTCAATAAAATCTCTTAAAAATACCCTTGCTCGAAGGTCAGGTATTTGCTCATACCATACCATGTCCGTAAGTCCCCCGAAGGGAGAAACCAAAGAGTTGACTCTTAATTGCGCTGAGTTGGCTAAACTCAATCATTCTCTTCAGGTAGCTGTGTTTCTTCGTTTGTCCCTTCTCGCTACGACATACATACCTCTTGCTTGGTTGCCCAGTTACCAGAATTACAACAATTTCCCAAAGACAAATTTAAAAAAAGTATCATTTGCGGTCTCTTAGAGCACGTCTCCGTGTAACTAGATCTGAAGCTTCAGTTCACCGTTGTGCTGTCTTATGTGCGCGTTTCCATCTTCAATTAATTTTTTTTAAATTCGTTTAAATAGAAAAAATGAAGAGCTACCTTCAATTAATTTTGTTTTATCTCATCCTAAACCTCAGCAAAGGATTCTCTAATGGTAATATCTTGCTATTTTTCTTTTGTCGTTTCGTCTTATTTCCTCTTTGTCTTGCATCTATGTAGCACGTTTTAATTGAACTAATTAATAGCAATCTCCTGCAAAATTGCGAAAGTGCATACCTACATTTATACCGACGCCAAAGACACTGCCAAGCACATGGAACAATTCAACTTTCAGTTTTCATTATCATTATCTCTATTCGCATCAAAAATAAAAAAAAAAAAATTATCCATCCGCTCGCATTCCAAAAGCACATTTTCGAATTTGCCAAACAAAAACTTTAAATTTTAAAATAAACATCAAGTATAATAATTCAGTTTTGTGTTTTGTGATAAATAAATATAAAATCTAGCACCGACTGGATGATGATTTTTGAGTTAAACTTTTTCGCTAGCATTGATAAATCTGCGCTATAAATAAAAAGTAAAACGTCGTTGTTAAGTGGGAGGCAAATTGCGGCAGGGGGCATCTCTCTCATATCCCATGTTCTGTTACGTTGGTGAAATATTGATATTTGAATCAATATTGTTTGCACACGAAACATGTCGCTTTGATGTTGAAATTAGGCATTATGATTCTAATAAAGATTTTTATAAAGATATTGAAACCCGTATACCTACAAGGGTTCATCCTTTTGATTGGAACTGGCAGATGGCTTAAATGGAATGAGAATTTTCTTTATAACCCTAAATTCTTCACCACAACACAGCAGAGCCAGCAAAACCTTCCGCTTAATGATCAGAGATAATAAAATTCTGTACAAAGGACAACTGGTGGGCATGGTCGGTGTGGTTGGTGCGGTTTATTGGTACCCTATTTATCCACAGAAAACCATTCATAAATTGGCCAAGTGAAGCCGAAAAGGAAATTTCATTTACATAGCTGTACGAGGGGTCATTTCTTGGCATTGAAAATGATTGCCCTCTGCGTGTTTGTTGATGTATTAATGGCATATTCTCGGAAATAGATTTGCCTTTTCTTGGGGATGAACTGATAATTTTAATAATGTGTAAATATTGTACACACACAGACAAACAATTTTGGAATTTGTACGTTGTTGGGTTAAAATTTCATAGAGTTTGTTGAATAATTTAGTAAGTAAGGCAGTAAACTCGATAAATGGAAACCGCATTTAGTTAAAAGGACTTTCTGTTAAAAACTGGACCATAAATATTTTCATGTTTTTCGTAAACAAACTATCATCCCACTTCCTGTTCGATAGGCTTGGAATAGTAAAAGACGTTTTAATAAAGATTTTGGTGGCTTTTGAAAAAAGGATTTGGTTTAAGTGCACTGCGTTTCCTTCAATTGGTTTCTTTTTATTGTGCGATGAAGTATTTCGCACTGTATCCTCGTCAATATAAGCGCGGCAAAGAATGAAATTTATAAAAAGTTTTTAAACTTTTGACATTTTGCTTAACAGTATATAGGCCTGTTCGCGTGCTTGGAAGATCGTAAAAATTTCCTCAAAATCCTGTTTCTTAACCCAAAATAGTCGCCAAAGGAAGTGTTATTGAGAGAGACACAAATTTCCACCCCACTGAAAAACCTGCAGTTTTCTGCTACACACATTTCTATAGGCAGCTACCGACATAAAATAAATTCAAAGCATAAACGACCCATATATGGCCTCAAAACCTTGCTCAATCCTTCAGCCTTCAAGCCTACTATTTAACGCCGACACCGAACGGCGAATTTGTAAAGCTTCTCATAACAATTGATTCTTTTGGATGTTTGTAAGGCTTTCGCAAGAGGTGGAGCAGTGGAAAAAACTTTAAGTGTTACTTGGGCCCGGCTTGTTTTTAACCGCAAATACCTCGATTAGTAGTTCAACCAACTAACGACTGAGTTATTGCCACCACCCACAACACTGTTTAGAGTATGTCGAAATCCAGCCTAGAGAGGATATCATCTAATTTTGTTTGATTGCCGAAATTGAAAACATCAATCTTTTTCCTAGCGATTTCTTGCGTGGGCGTGGTATTTCACGTGTTTGCCTACAGGCAGAAGGTGTAGAAACACTAAAAAATAATATAATAAAGTTAAAAAATAATATTTTGAGGTTTCTGTTGAATAGAAATCCTTCCGTTTTTCATAGATTCACGGTAAGTTCCCAGTCTTTAGCTCATTAGGTGAGAGTGCTTAAAGTAGCCTCCATAATTTTACTCATAGTATTGAGAAATTTACCCTGGATGACGATGACAATGTCTTCGGTGTAAGCTGTGAAGGCATACACCCCTTGTCCTGTGTTTATTTGGAATATCATCGATAACCACGGACCATAGTATAAGGGATATGACTCCCTTTAAAAATGGAGTACCCTTTATTCACACTTTCTAATAGAACTGTTCGCTATTGTTGAACAGATGTTCCTTTTGCTAGCATTTTACGCAATCAATTGGTGATACCTGTTCATCGTTCACCTTTTCAAGAGAATGATTGATCGCTGTGATGTTATTTCCCTCTTTATCAAAGAAATCGGCGAGAGCAATCTATGAGGCTCGCTTTAATTTTCCCTATTACCTCATGTAAGATAGTTTCTAGGGATCTACCTTTCAGATAGGCGTGTTATGCTTTATCTTATTTATCGATTCCCCATATACCCAGGTGGGCGGATTTTTAAAATTTTATCTCCCGAGCGGTTTTAGGAGTCATAGATCATATAGTAATAGGGTAATAGTAAGCAAAAACATGCTTAAAATAACCATATTTCAACTCATATTCATCGCTATCCGATCTGTGCTTAAATCAAGCACGTCGGTCTGAAACTAGTAATTCGCCGTTTTTACTTCCAGAATTCACATGGTTAATTTAAGCATTTTTTTAAGTAGCACCACGTTCTTAAATTGATAAAAAAATGCTTATTATTAAAGCGCAATATTACTGAATTAAGAACGCTGTGATTAATTCAAGTATATAACATTGTTGCACTAATTAACTATGCGCTCTTAAGTGGACTCTGAATCTGATTATTATTATGAATATTAACTATTGATTTGATTTTAGAACGCTTTTTCTCAGTTTCAATCTGTCATTCTCAAGTTAGTAATTATATTCCATATTACGGTTAGTGAGCATTATTGATTGAAGAAGCACGTTCTTAAAACTGACTTGTCATAAATGAACGTTCTATAAGAATGTTAAAAAAACGACAGTTAGTTTTATAAACAATTTTATTTTTTCTTTCTATATATCTTTTTGATGGTAACTTAAATCTTGCCGTCGGTTTAATTACTGTGTTCAACAGATTAATTAAAATGTAGCCTCTTGAGTCTATTAAATAAAGACATATTAATAATAATAATAATATTTGGTTAGGGTATATTACACTGCGACCTATTGGTCTATTGTGTCCCCTTGCTTGTGCCTCGGAGAGGTTCATGCCCTCGTTCAGAGCCCTCTCTAGATACTTCTTTGTGAAGCGTGTCGAGGTATTGCTCTGATTTATCCTTGGCAGGTCACACTCCTTAGAGCACAGTGTCCAGTCCAGTTTCTTTGATGAATCTGAGAATGAGCTGTGGGTCCATGGTTTGTATGTCCTTGTCTGTTATTTGGTGCCTGCCCAAGTATTTCATCCTTTTGTGGGTCAGTGCCCCACAGGATTCCAGTATATGGTCTGGAGTTTCGGCGGTTTCACTGCAAAATCTGCAGAGCCCGTCCTCCGATATGCCCATTTTCCTCAGGTGCTCCTTGAGTCTGCAGTGCCCCGTGAGGAGGCCTGTTAGGATTCTTAGGTTGTTTTTGTTAAGGCCGATACAAACTTTGAATCTCTTTGGTTGTAATTTCCTAAGATTTTCTTTGCTTGCCTCAGACCTTGGAGGTTGAGAAATGTTTTGGCCTTTGTTTCTTGCTCCAGTCTCCTGAACACTTCGCGTATAGTGTGTTCTCCTATCCCGCAGAATGGTTCAGGTCCTATAAAGGGTTCCTCTCCCCCTTTTCTTGCCAGAGAGTCCGCTGCCTCATTGCTTGTAATGCCAACATGGCCAGGTACCCAGCAGATTCTGTTATTCTTGCCTAGTCTATTCAGTCCGTGTAGGCATTCCCACACGAGTTTTGACTTGATAACTTAGGCATCAAGAGCTTTTATAGCTGCTTGGCTGCCAGACATTATTGCTATGTTGCAATTTCTGTAGTTTTTCTCGAGGTTGATTCGAACGCACCTGTCTATGGCACATATTTCTGCCTGGAAGATGCTGGTACATTTGCCCATTGATTCGTAGTGCTTAGTTCTTGGCCCAAACACTCCTGCACCACTTCCCTTCTCGGTCCTCGAGTCGTCCGTATACCACTTTGTTGTGTGGTTGCTCAGTCCATAAGTTATGGATTCATTGCTCCAGTTCTCCTTATTGCTGAGCTTTATCTGGAAATTCTTCTCGAAGTTGAATTTCCTGATGCTGTCGTCCCTTAGGTATGCCAAGATGTGGGAGTTTTTTGAGTAAGTCACCGTGTTCTTTCGAACCGATGCATTTCCCTCTCCCAATTCCCTCCTTTGCCATCCTAAGGATTGTTTTGTCTGCCTCGTTCATCACCATGATGTGTAGAGGGGTCAGTTCCAATAACAAAAGACATATTAAAACATACAAAGTATTTTATAAATAAATCATTTTCTTACCTATATTTAAATCTTGTTGGTGCGAAAGAAAAATTTCCTTGTGTTTAATATTAGTTAATGACTCGTTGTAATATGTTTTTAGTTTTATTATAAATTCATCCCGTTTTTCAAATATACGATTTCCTTTGTTCTTGTGAACGAAATAAAAATCAATATTGACCTTGAAATGTGAAAATATAAATTTAAAACAAAGGTTTAATATTGATTCCTTTTCAAGTATTTTGAGCTTACTAGGACACTGGCTTTAGAGTCTAATAATTTTGGCCAGTCTTTTAAAAAATCCGAGTTTCCTATACCATTTTGACGTAACGCACATGACTTCTCCCAAATATTAACTACGTAATCCCAACTGTCCATGGAACCAGGCACTCACCTTTAATGAATTTGAAATTGTTTCATCGTCAATAGGAGTAAAAGCTAAAAAGGAGTAAAATTATTTCTTTATCTGCTTAGAAAAATGCAGGTACTTACGATATTTTTCTTCCACAAAAAAAGCTTTTGCCGAAATTCAGCCCTTAATCCCACGTGTGGAATAACAAACAGGTCGTCTTTACATAAATATGGAAGACTTCGGTATGTGATATTTCCAGCTAAAGTTATATATACGAGTATTAATTGCATATGCAGCATACATGCATTTTTCTATGATACTTTGTGCGCTCTTGATTTCTGCCACTAATCCTTTGTGACAATCGAAATAGATGTATTATTCGAATAGGATATCAAAACACTATACGCAATATACATAGACTCGTCGTAGTAAAGGCAGTGCGTCTAGACAACTTACTATGTCAAGGGTTGCAAATATAAATTTTTGTGAAAATCGAGAGAGCACTGTATATACAAAAAAAGATCAGAAATTAACTTACACAGTAAATATTTATAGATATCTACAATATCTAACTCTTTTACAAGACCTAAAAGTTTTGCATTGTCTTCTTCTTAATTGTTGTCACCACAATCTTCGAGAACATAGGTACACTAAATCACTAGACTCAGAGAAATCATTACTAGCCATTTTTATACAAGGACAAAGACCGACGCGACACGCTACACAAACAAAGGCAGAATGAGCTGTAGAGATCGAATGCAATTGAAGTATAGTGCGTACCAAAACAGTTGGCCATTCTACTGCGCAGGTCTCTTAAAATGTGTTTTACAATCTCTTAAATTGCAAAAACAAGCATTAAGAGACGAAAATGGGCGGAGCCATAATAAAAAACGACGTATACCCTGCCTTGTGTTCAAGATCGCTGTCGCGATCTCACTGAGTGTGGTTTCTTCATTTTCCTTCTTTTATACTGAAATTAGGAGCGGAGGAAAAATATAGACCATTATATGTCAACTTTACTTGGAGGCAAATATATTGTTTCGTTTTTTGTCTTGTCGGTTCTTTGTAGGAGTATGATGTGATCACGGTCGGATAGATTAAGCAAAACATTGCACATGAATTGATTGTGTGACTGTGTCTGTATGAAGGTGTACGGTTTTAGATTTAAACCCTATTTGCTCATTATGCTTTCGTTGATCATTATTAATTGTGTCGTGCATATTGATGATGTAGGTACTGATATTGGCACGCAAAGTAAAGTAAATTGCAGTGTCACACCAAATTTTTTTTGTTTATATCATTGAATTTGGGCGAGGTAGGTAAATTTAATAAAAAATTTACAATTTGGGAATTTTTTGGAAACGTAAACGATTTTATGCCCAATAACAATAGGCACGATTTTCTGTCACAAAAAAGAGGATGGGGTATTAAACGGTTCGTTAAAGACAAAATGGTGAACGTTCTTGATTCTTCAATAATTTTTTTTAAGAAATGCAGTTTTTAAAACTTTTTGAACTACCCACCACTTTTAAATTTGTAACCTTGATTAAAAGTGTAAATTATAGCGAGATAAAATTGACGATGAATTGCAAATATAAAACAGATTTACAGCGAGCAGCAAAACCAAACACCAGTATACCAAATGGGTGGTTCGGTTTGGTTTGAATTAAGAAGTAAAAACACACACGTTTTAGTACTAAGATAAAAATATTTATTGATTTTGCTACCTATATATGAAATAGTTAATATTAATGTATATTAAATTGAATTCGAAGAACTGTCAGTTTCATAATCGGTTGAAGAATCATCTCCTGGATTGATAATTATTGCATCCGACATTGTGTCCCACATCTGCTCGTGTGAAAAGTATTCCTCCTCTGTCCTTATAATTTTTTCACAAACTTTGCGCCAATCTTCAACTGTTATTTTTGAAAATTCTTCTTCAGCTAGTTTCTGAACATCCGATAATCTAAACGTTGTATTTCGGCTTCCGACTCTTCCCTTGACTGTTGCCCAGATCTTTTCAATAGGGTTGAGATCTGGATGATAGGGTGGCAATCGTAGTACTTCGTGTCCCGCGCCGTGAATCATATCGTCAATCTTATGCTTGGGGTGGTGATTAGTCCGATGTCGCTTTATAAGGTCATAAAGTTCGACTTTGAGCATTTTTGAAGAATGCGGTATATTGTTGACGGAAAGCCATTCTAACATCTCCGATTTAACGGAAGCAGAAGTGATTTGCTTGTGTTCCCATTTGTTGTGATATGATGCGTTGTCCATTACAATAACCGATGGTTCCTCTAGGTTATTTAAAACTTGATCCTTCATCCATTTGGAGAAATTTTCAAAATTCATCTCATCGTGATAATCTCCTGTTTTCGACCCAGATTTAAATAAAAGCAAGGCATTATTCACGAAGCCCTTCGCTCCACCTGCATGCGCCATTATCAGCCTTTGGCCTTTTGAAATTGGCGCCTTTAAACCTTGACTGGTGCCGTCAGTCCATGCCCTTGGCCTTGTGTGAGAGCTGTGAATATAGCTCTCGTCCAAATAAATAATCTCATATCCTTCTGACCTGTACTCCCGCACCTTCCTCAGATATTTCACTCGTAAAAGTTGATTTCATTTCTTTCGCAAAGAAATTTACGGTTGTTCTCCGTTTTCCTATAAGAAAATCCATTTCTTTTTAAAATCCTATGTAGCGACATATTGCTTAGGTTCAGCTCCAAATCTTCCTGCACCCGTTGTCTTAACATTTTTAATGTTATCATCATTTTTTCTTCAATATGGAAGTTGTATATAATTCGCCGAACAGCTGTGATACCAAATTCGTCCAATCCAGTTTTCCATTTTGTATGTGGTATTCTTTTAGTTGGAGATTCAATAGCGCCTTTCTTCTCATATTCTTTAATTATCCTTCTTATTGTTCGGGCCGAAATTCCCGTAAACTCCTCTGTCTGTGAATTTGCGTATGTGATGGGATTATCTATACATAAATTCCTAGCTTCTTCAATTTTTTTGTAATATATCCTAACAACGATCTTACGTCCTAGACTTCCTATTGGTTTTCCTTTTCTTGAAAGATCCATGACAATTTATTTTATTTTAATAAACTTATGTCCTAGCAATGCTTTTGTTTTCGTGAAAGTGAATTCCAAATAGGAAATCCATAATATATATGCGTTATCTTAAAATAAAAAACTCTAAAAACCAAGCAACAAATTTATTCCTTGCCCCTACAGGTAACCAAATGCAAACACTAATCATGTCGTAAAACTTTTACACTTAAGTCAAACAGGTAAAATCAAACATCATAAAATTAATGCTAACCAAGCACACCACCCATTCAGGTACCTAGCGCTAAACCACGAAATGTTCAACCATAAAAAGGGTTGGGAACCCTTTCAAATACAATCGGACTTCTAGGTAGAAATGTATAAAAGTCGACCTCATAATAAAAAATTAAGTTTATTTAGATATTCAACAGCATTTTAGTTCTAAGCACTGTAAAGTTGGGTTACGCATTGTAAGTTACAGGCAAAAACGCTTAGTGATTAAATCTCTTTCGCGTCATTTTTGTTCTCTTAAATCCTCTCTCTGCGCAATCGACCGTTGGCCAACTGTTTTGGTACGGGCTATACAACAATCAACACGTTTCATCCTTTATTGTTAAAATTGCATACTCGATTCAATTCAACACACTCTTAACTTACACTTAAACGGAGAAACTTTGATAACACACAATGTTATTTCTATCCTCTACATTCATAAGATAAGAACGTGGTTGTAATAAGGAGAACCAATCGAGTAAACAAAATTATATTTACTATACACATCTGCTCATACACGAGAATCAGTAGAAAACTCGATCTTTAAGTCCTTACTCCAGAGTTATTTTTACTCTGCGCATTCTTAGACTGAGTTAGCATGAAAGAGTGTAGCAGTAATATTAACTCCGAAATCCTTAAATCGAATATGAAATACATGACGAAAAGTTGATCTGTTTGTTACACTTTTATTCCTTACTTTAAACCTACGTGCTTAGAGTTAGAATCACTGCGTTACTTTAACTTCGCACTTTTTTAAATTAAAAGGGTTTTGATTGAATTAAAGGAAATCAATATTAATGTAATCATTTTGTAATAATAATGTGTGTTTTCTTAAGTTAATCTAAAAAGTACTTAAATTCGGGTTGTGGATTTTCCCTCAGTGTAGCTAAAAATTCGATTTTTTCGAAAAAAATTGTTTTTTGAGTTTGAGGGATGGTCTGTGGGCGGATTTATAAAATTCGTGAACTTGATTATTTCGGGACCCTAGAGAGTATATGGTTTAAATTTCAGCTCTCTAGGTCCAGTTTAAAGGCCTAATTTTTGCCGACAGACGGACGGACGGACATGGCTAGATCGACATTACTATCGATGCTGATCATAAATATAGTAACTTTTAGGGATCTACGGGCAATATTAAGGTATGTTACAAACTATGCGTCAAAATTAATATACCCTTAGAATAGGTTATAAAAAGGCCAGGCATTTTGGAGAGATTGCCAGAAAAGTCTTTCCTATTTCCTAGAAAAAAAAATCCTAAAAGTCTGCAGCGCTTTTCACATGTATCTTGATTCTTACTTCTTCCTCAACTTAGCTGAAACTATCAGTCACCCGACTCGGAACTACATGTAAAGAGAATTAAGAGCAGTTTGAGGTTCAATTGAAACAGTCATCTCACAAGGTTCTTCTTTCTGTACATCAGAAAGCATTAAGCTCTGCCTCAGCTGCGCAGTGAAATGGGATCAGTCTAAAGTTCGATTCCATCAATCACCCCAACTTGATACCCATGGCTCGGGAGTCGGGCTGAAATCTCGACTGCACTAGTCACTCTCAACAAATCGCAACCGCTGTGTGTATTATAGCCGCGATGCACTCACCGACACTTTATGGGTTCCTTCATCACAACCACTACCTCACAGTAGGTAATCTCAGGGCTCCCAGTAGGCCAAGCGATGGTCGTAATACGCGTCCTCCCCTCCACACCTTCGCACCAACAAACACTTGTGTGTTCATGCCTTGGCAGCCACCTTATCTCATCCCAAAAACCTAAGCTATAACTCTGAAATTGTGTACAAATATTTTCCAAAAAATTTCCGGCTGCAGAAATCGACCGACTTTACGAGTATTTTTTAAACTCTGAATTGATTGTAACTAATTTTTTGAGTCTTACAAACTGCAATTTGAATAGAAGAAAGCGATTTATTTCTTTAACTGTTATTTTAAGACACCGTGTGATTTTTGTTCGCTATTTTCAGTAATTTCCAAAAAAAATCAACGAGAAATCGGGTGAAAATACAGTTTGAAGCGAAATTGGTTTACTTTAATCGAAAAATCAAAGAAAATTAAGGAAAACTCAATTTAAAAATCTTACAAATTTAATTTATTTCCTCTCATCTAGAGAAAGAAAAAGGACAGAAAATTGTTTGTTTTAATTTCGGTTATTGTAGCTGATGAAAAACACAATACTGTTACTTCAATATTATTTCAATGGACTACGAAAACTACGCGAATATTAAACGGTCAAAAACATTTTGATTTTTTTTCGAATTAATGACTAAATGAGGTCTCAAAATATCTTCAACTTTGCAGTGGGAAATTCCCAAATCAAAAAGTATAACAACCAACCATGAAGCTAATACATCTATGCAGAGATACCGCCTGAATATTGTACGCATATTGAAATAGGAAATATATAGAGATGATTTAAAAAGCATTTCTATTATTTTGTTTTGAATTTTCCGATGTACATATCATTTGGTTGCACCCCCGAGGTAACACTTTGAAGATATTGAAAACTCTCCCCTCTAGCGATTTATGATGCATACATAAATAGTATCTTTATTCCATTCGCAACGCTGATAATTTCTTTTATTTTTTATAAAGGGTGATTTTTTAAGAGCTTGAGAACTTTTTTTTAAAAAAAAACGCATAAAATTTGCAAAATCTCATCGATTCTTTATTCGAAACGTTAGATTGGTCCATGACATTTACTTTTTGAAGATAATTTCATTTAAATCTTGACCGCGGCTGCGTCTTAGGTGGTCCATTCGGAAAGTCCAATTTTGGGTAACTTTTTCGAGCATTTCGGCCGGAATAGCCCGAATTTCTTCGGAAATGTTGTCTTCCAAAGCTGGAATAGTTGCTGGCTTATTTGTGTAGACTTTAGACTTGACGTAGCCCCACAAAAAATAGTCTAAAGGCGTCAAATCGCATAATCTTGGTGGCCAACTTACCGGTCCATTCCTTGAGATGAATTGTTCTCCGAAGTTTTCCCTCAAAATGGCCATAGAATCGCGAGCTGTGTGGCATGTAGCGCCATCTTGTTGAAACCACATGTCAACCAAGTTCAGTTCTTCCATTTTTGGCAACAAAAAGTTTGTTAGCATTGAACGATAGCGATCGCCATTCACCGTAACGTTGCGTCCAACAGCATCTTTGAAAAAATACGGTCCAATGATTCCACCAGCGTACAAACCACACCAAACAGTGCATTTTTTGGGATGCATGGGCAGTTCTTGAACGGCTTCTGGTTGCTCTTCACTCCAAATGCGGCAATTGTGCTTATTTACGTAGCCATTCAACCAGAAATGAGCCTCATCGCTGAACAAAATTTGTCGATAAAAAAGCGGATTTTCTGCCAACTTTTCTAGGGCCCATTCACTGAAAATTCAAGCGTTGCTCGTTAGTAAGTCTATTCATGATGAAATGTCAAAGCATACTGAGCATCTTTCTCTTTGACACCATGTCTGAAATCCCGCGTGATCTGTCAAATACTAATGCATGAAAATCCTAACCTTAAAAAAATCACCCTTTATTAAGGAAAAGGTTCTTTGATAAATAAAAATTAATGTGGTGTGAGTTAAAAAGATAAATTCTTTACTTAAGTGAACTCAACCTCTATTAAATACATTTACGCTTAGCCCTCTACTGGCAAATCTACAATCAATTCTTTTATGTAAAACAGTAAAGCATAAAGCTAAAAGCATTTCGTATTACAAATAGATACTTTTATACAAACCATCCCCAAAAACAAACGAAATTCACAATGAAAACATTTTTTTAATCCATTTACACAAATTGTAACAAATAAGCAGACAGAAACTCAACTAATATTTGTTTTGTATTTTCCATTTGGTAAATTACTTGCCACATTACAAAATTAAACACAAACACATGGAAACGCAGACCTACTGGAACTGGACTGCAATGTGAACTCTGATTGCAGCCATGTTAAAGGACCTGACTACAACACAACCTGCCTGGATGATCATTGTGTTTGCAACAATCTAAACGGAGATAGAGTTCCATGCAAGCCTAAGGTAAGTGTTCCTCGTGGACCTGCATTTGCTTTGAATGATTTCTTTTGCATTATATTCAACCAGGACAACAAACTTAACAACCTCATTGGGGGCACATGCCCGTGTTCGCAAGCGAATGCGGAATGCGATCGAACGCAATCAATATGTTACTGCAAAAAGGGCTTTATTCCAAGTTTCGATCGGAGGCGGTGTATTAAGAGTAAATTAACGCAATTGCTTGACTGAATGGATATTATTTGCAATTTCATTTGATTGCCATTTTAGAGAGTCTCGTTCTGGGTGAGGATTGTGAGGATAACTCTCAGTGTCTGGGTATGGATGGATTTTCCGAGTGCCATATGGAGCTCAAAAAGTGCCTGTGTCAGAAGAATTTCATTCAACATAGCGGGATCTGCATTTCAGTTGTTGGTAATTAGAGAGGGCCAAATGTATTGGTTGAATGAAGATATTCGATTTATTGATGGTACGCTGGTATTGGACTGACACGAGCCGTAATTTGTTCAGCTTAGATTTCTTATTAAACTGGCCGGGATGTGTTTAATTTAATTTCTATCCTCTCAGGTGCTTGCAAATACTACGAGTAATAAGTAAAGTTGACGAGTTGGATATCACATTGAATGCAAGCAGGTTGAAAACTGCTCGTTAGCGTTTTCGATGGTCTGGTGGTGGCTTTAATTTCCGAAAATATAAAAGCACCATGGTTTGTAGGAAGTTGCATAAGTAACTATGTATGTTTTGTGCTTTTCTCTATTGATTTGAATTGCAAAATAAAACATCTCGGTAGTCCAATTAAATAACAACGCAGCATACCATCAGATCCACAACCAGAATACCGATTAATATGTCTATCTAAACATTTAATTTTCACAGGTTTGTCAGAGAAATGTCTCGACAAACAGCAATGTCTTAATAGAACCGCAAATTCCATGTGCTATAATAATACGTGTGCTTGCACTGATGGGTTTACAGCAAGTTCGGATCACAAGTGCCTTCCGTTTGCGGATTACAAGAAACCTTGCAAGGAGAATAATCAATGCAAACATAAATTAGGAGCTGGCTCAGAATGTTATATGGGATTGTGTTCCTGCGATTACAAGCATTTTCAAAATCAAATTAAAGAAGCGAATGGAGAAATGCGTAACATTTGCGAACGCAGAATAGGTAAGACTTAGTTTAGACAATGGTATTTGGTATCTAATTGAACTTGGATATGCAAACATAAATGTAACGTAGATAAAAAAATACAGTTGGTGCAATCACCAACATCTGTAAACTGCACACAAATTCGAATCAGGGGGTCATTCCGTAACTTGTATGACGAAAATTGTCCAAGCGATAGTTGGCGAGATTGTCATCAATCTTCCCCAAGTATCTTTATCACGATCTCAGTTCAAAAATCTGGTACAAATCAATTGGAATCATACATAATGCTTAACTATAGACGGAGTTGATTCCACTCTTTGGTGAAACAGCTGTTTTTTGGTGAAATTGAAATGTATCTTAGACGAAATCAAGTCTCCAATTTAATATTCCCATACAATTAATCTAACATAGCTTTACTTTCCAAATCAATATTCTTTTCTACTGTTTATAACAAATAAATATAAGGCATTAACGGGCCCATATACGGCCAAAAACCTAGCTTCTTGCATGTGCAAAGTTGGGACCTACAATTTTAAGCCGACGGGAAACTTGAGAAGCTTCTCATGAAAATTGATACTCTTGAATGTTTGTCAGACGTTCGCAAGGGGTGGGGCAGTGGAAACAACTCTTAGATATTACTTGGCTCCGGCGGTATTTGAACCTGAGACTACTATTTATCCACTGTAAGCAAATGAGTTTGGATGGTTGCGGAGTAGTAATTTTATTTAATTCCCGAACATTTTCAATGTCAGCTCAGACATTTACGTAATCAGCGGTTACACTAGCTGTGTTTACTGAACGAAAACCTGACCAGAACAGAACAGAAAAGCACAAGTGAGTTTCAATTATCAGATCAAACCAGAACAGAAAAGTACAGCTGTGAGTTATATGTTTTCCTCTCAGCTGTCAAATTTCAAACAGATTTTTTGATTGAGCATTGTGCCGTCAATATTTAGCCTTATATCGATTTGAACACAATTTAAACTTGTTACATATTTGATTTTTTTATATGAATACTTTAAAACATTAAACTGAGGAAAACGATATCCCATGCCCAAACAAATAAATCAGTTGAAATTTGACACATTTCACTTACTTGCCCTACCTGTCAAGTTATGTGCAGAATATCTTATGGCAAACTCATCTGCACAGCTTCATAAAACACAAAGTGACAGAATGTATACTGAAAGATTTTTACTCATGGAACACCAAACCCTGTACTTCTCTGATCTTTTCTGTACTTTTCTGTGCAGCTCAGGTTCATGAAACACGCCTGAAGAATGAAGAATTTCATCGCAAAATCGTCTTTAGCGATGCAGCGCACTTTTGGTTAAACTGCTTCGTCAATAACCAAAATATGCCTTTCTGGAGAGGTGAATGAAAATGACCGTCACGTTACTGTAAATGGTATTCGCTACAGAGATATTTTGTAACGTTATTTCTTTGAGCAATTACATGAATTGGACCTAAGTGGTTCCAACAAGACGGTTCCACAAGCCACACAGCGGGTGCACAATCGAGTTATTCAAGTCTCAATTCAGTGAACGTATGTTATCTCGAGAAACGGACCTGTCTATTGGCCGCCGAGATCGTGTGATTTAACGCCTCTAGACTTTTTTGTATGGGGCTACATTTAATCATTGGTCTATGCCAACAACCCGGCGACGTTAGAGGAGCTCAGAGCCAATATTGAACGAGAAACAGCGGACGTATCGGTCGAAATATGCGGCAGAGTCATCGGAAATCGTGTTCAACGTATCGACCCTTGGTGGACATATGAACGAACTCGAAATCCATGCATAAATGTTTTGAAAGTAATTCAAGCCAATATTTTTTTTTGAGATATCTCAATTAGTTTGCATTTTATTTAAAAAACAAGTTGTCAACTCCTTAATGAAAGACTCTTCAGTTCAGAGCGTTTTGACCACTCTGCTTGTGTTTTTACTTGTGTGTCTCTATTTGTGTTTCTCGCCCGGAGTGCGCTCCATGAGTAGTTGGAGTAAGAAGCTGTCAAGCTGATCGCGGGCAGAGACAGACTGAAAAGAGAGAAAATAAAAGGAAAGCAATTAAAATGACTGTCGGTTATTGCTTATCTGGCGTTCAATATAATACAATTCAATAAAATAGTTTTTATTCTAAACATTAATATAATTGCTAATCATATGACAGTAAAGTGCTCAAGTGTATTTAATAAATAAATCAGAGCGCTCTGAGTTTACTCTGTTCAGAGCATATTCGACGTGCTTAGGCTCTACTTAGAGCTTAAAAAGAGAAACGTCTACGGAAAGCAAATACGAATACGAAATGACATCGACCAGACGGTAGACTATTATTGATTTTTCGGAATGCAAGAGTAGCGTCAAAACAATCAGGCGGTGCTTGACTTATGGAATGCCGCCTCAGTTTTTTTTTTTTTGAATAAAATTGATCTAATACCAATAATGCATTCATGGCCCAAAACAAGGCCTCTAACCTAGTTATCCAACAATTATGTGTGCGGAGTTATATTATCGCAACAAATGGAATGGACTACGAATTTAACGCCGACTCTGAACGGCAAATTTAAGAAGCTTGTCATGCTCAGACTTTCGCCAGAGGTGAGGCAGTGGAAAAAATGTTTCGTTTATAATTTTTTATAACAATGTCACATCTACACGGTTTTAATTAATTACAAATTTTCAGTGCGTGCAGACTATTGTCGGGACCATAACGATTGTTATCAATATCATTTGGAGGCGAGCGAACAGTCAATGGAATGCTATTTCGGAGAATGTAACTGTCGCAACGGATTTCATAATGAGAAAGAAATATGCATCGGAAATGGTAAGTACATTTGGTTCGAAAACGTTTTTATCTTTCCCGTGTACTTTGGCATCTAGGAGAAGGCTATTAGCCGCGTTTTATTACCGGTACTGATCTATATGGATCATGCCATGAAAATAAAACGATCCGCCTCATCAAAGTTTTTACTTTCCAAATTTAACACACATAATTGTTGTTTTCCTTTTATCACATTTTGCTGGCATTGCCATTCGATTGTTTTATTTTTGTTTATTCAAGTTTTGGAATATTCGATCGATATATTTATAGATGGGGTTATATCTCTAATAACCATTACGGAAAAGTATTTTACGGGAATTTCGAGAGATTGCATTCTGAATAGTAAGCATGTAAAACTATAGGTTGGCTCATTAATACTCCAAATATATTTTAAAAAGCATATCGCCTAAAGGTTCTTTGAACTTTCTCAATTTTGTATGGGGACGATATTGTGGTTTTGATAATTTTGACATTAAATTCATCGTAATAAATTTCTACTCTGTCGTTTTGAACATGGCAACTCCGTAATAACAGCACCGAATAGAAGTAGGAACTTCGTAATGTTAAAATTGTTAAAATATTGCTTTGGCTATGAGTTTTAGAATCACATTATCGGTTCACGAAAATTTAAACCGATAGGAAACAGGATCTCGAAGAGTTCTTGTCCTGCGTATAAACGTATCATCTACATGGATCTTCTCGCAGCTTTTAAAAAAGTGCTGAGATTATGAACTCAAACTGAGTATGAGGTATGATATACCGTACAAAACAGTGTGTCCCGTATTTCAGTCCGTCTATCCGTCTATCATGTCCGTCTTAGCGTCTGTGATCTGTGGTCGAGACTCCCGACGCCATGCGTAGACGGATTTATTTTAAACTTAGTATGTTGCTCCTTTAGGTTTACTATTCGCGGCTTTAATTTTTTATTGTCTTTTTAAATGACGGTACCTACCACTCAACTGCTTCCTACAATACCAATTTTTTCAAAAACGGCAGTAACGATTTTTTTTTTGTTTTTGAAGTGTAAATTAAATGATGTTAGCGTAGGAATATTGCGTACTCAGTTTTTACCAAAATGGTCGAATAACGGTACTTTAAAAAAAGTAGATAATACCTTAAAACTTACTTTTTCGGAATTTTTTGTTATTATTTTTTTGTTTTTGAATATGTGAAAATTTCCCTTTTTTCAACGAATTTGATTAGTTTCGAAAAGTTTTGTACGACCCTTCGTGCACATTTTTTTGATGAAAATGGTACATTTCAGAAGGTACAAAGCTTCATAATTGTTTTATCATAATTGTATTATCTTATATTATAAAGATACGTGCTTCGTAGGATCTCTGCTTTAAAGATGACAAAACCAAGAGAGCCGGTTAGTCTAAATTTTTTTTTGCTTTGTCAGATGGGATCTTTGACGTGAAGGGTTTCTCAGTTCATCTAACTTCGTATTCGTTGCTTCTCCTGCTGTTATGCAAAACACCTTCATCTTAACTGCAGTTTATTTTTTTATTCGATTATGAACACTGAACAGTGACATCGGATGCACAAGTCCGGTGTGTAGAGCCTTTCTTTCAGCGAAGGAAATATTTTTCGAGCTGAATTTTCCCGCACTTGGTCCATCACTCAATTATGCATTGATTGATGTCGTCATCGAAGGTTGCTTCCTTAGAAGGCAGTCCTTGGAGGTTTTATCAGGCCTTGCTAAATAAGTATATCAATAAAAATTGTTGAAAAAGCCAGGCATTCTAAAAATCTTGCAGAGGAAATGAATTGATAAGGTCATCTATTTTATCTATTTAATCCAAACACTTTCTTAAAAATTGTATGACGATTGCGACCATTTCATTGCGATTTTTAATATTTTCTTGTCTTCTGACACTGAGTAGTCGACTTTCAGTTCGATATTTTTTTAGAATCGATACTTCCTGCCTCGATACCAAATAATACTCGGTATCGATACTCGGGATACCCTCTGCGCTCCTCTTCGGAGACATTAATGTCTTTCGTCTTAATCGAAGTAGGTACTTATATGTATCATGACAATTGTTTGTATAAGGATAGGTTAGTGGGGCCGGATCTATAAAATAGGGTGTTATTTTTAAACCAGTAGTCATTTTGAATTTGAATAAAACACAGTACTAACTTTAATTTAAAACAAATCACATGGAATTTTATAAATAGTTATTCATTTGTGTTCAGTCGAGAGAATACGTTCTGCAGTCAGTTAATAAGTTCCTATACACACTTGTTGAGCGGAAACGGTCAACAATACGGCAAATAGCAGTCTCAGATGATCGGTTATGTCGGGTGCAAGTTCTCAAGTTTGGCGCAGTAAAAGACTACAGAATAAAAATGACACTGACAGCAATCTGACAATTGGTTTGACAGATATAACTGTCTGAAATTAGTTCACCACCATTTATTTGTGAATGCAAATATTTGCTTGTATTAAGATCAGGGATGGACGAAGCCTACCTTTGTGCATCATAATATTTTTCGTATTGGGATCAGTGGTGGACGAAGCTAAAATTGATTTTGTAAATTCCGACCGAATGATATTTTACTTCGAATCGATAGTGACATATAAAACACGTGGGAACATACCTGTGGTTTCTCCGAGTCACCCTGTGACGATAATCTGAGAATGACATCAGACTTCATTTTGGTGACAGAGAAAGATCTGACAGACAACATGTGCCGATAGATGTACATTGAATTTAAAATGGAAAACTTTCGATTGGATAAAATATAAACCCTTGGATTTTTAATTCTTTATTTTTCTAATTGAGCAACAACATATTGGCAACGAGGATGGGATATGGTTTAATTCGTAAAAATAATTTGCCGATCGAGTTAGTTCCATAAATTATTTAAGTTCGGGTTCTTCTTCGCCTGCTCTTTCTTCTACTGCGTGAACAGCTGATTGTTGTCGAGTGGCTGCTCTCTTTTTGAAACATGCTTTGCTTGTATGACCCTTAAATTTGCAAAAGTCACAGTTTTGTCTTTAGAAAGATATTTGTCGGCATAATTATTACCTTCGCATCAAAAACATCTAACGTTCTCTGGCCTCTGGAACTTTTTCTTAGTTGATATTGGCATAACCCCATTGTTGCCACGGACGTTAAGAACATTGCCCTGGGCGGCTTCATGGGCCACCTCAATTTCATAAGCCCGGTTAAAATCTAGCCTGACTTCACTAAACGGGCGTTTTTGTAATGTTTCGTCGCAGACTTCTCAAACAATCTGATCTCTCAACATTTTGTCAAGTTCCAAAATAATGAACAAAGAAATAAGTAATAGAATAATGATTTCTATTGAAATGCATAGCATAGCATTGCGACTCGTAATACAAGAAAAAAATTCTCAAGAACAAGTAAGCCGAAGGCAGTTGAGATGTCAATCCAATTTTTTGAAGTTGCTACAGGTTTTCTCAGATTTGATTAGTTTTATAAAATAAATAAATGAACCAAACCAAAATTCCAAAAATCAATTACTTAATTTTTTTTTCTTGGAAAAAGCACATTGGCATTATTTAGATAGAGGGTGAAAGAATTGTTTGACATTGTTTTTGTCGAGAATTTTACGATTTAATGGTTTTTTATGTGATACCACACAATTTTTCCTTTTTTTTTTATACCCTATTCTAAGGGTTTATTAATTTCGACGCATAGTTTGTAACATACCTTAATATTGCCCGTAGACCTACCGTAGACCACTAAAAGTTACTATATTTATGATAATGTCGATCTAGCCATGTCCGTCCGTCCGTCCGTCGGCAAAAATTAGGCCTTTAAACTGAGCCTAGAGAGCTGAAATTTTAACCATATACCCTCTAGGGTCCCGAAATAATCAAGTTGACGAATTTTTGAAATCCGCCAACAGACGCCCACAAACTCAAAAAAACAAAATTTTGGAAAAAATCGAATTTTGAGCTAGAAAGCTGAAATTTTTTATATATGATCTATGACTCCTAAAACTGCTCGTGATAAATTTTCAAAATCCGCCCACTGACACGCCCACAAAAAAATAAAACCATTTTATTGAAAAACCAAAATTTGAGCTAGGGAGCTGAAATTTATAATATATACTCTCTAGGGACCCTTTAAGCTCATGTATAAATATTTTCAAAATCCGCCTACTGACACGCCCACAATTTAAAAAAAACTTTTTTTGAAAATCCAAAGTTTGAGCTAGGGAGCTGAAATTTATAATATATACTCTCTAGGGGTCCCCTATGCTCATGTGTTAATTTTTTTTCAATCCGCTTACTGACACGCCACAATTAAATAAAATAATTTTATTGAAAAACCAAAGTTTGAGCAATGGAACGTTTTTTTTTACAAAAGCTTCGTTTCTTTTAAATGTTATATAACAGAATATGTACAGCGTTCTTAACAATTCAACCATACTTAGACTTTTATCACGCCCAGTTATGAGGGATAGGAATAAGAATAGGGTATCCAACAGTTCGCCCAAGCGGACTGTAGCCCGCCCCTGTTTTTTTTATTTTGTTTTGAATGAATAACCACCTTACATTCGTTACCACGTGAAGTGGACGGCTGGAGTTACAGCGCTGTTGGGTTAGCCACAACCGATCATCAGATTCCTTCTGTGGTAGTGGTCTGTCTTTTTCCTTCATTTTATCCCGAAAATCCGTTTCTTTCACTGCGATTCGAACCTAGACCAGCGTCTTCTCAGGCAAGCACTCATGCACTGTGCCATCTATCACCCATTTCAGTCCAACTATGCTTGTCGAAATGGAATAAAATTAGAGAAAACATAGAAAGAAAAAACCAGAATGAATAACATAATATACTTACGTAAGTCTGTCTAAGAAAATCAAAATACAAGGTGGCGCAAAAGTTGTCAGGTGGCGCAAAAGTTGTCACCCGATGTTCTTTCGCTGCAATTTTTTTTATGAATGAAAAACTTTGGTTCTGCTTTTGGATTATGTTAATTGGTGTCTTAAGTTTTTTCTGTATAGTTAACTTCACAAATGTCAAATTAGAATTTACATTTGCCGCCATTTGCAAAAATTATAGCTTCTTCCGATAGGATGATGACTTTTGCGCCACCTTGTAAAAACTGGATGAACTCGTGGCTTCAAATGGCACAGTGCATGAGTGCTTGCCTGAGAAGACGCTGTTAAAGGTTCGAATCCCAATGGAAGAAACGGATTTTCGCGATAAAATGAAGGAAAAAGACAGACCAGTACCACAGAAGGAGTCTGATGATCGGTTGTGGCTAACCGTGAAACAGCGCTGTAACTCCAGCCGTCCACTTCACGTGGTGACGAATGTAAGGTGGTTATTCATTCAAAACAAAATAAAAAAGGAAATTGATGGAAAACAAAAATTAAAACCAAGAAAAATTGTGTGGTATCACATAAAAAACCATTAAATCGTACACTTTATTAGTATGACAGGTAGTTTGACAGTTATCCCTATCACAAGTTGTATACCCCTATAAAAAACACCCTATACAATTTTTGAAAAGAGAGATGTCATTTGTTTCGGATGGAATCTTGGTTCCGTTTGGGTACTTTTGTGTGTAGAAATATGAAAACTGTCAAATCTCCAAAAATCGAGAGAGAATCCTCTAATTTCAAAGCAAAATACGAGAACCATTTTGCTGACGTAACGCAATCGTGGATTTGCAGTTATTTTTGGAGAACATCCAACAAATGCCTTTTCTCTGCAATAATCAATGAATGGGATCAAAACAATTTTTACAAAAGATTCCACAAGGCCAAGTAAACGAACATCACAAATGTTTTGATTTGTTAAATATTTTAATTTGACAAATATTTAATTTTTTTTAAAGCCGAAATTCTGTGTAAAAAAAAATTACATTTTAAAAATACATTTTATATTCGTTCATCTTTTCACAATTTTCTCCGTAAGCGAACGAGTTTGTGTAGTTAATGAAGTTAATATTAATTTACGTTTGCATATTAGTACGCGAAAGGGTGAATTCCTCGGGCGAAACTCTGCATGTCTTTTTCAAATCAACAAATTGAGTTCCTACAATCGAATGTTAATCAGCTTTTTAATACTCATGTGCCCCTTAAAACTAAGGTAGTGAGACATTTCGCTAATTCGTGATATCAGAGAGCTAATGGAAAGACGTGACGAAGCGTATAAGCTATGGAAGCGCTTTCGTTTGGAAGAGCACCACAGGTCATACCGTATTCTCCGTAATACCGTGGTCTGCAAAGTTCGTGCTGCCAGAAGACGCCATTACTCTGAACGATTAAATGTATCATTCTCTGGTAAACAATTATGGAAGAACTTGAAGGAAATTGCTGTAGGAAATCAGCAGAACCGCCTCATTGGTAATGTTGACGGTGATGAACTAAATCGATGCTTTGTGTCCTGCACTCGGCCCACTTTTTCACCTACCTCGCATGTACTGAACATCACCTACAGCACCATTTGTCCCCATGAAGCTTTCGAGTTTCCTCTCGTGGAACAGGCAGATGTGGTTGAGTGTATACTCTCGATCAAATCTAACTCTGATGGAGTTGATGAAATTCACCCTAAGTTCATAAAGATTATTCTGCCTATTATCCTACCATATCTCACCCATGCCTTTAACCACATCCTTACAACAGGTGTGTTCCCTTCAATATGGAAGAATTCGAAAATCATTCCTGTTCCCAAGAATCGCACAGATAAAGATTTTTGTCCTATTGATATTCCCTCTTTTCTTTCTTTGAAGTCTTTGAAAGAAGTATGCAGAAGCAAATTAATAGGTATCTTAACTCGAATAATTTATTGTGTTCTCATCAGTCTGGTTTCCGTGCTATGCATATTTGTACCACTGCATTTTCAACTGTGGTCGACGACCTAAGGCAGAACTTAGATAAAAATCATATCACGTTTCTAGTGCTCCTTGATTTCTCCAAGTCATTTGACACCGTCAATTAGGCAATACTATGCAATAAGCTTACAAGTATATACAACTTCTCTTCTTCCGCTGTGCGTTCAATATCTTCTTATCTTATTGGTCGTCAGCAGGCTGTGTATGTGAACAGTAGAATGTCAGACTTTCTTCCCAAAACATGCGGAGTTCCCCAAGGTTCCATCCTAGGACCCTACTCTTTTCCCTGTATGTCAATGAGTTGCCTTCCATCGCCACTAACTCCTATGTTGAAATTTATGCTGATGATACTCAGCTACACATGAACTGTTCACCTGACTCAATCGATCATTGCGTCAGTTGCATAAATTCCGATTTGAATAAAATCTCTAATTGGTCGCAACAAAATTCGCTTCCTATTAACCCTAAGAATTCTAAATGCATTGTCATTTCAAGGAAAACCTTATACACGTCATTCTTCCCACCTATCTACCTTAACGATGGTCCGATGGATTATGTTGACACCTCAAAAAATTTGGGTATGTTATTTAATAAAACGTTAACGTGGAGTGATCACATTAAGTTAACAGTTGGCAAAGTTGATGGTATTCTTCGTTCTCTTTGGACGACTCATTACTTCACTCCCATGAAAACGCGGATCCTCTTAAATAAGACCTTAATTATACCAACCTTAACATACGGTTGCGAAGTTTTTGGAAAGTGTAACTCCATTAGTAGCCGGAACCTTAATGTCGCCTACAACAACACGGCTCGATACATCTTCGGTCTTCGAAGATACGACCATATTTCACTTTTTCCTTACCGGATCGGTAATATTAAGTTTGATAGACTTTTACAGGACCGAACCATTTTAATGCTACAATATATAATTTATTCACGACAACCCCGCAACCTTTCTAACCGCTTAACGTTTTGTGCATCCATTAGGACTATGCAAATCTTTTTAACACCGCGCTATTCTTGTTTAACGTCTGAACGTCAATTTTTTGTTAATGCCACTGGATTCTGTAACTCCTTACCGCGCCAAATCAGAGAAATAAAATTGAAAAAGAGATTTTCTACTGAACTGAGATCTTTCTTGTCTTCCAGTTAATTTTACTTGTTCCTTGTAAATTTAAAATTTTTGTATTTTTTTTTTCATTTGTTGTAACTTGTTTTATATAATTCTCATGTAACTAAATCTTATTGTATTTATGAATTTGAATCGGCTGTTTATATTCTTATATTTTTAAATTTCTACGTACAGTCGTGACTGGATACAGTGAACACCCCAAATAGTGAACACCTCGATATAGTGAACAGCTAAAATTTAACTTGGAGTACTCTAAATAGTGAACAGTCGAAAACCTCTAAATAGTGAACAACATTTTCGCAGCAACTTCAAGCTAAAAACAACAAAAAATCACAAGAGAATTACAAACATAGCGGGTATTCCCCGTAAATTGTACTTTTACGGGGATTCCCCTTTTGTTTGCTTCAACGTGGCACCAAATGTCACGTCCTTGATTCAACCCATGGATCAAAATGTGATTCGCATAACTAAGCTGAACTACAAAAAACACCTATTGTTGTTAGCTGTGAGAAAGGATGACATAACACAGTTTTTAAAAACTTTGACTCTAAAAGATGCTGTTTCATTTTTAATGCTTGCTTGGGATCAGCTGCAGGCAAATGTCATAGCAAAATGTTGGAAGCCTTTATTAGAATGCTTTAACACAACTGAGACAATTCAAAGCGATGATGAAAACGATGATGTTCCTTTGAGTTTAATTCGACAAAAAATATTGCAGGAAAAAAATGCAGAAGTCCATGACATACAGAGTTTACTGCAAATTGCAAATGTATTGACCCTTGTTTTCGTCAACCTTTTCATTTTGTTGTTGCTTTATTCATTTTAGGAAACATACACTGAAACCGATATTGAAAAATGGAATGCAATCGAAGAGAACGAACTTATTCATTTTGAAAAAGATGCCGAAAGTATTGTAGAATCTGATGATGACGACCAAGAGGAAACGCAAATCGCAAATACTGTAAAAACTACTGAAGTTATTAAAAGCTTCGATAAAGCTATCGCATGGACTGAAGCCAACACGACTGATTATGCTGGAATACTAGCATTACAAAATCTACGCGAAAAAGCGGTCAGAAAGTCAATTTCTGAACGCAAGAGGCAAACATGTATTCGTGATTTTTTTCAATAATCATACATTGAATATATATATATATATATATGTTTTCCTTTGAGTAAATAAAACGATTAAACAAAATTTCAACCTCTTTATAGTGAAGAAACTGGATACTATGAACAGGCCTTGCAAAAAATAGTTCACTATATCCAGACACGACTGTATTATGCTCTTCGTTTTATGGTAGTCCTCATTGTTCCTTGTAAATTGATTACTCAGCTTATCACTATTTTAAAAGATATAATATATCATACTGTGTAAGCCTTCAAATATCTACTTAAATAAAAATAAAATAAATAAATAAATAAACTCACAATAAGGCTGAATATCTGTCAAATTCTGGCTTATGGAAAATATCTACTGTCAATGATGAATGCATACAATTGGATTGCAATTACGCTTGCGACTTGCGATAGTGTTAACCGATAGTTTCAGCTTTTTATTGTATGCAACAGAAAAAACTTTTCCTTCTTTAAACTACAACTACAATAAAATAACAATTAAAATGTTCTCTCTCTTTTTCAGCATCACCACCAACTCAGGTGCCCTGCCGTACAATATTCATGATAAGCACATTTATTTCTACGTTTCTACTTAAACAACTTTAATTTTTTCTGTTAAGTCAAGTTTTTTGTTCGTTATTTTTTCGTTATAATAATAATAAAAGTTCAAATGGAACAGTCTATATCCTGTGTTTTATGTCTTATGCATTTGTTATTTTTGTTACTTTTGTCAACGTAGTCAATCTTCAGTATTCTATGACATAACAAGCACAGGCAGTTTGAAAATGTGTGTGCAGTATATAAAAGTGTTTACAAAAGTTCATTACAAAACTATTTTGCAGAGCTAGAAGGCGCCGGCACCAGTTCCAGCTTCAGCACCATCAGCAACATCATCGCAGTAAAGTTCACGATATAACATTTGTTCTTTGCTCTTAGCTCTGTATCGTAATGAAAAGAAAAGTTTTCCTTTAATTTTAATAAAGCAACGTCTTTCCGGGTCGGAAGTGTTCCCGATCTCCCTGCTTCTGGTTGTCGTTCGCAGTTTTCAGTGTTGAATAGTGAAATTTAATTCTGCCTGCCTTTGGTTGTCAGTCCGTCCACTGGTGTTTCTTTAATTAAAAATCGTAGTGTTCAGGCTATTGGGAAATGCTTCATGAATTTTGATGAATCTAATTTGAAGCTAGTTTTGCTTTTGTTTGTACATTTTATTTGTTTAGTTTTTGACTTTTTGAACTATTTAAATAGGCAAGTGGAATCAAGTGATAAGGGTCAACAAAGTAATTGAATTTTCGGGTTCGAAATGATCACCACACACTAATTTAATTACTCATTGAGTTATTGGGTGCAGAGGCTCAGTGGTTAGTGGTTTGGACAAGTGACCGAGGGGTGCCCGACTCAAATCATCTTAATAATACTTACATGTTTGCCACTGTCACACCTCTTGCAAAACTTTGGCAAATGTAATATGTCGGCTACATACAATTTGGCCCCATTATAAAATGACCGCAGAACAAAAATTGAAAATGGACGCAAAAATTCAATTATGAATTAACAAAACTACATAATATCTTCCTAATTATGTATTCTGGGGTTATTTTTAATTTTGTCTTTTAACGTTTTTGTTTTATTTACCAGGCATTTTCCATTGGGGCTGGTTACTTGGGGATAGTGTGGGGATATTTTTTTTAGAACTCCCATCAACCAAGCCAAATATTCCCCTTTTTTCCCATGAACTTTTTCAATTTCCCATTTTTATTTCTCACAGTAAAAATAACACAAAGTTTTCCATTTATACATGGATTTCTTTGTTACACTCTGATTTTTGGGTTTATCCCAGTCTACTGATATTCTGGTTTAACTCTAATCTTGTGGCCATTCTGCTAAATTCCTTTTTTGCTCCATTCGTCTTGATTTACCTTTGGTTTTTGTTTTTTGCTTTTAAAATGTTTTTGCTTTTTGTTTTCAAATGTAAATTTCTTAAACTTCTAATTGGGTTTCATCCTGATTTGGTCGTTCCATTTACTTTTCATTTTTTCTTAGTTTTGTATAGCGTTTTTTTTCTATAATTTCCGAAATAATTTAAATCTAATTTTTTACTGTAACAGCCTTGGAAGTGAAGGTAGGTAATTACTTTGTAGCAAAAATGAAGAATGTCCTCAACTTTATTATATATTTGCTAAATCAAGAAGCTTGTAATATTTACATTGTAATATGATAAATGATGCATTAACATTAAGAAATAAATTATCTAATTAGCTAACTAAGCTTTTTGAAACTGTGACAATATTTGATAACATGATAACATGGTAGACTTTTTCTCAAATTGACCCAGATGTGATGGTGGAGGATCATCTGTGGATTTCGGTTTTTTTTATAATTAACACTAAAGGGATTTTTAGTTCCCTTTTGTTTTTGAGGTTCAAGATTTATCATGAGCTGACGCTTTATCAGCGTTTTCATGACCTGTGAAAGAAGGGACTTAAGTGGAATTGATCGGTAGGAGGAGAAAGAAGTAGATTTGCATTTTTTGAGGATGGACTGGAGAAATGCATTTTTCTATCGTCTCGAAGAATAGGATCGCTAGCAAAGCTTACCCAATGGTTTTCGCTAGTAAGGAAGAACACCTCTCCAAGAAAGATAGCGGAAATACAATCTGGACAAGCGGATTTGTGTCCATCAAAAAAAAAGTACTCTTGCTACTGTACGACTACGAAAGACGATTATGGTCCTATGGAAATTTCTACACGCTCAAGTACAGGGGAGATAAAGCTGAATATGTTAGCGTTGAGCTGGCTACAAAATGAGCAGCAAGTAGATTAGCTTTATCTTAAGAGCTTAGCGTTGGAATGTTATTGCCGTGTGTCGGGATTGACAATTTGGACAAACTCTTAATGTTTATTAAAAAACGATCGAAGGTTTAAACAACTCCATGGAAACCACCCGAATGTCTGAAGAATTTCTGCAACACACTAATCGGCACGTACCAGTGTTGCTTCCTGCCCGGCAGATGGACAATATTCCAAATCTTCACACTTAGGCTAATCCTGAAAAATTGGGTATATAAAGTCAACTATTTCTAGTCTGACTATATAAAATTGGCGTTTCACCCAGATGTGGTGGTTTGGGATCATCAGTGGATTACCACAAACACATCAAATCCATACGTGAATGTACATATACTACTTGTATAACTTGCAAAATATTGCGTATGGATTTGATGTGTTTGTGGTAATCCACTGATGATCCCAAACCACCACATCTGGGTGAAACGCCAATTTTATATAGTCAGACTAGAAATAGTTGACTTTATATACCCAATTTTTGACTTTCAGTCATAGCCACATACAGGCTGAATAATCATTTCCTATGTTAATTCTTCGAATTGAAGAAACATTTGAAGTGGAAAAAACAATGCACACTCGATCTCGAGTCGTGAATGTATATATACTACTTGTATAACTTGCAAAATATTGCGTATGGATTTGATGTGTTTGTGGTAATCCACTGATGATCCCAAACCACCATATCTGGGTGAAACGCCAATTTTATATAGTCAGACTAGAAATAGTTGACTTTATATACCCAATTTTTGACTTTCAGTCATAGCCACATACAGGCTGAATAATCATTTCCTATGTTAATTCTTCGAATTGAAGAAACATTTGAAGTGGAAAAAACAATGCACACTCGATCTCGAGTCGTGAATGTACATATACTACTTGTATAACTTGCAAAATATTGCGTATGGATCTGATGTGTTTGTGGTAATCCACTGATGATCCCAAACCACCACATCTGGGTGAAACGCCAATTTTATATAGTCAGACTAGAAATAGTTGACTTTATATACCCAATTTTTGACTTTCAGTCATAGCCACATACAGGCTGAATAATCATTTCCTATGTTAATTCTTCGAATTGAAGAAACATTTGAAGTGGAAAAAACAATTCACACTCGATCTCGAGTCGTGAATGTACATATACTACTTGTATAACTTGCAAAATCCTGAAAAAGACCAATGAATTTTAAGTCTTGGCCCACAGTTTCTTGAACATTCATCGCCAGGAGCTCTATGAGACGACGGCCGCATTCATGATCATGATCCCTGCAAAACTGATACAGCTGGAAAACACGTGATGTAATGTGCAGTATGGAAACAGCTCTGCCGAACTATTCCAAAGTTGCACCGGATTGCTGCAAGGAGATGTGCTGTCATGTGACTTCGTCAATCTTGTTCTGGAGCAGAAAGTGCGCCGGGCAGGTGACAACACAGAAGGCACTATCTTCAACAGATCCGTCCAACTATTGGGATACGCGGCTATCGAACTCATCGACCAATCTCAGCGTGCCGCATTAGGGACTTTCATGCCCCCCCCCCCCCACCTTTTCCAGGAAATATAAAAACCCACATATTGAGCCACCCTCTATTAATAGTACAAGCTTAACTTTTTTCGACAAAGCTAAATTCTTGGGTCTTATTTTCGACAGGAAGACAAGCTAGAAACCCAAATACAAAAAAAGTCATAAATGCTGCAGTAGCACTTTTCTCGCGCAAAAAAGCAATTGGCAACAAGTGGGGCTTACAACCCCTCGCCACTCACTGGCTATATTTATCGGTCGTAAGAGCGATTCGAAGAAAATAGGTGGTTATCACGTGGACTGTCCTCGATAAAGCTTTAAATCGTGATAAGCTGGGCAAAGTCCAGCCTTTGTGGAACACTCCAAACTACACCCTTTGCAGCACTAGACAATGATATTTTAATAAAAATATCATTATTCATCTGATACCCCTCGACATACATATTTATCAGGCAAATAGCGGCCTGTTTCGCTATCCGATTAAAAGCTACCTCGCAGTGCATCAATAAGAACATGGGCCACTCTATCATTCTGGACTCATTTGAGTCTCTACCAAGAAACATAAATTACACCACAGTTCGAAAAGAGCTTCCAAATCATTCTGTGAGGATGATGCATTTGCGGAAGATAAATCGGTCCACTTTTACACCGACGTATCAAAAACTAGTGCAGGCGTTTTCTCAGATAGGCTAAATCGTAGTCTCTCTGTCCGTCTTCCTAAGTCTTCCTAAGTCTTGGTTGCCGGCGCATAGCCACATTCCAGGACTGTAGGGCAAATGATATCGCCAAAAAAGGAACCAGGATTTCTATTCGCAATCGAGAGAAGAACCCTTAGGTGGACAAGTAGTAATACATGTCTAGCGACTGAGCATATCTGTCTAATAGGCAAGATCCGTGTGGTATCACAATCGACCTCACATTGGTCTAAGTTAGTTGGCCTTAAGCCTGTGCCTTCTCGAAGATCCTCTTGGCTGGAGCAATATTTTATAAGCTCAATGTGGCCGACCCAATGTATTCGACGTGAGTTAGCTTTTTGACTTCATCCATATTTTGGTACAGCTAGGTTACTATTTACAATTATTAAAATTATTGCTTGGGATACCGAAAGGAGGATTTGGATAATGGAGCAGTACCACGCTCTGCAGTCCTTCATTTCCGTTCAAAGGGAATTAAGGCGGGAATTTAGGGGTACTCTCCCAAGTAGATGGACCATTATGAGGCTGGCAAACACGTTTGCCGAATCTGGGAGCATTGCACGAAGACCGAACCAGCGAAATGAAACTTACCAGACAAATTAATATCCAGAAACTCCACTTTACGCTGGCCCCAAGGTCACCTAAACTGACTGCACCAGCCTTTTTTCTATGGGGTTATGTTAAGCAAGAGGTGGACAAAACGAAACCAAGGAATTTGACGATAATTGAGGCGATCCCGACTTCAACCCTTCAGGCCGCGATGAATAATTTTCTGAATAGGTGTCGCATATGCGTGGATGAGCATGGAGGTCATTTACGGTTTAAAAACAATTAGTTAGGTATATAAAATAAATGAAATACATTGAATAAAAAAAAGTTCTTTGAATTTCTTATTGTAGCACAATTGGTGGACCACCCTGTACGAGATTTACCAGTTACTCTCACTATAACACATAAGTATTTAATTTCGTAAACAAAAGATTATAATTATTAACAGGATTTGAAAGTCAAGTTAGGAAACACACTTTACATTAACTCACCGCAGTGCAATACGATACAAATGAGGAAAGCATCAGCAGCTATTTATGATTTGTTTGGATCTCAATTAAGAAACGAAATGTAATATCGAAATCCAATCTTTTGTCTTCGGTTGAATCACTTTATATGCTCTTACCTAAAAAAATAAAGTTTATAAAAACTCGCTAGCGTAGCTGGTGTAAGCCATCATAGAACCATTATGGCCTTCCAGCCTTTTATCATGTACTAATATATTTCTCTCTTTCATTTCATTGAATCATTCAATCTTAAATCGAAGATACTCGTAAAAAAAAACATAGGGACGGGCTACAGTCCGCTTGGGCGAACTGTTGGATACCCTATTCTTATTCCTATCCCTCATAAGTGGGCGTGACAAAAGTCTAAGTATGGTTGAATTGTTAAGAACGCTCTACATATTTTGTTATATAACATTTAAAGGATTTTATCAAAAAAAAACGCTCCCTAGCTCAAACTTGGGTGTTTCAATAAAATTGATTTATTTAATTGTGGTTGTGTCAGTGGCGGATTTAAAAAAAATTAACACATTTAAAAAAAATATTTTATTTATTTGTGGGCGTGTCAGTGGGCGGATTTTGATTTTTTTTTATTCTGAGCAGTTTTAGGAGTCATAGATCATATATAAAAAATTTCAGCTTTCTAGCTCAAAATTTGATTTTTTCCAAAATTTTGTTTTTTTTTTTTGAGTTTGTGGGCGTTTCTGTGGGCGGAATTAAAAAAATTCGTAAACTTGATTATTTCGGGCCCCTAGAGAGTATATGGTTAAAATTTCAGCTCTCTAGGTCCAGTTTAAAGGCCTAATTTTTGCCGACGGACGGACGGACGGACGGACATGGCTAGATCGACATTACTATCGATGCTGATCATAAATATAGTAACTTTTAGGGGTCTACGGGCAATATTAAGGTATGTTACAAACTATGCGTCAAAATTAATATACCCCTAGAATAGGGTATAAACAACAAAGGACCTGAAATTGAATCTTGTCTTTCCTCAACGCTGATGCAATGATCAGGATAAAGGGATAATCACCCTCCCACTTTACTGCATGTGGGATTCGCCCATTCGACCTCAAGTAGTATTCGCAGGCTTTCGGATCGCTTCATAACTAAGGCCAATCAAATGCTGGTGCTGTTTTTTCTTACCTTTTTTTTTAATTCTACTCTGTTAAAAGCGCCCTTAATTTAATATATGGAATAAATGCACTAGATGCCTACCTCATATAAAAGCCTTTCATATGTGATATACTTATATCTATTCCGTTGAAAAACGAATTTTCAATAATTAATATAAAAGTACCTACCTGCGTTTAAGAACTACACCTCCTTGTTTGATAACGTCGTTTCATCAAAAGGCAACACATGTTTTATATCTACATAGTTTTGGACTTACGAGTAAATATGATTTTCCGTGCATTAAATTTAATATTCTCATCTGGGACTATCCTTAACAGTTAATTCTTTATAGGCACACGATTTGTTTAAAGTGTGCAGATTTTCTTTTTAGCAATAATTTATTGTAATTATTAGTTAGGCCCATTAAGTCCATATTACAGCATCTAATTGCAAAATTGACATGACCATCACAGCAAAGTTTGCAATTGATGTTCAATCCCGAAATTCTTCGTCTCATCCTCATATGAAACCCGCTCTCCCATTCTACTTCTTCTATTCCATTATATATTTTGATGCTGATCTTTCCAGAAGTCTCCTGTCTTCTTTCTTCTGCCAACTACTTTTTGTTTTGGCTTTATTGTTCAAAGTTGAAGGTTGTTGAATATTTCGTAGGCAGGCAAGCACGCTTTGGTGAACTTCACCGAAAGTATGCAACGCAATTTGATACCTTCAACAATGAAAAGGATACAATTTGTAGACCCCCTCATACGACGACTTTCTGATTGAGGATTGAATTGATTGGCATATCAATAAAATTCCGAGGATGTCACATATTCATTGGGTACAGATTGGATAGTATTGTATTGATATTGACACCTTTTGAACTGAAATACAAAAAAGGAACCTGATGACGCTTTGAAGTTCAAAGTTCATCAAGTTAACTGCCAGATCAATTTTCAATTATTGTAAGTCTGTTGCTCTGTCGACCTAACATTTTTCAGTTTTTAATTGTCCTTATATAACTTTACAGTCCTAGAACGTGAAAATCTCCGTTCAACCAAAAGTGTATCATATCAATATCTTAAAAAAATTCCCAACTTATTTCTAATTGAAAAGGTCTACATACCAAGAGCCATCAACAAGCTTTGGTGTTTTTTTTTTGTTTATAACGTACTCGCAGGGATTTTTTAATACCCTTATAATGTAATAGCTATACAGCGCGGGCGTTAAGGGAATTAGGGTTAGAAGATAGGGAGATATGCCGATGCACGTTGGTTTTAAATGTTTTGCAGATTATAATATGTAGGATAAATGGAGCGGGGAAGAGCATTCCACATTCGTGTTGTACGGCTAAGGAAAGTTTCCTTGTATTTCACTGTACGTCCGAATAAAGGCTTAAGGGTAAATTTGTGCGCATTCCTTGCATAGCGGGTATTGCGTTTGAAATGTTCTAGGGGTGGAATAACGAATAACTAGGGGTGAAATAACAATAAATAACGAGAGACAATGAGATACAAGACACATTGCAACAAAATAACAAAAGCAACAAAGGCTTTATGGGCTTGCCGTTGCGTGTATGGTAAAACCTGCGGGATCTCTCCAAAGATCACTCACTGGATTTACACAGTGATGGTCAGGTCCATCATTACATACGCTTCTATAATATGGTGGACCAAAACAAACCAAAAAAACCGCCATATCAAAGCTCCCAGGGTACAACGTCTCGCATGTGTTGGTTTATCCGGAGCCATGCGGACCTGCCCCACTGCTGCCATAGAAGCCATAATAGGATTAACACCCTTGCATATACACATAAACAAAGTGGCAATACGCAGCTCAGCAAGACTATTGCAAACAAATGAGATATATCTTAGTGCGGTTACAGACCGGCTCCAAAAAACATTATGTTTCAATAAGCGGTTCTCTACGGAGATACCAAATAGAGTGGTATACGGATGGTTCTAAAATGGAATCGGGTGCAGGAGCTGGTTTTCACGGACCAAATCTAAACGTCTCAAAACCAATGGAAAAAAGCCCTAGTGTATTCCAAACAGAGCTCCTCGCCATTCAAGATTGCGCAAACCACATCCTCAACACTGGTATCAAAGGCGCTCACATCCATATATACACGAATAGTCAAGCAGCTGCAAAAGTGGTGCCGTGACAGAACCCCAAGTGTCATAAGCCCAAATCTCTAAATTTGGCCTTAAGTCGCTTTGTGAAAGTGACATAAGGCCAAATTCTAGCATTTGGTATTATGCCACTTTCACAAAGCGTCATAAGGCCAAATCCGGAAAGTGACATAAAGCCAAATTTTCAAAAGCGTACCTCGCACCTACTCCAAATCAAACAGTGACCCCAAGCAGGGGGATTGCAGAGGGGCAGCATGCCCCCATAGATATTACACTGTTTATGGAATCTACTTGCGATTTCGTAACTAATCCCATAAACAGTGCAATCCATATGGGGGGCATGCTGCCCAACCCACCTGCTTGGGGTCACTGTTTGATTTGGAGTAGGTGCAAGGGCAAATTGTTGAAAACAGCACCAAGCGAAATTGTCGCAAAGCCAAATTGGCCCTATTACGCTTTGTGAAAGTGACATAATACCAAATGCTAGAATTTGGCCTTATGTCACTTTCCCAATGCGACATAAAGCCAAATTTCGGGATTTGGGCTTATGACTCTTGGGGTTATGTCACGGCACCGCAAAAGCCCATAGCTCACACACAATTGACTCCAAATCAGTTTTTCACTGCTTCAACACCCTCCAGCTAGTCAGCCACAGCAACAAAACCAAACTCTGGTGGTTTACTGGCCATGGGGGTTTTGAAGGATATGAAAAAGTTGACGAGCTAGCCAGAGGCGGTTCAGAAACCCCTTTCACAGGACCTGAACCCTTCTGCTACACACCTAAATTAGCTACCAATTTAGCTATAAACAGCTGGGAACACTCTAAGTGTATCTCATACTGGGAAAACACTCCAGGTCTAAGACAGGCCAAACGAGCCATGCAGCCCTTAAAAAACAATGCCAGCAGGATCCTGAACCTAGGCAGGCATGATATCAAAAACCTAATAGGGTACCTCACAGGTCACAACGGTTTACGATACCACCTCAACAAAATTAAACTATTCGCACATTGTGTGCGAATGCCCAGCCCTCTGCGGAATTAGAGAGAAAATCGTCTTCAAAGAACTCCTAAGTAAGGAAGATTTGAAGAGGTTCCCTGCTAGAAGCATTATTACCTTTTCTAGTGGAAAACGCACTACCCTAAAATTTTCTCTGACCTATGGTACAATAGATCTGTCCAGGTCGGCGTATCGTATTTCTTTCGCCTAAGCGGGTCAGGAGTTTACAAAAAAAAAAAAGAAGACATTGAGCGAGAGAAGATCTTGCGATATTACAGTAACCAATGAGTTTTATAGCGCGTTTTTGGATCCTGTCAAGTAGCTCCAAATAAGTAATTGGTGCACCAGACCAGACATGCGCATTGTACTGAAGTTTTCAGCGGATAAACGCCTTATAAATAGTAGCCAAATCAGAGGGAGTGAAATATTCTTGCAGCGCTTAAGGAAGCCAAGGCATTTCGCAGCGTTCTTGCTCTTGGCGACATCGAATAGGTGTTAGGGTTTTGCTTTAATGACAGACGACAGCATTACGTTTTGGAAGCATTAAATTCCACTCTATTAGTTACACCCCACTGAGTTATGCTGTCAAGATCGGAATTCAATGAGCTTAACATACGTTGCCGTTCCAGTTCCACACCCGAAGATGAGTGGCGTGAACTAAGAAACGGATATGACATGCTGAGGGTATTGTCATCGGCAAAGGAGTGGATTCGATTAGAGGTAATAGAAAAGATATCATTTATATAAATGAGAAATAGAGTCGGAGACAAAACAGAGCCTTTGGGAATACCAGCATTCATTTGGTGAGTTGCAAACTTGTAACCGTCCAAAACAACTTGAATTGAACGGTCCGAATGGAAATTTCTAATCCATTGAGGAAAGGTATCATCGATTCCAAATGCACGCATTTTCGAAAAAAGAGTTTGGTGCCAACGCCAAGCGCAACTTACTTTCAGCACCTTGGTGAGGAGATCGGTTCCACTGTTCGGTTAGATAAGTCATCAAATCACCAGTGAACCTGTTGCTGCGAAAACCGGTCATTAAGAAGTTTTCGGGATTTAAGATATTTCATGAGCTGACGGTTTATCAGCGTTTCCATGACCTTGGAGAAAAGGGACGATATTGCAATTGGTCGGTAGGAGGAGGGAGATGAAAAGCTTGCGCAATGGTTTTGCCAGCGAGGAAGAACACCTCTTCAGAACGATAGGGGAAATACCATCTGGACCAGCGGATCTAGCCACTCCATGAGTGCGGAAGTGGATTGGTCTCATGGAGTATTCTACGCGCTCTAGTACAGGGGGAGACAAAGCACAATCTGGGAGCGTTGAGCTGACTGAAAATTTAACAACAAGCAGATTGGCCTTATCTACAGAGCTGACAGCTGGAATGTCATTGTAAATGAGTGTCGGGATAGATGATGAGACCAAATTCTTGATGTTTTTAGCAAATGACCAAAAGTTTTTACTACCCGTGGGACTTTGTTGTATTATTTTTTGCCTCAACTTTTGGTCATAGGAGAATTTGACTCGATTAATGTGGGCATTGCAGTCGTTTCTGGCTCATTTAAACTTTTGGCAATGTAAAAATAAAATCTATTTTTTTGTGAAATAAAGGATTCAAGCATTTCAAATACATACCTTCACAATGATTACGGTTTTTATTTTTTCTGCAGTTCCATTAAAATCAGGTCAAGGATAACAACAAAGTTATCCTAGGCAATCGAACTTTCTACTCGTTTATGACTGAACAATACTCAACAGTTAACATGGCACACTGATAGCGAACAGAAAGCTTTACGAAGTGAATGAAGGCTACATTTTTCTGTGAATGTATGCAATATATTTCGCAAGTGGGGTACCTGTACAGCTGTACAATTGCTAATTAGTGAAATTGTGTGCCAAACAAAACCCAACTATTTACATACTGTGAAAGTTTTGTGAGAAAGTTTTTCAAAATACTTAGATTGGGATACTCGCAGCCTCGTGGAAGCTGGGAGTGAGACGGAAACTTTGCAAACTATAAAACCTCTCATGATATCGAACGGGTGAATGCAGTAAATTAAAAATAAGGGACCAAGTTACAAGTTGATTAAGACAATCATCTAATGAATCTTGTTAGGATATATGGTAAGGACATAGTAAGCGGTACAAACACAATGAAAACATGGGGATTATGGTTTCATAGAAATTGGAGTGCTAACACGTTGATTTAGCGAAAAATGTTCGGAAGCATGAGTTCAAAGTGGAGTATATATTTGTATCGGCTTTTAATAGGGGTTGATGCATCGTTGACATACACAAAGTTGGTAGCGGAAGGTGTTCTACCTTGGTACGGATTTGAGTTTTTTTTTCAGACAAATTCAGTTTAATTATATTTTTTACAAGATTTTTTTAATGTAAATTCCTGAAGTTTTATCTGTAATTTTTCTTACCATTCTGTAGAAAACGTAACTTTTCGTTGGCAGCCTCAAAATTCTGTGAGGTCTAACCGGCGAATCCTACAGGCGGACCAGTAGGGATGCAGTTAAGTTTGAGGGTTGTGATTCATTTTGTTCAGATGAGCACCTGGTCGCTAAAGAGAAAGGAAGTAGAATCGACCACAAGTTGTTTAGATACATACTTTCTTTTACGGGTTGGGGACACAATCCCGAAAACCGAAATCTCGAAAATCCAAAATCCCGAAAACTCAAAATACAGAAAATCCAAAATCCCGAAATCCAATATCCCAAAAAATCCAAAATTCCGAAAAAATTTGCGCAAATTTTTCATTTTATATAATTTTTCTGGATTTCGTTTTCGGGATTCTTTATTTTAAAAGTAAAATAGACAAGTGTTTGTCCATTCCATTTAGCGTAATAATGTTTTGCAATTTTTTGCGTTGTAATGTTTTACAATTCGCAATGTGCATTCAGTTGTGCTGATCTCATATAGCTAGTGTGATAGCTGACCGACTAGATTTTTGTTAGCCAGTGAACATCGTAATATTTACGCGGAACGTAACGAGCGTTCTGAAATAAGTTTTCTTACAGGAATTGCTTTCAATATGAACTTGTATTAGATATTGTTTTGTCATGGATCGTTTTTGATATGTTTTTGTTAATAAGACTTCAACTGTTTTTGTTTTGTTTTATTTATTTAAAGTTTTTTATTTTGTTTATTTCGTTAAATAAATTTGCCTAATTTTTTTGTTGCTTCAATAAAATTTTTAGTTTCATTTTCGGGATTTCGGTTTTTCGGAATTTTGGATTTTCGGGATTGTGGGTTTTCGGGATTTTAGGTTTTCGACATTTTGGATTTTCGGGATTTTGGGCTTTCGGGATTCTGTCCAACTCCCTTCTTTTACTAAGACGACAAAAATGAAACTAATGTCCAATTTCGTAACGTTTTGGAAGTTGTTGTTTGTAGTCGGACCATTAAGTTAGGTTAGGTAGAGGTGGTCGTCTACTTTAAGCCAGCACACTTAGACTAATGGGAGTCCCACTGGGATACCACACGGATCTAGGGAGTTTCTCTCACTACTCGTTAAACCAGTTTGAGCTTCATATGAAGCGCAATAGACTTCTAACTTCAGTGTTAGATAAGTCGCTTAGATCATTAAGCGAGGGGCTCCTAGATAGATATTTCTTTTATTGGAAAGAGCACACGATGTACGAAGTATGTGAAATGTAGTCTCATCCTCCTCTTCGTCCATGCAGCTTACGCAGAAGTCGTTTGAATAAACGCCTAGCCTTGATGCATGCCCTGTAATGACACCTATAGTAGCGCTCACACGCAGTCGGACTAAGTGCGTCGCAGTTCCAGCTTTGGCCTGTTATGCTTAGTCTCTAGAAATTCTCGATTGCGAATAGGTTAAACATAAATTTACATATGGCGATGGGTGTATCTAGAGAACCTTTATCAGGTAAAAGAGGTAATGTGGTTCCTTTTTTGGCGAGGTCATCTGCCCTGCAGTTCCCTGGAATGCCTCCATGCCCCGACACCCAACAGAGGCAAATGTTGAACTGCTCCACCATTTCCTTAAAAGATAATCGGCAGTCTAAAGCTACGCAGGAGTTTGAAGAGACTAAGTCGAGGGAATTCATCACGGCTTGACTATTCCAGAAGATACGGATGTCCTTAGATATTGGATATCATATTTCTCTTTAGCCATGACAAGGCTTCTTTTATCGCCATCATTTTCGCCTGGAACATATCCAGCTCTTCATGATTTATCGCGTTATCTAAGGCAGTCCACTAGACATCCACCCCGTATGTTAGAATAGGTCTTACTATCATATATATAGTCAGTGAGTGACGCGGAGTTGTAAGCCCCACTTGTTGCCAATGGCTTTTTTGCAAGAGAAAAGTGCTACTAAAGCTTTTTTTCTTCTTTCTTGTATAGTCTGTTTCCAGCTTAACTTCGTTACAAAGATTAGACCCAAGAATTTAGCTTTGTCAGAAAAAGTTAAGCTTGTACCATTAATAGAGGCAAGATCATTATGTGGAATTTTATATTTTCTGGAAAAGAGGACGAGTTCGGTTTTGTGGGGGTTTACACCCAGGCCACAACGATTGCCCATCCCGTTATCTTGTTAAAAGCGATTCGTAGGAGTTCCTTTAAAGTGTTGAGATGTTTGCCAGAGACTGCATCAACAACATCATCCGAATAGGCAAACACCCTGCAGCCCTCCTCTCCTAGGCATATCCGTAGTTCACTCACCACCAAGTTCCAAAGAAGGAGGAAAAGGACAGGTAGTGGGACATGGACATTACTTCCAACTAATTTTCACTGGGGCGAATAACAGCTGTCCTCAAGTGAGCCGAAAGCTCATCACAAACACTTTTTTAACTTTTATTTGACTTGTTGGTGATGGTCGCTCCAAAGGCTGCTACTATCCAAATCAGATTATGTTCACATTTCATTAAGAAGGTCGAAAACTCAAAAAGAAAATAGCATACGAAATGAATTAAACTGGAAATTCGGTTCTGTGTACCTACAGTGCGTGCTTTCATTCGATACATTGAATGGAAATATATCGATGCATCGTTAAACATCGAAAGCATCTGATGTTTCAAAATGATTCGATAAATCGAATAGTAAAACATCGATGTAAAATTAGCAACCCTAGATGACGTGCCATCTTGGTCGGTGAAGTTCGAGCATGACGTCATCCTACCTAATTCGCAGATTGCAGGCACAAACACGCCGTTAGATTTAAAGATAGAAATGTTTTTCTGAACAAAGTTTAGATCTCATTAAAAGAATGATCAGCAAAATCGAAAGAAAGATTTAGCAGCAGTAGTTGGTATTGCTCTGTGGGACTTAACCGGCTAAGCACAATGGTGCTGTACACGGACGAGTTAAAAGTAACTACACATAAATTCGTTCGTAAGTTTGAATTCGTGTGTATTCAGCATTTGATATCTCGTATGGTTGCAGCTATATATTTCATCTACAGTACCATTGTGTTTAGCCAGTAATAAGGTTGCGGCGCCTCTCTATAAAGAGGAATTGCAGGTGTGTCATCTTGGCAGATATGTAAGCTGAAGCACCATTTCCCTCCACCAAATAGGTAGGTTACTACTACTATTGTATTTTTTTATCAACGTATCAATATTATTAACGTTTCTCATCTTTAAATATTTTTTTTTATATTTTTAACCTGTTTTCTGGTTATTTAATTATACATAATTGTATTTTTAATTATATAAAATAATTTGATTAGCTAGTTGGCACGATCTCTGAAAAGAAAAAAAATCAGCTTGTGTTCACGGCTTCTAAAGATTATTGCATTACACAGAGATAGTCATTAAGATACATGTAGAATCGTTTTTTATAGAAGACGTTTCCGCAATGAAATAAATATGTAATAATTTTGAATTTATGGCTAAAATGATCGACAGGGTTTTCACTTGTATTTATCAAATTTAGATATTTTTTTTGTGGAAAGTTTGCGCATTTAAGATCTTTTGGGAAGTATAGGATGTTTTTTATAGAGGCATACACATTTTTTAAAAAAGTAAAACACAACAAATTTAATGGAATGACCAAATTTTGCCTTGTGTAATTTGCTGTGTATCTGTCAAAAGTAATGCGACAAGGTGCGCTATATGTCATCGGAGAATTTTTCCGAAAGTTGTATCGGAATGGATACCTCGAATGAAATTTCTCCGATTTCGTACAAATCGGAGAAAATTCCGTTCCGAACGGATACCTCGATAGGGCCGAATATCCGTTCCGCACTGCTAAGGGAATATGTAAGATTAGTACCGGAGTTCAAAAAAGACGTAATCCGAGAAAAAAAGTCAAGTACCTGTGATTTAAATTATAGGTCAATAAATCCATTCATAAAATTACTATACACATTCCGCACATACAAACACTCACTGATCGATATAAAATGCAACGGAACTACAAAAGACTTTACCTGACCAAGAAAACAATGAATTTCAATTGTTTTGGTTTGGTAATTCCAGGTACATACAATTAGACAATCCGGATCGAAAAACATTATTTACCTACTTGTGGGCTAATGTTATTTCACCGAAGAAGGAGTGCAAGCATTTCGGATGTATTTCCACCTCCACGTGAAGGATTGAATTCCGCAGATTTTCTTCCAACGCCGAAACATCTCCATTGGTAGAACAGCCACAAACAAACAATGAAAAACAAAACAGTCTCAATTAGTTTCATGAAACACAATGGATAAAAGACAACAAATAAAATAAAAAACAATTAAGCTTACTTGACCGATTTTTAGAACGAAGTCCAAATACGTGAAACAGAACAAAATAGTTTCCGCAGTGACAGTTCACTATATACAAACTTGCTGCACTCACTAGTCATTTCACTTGCAGGACTGTTATCGATTGCGTGGACTTGATTTAATGGGATATTGCAATTACAGCTATGATAAGGTAGTGTTAAATTTAAGTAGTAACATGTTTTTTAAATATATACGATCTTTGATAGGATTTCAAATCAATTAGGATTAGGAAAGTGCAATATGGAATTGGGTTACGTGTTATGTATTTTGGTAATTAGAATAGGTAGCTGTTTGTGTTATGTTAAAGTAAAGTATGCAGTTGATATAGTTGATAAGGACTCTACATCAGCAACTGATAGAGACAGATCGATGTGGCTATGTACGTAGCTTATACAGTGACCGAAATAAGTATAAAGACACACTCAACTTCAATGCTCGGTTGGATTTAAGTACAAAAATAATAGAAATTATAAGTTTATTTTATCGTAGATAGTAAGTTTATTTTATTCAGTAAATAATGAAACGAAAAAAGAAAATATTTATCACCACAAAGGCTAGTTTTTGAGGTTCACCTTTAGGGAATTCCAAAAACGTTTAATTTTCCTGCGAAATAAGTATAAAGACAGTCAATATTTAAAAGCATTTAAACATCGAATTTTTTGGTTGTACCTATCAACCTGAAAGTTAGTACTTTGTACAACCTCCTTGATTTTCAATAACTTGGAAAATTCTATTAGGCATAGAATTTATCAAGTTTTGTAGGACTTCTTCGGTGATCTCAGACCATGTCTGTGTTATTCCTCTTTTAAGCTCTTCCAGATTTCTGTACTGCTTCCCATTTGAATAAAGGTTTCTTGCCATAATACCCCACAAATTTTCGATTGGGTTAAGGTCAGGACTACACGAAGGCCATGGTAAACACTGAATTTGACTCCTTTCAAACCATTCGCGGACCGTACTGGCATTATGAATAGGAGCATTGTCCTGTTGAAAAATAAAATTTTCACCCGCTGGAATGTCTCCAAATGCATCCAAAGCATATTCCAACATCTCCCTGTATTTTTCACCATTCATTCTAGGTTGAACGAACATCAAGGGGATTTTACCATGAAAACCAAAGGCACCCCAAACCATCAAACTTCCGCCTCCAGAGTGCCGACTCATTTTTATTGCTTTTTCGTCCCTCAAATCACGCCAATAAAAGCTAAAACCGTCCGGACCATCCAAATTAAATTTCTTTTCATCACTAAAAATAACGGATTCCCACTCCCTGGTCCAAGCCATGTGACTTCTTGCAAATCTTAACCTTGCTTCTTTATGATGCTGTTGCAGGTTGGGTTTTTTCGTCATTTTCGTTTGAGAATTACTGTCTTTATACTTATTTCGGCCACTGTATATAAGAATTAAAATATTGTTGGGGAAGGACGGATGAGAGTCATTGCCCTATGTTTAATAAGATGCCGTGACATAACCCCAAGCGTCATAAGCCCAAATTTTGAAATTTGGCCTTATGTCGCATTGTGAAAGTGACATAAGGCAAAATTTTAGCATTTGGTATTATGACACATTGGAAAAGCGTAATAAGGCCAATTTGGATTTATGACACTTTCGCTTGGTGGTGTTTTCAACAATTTGCCCTCGCACCTACCCCAAATCAAACAGTGACCCCAAGCAGGGTGGTTGCAGGGGGGCAGCATGCCCCCCCCCCCATATTCATAGCACTGCTTATGGGATTAGTTGCGAAATCGCAAGTAGATTGCATAAACAGTACAATGCCTATGGGGGGCATGATGCCCCCCTGCAACCCTCCTGCTTGATTTGGAGTAGGTGCGAGGTACGGTTTCGAAATTTTGGCTTTATGTCACTTTCCGGATTTGGCCTTATGACGCTTTGTGAAAGTGACATAATACCAAATGCTGGAATTTGGCCTTATGTCACTTTCAAAAAGCGACATAAGGCCAAATTTCGAGATTTGGGCTTATGACACTTGGGGTTATGTCACGGCACCGTTTAATAAGCCGGTACATAACAGACCGAATTCAGAAAGTAAACGGAAGAATCCTTTTGAGAACAGAGTCAAGTTATCTCGATACATCCGCTTCACCAAAAATAGTTCGGCAAAAAAAAAATGAAGAAAACTTTAAAGAATTGATTTCTACTGTAAAATACACACAAAAGTGGTGAGAGAAAAAAAAAAAAATGAGGAAATAACAAAGCCAAAATGAACTAAACTTCTTACATAATCCTAGATACCGATGTACGTATTTATCTCAAGGAGAAGGAAAGCACCACTAATTTCACAGCACTAAAAAGATAGCAGAGGTAGGTAACTTATGAGCCTCCTAAAACTTCCTTGTTCTCACCAGGTATTGGGTTGGGCCATTAAGTCGATTTTTTTTTGGTTCGGGGATCGGTAAAGTTGATATTGTATGCTTCATAACCGTTGGCTTAGCTGTGTGAAATTGCAAATTATTGAAACGGACACATCCAAGGACGGGACAAAGAGCCTAGCAACTTCGCCCTTCAAAAATGTCCTCACGATTGATAGACGCTCCACTGATCCCGGTATACACTGGATCCTTTATGTTCATTATGTAGTTTTTAGTTTAAGTAATGAATTATTATATGAATATAGTTGAACAGTGGAGTTATTTTGTTTTAATGGAGTAGAAAATATTTGTGATTTGGTGCGTGGAGGAATTGGGAAGGCCGTCCTTCCGCTTGTGCCATGATGTAGACGATAAGTAGACGACCGACGGACATGCCGACAGGACGCGAAGACATACGAACACTGCACTATAAGGACACTTGACGTGCGAGTGGCTGGGTTCTGGCGACAGGGAGCTGTCTTTCGTTATTTTCGGCCAGAGATATAGCCAACGGAGTGTCGAACGACACCAAAGGGTGGGAAGGCCGAGCCAGAGCCAACATCATCAAGCAAGTCTCAGAAACGACACGAACCTAACCAGGGAGCGCCATCATTAAGCAGTGGATGCAAAGGGGTATAGAATTAGGTTAGCTATAAGTTAGATTAGGGATAGATAGATAATAAGATTTAGTTTACGGTTTAGGTTGGAATAGTATTAGTTTGGAATAGTTAGGGTAGTTTAAATGCATCTGGCTTCCCGTACTCTATCCTTGGTAGGCAAAGGTTGTAGAAGTAGTTCTCTACCTATTTGTTTTCCTTTTTATTTTCCAGTTTGTGAGCAGGTGGTTTAGTGTGAGGGGGGACAAGAACTACCCCGTCCGGGGTGCAACCGCGAGCGTGCCACCGTCCTCTTCCACTACGACGAAGATGGCCCCGTGGTCAACCTCAACTTATAACAAAGGTGAAAGTGAAACGCGTGAAGTGAATCTCAGATCAGGGGCGGACTAAGAGGCAGTGGCACCCGGGGCGGTAAAGTTAACTTACACCGCTTACAAAATTTAAGAGAAAAACATAAACACTAACAAAGATTTTATTTAAAGGTGCTTTCTAGCTTTAATTGCGCTGAATGTTTCGATTAAATTATCAAAATCTCTATTTTTTGTGTGCTCCTTTTCAATTGAGAGTATAGCCAGATTAGACACCCTATTTTGGCTCATTGTTGATCTTAGATAATTTTTAATTCATTTTAACTTTGAAAAGCTTCGTTCGCATGAGTCTGAAAAGTCGGTAACGAGTCTGAAAAGTCCCACTTAAAGATAAAGCTTAAAAAGTAAAAAGCTGTCCAAATTTCAGCATCCTTTAAATTTATCTTTGCAGCTACCATGTGCCGCCGTATCCGCCCGATTTCCAATATGATACTTTTGTCTGCTAGTTCTGTAAATGTCGAGGTAAGAATTGGAACAGCAGCACGGAGTTCTTCTTCCGATCCATGGAGCAATATTTTAGGTTGAACAGCTGAAAAAACTGACGCAATATCATCCATGGCCTGATACCGATGTATTAGTTCAGTGAAAAATTTATCTTGACATTCTAGCATGGCTCTGCGCGTTTCTTCTTACAAAGTCAAGGCAGCATCTTGAGCCTTTTCGCCAGGCATAATTTTCTTTTTTTCTGTCCTTCTCCTCCTTTCAATTGAAATGTCTGCGCATATTCCTCGTGCGTAACCAATGGCCTTTTTTACGGTTTTATCACGATTTTCATGCAGAAAACTCGCAAGTGCCTTTAGTTTTATTGAACTGTTTTCTAAAGTGAGTCCTGGTTTCTGCAAGTATTTCTGTGCTGCATGAAATTCTTCCAAAATATCGGATCAGAAAGAAAGATAGCACAAAAACGTAAAGTGCACACAGCAGATAAGAGAATGGTCGCAGCATCCCTTGTATCCAAATTTTCCTTTTGAGGATCACAAAGGAGTTCGAGAGTTGAAACTATCTTAACAAAATTTTCCTTCAATGGCTTAACAGCCTCGTGATAAGCGCTCCATCTAGTATCCACAAGCCTCTTGACTGACACACCTACATTTCTTATTAGAATATCCCAACGATGAGTAGATGCTGAGAAAAATGTGTAAAGTCTTTCCACTGTCCCAAAAAACGTTGTACTTGAAGAAGTGCTTCCCAAAGAGTGAACTCCACAAAGGTTTAAAGAGTGGTTTGCACATGGCGTAAACAAAGCTTTTGGATTAATTTGCCGAATTGATTTTTGAACTCCTCCATGAATACCGGCCACAGTCGCAGCATTATCATATCCCTGAGCCCGGCAAAGGTTAATGTCAAGACAGTCTTCATTGAGTTGTTTTAAGATATCGTCGGTTAGTTCTTTGGCAGTCTTTCCAGATGTGGGAAAAAACCCTAGAAATGATTCCCTCACCTCAACCTTTCCATTCTGGATGTAAACGTATCTTATAACCTCGCTCATTTGGTCGATATGTGATTCATCAGGTGTACTGTCAAATAGTGTGCCAAAGTACTTTGCTTGGTGAATGTCTTTCACAATTTTCGTCCTAACTTCTTTCCCCAAAAGGCTTATAAATTCATTTTGAATATTCTTCGACAAATACGAGCTGACTCGTGTCTTATTCTTATCACCTATCGAATGCTCGATCAGCAAATGCTCCTTAAAAAGTGGGTCATATTTGGATATAAGTTTCACCAATTCTAAGAAATTGCCCCTATTGTCCGATGACAAGTCCTCTCTGTTGCCTCGAAAAGATAGATTTTGACGAGCAAGAAACAATATTACGTCCAAAAGACGACTTAGAATATCACGCCATTTCTTTTTTTCTGCACCCATTGACATTTGCAAATTGTTGTCGATTGTGTTTTCCAACTTTAAGCCCATTTCCAAAGTTTTCCACTTTTCTAACGACGTTAGGTGGGGATCAGATGCCTCGTGCTCGAATACCTTGGGGTTAAGCTTCCACCACATATTAATACCGGTAACGAAATATTGTGATTCATTGCATGCAAATAACCGACAGTAAACATAAAACAAACGGTTCGTTTAGGTTATTTAGGAATCAACTTTGATTTACATAATTGTGTTTTTATTTTGTTCTATGCGCAAAGAGTTATTTTTAGGTTAGCGATGGCACCACCTGTTAGGCTGCCACCCGGGGTGGACCGCCCCCCCGCTCCTGTCTTAGTTCGCCACTGTCTCAGATACGTCGTTTTCTGCGATAGGGGTGTATATACTTCCATAGTTCATAAATGTATTGTCAATGTTTTATCAATTGTATACAATAATTGTCTTAATTTAAATATTCAAGTCATTTAGTAGTAAACATTATGTAGATATCACCCAGCATTGATTAAAATGTTGCGGAAAATGTTGCTTTCGATATGGGTTCTACAAAAATAAAGAACATCCAAACCTAACAAGTAGTAGATAAGAGAAAAAAGGGAACAAAATCCCACCAAGTAAATGTTTCCATTCGCATTTGACTTCCTTTTTCGGCAACCTGCACACAGGCAACCGATTCGCTCCTGTAACCGCACTAGTATGTGGAATACAAATACATTTAAGCAGTAGTAAACAGTAGTTATTTGACTTTATTTCCTTTTAAATGTTACAAAACAATATTTCGAAGCCTATTTTGGTTTAGCCAAGCCCGTCACATTGTTAAATATTATTTTGTCGATGATAAACTAAACATACATATTTAAAATTTTATGGTTGGTTTAAAAGTCTCCCTCGATGAAGCGTTTTCTGTAATGAATTGCATTTACTGTGTTCAGGACTATTTTACACATCGCACATAACCATAGCCAAACAAACACATTGTACACTACGTTTTTCTGGTTTTCTTGTTATAGTAATTGAATTCTTTACAATTGTCCCACTCTCTTTAGATACTTAAGTTATTCATTATTTAAGCTACTCCGAAAGTACATATTGTTATTTCTCTTGCTATTATTTTGTTTATACCCTATTCTAAGGGTATATTAATTTTGACGCATAGTTTGTAACATACCTTAATATTGCTCGTAGACCCCTAAAAGTTACTATATTTATGATCAGCATCGATAGTAATGTCGATCTAGCCATGTCCGTCCGTCCGTCCGTCCGTCGGCAAAAATTAGGCCTTTAAACTGGACCTAGAGAGCTGAAATTTCAACAATATACTCTCTAGGGTCCCGAAATAATCAACTTTACGAATTTTGGAAATCCGCCCACAGACACGCCCACAAACTCAGAAAAACAAAATTTTGGAAAAAATCGAATTTTGAGCTAGAAAGCTGAAATTTTTTATATATGATCTATGACTCCTAAAACTGCTCGAGATAAAAAAATTTCAAAATCCGCCCACTGACACGCCCACAAATAAATAAAACATTTTTTTTGAAAATCCAAAGTTTGAGCTAGGGAGCTGAAATTTATAATATATACTCTCTATGGGCCCTTTATGCTCATGTGTAAATATTTTCAAAATCCGCCCACTGGCACGCCCACAATTAATTTTTTTTTTTTTTGAAAATTCAAAGTTTGAGCTAGGGAGCGGAAGTTTATAATATATACTCTCTAGGGGCCCATTATGATCATGTGTTAATTTTTTTTAAATCCGCCTACTGACACGCCCACAATTAAATAAAAGAATTTTATTGAAACACCCAAGTTTGAGCTAGGGAGGGTTTTTTTTGATAAAATCCTTTAAATGTTATATAAGAAAATATGTAGAGCGTTGTTAACAATTCAACCATACTTAGTCTTTTGTCACGCCCACTTATGAGGGATAGGAATAAGAATAGGGTATCCAACAGTTCGCTCAAGCGGACTGTAGCCCGTCCCTATGTTTTTCTTTTGACTTGTTTTCGCTATAGCGTGATGTACTAATGTAATGTAAAAATCTTTCCTTTTGACTTTGAGCATCGTTGAGTAAGGACGGGTTTTGGTAACACTCAAAATATAAAACATAATTTTACACTGTACACATTTGAATTTCACAATTACACTTATTAACCATTAATCAATCATTTACGCAACATTTTATTAATTATCATTTGCACACTATTGCAAACTATATAAAAACATCCAAAACACAATGGTCCTTCGCTTAAAATGTTGATCGGTGTGCAGTGATATTAAATAAATCAAATTCAGAATTTAATGGTATGATTAATGTGTGTGGATGTATGATTCCGTAATTCTCGTACTGAGAAAAAGCATGATTTTTGCATGAGCTTAACATCGCATATAAAAATATACATTTTTTTAACACATGTTGACAAGCCAAGTCGAATAATTTGTAATACCGAAGTCTAATCGAAAAGAGCTGGAATAGAAATCATTTGCATGTGAGACAGTTGTAGTTGACTTTTTCTTCGATTTTTTATGAAAATGAATACAATTAAGGTTAAAAGTGAGCATGCTAAAACGAGTATAACACGGGCGTTGACATTCGCAGAATCAGTGGACGATTCCACCCCGCTTTCTATACCAGAAATCCATTTATTTGGCCGTGAAGAAGTATTATCTAACTTTTTGCTCGTCCAAGATAAATTATTTGAACTGTGCGGGGAAGCAGATTTCGTAGACCCTGAACAAGAATTCGCGGAATACGAAGAAAAGTACTGCCCTCTACCGCGATTCGCGATAAATCTGAAACCCATTCCACAGGGAATCCTATTTTTGAACAATTAGCTAATCAACAAGCATCGTTATTAAAACATTAAGAAAGTAAAAACTCGCCTAGTGTCAAATCAATACATTTGCCAGGGTGTGTCATTCCAACCTTTCATGGGGATTAGTAGGACTGGCCCGGTTTAAGGATTTGTTCCTGGAAACGATCGATAGGAGTCCTTTAATTACTACTAGTCAAAAGTTTCAGTACTTAAAGTGCTTCTTAGGCGGAAAGGCTGCAGATTTGATAAGTGACATTCAAATTTGAGAAAATAATTATATTGAAGCGTGGGATAAAATTGAAGCACGTTTCGATAAAAAATAACTCATAGTTCAATCATTCATTCAAAACTTTCTCTCATTACTTTCGTTCAATATATATGTTTTTTGCAAAACATGACCATAATACAAAACAGGCTTGGAGGAGGTGGAGTAGATGCTAGTTGTACACGTGATCAAATTCTCGACTTCTTGGAAACGCGTTGCAGTTGTCTTGAGTTTTGCTTTACTCTATTCCATTCCAGAAAATCAATTAGCAAGACTCAAATCGTTATTCGGTCAAAATGGGCTAAACGAAATCGAATAAGGATGTCCAGAGTGTAACCAGGATCATTTATTTCCTAATTGCCAAACGTTTATTGCTCTCGCAAATAATGCTAGCCGTAACTTTGTCATAGGAAAGTCTTTGTGTTTTAACTGTCTTCGACATGGCCACTCATCTAACAAGTGTCGTTGCAACTTTCGGTGCCAGACAGGCAACTCTCGCCATCACACATTAGTAAATCCTTCACAAAATACTACAAATTCTTTGCCACCCAGCACAAGTCAAAGCCAACCTCAAAATCAATCGGTATCTCCTCAAAATATCGTTGGTCCAGTCGTCAATTGCCACCCTCTCGAATCTACTCAGGAATTGAACTATTCTTCCCATTGCTGTAGCTAGAATTCGTGCTAAGCAGGAAATTTATCAAAATGTTCGCGTGCTGCTAGACACAGGATCCCAAGTTCAATTCGTAGCAGAAGAAGTTGTTCAGCGATGGTTATTTTCTCTTTAGAAATCCCGGATTCCAATTATGGGAACCGCATCGACTTCAGCAGATGTTTGAGATTGACTGATGCCATATCATTTCGAAACTTACGTCTTTACTCCCACCACTTTCCGTTGTGAATATTGAAAGCTCTGCCATCTCCTCGTTGGATTTAGCGGATCCAACATTTAATGTACCTACCTAGCCCAGTTGATCTTTTGATTGGATTAAATAGGGTGTTTAGCTAGTGCAGATATTCCAAATTCAATTTGAAAATATTTGGTTGGGTTACAGTAGGAAATCGTCAACAGTACACAAACATAACAATCCTGTTGAAGTTCGAACGTCCTGTCAAAACCTGACTACTCGCAAAACCTCGTTCTGGAACGTTTTTAATGTTCACTTTGAACCAGTTCTATCTCTTGAAGAGCAGCAAGCAGTGGAGCATTTTGCTTCAACACATCGTCGCAGTTCAGATGCCGAATACATCGTGCAATTGCCATCAAACTTAATATACTTATAATTGGAACAAGGAACTCTTTTCGCATAGCCTTAAATTGACTTTACTCCATTGAAAGGCGACTTCCGAAGAATCCTGTTCTGAAATCTCAATACTCTAGCTTTCTGAATGACCTCACACTCGGCTATATGGACAAAAGCTCGACCGGAAGAACTATAACATGCAAATAACCACCTTTATTTACCACAACACGTTGTTTTTAAAGATGAAAGCTCTCCACTACACTAGCGTGTAGTTTTCGATTGTCCATCAAGTCCTATTATGATCAGTTTTCTTAACGATGCACTTCTCGTTGGCCCTATAATACACCGAGATATTTTTTCTATATGGCTACGAAGTCGTCGTCATCTTTACGCAATTACAGGCGACAGCGAAAAGATGTAGCGCCAAATCTGGTTCTCATCAAAACATACAAACTCTTCGAGGATCCTTTGGTGCGAGACCCCTGAACGCCCTTTGTGTCATTATTGATTGATCAGCTGCTCCATTTTTAGCAGTGAAAAAGATTCTTCCAATATTAAATATCACCTCAACTTCAATTATTTATTGGGTGAGCTAATTCGCTCGGAACGCTTTGAGGTTTTTACAACGATTGCTTTGGTCGATTGGTTTTATTTAAAAGGAATGGTAGAATGTGGGTGTGTTTTGAGTATGGGGAATGGTTAACAACTGGGACAATGGACACCTATTATTCTTGGGATAATTCAAATCTTAGGCGCCAACAAGCAGTAAGGACACTTAAGCAGCCAGCTATTGACTCCAAAGAAACGCACACTCTATCTTCTTCAATTATTTTGAACGATTTCTAGGTCGAGACATAGTAACTGGCCTCTTTTACTGTTCCTACTGAAAGAGCAACGAGAGTTATGTCTAGTGGAATTTGAGGATTCCAATACCTGTTTTGTTTCAATGGAACCTTCCCTTGCGGCAACTTCCTTCTTGCACTGCATACCTACAATTGCAATTTCCTTTTTTTTTATTTTGCAGGGCTGGGGCTTGGTGCGAAAGTCTCAGGAGCGCTGATTTGCTAACAGCAATATGAAATTATTTTATTAAAAAAAATTCACTGCGCGAGTTTTTCCTGATTTAAGCCGCGTCGCGTTTAATTAAAAGGCAATTATAATTGTGACTGAGTGAGTTTTTGCGAATTGGTTTCGATTTACGAACCGACGAAGGAAAAACTATGTGACACTTAGCGTTAAAAAAAAGTCAGCCAAATCAAACTAAAGAAAATGAAAGAACACTAGAGACGAGCTCACGACCTGTGACTTTTGCGGTTTATATTCAAGTGCCGAAACTTGTTCATTCTTTTATTGTTTTTTTTTTTTTTTTTTTTTAAATAATAAAGATGGCCGATGAACGGGAAATTAAAATATTATACCAGTCAGTCTGGTCTGACGAAATAGTGCCCCTCAAAAGATTGCTTTTCTTAGAAGGTTAATCCTCCGAACCAAGGTATTTGTACAAAACGCCGAGCACTTTCCGATGCCTCTTCGATATTTGACCAATTCGGATTCATCACAACCAGTTACTATCTTTTTCCAAGACTTGTGGGGAGAAAACCTGAACTGGAACTGGACTACGATTCGTGACCAACTGTATCTTGCGGTGGCTATATCCACCCCCACGATCATTTGGAGGGATAGTCACAGTGTGGAGTTACACGCATTTTGCGATGCATCGTTGGATACTTATGCAGCCACCGTTTACTGCAGGGATGTTGGCGTAAATTGAGAGGTTTTTATTTCGTTTGTAGCAGCCAAAGCCAAGGTTGCTCCAATCAAAGTTTTGTGTCTACCGAGGCTAGAACTATGTGGTGCTGTTCTTCTCACTCTATTATTGCACAAAATTAAACTCTCTTTACAGGATAACGATCTTAAAGTATTTGCATGGACGGACTCTTCTATTGTGCTACACTGGCTATCTGCAGTCAAAAAAAAATTTAAAAAAATGCTCAGTTTTTATTGGGAAGCCAATGAAAATATTGTCAAAGGTTCTATTAAAATCATGGAATCACTTTCGCTCGCAATAAAATTCAGCTGATATCGCGACTCCATGAATTTTGCCTTCACTTTTGGCGTCAACAGAAATCTTGTGGGTTTGTCCGTCGTTTCGAAGTAGGACTTCGAGAGAGTGGCCGGTATCGCGGTACAGTATGCTCGATTTTCCCATTGATCAATTGGAGGAAAGGAAATCAACAAGTTTCAGGTGTTCGTATCTAATATAGGAACAGAACGCGTTATTAACAACATAATTTGCAACTCCTCAAATTTGGTCAAATTTGTATGTGTACTTTTACAGTTATCGCTAAATATTTTCGGTTACCGAACTCCAATAATCAGTCTTTAACTACCAACGAATTATTTTAACCAAAAACTTGACTAATTAAGTGCCCGCATTATTAATCTTTTACCTTTGATATAAATACTACTTCAAACAAAAAGCAACTTTCTGCGCGACATGTGACATAAATAACCATTTCCGTTTCTCAATCAATGTAGAAAATTCGACCCTAACTATAATGAGGAACATCCTTTCATTGTAGATCGCATCCTATGGCGAAGCGATTAGTGCAATACGTTCACACAAACAGTACTTGCATGCCGGTATATCGTTGATGTTCGTATTGTTAAAACAAAACGTTAACATCCTAGATTGCAGAAATCTATCTAGCAAAATAGTCCACGACTGTTTTGAATGCTTTAAAAAGCAAAGATCTGCTATGCAATAAATTAGAGATCTTCCAGTAGAGCGTGTTCGTTTCTCATGCTCATTCAGCAAGGTCGGATTGCGACTACGCCAATTACAAAACGTTTTACACCACTGCACATTGCACTATTCATATGCTTTGCTACGATAGGGATCTATTTTGAATTACCCGGAGATCTATCTTCTACCTAACGCGTTTCTCTTGACTTTAGATCGGTTCGTGTCTCGTCGCGGATAACCCGTCGAAATTTGAAGCCAGAACGCGACAAACTTTCATGAGGCTAAGAGGATTCTCGGACAACTGTGCACATTTTTAATAAGCTGCATCCCATTTTGGTGGATTGTCGCAATCTGGTTTAAAGTCTGTTAAAAAGCACCTCAAACGAGTCACTGGCGGAAATGAATTAACGTACGAAGAAACCCAATTGAATGTCTTCTTGACTCGCGCTCCCATGTTGCAGACTTCTGATTCTGAACTAACTGCGTTAACCCCATCCCATTTTATGATTGGAGAACCAAACTTTGCCGATCCCCAAACCAGAGTTTTCAAATCATTCAATAAAAAAAATCTGGTATCTTTTAAAATACTTGATGTCATACCATAAGAAAATTCAACGAAACCCTCAATTAGATAAGATCGTGCTTTTAAAGGAACCGAATCTCCCTCCTCAAAATTAATTCTCCGCCGCATCTACAAAATCAACACCGGACCAGATAACAAAATGCCGCGTTGTCACTGTTCATACACAGTTTGAGGATTATGTTCCACCAGTAGTGAAGATTGCTCCTTTGCATATTACTGAAAGACCGGAGTCATCCAGGGGGGCTGCACGTTCAGGACTACTTAGCACAGTGCACATAACAATTGCCAAGCAAACAAACTGTACACTATGTTTTTGTGTTTTTTTTATGTTAAATGAATTCTAACTGTCCCACTCTCTTAAGATGTTATCATTCATTATTTACGCTACTGCGAAAGTAACGTTATTTCTTTTGTTTTTCTTTTGACTTATCTTCACTATTGTGTGGTGTTCTACTGCAATATAAAAATCTTTCTTTTTGAGTTTTACCATGTTTGAGTGCGGACGAGTTTTGGTAACACTGGGGTGGTGGCAACGGTGCAGTAGTAGTGTATTCGCTTAGTGATTCAATCCCGGTCAAATCCCTTACTTTATTTCGAATATATGTAAAACTTAATCTCCCTAGCAACTTAGACCCGTGGAGAAAAACCATACAACTGAACCAAAAGACTTCTTTCCTATCTATCTATTCTTTCTAAAGCAAGTGGCACCGAAAAGCATGCAATGAAATATGCCATTGCTAGGTGGTACTAGCTGTTCACAAATGCTGGCGCTGTGTTCGTAGCACAATAAGGGTACTGTAATATTTACGGTAAAACCCCCTTAGCGTAAGCAAATTATAAAAAAAAACACTACATATTCAACATACAGGGTGGCGCACCAATTGTGCTACAATAAAAAATTCAAATAACTTTTTTTTTAATCAATGTATTTCTTTCTTTTTTTGTTGCATAGAAAACTCAATTTTATATTATATAACTAATTGTTTTTGAAGATAATAGATCGATGCTCATCCACGCATATGCAACACCTGATCCGAAAATTATTCATTGTAGCCTGAAGGGTTGAAGTATGGATCGCCTCAATTATTGTTTTAATAGACTGCTTCAATTCAGTCAATCTCCTTGGTTTCATTTTGTACACATCTTGCTTGGCATAACCCCATAAAAAAAGTATGGTGCAGTCAGGTCAGGTGACCTTGGGGGCTAGCGGAAAGTGAAGTTTCCGGATATTAATTTGTTTGGGATTTTTCGTTAGAGCTCCGCCATAACTGGTCTGGCTATGTGTGCAGTTGCTCCATCTTGCTGAACCCAAATGGTGTTGAAACGGATACTTTTTCGGTGCAGGTCTGGGAAAAAAAAACTCTTTCAACTTCTTTAAATAGCTGGCCCCAGTTACTGTTACACAGTTTTCTTCTAAGAGGTATGGCCCCACAATGCACCTTGATGAAATTGCGCCCCACACAGTGACTCGTTATGGGTGCAGTACCGTCTCATTGAGTATTTCTGGATTAGATTTACTCCATATACGGCAATTCTGCTTATTTACATTGCCGTTTAGATCAAAATGGGCCTCATGAGACATAAACAAGCAATTTATCAAGCTATTGTCTTCTGGGGTCATTTCAATAATTTGTTGCCAAAATTGCAGGCGAATAGGCAAATCCAGACAGGTTTTCGCTTGCTTGCAATTCGGACTTTGTACGGAAACAAGTTTAAGTCATCATGAATTATCCGTTGTAATGACCGTCTGCTAACTCCAATTTGCGCCGATAAGTTTCGAGTAGAATGTCTTGCTTTTACCTGAATTGACGATGTTACAGCCGAGATTGTATCTTGAACCCGAAAATATTGATCCCGATGATAGGGTCTTCGTGATAGGCTTCTAGATTCGGCAAACATGTTTACCAGCCATCTACTCTTGAGAGTTCCGCCAAATCCCCGCCAAAATTTCGATTTCAAAAGCCGATTACTCACACAGAAAAAATGATATTACGTTTTGTTTTTGTACCACGATTCGTGCGCCACCCTGTATCATTTTACACTGTACACATTAATCAATCATTTAGACAACATTTTATTAATTATCATTTGCACGCAATCACACACTTTATTAAAACAATAAAACAATCCAAAACACCTACGTCACATGAAAAAAATAACCGCTGACGAAGTATAGGTACATTAAAGATGCGCTTACTCATCATAACCTCATTAAACTTGGTAAAATCTCTTAGTATCTGCAAATTGTATCGAATGACGAGCACTGCTTTCAAAGCGTTTTTTGAGGAGCTTAGCTGCAGATACAACACCGAATGCAGTGAGTACGCTTTACTTTGCATAATGGAAGGAAGCTTCTCTAAAGCACTTAGTAAATATTGCGGTGAATAAAGAACAAATTGTGTCCAGACAGCTGCCTTAAAAATTCTCCTAAAGAATTGCGCGCTCTGCTGGGAAGGTTAATTTCAGTCTTAAAGTGTGAAAGGTTGGTTGAGTTGAATTGTTAAAAAAGGGGGAACTGGGAAGGAAATCGGGTTCGCTATTTTTCCACAAATTAGTAAACAGTAACATAGCTTGTTCCATGAAGTCAAATAACAATCCACTAATTTTTACTTTTTATGGATAGTCAGGGGTGAAAATGTTAACTTAATTTTTTTTATATTTTTGACGGTGACAAATGCTTAAGTGTATAAACAATGACGCCAACATTTTTGTTGCCAACTCCTATACAGGTCGACGATTTTCAATTCGTGCTGATGATAGTAGGAACTATAGAGTCTATATACAAAGGGTTAGGTTAAAAGGGCTTTTTGAAGTACGAGTATGTATAAGAATTATTGTGTTAGATACATTAAAAAGGTATATTAAACAATTTAAATTTTATTAAAGGCTTACATCTGGCTTCCACATCTTCTTTTCGCTACATCTGCCTTAGGTTAGGTTAGGCTTTGTTTCCTAGACAACAGTTTATTACGTTATCTTTTTTATACCCTATTCTAGGGGTATATTAATTTTGACGCATAGTTTGTAACATACCTTAATATTGCCCGTAGACCCCTAAAAGTTACTATATTTATGATCAGCATCGATAGTAATGTCGATCTAGCCATGTCCGTCCGTCCGTCCGTCCGTCCGTCCGTCCGTCCGTCGGCAAAAATTAGGCCTTTAAACTGGACCTAGAGAGCTGAAATTTTAACCATATACTCTCTAGGGTCCCGAAATAATCAAGTTTAAGAATTTTTGAAATCCGCCCACAGACACGCCCACAAACTCAAAAAAACAAAATTTTGGAAAAAATCGAACTTTGAGCTAGAGAGCTGAAATTTTTTATATATGATCTATGGCCCATAAAACTGATTGGGACATAAAATTTTCAAAATCCGCCCACTGACACGCCCACAATTAAATAAAATATTTTTTTTTGAAAAACCAAAATTTGAGCTAGGGAGCTGAAATTTTTAATATATACTCTCTAGGGGCCCTTTATGCTCATGTGTAAATATTTTCAAAATCCGCCTACTGACACGCCCACAATTATTTTTTTTTTATTTTTGAAAGTCCAAAGTTTGAGCTAGGGAGCTGAAATTTATAGTGTATACTCTCTAGGTGCCCTTTATGCTCATACTTAAATTTTTTTTAAATCCGCCTACTGACACGCCCACAATTAAATAAAACAATTTTATTGAAAAACCAAAGTTTGAGCTAGGGAGCGTTTTTATTTACAAAAGCTTAGTTTTTTCGATAAAATCCTTTAAACTTTTGTCACGCCCACTTATGAGATATAGGAATAAGAATAGGGTATCCAACAGTTCGCCCAAGCGGACTGTAGCCCGCCCCTATGTTTTCGTTTTCCTTTACTTTTAAGTTTATACACATATTTTTGACGGTGACAAATGCTTAAGTTTATAAACAATGACGCCAACATTTTTGTTTCCAACTCCTATAGAGTTCGACGATTTTCAATTTGAGCTGATGAAAGTAGGTACCTACTATAAAGTCTATATACAAGGGTTAGGTTAGGAGAGCTGCGTAAGCAATTGTGTAAGTATTGCCTAGAGGCCAAAAAAGACAAATTGTGAGTCCCCTTGTAGTACATGATAGGACATGCAGCTAACAAAACTATTTGGATCTGTAAATAAATCGATTAATATCCTTTAGAGGTTTCTCTATAGGCTCGTCCCTGGAGTGCCGGGTAGTGGTACAGGAGCTGTTCCGCAGATTCTATTTCTTAATCATCACTGCAGCTTCTTCAGAAGTCATTTGTCGGGATCCCTAGCCTTCTGGTCATGTTCCCGATTATGCAGTGTCTGGTTAGTACCCCGACGAGCACACGGATTTAGTTTCTGTCAAAGGACAGTAGAGACTTACATTTCTTTTTGTCAATGAAGGGCCTCAGACTACGAGTTATGACACAACTTGTAGTGTTGTCCCATATTTCCGTAGCTAGTTTTGTCGTGATACCATCAGTGAATCTCTGAGCTCTAGCTAAGACAATGAACCCAACAGAGTATTACCGAGTGATAGCTTATTGCTCTGAGTTCCAGGATTCACTCTGATGTTTTCCACGTCCTGACTGTCCACGCAGATGGTTAATTCGATTGCTGGAAGTTTCATTGTTAGGACTGTCTGCAGTGCTTTCTTAATCGCGTGGACTTCAATTTGAAAATTACTGCAGTAGTTTGGTAATCGGTAGGACTGGTTGATACTTAGTGCCGCTAAGTAGACTCCTGCTATGGCTCTTTTCTCCATATTTGAGCCATCTGTGAAGATAGAAATACCTTTGGTGACCGTGCTGGGTGAATTCGAGTCATGTCGAGCGGGTATATAGATTTTGAAGTTCTTATTAAAGTCATATCTGGGTTTCATATAATTAGTTAGTGGCATAAGCCTCCTTTGATTAAAGGTGCCCATTATGCGGGAGTGCACCAAAGGTGTACGGGCTCCAAATTTCTATTTTTCTCAGACTGAGAGCATATTTGCCACATATTTCCAAACCCAGTTGAAAAGTGTATTTTATAGAACCAGTCATAGCCAGACAAGCAATCTGTTCTACCTTTATCAAGTTGCTCAGGTAGGATTTGGTGTTAAATACCTTCCACCAGATGAACGAACCACAGGTTAGAATGGGTCGCACAATCGAGGTATACAATGTGCGACTGTAAGCGCCATTTCTTTCCAAAAGCTTTCCTACAGGCGTAAAAGGCCTTCAGTCACTTTTTCACGGCCCACGTCCACTCACTTAACCTCGTTTCATAGATTTAGGCGAACACCTTGAGTTTCGGTATGTTCCATACGGTGCAGGGAAATAAGTCCACGGGAACTAAGTCCACTGAGGGACTTAGTTCCCAATAAGTGGGAAATAAAACCACTTTCGCGAAGTGGACTTAGTTCCCATGTAAAGTGGGAACTAAGTCCATGTTTTTATGGGAACTTAGTACACATTCAAAAATAAGAAGAGGGAACTAACATCCAACATTTAGAATTAGACAAAAAACTGTAAAGTGCAGTTAGTTATTACACTCTTTAAGCAAAATCTTAAGCTTATCATGGTGACATTAAGTCAAAGTTTCAAAACCGCTCCTCGCACCTACTCCAAATCTAACAGTGACCCCAAGCAGGGGAGTTGCAGAGGGGCAGCATGCACCCCCATATGCATTACACTATTTATGGAATCAACTTGCGATTTCGTAACTAATCTCATAAACAGTGCAATGCATATGGGGGGCCATGCTGCCCCCCTGCAACCCCCCTGGTTGGGGTCACTGTTTGATTTGGAGTAGGTGCGAGGTCACGGTACCTATATTACTCTGTCTCAGTTAGAAGTTAATTTCTATTTTGTTAATAAAAATTGCAAAGTACCTACTTGACTCTTTAATTTTATTTTGTTCTTAGTCGACAGTGAGAATTTACTTCACATTAAAAGGGAACTAAAACCACTCAGAGTTTTGGGAATTTATTTCCTAACTTACATGGGAATTAAGTCCACTTCGCGAAAGTGGTTTTATTTCCCACTATGTGGGAACTAAGTCCCTCACTTAGACTTAGTTCCCGTGGACTTATTTCCATGCACCGTTCCATATGGGTATCTTGTGTGTGTTTCTGTATTTCTTAGTAAACAGTATGATTTTGGTCTTTTTGGGGTTGACCGCAAGTCCGTTGCCACCATACGTCTATCTTGATAGTTTTGATATCGCAGATTCCACGATCTCACTAATAGCGGAAAGAAACTTTTCGATTGTTTGTTGATTTTGTCATCTGTGTATGCAGCTATATTTATGCCTTTGCTGGTCAGCGATTTGAGAATCTTGTTGTTTGAGATGTTCCAAAAAAGAGAAAAGAGGGCCCCCCCCCCTCCCCCTCCTCTGTGGCATTTCTCAGTTAACGTGTTTCTTAACCACACAGTCTCCAAGACTACTTTTAATGGGTCTGCTTTTGAGCATTGTCCTAACCCAGTTAGTCGGAAACTGTGGCGAGTCAAGTTCCTCGAGTGAGGCCGTGATTGTTTCCGTATAAGGTTGTTTAAAGCGCCTTCTGCCAACGCAAATTCTTTTTGGTCGAAACTCTCGATCGTTATGGTAACTTCATGTAACGTAGTGTTCAATGCCGTACCTTAGCGCTTCATAGTAATTTTTCCGTATGCAGTTACATCTGCTTCCCTTGAAGCGATTAAGTACAGCTTAACACCAATCTTTGCATGTGCATTTACATCTGCGCTTATACAGTCCTGCTTCAATTCCCTGCCAGTAGGTACCTAGCTTCACTTAAAATATAACACCATCTGCATTACCCTTAGCAAAAAAAAAAATAATAAAATATTAATTACCCAAGGACAACTACAGTAAAAAAAAAATTCAGAAAAATTGAGAAAGGGTTTTCTTCTCTGATTTACAATTTAACAGACGAAAATTCCGAATTTTTACTTACTCATGGATAATAGATGCAGCACAGTTCTCCCTCCCTTACTTGAACAAAAAATGATGAAATCTCTTCTGCGCTCAACCAACAATTCAAAAATAAAACTTTCACCACCTATTGACAATGAGAATACTTCTTCAACGAATTGACGGGCCCTCGACGGCATGCGAGTAGCTGAGCTTCCTGAACCAACAGGATGCATTCCCACGGGCATAGATTTCCATCCACTAACTGCAGTAATCGCAGTTACCTACACTCATCTGCTATCCGTCTTATTGTAATGTTCTCATATAAGTCTGTCACTTCCATTGCCATTGCCACTGGCAATGGCGCATATATGGATGAATTGAGCGTGCTTTGCGTACAAAACTCTTAACGATCGGAACTCTAAAATATATAAATTTTATTTTCAATGCCCGCCATTTTATATGTGAAAATAAATAAAACAAAAAAAGTTTAAAATATTTTTTTTTATATTAATAACGACAACGACACGAGTTTATGCCGAAATATTTCTTGTTTATAATATGCTAAGCTAAGGAGAATTAAGTTCAAGAAATAAACCCATCCACCCTGCACACCTAACGTCCCTGTCCTGGGGTGGCAAAGACGAAGAAATTATTAAGTGTCACGGGACGACCTTCAAATTCTCATATCAAAGCTTCATCGCATCCACTTCCACTTCCACATACAGCAGAGAGAATCGCTACATGCTAGCTAACTGAAATTGTTTCTGAAACTCGCCATTGGCAATTTGCTGTTAGCTGGTGGCTTGCTTTGGATGTGGCTTTGGCAGTGATAGTGACAGCGGCAATAGCGTGGGAGAGCGTCGACGTCGAGTGAGTGGAATTTCTAAACATAATTATTAGCGTTTGGGTGCTCTGCTCGTGCTATGCTAAATGTTGAGTCTGAGTTCTCATTCTGGTTCTTTCAAAGCTTTTTTGTTCATTTTGTTGTGGATGAATTTTCCCCCTTCATAATTTAGGGGTCGCATTGGGGTTTTTTTCGTACTCATTCGAGATTCGACTCTCTTTGGTGCTCTCGGTGATACCGATAAAAAAAGCTCAATTCTTTGGGGTTACATACATACAACAGTCTGAAGCTCAGTATCTTTGGATGATTTTCCTAGTTTTTCTCGGGATATCACTGCATTCGCATATTCGCAGTAAGAAAGCTCGCAGCGCGCAAAACACTCTTCACCGTCTCATACACTATAAATTTTGAAAATTCAAAAAACGGAAGCAATCGCTTTGTTTTCGATTTTTTGTTTTATTTTTTTTCGTCGAATGTCACTTTGTTTATTTATTTTATTTTCGTTTGTTTGGTAGTGTAGTGAATATCACGAGAGTGAAGTACAGCAATTAAATTGAAGAGCCCACCAATTGGATGGTAAACGAAGCAATCTTGCTCATTTCGCTGCTTCTCGTTACATGAACTCGTACTTCTGGACGCGGTTATGTTTTGTGTGTTCTGATCCGCTTTATCACTGCATCCGGGGGTGCATGAGCAGCGCTTCAGGTCGTATTTATTCGCATCGCGAGTCAACGTGAATGGTAACCGATGCCACTTGCATAGATGTGCTTAAGTGTAGTTTGGTTTAGTTTTTGTATCCTTCTTCGATACCAGTGCGCGCACACTATTATGAATTGCAATAAATTTGTGTGAGAAAAAGGAATTCAGATTCCAGTGCAAGGTTATATCTCAGAATAGAGTTATACAAAAAAAAAAAAAAAAATAGTTTTTATAGTGTTCTAGTATTGTACAATTTTGCATTGTATTTGGATTGGGATTGCAGGGCGCTCTTCCGAGAGAGCAACGGCACGGGGACTGCGGCGGGGGAATGATTCTACTTAACTAGAGCTGCTGAGGGATAGAATGTGGAATTTTACAACATAATGAGAGTAAGTCTTGTGCGGGGTTAAATGGGTGGGATTTGGCCGCATTCAACTGGCGTGCATAATTAATTACATAATTTTGCACCCGAGCCATCATCATTTTTATCATTTTTATCCTCAACATCATGGTTATGATTGTGTTCTTTACTTGCAGTCGGTGTCGGGGGCTTTGGGATTAAGTTTTAGCTGCACCGCACACAGAATCAAAGCATAGAGTTGGAAATGAACTATAGACAATTTTAATTACTCAGTGCACTGCTCATCAGCTAATTGAACTATTTTTTGCGTTATCTCGCGGAACGCGGAAGAGTTGTCGGTTGTTTTATACTTGGGGAGAATTTGTTAATTGTTGGTCTTTATTCTTTGAATGATATGAAGTGTCAAACATAAGAGAGAAATTTATAATTGTATAATTGTAATAAAATGGTAATTTGTAACTGTGCTGCTGGACATCTTAAAGTTTTGAGCTTTGTTTAACGTACAGGTCCAACTAAATATCTAGGTAGTTGCACTCGATTAAACCAATGAATTGGGATATTATGCATACATACTCACATTGTTTCTGGCTACCCTTTTCTTAAAATTCTAAAAGCTGAAAGTGCATAGGTAGATACGTTTAGTAGAGGAAGAATACACACATATGTACCTATCTACAAAGCTTAACTGAAGGCATTTTTTTAAGTGAAATTCGTAATGACCATTCAATTTGTATTAAATGATTGATACAAAAAAAAACGTATTTTTAGGACCAATTTAAATATGATGATAAAAAAATTTGACAGCTCAGAATAGCACAGAACAAAAACAAAAAATATGCACTCACAGCGTCGAAAAGGTTATTTAGGTTTATACAACAATGTACATAATTAAATTTGAATTTAAATATTTACAAAAATAATGAGTGACATTTTGATCGTAACAATTATTGTATCAAACCTTATTAAAAAAGGACAATTAAGAAATTTATAAAGAATAATTTTGTTCGCAATGAGGCGTAGCAGAGTGTTTTTGAAGCAGCTTTTTGAAAGATAAATGTCAACATTTTTAAAAGATATAAGAGGTTTAGTGATTGGCTCACTTTGGCCATGTGTGGTTATGTGTGCTGGTTGAAAAAGATCACGGCCTGTCAATAGTCTATCGCGAGAATAAATAGGAAAACGGCATAAAAGGGCGAGAATATAAAGTGGAAACACAAAATGTCTGTTATAAGCATTACTTGATTTCAATCGGAAAACTTTAGTATACCGAGAAGCAGGCATTGTGCTTCTTACGAAGGCCTAAAATCCCATCCTAATTTCAAAAATATGTATCGCGTGAAGCTTCTTAGGACCCATTCTACGCTGTGAATGTGGATTTGGTACTTGCTATTTCACATGACATCAGCATATTCTAGTAGCTGCCTAACCAGGGATGTATATAGCGAAAGAGGAGTATGAGATTTAATAAATCTATCAAATCTACTCCGTTACTATGTCCTCAATATGGGATACAGAGGCAAGCTTCGAATCAATACTTACACCCAAGTCTTTTTTTTTTGTCAACCCTGTTTTAAAACAATTAAATTAGGGCAGTAGTTATAAGAAATAACTGCTCGAGAGCTTGAATACGAGATAGATAAACATTACCTAATATTCAGCTTTAAGCCATTCCTAATCACCAATCTGACAAGTTATTGAGGTCCAATTAAAGTTTCCAACAATCCTCACTGATTTTCAATTTAAAATACAACTTAACGTCGTTTGCGTACATGAGACGCGGGTGGCATTGGTGCGATGGTAGTGTATTCACTAACTGATTGGCAGGTCGTGCGTTCGAATCCAGCCAGGGCCATAATTTTTAATTGAATTGACATAAATAGAGATCTCCCTAAGCAATTTAGGCGCCACCCGTGGAGAAAAAAAATACTAAGCACCAACAACTTCTTTCATATCCTTCTATTCTTTCGAATAGTAAGTAGCACCTAAAATCATGCAATACAATACTACATTGCTAGGTGCAGCTTACTGTTCAACAAAAAATGCATGCGCTATGTTTAACACTATAAGGGTACTGTACATATACAGAAAAACAACAAAGCCCCTTTAGCGTAAGCGAATTATTAAAAAAAAAATTACCCAGTGACAACACTCCATGTGCTAAACAATATCGTTTATAAAATTAATAAACACAGGTGGGCAAAAGTGGCTACCTTGTGGAAGCCCAGAAGTACAGAGGGTGGCACGTGAGGAGAAATCCTCATTCTCTGCAGCATTACAGAATGATAACCAAAATGTTCCAACTTTTAAAATAAAATCAAATGACTTACTGAGTCAAATACCTTGCTAAAGTCTGTGTAGATATCGTCGACTTGGTAGCCAGATTCAACAGCCAGATTCGAACTCAGCCGATTCCCGAACCATGTGTTAGGATTAGGCTGAGGTGACTGATGCAAAGGAACCTTAGGCTGATTCTAATTCACTGCGCACTGTTCTATGGTCTCTTGCAGGTAATTTCGAGTCGGGTGACTGATACCATCGGGCCTTGAATTATTGGTTGAGAACTGAGCTTGAGGGGTTACTGAAATAAGCGAACCCTGAATGCCTGGAGTGATTGTTGCAATACGAACCCCAAACAGGGAGGGGTTCTGTTACAGCCAAGCGTCAGAGGGGGTCCATCCTAAAGATTAGTTCAACCATTTGGAGTTTTAATGAATTTACTGATGCAGCAAACTTTTGTTTTTTTTTTTTTTTTTTTTTATAAAAATAAAAATAGTCACCAAGAATTTGTTTCCTTGTTTTGCGGGGTAGTTACACAAGAGGTGTGTGATGGTTTCTTCCTCATCAACTTCTCTACTGCTTCTGAGGATGTCGTTTGAGGGTACTCCCATTCTGGTGACACGTCTGCCCAAAAGGCAGTGACCAGTGATTGTCCTGATGATACGAGCTCATATTTTTGCTGTTTATGGAGAGGAGTTTGGATGTTCTTTTTGTAGCATATTTTGTTAATATTTGTTTTAAGGCCGCATGTATTGATGGTAAGCAACCTGTTGTGCGTTGTCTGATAGCTTGTACTTTTCCGGTAATCTTGCGGCATTGTTTTACTGTTTACTTGGATCTTATTGTTGATTATTATGGAGCTTTTATTGCTGGATGACTGTCTATTTTTTCAACAGCATTAGTGATGCACGAGTAGAAAAGGGCCAAATTAGAGTTCGTTCACCAAGCAGTAAAAAACCGTTCTGGAATTCAGAGGGATGCTTTTATATATGAAAAACTAATTTGATTTTAACGATGCTCTCAAATAATTTAGGTTTTGCTGATAGTTTACATATTCCTCGATAGTTCTTAACATCGTTCTTAGACCCAGATTAGAAAATTGTTACTAAAAAGCAACTCTGCCACTCTTCCAGAAAGGTTCTTAACAAGGGTGCGCAAATCGAGAAGTATCATTATTTTGGAACAATTGCTGGAATTCCATCCACACCAGGTTTAGGATAAGGTTTCAGACTTGATTCCATTAGAATGTCCAGTTCTTCTAGAAGTAATATGCCAAAATAAAATTTGGGTGCTAGCAACCGTTTATAGAATTGGGTTTCACTACTTGTGCCTGAAAACACAGATTCAAAAAATGTTGCAAATAGTTCGACGGTTGATTGAATATCTTTATTCTTTATTCTTTATTCTTTATTCATCTACCGAGATTAACTCTAACAGACTAGGATTAATTATTTTAACAGTTCAACATAAATTATGTACAATATTCAGTACTGTTATCAGTTAGCACATATTTATATTCAATAAAGATAATTTAAATTTTGATCTATCATCAAATAAATCTATTTCAGTACAAAAAGAATTAATTTTTTTTTATACACTCGTTATTGACTCATTAATTCCATAATTGAAAGAATGTTTAGGGCTCCAAAAAAATGTGTTTCTTGTTCGAAGAAACATAAAACATTGAAGTACATCAAGACATACTATACGATAAGAGAAAAAATCATGAATAAACAGCATACAATGAACATTTCGCCTTTTTTCTACGGTATCTAACCCTATTAAAGCACATCTTGTATATTATCTAGGTTCCATTTCATTTGCCTTATAACAACTCTTGTAAAGGACTTTTGTACCCTTTCTAGTCGTACTATACAATTTGCATATTTTGGACACCAGACTATAGAGCAATATTCAAGAAAAGGTCGTACTAAAGATATATAGACAGACTTTAGAGCATTTGGGTTCGAAAATTCAGCACACGTTCGCTTAAGAAATCCAAACATCGAGTTCGCTTTGTTGACAAAATAATCAATGTGAAACGAAAATGCAAGTTTTGTGTCAAAAATCACACTAAGGTCTTTAATTTCGGTTTTTCGAGAAAGGCTGGTCCCGGAAATTGTATAGTCATTATGTACAGGCACTAATGTATGGTACACAGAAAAAGGATGACATTTATTTCTGTTCAAGGTAAGTCGATTAAGGTCACACCATTGAACTATTGTGTTTAAATCATTTTTTACACGCATAAATATCTTTAGGTCATCGGCATACATTTAGCATCGAAGGAATTTTATTAATAAAAATATTAAAAAGTAAAGGCCCTAAGTGGCTACCTTCGGGAACACCAGATGAGACCTCAATTTGTCTAGATTGAGAAGAACCAATCTTTGCATACTGCTTTCTATTCAAGAGGTAACTTGTTAGCTGCTTTAGTAGCATCGAATGAATGCCAAATGATCTTAGTTTGTTTATAATGATGCTATGAGATATCGTATCAAAAGCTTTCTTGAAATCAGTAAAAATTACATCAACTTGATATCCCAACTCTACAGAATCACAAAGATATTTTGTAAACAGTGTCAAGTTGCTTAATGTGGATCTACCGGATACAAATCCATGTTGTTGCAGTGATATTAGTTCCTTAATTGCAAAATAAAGTTATTTTGTAACAATTGACTCGAAAAGTTTCAGAATAGCTGAGAGCTTAGATATTCCACGATAGTTTTCAATTTTCTGTCGGGGTCCGGCTTTTAATTTGGTTGTTATGAATAAATATTTCTATTCGTTTAAAAACACACCAGCTAAGGATAAATTGAAAATTAATTTTAAAGGAAAAGACAAAGACAAATTACATTGTTTAAGAACTTCAAAAGGAATACGATCAGTGCCAGCACTTTGGGAAGAGTTCATATGCCTAGCAAAACATCATCAACAGAAAGATAGAGTGATCCTAAACAGGCATTAGAATCATTTATATTATTATAAAGTAATGAACTAAGATTTGTATGATCAACAAAAACTTATTCAAAAAACTTTGCAAAAAGCTTACAAGTTGAATCCAAGCTACAAGAAACAGCACCTTCGAATTCCATATTTTGCAGAATACCACTAAGTTTTCTTTTATTGTTTAAAAATGTCCAAAAACGTTTAGGATTCTTTGAAATTTGAGACTCAGTGTTGTATTTATTCAAAAATTCATATTCCCGACGCAATTGTCTAAAACGTTGCTTGTGCAAATCCGATGTCGACTTTTTAAATAATTTAAACGCTTTGTTTTTAGCATTCTTCAAATTAACTAGTCTTTCGTTATGCCAAGGTAATTTGAAAGAAGAAATATCTTTATCTTTACGCCAGTGTGTAATATACGAAATGGTCTTGGGTAAGCCCCTAGAGCATCACTTATCCTTAATATAAGTCCAAAAACAACTTGAATCTGTTATTGGTTTATTTTCAACACGTCTGATACACGCAACATGTGTACAAATTTGTTTTATCAACATAGGTTTATCAACATCGTTGTTAGATAATTCGAAACTGAAGGCCTTATTTTTAAACATTTTCAAGTGGTGAAGACATTTATTATACCATTGAGGACGTGAATGTTTCCTTTTTTCTTCACACGGAAAAACATTGGAAAACCAGTGAATTGAATTTCGATAAATCGAGAATACATATCTTTGCAGACAAAGACCTTCAAATTCCGAATCGAAAGACTCAAACCATCATAATCATAAACACATTTCAAAAAGTGAAATGTCGATATTGAGCTTGTATTGTTTTCTGTATAATAGGTAATCAATTTCAATCTTGAACACTTGCCTTAAATTCATTTAAACTTCCCAAAGCCAGATCTGGTATTCTGGACTGAGAGTTAGGAATAAACAATTTGTCTTCTTGTTAAAGTGCGTTTCAGAGGACGCTAGTGTCAATGGAAGCATTAAACCAAAAACGTTTATTTTAGCATCGTTTGTCTGTACCTATATTAACTTTAACATTAAACATTTTTTTACTGCCAAAATATATACTTTTAACCCATTAAGAGCCAAGGGTATAACAAACAAAAAATATATAACCTTTTAATACTAGGTATGCATATATGCGGGTATATACATTCTTTGTGTTTATTTTGATGAAATTTACGACTTGAGATTTAAGACACTTGTTGTATGGGTGGGTGTTTTGGAGTGGAATGGGTAATGTATTAGTCCGGAAAATTAAGAATACACGTGCTGCCATACATTTATATGAATAGAAGAATGATTCCCTAGTGGAAAAAGTTTAAACATCTAGGATCTACAATGGCGATCACAAGGATGAGGCCATACATTTTGCAATCGATGTTCAGTCTTTATACCTGTTAGAAATTGTATACCCAGAAACTTTACGTACCTGCGAACATATTTTCCCAACAGTAAGTCATAAGATTAAAGTGTAAATAAGAAACGACCACTGGAATTTCCCAAGATCGTTCAATGAACTACTTGAAAAGCGTATAAAAACGTTTTAAAACATTTATTTATTATGTTTGTCTACATTAATAATGAGTTTGCCCACCATTTTTCTATATGACCTCTATAAGACGGTTTGGAATAGAATCATAAAGTTTTTTTTAAATAATTAAGAGAAATTTGATGCCACATGCAAAATCCTCGAAAGAAAGGAAAAAATTAATAAAATATTTACCTACATTTTATGGTTTTAAAACATTTATTTATTATGTTTTTCTACATTAATAATAAGTATGATCTCTATAAGACGGCTTGGAATAGAATCATACAGTTTTTTTTAAATAATTAAGAGAAATTTAGGCCTAGGCATCACGAATAGCTTCGATTAAAGTGCCCTATCTTCAAATTGTCTGCCGCCTTCATTCACTTTACGAGATAACCACGCCCAAACATTTTCGATTATGTTTAAGTCCGGTGAATAGGGCGGCCATGGCAAAAGTTCGAAGTCTTCTGATGGATTCCAACTTCTATCAACCCTGGAAGTGTGGATATTGGCATTGCCTTGTTTTAATATCCACCACTGTCTTGGTCCGAAAATGTTGTTCACTTTTGGCAATGACTGTTCCAGCAAACATTTGTTGTTGTTTCCGTTCATTGTTGTGGACAAAAACTCCAACTCGACTGTAACATAGTGGGTAGTAGCTCCCCACACCATTACACCTGATGTACGGCTGTGATGTCTTGCCGAACTAAGCTCCTCCTTTCTTAGATCATGGAAATAAAAGTTGTAACCATCACGGCCGTCAATGTTAAACTTTTTTCACTCGAAAAGACAACGCGTTTCAATTCACTGCTCCAAGCGAGATATTCTCTTGAAAAATTTATTCAATACTCTTTGTGTAATTGCCTCAAAACAGGTTTCTTTTTAAGTTTTCTTCTCTGTATAGTAACAATTTTTCGTATTATCCTTCGGACCGTTGCTATTCTGGCTGATACTCCGCCGCTGTTGACCTTATTTTACTAGTAGAGTAGAATTTGAGGCAAGCCGTAGAATAACCCGCTTTTCTCGCAATGTTGTTGCTTCTGCCTTGCGTCCTTTTTGATTTTTCCCATAGTGTTGTGGATCAGCAAGATAACTATTTACTACAGTCTTACTTCTATTTAGCCTTCTTTCAATTTCTCGGCCTGAGAGTCCTAACTCCTTGATACATCTATTTTTCCTCTTTCCGGAACCCATTTTTTTAACTAAATAAAAACAGTTCTTTTCAACGCTTTTTTAAATATTCTTAACAAAAAGGTTGACAAAATCGCTGATGTGAACTCCTGCAACGAAATATGATCCTAGTAGCGAATCTTTTTATGCGCTTTCAAGTACATAGTTCATTGCTTGATTTTGGGAAATTCCAGCGGTCGTTTCTTATTTTCCCTTCAATTTTATGACTTACTGTTGGGAAAATATTTACCTGTTCACAAGTAGTAAACGTTTCCGGGTATACGATTTTCAACAGGTAAAACGACAGAAAATCGATTGCAAAATGTATGGCCTCATCCTTGTGCTGGGCAGTGTATATTCAATATCGAAGAAACCTGTAAAGACAACATCAATCATCGCCTAAGCATAGGGTGAGAAAACTCACCATCTTCTGCGACCGAAAAATGTCCGCTAAACTAAACGAAAGCTCCTACACCGCAGTTGTGTACTTCTCCACAAAAACGGTTCACAATATTAAGCAGCTAACAATAAGTATAAGGGCTTCGCATGATAACAGGACTACCAAAGATTGGCCGAACAAAAAGTTCCAAGATCCAAGGAAACCTTTACGCCAAAGAATCGATATCAAAGAAAATGGAGTGTGACCTGGTCAATTGGCGCTGTAATGTTTAAATGATAGGTCCGAACCTTGTCTAACAGGCAATATCAACCAATGTTCCTTTACAATCGCAAAAGTTAGGCAGGGTCAAAACCTCCTGGGTCACAAGTATTTTGCTAGCCCAATATGGAAATTTCAATGGTTTATAAACGATCGTTCGGTTCCACAATAGAAACTAAAACGCTGGTCTACTAAGCGTAGTTTAATGAACCGACTTTGGCAGCACTCCCCTTTTTTGATTGCCAAATTAAACATTATTTTCTTATGTGGTAATAAAGAATTGCTTTTTTGTCAAATTGTTAAAGGGATTTCCTCCAAAAGTTATAACGCAGAATATTAAGACATGCGTAAGATTTTATATACCTCCAAGTCACACTTAAAAAATATGTTAACAACAAATAAAGTAAAACAAATCATAAATCACTATTGTCTTTGACAAACAATGTTTAAAGGGAGGGTAAACTTTGTTTAACTAGAACTATTTATTGAACTAAGGTTAAGGTCAAAACGCGAAGTGTATTATTGGAACGGAAAATTGAAAAATTTAATAAAAACTCGGCCGACTGCTAGCACCCAATTTAGTGTCAATTTTATTCCTCGCCTGGGATGGCTTAGTACTAAATAAATAAAATATATCTTAAATGTATCTCTTTACGTACAACAATAAAAGTTTATCTATGTATGCGCATTGCCAGGAGGACTATTGAAATTGCGAAGCTTGTATTCGGCCGCTGAAGGCTATTTCGATTGGTAACGGTCCTGCTGTATGATTAATGTGATCTCAAGTTTCTCTTTGAAATCAAATTATGGAACTTCATCAAGCGCATGCGAAAACGTATCACACGCAAAAGAAGAGCACATATTTTAACCTGGTCTAGTTGGCTAGGAAAGCAAAATGAAATAGCTTCAAGTTCTAGATCTTCACGGGGACGTTTATAGAAACGAACATGCCAACGAACTGGCAATGCAAGGCTCAGCCCCCCACTATTCACTTGCAGAACCAGTTCATGTTTCGCTTGGATCAGTTATGGCAAATATCTGATCAGATTACCTCACGAAAGCCAACCTCAGATAGAGAAGGCTGACAACATGCGTCATGTCCAGAGATGTTGGCAAACTACAGCAAGGCAAACACAATCGACTTTCTAATCATGGAGCGGAAAAGTAACACCAGAATAACAGTAAATATCTCCAGACACTGGCCTATAGGAGAACAGACAATCAAACTAAGCATCCAACACAACCCCTACTGCCGCAGCTGCAATATTGCAACTGAAAACTAAACTTTTATACATTGTGTATCCGCCTGTCTGGCACTGTATAGAACCAGACAACGAACGTTAACAAAATCATTCTTCGATACACCTGAGGAAGCCTGTGAGAAAAGTATTAAGGAACTATTAACTTTCTTGGATCTAGAGGCTCCTTATTAACAAACGCCACCACCAAGGTTAAGTGAGTTTGTTAGTACATAACGACACTCAGTCCTAATTGGGTTTTTAAGAAACCGCAATACATAACTACTTACCTAGATCTCCATAAATTGCGCGGGGTCAGTTTTATTTTATCTTTTATTAAAAAATAGCAGGAGAAACAACTGGAATAAGAATCACTATTACAGCGGAATAAAAAACATGCGTCGGTCCAAGAAGATTATAATTACAGATATTTCTTCTACTTTAACGGCGAGGATATTATTTGGATTAGAGCGATCATAACTCGTCCACTTTATTGCATTCCTAATTCAAGACAAAGTCTAAGAACTTTTTAAATCTTATATAGAGCTACCGCAGCATTTTAATTTGTTCATCTATTTCTTCCACGGCGAAAGAGAAACAACTGATTTCTGTACAAATTTGCCTGTCAGAACCCCTTGGGATGTCGAAAAGTGAGTTTCCAGCTAGGTTTCAATCTCTTGACTGCTTTCAGCTCAGGTTAAGTCATCCTTATTTAGTAGCTAGGAACGCTTGCCTCATTTGAGAGAAATTTTAGAAGTCTCGAAGATTCATCTGATACTGTTATCGATTCGCAGAACCGTTTCCATGACGACCTGTTAGATTGCCAAACTAAGTACATACTCAAATTGTTTATTGCTTCCGTGTTCATTACATTTGAGGTCATCGTTGCTCGTTGACAAGTAATGACGAGTTTCCTAACTTGCTTTCTCTTTAACACGATTGGGAAAGAGGACCTAATTTTGGTTCAGCCCTTTGGAGTTTTTTATTTACCGGATATGCTTTTGCAAAAGCCACAGCCAGCCTTTTATTAATGTGTTCTACTGCCCTGTCTAATTCTGCGGTATTATCACCGAGAATTAGTTGTGCATCTAAATGAACATTTGTTATTTCTGCTTTTTGGAATTCATATAAAAATTGCATGCCCTATCTCGGATTAATGATCTGACTAAAATGCTTCCTTTATTGCCCTACAAAATAAAATATAACACAACTGACTCCAACGTATGGCTGCTACAAAAATGTATTCAGGAAACAGACATTTTCCAATCTATTTTCTTCCTACTCACATTTCAAAGCAAATGTTTCTAATAGGTTGTAAACATTTTTTTCTAAGACAAATTCAAATATGTTTCACTTGGCAATTGACTTTTTACTGGCACGTTATTTGTTAAATAAAAATCTGTATTGAAATATATGTTCCATGGAGTCAGCATGTTTTCCTTTTCCTCTAAATACAAAAGTCTGCTAGTTCGGAGGTCATGTGATGATGTTTCTAATTTATTGCCCAGTTCAGATTGAAAGTTCATCATACCAGAACCAATTAGGTACTATTAATCCCCTTTTAATTGATGTAACTCTTATTTCAAAGAAAACAAGCTATGGGTATGGATAATAATTGATGCAAGGGTACCTACGACTTTAGCGACATTGGCAATCATACAAAGTACATAATTAGTGTTCCTATATTTTTGGCCGTGGTTCTACCGAAAAGCGTTAAACTTTAGGCAAACATTTCAAGGTCTGAATAAAAGTTAACAAAAAAATGTATTATAGTTCGAGGCACAGTCACCAGATTTTAATAGCCACCCTTGGAGTGAGAAGCACGAGTACTTTGCAAACACCTGTGTCTAATGCATACATTTTGGTACCACATCCACACGTCACAGCATATACGTCATCCATTTGATGCCTGCGAAGTGATTTGTTTTGAATTATTTCGTCGTAAGGGTGTAGACTTTTAGCATCGTTAGTTGATGATGGATTGTCATTGCATCCAGCCAGTTGATGATTTAGGCTTTTAAAGATGAAGAATGAGGTACTTTAAAATCGAATTCAGAGTGATATGCGGTATCCATCACATCATGAAAATATGTAGGACCTGTTGCTTCAGGCTTTTTGACAAATTTCCGTATTTCATTTAATCGTGGTAATCGCCAGTCTTACCGACTGTGAATAAATCGACGATAAAAATAGGAAGCATTATTTTTGTTGTTATTATTTATTATTCTTAGATACATAAATGTACAAAGTAATAACTCAAAATTACAGCGTTTGCTACCATGGCTTTCAGCTGAAAAATGGTAATAAAACTATCTACTTCTTGATAATATCGTCGCCTGAGAATTGTTTTGTTCCATATGCCATTGGCACTTTTTCGAGTAAAACGCATTTAAAGGTTTGCGTAGTTGGTACTCTAAAACTGTGTGATACGATTTTTTTTAATTTTTTTAATTTGAAGTTAGTCTTTTAAAGAGTTCACCTACCAATTTTCAAAGTGTTTTGCCAAACCGTTAACAAGCCACGTTAATTAACGTAAAAGTCCCCTTTTTTGACTTGTGTCCCACCTCATACATTTTGAAAGTGATTTTTTTTTCATACATGTGGAACACAAAAAAAAATGGATATGGCACAAAGCAATTCTCATTCAAAATATCTGAAAGGGAAGAAAGCATGGAGTTGGATGCTAAAATTTGAAACAAAAAATTGATTTCATCTTTTTTGTTAACAAAGTTTTTATTCAAAAAATACAATAAAATAAGAAAATTATTTAAAGTGTTTGCATTAAACCAGTGAGTGAAAAATGTCAGATCAAATCAGATCAGAAAAGTACAGCTTCGAGTCATAATGTTCTCCTCTCAGCTGCGAAATTTCAAATTTCTTTGTTTTCTAGGGAATTTCGGGTTTTGAGTGATCATTGTACCGTCAATGTTTGGCCTGATGTCGATTTGATCACAATTTGAACTCGTTCCATGTTTGTAACATTAAACTAAGAAATACGATATCTCATACCAAACAAGTAAATCAGTTGGCATCAAATCTGACACATTTCACTCACCTGCCCTACCTCAAAACTAGGTAGAGAAAAAATTGTGCCAAAATGATCTGCACAGCATCATGGAACACAAATTAACAGAATGTAGAAAACTTTGCGGCAAGATTTTTACTAATGGAACACCAAATCTTGTATTTTTCTGATTTGTTCTGTACTTATCCGTGCAGCTAAGGTTCATTACACACATCTATTGAAACCATATGTATTCAATGATTGACTACTCGTACGTCTGCAACTAGGTTTTGCGTTTGCAGCACTATTCATCACCGCACCGAATTCATATCTTCATCATATCGAATATCTACACAACTGTAATGGAGGTGGAACAAAATAACACTAAAATTTTGTTTGCGATCAGTGTCCCACATCCACTGCTTTTCTTTAACCCAAGTACACGTAGGACAATCCAATTCTCAACTTTTTTTTTAATATTTTCTGTATCTCTTGTCGCAGTAATATGCACGTGGAACAAAACAATTCTCACAATAAAAATGCGATAAATTATATGAAAATTTTGTCCCAAGCGCCAAAAAGTGGTTTATGGCACAAAACAATTCTACAAACTGTTGATTTTGGTGGATATGGGACAAAGTCGATGTTCGATATCTCGGAATTGGAAAGACTAAGAGCAAATCGAATCACAGATTTAAAAAGAGCATACAAAATTATCATAGAATCCGTTCCTAACTCAAAAACGACAAAAGTGGCGTATGGAACAAAACAATTCTCAGGCGACGATATGTCGATAAAAAATGTGTGGATAAAAAACCACGGTTCGATCAAGAATTGACCTGCTACGACTTCCATTGACTACACAACGAACAACCTCCACAAAGCCGATCAAGTCTATTTCCCATCCAGAATGCAATGGATAGGGATTTTTATCGACACGGTTTGAAAATGGAATGCCGAGTCAGCATGGGTGTCTTCTCAACGGAACTGAATATATCCAAACCATTCCGACACCCGAATTCCTATAAAGTGTATTCCAGGCGGAAATATTCGCGATCTTGTAGGATACTCAGAATTTTTCCCATATATAAGAGCCATATAACATGCCATCCAAATTAGTCGCAGAGTGAAAAGACACAATCAATTGCCTAAGCGACCAATTATCAACATCACTCTCCTCTGGGTTCCCAGCCATAGTAACAATAAGGGGAATGAAAAACCGATGCGCTAGCAAGGCACTGCTCTACCCTTGACAGCTCCCTTGCAGACACAGTTTCTCCTCCCATAGGAGTTATCAAAGGACAAAATATCCCAGTACTACCTTTTACGGACGAACTCCACATGGAGCAACCTAATTTGCTGCGTCTTATCCAGAATGATATGGCCCTGCTTCATTGCAAACTCACATAACTCACAAGAGATGGCCAGAATTGTGCCAAACAGCAAGGCCCATTGGCCTGTCGGCACTTACGCAGCGTTGCCGATGTGGCACGATCGTGCTCTCTTGACACGGACATTTCCTCATGGCACGGTTTAAAAAAAATTGCAATATGACATGGTTTTTTAATTTCATTATTTCAGGCTTTAATGTCATATAATGAAATTATAAACCGCAACAACTGTCAAAATTGCCAACTCCCAGCTAATTTGTTGATTTAAATTTTATACCAATAACTTTATTATGTTATTATAAAGGAGCTTTCATTGGATTTGACATCTTCTTTTTTAAATAAAATGCAAAACTACTTGAGATATCTCAAAAAAATATTGTATTGGCTTGAATTACTATTAAAACATTTATGAATGAAATTCGACTTCGTTGATGTGTCCACCACGGGAACGTATGTAGCGGTCGATATTTGAACCCAATGTTCAATGACTCGGCCGCACATTTCGACCGATACGGTAGCTATTTCTAGAGCAATATTGACTCTGAGCTCCTTCTAACTTCGCCGGCTTGTTGGCATAGACCATGATTTAATGTAGCCCCATAGAAAAAAGTCTGTAGGCGTTAAATCACACGATCTCGTCGGCCAATAGACGGGTCCGTTTCTCGAGATAACACGTTCACCGAACTGAAACTTCAATAACTCAATTGTTGCACCCGCTGTGTGGATTGTGCCACCGTCTTGTTGGAACCACATATCATTGATGTCCAATGCATGCAATTGCTCAAAGAAATAACGTTCCAACATGTCTCTGTAGCGGATACCATTTACCGTAACGTGACGGTCATATTCATCGACGAAAAAAACGGCCCAATGACGCCACCACCGGCATGAAAACCGCACCAAACAGTGTTTTTTTTGCGGATAAAGTGCTGTTTCATGAAGCACATGAGGGTGCTCACGAGTCCAGTAACGTATATTTTGCTTATTGACGAAGGCGTTTAACTAAAAATGCACTTCATCGCTGAAGATGATTTTACGATGAAATTCTTCATTTTCTTCCATCATGTCCAGAACCCAATGCGAGAACGTACGTCGCTTCATATGATCAAGTGACTTTGGTTCTTGAGTCAGATTGATTTTGTAAGGGTGTAGGCCTAGATCCTTACTCCAAATTCGCCATTATGTGATCTGGGAGAGGCCCAATTCTTGAGAACGCCGTGAAATTGACTGCTTTGGCTGGTTTGCGACGGACGCCTCTACGGCAGCAATATTCTGCACACTTCGCTCAAAACGTAGTCTCACTGGCACGGTAGCATCAAGCAGCGAATATTTTGACTCAATTTTTTTCACTAGACTGAATTGCGAATGAATTGCTAACGAATTGATTGTCTACTCTATACTGGGACGAGAATTATGGCTGAAAATTAGCGGTAACGCTCTTAAAGTTGCAGCCACCGACTCGGAAATTCGGTAGTAAATTTTAATTATTTGTAAACGTTGTTCCTTCGTGTACTTCACCATGATGAAAATGTTGATTACTGAATATTTTGACATTGACAGTTCGGAAATCGGTTTAAGGGTGCGTTCACACTGAAAGTTTGAAGTTGTCAAGTTGCTAATGAAAGACCTTTTACATATTGAGTAAGTAATCATTATCGTCATGTGATGTGATATCAGTGAATCATGTGATTTGATATCAGTGAAATGTGATATGATACAGTGGAAAATGAAACCCTTCACCATTTTCTCTGCAAATGTCAGACCCCAGCAAGAACTAGACATCACACACTCGGCAAAACATTCTTCGATGATCTATCAGAATTAAGTAATATAAAATTCTGCAATAACATTGAATTCCTCAATTCCACAGGCTGGATTTTAAACCCAAATTGACAAACCGCGCCTTTCCGCTAATTGCGTCCTGGTGTACTGATAACACCAGGCACCTACCTACCTCGATCAAGAATGTCGTAAATTATATTTTAAAATAAAACGTTGTATATGTAATTGTACTTAAGTATGAGGGCTATTCGATAATTCAGTGACTTTGAAACGGAAGATTTTTTTTTTTTGTTCTTCGGGCGTGAGCAAGTAGAGCATGCTGAAGCGAGCGTGCTCAGAGCGTTCTGATTTGTTTATGAAACAAACTTGAGCGTTCAGCTATCATTTGATTAGACATCTTGTCGGTTTTTAAATAAAACTTATTTTATATAATTGTATTTTTATTTGTGTTTGATTTCGTTTTCCTTTATTTTCCCTCATAATCTGTCTGTCCTTGGCTGTGTTCATTTTATTTACTCAGAATGCTGGGTGAATTTATTCGGAGGCGATAGAGCGCGCTCTTATCAAGATCTGAAGGATAAAAGAAATAAAGTTTAAACGCTCTGATGTGTCAGAGCTTAAAAAGAAACACGAACTTCTTTTTGACGTCTCAGCCTCTGCTCTGAACTAAAAAAGAAAATGGCCTATAGTCTCCTTTTAGGGCGATACCCTTTTTCCAACGATGTTCCAGCTTCTTGTTTCTCCTACAAATGGGGCCGCTTTTCCACCAGTCTATTAAATGTATCTAATAAATTGACATAAAACTCGCTGCCATGGGTTTTACAGCTGACGGAATCGGTTTTGCCTTTTTTTGAACATGTTCGTTTGAAGATGTCAACTGTTTCTCTTGGTCTTTCATTTCTGGCGTGTAGTTATCCATGATTCATCAATTGATAGAAATCGCCGTAATTATGCGTCGCCGGGGTTGACCATCTTTCCGAAAATATTCGTTGGTCCAAAATGAATATTATTATTTATAAATAGAACATTTAAACAAATGAAAAAAAACGAATATACTATCAGCTGCTCAGTTAGGCACGGTATCAGAAACCACCTGTTGGCCTCCAGTGAGGAGACTTTTGACGTATCCTCTGGTCTAGCGAGTACTCCTACGGGCCATCGATCCTCCAGGTTGCCAGCGGCCGAGTGCAACAGCTTAACTGACCATAAACTAATGAACCTAACATAATAAACAGTGAACACCATTCTTAGTGTTCAATGCAACATACGCAATGCAACAAGTACACAAGTGTATCACAATTCTGTAACATGAAACTACAAGTCGGCTGGCAGCTCTACAAGTGTAAATTGAAAATGCTACAAGTGGGAAATTTGTCCTTTTCCTGTAACTCAGAGCTGAAAGTGTAGAAAAAAAAGTAAATCCCACTTGTATTGACTACCCGCTATTCATCTATTTCCAAATGAACACTTGTAAGCTGAGTCTACAAGTCGAGGACAATTTTTATTTCGTTCAAGTGTAAAGATTTTTTCTGTGTTGCAATTGTCAGACTAATATAATTCTACAAGTGACTGTAAATTTGTACACTTGCAGCTTTGTGTTACAAGTACAAACCCCAGGAGGAACAAATTAAATACCAAGTAATAGTGGACGAGAACGTCAAACACCAAGCAACGCATGGTCCAGCAACAACCATTACAAAGAGAAAGAGAGCTCCCAAAACGTCTAAAGTTTCTATCACTGTCACTAAAGGGCCAAGCGCATGCAATCCATTGATACGTTAATTCGTCATTTCCACACGGAGACCAACTTAGAATACACGCTTCTCTATTATTATTCCATGAGCTTCGACGGATGAGTTAGGTTAACGTTCTACTTTTCTGTCCGTTGACGTATGCACAATTCACACATTGCATTTCACACATTTTAGAATTGAACTGTATGCATTACAAAATTGAGAAAGAATCAGTCATTGGTCGAAACATTGGGAAATTAAGAGAAAACTTTCATTGCCGATTGATAGGCAGTTCAGTATACTACTGCGAAACTGCAGCTCGACCGCTGATTGGTGAGATTTATAGGTATGTTTTTTTTTTTTAAATTTAGAGAGTAAGGTGAGAAATGAACAATTGTACTGCACTGGCATTTTAGGCAGCTGAATACTCCAGTGGTATTTGGGTAATTATGGGTTAGGCAAAGGTATATTAAATGCGGCCAATGTGTTTTTGGCTGACAAAGTTGGGACGGTTCCTTCCGTAAAGTCCGTTAACGCTGACGGATGCGTCGAAACAACGGATTTTATAGTATGGGCCTTTAAAACTCCAAAAAACTCAGGTCCATCAATACTCCAAGCTTGAGCTCATCAATGCTAACTGAACTCTCACGAGACTTAGGCTCACAAATGGTTGCCTCATGAAGTGCTTCGTGATCCCGATGGAGGACTGGGACATTCATAAACGCAGAAGACATACAGAAAAACAGCATCTCTTCCTGCGTCTAGCTAAGAAGTAGTGCGTATGGGTATTCGAAGTAGCCGACCGCAAACTTAGGTTCTGCTTGAGGTTTGTTAAACTTAATATCTCCTGATCAAGGGCCTTAGAGACGATGCAGACAAAGTTGTTGTTGTTGCTTAAAGCAAAACTAAAGATCGCTCTAGGCAAACAATTTTTTCATGACCTTTCGTACATCTCGTGCATAGGTTTTGAAAATATAATAAACTTCCTCAACAAAATAGGATGGATTTGAGTTCTACCTCAAACTGATTCCCTATGTCAAAGGTCTCGTGAGTTTGGTCTCAAAACGGCACTTAATCAGTAATTGTATGTTCCTGTTGAACAACATAGGTACCAAGTTATCTTGCATTAGGAATATAGGCTATACGAACATCATTTAAGTATGTACAATATGTCCAAAGCTTTACTACTCATGAATGAGCTTTTTGATTTTAATGGATTAAGGAGCAGACTATTACATTCTGACCCGCGCAATATTTCTTTTAGGTCTTCGTTAACTGCGTAGGTACAATAATTGTCGATGAGCCCAAGAGGAAAGTTGAAAATTGTCAGCGAACATAAATATTGAGGATCTTGTAATCTTTGTGGAAGTTCATTGATATACAGGAACAAAAAGCATTTGTCCTAATATAGAACCCTGAGAGAAGGAAAAATCCCAAAAAAAAGAATGCAAATACATTTAATGTTTTTGTTACTTTTAGAACATGAAAGAGTTGAGTAAAGAAAAAAACATAGGGACGGACTACAGTCCGCTTGGGCAAACTGATGGATACCCTATTCTTATTCCTATGCCTCATAAGTGGGCGTGACAAAAGTCTAAGTATGGTTGAATTGTTAAGAATGCTCTACATATTTTGTTGTATAACATTTAAAGGATTTTATGGAAAAAAAAACGCTCCCTAGCTCAAACTTGGGTGTTTCAATAAAATTGTTTTATTTAATTGTGGGCGTATCAGTAGGCGGATTTAAAAAAAAATTAACACATGAGCATAAAGGGCCCCTAGAGAGTATATATTATAAATTTCAGCTCCCTAGCTCAAACTTTGAATTTTCAAAAAAAGTTTTTTTTTTTTAATTGTGGGCGTGTCAGCAGGCGGATTTTGAAAATATTTACACATGAGCTTAAAGGGCACCTAGAGAGTATATATTATAAATTTCAGCTCCCTACCTCAAATTTTGGTTTTCCAATAAAATTGTTTTATTTATTTGTGGGCGTGTCAGTAGGCGGATTTTGAAAATTTTATATCCCGAGGAGCAGTTTTAGGAGCCATAGATCTTATATAAAAAATTTCAGCTCTCTAGCTCAAAATTCGATTTTTTCCAAAATTTTGTTTTTGAGTTTGTGGGCGGATTTCAAAAATTCGTAAACTTGATTATTTCGGGACCCTAGAGAGTATATGGTTAAAATTTCAGCTTTCTATGTCCAGTTTAAAGGCCTAATTTTTGCCGACGGACGGACGGACATGGCTAGATCGACATTACTATCGATGCTGATCATAAATATGCGAGTAGTAACTTTTAGGGGTCTACGGGCAATATTAAGGTATGTTACAAACTATGCGTCAAAATTAATATACCCTTAGAATAGGGTATAATGAGACTTTTAGGGTATAAGGAGGTAAGACGGGGTAGCGGGTAAGACGGGGTTTGTTTTTTGTGAGCTTATTATGATGATGTCGAAACCAGCTCATGGGGGTAGCCCATCTTACCAGCACCATGGGGCAAGACGGGCAAAACACCTTTTTTTTTCTCTTAAATGTGCTACCAAAATTTTCTAATGGCACCAAATATTAGAATAATAATAATTAGTTGTTAATTAAAAAATAAATATGATTGTTTCACTATTTATTTTATTGACCTTTAAAGCTTAAGTACCCCATCTTGCCACCCTATCCCCTACACGACCTAAAACCTGTCTTCTCTATTGTGTGTGCGAATTAATATTTTTGCCACGAATAGAAGGAGCCTACAATACGCTTCCGAGCGGAACATTTCAGAAGCTTTCCATGAAAAGTGACTCTCTTTGATGCTTGTCAGACCTCCACAAGAGGTGGGACAGTGGCAGTGGATCAAAACTCAGGTATCACTGGGCCCCGGCAACATTTAAATCTACGATCCCTTTTGGATCTTTTATGCCACATGGGCCAGAAAATATTTTAGGCTTGTTTAGATTTTTTTCTTTCCATTTAAATCAGATATCAAATAATATCAGCAGGCAATTTCTTTATATCTTCGGAACTCAGTTGTACCCTGAGGAAAATCGTACTTCTAGCTCCATTAAGGGCTGGACATTTACATAATAAAGGGTCCGCCATCTAACGTTTTTTTTCAACTAGTGCTTATTTCGTGAATGGTAACACTTAGCTCATGTCTGATTTGACAGATAATTAGTTTTATCCTTCCGCTGAACGAATATGGTTGTGTATACGCTTGAACAACGCTGGGAAATATTGCGACATTACTTTGAAAATCATGATAATGTTGCAGAATGTGTGCGAAAATTGCGTACGGATTTTGGAAGAAGAGAAGCACCGTCAGCTCCGTATGTTCGTTATCTTGTGAAAAAAGTGAAAGAAACTGGCATCCTCATCGATAAACCAAAGCGTGAAAAGCCAAAAACAGTGCGTACACCCGGGAATATTGCTGCTGTGGCAGAAAATGTGCGTGAAGCGCCATCAACATCAATTCGCCGTCGTTCTCAACAATTGAACATTTCGGAGACATCATTGAGACGAATTTTGCATAAAGACCTTGGTATCGTGCAGGCTACTGCATGGCCAGCCGAGGCAGCCATTTGAATGAAATTATTTTCCATTATTAACCGGAAGGATTGTACTTTCAAATAAAAAAAGAAATTTGAGAAAATTTTCAGTAGTTTTTTTTTATAGCATTTTCAAAAAAAAAGAAGTTATTTGGCGGACCCGTTATGTGAATAGTCTGGAGAATCGACTATTTTCATTTTGTTTAGGTGGTATCGTAATCGGTTCTGACCACTGAGATAACCTAGTTAGTTTCTGATATCATGATTACTAAGATTTAGACATCTATTGGCATTTTAATTAAAAGGCAGAATGACTCGTTCGGAGCCTGGGATGTCCTCCCTGCATTTAATATGTTCGCAGCATTTTTTTAACTGCAATTGCTGCCGATCTAAGGGTGCAGTCGAAGGGTTCAGACCTTGAATGGAGTTTCTGAATCTTTCCTGGCCAATTCTTAATATCAGCAGCATGTGAGTTAAGGGTATTTATAGCTGCTTGAATGTCCGTGAATGCGTGGATATTAACGTCTTTAATGACAGATTTATAAATGTGGTTACACATTATATAATGGCAGCTCAGCTTAAAATACGCTGGGACTTTTTCCCATAGATATTGTGATTGTCCGTATATACCAACACCCGATTCTATTTGTCTTATTATTCCCTCTTTAGCAGCTGTGCCGGTGTTACCCAGGCATGCAAGCCATTTTTAGCATTCCTCTTGCAATCTTTTGTGTGACTTTAGTCTATAGAAGCAAATGGCATATCATGTCTGGCTCTGTTATACATGCGGTGATAAACTCATAAAGCTCTGGTAGCTTTGGAAATTTCATTGTTAAGTGAGAGTTCCAATTTAGTCCTTTCTCTAGGATAATTCCAAGAAATTTGACTTGTTCGGAATACTCGATGGACGTGTCGTTAAATGAATTTCGTTTTAGGTTTAAATTTCTTCTGTTGACAAAAGGAACTGTGGCGACCTTGCTGGAATTGATGGACAGATTTTTCCAAGTGCACAAATCAAGGACTGTCTCAAGGGCGTTTTGCGTGCGTGTAGTGACTACGTTTGGCTATTTGCCCCTAATGTTGATGTCTATGCCATCGGCTTTTTGTTAAGCATTTTCTGATATGAACGTGAGTAACTCTTTCCATTGTTTTAAGAAAAAAAAAAAAACGATGTCAAGGTTACGCACTGGTATGATTTATGTAATTCACTTGGTTTGTTGTCTTTTTTTTGAATGAATGGCACATTTACATTCCTCCATGTACTTGGTATACAGCTCCAGTTGAAACTGAACCTAATAAAGCAATCAGGGTAAGTTCAAGTGATTCATACCTTTTTAAATAAGAGTTGAAAAGATACCATCTGTACCTGGTACCTCTATTGGCTCAGATAAGTTTATAACCCGCTTAACCTTTTCCGTACTACCTGTAAGCTCTGCGGATTTTCGTTGGAGTTCAAAAAAAAGAAAGAATGCATCCTCTTTGACTTTAACATTCTCACTTCTGAAAATGACGAATGTTGTAACCATTAAATATCCTCAACATATTTTTACATGACTTCAATGGATGCGTTGGCAATGTTTGTAAAATTAAACAGCCCTGCTACGCGGGACTTTTTCACATTTTTCTCTTTGTTGACTCGTACTCTGCAATGATTATTTTGGCCGACGATTCTCAAATTCCTTATTTGCAGTTATGATTTTAATAAAAATGCAACGAGCTTGACTCAACTATAAACATAGTCAATTTTAAATTTTAATACTCCTACTGGCTCTAAGATCTAAATTCAAAACTCAACTGATTATATTAAGTTCACAAAACATAATGAGGCCAAACCGAATCAGTGGCGTAGATGGTTTCATCTGCAGTGGCAGTTATGTAAGACCATAGCTATAAAAACCCTTTATCCGTAAAACAATCTTAATCCATAGCAATAAAAACCCTTATTCCATCAATTTCTTTTATATAAACCAAAGCCAAGCAGCGTTTTTATTATATTTAACAAATAAAGTTGTCCGTTACCGTCGTCGTCTACAAAATCGTTAAAAAAATATTAAAGACAGTAGATATTTATGTATATCATACTGAGTCAAGTGGTGGAGAAAAGCAATAACCATTCTGCGAAAAATTAAGTGGCTCATCAAATTATGAATCTAAAGCCAGAGGGAAAGGGACATGGGCTTAATTTTTTTGTGCAATATAAAGTTGGTGATAGAAAATGTTTAAACGAGTATGGTAGAACTATACTGGTCACAACAAATAATAGGAGCGAAGCCCCGGTTTACTGCCAGTTACTAAATATTTAATAATTATGTAAATTTGTGTTTAATCCGGCGGAACTCGCCTCAAAAGTTGTGACTGGAGAACTCGCGCGTGAGCGTTTTTTTCACACTACATATTTCGCCCCAAAAACTGTTAAAAATGTTATACGAAATAGGAATGCCTTTATAAAACTTAATTTCAGTCAATTTAGATACATACCTATACTACTTCCGGAATTAATAGTCAGTACAGTGAATATAGGACGTTTGCTTCTCCCTCTGGCTATAATGCTTACATAAACTTGTCGCTCTTTAAAGCTCTCAGGGTTGTCATAGCTTCCAATATTGACCCTCACAAATCAAAGAGACCACCAAATGGTGGCATTTTTAGAGAACGTAGCGACCGCACTGACAATATTTCTCTCTCCCCATAAGCGCTGTACTGACTATTATTTCCGGATGGAGTATAGTGTTCCATATTCCTGAAATATCGAGATGAGAGAAGTCATTTCCAAAGAAAAGAAGGACATATGTATATACGCACACCGCCGCATGATCGATGTAACATACCATCGTGCCGGTCCTGTACCTGTTTGCTGTGTGTTTACTGCGGGTATCGTTTCACCAACCCAAAAGCATGTACGCACTTCAGTTTTGCATTGCAAATAAAGAAGACGTGCTCCTTGCCTTAAAAAATAAATATTAGGCCCATAGAGGGCCTAAAACCTAGCTTCTCCAACCACTTTCTTTGCGAAGTGGAAGGGACCTACAATTTTACGCCGAATCCGAACGGCAAATTTGAGAAGCTTGTCATGACAATTGACACTTTTGGATGTTTGTCAGACGTTCCCAAGAGCTCCTTGCTATGCGGAATCTAAATCACCATTTGAGTTTTATTATTTTACTTTACTTTAAAGAGTTATATATAGATTATAGTCCACTAGCTCGGCAATCATTTACACCTAGTTTATTATTCATGAACAAAAAAATAAACAATTTTCTATAAATTACTTTAGCACTTGCTTGATGAGAAAAACTTACTTACTCAGATAGGTGGCGCTACAGTCCGGGGTGGACCTGGGCCTCAAACAACATGCCTCTTCGTTTAGCCCGTTCTTTGGCTAACAGCCTCCAGTTGCAAACTCACAGTTGGTTGAGGTCCACTTCCACTTGTGCGCGCCAAATAAGGAGAGCTCTTACTCTACTGCGTTGTCCTTCCGGATTGGAATCGAAGACTTTTCAGTCGGAGAGTTGGTGTCCATTCGCACTACATGTCCTTGCCATTTAAGTCGACTGATGCGTACTTTTTTAACCAGGTCGATGTCGCTGTACAGCTCGTAGAGTTCGCTGTTAAATCTCCCCTTCCAAAGTTCGTCAACGCAAACGGTACCGCAAATTACTTGAAAAGCGTTCGAAACGACCAAGTACTTCATTCGCCTTTTCTGACCTTCATGCTTCTGCGCGATAGAGCAGGACTGGGATGATGAAGGGTTATATAGAGCCTTCGTAGTGTTTCATGAAGAAGCCTTACTAGTCAGCTGCCTCCTTAGGCCAAGGATACACTGGCTAGCAAGTGTAACTTTTCGTTTAATTTCTACTGTGGTGTCATTGTCAGAGTTAATGGCGAAGCCAAGGTAGACAAAGTCCCTAAACACCTCAAAGTTGTAGTTGTCTATATCCTGGGTTCCTGGGCACACAGGTATCGAGGGTAATGAAAGAGCGGATGCTCTGGCCAGGAAGGGCTCTTCAACAGCCTTCATTGGGCCACAACCATCCATAGGATGCTGCTCATCCGTCCACAAACGTGAAATGGATTCGGCTCTACGCCAACAACATTCCGAATACTGGCATGACCTGGTCTCATGCAGGTATTCGAAGAAGCTAGTGGACGGTCCAAAAATCAGCAGAGCTAAGTTTTTGCTTGGACTAAACAGGAAAGACTTGAGATCCTTGATTGGTCTCGTCACCGGTTTCAGTCCTCTTAACGAGCACCTCAAAACCATTCACATTAGGAGCTCGGGCCTATGTGAGTGCTGCATGGAGGCGGATGAAACGGCATCTCACTTCATCTGTGAATGTCCGGCTTTCGCCAGAACCAGGCTCACCACTATAGGCAAACAATTCGTTAACGAAGATGAGATGGGGGAAATTGAACTTGCAAATATTCTTCGCTTTGCCAAGGCTACTGGCAGGTTCTCCCTCACTGAATCTTACTAATCGCCAATAACCAGCGAGCGGGCAGCTATGCTGAAGTACAATGGACCAATAGGTCTAAGTGCTTGTCATCTACTGATGACCCCACTGCACATACAATACAATACAAAATAGTGAAATTATGTCCGATTCGGCGATTTTGTGTGCCCCTTATTGTTGAGAGCATGTATTTTGTTTTGCCCTCATTCACCACTTAATCCATTTTTGGGGCTTCTGTGCTAATAACTTCAAACGCACCAGTGACAGCTCGCTGTGTTCTCAAAATGATGTCAATGTCCTCAAGGTATGTAAATAGTTGCCAAACAGTTGACTTTTTTTTTAAATAGTGCCCCTAGTGTTGGCTTCCGAGTTTCGCACAATTTTCTCAAGTACGATGTTGATAAATCCTATGACCGCGCATCACCTTGTGTACATCCTTTTTTGACTACAAAGGTCTCGGTAAGATTGTTTCCGATGCAGCGAGCGTTCTCCATTGTCATTCTGCACAATCTGCCAAGTTTAGGCAGAGATGCGGAAACTAGACATGGTTCTGTATAGCTCGTCGCTATAAATGCTGTCATATGCAATTTTAAAATCTATATAAAGATGGTGAGTATCGATTTTTACTTCTTGGGGTTTTGTCCAGGATCTGCCATAGTGTGAATATTTTGTCGGCTGTGGATTAACCGGGCCTAAAACCACACAAGTAGGGACCAATCAGTTCGTTGACGAATGGTTTCAGGAGTTCAGCAGATAGGATCATAATTGTAATGTTGAGGAGACTCATGCTTCTTTAGTTGGCGCAGTTCAGAGGGTCTCCTCTCTTGTGCATCGTGCAAACGATGCTGAGGATACATTCATCAGGCATACTTTCCTCTGACCAGATCTTAGAGACGAGTTGGTGTATGATCTCCATCAAGACATCTCCAGCTGCCTTAAAAAGCTCGTGAGTTTAACCGTCCGGTCCAGCAGCTTTGTTGGACTTGGGTTTGGATATTGCTATGGATATCACTTCATTATGGTACGGTGGATGGAAGTCTTGGCTTTCATCGTCCAGGCTGAGGAGTTCATTCTGTCTGACAAGCGGAATCTGTATCATCTTTGCCGTTTTACAGTCTGCAGAAATTGTCCTCAGTACCAACTGTGACTACTACAAGATTTCCTTGTTCGTCTTTTGGGTCTTATTCTCATGACGCGTTCTTCTTACCATTTGGTAAGACTTTCGATTATTGTTTCCTCTTTTTGCCCGGCCCATCCCACCGCACTTGCTGGATGGTGGTGATGCCTGCTTTGTAGCAGCTCAGGTCTCCACTAATTGTTCGGCTGCCCGAGGTCTGTTCAGGGTTCGAAAATTAAACATGCAGATCCAAACGTCATTTTCCTTTTTTCGTTTTGCAGGGCCATCAACGGTGAATCCGTCCTTATCCGAGGCTTTTGATCGCTTCTTAAAAATGTTATTTTTTTGTGGATTCATAGATATTCCCACGCACAACCCCCAACCTCGAGGGCCAGAACTTTTTTGTGAGCCCTTGGACGAAAGAGGCGGGATATTCCGGAGCCAGTAACCCGCTTCGGAGATTTGAGAGCTGCCGTTGACCCATTAAGGGCTTTTCCGCCACCATCAGTAAGGTATCTGCCATGCCGACGTCACCGTTGATTCAATCACGTGACTTCATTCGGCGCACTTCCCCTTCCTGAGGGACTCATATTATATTTCTGCGGCTCGAGCAGACATTCAAATCCGACACAGCCGATTGAGAAAAAAACCCTGAATTAAAAAAAATCACAAGAACTAGCATAATGACAAAAACACTCACACGTGAATACTCCGATTAGCAAACTGCATACCTCCTGACTCTCAGAAAAAGACTTACGGCTGCGAAACAGGTTGGGTGTTCGGAGAAGGTTCCAAATTGGAGCTAAACAAAGCAGCCTAATAGACTAATAGATATACTATTTTTCTAAGTAGTGTGAGTATGCCCATGGCCCGAGTTCTGCCAGGTTGAAAATATCATTTTTGGCAAACAACATATTGTGTTACATACTCATCACAGCAAGAGATCCGCAGCTTAAGGTCCCCTGTTTTGTTGCTTTTTTACAATCAACAAACCGTCAAAATTGCAGTTGCATTCTGATCCTACGAAGTTCCTCTTCAGTCATATGATACTCAAATCTGTTTTGCCTTTTAGGTACATGCAAAAAAATGTACTCTTGTAAACTTCATTTTCCAAAACAAAAGTACACTAGCAGTTCTTTTTTTGCACCATATTCATCCCACCACTCGGCCTGTGCGTTTGCATTACAAGGTTGTGCAAATCACTGTACGGACTACACTACACATTTTTTTTGTCATTCCTATATTTCATCCAAAAGCACTCACATCAAAGTGGGTCCATTTCATTATCGACAAAGTCGCCTAAAGGCGACCTAGCAATTTTAAATCATCGAAATGGACATCATATCCGCTATTTCACGTTTCCTCTCGAAATGAAATGCATTCCCCTAGCAACATGTATGCCTCGTTTTAATTTCGCTAATCCATTTGCGTATAGCCCGACCCCATCAGGATATAAAAGATTGCCATGTCATTTGCTTTTGAAATTAAGATTTCGTCGTGCGGTAGTGTTAAAGTTTTTCTTCTAACCACACGAGAATGATTTCCTTATTGTCGTCCTTTTATAAGCTTTGATTTTGCATGTATGCAAGATTAATCATTTAGGAACTTTCCTCTTATTTCCCTTAAGCTTAATTAAAATCACAAATAAAATAGGATAATAATAATAACCATTGGAAGGTATTAAAATTATAAGATTACAAAAGTTTGTCCTAAGAGTTGAGCAACATTGTAACGTTATATTTTTCCCAAAGAAGATTAGTTTTTACAAATAAACAAAATGAACAACTTTTTCTTTGACCTAAAAGTCCCTCGCTAATATGAATAAGACGTTCTGTATACAGCGCGTCTCATCACAGACCGTAGTGAAGAGTCGGACGCATCGCGGACTTCGTTTAGTTATTGCAAAGACGTCAAGTGATAAGGAGGACTTAATTTTGTTAGGATATCTTCGTGCCTGGATCAAAAAAATAAAAACGGAGAAAATCTATCTAAACATTGTAATATCTAGATATTGCCAGGCACAGTCACATTTTGCCTGAAGTATTCTTACAGTTCGTAGCTCCCATAAAAGCGTCAGCAGCAGCCTGGTTCTTATATTTGAAATTTGGTGCTCTTGCTCCGGGAGTAAGCTGTCAGAATAATTTGCAGAAAATCGACAAACGGTACAAACAAATCCTCGCCAAGCCAAAATGAGCAAGAATATATATAGGGTCTTTCATTAAGGACTTGACTACTTCTTTTTTAAATAAAATGCAAACTACTTCAGATATCTCAAAAAATATTTTATGTGCTTGAATTACTATCAAAACATTTTTGAATGGAATTCGACTTCGTTGATATGTCCACCACGGGAACATATGCAGCGGTCGATACGTTGAACCCAATTTTCGATGACTCGGTCGCACATTCCGACGGATACGATATTTATTTCTAGATCAATATTGGCTCTGAGCTCCTCTAACGTCGCCGGCTTGTTGGCATAGACCAATGATTTAATGCAGCCGCATGAAAAAAAGTCTAGATGCGTTCAATCACACGATCTCGGCGGCAAATAGACGGGTCCGTTTCTCGAGATAACACGTTCACCGAACTGAGACTTTATAACTCGATGCTTGCACCCGCCGTGTGGCTTGTGGCACCGTCTTGTTGAAACCACACTAAAATTTTGTCACTAGACTGTGAATTTGTCTACTGGGACCAGAATCACGACCGAAAATTGACGTTAACGCTTTTAAAGTTATGACCACCGACTCGGAATTTCGGTGGTTAATTTTAATTATTAATAAACCTTGTCCTTCGTGTACTTCACCAAGATAAAAATGTTGATTTTACTGAATATTTTGACAGTGACAGTTCGGTAATCGGTTTAAGGGTGCGTTCACACTGAAAGTTTGAAGTTTTCAAGTCGCTAATAAAAGACCCTTTATAATCATTAACCAAATCTAACATTTTTATTCAACTAGAACGGAACATTTTATGAAATGAAATCAGCTATCTTAAAAAAAAACCAACGTGAAGGGAGTTTGTTCGTATGGTATGTTCAAAATAGATAGTTTTATATGTTTGGTCTTAAAAGTGCGTCCAGTTGAAATCGGTTTCTTGTGGTTAGGTTAGGTTAGGTAAAGTGGCTGCGAGGGCGTGAACCCAGGCACACTTAGACCGCAATTTCGGTCCATTGTGATACCAACTGAGCGGGTCAGGCTGCGATATGTTCAGACTGACTAGTGCCGTGACGACTCCCGCCGACTTCCGAACCATGAGTTGGGATCGAGATGAGGTGATTGATGCAAACAAACCTTGGGCCGATTCAGTTTACTGCGCACCGGAGGGAAAGCTGCTGCTTCTTGATCCCCGGGAAGTAAGAGCCTTTTGAGATGACTGTTACAGTCGAACCTCAAACTGCTCTTTATTCTCAGGTCTTGTTGTCGCTGTCAAAGTCTTTCCGGGACCCATTTTTGTATAACTAAATAAAAACAGTTCTTTTCAACACTTTTTTAGTATTCTCAGCAAAACATTGAAAAAACATAGGGACGGGCGAATTGTTAAGAACGCTCTACATATTTTGATAACATTGAAAGGATTTTGTCGAAAAAACGAAGCTTTTGTAAAAAAAACGCTCCCTAGCTCAAACTTTGGTTTTCCAATAAAATTGTTTTATTTAATTGTGGGCGTGTCAGTAGGCGGATTTAAAAACAAATTACGCATGAGCATAAAGGGCCCCTAGAGAGTATATATTATATATTTCAGTTCCTAGCTCAAACTTTGCATTTTCAAATTTTTTTTTTTTTAAATTGTGGGCCTGTCAGTAGGCGGATTTTGAAAATATTTTCACATTAGCATAAAGGGCCCCTATAAAGTATAAATTATAAATTTCAGCTGCCTAGCTCAAACTCTGGATTTTCAAAAAAAGGTTTTTTTTTAAATTGTGGGCGTGTCAGTGTTCGGATTTTGAAAATATTTGCACATGAGCATAAAGGGTCCATAGAAAGTATATATTATAAATTTCAGCTTCCTAGCTCAAACTTTGACTTTTCAATAAAATTGTTTTATTTAATTGTGGGCGTGTCAGTGGGCGGATTTTAAAAATTTTATCTCCGGATCAGTTTTAGGAGTCATAGATCATATATAAAAAATTTCAGCTCTCTAGCTCAAAATTCGATTTTTTCCAAAATTTTGTTTTTTTGAGTTAGTGGGCATGTACGAGTAGGTATATGGGCGGATTTCAAAAATTCTTAAACCGATGTGAACTCCTTCAACGAAATATTCGCAATGACCACATCGTGGCGCATCTTTTTTTACGCTTTTCAAGTAGTTCTTTATTTGATCTTGGGAAATTCCAGCGGTCGTTACTTACGTATGGCCTCATCCTTGTGATCGCCAGTGTATTTGTTTGATAGCAACGCGTAGTAGGTACACGCGTTTCTTATTTATGTATGCTGTGTAATAAATGAAGCAATACTGTTCCTTTTTCTTACATTTCTACGGATTTACAACTCAACCAAATCCATATTTACCCATGAGCCAAAAACCTGCTTAGAAATTTCAACGGTACCCTACGAACGAAGCAATCGAGATACATAAATCAATCAAACGTAGCAACATTTAATCGCCATTGCAGTGGGATGTTGTATTTGTAATACGTGTAATATCCTACTTTACTACGGATAGCTTTGCCAAAAAAACAGGGAAGTAATAAATTGTAATATGAACGAAAAGCTTCGATCCCAAGTTCATTAACCAATTGTGGGATTTCATCTATAACAAATAGTTCAAATGGCTACCCAAATGCGCTACAATATCTTTATGGTACCCAAAATTCACTTCAGCAGGGACCCAAAATGGTACACTTTTATTTTACAATGCGGCTTGAAAATCTCTATTATTATCTGTAGTATTATTCAATAAATACCAACAATTTGCAATCAAACGTTAAAACGTTGATGAATCCCTCCGAGTTCTCCGAGGGATCTCTATGTGGAACACAGTTTCTCACTTGATAAACCAGACATTTCTTCCAATTTCTTCACTAGATTTTTTCAACTACTTTTTCTGCTTATATGGGAGGAAAATTTGGTGTGGAAAATTTATTATGTGTATAAAGTGTGCTGGAGGCGACTGACAACGCTGTTTGGCCAGCGAATTGCAGCGTGTCTGCTTTGAAGAACACATGCAGCATGCTCCTTTTCTGGACTTGTTTATTGAAACAAACAGGAGCAGTACAAAATCGTATACCTTACGTACGTCAATGTCCAGACGCTCTCTGTGCAGAAGATTTAAGTTCGTGCCAGTTTTGTTTTCATTAATCAAGTTATTTTTCATGATTCATGTGGATGATGATTGGATGATTTAGCTTTATCCAGTCAATTTCAATCTGTCAAGTCAGAGTGAGAATTATCCGTTTCTTTCATCATTGTTTGAAAAGCAGTCGATGGAATATGATTTATTTTAATTTTTGAAAATATTTCTTTCGAATACGCTGACAAGTTGATTGACTGCAATAAAGACTTATGCAGTGGCGGATTTACCAGCAGGCTAAGTAGGCTTGAGCCTAGGGCGGCAAAATTGAAACGAAACGAAGCTACAGGAATTCTTCTAAAATTAGAATTAATTTAAAATTAAATTAGCTGGAAACGGCGTTAATGGTGTTGTATGAAATGTTGTTTTGTAAATAATAAACAAATTCAGGCTTCTACCATAGATTTGATTACTGTAGCTGATCTTTATGAATCTCTTCGCAAATTTTTGGTAGATCAACAAAAAAAATTCAAGTATTTTGAAGAAAAGGCGATGGAATTAAGCGTGTCGAAGCAGTACACAAAAGACATGGGAAAAAGACAACCGAAAAGAAAAAAATATATGACGAAACGCCCGATGAAGAAATGACCGCGAGTGATACTTTCAGAGTTAACACATTTCTCGTCATCATTGATAGACTCGTATCTGAATTAGAAAAAGACAGAAGGCCCGCAAAAAGTTCAACGAAAAGTTTTCATTTTTGACCAAAATGAATGAATTGTCATCATCAACCCTTACAAAAAAAGCTCTCGCCTTGGAAGAAATATATTCTAATGATTTAGAGACTGACTTAGTTCAAGAATTCATTCATTTTCAAAACCACATTTCTTGGAAAAGAATTTCATTAAAACCAAATTCTGAATCATTGGAAAGTCTATCTTCGTTTCTGTGAAAACAGAATATGCAGAAGGTATATCCTAGCTAACCAACGACCATACCACGTCGAGTTAATCGGTTCTCGTCAGATCACCGTAATTAAACGACGTTAGGCGCGGTTAGTACGTAGATGGGGGACCGTTTGAGAACAACCGCGTGTCGTTGGCCAGTCCCATCTACAGAGTTGAGGTAGATAATATACGTGGTATCACAATGGACCTAAATTGGTCTAAGTGTGTCGGCTTTTGCCGACAGCCACATAAACCTAACCTAACCTATATCCTAGCTTGGACCTAGCTCTTCGTATGGAATTATGTACTCCAGCGACAAATTGTTCGGGTGAGAGAAGCTTTTCTTGTCTAGGTTAGGTTAGGTTAGAAGGGAAGTGCACAGTAATTGCTGTGCTTGCACGGGGGCCCATTGGTCCATTGTGATCCCTTTTTGTTTTTCTTGTCTAAAAAGGTTAAACAATTATCTGAGATCGACCTTAAGTCGAGAAAAATTAAACGCTCTAGCTCTTTTGTGTATAGAGTCAGAATTAATGAGCAAGATCACTCACGACGACATTATCGATGATTTTGCCAACAAAAAATCGTGCAAAAATGTATTGTAAAAAACTTTAATAAGTTAATTGAAATTATTATTTTTTAACTGTTTATAAGCGCAATAAAGATTATTTTACTACGTTTACCGAATTTACATTATTGTTTTGCCACTCACGCCTTATTGGTCGTACATCATTCAACATTGATTACCTCAGAAATATACTCAAAAACAATTTCTTGTGCAATTTGAACCGAATTGTTGGATTGTGAAAATAATCTAGAAACTGACAATTCACAATTGTAGAGGTAAGGGCGGCAAAAATTCAACAGCCTATACTTGGGAAATGTGTAAATCCGCCACTGGATTTATGAATAAAAATATATATGCAGCAAGACCCGTGGAGTGAGATGATTTTGTAAGTAAAATGGCACATTGCTGACTGCATGTCAAATCGTGCTGCACGTTGTCTCTATTTTTAATTTGACTGCACCGACAGTAGTAGAACAGCAAAGTTTGCTAAAATTTGTTTCGGTTTGACGTTTTGTGCTGTGGAATTCTATGACATTACCTAATATTTTAGTTGCTTTGGTTGATTAGTGATATTTAGGTCAGGCAATGCTTTCTCAGTAACAGGAAGCAATATGTTCGTCTGAATGCATTTTTAACTGAACGATTTCTCTGTAGGAAAGTTGGTGTCCCCAAAGGATCAGTACTTGACCCACTGCTGTTCATCATTTATGTAAATTCAATTTTTAAGTTTCCCCTAAATAGTAAGATAGTCGCTTCTGCTTATGTAGTGATATTTTTCCGAATCCCTGCAAGAACTGTATAACTTTAGAATTGGTTACAGAGAAAAGCAACCTTGGTATAACTCTTTAGAGCAAACTTCATTGGTAGATGCTGAAAGCTTTGTCCAAAGGAATTTCTACATTTCCTTGAGTAGAATCTGCCACCTACTAAAACTGGTATCCGCTAAATTACTAACTGCTATATACTGTGCCAAGGGTAATTCTTGTTTGGAGTATGTTATCTCATGCGGGGGAGGTGCGTTTACTAGTAATCTGCAACTACTTATAATAGCTTAAAGAAGACAATTAGGACATTGCTGTTCAAACCAAGATGGGAGCCCTCACTACCATTATTTCAATCTGCGAAAATATTGCCGCTACAATATCTCTACATATTCAAAGTGTTTAGGTTGTTCTATCTTCGAGAAGGTTATCCTTATAACAGCAGTATTGAATTTAATTTATTGTGTTCATCCAATACTATAATTGTTCCCGTCTCGTCTTATTTTTTGTGCGGCCTTATTTCACTTGTTTTTTTTTTATAAAAAGGAATTTCAAATCCTAGAGCACTCAGACTTGGTAACGGTCCATTGTACTACCAGGCAGAAATCCTCCTTTTGGTGTAGAGGCATGTGAATGGGTGGCATATGTTGTTGTTCCCCATGGGGATTTATTTCACTTACACTTGCCACACAGTGAACTAACCCTTTTCTTATAAGTTCATTACTTACTTAAGAGGATTTCGACCCGTGAAGAGTCTCTGCCTGAGACACTGCAGCATCCCATCTTCTGCGATTCCGGGCACTATGCTTCCAGTTGACGCGATGGCTTAGTCTTTGAAATGGATGTTCTGTCTTCCTTGCCTCCTCGAACCTGGGGGTTTGGAGTCGAAGATCCTCTTGGCTGGAACATTATGTGATTTACCTTTTCTGACTACATCCACTTCTTGGTACAGTTCATAGAGTTAGCGGTTGTAGCTTCTCCTCCATTCGCCCTACTCGCACACAAGACCAAATATAAGACGGATTATTTTTCTTACAAAAGCACCAAATATAAACTTTCCTTTCCTACTTATCGTCCAGCTCTCGGCATCATAAAGCAGGGCTGGCAGGATTAAGGTTCGATAGACCACGCATTTTGTTCTTCGAATGAGGAGTTTTCAAGCCATGGGTTGGCTAAACCGAATTAGCAGCGGTTTCCTAAGGTGATTCTCCGCCGGATCTCCACTAAGATGTCTTTTGTAGAGTTGATGTTTACTCCAAGGTAGGTTAATTAATTAACTACCATACGAAGTTATTGCTATCACGAGCGACGTTTTGTTCTAGGCGGTCTACAGATGCTTGTCTGTTTTTTGAAAGCAAGTATTTCGTTTTGTCCTCATTAACTTCAAGACCACCCAATTTCGGCTGTTTTTCAATCGCCGTAAAAGCCTCGAACGGCCGATGATGTCGATATTATCCGCATACCCCAGTAATTGGACGGATCTATTGAAAATATTGCCTTCAGTGTTGAAACCTGTCCTGTGCACTATTTTCTAAAGAACAAGATTGAAGAAGTCACATGATAGCTCATATCCGTGCCAAAATACGGTGCAGGTCTGGAATAATTCGGAAGAGCTGCTTTCAAATTGCACTTTTCACCGCGTGTTTTCAAGTGTCACGCGGCATAACTGGACCAGTTTTGCCAGGATCCCACATTCGGCCATCGATATGTAGAGCACCTGACGATGGATGCTATCATATGCGGCTTTAAAGTCAATGAAAAGATGGTGAGTCTCGACATGCAATTCGTTGGTCTTTTCCAGTATTTGTCTCAGAGTGAAAACTTGGTACGTGCCGGTTATGGTATTGCAGAACGGCTTGAGACATTCACACAGTACGTTGGATGGGATCTGATATGCGACATTTAGCAGGGATATGCTTTGATATTTCTCGCAAGAGAAAAATATATATATATAGAGCTGATATTCCAGTCATCGGGAATGCTTCCTTCCACCCATACTAGGTAGATGATTTGGTGCATGCGCCAACCACAACATCACCTCCGGAACCAGAGTCTTTATTGTTCTTAAGCTTTCTTATAGCTAAGCCGATGTTTTCTATATTGGGTGGTGACATATGTTCTTCATTGACAGGACGTGGAACTCTTCTTGCCCCATCACTCTTTTTACATGACGCCCATTTAGCAGCTTTTGGAAATGCTACTTAAATTCATTTGATATTCCCTGCGTTTGGTGACTAGGTTTCCGTCGCTGTTTCGAAGAGCCTGCATCCCGGGCTTAAAGCCGACGGCCAGTTGCTTGGTTTTCTGATAAAACCTCTGGTTGTTGTTTCGACTCTTCGATTTCCTTGAGCTGGGAGATTGCTTACACCCTCTTATTGCTACAGGTCCGCTGTTTCGACATAAATGAATATAGACAGGCCTTCCGATTTTGGATAACTTCATAACTCCAAACACATGCTGGTGTTGTTGCATTTGTGAGATCCAGGCGTTTTTAAGCCTGCCTGGTTTTACGATTTCGACACCTACATATTCTAGATGATTTTATGACAAGCGCTGTTGTTTTGGGGTAATATTCTTAGCCCGTCCCTACACACAGAGTCCCCTTCCCAAAGTGAGGTATGCTCTTAAAAAGAGGTCTGTATCGAGTATCTCTGATTACTCCGCCGAAATTGACCAGCGGACCAAGCACATACTCGTATATATGTACTATAGAGATTTTCTGTTCTTATTTGCTGTTACGTAATGCATAATCCAGGAGTTCATGTAACTTTAGTTACTTTTCGTAAGCTATGTAAATACAATTTAAGTATTAGTGAAAAATGTATATGTAAAGTGGAGTGCAAATGTAAATAACTTGTAATGCAGTATTTTCAACAAAGCTCCTCAATTCAAAATTGACTTAAGTTAACCATTTCGACAAATTTAAATATTTTAGTTTTTCAAGGTTTTTAGTTAACACATCTGCTACCATCGCATCAGTAGAAAAGTATTAATATTTGAGCTCTCTCCTTTTATGTGCGTCCCGAATAAAGTGCATCTTGATGTCGATGTGCACTTGAGTTGTCGCCATATAAAACTGATGGCTTTGTGAGTTGCTGAATCCAATTCGCGCATAAGATTTACTTGGATGCTGAGAAAAGCGCCGTTTACTCGGCGTCAGTACTGCTAAGTGCGACTGTGGGCTGCTTTTTTGGATCCCATAACACGGAACGTGACCCGTAAATGACCGCCTTTAGTCAGAGTTGCCATCATAATCCAGAGCAGCATACCCAAGCAAATATTTCCCAGATTTTCTATAAATAATGTTGTAATTCATTGAAATGTTTCGCTGGAATGTAATAATGTTTTTGATGATTCATATTATATTGGGACAATTTGATAACCAAGTGCGATTTATCTGGATACTAATAGAATTCAAAGAACCCATTAATGACTGATGGAATAGATTATCCCGTTGCTGTTATTTGCGCAGTGTTAGCATTTTTTTTAATGAGTGCCTGTGTCTAGGGACGTGGTTACTTTTCTGCATTCATCCATTGAGAAATCATGTAAGATACTCTTTATGATCTGTTGTTGATCTTATGATATCCCCTTCACCGTTACTTTCAAACTCTTTTCAGAGAAAATGATTCAATGTTCCTCATACTACTTACTTACTTACCGGGCTCCCGACCCGTGAAGAGTCTCTGCCTGAGACACAGCAGCCTTCCATCCTCTACGATCCCGGGCACGCTGCTTCCAGTTGTCCAGACCAAGCGCTCTGACATCCGCGATGGCTTGGTCTTTGAAACGGAGGTTCGGTCTTCCTTGCCTTCTCGAACCTGGGGGCTGGGATTCGAAGATCTTCTTAGCTGGAGCATTATTGTCCATTCCCTCGATGTGGCCGAGCCAATGTAGTTGACGTATTTTGACTTTTTGGACCACATCCACATGTTGGTACAGCTCATAGAGTTCGCGGTAGTATCTTCCTCCATTCGCCCTCCTCGCACACAGGACCACAAATCCGCCGAAGAATTTTTCTTTCGAAGGAGCCAAGTCCTCATCAACTTTTTTCAAATTCAGATTCCACTTTTGTTGTAGCAACCTGCATTATCATGACATACGATAGTATTGATCCTTCCGTTTTCGTTCTTTGTGCAAACACAACTGTCGTTAACACAACGAAGGAAACTAATATTTGTTTAAAAACGGGAACTATAGTTATAAAGTCGTCAACATGTTCTTCGAATCATTTTATTTCCCTACAAAAACTCACTAATTTGTTGCAGTCAATCGACGCTACTTCTTCTAGACTATCCAAGAAATAGTAATTACCCAGGCATCAAGTTGGGCCACAGGGTCTTGGATACCTTGTGCTTCACTTTGTGCCTCCATCTTTGACTAGCCATTCTTATGACCGCCTGCGATAACTTCCCTTTGACTAAGCGAAGGGGAGATTTTATGTCTTTTCCCGCACTTTGCAGACGCATTTCTCCCCCTTTTCTTGGTAGACCATCCGCGAGCTCATTGCCCTCTTTGTCGCAGTGCCCTGGCATCTAGCCATTGCTGCTTACATAATGCCTTAATTATTGTGTGAAAATACCAGACTATTTCGGATCTGATGACACATAATTATAGCACCTTTAGGGCGGCCTGACTGACTACATTAGCAGTAATTCCGCTGCCTTAAGTAGTGCCAGAACCTCTGACTGTAAGACACTGCAACTCTTTGGAAGCCGCAGAGATTCACTTAACTCTATTTCCGCATAGTAAATACCGGACCCCGTGCCATCGTTGGTTACGGAGGCATCCGTGAATACTGCATTGTCAGATCAATTAATGACCGCATTACTCTGCCACTCCGCTCTATCAGGATACACCACTGTCGGTATCTCGAAATCAAGATTAGAAGGGATATCATCCGATTTTACTGAATTCCCGATATTGAAAATGTTCAAAATAGTGCAGTGACGAATTGGACTGCTTTTTAACAGGCTGAAATGGGTGAGAGATATCGCACTATTTCCTGCCTGGTATTTCACCTATATATGTACAGGTAGTAGGTGCAGAAACGTATTCAGTGCCGCTGTGGGCGTTGTTCGTAAGTCACCCGTGATAGCAACACTGGTCGTTCTTAGGACCGTTGCCAATTTCCGCTGTATGTTTTCCTTGTTTGTGGCTTTCCACCAGACAATGGTCCCATAGTTGAGTGAGGATGGGTCTGACTATCATTATATACAGCTGGTGTTAGGCCATACTTTTTTCAGACCACCTTTTGCACGTAAAGACTGCGTTATAGGCTTTCTTGATACTCTCCTGAATATTGACATTTAAGTTCAATTATCTATCCAAAATGATACCGAGGTATTTAGAATGGTCTGATAGGACCAGTTCAACCCCATCTATTAGAGGCACTTTGAAAGATGGTATTTTGTATTTTCTATTGAGTAGGGCTAATTCCGTTTTCACGTTGAGTCTAGAATCTTCAGAACAGAGTTTTTAAGGCAGCTTCCATAATTTCACTCATTGTGTGGAGGAATTGTTGAACAGATTTTCTTTGTGCTTAGCCAATAGGTGTGGGCGCAGTAGCGCAAGGTAAGTGCTTCAGACGAATAATCTAAAGGTCTTAGGTTCAAATCCCGTCCGGGACAAACAACATCTAAAATTTTTCCCAATGTCTGAATGTCTGACAAACCTCCAAGAGTATTAATTGTCATGAGAAGCTTTTAAAATTCGCCGTTCAGATTCGGCTTAAAATTGTAGATCTTTTCCACTTCGCACAAGTAAATGCTTGGAGAAGCTAGGTTTTAAGCCCTATATGGGCCGTTAATACATAATAATATATGCTAGCCAATAGGTGATACCCTGTTCAACGTTTTGCTTTTCAAGAATATGCTTGATCGCTGACTCTTTGACGTTATTAAAGGCACCTTCAATATCAAGAAAAGCTGCGAAAGGGAATTCCCTATGATGAAGGCTTGTAAGGCGGTTCCCACGGATCTACCTTTTGAGATAGACGTGTTATGCCGTCAATAGTTTGCCATTTCCGCAGAGACTCCTGATGTAAACATGCAGAAGTCTATTCAGATTTGTTTTTGTCAGTGCGGAGACTTATGTTATCTTATCCTTCTATGTCGTGTGGCTCTGCCTGTCCGCTTTAGGGATGAATGTGACCCTCGCATCCTTCTATGATCGATGTATTTGCCTCAGTTTGAGGCAATACCTTTACATCTGCATTGGCCTGCAAGTGACCACTATGGTGCTTACTGCAACAAAATTGGTTTAATGCCCGTTTTATCCTCTTTCAACTGACAATACATTCTATCTCTTCGTCAAATAGCGTGGCGTTTTCCCGATTGGGACTACCTATCCTCTGCCTCTCATTTTGCATACAGCATCCCGCAAAGTGAGTTTCCATAAGGGTTTCTTACACTTTCAGACGGCTTTCCGCCAATTTGTCATCAGGAAGCTTGGCACGTTAGCCTTCTTCGAGAGCAATTTGCGCAGATTCGATTCCTATTTGGTTTCTGCGATCACAGAACTGCTTCCAGGTTTTCCTTTTGGACTGTCGAAATAAGTATTTGAATTGTTCTTCTCATCATAGTACTGACTCCAGTCCCTCACCGGTAAGTTTAGCCCTATTATATATTTTATTATTCTTCGATTTTGTTTTGCCTCAAAACACTTCGGCTGCTCCACAAAAATTGCTTCAACCAAATCACCATTCAAATAATGGTAAGCCAAACTCTGCAGCCAATGCAGCTAAAGGATCTTTCATTAAGGACTTGACAACTTCTTTTTTAAATAAAATGCAAACTACTTGAGATACTCGTATCTCAAAATTGCCTTGAATTTCTATCAAAACATTTATGAATGGAATTCGACTTCGTTCATATTTATGTCCACCACGGGAACGTATGCAGCGGTCGATACGTTGAACCCAATTTTTGATGAATCGGTCGCACATTTCGGACAATGCGGCCGCTATTTCTCGTTCAATATTGGCTCTGAGCTCCTCTAACGTCGCTGGCTAATTGACATAGACCAATGATTTAATGTAGCCCGATAAAAAAAGTCTAGAGGCGTTATATCACATGATCTCGGCGGCCAATAGACGGGTCCGTTTCTCGATATAACACGTTCATCGAACTGAGACTTAAATAACTCGATTGTTGCACCCACTGTGTGGCTTGTGCCACCGTATTGTTGAAACCACACTCAAATTTTGTCACTAGATTATAAATTTGTCTACTGTGACGAGAATTACAGAAAATTGGCGTTGACGCTCTTAAAGTTGCGACCATCGACTCGGAATTTCGGTAGAACATTTTAATTATTTATAAACGTTGTTCCTTCGTGTACTTCATCATGATGAAAATGTAGATTTTACTGAATATTTTGACATTGAAAGTTCGGCAATCGGTTTAAAGTTGCGTTCACACTGAAAGTTTAAAGTTTTCAAGTCGCTAATGAAAGACCCTTTACCAAGACCCTTTACAATATCTAGCCATCAGAGAAAACGTTTCGGAAAAATCAATACAATATTTCTTGCTAATCGTCGGGCCATCTATCATTCAATACCTACGTCTTTATTTTTCTTTAAATTGAATAGCCACAGGCCACATTGCCTTAATTACGCGCCTTTTTTTTTGGTAAATCAACAAGCTACAACATTTTTTTTTGCTTCAGCGAAATTAATTCGTCCTGTATAACTTCTTCCGCTTTTGGGCAGCATTACACTGAAGCGCTTTCTGCAGATATCGGGGATTGGACTCGTCACTTGCATTTGGATAAATATGTTTCTTTGGGCTATTTGCTTGAGTAATTTTGTTTTCGTCAATTTCATTAGGATCTTCGTTCTCGCCGCGTTTGTCTGCATCAACATCATCGTAATAATCTACCTTTTGACCCCCATCATCCGACTCCCAACCATTTTCTGCATCCGACCCTTAGGCATCTTCAAATACGCTTTTAGTATCCGCTTCTACTTTTGCCATTTTGACATCAATGGCTGTTTCAGCTGCAATCTGCAATCGTGGAACTGTTAAAAAAGGAGTTTCGATTAAATTAAAATCTCTTACCAGATTTTCTTTCAAAAAATCGAGCTATTGATTCCGCAGCGTAACCTTCTATAATTTAATCTTCTCCCTTGGTGCGTAGTCTGGCAATACAAAGTTAAATTCCTGAGTTTGTTCCGTAACAAAAGTTATGGACCCAGGAATATTCTGTAAATATTAAAAAATGGCTTCATCATTATACCAAAAAAAGAAAAGGTTGGACGAAAAGCATTTTGATTTGTGTAGGGTTCAAATCAGGAGTGTTAATGGAGTCAACACTAAACCGGAATGCGAAAGAGACAGAAAGAGACCGAACTCAGTTTTAAGACTTAAAACTAATTAACAAATGTCGTGTTAAATGAATGTATCCACTGTTTTAGTGTATGGAACTAAATATTTACGTTTATGCTATGTAAACCTAATATATGCGTTACAATAAGTGCAAATGTATATATAAAATGTAGTGCAAACGTAAGTAAGGTTGAATTGCCAATGGAGTATTTTCAACACTTTAAAAAAAGAGGCAAAGAGAACAGAAATTACCTAACAGCAGCAGGCTTGCCAGATTGTGTGATATATCGCAAAACGTGCGATATATTTTTTTTATTTGCGGTGTAAAATTTGATTTTGCGATACCGCTTATTTTGTGCGATATTTGCGGTATTTTTTCCCTACAATAAAAATAAATTTTAATATAAAATAAGGTAAAAAAAACAATAGCTTCATCTCACGTAGAACACATCCATTTTTCCTCTGGATGCATTCATTGTCTAATTTCAACTCGAGCGAGACTCTAATGCGCCCGTTGTTTTATAAACAAGTAAGCAAGCAGCCCATGACAAAACGAAACTTCATCCGTCATTCATTATTCATTGTTTTGATTTGTGAAATCTTGAAAACTTATTATTTAAACTAAAGAAAATATGAATTCGAATGCAAATAAAAAACAACTTTTAAATACCAAAAAGAATGGGAGGATCTCCATGTTTTTAAAGGTAGGTAATTAAATGGGAATATATCTACTATTGAACTTGCTAAGCTTATTCTATTTGTTAACCAAAGGGTTGCTGCAAAAATCAAAAAATGTTCCTAAGGCGTTCTGCAAATTATGCCAATGCGACTTACGAGCCCACAAAAAAGATTTGGAAAGACATGCAGAAGGAAAATTGCACCAATTAAAAGCAGACAAAATCCAAAAAACTCGAATGGAAAATTTTGGTTCGTAATCGTAATATTTTTTTAATAATCAATCACTTTACTTTCTACAACTTTCGCTTCTTATTTCTTACACTATGTAGTAACTATAGCAAGTATAAAAAAAACTAAAGTTATTGAGCTACGGCTGGCGTATTTTACAGCGTGTCATATGCTATACGTTCTATCGACCATTTGGGGGAGGTTTTCAACTCAGCCACTGAAACACAATTAGTCAAGATCCACAGAACCAAGTGCTAGGGATGTTCATTCAAAAAATACATGTTTTTATGATGTTTTATTCGATGTATTGCATCGAAACGTTACATCGATTATTATCGATGCATCGATTAAAAACATCGATGTTTTCGATGCATCGATTAAGAACATCGACGTATTGTATTATATGAGCTAAAAATAAGAAATCAAAAATAAGACATTATCCAGGTTTTTAATTTAGCTGAGTATTATTATAATTGCAAATCCCAATACCTCCGCTCCAAACGTTGCATAAACAATATTTTGTTTACCCGATTTCCTTGGATTCTATTCCTTTGCTGACTCAATACCTTGGAAGCTTTCGAAAAAACCTTTCCGAAGGAACTGAGCTGGCTACCATTGTTAAATATTTAAAAGCAACTTTGAACAGTTTTGGAAACTGGAGCTTGTAGTGGGACCAGATTTCTAAGGGATTTTCACTAAGGCGACCAACAGCAATAGGTGCCCTTAAGTAGACGGAAAGCTCATCACAAACATTTTCTTCGCTTTTGTTCACCTTCCGATATCTGTGAACGAGTTTGTGATGGTCGCTCCAAAGGCTGAAATCTTCCCATACTTTGTCTTAACGAATCAGATTCTATTAGATTTTCATTAAGAAGGTCCTTCGTCATCATCTCCTTAATTTTTTGGATTGCGTGGGAACAAGCTATGTGGTCTTCACAATGAAGCTTTTTGAACCGCGAGTCCAACAAGGCAGCTATAGCTAACGAAGAAACTTGTTCAATAGCACCCATCCGTTTCCTTATTTCTCCAAGAATGAGCTTGCTTTAATAGACATGACAGTATATTCTGACTGTGCATCTGTGTCTGTGGTATGAACGTCGGTCTCGGTCGTCGCGTTGTGTTCCCTCGTCTTACATGTGTTGTTGTTTATGTGTTTGGTTGGCAAAAATAGCTTATTACAAATTACGTTATAATTTCTCATATCCTTCATTAATACAATCAAAGAGAAAAGAGCACATAGAACGTATTAAATTTGAAATTCGTTACTGTGCACATTTTATGCTACGATGCATCGAATGAAATACATCGATGCATCGTTAAACATCGGATACTTTCGATGCATCGTATTGATTCGATGCAATCGAACACTAAACATCGATGTTTTCGATGCATCGATGTATTTTGAGCAACCCTACCAAGTGCACTGCCCTTATAAAAAATGTTCTTGCTCCTTCATTTAAAAAAGAGCTCATAGAGAGCATTGGTGAAGCCAGATATTCATTAATTATTGACGAATCAACCGACGTTTCAACGCATAAATATTTATGCATTTGTGTAAGATATTTATGCAGAAATTTAAATAAAGTGGTGACAGATTACCTTGGTATAATTGAAGTCACAGAGTGCACTGGCCGTATTTTGTGCGACGAACGTGCTATTAAGCGCATATACGAACAATTTTTGGAGCTTCAAACACATTTCGATATAAGTGCCTTAAACGAAAAGTGTCATTCTGCCAAAATCTTGACGGATCTTTTTAGGGACCAAAAGAACTATCTTTTACTTTCAGCGGTTGTTCCCATAGTAAAAGAAATGAATATTCTTAATTTGTTCTTTCAGGCAACCGACGTAAATTTCTTGAAAGCTCAAAAAGAAATTGAAACGGTTGCCCGATTTTTGGCTCAAAAAATATTGCTGATTATTCCTGATCCAAAAATAGACATACAAAATGTCATTGAGTTAACAAACCACGAAGAGAATTTAAGACTAATATCTGAAGTTGATCTGGGCTCAGATTTTGAAAGACAGTGTCGAGAAAAAAATGTGACTACAGAATGTGTAGAAGATATAAAGAAAGAGATATCCCTTTTCATCAAAACGATACTTTTTGAAATACAAAAACGCTTATCGGAAACAAGCAATCTGTTTACGAAAATAGGATATTTGTTTCCAAAAGTATGTCTGAATCAAATTCGCCCAGATTTCAATATGCTGCCACTCGGTATTCTTCCTCGTCACGAATCCTATGAAAGTTTAGAAGAATTAGAATCTGGAACAAACTTATACTAGTCAACTGGGTTGAAAAGTTTCATCCAGAGCAGATACCAGACGAGGATGCGGTGGAATTTTGGATTCGAGTTTCCCAAAAAACCAATGCAATTGGCAAAAATCAATTTTCAATTACTCGTATCTTTGCCAGCAAGTAATGCTATTGAGGAAAGAGCGTTTTCGTACATGAACGCAATAAAGACCAAAAGCCGTTCTAAGATCAAAGTAGAATTTTTGGATCCGCTAATGCGGATAAGGATACATTCTCACGTAAAAAAAATCTGCTGCAATAATTTTAACCCAACCCCCAATATGCTTGAAACCTTCAACTCGAATATGTACGAGCAATACTCGATTGAGGATGAAGAAGACGTTAGCTCATCCACGAAACTTTTTTGAATACTTAATACTTCCTTATGTGATGCAATACTATTTATTTTTCTATTAGTTCCTTGTTTTAATAACCAAAAATATATGTAAAAAAAATTGTTCTTTGTATTTTTTTTTATTGATTCAAGCAATTTGCGGTTTTTGTGATCTATTTTTTTATATTTTGCGGTATTGCGAAAAATAATTTCAAATATAGCGATATGCGCTCATATTTTATGGCCTAAGTGGCATTATCTCTATTTTTTTCAAAAATATATATATGTCACTATTATTTGTTTTTGAAGCTTTAACATGCAAAGATTGTAATAAAATATTGTAATACATTTTAAGAAATAATAAAAAATTGAATTGAATTGAATACAAAAATCTGGCAAGCCTGAACAGCAGTGCGAGTTCCTCTCATTGCACCTGTTCCTTATACAGGTGTTGTAGCTTAGTAAATGTTTCTGAAGGATATGAGCCTTGGGCCACAAAACAAAAGCACTATACGTTTGGTTTGGCTCAACAATGCTCACATATGTGAACCGAATGTAGAACTAAGTTCTCAGGTTCTGCTGAATACCCTATGGAACTGCCAGATAATGTTAATGGCCGTTGAGGTTTTAATCTCTTAATACTCCGTAAAGTCGTTGTATATTATATACTTTAAAGTATAGTAAAATTAAGTTTTGAGTCTAAGGCAATTTCCCTATACCTAGCCTTTGCTTGACACAGTTAGTTAAGTGCCCAGGAAACAACGCCAATTCACATGAGGTACTCTGCTTCTTCTAGTTGTGAGCAGCACCATCTCAGTTCTAGTGGGGTTGATTTAAGGAGTTTCGGCTACGCGTCTTCGTTGAACGCGTTGTTGCTCGATTTTTGAATGAAATTAAATTTTTTGTTATTCATCAGTTTGCGTTGAACGTGCCTGTAATTTATTTTATTTCATTGCGATTGTTGCTCTTCTCTTTCATTTGCTCTTGTTACTCTATCTGAAAGTAATGCGTGAGTATTTCGACCAACGGCACGTGCGTCGTATCGTACGCATATTTCAATGTTATTTTTCGATAATACTTCTACATTTGAAAATACGATTTAATATTTGTTATTAAATTTTTTTACAACACCTGATGACTTAAATTTTTTATTTTTTTTTTGTATATCGAAAAGTGTTATTTTACTTGGGATTTTTTTATAATGTACCCTAAAGCGATTTTTTAGGTACCCTTATCATACAATGGCCACACATCGCTGGCATTAAGGAAATTAGGATTAGAAGAAAGGGAGAGATGCCAATGCACGTTGGGTTTAAATGTTTGTTGGTTATAATATGAAGGAAAAACAATGCGTGGAAGAATATTCCACATTCGTGTTGTACGGCTGAGGAAAGATTCTTTGAACTTAAGTGTACATCCGAATACAGGCTTGAGGGTGAACTGATGGCGAGTGTTGGGTCGAATGCAACTGGATATATGCGATTGCATTATACGAGTAGGTATTGTATTGTCATTTAAAATATCAATTTCGTGTTGGTTGTCAGTCACGTAAGGTGATAACCAATTGAAACGTATTTTTTTTTAAACTTTGAGGGACAAATATATTCTGAAAGTTTTCATAAAGAAACAGAAATTCGTTTTTAAATAAAGGGTCATTCAACAAGATTTCTTTTTTTTTCTTTTTATATCTACTCTATTCTAAGGGTATATTAATTTTGACGCATAGTTTATAACATACCTTAATGTTGCCCGTAGACTCCTAAAAGTTACTATATTTATGATCAGCATCGATAGCAATGTCGATCTAGCCATGTCCGTCCGTCCGTCCGTCCGTCTGTAGCCAAAAATTAGGCCTTTAAACTGGACCTACTGAAATTTTAACCATATACTCTCTAGGGTCCCGAAATAATCAAGTTTACGAATTTTTGAAATCCGCCCACAGACACGCCCACAAACTCAAAAAAAAACAAATTTTGGAAAAAATCGAATTTTGAGCTAGAAAGCTGAAATTTTTTATATAATGATCTATGACTCCTAAAACTGCTCGGGATAAAAAATTTTCAAAATCCGCCCACTGACACGCCCACAAATAAATAAAATAATTTGTTTATACCCTATTCTAAGGGTATATTAATTTTTGAAAATCCAAAGTTTCAGCTAGGGAGCTGAAATTTATAGTATATACTCTCTATGGGCCCTTTATGCTCATGTGTAAATATTTTCAAAATCCGCCCGCTGACACGCCCACAATTATTTTTTTTTTTTTTTGAAAATTCAAAGTTTGAGCTAGGGAGCTGAAATTTATAATATATACTCTCTAGGGGCCCTTTATTCTCATGTGTTAATTTTTTTTAAATCCGCCTACTGACACGCCCACAATTAAATAAAACAATTTTATTGAAACACCCAGGTTTGAGCTAGGGAGCGTTTTTTTTTTGATAAAATCCTTTAAATGTTATATAACAAAATACTCGTATGTAGAGCGTTCTTAACAATTCAACCATACTTAGACTTTTGTCACGCCCACTTATGAGGGATAGGAATAAGAATAGGGTATCCAACAGTTCGCCCAAGCGGACTGTAGCCCGCCCCTATGTTTTATATATGATCTATGACTCCTAAAACTGCTTGGGAGTTAAAATTTTTAAAATCCGCCCACTGACACTTCCACAATTAAATTAAACAATTTTATTGAAAAACCAAAGTTTAAGCTAGGGAGCGGTTTTTTTACAAAAGCTTCGTTTTTTCGATAAAATCCTTTAAATGTTATATAACAAAATATGTAGAGCGTTCTTAACAATTCAACCATACTAAGACATATGTCACTAAGTCACGTCCACTTATGAGGAATAGGAATAAGAATAGGGTATCCAATACTCGTAGTTTGCCCAAGCGAACTGTAGCCCGCCCCTATGTTTTTTTTTATAATACGAGTATACAAGCACTAAAGGGATTTGTTGGGATCCTTTTAATGTAACAGCTACACAGCGCTGGCGTTAAGGAAATTATCGTGAGAAGAAACGGAGGGATGCCGATGCACGTTGGTTTTGAATGTTTGTATGTTATAATAGCCGTGTTTCTTTGCACGCGGATATAGGGATGGCATCAGAAAACGACTATCGCCGCTTAAGAATTCATCAAAAAAAACTTGGCAGCACACATGCACCTATGACATGCACCGTGACACAGCTGTAAGTTGTAGTTAAGAAATTTGTATTGAAAATCCTGAAATTGAAAAATATTTACTTCCGCCAATTGAAATTGATGCCAAGCATATTCTAAAATTATGAAAAACAATTTCACATTAACAGATTTGCTAAATTCAATTACCCTTAAAATGAAGTTTGAAAAATAATAATAATAAAATCACGAATAAAATATTCGGCGGGATGTGTGAGTGGTCGGTGGGTTGTCAAACTTTAACATTTCCTGAAAAATTCATCGGAAGGATTCATCAGAAACGAAGAAAATGGATTTTGGAAGCACTGTTTATCCCCGCTAAAGGACTTAGAGGTGATAGCTATCCCCGATAAAGTTAGCGTATATAGGATAAGTTGTTGTTGTATTTTACATGCAAATTTCAAATTATCCCTATATCCGCGTGCAAAGAAACACGGCTAATATGAAGGAAAAACAATGCGTGGAAGAATATTCCACATTCGTGTTGTACGGCTGAGGAAAGGTTCTTTGAACTTCACTGTGCGTCCGAACACAGGCATGAGGGTGAACTGATAAGCATTCCTTGCATGGCGGGTGTTCCGGTTGAAATGGAACTGGCTATTTCGTTTGAGCCCTTATGGTGGAAATAACGATAAAATAACGAAAGGTAGGAGACATTGGAACCTATCAATACCTTGGTTGGTGTCGATATTCCGAAGCTGTTTATCGCTAAACCACGTACCACACTCCTGGAGACGCGCCAGGGTGGTGTTTATACCGAAGGTGGGTAAACGCGGGCACGTATCCGCAAAGGACTTCAGACCTATCAGTCCAACCTCCTTTATACTCAAAACCCTGGAGCGTGTCCTAGACATCCATATACGAAGTTCTCTGCCAGAAACATCGCTTTCCAAATCACAGCACGCCTATCTCAAAGGCCGATCCACGGAAACGGTGCGAACTATTGAAAAATCCATACACTACAAAGAATACACCCTAGCCTCCTTCTTGGATATAGAGGGAGCCTTCAACAACGTACACACGGAAGCTATTCTTGAATCTCTGGTCGAACTGGGCATAGAGGAATCTATTAGGAAATGGATAGCTTCTATGCTCGGAACAAGAGTCATTCAGGCAACACTAGGCAACAGCCACTTAACCAAATTTCCCCACAGAGGAACGCCACAGGGTGGCGTCATTTCTCCGCTACTATGGCTAATGGTTATGAACAAAATTCTAGTAAAACTAGACAGGGAAAGGGTCAAAGCTGTCGCGTATGCGGATGACGTGGTGATACTAGTGTCAGGGAAGTTTCCCTCCGTGATAAGTGATATCATGGGGATTGCTCTAGACAAGGTAAGCACCTGGGCTACAAGTTGTGGCCTCGGCGTTAACCCGAGCAAAACCGAACTGATGCTGTTCACCACCAAAACTAAAATACCCGATTTTACCCTACCCCGCCTAAACGGTCAACCACTTACACTATCCTCCAGCGCTAAGTATCTGGGTATCGCGCTCGATCCTAAACTTAACTGGAAACATAACATTGAACACAGAGTGAGGAAGGCGTGTATTGCCTTCTATGCCTGTAGCAGAACCTTTGGAAAGAAGTGGGGACTTCAACCAAAGATGACCTTGTGGATGCACAGCAGTAGTGCGTCCAATCCTCACCTATGGATCACTAGTATGGTGGCCCGCGTTGAGTAAAGGTTACAACCTCACAAAACTGAAAAGATTGCAAAGGACAGCCTGTATAGGCACCACGGGTGCACTGAGGTCGGCCCCAACGGACGCCCTCACTGTGCTCTTGCACCTTTTGCCTCTTGACCTACACACAAAAGACACCGCACTATGTAGTGCGGTAAGACTCAGGGAATCGGGGTGCTGGACTGCAAGGCCATACGGCCACAGCAGCATTCTGGACTCGCTACCAGAAGGCACGGTCACGTTTCCAACCGACTACATCACACCCAAACTAAACTTCACAAAAGGCTCCCAAGTAAGCTTCCCTTCCAGAGCTTGTTGGAAGAGGGACGAAGTAGTGAAAGATTTCGACACGGTCATATACACCGACGGTTCTAAGATGAACTGTGGTGTGGGGGCCGGTGTCTACTCGGAATCACTAAAAATATCAATATCCCTTCGCCTGCCGGATTTTGCCAGCGTTTTCCAGGCGGAACTACTGGCTATCCGAGAGGCCTGCACGCAACTAGGGCGTGACACAGCGTACAAACAAAACATTGCTATCTTCATAGATAGCCAAGCCGCAATCAAAGCTATTGACTCGGCTACCATATCCTTCAAACTGGTGCAGGAGTGCCGGAACGAGCTTGCGCGACTGGGCGAACGTTTCAGTGTTAAACTACTCTGAGTTCCAGGGCATAGTAACATAACAGGAAACTAGCGTGCAGATGAGCTGGCCAGGCAGGGCTCAGCTCTGGACGGCTCACTCGCTGCAAGGGTTCACATTCCGCTAGGTGCGGTTAGACACAAATACACTCACAATTCCTGCAGAAAGCCAATCTTCAATGGAGAAGGTTAACTAACTGCATCATATCGAGGAAGATATGGCATATTTATGACAAAGGAAGAACAGGAGATCTTCTAAACAGAACCCGCCCCGAAGTCTCCAGAATTACGGCGATAATCACCGGGCACTGGCCAATTGGAGACCATGCGGCCAAACTAGGTATCGCATTTAACACCCACTGCCGAAGCTGCGGGAATGTAAACGAAAGAGAAACTCTCTTCCATTTGCTCTGCGAATGTCCGGCACTAGCAAGAGCTAGACTGCGGGCACTGAACCAACCATTCTTCGACGACCTTAGCGCTATTGCGGGCAAAGGGATACAAGATTTTATCCGTTTTCTCAATTCCACAGGTTGGATATAGCCACACATCAAATGCTCTACAACCACTACAACGTAGGTCACACGAGTCGTGGTAACAAAAAGGCACAATAAGTGCTAATTGGGTTCAAGCCGAACCGCCACTTCTACCTACCTAGGAGACATTACGACGATGACTAAGAGAGTCAATCGATCTCGCGATGTCTCGGTCGCCAATGAGTTTTATTGCGCGTTTTTTGGTTCCTGTCAAGTAGCTCCAAATAAGTTATTGGTGCACCGGACCGGATATGAGCGTTGTACTCGAGTTTCGGGCGAATAAACGCCCTATAAATTGTAGCTAGATCAGAAGGGGTGAAATATTTCTTACATCGTTTAAGGAAGCCTAGACATTTCGCGGCGTTCTTGCCGACATCGAATATGTGGTCATTCCAACGAAGGTTGTCATTGACACACATACCGAGAATGGAAAGCCGTTCGGTTTCAACGATGCAAGTGCCATTCATGGATAATGGCATTGTGTGCGGGTTTTGCTTTAATGACAGGAGACAGCATTGTGTTTTGGAAGCATTATATTCCACTCTATTGGTTGTACCCCACTGAGTTATGCTGTTAAGATCGGAATTTAATGTAACATACGTTGCAGTTCCAGTTCCACACCCGAATATGAGGGGCGTGAACCACGAAACGAATATAAGAAGCTGAGGGTACTGTCATCAGCAACAGAATGGATCGCATTAGAAGTAACAGACAGGAGATCATTTATAAAAATGAGAAAGAGAGTCAGGGACAGAACAGAGCCTTGGGGAAAACCAGCATTTATTTGGTGAGTTGCAGACTTGACACCATCCAAAACAACCTGAATTGAACTGTCCGAAAGGTGATTTCTAATCCATTGAAGAAGACTATCATTGATTCCAAATGCACGCCTTTTCGACGAGAGAGCTTGATGCCAAACTTTGTAAAATGCTTTTGAAATATCAAGCGCAACAATCTTACTTTCACCACCTTGGTGAAGAGATTGGTTCCACTTTGGTTATGGCCTTAATTCACTTTTAAACTAAATGTGATCTAACGTTATATCGGGCTAATTCAGATTCGAATGTGAACTAATGCCATAAAATGTTTTTGAACTCCAAAAATGTGTGTTTCTTTTATCAACATAGATTTATATAAACTTTATGGCGTATAAATAGTGAGATAGGTATGCAACCCCCTGCTTGGGGTCACTGTTGAATTTGGAGTATGTATGCAAAGTTTTGTTTGGATTTAAAAAATCTTTTAGATTTAGATTTGCATTTACCCAACCTCGCACCTACTCCAAATCCAACAGTGACCCCAAGCATGAGGTTGCATACCTATCTCACTATTTACAAGCCATACATTTTATACGCCATCAGTTTATATACATCTATGTTGATATAAGAAACACACATTATTAGTTTTTGGAAGTTACTGCCCTCTACATATTTTCGATACTAAGTCCCATAAAAAAGTGAAATTCGTCCCCACCTTTGTAGGTGAGAAATAGCTTCACATTTTAAAAAAGGATTTATATACAACTTGTGTGAAGTTATTTCCTTGCCTCAGGTTACTTTTATCTAAAACCTGTTCATTAACTATAAAATGAGCAGTAAGGCCACTTTCTTAAAAGAATTAACACCATATTTCTTTAGTTCCTCATTTAAAAGTGAAATAAGGCCATAAGTGGATTATGGAGTTGATTCGCATTTGAAAATGAATTAGCACCATTATGGCGTTAGTTCAAATTCCCTTAGTTCACGGCACCTGAAACTATGACTGATCATAATTTAATACACAAAATTATTCTGAACGATGAGGCTCATTTCAATTCGCTTTCACATCGAAGGCTCCGAAAACCCAAGAGAAATAGTGGAACAACCAACAGTTTGATGCGGTTTTTGGTCTGGCGGTGTCATGGGGCATATTTATTCGAAAATGATGCTGGTGTGATCGTTTCACTGAATGATTTGCGTCACCGAACGATGTTGAGTGTTTTTTTTTTTTTGCTGAAATTGATGATATGGGCGTGGATGATGTTTATTTTCAGCAGGACTGTGGTGCCAGATGCCACACAGCTAGTGAGACAATGGCTCTATTGCGGGACGAATTTCCAAGATGTGTGATTTCCATAATGGAGACTTCAATTGGCAACTGGGATCGTGCGATTTAACACATTTTTGTTTTTTTTTTTCTCTACGGTCTCATTGGGTTAAATTTTAAGTTTTAATACTTTTCCATCGCTCTTATGAGGCTTGATTCTTCTTACTCTCCGAAGTCTCCATTTCGGAGTTAGTATGACTTAGCACGCGCTGATTGTGTGATACGGCGTGTTTTCTATCCTCTTTTGTAACTATTTCCATTTGTGGGTCACGATCTAAATCGCTATTGCTGATATACCAAGGAGCGTTTATTATTCCTTGAAGGACTTTGTTTTGCAATGTTTGGATGGATTCAGAATTTGTTTTTTTCGTGCCATATGTCCAAACAGGTTCAAGGACTTGCTTCTATAACATTATTGTGTTCTGGATAGAAAGGTCAGAGTTCTTTACCAGTAGCCAGTACACTTTTGTTTATTTCAAGTTTAGTTCTTCTCTTTTCTTTTTGAAGTATTTATGTGTTCTTTCCATTTTGGCTTTGCATCCAAAGTCATTCCAAGGTATTTGGCAGTATTTGTGTAAGGTACAGCTTAACTGCTAATTACAATTTGAACATTATTAATCTTTTTGTATGTAAAGTTTATATGAGTTGATTTAGTCTGATTTAGATTTTCACGCCATAGTTACGTCCAGAGTCTTATTTTTGTTTTTTTTTTTTAAATAAAAAGGAAACCCAAATCCCAGAGCACTCAGACTCGTTAACGGTCCATTGTACTACCTGGTATAAATTCTCCTTTTTGGTATAGAGGCTGGAGAATGGGTGGCGTATTTTGTTGTTCCCCTTGGGGATTGAACCTGTAAAGCACTAACCTCTACCCAGTTGCCACCCTCAAGTCAAGAGTCTTACTTTGTCTACTGAATTTAACAATTTATGTGTATGTGTACAATGTATTTATCAGACACTAAAATCGCAGTATCATCTGCAAATGTGGCCATGAAAGCAATGTTATTCGCTCGAATATATCTTGTATATAACAGATACAGGGTTGGTGCTAGTACACTTCCTTGGGGGTAGGCCAGCTTCGATTTTCATAAGAACCGAATACTCTTGTTCGTACCGTACTCTAAAGAGCCAGTCGGTTATATAAGGTTTCAGTATTTTATAGAACTGCCTGGGAAGGTCCTTATGTAGTTTGTAATCAAGTCCCATCTGCCTAACCTTGTCAAAAACTTGAGCAGCATCCAGAAACAGAGCGAAACATACTTGTTTTTCTTTAAGTGCAAGTTTCAACAGCATCCGTAGTTCGATGCACTTTGTCTATCGTGGAATGTTTATTTCTTTGCTGATGATCTTTGCTGTCATACATCCTGCGAACACGACAATCCCCGTATCTCTATGGGAAGCTAATGATGAGTTCCTCAAACAGATCTGGCCACTTAATTCATCCACCCTGTCGGGTTGGTTACCCACCAGGCGCGTCCCCAGGTGGTGGATAGGGGGACCTCGGTACGATACGTTCGTGATCCGAGGTTTTAGAGTCATAGCGGCGTTTTATACACCGTCAAAGCTCTATCGCGAACCAAACCAAAAAACAAGTATGCAGGAACAACTTAATGATTCAAATACTCCAGGTGGTACTCGCATGGGCGAAAATCCACCCGTGGTCTTTTCGACCACGGTCGGGGCACGGATTCTGGAGGCCCCAACCGACATACATATACCCCCCGCCTGTACAGGCGTTGACCTTCGAGTTGTGAAAAGGTTTGCTTCCGAAGATTCCTGCAGCTCTATCTCCGACACGTTCGGTAGACTGGGCTGGAAACATGAAGAAAGTGGCGGAGAGGTTCAACCTGATACGCTTAATCTTCAGACCAATAGACAGACAGCCGATAGGTGTGATGCTGCCGACGAGGCCTGCGAAACCGAACAGGTGAAACGGGCCACAGAGGCGGCGTCCACTGGTCAGCGTCCATCTAAGAGCCAGCGAAAGAGGAAAAGGAGAAAGGCGGCTATCGTGCGGCGCAAAGAAACTGCACCGTCAGTTGAAGGCGCAAGCGCTGAGAACTGCCCTTCCCCGGCGGCGACGGCAAAGAGATGCAGGTCGGCAGAGGTTACCCCAACCGAAACCAGCCAGCTGACTGAAACCAACGCTGCCTCCCCTTCCAATAGCTCCAACAGGAACAAACGGAGGAAGAAGACCTCAAGCACTCCTGTCGGTGGAACTGCGCGCGCACCTTCTGCGTGCCCTTCCACTAGAACACTTCCAGCTGATGTATTTCCAATGATTGGATTTACTCAGATTAACCTTCAACACTCCAAGGCTGCTACTGCACTCATCAGTAAGAAGCTTTCTGTGTTGAATACAAAAGCCCACATAATATCCATACAGGAGCCATGGGTGTGGAAAAATCGCATCTGTGGCCTTGGAGGTGTCCGTGGCACTACGATACTCTGTGACGAGCGGTCCGAGAGACCAAGGGCTTGTCTTGCTGTGTCGAACCTTTTCTCAGCGACTAAGCTTGGACAATTTTGTGGCCAAGATTTGGTTGCTGCAGCCATTAGCTACGAAACGAATGGAAATTGGAAGACCTTCATCGTGGCGTCAGCTTATCTCCCCTATGATTCGGTAGTACCTCCACCACCGAGGGCAATTGCTGAACTCATTGACTATTGCGACACCAGGAAGATGGGCCTAGTTATATGCTGTGATGCCAATGCTCAAAACACTGTTTGGGGCAGCAGCAAATGCAACATGCGAGGAAACCATCTCCTGGATTTCATTCTATCATCTGATCTTACTATCAACAATGTTGGCTCGCAACCAACTTTTGTGACGTCAAGAAGACAGGAAGTGATCGACCTAACTTTATCAAATAGATACTTTAAGGCGGTTACTAACTGGAGGGTCTCTTCGGAGGTGTCCCTCTCAGACCATAGATATATCGAATTCCAAATCGGATGCGAAGCCATAACTTTGCAGGAGAGGAGGAATCCGAGAAAAACCAACTGGATACGCTTCAGGGAGGAATTAGGGAAAACTCTCAAAACTCCAACCAAACTCAGGACGAGACAAAAGGTAGAGGAAGCTGTTCAAGACCTGAATAGTGCCATTACTAGCTGTTTTGAACTGACGTGCCCAGTAAGCAAACCCCCTGGCAGAACACCGGTTCCCTGGTGGAGCTCGGAACTGCAAAGAATTCGTAGAGAAGCTAGAAAGCTTCTAAATAGGTCACACAAGACTGATTTGGAGACAGACTGGAATCTCTACCGATCGAAGCAGAAGGAATATAAGAGGCTAATTCGGGTATCGAAAAGTGCTTCTTATAAGAATTTCTGCGAAAAGATTGAAACGATGGGTGACACTAGTAGGTTGGTTAAAGTTCTGAAAAAGGGCAAACCAGCCAAACTGGACTCACTTAGAAAACTTGATGGCACCTTCACTGAGACGAAAGCGGAAACTCTTAGTTATCTGCTGGAGTCTCACTTTCCGGGTAACCAGATTACAATTGGTTCACAACCAGCCCCGATTACCGAGACTATGAGTGAGCCAATACAAACAACTCGGCGTAGCTGGTATATTGCGAAGGCCGTGGTGACGGACGAGGCCATTAAATACGCATTTGCGTCTTTTGACGGCTTCAAGTCGCCTGGTACGGACGGAATATACCCAGCCATGCTGCAACAATGTACAAACCAGCTGCTACCGACTATGAAGAAAATCTTCACCGCTGTCCTAGCACTGGCATACATTCCAACACCCTGGCGTACAGTTAGAGTGGCATTCATACCAAAAATTGGCAGAAGTGACTACTCGCTCGCCAAGAGCTTCAGACCAATCAGTCTGACTTCTTTCTTGCTGAAAAGCTTGGAAAGGCTGGTCGAGCTTCACGTGCGCAAAGGTGCTTTACGATTGCACCCACTATCTCCGATGCAACATGCCTATCAACGCGCAAAATCCTGCGAGACTGCGCTCCAAAATCTAGTTGGTAGAATTGAAGGCGCGCTTGACAGGAAAGAATACGCGATAGGCATTTTCATCGATATTGAGGGTGCTTTTGACAATGCGACTTTTGATAGCATGTGCAGCTCCGCCAGACAACACGGAGTAGACGAACCATTGGTGTTGTGGATTAAAGCAATGCTAATGAATAGAACGTTGGTTGCGGATGCGGATTGTGGCCGCTATGTTATGGCGGGGGTAAACAGAGGCTGCCCGCAAGGCGGCGTCATGTCTCCACTGCTGTGGTGTATGCTGGTCGACTCTCTGTTGAACGCACTCAACAGTTCTAACGTCTACGCTCAGGCGTACGCGGATGATGTTGCCGTGCTTTCTGTTGGATCATGCCTAGCGACTGTATGCGCCAAGGCGCAGGCGGCCCTTGACGTGATCGACGAATGGTGCACTAGGAATGGGCTCTCGGTCAATCCTCTTAAAACTGAGGTTGTTCTCTTTACGAGAAGGAGGAAGCTGGTCGGGTTGACTCAGCCAGTGCTAAAAGGCGTCACAATCCAACTCTCCAATGAAGCAAAGTATCTGGGAGTCATCCTGGATAGCAAACTTCTTTGGTCCAAACATGTTGAGCTGAAGACTGCCAAGGCGCTGTCTATTTTCTGGCAGTGCAAAGGCATTTTCGGCAAGACATGGGGCTTATCACCGAAAAGAGTCCTATGGATTTATACGGCTATGATAAGACCATTTATAGCATACGCATCGGTTGTTTGGTGGAATAAGCTTTCACGTAAATACGTCACTGCTGCTTTTGCCAAACTCCAAAGGCAGGTATGTCTCGGCTGCACGGGGGCCTTCCCCAGCACGCCTGGCTCCGGCCTAGATGCACTATTGAACCTTCCGCCCCTTGATGTTTACATCATGGGCTGTACAATCAAGGCTATCTCACGTCTTACAAGAGGTGGCTTTTGGTATAACTCGCACTGGAGTTTTGATGAACTTGCGCAACGGTTGTCCTTCGACTCCTGTCTTATGGATATGCCGTCTGATGCGATGACACCGGAACTTCGGCTAAAGCGCAAATACGAGGTCGACTTTCCTCGCGTCCAGGACTGGCTCTGGCCGGACTCTGAACCTGGAAGGGAATGCAGTCGAATCTTTACGGATGGCTCCAAAACCGATCAAGGATCTGGTGCTGGTGTCTTCGTGGAGAGCGATAGCGTTAGACTTTTCTTTCCGTTAGGCAAACATGCGTCAGTCTTCCAAACAGAGACTTATGCTATCCTAATGGCCATGGACTATGTCACGAGGAACAGGTGGAGGGGGCGAAGTATCTGCGTCTGTAGCGACAGTCAGGCTGCGCTTAAGGCCTTACTCAAACCCTTAACTACCTCCAAAATAGTACGTGAATGCAAGATATCTCTGAATTCGGTCGGAAGGCTGAATTCACTTAAACTTGTCTGGGTCCCGGGTCATAACGGGATCACGGGAAATGAGATCTCCGATGAACTTGCTAGACAAGGCTCAGAGGGGGACCTCTCAGGACCTGAACCAGCGATCTGTCTGCCTGCGTCCTCGGTCAGGGCTTCCATTGACGGTTGGGTTTCCTATGAACACAATCGCCGTTGGCATGACTCTCCAGGATGCAGACAGACTAAGCAAATGCTCCCCGACGTCTGTGGGAAATCCGCGGCATTCTTGTTGTCTCTCAACAGAAAAGACTGCAGACAGACTACTGGCGTTCTTACGGGACACTACGCTTTTGCCAAACACCTTAAGGTGCTAGGCCTAAGCGACACCACCATCTGCGAAGCCTGTGGAGAAAGCGACGACACTGCGGAACATTTCGTCTGTGATTGTCCTGCTTTTGCTCGTATCAGGTGGCAGGTATTTGGTGCGGATATGGTGAGTGCTGTAAACCTAAGCTCCTTATCATTGAAGCGCCTTCTCGTTTTTCTTAGAAAAACGAGTAAATTCCCACAGTAAAATGTGGTGTGTCTGCCTGGCAGTACAATGGACCAGTATTGAGTCTGAGTGCTCCAGTGCAGAAAGTTTCACACATCCCGACAAAAAAAAAAAAAAAAAAAAAAAAAAAAAATAATTCATCCACGATACTCTTACCTTACTTCCGAGCGTCAGTTTTTTAATAATGCTAACCGCTTCTGGAATTCTTAGCCGCTTCTAAAGAGTGTTCAAATTTGAGGTATCATTTTAAATTTTGAATAAAAAAAAATAAATTGTGTGAAATCTGTATTTATTTTTATTGGAAAATAATGTACATTGGTTCCGGTTAATAATGAAAAAGAATGTCGTCCAAGTGACCTCCTCTGCTAGCTCGGCAGACTGTCAACCTTTTACCAACATTTTGAATCGCTTTTTCGCATAATGATGGTTCAGTAAGTGATATTTGCTCGCGATGATGTTGTCTTTGAGAAGTTGAACAGTTTGAGGATTATCGGCATAAACCTTACTCTTCAAGAAACCCCATAAGAAAAAATCCAGTGGTGTTAAATCGCATGATTTTGGTGATTTCTTCGGGAAATTATGCGATTGTTAAACTTTTCTTTCAAAAGATCGATTGAGTTCGTTGCTGTGTGACATGTTGCACTATCCCGTTGAAACCACATATTCTGCACATCGATATCTTCCACTTGACTCCACAAAAAGTTTCTAATCATCGCTTGATATCGAGCTCCATCCACAGTAACTGCATTGCCATTTTCATCTTCAAACAAAAATGGACCAATACAATATATTTTGGTATCATTGGCCTTTCAAACAATCCTCTTGGGTTTTCCTCAGCTCAAATGTGACAGTTTTTTTTATTGACATAACCGCCAATTTCAAAATGAGCCTCATCGGTGAAGATAATTTGCTTGAAAAAATTGTCATTTTGTTGTTGCTTCTATGGCCCAATTAACGAATTGCCGACGCACAGCATTCAGCTGGCTTTAATTTATGTGTTAACTGTATTTTGTAAGATTTTACAAGCAGATCTTTGTGCAAAATGTTAAACAAAGTTGTTGGTTTGAGGTTTAATTGCTGTGAACGACGACGAATTGACGTCCTTAGCACTTCAGCAACACTTCTGCTAACAGCTGGAATATTACCACTCGAACGACCACTACAATGATAGGCTTTACTTCTCTGATTATGAACAGAACCAGTTTCTTCAAATTTATGAACGATAAGGTTAATAGCACGGTTTGACGGAGCATTTTCTCTACCGTATTTTTAACGAAATTTTCTTTCGACTTCTGCAAAACTTTCACCATATTTAAAATAAGTTTCAATAATAAAAACAAGTTGCTCAATAGTGTACCGATGCATTTTAGCTAACGGGAATGCATTTACTTCATACCTGAAAAAAACTTCGGTGTAATCTAATAGCACGCGCTTTACACAAATACTGCCAAACGGGTGGCAATGGTGCGGTAGTAGTGTATTCGCTTTCGGAATGGAAGGTCGTGCGTTCGAATCCCGGCCAAGTCCATTACTTTATACCGAATACATGAAATCGTAATCTCCCTAAGTAACTTAGACACCACCCGTGGAGAAAAACCCTACAACTGCACCCAAACACTTCTTTCCTATCTCTCTATTCTTTCTAATACCAAGTAGCTTACACTGTGTTCTTAGCACTATAAGGGTACTGCAGTGGCGTGGCGTGGATAATTTTAAAAGGGAAGACGTTGAAAAATTTAGTCACCTATAAAAATAAAAATCTTTAAAACCTGAAATAAAATAATTTTTAATGGGGATATTGTATCTACATAATATGCATTCCACATTGACTTAGCAAAAATATTCTAGCCACATTTTTTATACTTCAAGACATTAATATTTCAATCAACAATGAGCTTAAAGCATAACAAAAGTGGCTTCAAAAGAAGCCGGTCTTGACAGACGCATGATACAATAACTTAAAAAAATTCAGCATAATGTGGATAGTAATTTTAAAATAAGAAAATTCAGAAGAATTATATGGATAATTCTTTATATTTGTTAAAATATAAAAACGATACAAATAATAATGTCAGCAATAAAAATAAATCAAAATTAAAAACAGCTAAAATTCACACACTTAAAAAAAAAAAGTGAAAATTTTTGTTAAAATATTAGTTCTTTATAATTATTTGTATTCTAATGCTATTCGACGATCTTTTTTGATAAACTCTGCCAATACCCTTTCATAGAAGTTTGGTCTATTTTTAATTTTAAGAAGAAGTCTTCTTTCTATCGATATGAGGGCTAAATCAGAGAGCCTATCCTCGCCCTGTGAGTTTCTTAAATAAGTATGAATTATTTTTAAAGCAGAAAAAGACCTCTCAACGGAGGCGACGGAAATGGGAAGTGTTAAAAGTAAACTACTTAAGTTTAAGACTTGAGGGAACACTTCTTTCAATGCTTCACTATTCAAATGGTTGTGAAGGTCGAGAACCTCAAACTGCCGAAGTGACGACGAAGAATATAAAACATTAAGTTCATTTTTTAATGCCGTGAAGTCAAAAATTCTAGGAAAAAACTTAATTAGGGAAGATATTTTTACATCTGGACTGGAACGAGAAAAAGTGTCATACTTCAAATTATTTAGTAAATCCAAAAATGTAAGATTACTAAATGATTTATATCTGGCATTTATTTGGCTAACTATATTGTCTTTAATTTCAACAAAAAGGCGCTTATAATTCGTCTTCAAATCGAGGTCAAGCAACCTGCGTTTACGTGGAGGTTCGATGCAATCATTTACGCTGTCATAAATAACTTCAAACATATTTAAAAAGTCAGAGCTTATCCATGACTCAAAACGTTCGATTTCTTGCTTGGCATAACTAACGTCTGTTTGTTTTTTTTGAAATAAATTAAATAATACATCGGTCTTTGCAAATATTTCAGAAAGGGTATGAAGCAAAAAACAGAATTCCTTGCTCTCTAATTTATTTAATAAACTTTCTGCCATCGAAAGTGTGTCAGTATCCCATTCCCTAGAGTCATTAATTATTTTACTAAAAGTTTCAATTATATCTATTCTACAGTTAAAGATTACGTTTATTATTCTTGAATGATAATGCCATCGAGTTTCCGATACTCCTGGCATGCGTCGATTGGAAATTTGTTTTAAAAGATTGGACCGCTTTGTGGATTTATTAAAAAATCGAACGATGCTATTAGTATAGCCAAAAAATAGTTTAAGTTCTGCTATGTTTTCTAGAGATCGGGATAGTACTAAATTTAAAACATGTGCATAACAAGGAATAAAATTTGCCATCGGGCATTCATCAAGGACCTTCTTTTGAACACCACCCCCCTCGCCGGACATAACTGCGGCACCATCGTAGGATTGTCCTATTAACTTTTCCTTGCAGTCGTATGTTTCAAGAATTTTAAATATATGATTGGATAACTCATTTGCATTACGACTTGCGCTAACGTCAAAAAATCCAAGAAATCTTTCTTGTATACTATCCTCTGACAAGTACCGAAATATGGCACTCAGTTGTTCCCTATGACTCAAATCTGGTGTTTCGTCGATCATAATCGACACGAACCGAGAATCCTTGATTTCCGTTTTAATTTCGGATTTAATAACCGCCGCGATACTATGTATCAAATCGTTTTGAATATCGTTGGATAAACCTGAAAAAATTGGATTGTGTGTACTTGAACACTGCTCTAAATGGGATTCCAATAAAGTGTCATATTTAGATAAAAAATAAACCGCTTCGACATAATTGCCACGATTATCTGAACTAGACCTTTCATCATGACCGCGATATGCTAACTCCTGTCTGCCTAATAAAATGACCGTGTCAATAAAACGTTCCATTAGTTTCCGATTTTTATCTCCTTTTTTATTATGAACAACGAAAGAATTTCCTAAAGAAGTTTCAATGCGATTCGTGCCGAATTCGTGTAGGGATAAACAACAACGAATATGTTTTTCTGTCTTAATATGTTTTTTCGAAGAATTAACTAAATTATTTATATCAGTGAAACCCGTTCGGCTCCAAACACTGGCGGAGTTTCAAAAAAGAAGACAAGGAAAACAAAACATTTTATTAAGCTTGCAACTCCCAGTTAGCCACTTATATTTTTGGTATAAGGAAACATTAAAATGTGTCACAAAACCATCTCTCCTTTGGTAATTAATATTTATAAAAGGCATAGAGCGCCCTACGTCTATAACTTTTTTTTTATCAAGAAAAGATAGCTTACTAAAACTATTTGAATCCTCCAGGAGGAAATCAGTTAAACAGCAATCTACACTAATCAAAGACATTTCCAAAAAAAAATCTAAAACTGCACTAAAATTAAGAAGCTAAAATGTTTTTATCAGTAAGTTGGTAATAAAAGAAACTAAAAAATTACACATTAACCTTCACTTTAACTTTCACATCTAACTTTTCACTATTTTAATTTAAGATTTTATCAAATTGGCTTTACAAAACACTAGATTTTTTCAAGTTATTGCACTTGTGCAACGCAGTCTGTCAATAAATTCCAACTGATTCTAAATTAAAATTTGAATTCCTGCTTAAAAAAAAAACAAGTGTCGGTATTTTATTTGACATGAACTTCTCTTAAGCGATATGCTGAATTTACTCTGCTGACAAATTGCCATAACAATAAATTTGTAAAAACATCGAAGCATTAACTATCACAAGAGAGAAAAATGAAAGCTTAACTTCTTACATCAACACGCATATCAATATCAACATCAAATTCAAAATCAAGAATCAACCCACATAACACATTTAGATATTATGTCATACGAAAAAAGAAATAAGTCAAAGAACACCGTGTTATTAGACACAATGTTGCAAAAAAAACGAGTCAAACGTAGCACCTGCATTCCTGCAACATGTTGATATCTTCCGATTGAAACGCAATGCTAATCGCAAAAGGGAGAATGAAATGAAACAATTCCAAGTATTCAGCGTGAGATTTGGTTTATAAGACGAAATGTAGCGTCTTTTTCTTTGAATATAAAAGCGGGTGTCGAACAAAGAGGATCGGAACCGCAATGCTTGTAGAAGAAAGGGATATAAAACAAGTAAATAAGACGGAAAAATATTTTTTATTCTATTATAGAGAGCAGCGGTAGTTGAAAACTTTTTACTAACAGTATTTTTGTGACTCTTCGTTGGTTTGTTGTTTGTGATTTGTGGATTGTGGAATGTGGTTAAATCTTGATTCTTGAATGAAGTATGAAGATACAGACGAGAGGTAGAATGAAAATATTAAACTTATTCGATAGCTTATGTGTGAGTGTGTGTGTGTAGATTTTATTTTATAATTAAAATACGGGACGGGTTTCATTTTTCATATATTTATTTGGCAGATAGTGCTTACTTTTGGTGGATTTTTAAAAGGGAAGACGGTAGGAATCGTGTTATATGGACGCCACGCCACTGGGGTACTGTAACAACAGAAAAAAATCCCTTTAGCGTAAGCAAATTATAAAAAAAAAAAAAAAAATAGCTGTAAAAAAATTGGCGGCCAATTTAAAATGATACGTCAAATTTGAACATCCTTATTAGGCCAGTTGAAAACGCAGTAAAATTTAAGAACGAATTAATTTTTTTTCCCAAACAAAGTTAAAAAGCATAGGGACGGGCTACAGTCTGCTCTGGCGAACTGTTGGATACCCTATTCTTATTCCTATCAGACACCTAGAGAGTCTATATTATAAATTTCAGCTCCCTAGCTCAAACTTTGGTTTTTCAAAAAAAAAAATTTAAACTGTGGGCGTGTCAGTGGGCGGATTTGAAAATTATTTACACATGACCATTAAGGGCCCCCTAGAGAGTATATATTATAAATTTCAGCTCTCTAGCTCAAACTTTGACTTTTCAATAAAATTGTTTTATTTAATTGTTTTCGTGTCAGTGGGCGGATTTTAGAAATGTTTTCTCCCGAGCAGTTATAGGAGTCAAAGATCATTATATAAAAATTTCAGCTTTCTAGCTCATGACTGATTACTTTAGTTTGTTTGTTTTTTGGCGAGTCTGTGGGCGGATTTCAAAAATTCATAAACTTGATTATTTCGGGACCTTACCCCCCTAACATATACTCTATATGGTTAAAATGTCAGCTCTCTAGGTCCAGTTTAAAGGCATAATTTTTGCCGCCGGACGGGCGGACGGACGGACATCGACATTACTATCGATGCTGATCATAAATATAGTAACTTTTAGGGGTCTACAGGCAATACTAAGGTATGTTACAAACTATTAGTCAAAATTAATATACCCTTAGAATAGGGTATAATAATGTACTAACTTAACGGGCCCCGACCCCGAAAGAGTCTCTGCCTGAGACACTACAGCCTTCCATCCTCTGCGACCTCGGCACGCACGCTCTGGCATTCGCGATGGCTTAAGACGGAGCTTCGGTCTTCCTTGCCATCTTGGGAGTTGGGAGTCAAAGATCCTCTTGGCTGGAGCATTATTTTCCATTCTTGGTACAGCTTATTAATTGCGCGGTTGAAACTTTTCCTCCATTCGTCCTCCTCGCACACAGGGGCAAAAAATGTATTCCATTTTAACTTAGCTCCTTCTTGTCTTATATTTTCTAATCATGTTAAACTTACGTCATGTTGTAGCTTTTATCTGCAGTTTTAGCTTATCACTTATTAATAAGAGACTTTATCTCACAGTGTAGAGGCATTACAATATAAATAAATAAATAAATAATTAGCAAATCTTGTACGAAAAAAAACATATCAACACAATTTGCACGGACAAGAACGTTTGCATTTCATTTGGGTTGTATGAATCTATCAGGTTGCTCTATTATGTTTTTAAACGCTTAATGTAATTAAAACACATAAATACGACCTGCTTAATTCTTTGTTTCATTGTTCACCCGACGCATTGTCATTTCAACAGCTATGTAAGCTTAAGTTGATATTATTTGTTAAGAGCACGAGATTAACTCTATTTTGAGCAATAAAATAAATAATTGACTGGCTGTATCCCTAACCTATATGTGCGGCAGACATGGAGTTCTAAAATGAGGGTAAGCAGAGAAAGAAAATCATTTCGTCGGCACTCACAACGAGAAGCCTTTTTCAGAAATTAAGTGTCGTTCAGATAACAATTATTTAAAAGTTTTCTCTCAGTCATATGGTCTCCTTTGATTAGTTCTTGAAAAGAAAAGGTTTTTAGAGTACCTAATTATGTAGGTTGATATTGACATGATGCAAGAACGTGGAAGAAATATAATTGGATCTAATTGGGTTAGCCTTCGAAAATAAAGTTCAATTATAATATTTTATATTATTCTTTAATTATATACTTGCCTACAATATATCAGACGTTGTAAAGAATGTAAAATGTATAATGTATAATGAAGCTTCATACTGAATCATTGAATAATGACGCCTTTTGGTCGCAACTTTGAAATGCCGCCCGGAAATTACGTCGGAAGGAATTACGCCAGAATTTTCTTCAAGGAGAAGTCAATTTCTTTGTTCCCTTCGAGCGTAGAAATAAAATAAACTTTGAACCAACATGTGCGTAATTTTCAGAATTTGACAACGTTTTTTTAATGCATTTCCAATTACACGCTCAAAATCTTTTATTATTGCAGGCTTCAACACAATGTTCTTGTAACAATTCTTTTGTATAAAAACTAAAAAAATAGAAGGCTTTAAACATAGGCTCTCCAAGCATCGAAGTGGAAAGGACTTACAATTTTAAGTCGAATCCAAACGGCAAATTTCAGACAAGTGATACTCTTGGATGTTTCTCAGACGTCGATCATTTATAACCCGCAAACTTTATAAATATATTACTTGCTCCAAATTGGTTATAGCAATTGCCTATCCCATTACTTTTTTTTAACATGGACGATCGTTTTGTTGCAGACCCTTTTTCCCTGTCCTAGGTTGTGGACACCCTCTGTGTTTACTCTAATGATTCCAGATGGTGTTTGAGTCTCTGCTGATCTAGTGCTCAGTATCTCACACATCTAGGTGGATACTGTACTGTTCACTGCTTTCCTATCCAGGGATCGTTTTGCCTCGTGTGAGGTAATGTCAAACGCTCCCTTAATCCCATAACATCTTAATTTGCTTTTCGTTCAGTGATATTTAGGTCAATCAAAAAGCATACTGAATGATGGCAGTTTCTCACTGCACATGTGTTTCATGTGCGTTACTGCATGCATTACTGCGTGCGTCCTCGCTGCACATCTTTTCCAGGCATTTATTTTGTTTACTATCTGAAAGGTTTCTCTATGAGATGTCATTGGAAAACGTCGAGATTGTCCATTACTTAAAATAAAATTCGACTGCATCCAAATCTATATATATAAAAATCAATCCATATTTGAGTTTGTTGCCGGTGTTTGCCCAAACGCGTTAACCGATGCCAATGAAAATTTTTTCCATAAAAGGTGACGTGTGTACAAAGGATGTTTTCTAAGTGCGATGTCTGTATCTGCATCGGTGTGTGAATTATGGGCATTTGAGTGAGTACACATGCATATGTGCGTATGCGTGTTAATTTCGATGCAGATACAGAGACCGCACATATAAAAAACCATCGTACAGACGTCACCTATTTTGTTATCCGAACGCGCATATGAAAGAGGGAGACCACACGAACGTTACAAACCTATTGTGGTGTTTGTGCGCACTTTCATTCTTGAGATATCGTTTGTTCAAAGTTTTATTCAAATACCTAACTCTTATTGAATTTTTTTGAATTTTTTTTTGTGAATAGGACATCGGAAAGTTGCTTTTGATACATTGCACATTGATAACAATCGGTGTGAAAGTGAATGAAAAGTGATTCTATCGAAGTTTTTTACTTTCGCTTTTTTGTTTGATTCGCACAAGTAAGCTGACATAGGCGCCTGCCAGACAACAAGCACCTACCCTAAGCGGAACAACGAAGGTGTGTGAGCGGCCTAAGCCATGCGGAGAAAAACGTACAGTCCCTTTCACCGGTTGAGGTCAAATCAGGCAATCTTCGGTATTGGCCTGAGAGTGTTTCTGTGAAGTTTGGTCAAAATCGGTCTTCTTTTTTTAGGCGCAGCAACATACGCCAACATATATAGACAATAATAAGGAAGTCTACTTAAACATATTGGCCAATAGAATTCTCGTGCACAGGCAAAGCCGGGCGGGTGCAGCTAGTAATGTATACAAATGACCAGACAATCTTTCAAATGACCAAAAGGTCGACGTTTTCGAGGTTGTGTAGATTAGACTACGTGACAAAAGTTATCAAAACAGTAGTATTCGCTTTGCTGGTCATTGAATTGTGGTAACGCCCCGCCGTATAGGTCAAAGCGAAAAGAAGTAAACAATACAATGAATGAACATACAAGAATTTCAACAAAAAGCCAATAAATCGCACAACATAAATCAATAGCAAACAAGTTATTACAAAAATAAAATATCACAACAGAAGAGATTAAATTTTAACATAAACCAAATTACAAAAAAAATCACATTGAAACGCCACTTTAACAATTTACGCTGAAAATAAACAAGAAAAGACAAATTCTCTACAAACAGATAAATGACAATTGTATTATCAAAAATGATGGAAATGTTATCATCGAATTTCAATAAATTGCATATTGTCATTTTGCAATTTAGCAAAATTTATCTGTCAGAATCGCATGGCCATGCTTAGGCATTAGGTCATGTGATTATTTTAGACAATGCCCACAACAGTTCATGACCATTGCTTGACAGTGAGAACTAACAGAATTGGTTTTTAATTGCCGGCTTTGCCTTAAGTCGAAATGGAATTTTGTTTTTACTTAACGTGAGATATGATTTGATATCAACGCCTTTATTCCAAAGCATTCATTATTATTGTTTTTTTAAATGGTAGAATGTACAACAGCAACTTGTAATGCTCCCACCTGAATTGGGAGTTAGAGTTATAGCGCTGTTTCACGGCTTGCAGCAGCTGATCATCAGACTCTTGTTATGTTGCTGGTCCATATCTTTTATTCACTATTCTCGAAAAAGCAGCGTCTTCTTAGATAAGCACACTTCGCATTTCGCCATCGAAGCTACAAGCTCAGCTCTGCCCGAATAAGGTTTGATTGTTTATCGATTTTAATGAATATAGCAATATTCTCGTTAACGCTCACGAATCTATTATAGTTTATTCGGTTTCTTTCTATTTCCTCATTATTTTGTTGCTTACAAAAAGTTTGTGTTCCAGAAAACATTCCCTCGATAAATGAATACCCTAATTTATGTAAGCAACTAAGTTTAATGGATTTACTACATCATATTCAATTCTAAAATCAACAGCACAGATGAGCTATTGGAAATAGTCAACTTCAAGAGTTTCTCAATTGATCCCCAAACGAAAAAATAGTTGAAAAAAACCATAACTCCTTATAACCTTTATTTATCGTATGGGAAGTTCGCACACATGTTGGATGCCTTGGAGGTTTTATATGGAAGCAGACATTTTCTTAAGTGCGATTTTGGGAGCAAACTTATTTATCAGAGTAAAAAGCAGAGATGTCACAGTAATATACGAGTACCTCACGGAACTACCAGAATCCATACCAGATGTAATAAATGCATTTTGTTAGTGTTAAACATCAGATAATGTCATTTCTATGTTTCACATACATTCATCAATATGGAACTTCGAGAGAGGACTATGCAACGCCCATTTGGGGTCTTAAGGGGCGGGGAATATGGAAGTCGCTCATCTCATATAACTCTGTGATCATCGCCAAAACCCCATATAATTTTCATACAAGAAAACAAATTAAAAAGAGAATGGGTTCCAGGACTGATCCCTGGGGCACACCTAAGTTAATATACTTCGACTCTGTTAAGAGATTAGAAATCTTTGCTTTTTAACTTTGATTTGATAACCAATTAACGTAATGTAATTTGTTTACAAAAATACTGTGATAAAACAAACATAGGCACTGCGAAATGCTGTAGGCTGTACGTATCCTTTTTCTATAATATTCTCATTCAAAATATCCCCGAAAAATATCCTCGGTCAAAATTGTGATGCATTTGTTCTTGTGGCCGGCGGAGGCTAGGGTATCCCCAAAGAAAAGATGAAAACTTCTGGCGAAGTACAAAACTGTGGACTCACAAATAAATCCTTATCCCTTAGTTTTCTTTTCGTACTTTATAAACCACTATTACAATATTTAAGGGTTGCAGGTGGCAACAGTGCAGTGGTAGTGTATTCACTGGCTGATTGGAAGGTTGCGTGTTCACATCCCGACCATATCCATGAAGCTAAAATCCGCAGAATTAAAATCAATGTAAGTGCAGCGAATGCTTGCTCATAATATGTGCGCTTTAATTTATTGTATAAGTTTCTGCAAATTAAACTTGAATACAAAACTTCAACATAATGCTCCCTAAAGGTGCCTGTCCATTTGAGAGTAAAAATGCTGAGAGCAGCTCTCAGGCAACTCTCGAGAGCAAACTCGCAAGTGGACATAGTCTTGAGAGTAGTTCGCGGAGAGTTAACTTTTTACTCCCGAGATTTGAGCCCTTTGAAAGTCACTCGCAAGTGGACACATGTTCTGAACACTATCGGAGATTAGCTCGCACAATTCCAACATGCTTCGTATTTTACGAGCAGCTGTCTGAGAGTCGACATGGCAAAACAATGGTCATCGGAGGAAATTAATCGACTCATAGAGAAATATGAGTCGGATTGAAATTTTATGGAAAACTACAGATAAATTCGATAATTTTTAAAAATTAACTTAATTTATGTTCCTTGAAGTATTTTTTAATTTACGTTTAAAAATTAAGTTTTTTTTTGTTTTTGTTTTTACCTTCAAATATTTCACTTTTAAACCGTTGAAAATTGCTGAACAGATTTCTCTCACAATTCTTCCAATCGTACAGAAAGGGATACGAAATAGATACTGAGGGCTGCCATATGAATCACCTGCACAGATTAAACAGTTTTAAACATAGCTTCTAGTTCACCTTTTAATATGATATACAAATCAACGGAATTACCAGATGCCAGAAATCTAAGTGTAACCAGTACACGCTCACGTACTGGTAATTCCCTTAATTTGGTATCCATTTTAAAAATAGTAGGCCCAACGGATTAAATTATATATTCTATTTCACTTGTTGTCAAACGGCAAAAATCCTTGAACTGTTGAGCATCTTCAATTTGAAGCTCTCTTGTACGAGTATACCCTGCACCGAGTTGACGACGACGATCTACCCATGGTTTAACCCAGCATTTCTTTTTTGCTTTATTATTTTTTTTAAGAAGAGTGCTAATAATTATTAACGCAGCTGCAACCTTTTGCTTGTAAGAATACATTTTAACTGGTAAATAGCAGATGAAATATATCAAGTGGACACGGTTATGAGAGTACTCTCAGGGAATCTACTCTCAAAATGTTATCAAAGAACTCGCGAGATTAAAATTTCGAAATTATTACTCTCAAATGGACAGCCACCCGAGAGTAGCTCTCGAGACTTTACTAGCGAAAGTACTCTCAAATGGACAGGCACCTTTAGTTATTTAGACGCCACCCGTGGAGAAAAAACCCTACCCAATGCACAAACCTATCTTTCCCATCATTCGTCTTCTTCCTAGTTATACCAACTAATAGTAGGCAATGAACTACGTCCACAATGACATTGCAATTGTTGGTGTTGAATTGAAAAATGCCTGCGCTGTGTATACACACTATAAGGGTACTGTATCAATTACAGAAAAGAAACCCCTTTAGCGCACTAGTTATAAAAAAAACCGGGGGTTCGGTTGGGGTAAGGTGGGAATACGTCAGCGTAGGGACGGTCAAACGGCTAGTCCGACGAAGCCTACTCACCGGGTCGCCTCAGATCGGTCGCGGCGGATCGGTCCACAAGTCGTGACTCCTGCCCTCCAAAGCTGGATTACTTCAACGCTGGGAGGTGGATGAGACAGTCAGTAATTCCTCCTCCGGTCGAATCTGGGCGATGGTTTGAGCGCCGTCTCGCTACCAATAGCTGACGTAGCCTGTACAGAGCCGAAGTCGTAATAACGGTTTTGCCAGACTGTACGAGGCTAAACTAGATACAGTGGGATGTCATGCGACTACCCTTAATATTTCGTTGGGTATATCCGAAGCTTTCCATGGAGGTGGTATGCAACTATTGGAGGTGGTACTCTCCAAACCTTGCGAGTGAAACTCTCCTCGACTGGTATTTTTGATTGCCTTTTAGGTATACTTCCAGCAGGAGGCCGGTGGAAATTATATTGATGAATGCTAAAAATTGCTTGCATTTTCCTCCTCTGGTCGCTGGTCGTACTGGATGATGTTTTGGTGCATGGTCGGGTGGTCGGTTGATACGGTGACTGCTGGGTGCCTTGTGTCGGCGATCAGGGACCGGTGGGATGGTCCTCAGTGAGGCCGGTCAGGAGGAAACCTCGGGTGTTATGTTACAAAATATACTCGGCCAAAATATCTTCTTTTTGTGAGTCGAGAGGTGTCCAGAGTTTTCAACCCTTTTAACCGCAAAGTGGGTCACCCAGGTAGTGTTATGTGATCTACGTGTCGAAAAGATGTTCAGATTCTTGAACCCTTTTACCCGCGAAGCGGGCCACCAGGTACTATTATGGGATCTACTTGTGATATTTATGGTAGATCCCATATGCTTGGTGTAGCTTTTTTTGACTGATTTTGAGGGCAGTGTGTTCAAGGAGAATTTTAGAGGGGATATTTTGACCGAGGATATTTTCCTGTGATATTTCGGTCGAGTATATTATAAAAGGGATATAAACAGGGGTAATCCTGCAAAATGCTCTTCTATTCCAATTTTCGTGTAATGGGTAAGTCAACTGATAGTTTTTGTTAAAGAACAAAATTTCTGAGTAATTATCATAGATCTTTATTGAATATTAAAGTTTGTTTTCTGGCAATTAAGTGTTGAACAAAACACTATGGTTGCAGGTACTCGCCAGCAAACTAATGTCAAATTATTCGATGACTTGTTGAAAAATTAGCAGGTCAACGGCTTCAATCTCAGTATGAATTTTGTGTCTGAGGCGTGAATTGTTGGCGTAAGGCCGCGCAGAGACATAAGTCCCGAACTCTTTCTTGGGACTTATATGTCCTTTATCAATGAGACAAAACCTCGAAACTGAACTCGGGATATGTCCGACATAACATATTTTCTTAGATTAATGCCTAGAGGCAACTTAAGATCTGCTTGATTCCAAAAATTAAGCTAGCATGGTTGCCTGCCTGACAACTTGTATCTACCCCTAGCGGAGCAACAAAGTTGCGTCAGCGGGCTAAGCCATGCCGAGAAAGGGGTTAAATACTTTCGACTCGTGAACACTTAAACACGGTTTGATTGGGGAAAGTAAGCTAACACAAACACTTTCTAGACAACTAGCACCTACTCTTAGCGGTGTAACGAAGTTGAGTCAGCGGGCTAAATTGCGTTTCATTCGGGGCCTGTGTCCCATTTTCGATAATTGAAACTCGGGACTTATGTCCTACTGGAGTTGGGAGGAGAAGAGCAATTGCAAATGTGCATTTATCAGCTGAAAGTGCGACTACCGTTTGTATTACCGTTCAGCGATCGTTGGTTTGTGGATCGGTTGGTTGGTAAGGATGACCGACGCGTCGTTCGCTTTAGGGGCCGTCTGGTTCCCAGGCATTTTTGCAGCGTTATCGTCTAGTGCACGGGCAATGCACGCAGGACATCAGGTATCCGGGGCCCTTATTCGTGTGACGGGAAATTTTCTGACTCATCTGGGAACATGTTTGTTCATGCTGGACGGAGCATTTTGGGACGTGTTAACTTGCATGTACTCACTCGGCAAAGCCGGTGTGTCATTGTTTTGTGTAATACAATACACTGCGATACGTGAAATGATTGGTTATTGGTCTGTATGGTCTTTCTTGGTATTGTAATACCACTTGTACTGCAATAGGCATTCAAATACGAACTGGGAATGGATTTGTCATCAATGTAATGTATGTACAGGAATGAAGAATATTACACCGAAGTCGCGTAGGCTCTACCGTGCGCCTCTGTGCACGAACAGGTCTTCTTGCTCTCAGGCCACTTTCCAATAATCGCCGCCTAAATATTTGAGCATTTACATTTGTAAGGTGACGATTCCGACGGCTTTCAAGTATCCAGTATTGGTCATACCTTGCAGAAGTTACCCTACCGCGACCTGAGCCTTGGAAATGATAAGAGATTATGCAAACAGGCACAAAAATAATCCGTTTAACTAGTAAGCAACTCAAAAAAGCTCTGCAAAATTTAGCAACATGTTACCAATTTCTACATAGTACTGGCCTATCAGCGTTCAATAGATGTCGCTGGAGTCGTGCGGGAAAATCGTTTGTCTTTTATGAATTTGCGCAACGTTTATCCGATTCAGTTGAAATGTTGTCCAGTTGTTGTTTGCACTTGCACGAAAGTTTCGGACATAATAATATCATCAACATGAAATATACTATCAACATACAATATTTGGCGCAAATAAGTTCTCCTCTTTTTACTGGGAGGGCAAAAATAATAAAGAAAAAATTAATAATGCTCCAATGTGTTGGCAGGCCTATGTAACAGTTCCGAGAAGGACAATATAACACAAGTAAATAAAATATACCTAATATCTTAGTGATTTAAATATGAAATATAAGTTGACAGCATCGTGAATGCTGACGAGATTTTAAATGATAAGATTGAGTTTTTAAATTCGTGGGATCTTTCTGGTGTGCCTTCTCATAGGTTGTCACTCAAAGTCGGGGCACCAATAATTCTACAGAGATACCAATATGGTTAGGTAAATATAATAAGGAACTTGAATAGACTTATTTCGAAATTAATTTAATGAAAGGAAATTCATTGTCTTTCAGGTATTTTGTACATATAAATGTGTGTGATTATATATTGCGTATTATTTGCGTACTTACTTCAAAAAGGCATTGCAACACATGCCGGGCATTAGCTAGTAATAGTCAATTATTTCTTGAACTTGATAAACATAAATGACCTTTTCTGCAATTGTTCGCTCAAATACTTCTACTCCAAAAAGTTATTTGTTCATACATTTTCGTTTTAGTGAATTCGCATGTCAATCATTCGAGAACATCCAAAATATTGTGTTGTCTTTGTTTTTCTTTTTTTTGTAATGACCCATAACATTCGAGAAAACTTGGTCGCCAAGACTTTTTTTATCTGTCTCGTAATTTACTCGTAAAACTTATACATATCAATGTTTCCGGCATGATAAATCTTCACATTTTGAAAACATCATCGAAGGTTCAAGAAAATGACATTTCTAAACTGATGCTTTTGTCAGAAATAAAAAAACTTTAGCATATATACAATATACATACATATAGATACATTTACATTTATATTTCAACACAAATTTCTGTGAATTCTAAGATACTCAGACTCGAGGGTAGTTTATTTAAGGAAAGATGGAAAGAAAGTCCTTGGGATAAGTTAACCTTGGCCTTGCCTTATTTAACTATAGCCAATATATAATAACCAAAATTCAAGCAAGCAAGATTTTGTTTCTAGTACTAAGGCGACAAAAATATCCGGCTCTTCCCTTTTCTTTTGAACATCAAAGGTATTTGAAGAACAAAGAACTTCAAAATAAAAAGCACTAATTCATTTCTCTGTGCAACATTTATACATTATCTTCCTCCTATTCCCATTTTCGAAATTCGTTCCCCTTTTTTCTATTTCTATGTTCCTATAACTGATGGAACGAACCTTTTTCATTTTTCGTCTTTAAGAACTTAATAAGACTTTGAGAAGACTTAAGAACCATTTTCATTTGTCTTGTTAGATTTTTTATTCATTTGTACGTATTATGTGTGTATCCGTATCACTATACATGCAATGTGAATCTTAATGTACTGTAAATAGCCAAGTTTTAATGTACATTGTGTGGACTACTGAGCAATGGATCTCAGGTTCACGTAGTTTTTTTCCACTGCCCCACCTCTTGCAAAAATCAAACAAATTTATCAGTAATTATTGTATCCTTAGGAGTATCAAATGTCAAGAAGTTCCTTAAATTCGCCGTTCGGAGTCTGCATTAAATTGTAGGTCCCTTCCACTCCGCACGCGCAAATGGTTGAACAGGCTAGGTTTTGAGCTCTGTAGGGGAAAGGTGGCATGAAAGAGCCAGTTTCAGGAATAAATTGCTAAAAAAGTACCACTTAGGTACTTTGTTAAATTAAAAACTTAATTAGGATTTAGTTCTTTTATTATTTAATAAGTAAGCAAAAAAGGAGGTTATAACAGAAGTAAAATCCAAAAATTTTCCATTTTAAAAAAAGATAAAAAGCAGCTCTTTCAAAACCATGAGGCAATGAAAGAGCCAGCCCTCGTTATGAAAGAACCGAGTAAAGTTTGTGGGTTAAATAGAACATTAGAAACATTTATTGCAATAATAATTTCGAATTCCCTTGGTTCCGCATGATTCATGAGCCCATCCATCACATACCTTGCATTTGTACCAATTCTGCTTGCTTTTGTTGTAGCTACCATTGCATATTACACAGTTGTTACCATTTTTTTCTGCATTTGCGTCAACTTGTCTTGGGTTATCTCTTAGTTCCGATAATAGCACTTCATTATCTGAATCTGATGAAGAGTATATTTTGTTGTTGGTTCTATCTTTTTCAGGTGTTTCTGTGATCACAGCACAAGACCTTTTACGATTATAGGGCTTTGTATTCTTTCTGGGACCTGCCTTCGCCATAGGCCCTTAACCAATCTATACTGGCTTCTTTGTTTGCTTTCCATTTTTCTGGACAAACGGAATTAGCTTGTGCATATTCAAAAGCTGTCGTGTTAGTCCATGCCACGTTTTAGATGCTGTTTTTAAGTAGTCTGCCAACAGCTTTTCTTGGCATGTAGTGAAAACACGCTTATTGCCTTTATTAGGAGTATGAGAATAGGATTGCTCACCAGACATCTTAAATTTTTGAACTATTTTCGAATAGATATGCTCTTGAAATATTTAAGGAAAACGCTGTTTTGTTTATGCTCTATTCTTTTTCCACTTCTTGTACAGCTTCTTCTACAAGTTTCCTTGCTGGCCTTTCACGTCTTTTCTTATTTACATCTTTATTTGAATCCATTCTGAAAATGCAAATTAACTGATAATTCTAAAAACCAGCTAATAAGACCAAGCATACAAAAAGATGTTTTCAAGGAGCCAGTTCAAAAAGTGATGAAAGAGCCGGCTTTTACATCACACCTCAGGCCGGCTTTTTCAAAACACATCCTGTTTCAATAAAAACTTCAAACAATTTTATTCCACGAAAAGATTTAAAGCAAATTGTTTCGTGGATACGAGGTTAAATATATGGGAAAGCAATAGAAACTTACGCCTGCATACACAGTTTACACAGAAAAATACAAAAAAATTTTAAACTTCCAGAAAAAAAAATATTTTCCACAAAAACACAAAAACAATTAAATATGCTCTGCTTCTTCACGCATTTGACAATAACTGAAAAACTTCGGTAAATGACAGCTACAAAGCGTTGCTATGAAACAAAAATTATTTTAAAAAATTGGCTGCTTTGATTTAGGAAATACAAGATTCAAAACCTGGCTCGTTCATGCCACTTCTTCCCTATGGGCTGTAAATGCCTAATTTTTATTTGATCACTAAATTAATTGAAATTCAAATTCATTACTGCATTAAAGTAAGATTATGTAATCGCAACAAGAGTGCAGTCGACTCCGCTTAACTGAAACGTCAATTTGTCACAATTTAAATTTCACTTAAGCGGCATTTTCACTAATGCGGAGTTCGAATAGCTGAAATAGATGTTCACGTAACCGGAGTTCCTCGGTACACACCGGAAAACTTCTTCAATTAACCAACTTGGATATCCGAAGAATACCAATCGCAGCATTAAATATTTTATTAAACAAATCCTAAAAACAAAACCAAAGAATTACATTGTTAAATAAAGTTGTCTGTTATTTCGTTTGAGGTACGTGGAGCTATTTAAGTATAAACTAATAATTTTTGTAGAAATGATTTTTGAAGTTCACCAGTTTTTCCAGTTAAGCGGGTTTAAGTTAAGAGAAGTTATTTATATGATACTCGTAATTGTAAAACAAATGCTCTGTGATAAATTTTGTTTTTCAGTTAACCAATTTTTTTTATTGAAGCGTAGTTCAGATAAGCGGAGATGACTATACCTACAAATAAGTGACGTTTATTCTTAGGTGAGCAGGTGTTCTCTCTTACACACCAACGAAATCCGTCTGATTTTTTAATGCTTACTCGATATGCAGAAGAACTCTGTTAAAATACAACTTTAACTTCAATTTGCGTTCACTCTGCTGTGTCGCGGCATCATAGCCAAATCAATCAACACCGCATCACAATCGCTCGCAACCCCAAAACTGTGTTAACCATAGAACCAAAATTGACTCTCCAGGTAAAAGAGTACCAACCCGAAGGAAATCGTGTTCCCCCTTAATGACGGTGAGGCTATGATGAGGATTAATGGGATCATAACCCTTCCAATTAACTGCATCCGTCCTGGTCCGCCTGTGGGGTTCGCTGAAATTATTTCTCTTTCTCCTCTCTTTCGCGCTTGTATTAGAACGTTGATTGATGTCGCCTTTTTGACACTATTCATAGGATCTCTCCTTTGAACATGACAGTACAAACTGATCATTTTCATCGAGATAGGTTCTTTGATGTGGATACTTCCACGGATCTTGGAACTTCTTATTCAATAAATCTTTGTTGCTCCTGCTGTCATGCAAAGCATCTTCATGAAATGTATCCACAGGAGTGCTCGAATTTACGCGTTAAACCAGAACTATAATATTGTATCGCCACCAATACTGGGGATATTAGTCAATAGCATCCACAGCAGGGCTGCGTTGGATACAGGCTGCAAATACATACAATAGCAAACAAAAATGTATGGCTGCTGGGCATAATTCTTGAAATCGTTCTTTTGAGCAACCGTGGATACATTTTAAAAAGAAACGTGGCTAAAGTCAAATGAGAATGGAAACATTTGTTTGGTTGAATTTTTTCCGATTTTCTTCTCTTACTATTACCAGAGGTAATATAATAATGAGTGATTTTTTAAGCGTTTTGTCTTAAGTTGTCAAAAGAAACACAGTAAAATTGCCAAAGTGTATTAAAATTATATTTAAGTTGATAAATCAATGCTTGACATTTAGTTTTTGAAGATTATTTCGTGTAATATTGGCTACGATTAACTTTTAAGTGGTGCGTTCGGAGAGTGCAAAAGTGAGTCACTTTGTAGAGCATATTGCAGCCAATATATAATATTGTAATATTGTAAAATATCTATTTCTTTGAACTTTGAACTTTCAATGAATAAAATAAAACTACCTTCCAACATTAAAGTACTAAAGGGTCTTTCATTAAGGACTTGACACTTTCTTTTTTAAATAAAATGCAAACTACTTGAGATATCTCGAAAAATTACTCCAATAACTCGGTTGTTACACCACACATCACTGATGTCCAATTCACGCAATTGCTCAAAGAAACATGTCTCTGTAGTGAGTACCATTTACGGGACGGGCTACAGTCCGCTTGGGCGAACTGTTGGATACCCTATTTTTATTCCTATCCCTCATAAGTTGGCATGACAAAAGTCTTAGCTTGGTTGAATTGTTAAGAACACTACATATTTTGTTATGTAACATTTAAAGGATTTTATTGAAAAAACGAAGCTTTTGTTAATAAAAACGCTCGCTAGCTCAAACTTTGGTTTTTCAATAAAATTATTTTATTTAATTGTGGGCGTGTCAGTGGGTGGATTTTAAAAATTTTATCTCCCAAGCAGTTTTAGGAGTCATAGATCATATATAAAAAATTTCAGCTTTCTAGCTCAAAATTCGATTTTTTCGAAAAATTTGTTCTGTTGGCGGATTTCAAAAATTCTTAAACTTGATTATTTCGGGACCCTAGAGGGTATATGGTTAAAATTTCAGCTCTCTAGGTGTAGCTTAAAGGCCTAATTTTTGGCGACCGACGGACGGACGGACATGGCTAGATCGACATTACTATCGATGCTGATCATAAATATAGTAACTTTTACGGGTGTACGGGCAATATTAAGGTATGTTACAAACTATGCGTCAAAGTTAATATACCCTTAGAATAGGGTATAAAAACGCCCCAATGACGCCACCGATATGAAAACCGCACCAAACCGTGACTTTTTGCCTATGAAGTGCTGTTTCATGAAGCTGTTTTGCTTATTGACGAAGCCGTTTAACCAAAAATGCGCTTCATCGCGGAAGATGATTTTGCGATGAATATCTTCGTTTTCTTCCATCAGACCAGAGCCCAATTGGAGAACGTACGTCCCTTCATATAATCAACCAGCCTTAGTACTTATGTCTGCTTGATCTTGTAAGGGTGTAGGCCAAGATCCTTACGCAAAATTCGCCTTAATGTGGTCTGGGAGAAGCCCCATTCTTGAGAATGCCGTGAAATCGACTGACTTGGCTGGTTTGCGACGGACGCCTCTGAGGCGGCAATATTCTGCTCACTTCGGGCAAAATATAGTCTCAGGGCAACATCCAGCAGCGAATTTTTACATTAGAGTATGAACTGCTTGTCTACTGGTACGAGAATTACGGTCAAAAATTTCCGTTAACGCTCTTGACGTTGCGACCACCGACTCGGAATTTCGGTAGTAAATTTTAATTATTTGTAAACGTTGTTTATGTCCGTGGAATTCTTGCTACTTTGTTCCGGATGTTAATGGAAAGGCAGAACTTGTTCAGGGAATAATAAATGATCTCTTTAATATGCATGTTCCCGTTAAAACTATACTAGTGCGCAATAAAAAATGCCCATGGTTTACTTCTGAAGTACACTGTGCTATAAAATCTCGTCGGAAACTGTATTGCAAATGGAAGCTAATGCGTACTACTACAAATTGGGAGGCATATTGTAGAGCCAGAAATTACTCCTCATCTGTCACTAGAATGGCAAAGAAAAGATATTTTCTATCGAAACTGAGTACCGACCAACCTTCAAAAAAGCTCTGGAGCAATTTACGCTCCATCGGACTAGGAAAAAATAATATATCAACTAATTTACCTGATGTTGATGAACTTAATTGCGCTTTTTTGTCCAATCCAAGTAGCAACTCCTCTTTTGTCCCGAATGTTCATCTCTTTTTTGATTCACCTCTTGGCTTGGATTTTGAAGTTGTCACGGAAGCGGATGTGATACATTATATCCGAAATCTTAAGTCGAATGCAATTGGTGAGGATTGATTACATCTTCGCTTCGTTAAAATGTTACTTCCCCATATTATTAGTTGTATCACACATTTAATTAATTTTTGTATTACTTCCTCTACTTTTCCTGACTGCTGGAAAAGAGCTAAAATTATCCCTGTACCAAAAAAATCCAGAGCCTTATCGACCTCCGATTTCCGTCCCATAAGCATTTTACCATGCCTGTCTAAGGTTTTTGAAAAAATCATTGCCAAGCAGTTTTCTTGTCACCTTAATCGTTTTAATTTATTGACGCCTGTGCAGTCTGGTTTCCGTGCCCAACATAGCTGCTCCACGGCTTTGGTCAAAGTTCTTGACGACATCAGAGTAGAATATGATAAGGACTATCTTACGCTGCTCTGCTTACTTGACTTCTCTAAGGCCTTTGACACGGTAAATCATGACGTTTTATGTAGGAAATTAAAGCTTTACTTTGGTTTTAGCGAACACTCTTTGTGTCTAATAAGAAACTATCTTTCAAATCGCTCTCAAAGGGTTTATATTGACCAAAAATATTCTCGACCAAAAAGTATCCTTTCTGGAGTGCCGCAGGGTTCAATTCTTGGCCCAATCCTTTTTTGTTTGTATATAAATGACCTTCCTCAAGCATGCTGCAATGCATCTATTCATCTTTATGCTGACGACGCACAGATATACCTTTCGAGGCCAATTGGACTGGTTGAGGATCTCGTGAGTAGATTTAATTCTGATCTTTCCTCAATAGTTAAATGGTCTCAAAATAATGGTCTGATCTTAAACCCAATGAAAAGTCAATTGATTCTGATTTCAAAAACATTGTACGACACTGAAGTGATACCGCCTGTTTATCTCAATTCTACGATGCTTAAGTTTTCAGATACTGTAACAAACCTTGGGTACAAATTGAATCGATCTCTTTCCGCTATTGACCATGCAAATTATATTGTGGGACGTATCTATGCAGGCTTACGTAAGCTGTATTTATTTTCTAGTTTCACACCCGTTGATACTAAATTAAGGTTGGTTAAGTCCTTATTTGTTCCAATCTTTGACTATGCCATTGTTGTCTATCCAAAATTAGATTCCCGTTCTCAGCACAAACTACTTGTTGCTTTTAATGATATGGTGCGATATGTATTTGGGATAAGAAGATATGAACATATATCCAGTTACCACAAACTCGTCCTCGGCTGTTCCCTTCAGGATTTTTGGGAAATAAGATGTTGTGTGTTCATGCACAAGATCATACGTGACCAGTCTCCGCTCTATCTTTTCCAGAAATTACAATTTGTTCAGTCGCAGCGAACTTTCAATCTTATAACGCCACCTTCCAACTACTTGAATACGTCGCGCCTCTTTCTAGTCCACACTGCCAGACTTTGGAACTCTCTACCTGTCGCCATTAAACAAATAATAGGACCTGAAGGATTTAAAAGAGCTCTATTTGCCCACTTCGCCTAATTGTAATCATTGCATATTCTTCTTTTCTTTCTTACTTCACTCTACTATTCTTTATCTATCGTAATTTTCTCCTCTTTTCTGTTCTCTTGTTAACCCTGTCCCTCCATTCCTTTCTCCAAATATGTATTTAAAGTTCCTTAATTGTATAATCATTTAAAATTCATTTAATTTTTATTTTAAACTTAACTTCTCTTAGTACCAATGTTTTTTCTTTTATTTAAATTGTTAATGTACTATAAAAGACACTTGGTCTTACTTGTACTCTACCAATAAATTTTTGAATTGAATTGAATTGAATTGTTGTTCCTTAGTGTACTTCACGATCATGAAAATGTTGATTTTACTGAATATTTGGACATTGACAGTTTGGTAATCGGTGTAAAGGTGCGTTAACACTTAAAGTTTGAAGTTGTCAAGTCGCTAATGAAAGACCCTTAACAATAGCTTTTATAGATGCCGTCGCGTTGTTCTGTTGTACAACACTGTCCTTGTAATATCTATTTTTGTGTGTATGGTATTTGACTTGAATATAAATTTGCATGCATTCAATAGTATCCTCTTGGTTGTGAATATACTAGCATTTCAATTCTTTATTGGTGCATGTTAGGTTAAGGAGTGCAGATTTAAGTTTAAGCAATGCCCTCATCTGATTTCTAGGTAATTACATTGTAATTAAAAAAAATTAAAACTAATTATAATCATTACTTTCTGGCGATTTTCTATCCAACTATATTTCTATATGTGGTAAACTAAATTAGTTTCATTTTATATGTTAACTTTTGATACCCCCGGCCTAATGCAAAACACAACCCGAGGAGACAAAAAAAAAAAATTGTATCCACATGAAAATGTTTTTTTTTCCATCACACTGATTACATTTCGAATTTGATTTAATTTACGACTATATTGAGATACAGGCCCATGAGGCCATCCAAATGCTGTACTCCCACCAGTTTAATTTATTTAATGTGTGTATTCAGCTCATTTTCCTATACTTACAGCTCGTTCATTTTTTCAGAGGAAGACGAAACGAAAAGAAAATCCAACCAATTCGACGCCCACAAATTTGCGTGTATTTTAAGCACGGAATATAATGTTTGTGATTCCATAATTTTGCGATTTGTTTAGGGTGTTTCGTGTTCTTAATGTGAGTGGCAGGTGACAAACAATCTCTTCAAAACGGAAGGTATATTTTTTTTGTGCCTGAAATTTCTCCAAAGGATATGCCAGTATTTGACGTGTTTCTTTTCAATTGTGATGCATAGCCTTCACGTGCAGAAAACTGTATGTTGGAAACCTGTTCTTGGTTAGAAGAGTTTCCTTATTAATGAAACCAAATCACCAAAAATGGGCGGTAGTTGAACGGATGATCTCCGTACATAAGTCATGATTTGTCATTATCTTGTGTTGAATTTTGAAAGTCCTTGTGGTCGATTCATTTGCTGAAGTTAACCCTAGACCAAACCTCCATTCACATAATGTTATGATCGATGCGTTGATTTATTGAACATATATGCAAATAGAAGAACTTATTATTGAATTCATTAAATCGTTTGTAAATATTTATTTTGGCTGCTGAAATAATAAAATTAAAATATTTGTCGGTGTCAACTTATTTATTTATAGGTAGCAGTCTTAAAGCTAAATCCAAAAAGAAACGAGCTACATGTACTTACGTTCCAGTTCTTATTCAAATCAATCGACAGCATACTATTATTATGCATACTTAGGGACCATAACAATGGCATTCCGTTCAAACTCTTTGAATTTATAGTTAACCCAAAAATACCGGATAAACCAACCTATATGATGATACCAAAGAGAATAATTTGGAATACATAATGAGGTAGGTGAATTCAAATGCTTTCTAGGAGCAGTTAGGAAGGAACTAAACGATATACCTACATATGTGTTGAATAATGGAAAGAAATTTATTCGCAAATCCTTAAAAATAAGTAGGACATTGAAGATCCATAACACTTCAGTCACATTTTGTGGTTCTCTAACCTTAAGAGTTGGTCAGAATTATTAAATTAAACCTATCTCAAGGCGATTTGAATTTATGCACATAGTTTTAACACATACTATGGTACAGGAAAGTGTGAGAATATCACTGCAGTGCCTTCCGATATATGCATTGACATCATGAAGCTGTCTCGCAAGTGTGCATGTAGGTCCGTGGGTTGACACGGCTGGGGATCACCGTTGTCGGTGAATAATGCTCCCTCTGCAAGAGTCGAGATCATTTAAAAAAAAGGGCACGACTGGGCCGTACGATAACTTTTTCGCTTTTATAAGAATTGAGTTCGAATCACATGTTTTCATTAGCTCATTATACTCGTTAAATCAGGAAAAAAAGAATCGATTACATGTAGATAGCTCTATTTGATTTATCTTAGTTCCATTTGTAAATGGATAAGTTAAAAAAACATCTTGAAATTTAATTTAATACCTCAACAGTGACTGGAAATGGGTGGTAAAAGTACATTCGAATTTGATAGCAGTATGTGTATGACGTATGAGTATTCGCAACATGTATAATGATGATTAATATGTATACTCTCAAGCGGTCCGAAATGTTCTTGTGCATATATTTTAAAAATCCACCCATTAGATATTTGAAAAAAAAACTTTTTATTGAAGAAATCATTGGAAATGAAAGTCCTATTCTTCGCAAAGTAAAGTCGTTTTGAACGATTCCCTTAGGTATATAAAGTTTTTTGCTGTGCTCACTTTCAAGGGGCTTTTTTTCAAAAACTGTTTTTTGCATAAAATCCTTTAAATCTTGCACAACAAAATGTGTAGATCCTTTTTAACAATTAACCCATGCTAAGAATATGGTATCCAACAGTTCGCCCAAGCGGATTGTAGCCTCCCCGTCTGTTTCTAGTTATCTTCAATGTATTTTTTTCTCTTTTATTAAAAATAATAAAAATCTGCTAGGCATAAACGCCCCATTAACGGCCTTAATTGAAAGGGCCCTACAATTTTTATCTGGATCCGAGCGACAAATTTGAGAAGCTTCTCATGACAAACGATACCTATTCTTGAATGTTTACCAGACATTCGCAAGAGGTGGAAAAAAAAAACGTTTGGCGTTACTTGGCCGTGGCGATATTTGAAACGGAGACCTTGTGATTAGTACCCTAATACACCTTTCTCTTTTATTTTGGAAAAGTAAACTAACAACTCGAGTGTTTGTTAGACTCGACCGTATGTTTTCTTTGTTCTTGTGTTATATATACTCCGTTCCACGTGTTTACGAACAGCTATATTATGTGTGTTTTAAAAAGAAAATTGGGATTGGCCAGATAGATATTTTATTTCGTTTATAATTTACAATTTGTTATAGCACAATTAACATAATTTAAATACAGAGATATGACAACTTTATGTCTTTCTACTGGAAAAAGTTTACAAGTGACAAAAATTAACTTAAAATAGAAAAATGTTTGTTTTTGAGGAAAACAACGACTAAAAATCTCAAATTAAAGAGAAAAAAAAGATAATAATAAATAAAAAATACATGAATGCATAAATAAATAAAAAAAATATACATGAATGTATAAATAAATAAATAAATAAAATGGATTGGCCAGATAAAATCAATTTTTATGATGCTTTTCCCAAAAAGGTTCTTCGTTCCTCCTGTTTACGAACATTTACTAAATCTACCTGTTATCATATTTTAAATCAAATAAAAAGGCATTAAGAGTACCAGGGATCTAAGTTAAAAACATAATTTCATAGACACAACAACTCTGGGTAAAAGAAATTCATTAACCAAGGAGGAAATAGGCCAAACTCGACCTTACAAAGAGAAAAGCAAATCTATCCGATTTATGGCCGGTAAGATTGGAACTTTTGTTCACAGCTATATTAAGGACCCTGAGAACTATGAAAAAAACTGGAAAGGAAGAGTAATCACAACAACAAGAAGTCAGGATCGACAGCCGATACTGAAAGCTGCCTCAAATTCAAGACTGAACCTAGTAAATCAACTGTTTATCGCGTGATACAGCATTCCAATCATATTAGACACAAAAATGTGAAAAACAAACCACCATTGAACGCAGCACGCAAAAGTCTGCGACTTGATTTTGCAATAAGTCACATCAGGTAGAGTCGAGATTGGCATATCGTTATCTTTTCAGATGAAAACAAGTTTAATTTGGATGGACCTAATGGATATAATTATTATTTTTATGATTTAAGGAATGATGAACTAACCTTGGAGATAGAAGACACAACATGAATGGGGAGCATTGATATGGGGAACAGTAAGCTTTTACGGAACTGCAAATCTTGATTTTCAAAGCCCAATTATGACCGTAATCACCTACAAATTTATACTGCAAAACACTTTCTCTCATTTTTCCGAATTGTTTTGTGGACAACGATGGATTTTCCAACAGGACCAAGAATACCCAAAACTTGGATTCAGATTCAAAATGTAGACCTACTGGCACCTACGCTCTTCCATAATGGCGGTGACGCTACGATCAGGATTAAAGGGATCATAGCCCTTCCACTTCTTTTTTTTTATTTTTTTTTTAACCCTTGCCCAAGGGCCGACACTGCGACCTAAAAGATCTTTTATGTCACAAGGTTGACTTACACCAAAAGGCGACTGACTTCCCTAATCAAACTCAGCACGTCTTTGGTGGTAGAGTTGCGAAGCTCCACCAGTGATAACAGCTCTCTGTGGAGAAGGCGACGTCTCAGCCAGTGCAGAGCCGGGCATTCACAGAGTATGTGTTCTGAGGTTTCCTCGTCCTCCATGCAGAATCTACATTCTGACGTTGGACTAAGATTTATTTTGTTGAGATGATATCTCAGACCGCAGTGGCCAGTGAGAAAGCCAACCAGCAATCTAATGTTTTCCTTATTTAGTGTAAGGATTTCCGTATAGGAGTAGGGCTTAATCAAGCGTTTGGACTGTCTCAGACCAGGGGCGCTTTCCCAATGTTTAAGGCGGGTCTGTTGCTCCCAATCTTTGATAAGCCCTAGAGCAGTAGTCCAGTTGACACTGCTGTACGGTTCGGGACCGACGAAAGCGGCTTCAGAACCGGCTCTGGCGAGCTCATCTGTGGATTCGTTCCCTGCAAAACCTCCATGGCCAGACAGACACCCATCCGAGTTTAACTATGTTGTTTTTGGCTAGCTTTTGTAAGGCGCAGCAGCAGTTTTTAACAGTCAGAGAGTCTATTGTGTTGGACGATAGTGCCTGAAGTGCCGCCTGACTGTCTGAAAAGATATGTGTCTTTGCCAGACGCAATTTTAATATGTGAAAATTACCTTTTTAAGCAATTCTCATACAATCTTGCGGTAGAACAAACACATCTGATAACAGCAATGACCAAAATTAATAATTTTAATATACTTCACTTATTGCTATAAAAGTGTAATTATTTTGTACACAAAATAAAAATACATTCACATTATCATATAAAAACTATTAACTAAGATCTGCGAACTAAAAACTAATAGTATAGTTACGTCTTTTTTGCATACTATTAGCACGTCTGGCAAGGGTTTGGCTGCGTGTAAAACGTCTGGGACCCAGTGATTTGTGAACAGGGCAGTCTATTCTTTCATTTGATACTAAATTCAAGTGGTTATCATAAAAATCTAGACTTTGGAAAAAATCACTTTTTCAACCTATCTACTATTACTAACCTCAGCTGCGACGAATCGCTGCCAGACTTCCGGATTCGATATCGTATCGTGCATACCTTCACACTAATATACGCATATTTTGGTTATCATATAACACCCAAAATTTGCTGTGGGCTCTTGGTCTAATAAGTATCGAGACCCTGGTGTTGGGTCCAAAGACAGCAGCACCAACTCCAGACTCCATTTTTGATCCGTCGGTGTACCATACCAGACTTTTTGGGTCCTCAGCTGGAACTCCCGAGACCCATTTAGAACGGTCTAGTATTTCTTCCTCAAATAGTTTATCGAAACTATATTCCCTTACCATTAAGTCAGGGATGGTGTAAAACATGTCCAAATTTTGAATTGAGCTGAGTATTTTCAGGTGACCCACATGGTCATTTGAGTTATACTTGTATTCAAGCTGAAGCTTGATGGCGCATCTAGCAGCCGTCTTCTGAATGAATACTTGTAACGGTGACAGTCCAATAATGGCTTCAAGTGCTACCGTAGGACATCTGCGCATGGCACCAGTTATTCCCAGACGGGCAACACGTTGTAGCTTTTGGAGCCTGTTAGCCGTAGTACGTTCCAGTACGTTTGGCCACCACACGATGGAGGCGTACGTGATGATGGGTCTTACCATCATGGTGTACAGCCAGTGTATCATTCTGGGGTTAAGACCCCAAGTTCTGCCGTATAGGCGTCTACAGGCCCACATGGCTCTTGTGGCACCCTTCCACTTAACTGCATCTCTACTGGTCCGCCTGTGGGGTTCGCCGGCTGGTCCGAACTCAGAAAATAACGGCAGGCCTCTCGATTTTAAATCACTTCGTCACTGAAGCCAATCACATTTGTGTGATCCAAGTGTTTGTAGGCCTGCCTCTCTTTCGCGATTGATATTGCCTTTTTGAAAGGGTTCGTAGGATATCCTCTTTGAACATGACAGCACCAACCGAGCCGTTCTCGTTCCATTTTCTTCGAGATTTTTTGACGTGAAGGCTTCTTCGGATCGTGGAACTTTTTATTCGATCAATATTGTTACACCTGCTGTCATGCAAAGCATCTTCATCTCAGCTGCCGTTTATTTGCCTGATACTTTTCGTACGCTGTCCATCATTGTGGACCGTATGTGAGCGCCGGGCGCCCAACTGCGGTGTAGAGCCTTTTGGCTTAGGGGGCATTTTCAAGTCACGGAAGATGGCTGAGTTTTCCCGACACTTATTCGCCACACTCTTAATGTCGTCATCGCAGCCTGCTTCGCTATGGATCACAGATCCCAGATATTTGAACTTTTCGCACTTGGGAATCACTCTTCCACATATATAAATGTCTGGTATAGGTTGGAGTGGATCACATAACGGGCAGCACAAGTATGCTGTTTTTTACGAACTGATACGATGCCGATTTATCTCCAAAACTTTTCCACATACATCAAGTGCTCGTTGCATGGGCGTTTGATCCTCGCTAATGATGGCTCCATCGTCAGCAAAGAATAACTGATGCACTTTTTAGCCTTTCACTTTTTCTTCAAGCAGATAATTCGTTAATTTGAACATTTTGGGTAAAAGCACAATTTCTTTTAATGTCATTTCGGGAACCGAAGAACTCCCACGAAAGACGAAAGTTTTCCCTTTGTCCCTTTTGAGTTCGGAGTTCCTACAAAATGGGGCTTTTCCAACGAACCCTGGAACTGGTCCGGATGCGTTAAAATAAAAACGCGATTATAAGTCTTAAAGCACGTTCAGCTTCTGATTATTACTGCTCTTTTTAGGGCAAAAAAACGGAACCCTTATGGATTCGTCATGTCTGTCTGGCCGTCCGTATGTCACAGCCACTTTTTTCCGAAACTAAAAAAAACTATACTGTTGAAACTTGGTAAATAGATGTATTCTGTGAACCGCATTAAGATTTTCACACAAAAATAGAAAAAAAAATCAATAAATTCTGGGGGTTCCTTATAAAGGGTTTTTCAATAAAAGCGCTACAAAAACAAAAACGGTTTTGGATATCAATGAAATTCTTTATTCCTGTGAAAGTACGTTCGATGCCATTATGTATTGAAATCGATTTCTTTTGCATGGCCACCACGGGCACGCTTGCAGAAGTCCAGACGCTGAACCCAATTTTCGACGGTTTTCAAGCATAAATCGGCCGATACTGCTGCAGTTTCACGTTCGATATTCGTACGAAGTTCATCAATCGTCGCTGGCTTGTTGGCATAGACCATAGACTTGACGTAGCCCCACAGGAAATAGTCTAACGGCGTTAAATCGGAGGACATGTGGTTCCAACAGGACGGCGCCACAAGCCACACAGCGAATGCCACAATCAATTTATTGGAAACCAAGTTTGGAAACCGTGTTATCTCACGAAATGGACCCGTCGCTTGGCCGCCTCGGTCGTGCGATTTGACGCCGTTAGACTATTTCCCGTGGGGCTACGTCAAGTCTATGGTCTATGCCAACAAAGCAAGTGACGATTGATGAACTTCGTACGAATATCTAACGTGAAATTGCAGCAGTATCGGCCGATTTATGCTTGAAAGCCGTCGAAAATTGGGTTCAGCGTCTGGACTTCTGCAAGCGTGCCCGTGGTGGCCATGGAAAAGAAATCGAGTTCCATACATAATGGCATCGAACGTACTTTCACAGGAATAAAGAATTTCATTGATATCCAAAACTGTTTTTGTTTTATTTAAAAAAACTTTTGTAGCACTTTTATTGAAAAAGCCTTTATTTAGAACTGAAACTCAAATATAAAAAAAAAAAACATTTAATTTCATAAACATAAACTTTATGCGTAAACCGTGAACCATTATTTTCTAATAATAAATCTGTAATACGTGCCTCAGTAAATAATAATTATAATTCGCGCGAAACCCCTCATGGGCGACTCGCACTTGGCCGCTTTTTTTAACAACTGAGGAGACATTTTCAATCTTTTCTATTTCGATATAAGCTGGGCTTTGATGGTTTATATTATTTTATTAAGACAAAAATCCAATATTTTCTGCGAAAATCTGAGAGGTTTTATGACATAACATCCCTTATGTGAGAAAAGTTTCAAAAGCAATTTATTACTATGAACAAAGTGTTGCGAACAATAATGGCGTGATACAAATAATCGCGTAAATTAAGTCAAATAGAGAATAATAAATAATTCTTCTAAAAATTAGAAAAAAAAACAATTCACAATTTAAAACTAGTTCCAAGCGATACACAATTTCAATAATTGTGTCTTTGGTGATTCCCGGCAGATGTCCACATTATTGTGCCATAATACATGTCATCTGAACTCATAGTCTTTGTGATTTATCCCATAAGTAGCTCCCGTCATTGAGATGTTGTTTTTTTTTTCTTTTTGCAAATTGATTCAAAAAAAAAAATTTCATCGAATGCTGAATTATCATACCGTGCGTCACAACTTACTTCGGAGGATATAATAAATAAACTCAGTGCCAGATGTTATTGTCACATTAACGTCAACACGATTTCAATGTCGCTCCTGGATTTTTCTTTTTCCATATTTCAACAGCCCCGCACCAATTTGATGGGGAGTGTTGCGCACTTCGATAACAAATGATAGGCCGCACTCATTATACCACACTTCCCAATGTAATGCGAATCCCATATCATCCGAATGGCCACACACATATTCCATTTGATTCTTATTTTTATGTTCATTTTCTAAATTTAACCTCAAAATTTATATTTTTAGGCTCAAATTTGTTAAAAATAATCATATCGATGTGTCAAACATTTAAATTGTTCAAACTTTTGTATATTCGTCGATCATAGCGCGGGTATGTGTGTGAGAACTTAAGTCAGAAATAATTATACCTACTCGTGTTATCATCGTCCATAAATAAAATTTTGTTTAAAATTCATTTTCATACTTTTCACCCAACGCAGAGTGGCACAGAAAATATGTGTCACAATATTTATTATCACTTTGTGACAGAAAATGAATTATATATTTGTAAGATTGTGAAAAATTCTAACAACTAATTTTAACATAACTAATGTGTTGCTTTTTGAATTCTTTTCGTCGATTTATATGGAAGGACGATGAAATAAATTGCAAGCGAAGGGCTTTGTTCAACATTCTGCACCCGTCTCGCGATAGGAACAAATTTATTGTACAGGGGAAGACATATTTAATGTTATGCCAACTGGCCGAATAAGTACACTAAGCGATGGCAAGGGAACGACCTTTCCACTTGATGATATCGCACCGAAAATGGCTCTTTGCCAAAGCCATTTTAACACTGCATTGTTTAAATCAGTCCGCCGGCAGGTATGGCATTTTATTTGGCTGTTTGCAAGACAAAAAACATTTAAATTGACATAGATAACAGGATAGCCCGTCAGAGTTAGCAAAAAGGATTAAAATGAACTAAAAGTTGTACCGAGTACAATGTTTCGAGAGTATTTCTTATCTAAGGTACACGAAGGAAACTTTTGAATGCCTCCAACAATACATAAGTAGGTTACATTTGCCAAATAACGTTGTTGAAGGCAGGATTAGTTTGTATACGTTTAAGTATACCTGGATCCGTGCTGATATAAACTTGGGTATTAGCCTATTTTTGTTTTGGCTATATAAGGAGGGTGGAATGTGACAAATACGTGCTGAAAATTTAAAAACTAGAGTTGATATGTCAACACCGGGGGTTGTTGAAAGGCAAAACATACCTAGACGATATATCAACTGCCAATACGGTTATGTTGGATCGCAGGCACAATGACTTCTCGGGCAATGAGAAAGCGGAAGAAATAGCAAGGAAGGGATCAGAGATGAATGAATCTCTGGCCCTAAAATCCTTAAGAACCCCGCTAAGCACATTGATGCTAGTTTTGAGACCGAATCTATGAGTAGAGCAAACAACGTTGGATCAACCTTGATACATGCAGACACACAAGGGAGCTCTGGCCAGCGGTTAACCAATTGAAATCTAAAACCATGAGCGGGTTAAACCGCAAAGATATTCGACCACTGACGGGGGTCCTCACAGGACACTGTGCAGTGGGCCTACACGCGGAGCAATACTGCAGGAGTTGCAGGGAAGTTGAAGAAATATAATCTGTACGCGAATGCCCTGCCCATCGAAGAAAAAGATTGAAGCTCCATGGCAGCTACTTCATTGAGAAGCTGGATGATCTGGCTGCTTTAGAGCAGAAGAAACTCCTGAGATTCACACATGAATCCGAGTGGTTCTGCTAAAGCGAATTACTGAGCTGTTAAAAAGCGGTTTCTTTTATTTCTTTTTTCAAGCAGCCAGAAAATGTTAAAGAAACCCAATATGGACACGTGACACCCGTCACAAGGGCATCCATCTACCTACCTTACCTACCTAGTTGATATGTCTCGACAGGTTATGGTATGAAAGAGCTTGCCGAGGCTAGAATAGGTAAGGTGACTGGCCGAGCATATTTGCCGGTCATCGCTCGTCCTACTGGGGGCCCTGAGATTACCTATACTGTGAGGAAGGATTTCATGGAAGGTACTCATGACGAATCGGGGATTGCAGTGCGCCTGTAACATACAAAGCGGTTGCGATATGTAGAGAGTGACTAGTGCAGTCGAGTTATCAGCCCGACTCCCGAACTATGGGTAACGATCAGGGTGTTTATGCAATCGCACCTTAGACTGATCCAATTTCACTGAGCAGCGGCGGGATAGCTACTGCTTCCTGATCAACAGAAAGAAGAGCCTTTTGAAATGACTGTTTCAATCGAACCTCAAACTTCCTTTCTTCGCTACTCGAGGGTATCTCTTTTCGTCTTCCTAATCACTGTAGCGTGTTCGAGGAAAGAGAAATATGTTATCCACTAGGGACACCCGTATCTTCTCGGATAGCCAAGCCGCGATTAAATCACTAGACTCAGTCTCTTCAAACTGCATCGTAGCCCTAGACTGCCGATCATCTCTCAGGAAGATGGCGGAGAAGTTCAACATCCTCTGCTCGGTGCCGGGGCATATGGCCATTCTAGGGAACTGCATGGCTGATGAGCTCGTCAAAATCTCGTTTAGCTGCCAAAAGTTCTCACGCAAACTTATGTTTAAGCTATTTGCAATCGGAAAAAACCTTATGTTGACAGTTAGCACAAAATGTCTAGCGACAAAGCAGATCTGGCCAAAGCTGGGGCCAGGACACTCTAAGCATTTATTTCACTAAACCGAATGAACGTTAGCTCTACTCTACTTAACTACAATGGAACCTATTGCAGGTCACTGTCTAATAGGCACGCATCAAGCCTTGGCGTATTTTAGAAACGACTTATGTAGAAGCCGCATGGGCGAAGAGGAGTGGGAGGCTGGAATTCGCCTTCTTTTTATATGCCCTGCTCTCTCAAATAAAAGAAATCTCTATCTAGAAGCCTTCTTACTGATTGATCTAAGCGACATGGCTACAACTGATATAAGAAGACTGCCACGTTTCATTAGAAGCTCAAAATGGTTTAACGAGTAGAGGGAGAAACTCCTCTAGATTACATTGGTCTTAGTGTGTTGGCTATAGCCTCAACCTGACCTGAACAAACCTAGGACGACGAGCAAATGATGGATTTCTACAAATTTTATGTAGCGGCTTTTTAAAAAGTTTGTATGCCCTTGTTTAAGCAACCGCAGAAGAAATTTCTTTAAACTTCCTCTTCGCTCCAATTTGGGCGCACTTTCTATTCGCGAGCCTTTTGTCCAGCTTTTATTCCAGTTTGCGCATTTTTTTACTTACCACTACCTTGGCTTGACCTACTTAACCCCATGTTTCGTTGCCATGTAGATATAGTCCTTTTTAAAGCCTCGATCAGCAGTTTCGGTCTCTGTAAGTAAGGTCGCTGTAGGGAACTCTATATATATTTTGCTTTGCACTCTTCATTCTCAACTTTGTCGATGATGTTATGGAGATAATCTTTTCTTCTTCTTCATCTACTTTCTCTTTACTGGCGAAGAGGCTTCAATCAGATTAAAATGGATCATTACTCTCCCATTTTACTGCATCTCTACCGGTCCGCCTGCGGGGTTCGTGGTTTCGAGCTCTTGTGTCATCCCAGAGGTTTCAGGCTTGTCTCTTATTTACGATTTCGATACGTGCATGCGACCTTTATTAATTATTGCTTGATCGACTTTTAACGACACCGATGATCCAGACGTGTCAACCCACGAATTTGCATGCATACTTGGGTGACAGTTTCAACTTTCATAATATACTTAGTGTATCACTGGGCTCAAATGAATAGTAATGATTGTAATAATTGCTTCGGATTTCCTTCTCCCTAATAATTTCTATCTCCCAGAGATTGTTGATTTCCCCCTGCGGATTAACTGCGCAACCTCTTGAATAACCAGAAAAAACACTACCACTGCCAATCGGTCTGGATTTTGGTAAAGTTGAGCTTTAAAGTTCCAGCGATTTTCTTGGAATCAACATTTCAGGCTCTTCCCCCGTACTCTTTCGTTCGCCGTAGCTTCATCCAAAACATTAACAGTATCTTTAATATTGTTTAAATCAATTCCATATCATTAAATTAGGCATGGGTTGCTGGATAATGACAACTCAATGCGTAGAGCTTTAGGCGGAATCTAAGTAAGTAACTGCAAATTGTTTTTCCCTATACCGATAATATTTCTTACAGTGATATTTTTAGCCTTTACCTAAGGCTGTTACAAGTATTTGCTCTTTCCATTAATATCAATCCCAAGGCGGAATCTCGGGCTTTTTGAATATTCCTCGAAGCAGTACATTGTTTTCTTGTGAGCGAATAATATTTTTGTTGTCACTATATAGTCGCATTGCCGCAGGGGTTAGTGTATTTGACAACTAATCTAAAGGTCTCAGGTTCAAAGCCCGGCGGGGCCAAGCCCCCACTTGCGAACGTCTGACAAACATCCACGGATATCAGTTATCATGAGAAGCTTCTCAAATTTGCCGTTTGGATTCGCCTTAACATTGTACAAGCAAATGGTTGGAGAAGCTAGGCCTTATATTTTACATAGTCGACTTACTATCGGGGCTAAAGCAAATTAACTGAAACAAAGATTACCTTAAAAGACTTCTCCAAAAGCTGACCCATACAAATCATCCAATAAAACAGGCGACATTTTGTACTCTACATTTGAAAGTTACAGTACAGCTCACCATCGTCAACCCAACAGACTAACAAAAGAAACCCTATCAATGGTAGTAATCGGCTCCATTAGCAGTCATTTGATTTATCCTAAGAGTAACTGCCACCTTTACAAGTTTATATTCAGACTTTTGCTGAACAAAATTTGCGATGTTTCCTGGAGGCTGTCTCTTCAAATAGAAATTTTCCATTTCACGACATCGGCTTACCCCCAGTAGCGCTTTGATTAGAAATAAAAACAAATACCGACGATAACAGGATTTAATTTTCCATGCCATAACAGTTCTTGTCGATTTGTACAAATTTGTATATACTCGTATCTACTATATCCGTACATGCGTCGCGGTACGGAATTCGATTTTCCTAATGCGATTGTACAAATCACTCAGTCTTGCGATTGCTATTGCGATTGTTGTTTGTTTCTTCTTTCGATGCGAGAGTGCGAAAAACCAAACTTCCTGTGCGATATACTGAATTCAATTTTGTTATCTGATTTCGGTTGCACGATGGGAAAGGCGGGGATGATCTCCCAAATAAAAAGAAATTGCAATTGATTTTTTCTAGTAAATCGTAAGAGTAAACGGTAGGGAAAAATCCCAAATCTCTCACTCATTTGCATGCAAACACACCGAACGCAGAGTGAGTGAGAGCGAAAGATAAAACAAGATTGCAGACGCTACTTCCGAAATCCGAGAATCCCCATTGAATGACTGAAAACAAACAAGTATGCCTGTGGGAGTGTCAAACTGTAGACGTGATTGGGGGTGTTGAATAGTGGTACACTCGAGACCACCGGAATTGCTTTTCCCCAAACTTTCACATAATTTTTAATACATCTTGTCAAGTGGGCTGGAGTAGCGCTGTCCTCATTGCCGCACACCAACAAAATAATAACAAAATCGTTGACTTGAGGGAACACCTCATCACCCCCCGCACTGCCAATGGCAATGACTAAGCCTGAGATTAAAATCGAAATCAGCAAGCGAAGACAATCATCGGAAGGCGCTGCTAAAATCAATCGATGGTGCCTATCATGTTTACTTGTCACCGACACGGTCCCGGAAAATGCAAAGATTGCCTGCCGTGCAGTAGGTATGATGAAAGCTGTTCAATTCGTGTGCTGCTGCCGGTCGGGGGGGGGGGGGGGGGGGGACACTGATAGTATTGTAGGCTTTTGTTGTTAGTCCAGCGCATTCAGATACATACAGACCTACTCTATGGCCGCTCGTAGTTCCAGATATTCTCGTACTTTATTGCTCGAGTACGTGCTGGAATTTGAGATAAAACTGTACCCAACTTTTATTTTATTTTAGTTGTTTTCTTTGGTTTTTTGTTCATGTTATTTTTTTACTTAATGAATGGAGCGTTATTGCATTCGTCATTTGTGTTCCGAAACATTACGCTTTCAGGTGCACTTTGGTGACATAATATATCAGACACATTTACAGCACCCTTTTCGCCTTGCTTCAGACTTCAGAGGGCTTGCGAAAACAAATGACTACTATTATTAAATTACATTCGCCATTTAATATTTATGTTTGTATCTGAATTTGATTTGATTCAATGGTGCGGACATGTCTGATGGATCGCATTAATTTACATTATTAATCCTTAGACATTGATAGGCTTTGATGCAATATAAAGCAAACAGTAAACAAAACAAATCAAGAATTCATGGCACCAATCGCACTGTTGCAAAGAAATAGTTAAATCGTTGGTTCTTTTGACGATGTTTCGCTAACTTAATTAATAATAATAATGATATATGTACAGGGTGGCGCAAAAGTCATCATCCTATCGGAAGAAGCTATAATTTTTGCAAATGGCGGCAAATGTAAATTCTACTTTGACATTTGTGAAGTTAACTGATACAGAAAAAACTTAAGACACCAATTAACATAATCCAAAAGCAGAACCAAAGTTTTTCATTCATAAAAAAAATTGCAGCGAAAGAACATCGGGTGACAACTTTTGCGCCACCTGACAACTTTTGCGCCACCTTGTACATATGTTTGTATGCGTTGTGTGTGGAGAAAAGTGGGTTTATTTATTTTATTTTGTGTGTACAGTAGACTCTGGATAACGCGAACAATTAAAAACGAAGTTAGTTCACGTTTGCGAAGGTTTAATTTAACAAAAGAATAAGAAAATCCCACAGTCAGGCCCGGCAGACAAAATGTGTACACTGGGTAGCATTACCCAATCGAGTTTTGCATTATTTTTTATGAAAGTAAACACATGTTCAAGTTTGTATAGCTATTTACTAGAGAAATCTAACCTTAGCGATTAAAATTGAGTTTAAGCGGCGAAAACTTATAAAGGATTCCTATTGTGGAGTAAGATGGTAATGATGGAGTTGCGCGGGGGAGGGTATATTTCCCCACGTTATGGCGGGAGTGAATGTTTTCTTAAAAAGAAGACTTAAAAAGAAAAAAAATTAGGGGAGAGTACGATAACTAGGGCCCCAAAAATTGATAACGGTTTTTTGTAGAAGGGTCAAAAACAAACATTTTTTACTATGGTAGGGGGGGGGGGGGGGGGGTCTATCTCGCCGGGTTTTGGTGGTAGGGGCAATTTTAGAAAAATGGACTTATATTGAAAAAAGTTATTAAAAAACAACGGCAACACTTACAATAAAGTACTAAACCGGTTTCGAAAGCGAGAAATCATTTCTATAATCCTAAACTTAAATCAAATTATTTATGTCAATAGTTTTTAAAAAATTCGCATGCAAATTCAAAATTTTTATAAAAAAAATGAAAAAAAAAATTTAGACCAATTTTTTTCAAAATTGTGAAATGAAGTGCTAAATTGGCTTTCTGTGGTCAATCTTACTATCAATTCTGAAATTAAATAAGATTATAGAACAGATTTCTGGTTTTCCAAACCGGTATAGTACTTTATTGTAAGTGCTGCCGTTGTTTAAAAAAAAAAATGTTTCAGTAATTTTTTCTAAAATTGACCCTACCTCCTAAGCGGGGCGAGATAGACTCCCCTCCCATTGTAAAAAATGCTTGTTTTGACCCTTCTACAAAAAACCGTTATCAATTCTCAGCGCCCTAGTTACCGTACTTTCGCCAAAAATTAAGTTAGTAAATTAAACCCAGAAATTTTTTTTTAAAAAATTAGCAAACAAAGAAAAACGGAGCCGAAAATGCAATAAATAATAATTAAAGGGAAGAAAAACCAGGAACAGACCGACGATACGAACTGACTTGCAACAAACTGAAGACTGTACCAAATTAATAAAAACCACTTAATTTGCCTCTTATTCACAAATTAACTACAGTGCGGATAAACAGTTAATTCACGGCTCATTTACTTAAAACATGTCCATGCAATAGCTAATTGGCGTTAAATTAAAAATGGTATGGAATCTTTGGAATCGTAAAGTAATAAATTGTAGAACAATTATTTTACTTTACGATTCCAAAGATTCCATACCATTTTTAATTTAAAGGCAATTAGCTATTGCATGAACATGTTTTAAGTAAATGAGCCACATCCAACATCCCATTTGGTTCAAATATTTGCTGTCAGTTGTCAAAAATGCTGTGAGTTATATTTTAACTTAATTATTCGTTAATTCACCTTCTTCGGTGAATTAGTTGATTGCATGTTTATCAACGTCAATTAACTTCAAAAGAAGTTGGTTATTAAGATATCCCATTTAATTCCTTGATTAAAGATAATTCACTCTTAATTTGTGTTTATTAATTCGGCAGTTGATGATTTACCAAGAAAAAATCCAGTTAAAGCCTCCTCGGATTGTACTATTAACTTGGAGCGGAAATGTTTCTTCACGTTTTTGAGTGTTTATGATTGGTTCACATTTTAGAGATGTCATTACCCTTGTTTTGCTGGGAAAACTATCTATAATTACGTCGGTATTAACTCCCACCAAAACCATCCGCCGCAGCCTAGTTTTTATATTTATTTGAATTTTGGTACTCTTACTACGGGAACAGCTTGAAGCTGTCAGAATAATTTGCACAAAGAATCAACAAATGCAACGAATTGAACCGTGCCAAGCCCAAATTAGCAAGAATTTTTAATAGTGAATAAAATTTAATCTTTACATTCAACTAGAATGGATAATTGTCCTAATTGTGTCATTTTTTCTATTTTGACATTTTTTTTCGTTAAATCATATCAGCTGTTTTATACAATTACATAGGGACGGGCTACAGTCCGCTTAGGCGAAGTTGGATACCCTATTTTTATTCCTATATATATATAATTATATTATATCAGCTCCCTAGCTCAAACTTTGGTTTTTCAATAAAATTGTTTGATTTGATTGTGGGCGTGTGGGCGGATTTTAGAAATTTTATCTCCCGAGCAGTTTTAACAGTCAAAGATCGTATATAAAAAATTTCCTCTTTCAAGGTTAAATATTCGATTTTTTCGATAAATTTGTGCTTTTGGGTGTGTCTGTGGGCGGATTTCGAAAATTTTTAAAATTGATTATTTCGGGATCCTAGAGAGTATATGGTTAACGGACGGACGGACGTGGCTAGATCGACATTACTATCGATGCTGATCATAAATATAGTAACTTTAAGGGGTCTACGGGCAATATTAAGGTATGTTACAAATTATGAGTCAAAATTAATATACCCTTAGAATACGGTATAAAAAGAACTCCAAAGCGAGGGGAGTATATTTGAAGGGTACCTATGCTCAAAATATATACTCGTCGTATAGTCCACCATAGAAGTGTTTAAGGTTCGTCGAGTTGAAATTGGTTTCGTACGGTTGCACGGGGCTGTGTTTTTACGTGTGTTTTTACAAACACATTCATATTTTTGATAAGTCCGCTTAGTAGGTAGTATGTTCTGAAAAAAATACAGGAATGTCATTCATTTTTTGATCATTTCATTTATCTCATGAGGCGAAAAGCTGCATCGACATTTCAACGCTACTCTACCAACTTAACATAAAATGTATCAACCGTACCACAATATACAAATGAACCAACTAAAAGTTCATTAACTTTTTATTTAAACTGTACGCAACAGGATTTCACTTCTGCTTTTACCGGGAGTGGTCCGTAGTGCCATCTTGCATCTGTAATACGTGTACGATTTAACTTCACTACGGATTGCTTTTCCAACAATACAGGTGTAATGTAAAAAAAAAAAATCTGTTCACATTATTCGGTGTTCACGCTAATAGTCTATTGTAAAGTACTGTTCTTGTAAATAGCGAACTGATAACGCTTCAATTGTCAATAGAGATGCCTACAGATATTACTTGAATTGAGCTGAAAATAATTCCAAGCTAATTGCAAAATTTACTTATCTTAGTTTTAGTAAAGAAAAGATACGTAGATAATATCAGATGAGTCAATAAAAACATTCAACTTCTGCAAAAGGTCACGGGCTTTCCAGTTATAGATTTCATTTTAAATAGACCGCTTTTTTATATAGCATATTTTTTGACAGATGATTAGTGAAAACTAAGCCGTTCATACAATTCGAAAGATACTCGTTTCAAAAATGCGCCTTACTAATAATTGTGAAAATATTGTTCGAACAACTTCTGGCACATCAATTTGAGTTTTTGGGACAAGTTTTTGGACGTTTTTGAAAACTTGCATTTGATCGTCAAATGATCGTCATTTTATGACGCAGAAGCTGCAATCGTCATGTTGTACACTTGCTTTGATCATCGTCAAATGACTTTCTGCAAGCGCATTTGACGTTTTCAATACAAAATCAAAATGGATCCCTCAAAAAAATTTAAATATTAAACAACTAAAAATACCATCATTATAAGCTCACTTTCCGTTTTCGTATTCATATTCACTACTCATTTCGGCGGTATCCATTTACAGGGCCGCGTTTAGAGGTCTGGAGGCCCTGGGGCAACAAATGAGTGGAGGCCCCCTGGCTCATTAATTTCCAAATGAAATAAACAATTTTTTTCAGTCAAGTGTTTAATAATTTATTACGAATCCAAGTAAATTATCCTAACAAACATACATATATAAATATAGACAAAAACAAGAATTTTATGAAATTATATTAAAGCGCTCGACGAAAAATGATTTCGTTGAAATCCAGTTCCCGCAGTAAATCACTTTCAATGCTGAGTAGGGATAGCTTTGATATACGGTTTTGTCCCATCGTAGTTCGAAGTTTATTTTTTATAATTTTCATTTTTGAAAATAGGCGCTCTCCAGTGCAATTTGACACCATCAAAACCAAATACATTCTGAGTGCAATTTCAATGTTTGGGAATGTAGCTCTAAAATTTTGATCTACAAGAATGTGATAGTAAAATATGTAGCTCGGTAAATTGGTCTTTTCTATAATCCTTTTTGTATAACTTGCTCAGAGTTAGAAATTGAACCAACTCATTACCAAGATTGCGCTAAATCATCTTTGTATACTTTCACCAATGCCTCTGCTGTAGCATGCAAATTTGCAGCATCCATCTTCTCTATGTGATTGAGAAATCTAATTCGCGAATGTACAGCTTCGTATGCTTGCAAACTTTCGGTAACAGAAACACACAGCTGATAGATAAACCGGATACTTTGAATTTCTCTTTTGGTGACAGATTTGCGTCTTGTGCTTTCATATAATCGAGTGGATTCAACCTCACATTTCTTGTTTAGGTTCGTTATTTTACATATTGGTCAGTACATATTTATATTGCTGCTTTCTCGTATTGATCAAAATCGTCTCTTTTGGATTCAACGAATGATTTCAATGATTCTTATGCATGCATTGCAGATTCAAAAATCATTTTCGGGTGCTGCAATATCTTGTTTGTAGCTTCGAATCGCTCTAAGATGTCGTTCCAAAAGATAGCAAATAGAGCTGTTTCGAGGCAACTCATCTTTCGTAAAAGGTTCGATGCTTCCTGCTTTACGATGGCCTTTTGCTCCTTATCAGAAGATACGCTGGTTAGAGCTCCTTCGATTTCAGAATAACCATCGACAATAGCTTCCGTAGCTTCAGCTCGACAAGACCAACGAGTATCGCTAAGGCTTTTTTAAGACGTAAAATTGTCCGAATTTGGTATCGCTCTGTACTTGCTGTGAAAAACGTATATAAATTCTAAACGAAATCGAAGAATTGAACAGCCGATGGACAAGAGTTAGCAGCTGCCTTTCAAACTAAATTGAGAGAATGAGCACAACATGGTACAAACGCCGATAAATGAGAGCCTGCATTCCTTTCTATTTACCACTCATGTTTACAGCATTGTCATATGATTGGACGCCGCAATTCAAAATGTCTATTTGATGGTCACCTAAAAATGTTAGTAAAGCGTTGGCTTTAGCCTCGCCGGTATGGCCGCAGTTTGGTAAAAAGGTGAGAAATCTTTCTTTTGGCATCGATCCTTCAATATAATCTAACAACTATAGTTAGTTGATCGATATAAGATTCGTCGGGAATGGAATTCACTACTCGTCGGAATTTTAAATATTGGGTCCCCTGTTTTGTGGAAGCCCAGGGCTGCAGTCCCGGCTGCCCTCCCCTAAATCCGGCACTGTCTATTCAACTCGATTATGGATAATCTAGCGATGTATTAACTTAATAATTAAAATTAATCCTCCTCGACATTATCCATTTGATTTTGTCCGCCGTCAAAAAGTCTTGTCACCTCGGATTTTCTACTGCACATCGATGAAGTTTCCGAAAAAACAACTTTCGCAAACTGCCTTATCGAAGTTATTGCAGTTAGTATTTGCGTTTTCGAACACTTTGTTTTACAGTTTGCGGTTAAGAACGATTTTAGGAATTTGGCATATCAAAAACAGCACTCCACCCAATTCTGCATTAAGAATTGCGTCATAAACGTTCTGTTGACGCAAAAACTTAAGCCTATCGACCATCGACAGCATTGTACTACGTGGACTGAAAGTCATTACCCTATCGTGTTGGAAATGCATGAAATTGATCCAGAATTTTAGCGAAAATTAGGAAAGGCGAACCTTTTCTATTTTCAAAACCATTTTGCGCGTTCATTTTGCAAGGCAACTGCGAGTTTCCTTCTACTTAAACCTCTATCACTTGGCAAACGATGGTCACGTGAGATGTTCGATCAATGAGGAAGGGTAAAATAGTAGGGACTAGTAGCCTTGCCAATTGAACTCGCCCATTGTTCCTTATTGAATTGTGAAGCTATCTTTACCAAATTTCCAGACTTTGTCAGTGTACGTATTTTTAATGCTTTAGTGTGGAAAAAAAATTATAGATGCGAGTGGGTGCGAACAAGTATTCGTTTTCCTAAGCAACCCCTGAAGTAAATGAAATAGGTTTGAGTAGACCTACCTGCACATTGAATAGAGGAACGTGTTAATTTCATATTTTTGCCTAAAAACAAACTCTTTATCAATTACTTATATCTGTCAGATAATATGTTTTCTTGATTGCATTATGCATCAATAATAATTCATTACGGTATTTCGGTCAAATATGAATAGTTTATTTATTACTTGATGGGGTTTTTCGCTTAGTACCCACATGTTTATGTTTACGAATTGGGCATTTCTCATTTGATTGTAAACCGTTAGTTACCTGCACGTACAAGCTAATTACTAAACACGCAGCATACAGAGGAATATTGCAGAAAGCCAACAGAGATCCTGTATGCTTAGCAACGATGTCGCTAAACCGATTTTGGGCTAAAAACCGGGCTATACGATTTGACGATCAAAGGACTTTCAGCAGTTCCCAAATAATAAAAGTCAGTCATTGCAATGTCCACACTTCTGAACACAACTGAATTGGTTGAAGAAGCAAGAAAACCAAAAGTAACTCCTTTTAATAACAAAAACAAATTAACCGTGGACGTCATGGACCAAATGTTGAAGGAATATACAGGGTTTTTCATTAGCGACTTGACAACTTCAAACTTTCAGTGTGAACGCACCCTTAAACCCGATAACTGTCAATGTCAAAATATGTAGTAAAACATTTTCATCATGGTAAAGTACTTGGGGGAATAACGTTTATAAATAATTAAAACTTACTCCCGAAATTTCGAGTCGGTGGTCGCAACTTTAAGAGCGTTAACACCAATTTTCATTATCAAATTCGCGCGAATTTTCAACTATTATTTTCTCAAATTCTAAATACTGACCGTCGGAATTCTCACGATATGAGATTCGTCGGGAGTAGAGTCCACTACTCGTCTTAAATTGAAATATTGGGTCCCCTGTTTTGTGGAGGCCAAGGGCTGTACCCCCGCCTGCCCTCTCCTAAATTCGGCACTGAATACACAACAGTGATCAAGTAATCTAATTGTTTTTTTGTTATCACCCTGAGATTGGTTACCTTGTCCGTGGCCTGCCACCAGACTAAGTTGCCTTATGTGAGTATTATTTTGGGTTTTGGACCCCATTTTCGCCGTAGATACATAGATACAGATAATATTACCAAGACACTATTTGGATACCATGTCGAAAGACTTCTTCAAAAGCTGTCGAACAAAATATTAAATCGCAAACTTTTATTGGTATCAAGAGCTCTGACATCGAATGCTGGATTCTGGTATAAATTGAAATGACTGAAACCAAACTTTGACAAAGCAATAGATCTGTCGAATTGCTGAAAGATGTGAAGAAACTTTGAAAATAAAGAACCATTATTATTAGTCCCTTTTTCCAGTAATAAGTTATATTCATTTTTCACAACACCGCCTAATTTGAATACGTAGGATGTACTTTTTTTTTATTACCCTCGCTTGCTGTATCCGAACCATATAGGAATCGTCTTCCCAGGCATATTATCAACCACCCTTAGCGCAGTTGAGTCTTTATCTCACTCTTCTGCCTCATATGCATAATTAATGCAACAAATTCAGTTTAATAACAGCGTGGTAATTTACGAATACCTCCCATGTATGTATGTATGCAAAAATGTTTATGCTGATACGCGCTGTCACAGTCCACATCTATTTTATATCTCTAGATACCTCAATATCTGTGCCGTACTCTTCAATTTATTCTAATTTCGTGCATTTATTCACTTGGGCCCGTTTGTTGACTTTAATTAGAGCGGGTGGTGTACACACACACACACACAAGCAGCCAGCAAACGAGAGGGAACAAAGTTAAATATTTTCTTATAAAATTTATTTCCTTATTCTCGACTGTTTCCCACCAGCCATCACCACTAACCACCCACCTCCGAGTACACGCTTAGGGATGAACTTTGATCTATTCCATACTCAAGGCTTTAAAAGGAGAGGGAGACTTAGGTACGCTCCATAAAACGGTCTATAAAATTATTAAATGCCTTAGCGATGATGTTGCGCCCACAATATAGGTACAACAATAAAAACCACAACATGATGTAATTTGTGTCTGGGGGTACAAAATGCGCGCGATAATTTTTATGTCGACGAAGCGTTTTGTATGCGAGTAGAAGCATTAAGTTAGCCGCAGATTTACTTACAACAAAAACAACAACATAACAAAATACGAGTGTTTTAGTTTTATTAACCTACAACACTCAAGAGCAAGACCAGACCAAGAGGGTGGTGCCTTCGTATATAAACCGTTTTTAAGATGATGTAATGGGTACACCACAGAAGTATGGCGCGAAAATGGTGGCAGAGCAGGACGTGTAGATATTGGAATTTTTATTACACACTTATAGTGGGGAATGAATATTTGAAACGTGATCCGATTACACAGTTCTCACTCAGTTCGAATTGTATTGTGTGTGAATACCTCAAGGTCTATGGACGTGAAATTAAACTCTAAGTGGTGTAGGTTGCCCTAATAACAGTTGGGACTGACTCGTTTGCCATCTAGGGGTTGGTAAATATTAAATGAACTTGCAATTTTGCATATAAATGGTTTGGATTAGACGATAATTCGAACAATTTAATTATGAGATAATGAGTATTTTTCAGTTGCAGATACTTTTGCTGACAATATTGATTTCAATGCTTTAAGCGAGTTAGTAAACTGCAGTAAATTTTCCTCGTAAGTAAGGAAAGCAAAAAAGGAAGTATAAAGTATTGCTGAAGTTGTTAAGGGGTTAGTGTGCTCGTCGTAAGAGGCGACTAAGGGAACAAATCACATTAAGACAAATTAGCCATTCATGTGAGCCTAGCGACATATTAAACATTATGAAACTATGTGCATGTAAATCCGTGGGTTGCTACGACTGCAAGATCAAACAAACCTCAATAACGGGAGCATGCACGTCTGGAAATCGTGACAAAAAGATAGGCAGCCTAAAAACCCCTGCATCACACAAATGCAGCTACACAAGCTTTTTATTGGCCTCAGTTATGAATTGATCCGAAAATCTGTAGGCCTGCCAATATTTGTTGAGTTGAGAACCGGAGAACACCAGAGTATTATTTTATTTTTTATTTTTTATTAAGCTTCTGGCTCGACAAGGCGAAGAAAACGACCTATTAGGTCTATTGCACAGTCTGGGCTAGACATTGTTAAGACTAGTAGTATTTCTCTTTTTCGCGGATACTGCTACCAGCAGAGGACTTCTTTATGTCTTCGAAACACAACTGTTCCCTGAAGAATATCTTCGTTCTAATTTTATTGACGGCTGGGCATTCACCTAGAATGTGTTCAGCTGTTTCGTTTTCTTCAAGACAAAGCCGGCACCCTGGAGAGTCGACTATTTTGATTTTGTTGAGGTAGAGGTGGTATCGTAGCCCGTGCTGACCCGTAAGATAACCTACTATAGGTTTTCGATAGCATGCCGACGCAAACTTAGACATTTATCGGCATTGCTATTAAAGAGTTGGATGACTCGTTTGGCCTGTCTAAGTCCTGGGATGCTCTCCCAATAGGTGGTCCATTTCATATGTTCCCAGCATTTTATAGCCGGGATATCTGCTAATGTAGGAGTGCAGCAGAACAGTTCAGTACATTTGCAAGGAGTTTCTAAGCCCTTTCTTGTCGGCCTTTTCATTAACTTCAAAATCAGGGCTCGAAACCTACGACAGTTTGGTCTTGTTTCTTAAGCCGAGTGTTTGAAGTATCTTTAAACAGTGCAAGACTGATTTGGATTCAATGGTATGCGAGCCAATGGCATTTATAGCTGCTTGACTATCCGTGAATACATGGATGGCGGCGCCTTTAATACCAGATGTATTGATGTGGCTGGCTTATCCTTGAATAGCGCGGAGCTCAGCTGGAACTTTTTCCCATAGGTTTCGCAATGTAAGTATTTGTTCAGTAAATTCCGCCTCCTAAACTTGTTGCTCTGCGAAACGCCACTTTGTAAATGCGTATGTGGAGAGGTGTTATGGGATTTATGGAAAGATTTTTCTTGATGTACCAGTCCCAAAGTGTCTTAAAGGTATTTTGCATTTTTGTTGTAACTTCGTTTGAGACTAAGCACCTAACAATGATAACTATGTCAACGGCGTACCTGATTGTGTTGTAGCCTTAATTACTTACTTTGTATGGAGCAGGTCATCAATGATCAAAGACCACAGCAGGGGTGATAGTTCGACAATTCGAAAAGGAGGAAATTGGGAGAGGGAAATGCATCGGTTCGAAAGAACACGGTGACTTACTCAAAAAACTCCCACTTCTTGGCATACCTAGAGACGACAGCATCAGGAAGTTCAACTTCGAGAAGAATTTCCAGATAAAGCTCAGCAATAAGGAGAACTGGAGCAACGAATCCATAACTTATGGACTGAGCAACCACACAACAAAGTGGTATACGGACGGCTCGAGGACTGAGGAGGGAACTGGTGCTGGAGTGTTTGGGCCGGGAACTAAGCACTACGAATCCATGGGCAAATGTACCAGCATCTTCCAGGCAGAAATATGTGCCATAGACAGGTGCGTTCGAATCAACCTCGAGAAAAACTAGAAATTGCAACATAGCAATAATGTCTGACAGCCAAGCAGCTATAAAGGCTCTTGACGCCTACGTTATCAAGTCAAAACTCGTGTGGGAATGCCTACAAGGACTGAATAGACTAGGCAAGAATAACAGAATCTCCATCTGCTGGGTGCCTGGCCATGTTGGCATTACGGGCAATGAGGCAGCGGACTCTCTGGCAAGAAGAGGGGCAGAGGAACCCTTCATAGGACCTGAACCATTCTGCGGGATAGGAGAACACACTATACGCGAAGAGTTCAGGAGACTGGAGGAAGAAACAAAGGCCAAAATCGTTCTCAACCTCCAAGGTCTGAGGCAAGCAAAGAAACTCTTAGGAAATTACAACCAAAAGAGATTCAAAGTTTGTATCGGCCTTAACAAAAACAACCTAAGAATCCTAACATTCCTCCTCACGGGGCACTGCAGACTCAAGGAGCACCTGAGGAAAATGGGCATATCGGAGGACGGGCTCTGTAGATTCTGCAGTGAAACCGCCGAAACTCCAGACCATATACTGGAATCCTGTGGGGCACTGACCCACAAAAGGATGAAACATTTGGGCAGGCACCAAATAACAGACAAGGACATACAAACCATGGACCCACAGCTCATTCTCAGATTCATCAAAGAAACTGGACTGGACGCTGTGCTCTAAGGAGTGTGACCTGCCAAGGATAAATCAGAGCAATACCTCGACACGCTTCACAAAGAAGTATCTAGAGAGGGCTCTGAACGAGGGCAAGCACCTCTCCGAGGCACAAGCAAGGGGACACAATAGACCAATAGGTCGCAGTGTAATATACCCTAACCAAATATTATTATTATTATTAGGGGTGATGATAAACTCCCTGCGGGCAATTTTTACGGCTGATACTGATACTGAGGTCAGTCCTGACGTTATTCTAAGACTTTTTACCATCGCTATGCTCCATTTTATTGTGAGATGGTCTATATGAACCCATCTCCAGTGTTGTCGAAAGCACAATCTGTATCCAGAAAGGCGCATATTGCGATCTCTTATCACTGATCTTATCACTTATCACAGATTGCCTTCCGTGGATTTGTCTTTTTTGGTTGGCATATTAATATGAGTGTTGAGTTCATTAACGTCGATAATCATTTTCATTGTTTTAAGAAAAATTTATGTCAAGCTTATAGGACGGATACGCCTTAGGTAATTCGCTCGGTTTGTTGCCGGGTTCGGGATGACTACCACGTTTACCTCCCTCCAGTTACTTGGTTCGTATTCTCAGTTGAAGCTGAGCCTAACTAAGTCGCTCATGGAAGGTACCAAAAAACTCATTTCCATTTTCGAGAGTGCTGGACAGATACAGTACGTGATGCCTTGGGCGGTTTAAATGAGATAAATCCCATTTAACCTTACCTGGAGTAAAAAGTGTTCCGGGTAAACTGTTATTTCTGCTAAGGATTCTTGGAATTGAAACGTCTGCTATAAGGTTATTTGATATATGCATAGTGAAGGACCCTGAGTAGTGAACCTGAAGCAACATTTTCAGAGTTTCTTTTCTGTGGCGTGTGATTGTACCATCTGATTTGATTAATAACCGCATACCATTAGCTTGATCCTTTGAAAGTGCCATTTGGAGGCGTGCTACTGCAGGAACTTTTACGAGCTTCTCACAGTATTTGCACCAGGAGGCCCTTTTCGATCTACGTACTCTTAGTTATTTATTGTCAGCAGGGATTTGTACTGTTCCCAAGCGCCAATTAAAAAGCTTTCTTACTCTCTTCCGGGTAGTCTCTATTTTATCGTCCCAGCTCTGCCTAGAAACTAATTTTAAAGGATGAAAGAATAATGTCTGTTGGATCTCACCAACTAAAGAATCATCATTTATATCAGCTTCATCGCATCGTCATCATCATCACATCGTCATCATCATCACATCGTTATCATCATCTATGTTAAGCTCATTTCACTATTGTACTATATATATATTATATACAAGTAACATGTAAACTTATCTCTTCATTCAATATTCAAATCTGGCGCTTCTTTTAGACCATCCGCCATAATTAATGTATTTTTTGAATTCGCCTTAAACTTTAAATATTTGAATTTAACGTTACCTCTCTCTCAAGAATTTGTATAAATACCCTTGCCAAAATAAAGCTTTCAACAATTGTATTCAAAACCCTTAGGGGAAACACTAGTTTTTTAGTCGTCGTCGTTTCGCTCGCTAAATAGCCATCCCTTTGTCGACCTCGATGCGTCACTGAAATCGTGGTCTTTCTCTAATATTAGCAACCGTTGAAAATCGTTCAACGCATCAGCCAGGATCGTTCTATCCTTCGATACAAAGGACTTAATAGAGATCCCCGGTTGACGGTCTGGAATTGGTCTGACCGTTCAATGTCGTTTAACGGACATTGTTCAGTATCTACATCACTTTTTGTTTGTGGTGGTGCTGGCCACTTGTCAGATTTGGCCGCTAGGTTTTTGCGATATGTTCTCCAGTTAGTCAGTCTGTCATCATAACGGACTGGCCGCGTATTCCGTGTTGCATCTTATCTTAAATTGAATGTGCATATGATCCGATAAAGATGCCACACCAGACACATGCCAGTCCTCTATGATATATTGAATAAATGGAGATGTGAGAGTAAGGTTTTAAACTTCCTTTCTTATGGAGTTTCTTAATGTGGGTTTATCTCCCTTATTAAGTATAACGAGGTTTTTACTATATAGATATCCTGAAAGTGACTAACCTCTATTGTGTGTATCATGGCTGCCCCAAATCTTGTAGTGTACATTGGCGTCGAAGCCGATGATTATGTGTACCTGCTGAGCGTCACAGTACTGAACAAGTTCTTGTACTAGGAAGGGATCCACTTCGTCCGTGTCTCCAGCAAAGTACGCCGATGCGAATACAACTTTATGTAGCTCTCGGCCATTATGACTATTTGTGCGGCCACGAGCTCCCTAATCACGAAACCTGGAAGAATCCCACAGTAAGGATGCAGGAAATGTTTTGATCCCTTTGATCCTGTCATAGCTTCGCAATTAAGAACCAAAATCTGCACGACATTCAAATAACTGTTTTTAAAATATTTATTTGCAAGTTAAGGGCCAGGCAAAATGGCAAGAAGTTGCATTGCAGTTAACATTTAGAAGCGATTTGAATCCTCTCGCTAAAGACTTAAGAGGTTCCATTTACACTCCTTATGTGTTTGGTGCTTTTAAAGCCTGCCACTCTTTTTTTACTAACCTCTACACCGTCGCCACCCAAGCCTGCCACTAGTTTGCAATAGGTTTTCGAATCATTGGCTTTTGCAAATTCGCAGGTTAATGGATATGTGAATCTTGCCGTTTGTGCCTGCGACGTCTGCGTCTAAGGTATGTGTTCCTTCTCATTGCCATCTTTAAATATTTATATTTTGTTTTCTTGCATTCGAACAGATCAAGCCATGACTCATTTTCAGTAAGTACGAATGCACTTTCCAAAGGTTGGGGAACAATTCTTTAAGCCAAACGAAAAGTTATGAATACTTTTGAAAACTTTGTACGGAGGAATTGCTTAAAACAACTTTCTGTTCGTATTCTCCAAAGAATAGGTCTTTCAATTCCAATGATTTCTTCGATAAAATGTTTTTTTTTAAGGTGAATAGTTTATATTCTAAATTTCAGCTCAAGTTTAGATTTTTCGATAAAACTGTTTTTTTTGTTGGCACCGGCGAGCATACCTCGGCCTCAGACAAAAGGCACATCACAGCTGGTTACTTGTTTAAACATTCAAACAATTGAAACACAAAAGCACTTCGTTATCAATCCATTTTCCAGATAACTGATACTCGGGAGTAGTTATTTATTCTGATTATTGTGGCATAGTGTATTTATCCACACAATTTCAATTTATTTGACAGGTAAGAGTAAATCTTGTTAAAGTACTTCTTACAAGGAGAAAACATCAAAAAACAAAGAATGTGTTTGAATAATTGAACAATAAATTCGTTAACATTTAAGAAAATAGTAAAAATAAAAGCCCAGTGCATTAACAAGAATAACAAAAATACATTAAGCAGTCTTATATTTAATACGAGCAATTTTCAGAAAGAATTTTAAAGGTTAACAAGCCTTAATCGAATAAAAAGCCAATATAGCTTCTTTTAATTTACTATAAGAATAATGTTGTTTTATATGCGATGGTAATAATCTTATTGTTTGAATAAAGAAAAATCTGGTTGAACTATTATAAACTAAAGATTTTTAGACCTTACAGATTGGGGGAAAATAAGTTTTGAATACAGGTAATGTGGTGCTTTTGTTGTAAGGAGTTTATGTAAAAATAAGCAGTTTCTTGCAGTTAAATAGCTATCCAGTAATTATCCTAGAATATGTTGGCTATAAATGGAAATGTGGTCGCATATACGAAGATTGTATATATATCTAGCTGCACAATTAAAAGCCACATTTATCTTGTGACTAGAAATCGAGTCTAAGCCACAGTGTACATTTACAGCGTAACTTAAGATGGGCACTATTAATGTTCGAACAAGTTTCATACGAGCTTCCCTCGGGGTGAAATCAGCAGAAAACCACAATTTACTTAGACATCCATACACACGACGGACAACAGAGTTAATGTGATCACAACAAGACAGATTTTTATTTATATGAAAACCAAGACTTACCACTGTTTCAAAGAAATTAATCTGCTCATCACAAATATAAATCGGTGGAACAGACCGGGTATCTACTACACTCTTCGAAATTATGATAGCTTGCGATTTATTTGGATTTAAAAGGAGTCCATTTCTTACTGACCATCCAGGTATTGCTGAAAGGTCTTCATTCAATCTAAACGACAAATCTTCGCACAATCCAACCGGGCGTGACATGAAAAGCTGTACATCGTCAGCGTAGAGGTGACATTTTGCACTCTTGCATATTGCGGGAAGGTCAATAACGTACATGCTAAACAGTAGCGGCCCTAAAATGGAATCCTGTGGGTTTTCAACTATCACCACCCTTTGGTATCTATCTTGCAGATAGCTTTTGAAAAGGTCAATTGATCTTTTTCTCAAAGCAATTTTTTATACAAAATATAATGATGACCTTATCAAAAGCTTTCGAAAAATCAACTACCTAAACACAATACAGTTATATTACCGTTATCCAGTTACATCCGTTACCTTCATGATAGCTGTGGAGAAACTATGACCTGCTCTAAAACCAGATTGAGTTTCAGCCAAAAGATTGTTGTTCTTTAAATGGTTAGTAATCTACTTTACAAGTACTTTTTCAAAGGCTTTTGAAAGTATTGGTAGGATACTTATAGGGCAAAAATCAGTTGTGGTCGTAGCATTCACCTTCTTTGCAACTGGAATAATTTTCCCCAATTTCCAACTTTGTGGGGAAGTGAATGACATAATGCAAGAATTATTAACATTTGTTAATGGGTGAACTAAGTAAGGAAGTATGTATTTTAAAAATTTAAGTAATATGCCATCATGTCCAACTGCATTCGATTTAATTGAAGTTATAAATACATACGATGTACTTCAGTTATACTAACCACTTCAAATTCCATGATAGGGTCTATCACAAGGTTTTCAGGTAGATCAAAAGTAGCCACCTCCTTACTTTGTAAAGTGAAATTGTTATTAAGTTCATCGGGATCAACATCACAAATGGAAACTGTTTTTTTAGTCAAACCGATGTCCATTAAATTTTTCCACAAGTTATTATCTGGAAGATTTGTATTTAATTTACTTTCATAGTATCTTATTTTAGAGCTACGTGTAACAAAGTTTGCATAGTTCGATTAAATTCCCAGTTGCTTGAAGTAGGTACACGCTATCATAGTTTATACATTTTGATCTTGCTTTTATGGCCGCGCAGACCTCCTACGTAACCCAAGGACATTTCAAGTTGCGTTATGAGACAATTTGTTCCGGGATATGTTTGTTATAAAGATATGCAATTGTTTCTTCTAGAACATTATGCCTTTTCATCTACTTCTGCGACCATTTGACAATTATTCCAATTCAATTGATAAAAATCAACAATAAGCGACTGGACGTCAATTGATTTAAAATCACGATTGGAAAAAACTGTCGCAATTGCGCTTCGAGAGAAATCAAGTTCGAAAGTGCAACAAATTAAATCAAGATCAGACAGCCCTTCTAAGGAGCATTGATCTATATAGAGAACCGATGAAGTTAGATACACAAATAGATCAAGCAAACAGGGGTTGAAATTGGGTGAAATACGAGTAGGTTCCGAATTTAAAATACAGGGTGTGCCTAAATTGAGTGATTATTTTCAAAATAAAATTCAATTAGTTTGGTCCTCTCTAAAGCGTTGTTGTTCATTTTTATAAATCTCCCAAGTTTGTTTTATAAGTACCTTAAAATAGAAAATAAAAAAAAAAATAAAAACAAAAGAGTTATGATTTTTTCAAATTAGGAAATCGCTTTTGGCCACCCAGTATATAGGCCCAGAGAGGCGACATCATCTCGTAGAGAGCAGGAATGTAAGTCATCTTTTAGCAAATTAATATTAAAATCACCGCAAACTATTATGTTTTGATACATAGAGGAAAGAACTGACAAAACTGAGAAGAAAGGTGTTAGAGAATTTCGCCGAGCAGGATTATAAACGCAAGTGACTAAGCATTTTTGTTAATTATCATAAATCTCAATATTTAGATACTCGACAACATTCGCACCATCTGACTCATTCAATACTTTAAATATAATTTAATGTTAATTGCCACTCCGCCTCCAGTACTTTTGTTAACTCTATAATTTCTAATCAGGTTGTACCCAGGAATGCTGTACAATACACTATCAATCTCTGGCTTAAACCACGTTTCATTTATACATATAGCATCAACATAAACTGAACAGAAAACATACCGCAAACATCTTATTTATAAGCGCTTAAACAACGCGCATTTATATGGCATACTTTAACCCCTCCCTAAAATTTTAAAATAAATATTAACTAATGCACGTGCAGAATTAAAAGATTGTTGCATTAGAAAAACAATAACAAAGCAAGAATAAAGAGAAAATTATAGAAATAAATTGAGAAAATTTTAAATTAAAATAATAATAAATATACAAGTGGTATTCTCTATGAGCAATCACTATTATTATTATTATTATCTACTTCTTTATTTTTTCAACGATTAAAATAAGTGTACAAGGTATACTTTGCTTAAGAATATTTACACGGCTAATTCTGCCGTCTACTGGAAATGGCATTATAAAACAATAGTAATAAAGTAAAAAGGAAAAACGAAATAAAAGAAAGAAAGTGAAAAGTAAATATTAATGTTACAATTTTTATAATAGATAAAGAAAAATGGAATAAAAATTGATGAGTAAAGGGAGTTTTAACAATTTTAATGATTCGCAACATAAAGAGGATACAATTTTGGAGTGATTTGATAGTTAGTTATTTTTTATTTCAGCAAAGATATACATTCTAAACACTACTATTGCACAATTTACAGAGATGTGGTTATTACTACCTTACTACTGATAATCTTATATAATTGTAAATGAAAAATATCAAACTATATATTATATATTTAAGTAATAATTTGAGGAAAAGCTGATGAAAAAAAACCTCAATACGAACTATAATAGGATCATTGAAATGAGAGAAGTGGTGGTGGGCAACTTGATTTCAGATATCACGTACATTAACAAGTACAGTTACTAAATAAACATAATATATAAATAGATTAACAATTATAGATATAATTGACAAATGTAATAAGTTAACAGATATGAATAGTTTAAGGAAAAATATAAAATTTTAACAAATATAAATAATTTAACAAATATGAATAATTGAACAAATGCAGACGATGAATTAATATCATAATGAAGTCAATTTTAATTATAGATAAATAAATAGATAAATATGTATATAAATAAATGACTAGATAAATGAATAAATAAATAGTAATAATTACAATAAATAAATAAATAATAAATAAATAAATAAATAATAAATAAATAAATAAATAAATAAATAATAAATAAATAAGTAATAAATAAATAAATAATAACAAATATAGTAAATTAATAAATAAATAAATAGTAACAATAAGTGGAACAGGTAGTGATTTTATGTTTGTTTAATGTAGAAGACCTAAAATCAAGGGGTTGTCAGAGGAGCTGCAAGACCAGCTGTAGCGATCAAATAATTTATTCAGTCTTACTGATATTTTTTCAATTTTTGAGATTGCATGCAGTTCTTCGGTCGAAAAATGCCAAGGTAAGTTTAAGATCATTTTCAGTAGTTTGTTTTGGGTTATCTGTTGTCTACGTATGTGGCTCTTTGCACATTTGCCCCAAACTGGAGAACCATAAAACAAAATTGCTTGAAAGATTACTTTGAAAATGATGAGTTTGTTTTCTCGGCTCATTTTTGATCTTCGGTTTATAAATGAATACAGTATTTTAATTGTGATATTAACTTTCCTGATGGTTTCTTGGACATGAAGGCTAAATGTTAACGACTTGTCAAGGTGAACCCCAAGGTACTTAGCACTTGATTTCCAATCCGTTTGTATATTATTTATTACTATTCTGTTGCTTGGTAAGAAGCAGATTTTCTTTTTCTAGTAAAAAAGACAGCCTGAGTCTTTGAAGCATTTAATTTAATTTTCCAATTGGCAAAGTATGTTTGGATGACATTTAAGCCAGATTGCAATTTCGTTTCAATGTTTAAACCAACTGAATCTGATGAATAAATGCATGTGTCATCTGCAAAAATGGCAATTTCACAATTGGTTAATTTTGGAAAATCGTGCGTGTAAATATTATACAGGATTGGCCCAAGAACCGAACCCTGGGGTACCCCTGCGTCAATTGAGAAACCTGCTGATAACCAGTTATTAACAGAAACTTTGAAAGAACGCCCTGATAAAAATGACTGGACTAATTTCACTAGGTACATTGGGAAACGTAGGCTTAGTAGTTTGTGCAGTAAGCCATCGTGCCATACTGTGTCAAACGCTTTTTCGACGTCAAGGATAACCATACCCGTACTTTTCCCCATATCGAAATTCTTTTTGATATGCCTCGTTATGCGATGAATTTGGTGCACTGTGGAATGATGTGCTCTGAAACCGAATTGTGCTTCAGGTAAAATATTATGCTCGTTGAGGTGAGTTGTTAGTTTTATTTTAATAATTTTTTCAAAGCACTTACTTAGCGAGCTTAACAAGCTTATTGGTCTGTAACTACTAGGTAGGCAAGCATCTTTACCTGGATTCAGAACCGGGATGACTTTTGCTGTTTTCCATTCTTGGGGAAAATATCCCTGTTTAAAGCAGCAGTTAAAGAGCCGCTGCAAGAACTGTAATCCGATCCTTGGAAGGTTTTTGATGAAAGTATTTCAGTATTGGAGTGATTTGAAACACAAAAAGAAGCAATAATAAGCATATACGTGGTTTTTCAAAAGCTATTACGATATCTTAAACGATGTTTGCAGTAACTATACAGGATAGTCCCTCGAGCACCATTTAATATTTCGTAGGGACTATTAACGGATAAAAAACTTTCTTGGATATACAGTATGCTTGCAGTACTGAAGTAACATAGGCCAACTAAAAAGCCATTCAAGATGTCCCTACACACACTAATAGAAAACGAGCTGACATTGAAATAAAACCTACGTATTTCTTGCAAAAGAGGGCAAACAGAGAGAAAATGGTAAATATCCTCTCTCTCATTTCTGTTACAGAGAGTACGCAGATCAGAGGTCGAGTTTCTTTGGGGTAAGAAATTCAGGTTGAGAATTTCAACCCTAGCCCTAAAAATGGTACTTATGCAGAGTGAACATTAGAAAAGTTGCTATTATCCAAACGATGGCTTAAGTTTTTGTAAATATATCTTGAGTTCGAGGAGGATGCACGGTCCAGACATTGCAGATACTTCGTTTCATCAATTTTAGCTATAACATCAGAAAAGATTCAGTTCCATTCATTAACGTTAGAATCACTCAAGTTTAGGCTTACCTACGTCATGGGAGAGGGCAAGTTGGTTCCGTTCCTTGAATGGGGAAGCATTAGTTCAGAGGACATACGCAAATATTGTCTTGTGCAACTTGTTACCATTCCTCCTCATAACTCTGGTGATATATTCTGAGTGGGCTTTTAGATTCTGGATGTAAATCGGAGCAATGCCAGACTCCACATGTATCGCGTAATTCGGTATGGAATTTGGTAATTTGAACAAACGTTTGAAACTATCGTTGAACGTTGAACGTTGAACTATCTCGAATTCTTCAAAAGGGATGTAACCAAATGCCTGCAGCGCATAGCACATAAGTAGGTATTGGGACCCTTGGGACTGGGAATTCTGAGCTAGAGCGAGAGGGAAGATATGAGGTTGGAGCTAGAGCGAGAGGTAAGATCTGACCTTGGAGTGACGCGCCGGCCGCCGGTGGTGGTTGTTAGTTTTTGTTATCAGTTTTGTGTGTTTAGAGTGAATAGCTTGGAGATATTGACTTCCATAGTAATTAAACGGTTGATGCGATAAAGAAACCCCATGGATATTGGAAGCAACGGTGAATAGTGAGTTCAAGATCGTCTTTGTTTATACGACTAAATTGTGTATTGTAGCGATCTTGAGCTCATTTGTTTGTTTAGGACATTGCATTGTATATGGTTTTTTAGTTTGATTAATGTTAGACATTACATGTGTATGGTTTCTTAGTTTGATTATTTAATGTTTTATTTGTTCAGGACAATACATTGTGGGGCGAGATAATATAATATTATCGGCGTCAGATATGGCTCGCTCCCCCTTAAGATTCGCTGACCATATTGCTCTGTGTTACTTTTATCTTACTGACCACATTGTTTGAGAAGAAATTGTGATATTTTCGGAGGTATTTTCATGTATAAAAGGCGAGTGTTGAAGGTACTAAGTAACAGTTTATTTCAAATTAGACATGCAAAGAACATGAATTTCCTTAACCAACTGGGTAAAGTAAAGCCCCTAGAGGGTCTGAAAATGGTAGAATTGGGGAAACGGAGTCGTATCTTGAAGGCGATGCGGTGTCAGACCAAGTATGGACCAAGGATCCTGGTAGAGCTGGAGGCGAAAAAGGTATTTTTGCCTCTCAGATTCAACGCAATGGAGGAGGACACCATTACCCAACTCCCCTTATATGAGATGGAAGTCATCAAAGCGGTTGGAAATTCCTTTGAGTTGGCGTTCCATCCTGTTGCAGAGGAAGACGATGAGGTGCAAGTTCCCTACTCACAACCATTTTTATAAAATAAAAAATAAATTAAAAAAAAAAAAAAAAAAAGTGAAACAAAGAAATTAACTGTTCTTTTTCTTTTTTATTGGTTTATTCGACTTTTAAGTGCTTTGAGGTGGTTAAAGATTACCCAACCTTTGTGAAAAGATTCAATTTGCGTGGTCGTAAAATTGAATTCCGGATTAGGGATGTAGCAGACAACTTTGAACCATCTAGCTGGATTCAGAATGCAGTGAAAGGGATATTTAAAAAAGTGACTAACGATTTGGATCCTTCTGATATGGTGGGTATAACATTTACAGGGAAGAATTTCGAACACCATGGTCCTGGTTGGATGAGCTATAGAAAGGCATCCGATTTAAAGTGGAGCGAGGTATGGGATTTAATCACTAAAATTTTCCAAAGCAATTCCGAGGGCTTAAGCACGGATACTTTCCGTATAAATCTTACATCGATAAGGCCTCCTAAAGGACAAGGAAATGATCGAAATAAGAAATACAATTCTTTCGATGAAGAATGCAAAAAGCGGAGGGGAATCATTGTAATAAGAAACAAAGACAACCTATGTTTACCTCGTGCGTTAGTTGTTGCAATTGCCTTTATTGATAAAGACTCAGAATATGCAAAAATTCGGCGCAATATTGGTAAATCTCAAGATCTTCGAACGGCTAATCTAATAATTTTGACCGGTGTTAGTATACCTTCCGAAGGTTGTGGTATTCCAGAGCTTCGCACTTTTCAAAGTTATTTGAAGAATTATAAGATCACAGTCTACGAATATGAGCAAAAAGGACGAAGTATTATATTCGAAGACGATACATATAACAGTGATAAGAGAATAAATTTACTGTTTTACAAAGGTCACTTCAATGTTATAACATCTTTGACAGCGGCATTTGGTTGTGCTTATTTTTGCGAAATTTGTAGTGTACCATTCAATAATAAAACCGATCATAGATGTGTAAAGTCATGCCCTCAATGTCAGCAATCACCTATATGTCCTCAAAATCTATCCGAAATTGTATGTAAAGATTGCAATAGAAGTTTTAGAGGACAGGAATGTTTTGATAACCATAAGGCTTCGGGGTCAACAGGAAACCGAGCAATTTGTGAAACAGTTAAAAAATGTGTTGATTGTCTGAAAACATATAGAAGAGATAGAGAACATACTTGTAATGAATACTATTGTAAAAATTGTAATAAACACGTTTCCCAAGAACACTTGTGTTATATTCGATGCGACACTAGAAGACCAAAATTAGGCAATGTTCTCTATGTGTTTTATGATTTGGAGAGTCGTCAAGAAACGATTATTGCTGAAAAAGTGATAAAAGACTATGCTGTTCCAGTAAAACTTCATGAACCGAATTTATGTGTTTTCCAGCAAAGATGTGACCTTTGTTTGGATGAGAATAATCTACACTTCTGTCAGAAATGTAAATTCAGACTTAATATAAAAAAGGGTCAGAATGTTATATCCGAGTTCTTAGAGCACCTTTTGAACGCCCGAAAAAGTTTCACAAAAGTTATTGTTTTGGCTCATAATGGGCAGGCATATGATCACCAATTTATTTTAAACTATATCTTGCAAAATACAAAATTTCACCCCGAATTGATTATGAGGGGAACTAAAATAATACTCATGGGATTGGGGAATGTGAAATTCATAGACTCATTGAACTATTTTCCCATGGCTCTATCAGTTCTTCCAAAAGCTTTCGATTTACCGCAAGAGTTAAAAAAGGGGTATTTTCCGCATTTCTTTAATACCATCGAAAATGAAAACTATATTGGTCCACTGCCGCCTGCAGAATATTACAATCCGGATGCCATGAAGATAAATGATCGGGATGTATTCTTTAAATGGTATGAAGAAAATAAACAAAGTGAATTTAATATGCAGCGAGACCTTGTTGCATACTGTGAAAGCGATGTACAGATCTTATCTGAAGCATGTATAAAATTCAGAAAATTTTTCCTTGAGCAGTGTAATGTGGAACCGTTTTTGGAAGCTGTGACTATAGCATCAGCATGCAACTTGGTGTACCGTCGTAATTTTCTTAAACCAAACACTATAGGCTTAATACCTAGAAATGGATACAGACAAACTGATAATCAGTCGATCCAGGCAATTAAATGGCTTATTTTGGAAGAAAGGAGACGGAATTGTTACATTCAACATGCAGCTAAGCAGCGAGAAGCGGTAGTATGTGGTGTGAAAGTTGACGGTTTTTGCAAGGAAACCAAAGAGGTGTTTGAGTTCCACGGTTGTTATTATCATGGCCACTCATGTTTGAAAACGTTTCGCGACATGCCTTTAAGCAAAGATCCGTGCGACACGTTAAATCTACGCTATGAAAAAACCATGGCTAAATCTACACGGCTAAGGCAGTTCGGGTACAAGGCAATTGAAATGTGGGCTTGTGAATTCGAGAAACAATTGAGTACTGATGATGTCAAATATTTAAAAACACATCCTTTAATACAACAAAGCCCATTAAATCATCGCGACGCATTTTATGGGGGCCGTACGGGGAACACATATAATTATTATAAATGTAAGGAAGGTGAAAAAATCAAGTACATAGATGTATGCTCCCTATACCCATGGGTTTGCAAATACGGGAAATATCCAGTGGATCACCCTAAAGTTCACACCACCGATTGTTCTCAAATCGACTTAAAAAACACGAATGGGATTATAAAATGTAAAATAATACCTCCAGAGCAATTGTTACATCCGGTATTGCCTATTAAACAAAATAATAAGCTTATGTTTACATTGTGTAGAACATGCAGCAAACAAATGTCTCAAGACGAACGCTGCGCCCATACTGATGATGAAAGAGCTATACACGGAACCTGGATTATTGATGAGGTCTTAAAAGCAAAGGATAAAGGGTATAAGATAGTAGATATTTTCGAAATATGGGAATATTCTATGATTCAATATAATAAAATGGAAAAATCAGATGGCCTTTTCAGTCAAATGATGAATAAATTCATTAAAATGAAACAGGAAGCATCAGGGTGGCCAGATAAATGTGCTACAATGGAAGAGAAAAAGAAATATGTAGCTGACTTTTTGAGTAATGAAGATGTTAAACTCGATTTTGCACAAATTTGTGATAACCCTGGGAAGAGATCTTTTGCTAAGCTCATACTTAATTCATTTTGGGGTAAATTTGGACAAAGAGAAAATCAATCGAAAACATGTATAATTAATAGTCCATCAGAATTATTCCAAATGCTTACAAATCCAACTATTGAAGTCTGTCACATTCTACCTATAAATGAGGAAAATGTTATAGTAAGTTGGTTGTATAAAGAAGAAGAAGCGGAGACCTTATCAACTGTTAATGTGTGTATTGCAGCTTATACTACCACACAAGCTCGTCTGAAATTGTATAGTTACCTGGAAATATTAGGAGCTAGAGTCTTGTACTACGACACCGATTCTGTAATCTATGTAAGTCGTGAAGGAGAACCTGATCCACAGACTGGTGAATTTATAGGGGATATGACTGACGAGTTACAATGCTATGGGTATGGAAGTTATATTACTGAATTCGTAAGTGGAGGCCCCAAAAATTATTCCTACAAAGTCTTTAGTACAAAAGATGGCACTGAAAAAATCGTGTGTAAAGTAAAAGGAATCAATTTGAATTATTCAGCATCGAAGAAAGTAAATTTTGAGACAATCAAAGAAGCTGTACTTAATGCTGCGAATGCCGATGATATCCAAATTTTATCAAATAATATTCGCCGGACACGAGAGCACGAGGTCATAACAATTGCTGAAACAAAAACATACAAACCCAGGTCAGAAAAACGTAGATTTCTCGAAGACAATAGTTCCCTTCCATATGGTTATAAAAGACGTAAATAAAGAAAAAACATTTGTATTTAAAAAAGAAGAAATTGGTTTTTATTTAATTTCCAGATAAGAATTTGTCCAATAGGTATACATTTTGTAGGGCACAGCATTTGCTATGGAGCGAACATTTTATTTCACAAGGATAGAGTCGCTTCAATTCGTTGAAATTAGGACAGCCAACTTCTTCGATATTCATCACTTCAACATTTTCATCGCAAAGTAACTCCTTTATCCATTGAACTTTTTCAACTCCTTTGACGTACAAAATTGTATTTTTTATTTTCACGCGAAGGTATTTCCGAACTTTCTTAAATTCGGTGAAACCTCCATCCCAAACTAGGCCATGATGATTTTGGTAAAGCCGTTGAACTTGTCTTCTTAATGCAGATGATAATTGGTCAGAGTTGAATGGTGGTTTGATGATGAAATGATGATGATGGCCATTGTGTAGTATTGCTATTTCTTTAGCGATAAACTTATTATTAGGTCCTTTGAAACCTTGTACGTCAAGTATAAAATACATGGTTTATGCATGAGTGTCTTTTCCCCACAAGAGTTAACTTTGAACTAAGAAATTAGATTTCTCGCGAAACTATTTGACTGAGTGGATTATAATTTACGATGCGATCGTGTAACATTAAACAGTAGGCTGACGTATTTGCTGGGATTGGTTTTGTTCCTGTTGTTTTGAATTCAATGCGAATATCAACTGGACCATTTTTGATTATTTCACTCTGATGTCTGCAATCTATAACGAAAATTGTCGCTTGAGATTTAAATGTATCTCTTGATAAGAGTGGTTCAGCAACTAGTCGGTTGTAGTAGGTTTTTTGAAAGTCGCAGTACATATTGTATAGTAAACTGTAATTATTTTTATCAAAGGATAAATTTAAATCTTCACAGGGGTAAGCGTCAGAATTTAAGTATGCCTTCACGTTTCTAATATCACAATGATCAAAATAAGTTGGATTTCCTTTTAGTAGATTACGTTTGTTAGTTTGCAATGCAAGGAGAATGTAGCGTGGCTTCTCCATTTGTGAGGTTGTCTTCACATTCCAAATATGATGATTGGTGCTGGGCAAAGTAGGATATTCATACAGATCCCAGTTACGAAAGGCAAGCTTCATAGTTTGACCATTATTAATAGGTTTGTAAAGTTTTAATTTGTAAGAATCAGACAGTGTAATATGAGGAATTTTCCATTGTATTTTAAGTAATTTTATCTTTGCTTTTTCATCATCGTCAGCAATTAATGAATTATCATCTGTGCGTGACCGTGTTAGAATCAAATCATGGCGTCCATTGGGTATTACTCTCTTATAGTCTTCAGCAAAACCCAGTAATTTATTTAGAGGTATACAAAAATTAAAGTAGAAACTATCCAGATTAATTGAAGAGTTGGGCGACCAAGATGCATTCAATAGCATATCGCTTTCGTTTTTGTTTAAAGAAATGTAGTTTTTAATAGTTGATGTTATGCCAACATTACGATTGCTATCAATTTCCACGCCATTTAATTCATAACGTATTTCGTCAAATAAGAAAGCTATTCCGTTGTTTACAAGTTTTGTTTTCGTAGCTGCCGATCCATCAGATTTCGATACAGTACCTTCAATATAAATGTAACTTTCTGAAGGCAAAATATTAAGATTTTGATGTTGGACACAAATTTGTATAATGTCATTTTTCTCAAAGTTATTCAGATATGGTGAATAGGTGTGATAATTCAGTTTTGAGATACTCTCCTCAAACTTTGGTTCTTCGAAAATATTCAGCATGTTGTTAGGATTGATTTAATGTTTTAATTTATATCCCAGTGACAATAGAAATTGTTGATTTTCTATAGTAAGTTTTGATGTTCTCTTATCAGAAGATGATAGTATATTGCTAGAGTTAGTAGTGTTACCTGCTCTTTTATAACTTGAGGGGTAATTATATACTATCATTATTGTGGTTTCAAATGCAAGCGAATTGTTATGATTTCGTTTCGAAAGTTTATACGATTTCCGTCCTGATCCAAGAGATTCAATGTTATAGAACTTATCCTCTTAGCGTTCACTGGCAAATAGATGGCATTGTGTGGAACTTCAACTATTTTATATCCTGGACTAACGTTGACTGAAAATTCATGTAGTATATGAGCAGGTTGACTATTGATATATGTTTCGTCAATCAAATTACATTCAACTCGTACAATATTCACTCTATTGATATTAACATACTGGTCAGATACATGCAGAATATTAGGAGCTAGTTTCTTCTTACTGAATCCTAAAAGAGAACCAATAGATCGGTCTTGTGTAAAATCGATTTCCACATTGCTGTACAGTTCACATTTCAAAGTATTATTATTGGCTTTTAATTTGATTATAACTTTTTCAACGCTATTCTCATTGTGTGTGTTCAGAACCTTTTGAATTATTTTATTAATATCCTCAATTTCATAAGAGCCCTCTGTAAATTCAGTCTTGATTTCTCCATTACCACCACCACCACCACCATCACCACAATGAAATAAATTATTTAATTTATCCACATTAGGTATAGAATTATAGGTCTGCAGATCAACTAAGCCACATACATAATCAGAATTTAGGACAATTGGAGGAAAGTACTCTGCAGTGAGAGTAGATTGGTTTCCGCTTAAAGTGAGTGTTAACGACATAACTATTGGAATAGAAATGAAACACAATATATTGATTTTACTCTATTTATTTATATTTTGCTCAATTAGAAACTTTAAACATAGATGACCACATATAAATGTATTGAAATTTTGACAGCTGTTATAATTATAGTGAATATTTTCACCTAAATATCGTACAACCTCTATGGGTGGTCTTAAGTTACCAAAACTATCGAAATATTTGACAATATTTTTATTCTTAATGTATGCTACCCAATGTGTCCCTGGCCCACTCTCATTGTCCAAATTAATTACACCACATTCCTTGTTATCAGATCTTACTGGTAATTTATCACTCATGTAAACACCCCTGAAGCATGGTATATTCAATTTTCCAAATTTCATAATATCAATATTGGTGAGTGGACGATTAGGTAGCGAATTTAAAAGTTTTTTGAATCGTATGGTTTAAGGAAAAGTCCAAATCCTTTTTTATATGGCTGTAGATAAAGTCCGCTACCATGCTTAATTTTAATTCCTTCCATAGTCTGATTGTGACGTTTATTCTCTTCCAATTGTTTCTTGGCTACCTTTGATTCATTTATAGCTTTAACTACGCCCGCAGCTCCTCCAACTACTGATCCAATAGCCGATAGCCCAGCTAAAATAGGTAACAATGGTAAGAAACCACCAATTTTCGGTAGAGGTATTACTCGAGGAATTGTAATGCTCTTTCGTTTATTTTTAATGATCTTTTTAGCTGCTTGTAGAGCAGTTGTTGCAATTATGTTAGGATCTTCGTTTCTAGTGTCTCGAATAGCATTTCTAGCCTCCATAATGGCTTTTTTAAATAAATTATACTTTTTGCGTGGGTTTCTTTTCCTTCTCTTGGCTTTGCTGCAACCCATACCAAGTTTCGTTTTAGCTTTCATCATATTCGTTACTAATATACTATTTATTTTTTCTGCTATCGATGAGTCTTTTGCCTTTACTCTCTGCCAGGCCTTTTCAGTTAAAATTTTGTCTGCAATATGTCGTTCAGGTAGATTTTTATTGTTAGCATATGCAATATCGTGTTCGCGACAGGCTTCATCCAACTGATTAACTCCCCTATCTCCTCTAGCAAGGCGTTCTTTCAATTTAGTCCCTGGCCCACAGAAGTTATATGAGGGAAGATGTAATTCAATTGGTAATTTTTCGATTAAGGAATTCACTAATCCGTACCCTTTGAATGTATCTTTCCAACTGTTGGCTTTCACACTATAATTTATCATTTTATACGACTTTCTTGTTGTATATGTTGAACAATTATGAATTTCTCAACTATAAAACATGATCTTTTATATTGATTAGTTTCATTCAATAGCAGAATGAGGTTCATAAAACAACAACAACGAGATTTTATTAAAGTTAAGAACTTTGATAGTAAAATTAAAGTACGCAGGAAACATGGAGCAATATTTCCTAATAGTATTAGAGGAATAATTGTGGGTCCATCAAATTGTGGAAAAACCAATGTCATGTTGAGCATTCTCCTCGATCCAAATGGTTTAAAATTTGAAAATCTCTACATATACTCAAAGTCTCTGCATCAACCAAAGTATGCATACCTGAGAAAGCTAATAGAGTCCATCACGGGTATGGGATATAATGAGTTTTCAAATAATTGTGAAATTATTACGCCTTCTGAAGCAAATCGAAACTCAGTTTTTATATTCGATGATGTGGCTTGTGATAAGCGAAACAATATTCGAGAATATTTCTGCATGGGTCGACATAATGACGTGGATAGTTTCTACTTGTGTCAATCTTATACACATATACCAAAACACTTGATTCGAGACAATGCAAACTATTTAGTTATTTTTAAGCAAGACGAACTTAACCTGAAGCATATATACAACGATCATGTCAACTCTGACATGACATTCAATCAATTCAAGGAATTGTGTAAAAAATGCTGTAAAGATACATATGGGTTTTTGGTTATTAATAAAGATTTTAGATTGAATAAAGGCCGATATAATAATTCATTTAAAGAAACTGTATCTATATAAATCTATTCAGTCATAAATCAGCGGTTTAAATGATTACATACGATTAGAGCATTCGTCCCTGTATTCGACAATTATGGATGTTGATGAAAATTTACTTAAAGATTTAGTAAAAACTAAAAAAGCTTTAAAGAGAAAATATATGTTTCTTCAGTATGGAAAAACTACGAAGGATGCGGAACTTGAGACTACTTTTAAACCAATAGTTGAACCCTTAAAAGAAATCGTGAAAAATGTCAAAAGTGCTCATACTCAAAATGATACTGCTGCTGCAGATATTGCTTACAATAATATAGATATGAAAATAAAGAATCAACAACTACTACGACGACGTTTACAATACCCAGAAGAAGAAAAAAAATCCATTTCTAATGCAAGTTTTGACTTCTCATCTCCAGAATCAAATCAGACAACGAACAATGATAATTCATTTAGGACACCCTACGACAATAGCTTTGATCAAAGCACTCCAGTTAATCGATCATCCCCATCAGATTCGAATCGTGACAAAATCTATGGTCCACATTTCGACGTGGAATCAAATTCAACGAAATTAGGTAGATCAAGTTTTGTAATTAACGAACACAAGAATTTCGTCATTGATGATGAAATCTTCCATGGAACGAATGGCCTTTATGAATTAATATTTCGAAAAAACCCTAGAAAAGATCGATATACCAATGAAGACTTGGATCAATATCTAAAGATATTACAAAAAACAAAAGCACACTTGAAAAACTATGATAGTAACTTACAGGTTAAAGGCAACAGAGGTTATAAGTATAAACATATAATCCAACCTTTACTTCAGCACCTAACGCAGAGAGTCATAAAGAAAATTGGAAAAGCATACAATAGTAATTCAACTGATATGAGTTATTCAAATAAACCCGTCGAATATGTGTATTGGGATAACCCCAATGAACTCGTCAATAGATTAAGGCTTTTAATTGCATCTCAAAGAGCCGGCAATAATAATCTTCAAAATGAGGTTAACTCAATTGTAGAAGAATTACGTGAATCAGATATCATACACTAATAATCAATTCAATCCATTAAAAGCAAGCAAATCAGTATGGCCTCACACCTGAACCGACCGGATAGGAACCGACCGGATAGAAATCGCCCTGCATGGATTTAACCTCAACACTTGGTTCAGGAATTGGCCTATATAAAATCAATTCGCGTTGGAAACGAACATTATCTATATATTAGACATCGTTTAGAGAATAATCTTCATTATTAATAAAATGAGTGTTGACAAGTTCGGACGAAGCTCCAACCAATTTCATAGAACAACCGAGAGTTCGCGAGGACCTGCTGGCGTAGGATTTAGACTACTACCTAATGGTGATTTCGATATTCAGGGAAAATGTCTAAACAATGTTGGAAAACCTGTAAACCCAACACAGGCGGCAAATAAGGAATACGTAGATAGCAACATAGATGTTCAAGATAAAAACATGCTAAATCATCGACGGTATGTAGACAACAATTTCAACGCACTCATGGGGACTATAAATGATGAGGCACTGAAGCTACAAATCATCGAAGATAAACTGGGAAAAATGGGTGCGGATTTGCGGTCATACACCGATGAGCAAAATTTGAAGACTCTTGAATTATTAAACAAAATTAGAAAGTATATGTTGGATATTTTCGAGAAGTATAAAAATAGTGGTGAACCTATTAGAGAGGCAACAACTAGTTTTTCACCAATTTAGTACGCATTCGGAATTCGATTTGAAATCATGTCTGCAGTAAATACGTCTACGATCTTCGATGAGATGTTAACATTTCTAAAAACAAATAACCAAACTCTTCTTGAGGAACATTTCAATGAAATTATTGATTGCATTAGTTTTCTGAGGAACTTTGAAAACGTATCTTCCACCACCTCTGTTCATGGGTGTCATTTTATAAATTGCCCCTGGTCTGCAAATCTCTGTCAAGAAGGACCAGATACTTGCGCATGCTATATGGTTGAAAGCAGATTGATTAGAATTAAGAAATTGATGTTACTTTATCGACGATTGGTCAAATAAAATATCTAATAAAATACAAAACCTCTCCTTGTTTCTATTCACTCGTTTTTAGGATGAGTAAAAGAAAAGTTGTTGGTGAGCTGCACAAGCCAGCCCGAAGGAATTTCACCAGACGAAGAGTTATTATTAAGGGTTTTGATGATCTATGGCAAGCAGACTTGGTTGAAATGATACCTTACAGTGATGAGAATGAGGGGTTCAACTATTTACTAACCGTAATTGATACTTTTTCAAAGTATGCTTGGGTCGTTCCTTTGAAACATAAGACTGCATCAGCTACAACACAAGCTATGAGAACAATTTTTACCAATTCAAATCGAGCACCTAAAAATTTGCAAACCGACGATGGTAAAGAATTCTTCAACAAGGCCTTCCAAAATTTGATGAATACCTACAAAATTAATCACTACTCAACGTACAGTACATTAAAAGCATCAATTGTTGAACGCTTTAACCGCACCCTTAAGGAGAAAATGTGGAAAGAATTCAGTTTCAATGGGAACTACAAATGGCTACCCATTTATAAGGATTTGCTGCATGCATATAATCACTCGGTACATAGAACAATAAAAAAACGTCCCGTTGATATAAATAAAAACAATGTCAAAGAATTACTATCAGGAGTTTATAAACGAATAAAAATTGCTGAGAAGGGAAAATACGAAGTTGGCAATAACGTTCGAATAAGCAAGTTTAAACATGCTTTCGAAAAAGGATACACACCAAACTGGACAACTGAAATATTCAAAATAAGAAAAGTTCAGATAACAAACCCTATTACATATCTAATTGAAGATTTTCAAGGTCAGCCTATTAGAGGGAGTTTCTATGCACACGAATTACAAAAGACGAATTTTCCCAACATATTTCTCGTGGAAAAGATTCTTGCAACAAAAGACGAAAAAGTATATGTCAAATGGTTGGGTTTCCCATCCACTAACAATTCATGGATTAATAAAAAACAATTAATTTAATGGTTTTTTTTTTTTTTTTTTTTTATTTTATGAAATGGTCATTATATATGCTTGTTTCATCGATTTGAGATTCACTAGTTCCATGTTGGGCTCATGCCTCAATTCCTGATTTGTAAAGAACTCGATTTCACCATTACTTAAAATCCTTTCCTGTTCATATTCTCGATACTCGAAGCATGAAATACTCAAAGATCGTAGCTTATAATTGCTATCATATGTGCAGCGAATAGCTAATTCCTTGTTGTCATCGAGTATTTCTTATTTCGATCATTTCCTTGTCCTTTAGGAGGCCTTATCGATGTAAGATTTATACGGAAAGTATCCGTGCTTAAGCCCTCGGAATTGCTTTGGAAAATTTTAGTGATTAAATCCCATACCTCGCTCCACTTTAAATCGGATGCCTTTCTATAGCTCATCCAACCAGGACCATGGTGTTCGAAATTCTTCCCTGTAAATGTTATACCCACCATATCAGAAGGATCCAAATCGTTAGTCACTTTTTTAAATATCCCTTTCACTGCATTCTGAATCCAGCTAGATGGTTCAAAGTTGTCTGCTACATCCCTAATCCGGAATTCAATTTTACGACCACGCAAATTGAATCTTTTCACAAAGGTTGGGTAATCTTTAACCACCTCAAAGCAGTTAAAAGTCGAATAAACCAATAAAAAAGAAAAAGAACAGTTAATTTCTTTGTTTCACTTTTTTTTTTTTTTTTAATTTATTTTTTATTTTATAAAAATGGTTGTGAGTAGGGAACTTGCACCTCATCGTCTTCCTCTGCAACAGGATGGAACGCCAACTCAAAGGAATTTCCAACCGCTTTGATGACTTCCATCTCATATAAGGGGAGTTGGGTAATGGTGTCCTCCTCCATTGCGTTGAATCTGAGAGGCAAAAATACCTTTTTCGCCTCCAGCTCTACCAGGATCTTTGGTCCATACTTGGTCTGACACCGCATCGCCTTCAAGATACGACTCCGTTTCCCCAATTCTACCATTTTCAGACCCTCTAGGGGCTTTACTTTACCCAGTTGGTTAAGGAAATTCATGTTCTTTGCATGTCTAATTTGAAATAAACTGTTACTTAGTACCTTCAACACTCGCCTTTTATACATGAAAATACCTCCGAAAATATCACAATTTCTTCTCAAACAATGTGGTCAGTAAGATAAAAGTAACACAGAGCAATATGGTCAGCGAATCTTAAGGGGGAGCGAGCCATATCTGACGCCGATAATATTATATTATCTCGCCCCACAATGTATTGTCCTGAACAAATAAAACATTAAATAATCAAACTAAGAAACCATACACATGTAATGTCTAACATTAATCAAACTAAGAAACCATATACAATGCAATGTCCTAAACAAACAAATGAGCTCAAGATCGCTACAATACACAATTTAGTCGTATAAACAAAGACGATCTTGAACTCACTATTCACCGTTGCTTCCAATATCCATGGGGTTTCTTTATCGCATCAACCGTTTAATTACTATGGAAGTCAATATCTCCAAGCTATTCACTCTAAACACACAAAACTGATAACAAAAACTAACAACCACCACCGGCGGCCGGCGCGTCACTCCAAGGTCAGATCTTACCTCTCGCTCTAGCTCCAACCTCATATCTTCCCTCTCGCTCTAGCTCAGAATTCCCAGTCCCAAGGGTCCCAATACCTACTCACATACAGATTTTACCTGTTGCATTGAACATATGGTACTTACACACTAAGTCTATTTGCGGATTCCGGAAAAACCTAGGCCACATAATACTTAACACTGCCTTAGGTTCGGTGCTTTTTTAATTCGCATGATTCGCAAGGTTTAAATTACTGGTAATCAGTGCTCCCAAATGTTTAAATTCTTTGACCACTTCCATACGTTCACCATGATGAAACCAATTCTCTTCTGCCAGACGATGGCGACGATGACGCTGTTCAAATAACATAATCTTAGTTTTTTGGACATTAACCTGTAAGTCCCATGTGCGTGGTCCTGGAGCCTATTGATTTGCAACTGCAATGAGCAAGGGTTGTCAGCCACCATGACAAAATTGTCAGCAAAAAGTTGGAGCTTTATCCAGGTTCCGGAAATCTGCATTCCTCCTAGCAAACAATTACATATGTCATCGATGTAGAGTGCAAAGAGTATCGGACTCAAGATGCAACCCTGTGGTACACCAGAGGATGTATCAAACCAGTTGTACACATCCACTCCATCATACATCGTTGCACTAGAAGAGGCGAGTAGATTAGCGTAAATCGCTAAGAATTTCTTAGATAATCCTATTGTTGACAGCTTGTAAATTAGGGCATTAATATTCACATTCATGCATATAGTTTTCTCTTTTTCTCTATACATTTTTGCGCGATACTAGTAATAGCAAATACGTGATCGGTCGTAGAAAATCCAGCGCGAAAACCAACTTGGAACACGCTCAGACGACTGTTTGATTCAATCCATTTTGCAAGTCTATCATAGAGAATACTAACAACGATTTTTCTGATTGTTTTAAGGATTGAAATTCCCCTGTAATTTTCCGCTATATTAATATTCCCCTTTTTAAAGATAGCAGCTATCAGTGCCTTGTTGAAGCTTACGGGGACGTATTATAGAGCACAATAAAAAAGAGTAATAGGTACTGTTTAAACTGCACAGTTGCATTTTTATAAAAATCGGCAGGAATTCCATCAATACCTGGGGATTTGCCATTTTTCATTTTGAGTAATACAGTTTCTAGCTCGGACATAGATATAGGGCAGTCAGTGTCGTGCACTATAACATTAAGAATCGCGTATTGGAATGAGTTGAAGGAGGCATCAGCAATTAACAGCGAGCAAAAATGAGAGGCTAGTGCGTCTAATTGGATCGAGCTGTGGGAATTTCGACTATTACCAGCCAGCTCGCAAATATTAATCCGAAACGTTTTTGAGTTCTTGCAGTCTACTAGCTTTTTGCCAAGATCCTTTAAGTATTCTGTGCGTTTATCATACACAGCCGTTTATATTGCTTAATTAAGGAGATATGAATATTTCTGTAAAACACTGAGTCGATGATCCAGAATAAATTAAGAAACGCAAATGATTTTTTACGGAAATGATTTTTGAAAATAGGTCACTCAAACATTGCTTTCTGTTAACGGCAGTGAGAGGTCGTGCGATAAGGCCAGCTGGTTCCATTCTCTGAAAGGTGATGCGTTGGTTCGTAGTAATGTAGTCATTATCACTTTGTGGAGATTTGCGACACTTCTACTCATCGGTCATCATTCAAACACAGTAGTCAGAATTTGCTTTTAGGTTCCTTATGTAGATTGGTGGTAGTCCAGACTCTACGTGTATTGCATAAGTCGGTGAAGTCGGTGTGGAATTCATCAATCTAAAAATGCGTTTCAAGAAAGTTCTTTGAACCGCCTCAAATTCTTCAACGGGAGTTACTCCAAAGGCCTGTTTAAAATAGCACATACAGGTGTTGACTGTTGCATTGAACACTTTAAATTTGGATAAATGGTCAATATTCTGTTAAGCGAAAAGTGCTGACCACATCAAATTAAGCGACAACTTAGCCTCTTCGCTTTTTTCTTTAGCATGTTTTGTAAGATTTAGATTTAGATACATGAATAATACTCCGAAAAACATAAATTCAATACTGTATCAAATTGCTCGTTACCAAGTCGTCAAGCTTCTTCAGGACGTCTTCTACATTTTCGGCTCTCAAAAACCATCGCCTTCGCTTTTTGTATATTAATTTGAAGATCCCACGTATCTCAGTATGCCACGAGTTTATTGATTTGTAATTGTAGCGAGAATGGATTGTCCACCAGCAAAACAAGATCATCAGCGTAAAGCAAGACTTTGATAAAAGTTCCCGCAAAGAGTACACCGCCAGGAAGAATAGATGACACATCATCAATAAAAAGAGCGAACAACAAAGAGCTAAGAATGCATGCCTGCGGGACACCTACAGAGGTACCGAACCACTCTGATAACTTGGAACCGTCCCATACTGCCGCACTTGCTGATGAGAGGAATTTGAAATAAAGCATTAGAAATTTTTGAGATACTCGTCAATTTGTAGAACAATGCCTATCTATTTACTGTATCGAACGCTGCTTTTAAGTCCACGAAACAGTTTAAGTATTTTCGTTTTTTTCGATGTGGTTCTTAGCAATGCAAAAATATGATCCATTATAGAGAATCCCGAGCGAAAGCCAGCTTGAAAAATGCTGAGTCCAATCCAATGAGGACCAATCCTTTCAATCCAGGTGGAAAGCTTCCATATAGAATCCCAGCAAATATCTTCCTAAGTGAGTTGAGAATATATATTCCCCTGTAGTTCTGAGGTTGATTAGGATCTCATTTTTTAAAAAATACAAGTATGATAGCTTTTGGAAAGCTTCAAGAAACACAAGCATTCTCATAAAGGAGGTTCAAATAATCCAGCATATAGTTTTTTTTTTAAATGGTCATTACTATATCTGAAAAATGAGAGAACACTATTTGTTGTCTGGAAAACCTGTTGTTCGTCCTATTTCCGCATAAGCAATATCTCAATGGTTTTACAAACGAACCCCTTCTCTGTAGCACTATTTTCACTTCCATATTTGGCGTAAACAGAAAACAGCTGATTTCGCCTTTTTGGGCGCATTGCATGCTGGAGTATTGACCCATTGATTTTGGTTAGACAAAACGCAATTCTACAAAAGAATAAAAATATCAGCACACATTCCAATTATTTCAATAAAGTTTGGGCTTCTTTTTATTGCGCTTCTCTGCGGTTTGTATATGTTACTCACTTTCTCAAATATCAGCAGAAAGTTTAACTTGTTTAATAGCAGGTCACGCAGGACGGAATCACTACAAAGGGATTTAAAGTCCAAAGTCGTACCTAAAATAACATACTTCAGATTTTACCTCCAATTTTTTATCCCCTTCCGCCAGTCATGTGGAAATGTCAACATCTGAAGGAAGAAATAGCATCAAGAGAACCCTGTTTTTATTTTCAATTGGGGCTTTCCTTAAAAAAATGAATCAGGAAGAAGGGCATTTATTGTGAATTCTTAGAAAGTACGATCCATCTGATTAGAAAATAAGGTAATTTTACACTCATGCTATTATTTCCGTTTTTAGGAAATTTGTAACCCAGAAGGTATACAATTGAAATTTTGTAGAGAATCTATGCTCAATCTTAACGGAGGATTCGTGCACAATAGGCAACAAGGGTAGAAAGTTCTGAAATGAAGCACTTTGTGATATTGAATTAACCTTTGAAATTTGGAGAGGTGATAGCTTTGTGTATGAGGAATACTTTGTAAGCATCCTGATTCCCAATTTAAAATAGTAGGTACCGACACCGCGAGTGAAAGCTGGGCTGGGCTGGAGGTGGGCATTAAAACTGAAATACCTGGATTTGAAGTTTATACTGCTATATGACTGTGAGGCTGGGACTGGGTAGGAACATAAGAAACCAAGAAAAGAAGACAAAATCTTAATTGACGTCAGATGTCAGGGATGGAGAGACTCCGTGTTTAAAACTAGTTGACATTCTCGAGTATTCTCATATATAAATCATAGGGATTCAACCTTTTATCAATCTTCTGCCACCCACTGGCAGACGTCATCCCAATACGGGTTTTAAGTGCCAATATGTACATTTCTGGCACTTTGCCAGTTATGGGTACAGGTCTAACACAGGCCAAACGAGCCATTCGGCCCTTCAATCACAATGCCAACAGATGTGTAAATCTAAGTAGGCACGACATCAAAAACTTAGTAGGTTATCTTACTGGTCACCATGGTTTACGTTACCACCTAAACAAAATGAAAATAGTCGATTCTCCAGAATGCCTTGAATGTCTTGAAGAAAACGAAACAGCTTTCAATGGAATTAGAAAGAAGATCTTCAGCCAACAACTGAGTTTCTTCTGGTAAAATTGTCTGCTTTGTACGGAAAGTAGAAATTCTAATAGCCTTAATATTTTCTGGCCCCTACGGTACAGAAGCTTTATAAAATAAAAAAAATATGGGTACAATTTCAGCCAATAACGTGTCTAGGTGGGTTTTAAGCTTATTATTTTTTCCACTCCGCTACTTCTTGCGGAAGGCTGACCAAAATCCAAGAGTATTAATTGTCATAAGAAGCTTCTCAAAATTGCCTTACGTATTTAGCTGAAAGTTGTAGGTCCCTTATGATTCGCACAGGCAATTGGTTGGTGCTAGTCTTCATATATTTTCATAAATAAAGCCAGGATTTTTTTTAGAATTTGTATTTCAAGTACAATAGTTACGACTTATAGAACAAATAATCCGTACTTTAAAATATTCAACAGAATCTGAAAACCAAGTCGAAAAAGAAAAAATACTAAAAAATACCGCTGGTTTTTTGTTTCACTTGAATAGCACACCTCATTGTTTCATATTATTATGTACACTAAATAATATTTTATGTATGAACGAATATTTTAACAAATAAGAGTATGAAATTAAAAGAAAATTAAGAAATTTTAGTAATGGGTAAAGCCTCCCTTGTTTAATATTGTCGCATAAATTCTACTTTGTATTGAATCATACAAACTTTTGATAATCAAAGGAAATTAAAGTCCAGGCTCGGTGAATGGCTTCGGTAAGTTCAGTTTTTGATGAAAACTGCTTTCCCGACTCATAATCTTTTCGGGCCAGCCATCCCCAAACATTTTTTATAATGTAAAGGTCCGGCGAGTATGGCGGCCAGGTGACATTTTTGGACTCGATCCACGATTTGACCACTGTGTGTGTAGGAGCGTTGTTGTGTTGAAAAGTCAAAGGCAGAGGTTCAAAGAGATAGTACAATGACGGAAAAGCCTTCTCTAGAACATTTATGTACGTTTTTGCGTTCATAGTTGTTGTTAAAATTTGAAGCTCACAGGTTCCATAATACGATATGGCCCCCAGGCCATAACACCACCTTCTGGACTGTGCAAGCCATCCAATTGGTAAGTCTCCTTCCTCAAATCATGAAAATAATAATGGAAACCATCAGAAACCGCTAAATTAAATTTTTTTCTCATCCGAGAAATCAACTCCATGCCACTCTTTGTTGCACGACATTTTGGATCTGCAAAAAGTAAATCGCGTTTCTTTGCGTTCAGGGGTGAGTGGTGGTTTTTTCATAAGTTTTAGATGTTTGATGTGTTCTGCTTTGAAAATAACGCGCCAGACACTTGTTTTGCTTGCTTGGACCCCTGATTTTTCTTTGATTTTGGCCAGTGAATCATGCGAATTCAAAGCGTTGCGCAGAATAGGCCGGTTATCTGCAGTAGAAGGACACTTTGCGTACGACCTTTCATATTTTGAATAAAATTGTAAATAACTTTTCTGCTTCTTCCGATTTTTTCGCTATATGAGTCACCGAAAGGCCACAATCTCTAAAGGCTACCGCGGCCCATTATAATTTTAAATTAATTTAGTGGGATAAATAACTTGTCGATTTGCAGTACGTAAATGAAGCTTAAACCACAAAGTGCTATTTAAGTGAAATAAAAAATTCGCAGCATTCTTGTACAACTCTAAAAGAAAGTAGCAAAATACGCATAACGGCATATTTCCAGAGCATACAATTTTTTACTTAGAAAGCTGAAATGAAGGTGAAAACGGAGCAGAAATAAAAACAACAACAAAGAAGAAGAACATTATTTGATAAGGAAATAACAACAAAAACATGAGATGTGATATTTAAGTGAAACGCAGTATAATATTCTTGTTAGTCAATGTAGTTTTTATCGAGAACTCAAGAAATAAACTTAACTTTTAAAAATGTAACAACCACATTATTACATATTAGGAATAATTTATTGGCGTGTGGTAGTGTTTTGAAACGATAGGTCCATGGGTGTTTAAGTTTAATTTATATTTCTTCTCAATAAACCACGCGCTAACGGTTGGCTTGGCGCTATTGGAGAAACTAAGAGGCTTGCTTCAAAGTCTTGCGAGCAATTCTGAAAACAAAACACAAGGAAAGGTAACCCCATTCCTATCCCCCAAAAAACTGGCGTTGTAAAAATTTAAGCATGGGTGAATTGTTGAGAAGAATATTTTCTTATACAAGGTGGCGCAAAAATAACCTTCCGATGTTTTTTAGCTGTAATTTAAATTATTGCTCAAATAAATAGTCACCAATATTCCGCGTTCTGGTGCAGTGTAGCGTAACATTGTTTATTAACGTGTATTTCGCATGTGTTTACTACACAAATGTCAAAACAGAAATGACATTAGGGGCCAATCGCAAAATTTATAGCATTTTTCTGATAGGAGGATTACTTTTGTGCCACCTTGTACATTCAACGGTATGCTTTTAAGAATTTTATCGAAAAACAATGTTTTGGTGAACAAAGAACAGTGATAAATCGTTAAGAACGACTTGTCTTCATAGTTTGCGAAGAAAAGGACTTTTATTTGGATTGATTTCATCGGTAAAACGGTCTTTTTTTTGGGAAAAGTGGGCTTGTTAGTGGGCGGGCTTAAAAAACCTTCACATTTCAGGTTTCTAGCAACGTCAATGATGGTCCGAAATGGCTAGCTCGACATAATTTGCCATACTTACTTACTTATTGGGCCAGGTACTACTCATCATGGTACTTATCCTGGGACGGGCAGGAAGGCTAGAGTCGGTGCTATTCGGCTTTGGGGGGATAACAGAGTAATGCCTAAGCTTGGACGAAACCTAAGGGTCATGAGTTGGAACGTTGGAAGAAGAGTGCTTAAAGCTACGAGCTTGAAGAGATGATTATTAGAAAGTGAGTTGAAATCTTATGTGTTCAAGAAACGAAATGACGAAACACCGGAAATTGGGCGCGTTTCTTGGACATTGGGACAAAAGCTTTCAAGATGTTCTACTACGGGACGGAACAGGGTAGGAACGGAATCGGTATCATCCTTGAGGCAGAGCTTAGTAAAGTGATCGGTTGATGTCTCTCAAACTGGTGATGCAAGGTGAGGTGTGAAATTATTTTAGTGCATAGGCTCGCCAAAGGCATGCGAGCAGAGAAAAAAGATGCATTCTGTTAATTTTTACAACCTCATCAAGAACATCCCAAAAGAAGAACTTTTGTTTGGTGCATTTATTGCAAACATACAAAATTATATCGAGTGCAGAGCACAAGATACATACGAGTATGTGGAATTTCCCGCAACAGCCTTGCTTGGATAGAGGCATATCACTGCTAGGACCTTCAGAAGCACACTATCAACACGGCAAAGAAACATGGTGATGGACAGATGAAGCTAAACCAGTGATAAGTGACGAGAAAGCGCCATTCCAAGCTTGGTCAAAGTGTTCCACTACTAATGGAGATGAAAAAGACCGCCTCGAATTGGAATACAGACTAAGCTACAAACTCACGAAGAGACACTGCGCTCAAATTCAAGCAAAATGTGTGGAGTTCCTGTATCGGGAGTAAGAAGTAATTTCTTGTTCGAACTCCGACAAACCACCTTAAAAAGGGGCACAACCAATTTCAAAATAGCCGCTCAAAGAAGAAGAAATACCCAGGAAATCCGTTCGCCAAAGCTCATCAACAATGCTCATGGGGTGCTTCTTGTGGAATGCAAAAAATACTAAACAGGTGGCTGAAAGGAGAGCTTTAGTCCGCAGTTGTGTGCCCGGCGCTCACATACGCTTCACAATCTTGGACAGCGTACAAAGAATATAATGGCAAATTGACGGCAGCTGATATCAGGATGCTTCCAATGACAGCAGGAGTAGGTAACGGTCGGCTCATTTGGTACTGTCATGTTCAAAGAAGAGATCCTACGGGCCCAAAACAGGCGTAAAATCTCCGGAATCGTAGAAATGCATCAACAACACCCTTTGATTGGCCTCAGTGAGGAAGTGATTCAAAATTGGGAGGCCTGCCGATATTTCCTGAGGTCAAACTGACTAACCCCACCGACGGACCAGTAGGGATGCAGTTAAGTGGGAGGGTTATGATCCCTTTAATCCTGATCAAAGCCTCAGCGCCATTAAGGAAGCACCATTAGAATCATGGTTTGAGTGTGATGATGATACCCCCCTCCACGATGTTTCGTATTGCACAGAACTTCTTTATTTACAACAGCCTGTTTCTGATCATATATTAATATTATTCTTATTATTATTTATTAAACTAACATAAAAACATAGGGGCGGGCTACAGTCCGCTTGGGCGAACTGTTGGATACCCTATTCATATTCCTATCCCTAATAAGTGGGTGTGACAAAAATTTAAAGGATTTTATCGAAAAAACTAAGCTTTTGTAAATAAAAACGCTCCCCAGCTCAAACTTTGGTTTTTCAATAAAATTGTTTTATTTAGTTGTGGGCGTGTCAGTAGGCGAATTTAAAAAAAAATTAAGCATGAGCATAAAGGGCACCTAGAGAGTATATACTATAAATTTCAGCTCCCTAGCTCAAACTTTGGACTTTCAAAAATAAAAATAAAAATAATTGTGGGCGTGTCAGTAGGCGGATTTTGAAAATATTTACACATGAGCATAAAGAGCCCCTAGAGAGTATATATTATAAATTTCAGCTCCCTACCTCAAATTTCGATTTTTCAATAAAATTGTTTTATTTAATTGGGGGCGTGTCAGTGGGCGGATTTTGAAAATTGTATGTCCCAATCAGTTTTATGGGCCATAGATCATATACAAGGTGGCGCAAAAGTAATCCTCCTATCAGAAAAATGCTATAAATTTTGCGATTGGCCCCTAATGTCAGTTCTGTTTTGACATTTGTGTAGTAAACACATGCGAAATACACGTTAATAAACAATGTTACGCTACACTGCTCCAGAACGCGGAATATTGGTGACTATTTATTTGAGCAATAATTTAAATTACAGCCAAAAAACATCGGAAGGTTATTTTTGCGCCACCTTGTATAAAAAATTTCAGCTCTCTAGCTCAAAATTCGATTTTTTCCAAAATTTTGTTTTTTTGAGTTTGTGGGCGTGTCTGTGGGCGGATTTCAAAAATTCTTAAACTTGATTATTTCGGGACCCTAGAGAGTATATGGTTAAAATTTCAGCTCTCTAGGTTCAGTTTAAAGGCCTAATTTTTGCCGACGGACGGACGGACGGACGGACGGACATGGCTAGATCGACATTACTATCGATGCTGATCATAAATATAGTAACGTTTAGGGGTCTACGGGCAATATTAAGGTATGTTACAAACTATGCATCAAAATTAATATACCCCTAGAATAGGGTATAATAAACAGAGTAATATTATATCAGCTGGAGCATCTTGGGCTTTCTGCCGCTGATCATATAAAAATGGAACCGCCCCTACAATAAAGCAAGAAATACGATGGCCAGTGGATGGGTCCTTTATAAGAACGTCCGACTAAGAAAACCATTGCAAATGGCATTCGGTATGATACTACAAATATTTCCATATAGACTTTCTCCTGCGCAACGTGACCCTCTGGGTATACGTGGTCAGGACAAGTATCCCATGATTGGATATGCATGGGCAGCACTCACGTATTGCAAGCCAGTTCGCAAATTATATTTCTTTTATAACTAATGTTGCTGTTCCACTTTGTACTTAGGCTTCGGTATGAATGGACGAGTAAGGGAAAGATGAAATTGTAACGCTTTATAAGCTGCTGCTCCCTCTTGGATGAACAATGTGTATGTTCCACATTCAACAGTAATGCTGGATGCGTGCCCTGCATTAATTATCGCTTTGTCGGTTCTGTGGCTAGTTAATAGCGCTCTTGTATAAAGATAGACCTGCGTATTACCACATGACAAATGGGACTCTGGAACACAGCTTGCCAAATTGCAGCAATAACCAAAATAATGTTAATAACTCTTAAACGCCGTCCGACGCGAATATCATAAACAAGATTTATCTACAAAATTAAATTCGGATACGGAAAACCACAGAATTTATGTTACTCGTATGTGTATTTTTAAATTCCAGTTCATAACATCGCTCCATAGGATGATATTTGCAGGCTAGATGTGGTACATTTGGTGGAGGGGCCAGAAATTGATCGACTCTTAAACATCGCCGGCTGGCTTCTTGTTGAAATAATATGTCTACCCAACACTGTTGTAACCATAACGCAATGAATAATTTTCATTTTTAATTGTTTATTTATCTACTCATCTACATTAGTTGAATTTATAATTCAAAGCATGATAAAAGTGCCTCATGAGCAGTTATTGCTTTTATTTAAATGACAATAATGTTGTCACTTTTAAAGAATATCGAAAGTAAAAGTTGAATTTAAATTCTCATGACATTTTTAAAATACTATAGGTGGAAGTCTGAACCTGTTGCTTACTAATTTTTAAAACAAAAGCAGCCAATATTTTAGCCAATAAACCCTATTTAGATCGTGAGTACCACAGTGTAATTTGGAAATGTGTAGTTTGACGCCGAATCGGTAAATTGAGGCGATTTTTCGGGGCACATACCTGCTCGTAGACGTTTGTTAGAACCAAAACTGAGAATTCTACCACAGCACATGCAGATTAAAAAAATATGTCGCCTTTTCAGGCGAATGGGATTTACTCCTACGTCCCCGTTTGATCCAACTCGTTCGAATCGTGCATAAGACATGTTCTTTCAAATTTGGTTGGAACAACAAATTGCTTGTAGCTTTTGCTTATTTCTCTTTGTGTTTTATTTTTCATTATTTCGGTTATTGTTTTCATGTACCTGCCTAGTGTGTGTGTTTTTGTTTTTCAGATTCTGATTGTGATTCAATTGAAGGAATTTCTTGTTCAAGGCTATTTCCTTTTTTTTAAACAACAGTGAGAGGGGATTATCAGGGAGGTATATCTTGCAATAGTAACTTGGGATACCTACTGCTTTTAAGTCTTGCTGTGTTGGTTTATAGTGAGGTGCCGGTGCCTCTCACTCTTGGGGTGCTGGCTTATAGTGAGGTCCTAGTGTCTCTCACTCTGGGGGTTTTCAGTCTTGCGGAGTTTGTCAGGAAAACTAATGCAAAACAATCACGAAATTGAACCAACCCCGCAAGAGTGAAAGGCACGGGGATTTTTTGATTTTTACTGGTAATTCTTTTTTGGATTTTTCAGGCACAATGTTTTCGCAAGAGCATAAGAAGTGCAAAGTAATGAATTTCTTTGCTATGCTCAAAGCATTGGTTTTGCTCATGAAATCAGTTCGAGTATCGAAGGTTTCTTATTCTCATGCATTCCAAGGCCATTCAATCCCTTATATTTCTAATATACGGACGATCTCTAAAAATTGTATGGTAGATATACTTTGAAATGGAGCTTACATATATTGAAAAATTCATCAGTTGGTGCTTAGAGACTTCCAAAATCACTATTTTGGGGAAAATTCTTAGCAAAAATAAAAAATTCTTAGCAAAAATGAAAAATTCCGAGGGACATGTTATTTGGTCATCACTTTTTAAAAATAATTTCGAACAATTTGCACACTTGTTTTTTAAAAGCACTTTAGCGCCATATATCCTGTAAAATGACGCATTGCAGTCAATGAAATACCAATGAAATTCCATTTATAATTTTGATTTCATTTATCATTTTTTCGAACAAAGTATTATCAAATACAATTTCCTCGCGTGCTTCGGGCAACAGAAAGTTCTTGATGTGTGCGGTTGAGTCTGGGAGGTATCTAAATTTAAGAATTCTACATCGTCATCATCACAATTACTATGAGGGGAGAGAGCGATTAGATTTGAGGACAGAATTTTTGACATTAAAACATTAAATTCGTACACAGAAGGATTTTTGTTGTTACAACCTTTACTGCGAATAATAGGAAATATTTTTTTTCAAAATACCCCGTTTATTGCCTGTACCATTCCTTTTACACAAAATGTCATATAAGATTAGTAGACTCTTGCGGTGCAGGGAAATAAGTCCACGGGAACTAAGTCCACTGAGGGACTTAGTTCCCAATTAGTGGGAAATAATACCACTTTCGCGAAGTGGACTTAGTTCCCATGTAAGGTGGGAAATAAATTCCCAAAACTCTGAGTGGTTTTAGTTCCCTTTTAATGCGAAGTAAATTCTCACTGTCGACTAAGAACAAAATAAAATTAAAGAGGCAAGTAGGTACCTTGCAATTTTTATTAACAAAATAGAAATTAACTTCTAACTGAGACAGAGTGACATAGGTACCGTGACCTCGCACCTACTCCAAATCAAACAGTGACCCCAAGCAGGGGGGTTGCAGGGGGGCAGCATGGCCCCCCCATATGCATTGCACTGTTTATGAGATTAGTTACGAAATCGGAAATAGATTCCATAAATAGTGTAATGCATATGGGTGGGCTTGCTGCCCCCCTGCATCCCCCCTGCTTGGGGTCACTGTTTAATTTGGAGTAGGTGCGAGGTACGGTTTTGAAACTTTGGCTTTATGTCACCATGATAACCTTAAGACTTTGCTTAAAGAGTGTGATAACTAACTGCACTTTGCACAGTTTTTTGTTTAATTCTAAATGTTGGATGTTAGTTCCCTCTTCTTATATTTGAATGTGGACTAAGTTCCCATAAAAAAATGGACTTAATTCCCACTTAACATGGGAACTAAGTCCACTTCGCGAAAGTGGTTTTATTTCCCACTAAGTTAGAACTAAGTCCCTCAGTGGACTTAGTTCCCGTGGACTTATTTCCCTGCACCGACTCTTGCATTGATCTTAAGTAAGACAAGAATTATTTAAGCTCATTAGAAGTGGATTTCCGACCTGAACTCCGCGCTTTAAAATATTTTTATCGTAATGAGACCCACTATCCATACAGTCGAAAGCATTATTCATTTTTAATGTAAACGCTTGTGTTGCTTGAGCTTGATTTGAACTATTTTTTAGGTAATTAAGGCGATGATAGTTTGTATTGATGCCGCCGTTGTCCTACTAAAGGTTTATGTTTCCGTTTAGTAGGTTACCTTACTGGTCACCATGGTTTAAGATATCATCTAAATGAAATGAAAATAGTAGACTCTTCTGAGTGCCGACTTTGTCTTGAAGAGGACGAGTCAGCTGAACACATATTATGTGAATGTCCAGCCCTTAATGGAATTAGAAAGAAGATTTTTTTCAGGGAACATATGAGCCCCGAAGACATAAAGAAATCTTCCACAGGTAAAATTATTCGCTTTACAAGGAAAGTAGAAATTCTACTAGCCTAAACTCTTTCTGGGCCATATGGTACAAAAGATCTTTTAGGTCGAAGTGCCCCCTTTTAAATCGCCTTGGCAAGCCAGAAGTTATATAAAAAAAAGGTTTCCGTTACCAAGCGAACATTAATTTTTTCAAATGCATTTATGGCTATTTGCGAACTTTTAAATTTCAAGCATGTTTTAGAAACACTATCTCTTTCCAACTTGAATATTTCTCTGAAAACATCAAAGGAAATATTACCATGTGGAGTTAGCATATCAGATTTGAGTAAAGCATTACGGATGGATTTTAATAAATGCAGGAAATCATAAAAACTAAATATTTTTTCATTTTTGAAAATTGTAAAAGGCTTTTCTTGTTAGGTCCTTGGTCGCAAACTATAGCGCACACTTTCAGACCAAGTTCTTGGCAGATTGTCAAATTATTTTCTAAAGCAGACTTCAGGCTAACCCCTTTGACAGAGTTTGCTGAAACAAAATAATTTAAAATACTTTTTCAGCTATCAAAGAGGCCGTTTACCATGAAAGCACAAATTTCGTTGCCGTACAATCTTTTTCGATCCACTCCTTGATCTTCAAATGGCATGCCTGCTTCAACAAATTACTCAAAATTTCGTTTTCTTCATTTGAAGGGCATGCAAAAATGTTCAGATCAGGAAATTTCTTTTCGATATTGTGGGTACAAATCAAAAAAGAAAATCCAGACTTCCTTTTACTTGTATCACACATTGCTAAATAATTAACAAATTTACCGCTGAAAAGAAATCGCTTAAACATAAACCAAAAACATAGGGACGGGCTACAGTCCGCTTGGGCGAACTATTGGATACTTTATTCTTATTCCTATCGCTTATAAGTGGGCGTGACAAAAGTCTAAGTATGGTTGAATTATTAAGAACGCTCTACATATTTTGTTATATGACATTTAAAGGATTTTGGCAAAAAAAAACGAAGCTTTTGTAAAAAAATCGCTCCCTAGCTTAAACTTTGGTTTTTCAATAAAATTATTTTATTTAATTGTGGGCGTGTCAGTAATCGGATTTAAAAAAAATTAACACATGAGCTTAAAGGGCCCATAGAGAGTATATATTATAAATTTCAGCTTGCTAGCTCAAACTTGGGATTTTGAAAAAAAGTTTTTTTTTAAATTGTGGGCGTGTCAGTAGGCGGATTTTGAAAATATTTACACATGAGCTTAAAGGGTCCCTAGAGAGTATATATTGTAAATTTCAGCTCCCTAGCTCAAATTTTGGTTTTTCAAAAAAATTGTTTTATTTAATTGTGGGCATGTCAATGGGCGGATTTTGAAAATTATATCTCCCGATCAGTTTTAGGACTCATAGATCATATATTAAAAATGTCAACTTTCTAGCTCAAAATTCGATTTTTTCGAAAAATTTGTTTTTTTTTTAGTTTGTGGGCGTGTCTGTGGGCGGATTTCAAAAATTCTTAAACTTGATTATTTCGGGACCTTAGAGAGTATATGGTTAAAATTTCAGCTCTCTAGGTCCAGTTTAAAGGCCTAATTTTTGCCGACAGACGGACGGACGGACGGACGGACATGGCTAAATCGACATTACTATCGATGCTGATCATAAATATAGTAACTTTTAGGGGTCTACGGACAATATTAAGGTATGATACAAACTATGCGTCAAAATTAATATACCCTTAGAATAAGGGCAAATCCCTCGAAAGTTTACGGCGAATGAAAATGAATTTGAAGCATAAAATCGAACAAAAGCGACATTGGTGTCCTTCTCAAAAGATATACATGTGTATATATACGATGTGGCTCCTCAATAAATATATACCCATAAACACGCCACAGTGTAACGATCCAGATAAACACCAGCGACACAGTCAGTATATGTTCGTTTTAAAGATCGATTGAGACGTAAATCTTGTAAAAGCGTATATCAAAGTTACAACACATTGGAGGATGGTTGATATCTACGACTATACTCAACTTAAAATGGTTTCATACCGAATTGATGCAACAAGGTTTAAGAATTTAATTGCCGTTTTATTCACTATTGTTCAACTTGCTGATAACTCCAAAGTTTGCTAACTTCGGAGTTGATATCAACTCGAGAGTTGAACTGCAAGTTGAAAAATATTATTTTTCACTATTACAGCTTTCGGTTTGGAAGTTGAAATTCGCCAGTTGGCCAACATGCTGTTTAAAAAAATTTCCTGGGATATTTGTGACAGATGACACATAATATGCCAGTCTCAACTTTGAATTTGCTTTTAATCGCTCCGTTTTCGATTTTTTTTATAAATCAAAAATATTTAATTTTTACATAGTGCCGTATGTTTGTCATGCCTCTTCCCGTTTTAAGGCAAATTGAGCACTTCACCTCACAAGCACGTACTTCGAAAACTCAACGACTGAACTCAGCAACGGTCCAACGACTGAACTCAGCAAACGTCGTAAACGAAAACAACAGCGAGAAGCATTGAGTCTGCATTTGTTGCCCTTACAACCTCGAAGTCTTACTATCAACAGACAGATGTTTGTTCGTTTGTTAAAGGCCAAATAATTTGCCTGTTCTTCAATCACCATGAAAGGCTCGTAACGTAGCACTCTGAGATCGGCCGATTATGTCGATATCGCCCGCGTTTCGAAGTAGTTGGACGGATCTGTTGTCTGTGCCTTCCGTATTGACACCTGCCCTGCGCACTATCTGCTTCAGAACAAGATTGAAGAAGTTACCTGGTCGCGCAACTGTTTGCCGTAGTCCAGCGTCACGCGACACAACTGCATTATTTTAGCGGGGATCCCGGATTCGACCATCGCCACGTAGACCTCCTGATGATTAATGCTATTACATCCTTTTCCTCTGGGTGATACTTACGCAATTGTGTATGCAACCCTTCCTAATGTTATCATATGCGGCTTCAAAATTGACGAAAATATGGTGGGTCTTCATTTGACTCAGTGCGAAGAGTTGGTGTGTTGCCTATCAGCCGGTCATAATTTCAATGAGGCCTTCGGAAATGTTCGCAAGGGAGAACATACCCTTGTCGACAGTGTAAAAAGGTTCTTTGCTCTACTTTCCATTAGGGCAGTTAATCGATTGTTTTTTTTAATAGCTATAAGCCTCTTAGGCAGGCCTTAAAAACGTGGGGATCACTGACAACAACTGGAGTTAATAAACAGAAATTGAACAAAATCACAAGTTTGCTCGGATAACTTCTACTATTTCGGGTAGTTGAGAAATCACAAGTTGACAACTTTGGATCTTCTCAACTTTCGGATATTGCAAGTTGAGAGAGTCAACTTTGAGTGAACAAAAGCAATTTCTCAACTTGACAACAAAATTCCTCAAGTTGCGTTCAACTTGGTGTGAATAAAATCGGCCTTATTGTCGTTGGAAAAGCGGTAATTTTTTTACTCTGCATGCGATATCTATGTAACTTTATTATCTGTGATTCAACTTTTATACTTTAACGAGGCGCGTTGCATAAATTTGGAATAGCTCAAGCCCTCCATCTTGCTCGCCAAACGGGCGCCCTTTGGTTATGATGAGTTCGCTCACTATTATTAGATACTCACTGTTTAATTACAAATTTAGGTTACATTTATGTACTTTTTATAGGTTGTATCCGCCAAAATATCAATTTTGTGGTTTTTCCATTAAAAATCGCTTGGAGTGTTTTTTATTTGGAATTTCCGCATACCATTCATTTTAATTAGGTAATAAACAAAACCATAAAATGAAATGCATGCCGCTGTCAGATTGCAAATTCATAGGTAGCCCTGCTCAAAAAAATGTTAAACTCATTACTACCGATACCTGCAATATTATGTTCAACACCGTTAAAGTGGTTTATTGCATGATGCTAAGGTGAAATTCATCCCGAGCCCCACAGGCGGACCAGTAGGAAGTCATTAGAGTGGGAGGGTTATGGTTAATCCATAACTTCACTGTGAAGGAAGAAGAAGAAAAAGGTAGAATTAATCCAACTTTGAGGGCGTAATCTATTTGTACACAGAGCAATAAATAATGTCGCTCTGTTTCATTCTCAAATATAGTTAATTTTTTTTTAAATTTCGAAGTTTTTAGACTGGAGGTTTTCCTCTAAGTACGAGTATCTTCTAATTTGATTGCGGGGAAAATGATTCCGTTGGATCAAATCATAGGAATATCACGTCGATAAGTTTGTGGTTTTAAATTTAAGTTTAGGGAAAGCAATAAAAATGACTAAGCGTAACTACCGCGAACTTGATTTTGAAAACAAATTTGAAGTCTTAAAGCGCTACGCACAAAAGAACATTTGTCTCAAAGAGGTCTTGCGTAGAAGTTTGGTTGCAGCAATAATTAAATGCCAGGAATTTTGAGCAGGCGTTTGCATTTTTTTTTTGATTTTTGTTTAAGCTTCCGGCTCGCCAAGGCGATTTAAAAGCCACTTCGATTTATAATCTGTTTGGTGCCTTAGGGCCAGTGGCCAGAAAATAGTTAGGCTAGTCGAATTTTTACTCGCCGTATAAAGCAGACAAGCTTACCACCAGAGGACTTCTTTATATCTTCGGAGCTCAGTTGTTCCCTAAAGAACTTCTTTCTAATTTCATTGAGGGCAGGAAATTCACATAATTTGTGTTCAGCTGTTTGGTCTGCTTCAAGACATAGCCGGTATTCTGGAGAACTAACTATTTTTATTTTGTTAACGTGGTATCGTAAACCGAAGTGACCAGTAAGATAACCTACTAAGTTTTCGATATCATGCCAACTTAGATTTAGACATCTGTTGGCTCTGTTATTGATGTTATTGAAGGGCCGAATGGCTTGTTTGGGCTGTCTTAGACCTGGGATGTTCTCCTAATAAAAGATACATTTCAAATATTCCCAGCTGTTTTATTGCTGCAATTGCTGCCGATCTAGGGAGGCAGCAGAAGGGTTCGGGACCTTCTGAAGCCTTCTGGCCAAAACTCATTACTTGTCTTCGTTAGAAATGGCCAAGCGTGGTGTGCCTTTCAACGACTACATGTATCCAGAATCGAAAGCATTCAACGTCGTTTTCTTCGATTTGCTCTTCGTGGGCCTTCTTGGAACGATCCTCTCATCTTACTCCCGTTAAACTTATTAACCTAAATACCCTTGCAGACATTCTCTTCATTCATCAACTCCTTTCAGGCTTCATCGATGGTGCGTCTCTTTACAACTCTATCTGCCTTAACTCCTCGTAGTCTACGTTGCCCACGACTTTTCTATCTTCCAACCCACCGTGCTTCGAATGGCTCTAACGAACCCATCTCACGTATGCTATGGAAGGTTAACTAAAACCTTACTATTTTTGACTTCAACCGCAGTAATCCCTCCCTTAAAATCGATCTCCTTAAGCATCTGCAGACTCCTTAGTTATAAGCTCTAGTTTATAACCACAGATTTAAGTTTTAAGCTTTCATTATTATAGCTTGAATTAAGCCCAATAATGGTTTTGACCCCACCAAAATATACAGCGTGTGACAGATAAATTATAGCAAACATATGTATATATACTTTTTCCTTCTTCCTCTGCCAATTTCTTTTTACGATTTCCACACGTGCACATGCATGCTCCATTATTAATATTGATTGTTGTTTGATCTTCCCTTAACGACACCGGTAATCTCCAGTCGTGTCGACCCACGGATTCGAATGCACACTTGGGACATTCTCAAGATGTTAAATGTGTCGCAAGGATCTGTGAAGGGATCGCAATCGCAATAGCGACCACTTAATTAATTGCTCGGCATTAATAATCATGTTTCAAATATTGAACCCGGAAGGCACACGACATGTGTCATCAACTTTAATTCTATCCACACCAAAGTACTACATCAGGTAACACGAAGCGAAAATAATAATTAACATAAATAAACTAAGTGTTCACCGATATACACTACTAACGGCCAGCAGATAGCATGCCGTGGAAAATAGCGCTCACTACGTATATAATATACTGTCAGCCGCTTGATAGTATATCATAATGCTGAGTGTGCTAGCTGTGTTTTGTTATGAAGTAAGCGTGAGGCTTTTGGTGGATTTGCCGATTAGGCAAATATTTATTATTAAACGTTTTGATGACGGTTGCAATATTTGAAGCATTTAAGCACTTGGCAAATAGTAGATAAGCTAAGATTTTTTGCTAATAAAATGGGACTCTTTGATCGGAGTTCCCGCATGACACATCTGACTGTTCTTTAATTGTTTATATGTATATTGCTTTTTAGTTAAAAAAATGTCTTCGTCGATTTCAGACTTCGAGGTACCTAGCATGTCTTACTTTGGAACCGACTAAGTTATTGGCCGGAGCGTTGCGGGCAGATTATATCCAACAATGAGCAGGGGCACTCTCGACGTTTTCCTTATCAGTTGTTATCAGCAAGTACGTCTGTGTCAAACAGACACTAGAAGTCGATGGATATATCAAGTACTGTGTAAGCTAGAGATACAAGAGGAAACTGTTTTTTTTTCGGAAAAGGACACAGGGTGCTCCGTTAAAAAAAGACAAACATTAATTTTTTCATTCATATTTACTAAAAATTAAATAAGAACTACATGTGTGTTACACCAAGATACTTTAGCTTGTGTTGGATTTTTTGATAATCCTATTAAATTTTTTGATAATGTGATAGGTATACACTCGAACACGTACATAATTTTTTTTAAGAAATTCTTTGTTTTGATTCTTAAAGCACACGTAATCAAATCAATTCTTTAATATATTATACATTTTAATTTAAAAGTAGGTATTACAAAAGTAGAAATTGGGAAAACGAGAAATAAATTGTTACTCCAGGCTCTTTATCGCATCTAAAAACTCTTGAGAAAGGCGCGCTAAATGCACACCCTCATATTCCTTGAAATCTGTGAATATGGAGGAAACACTAGGTTTCTGACCTAATTTCAGCTCACACTTGTGTTTTTGACGGTATTTTTTTTTAATATAAACTGCAAAATAATAAAACGCATTTTTGCTACCGAAATCAACAGTTTTATAGTGAGATTCGGTTTTGAAAATGTTTTTGACATAGTCCTTCTTTTTGTATGATTCAACGTCGTGAAGCTCTAAATTCACAGTTGGCTCGCAGTTTCCATGGGTTAAATCCTCAATGTACTTTGCTGAAAATGATCTTTTCAATGAACAAATGAATTGAAATGGAGTCAGTAACTTGTTATTTCCTCCTAGGTTGCGTAAAACCGCGAAAGTATTTTCCAGACAATCTGGATTGAGGTTTCTCGTTAAAAGGAACTGAATATCATCTGCCCTTAAATCACTTGAATTGTCAATGAGAGCATTTATATTCTGCTGCCATCCTTTTAGAACTCGTATCTTTTTAGTTACATTAGTCTGCCAATAAAAAAAAGTAATATTTTGGAAAAATATATTCATTTCATTTAAGAAATGAAAAATGGCCTTCTGGATTTTTTTTGAGTCATTAAATTTAGACGAATTAAAAATATCGTATATCCTGTCTAAGTTTCGATGATTTCAGCAGTATTGACAGATATATTACAATATTTTTTAAATAAAAAAACAGTTGACCTTTATCTTTTAAAAAACACGTATTCACTCTTATTTGTTTGCTCTGAGTACTAAAACGCATCACCCTGTATTGTGTTTGCTTCACTTCTAGTTTCCCACGACTGATAAGAATTCAAACCAAGTCGCCTTTGAAAATACATTATGAGAAAACGTAAGGACCACAAAATCAACCTTATTGCATATCTAGTGTGACCAACCACCGTAAAAACTAGCAAATAAAGAGTCAAATCATTTTTATTGTTTCTAGGCCGTACGCCGGATTGCATTATTTTTAGCGAAATCAAAGCAAAGAAGAAGCATTTATTTTCATATTTTTGACTGAAGGGTAATTGTAGATGTTCATAATTAGGTGTAATCAGTAAAAAAAATAATCAGAAAAACCAGCCATAAACCATTTTAAAAAAAGTAAAGCAGGTAGCACTGCACGAAGTGAAAAGTTACACACAACGAGAATCTACTCGAGTCGCCTTTAAAAAAGCATTATATCCACAATCATTCGTCTTACGAAGCACGCCGCATGTAGTGAGTGGTACAGGCAAAATATATTGTGTACCCTTTTTTCCACAGCGATGGTTCCATAAGGGTTAACACACTTCCTGTTGACCAGCTTCCACATAGTATTGTAGAATTGTATTCTGCATTTTTCTTTGTAGTAGTAGGAAATGCATATCTAGAGAGTGTCCCTACTCATTATAGATATGTATATACTCTGGTTGCGGGTGGTAACGGTGCAGTAGTAGTGTATTCACTTACTGATTGGAAGAAAACACCTTTTTTTTGTCGGGGTGCGAGACTTTCTACACTGGAGCACTCATGCATACTCAATACTGGTCCATTTGTACTACCAGGCAGACACACCACATTTTAATGTGCGAATTTAATCCTTTTCCTAAGACAAACGAGAAGGCGCTTCAATGATAAGGAGCCTAGGTTTACAGCACTCACCATATCCGCACCAAATACCTGCCACCTGATACGAGCAAAAGCAGGACAATCAGAAAGGAAATGTTCCGCATCCGCAGTGTCGTCGCTTTCTCCACAGGCGTCGCAGTTGGTGATATCGCTTAGGCCTAGCACCTTAAGGTGTTTGGCAAAAGCGTAGTGTCCCGTAAGAATGCCAGTAGTCTGTCTGCAGTCTTTTCCGTTGAGAGACAACAAGAATGCCGCGGATTTCCTACAGACGTCGGGGAGAATTTGCTTAGTCTGTCTGCACCCTGGAGAGTCATGCCAACGGCGATTGTGTTCATATGAAAAATGAAACCCAACCGTCAATTGAAGCCCTGCCCGAGGACGTAGGCAGACAAATCGCTGGTTCAGGTCCTGATGATAAGTCCCCCTCTGAGCCCTGCCTAGCAAGTTCGCCGGAGATCTCATTTTCCGTGATCCAGTTATGACCCGGGACCCAGACAAGTCTAAGTGAATTCAGCCTTGCGATCGAATTTAGAGAGATCTTGCATTCACGAACTATTTTGGAGGTGGTTAAGGGGTTGAGCAATGCTTTAAGCGCAGCCTGACTTACGCTACCGACGCCGATACTTCGCCCCCCTCCACCTGTTCCTCGCAACATAGTCCATGGCCATTAGGATAGCATAAGTCTCTATTTGGCAGACTGACGCATGTTTGCCTAACGAGAAACACCTTACTCAATCTCAAACTTGGACATGTTTTACACCATCCCTGACTCTAGGGTTAGGGAATGCATTTTTGGGAAATTATTTTGGGTAAAAATATTGGTCCGTACTAAATGGGCCAAAGGTGTTCCGGCACTGTACCAGAGAAGTCTCAGGTACACAGACGTATCGAAAATATAATCTGGAGTTGCAGCTGAATGTCTCGCGCGATACTCCAGCCATTCCATTCCATCTATATATTAATACGGAGTTGCCTATAACGTGTTTCCTCCCTTTTTCGCTATTATACGAACGGTGACCATATTTTTAGGAGAAAAACCCGGGACAACAAAAGTGAAAATATATGACAGCACACAAATGGCCAAAAATAACAAAAAATGTCGTATTGGATTATTTCATTAAAAACCAAAACAAAACAATTGTTTAAGAAAAAAAGAACAATAAATAATAATAAAGTCTTCAAGACGTAAAAAATTCAAAGCGAATAAACTTAAATTTCTTATTAAATAACGAAAATAAATTAGCCTTCAGTAAGCAACAAAAACAACACATTAAATAATAATTAATGAATAATAAAACTAATAAGAAATAAATATAAGAAAATCAGACTTTCATTCATTCTGTAATATTAATGTGCGAGTTAAAAAAATGGAAATTGCCCAACATAAGTTCTTTCTGAATACTTATTGTGTAGTGTGACGCAATGCAAGCACACAGAATGCGAGAAAACATTATGTAACATTGTATCGCTCCACATACCCGAAAGGTGTCACATGGCATTCAATCGGTATCGACAGTGATTCATGCTACAAATGGGTTCGCGTAAGTTCATGTGTTTGCTATTGTTTACATTTTCATTCATTGCACCCACCACACATTATATATGGGTCAACTGAATCAGATTCACATGTTATGAATCAAACGTTAGAATAAGTATTGCTTAGGATAGCATAATTTAGTATTAAGAATTGTAGTATAAATAGAGTGGATTTGCATGAATAAAAATCAGTCTTGAACACACTTCTTGACTCTTTACTATTGTGGCAGTAATTTGCCTTCTTTTCAGCGAGCTGCGCTTTAACTAGCACGACAGAGCGGGCCGCGCTTTATACGGCTTAGGGCGGTAGGCTCCAAGGTGAAGTGGCACCTACACTTTTAGAAAATAACTCCACATGGCGATCCTGCCAGGATCGGGGAAACAGGCACAACGCCGGCAGCAACGAGCAGAGCTGCACAGGATTATCCCCATCACGACCGACAGAAAACTAAAAAGCAAGCTGATAAAACAACTGAGAGGATTGAGAGACGAACACCAAGATGGGACAGAAACAGACGAAAGACGAAGTAATCAATAAAAACCTGAGTGGGACCAGCATAATCGGCAGCACCATACAGGAAAATGTAGTTATAGTATTATTAGTAATTTTAATCTTTTTTAAGTTGAACAGCTACTACAAGAAATATGTAAAAAAGCAAGTAGTACGCGGTAGAATTAACAATGTATAAGCAAATTAATATAAATAAAGAAAATGTATGATGAAGTATGGAGCAATTCAAACCTCTTTTAGATATACGTACGAATCTACAGAAAAATCCGAACAGGGAATATTCAGGAGATTATATTACTAGAACAAAACTAGAAATTGAAAAAATTTGGGATGAAATCAGGGTAGAACTAGACGAAGAAGAAGTGGAAGAAACAAGAAAATATTTCCTCGGAATAGTTGAGGAGATAGAAAAATTACTAAAACAAAAAAAAGGTAGAAAGATTAAAATAGAAACATTAGAAATGACGAGGTTCGACATCCTAACAGCTGTAAAGCTGGTGCAGGAATTCGATGGGGACCAAAAGAAGCTATCCAACTTCTTAGGCTTAATTGAAGTGTACAACGACACACTGACTGACGAAAACGAAAAGAAAAAACTAATAACTTTTATATTGACGACCAAACTAGCTGACAAAGTAAAACACAAGCTGCTAGCAGAAGCAAAACCCGAAACACTAGAAGCACTAAAAGTGACCCTAACCAACCTATACAGACCAAAGACGAACCCACTGAAAATTCATAATGAACTAGCTAGGACATATCAGGGCAACACAAGCATTAGCACTTATGCAGAAAAAATAGAATCCTTGGTGGCACAGCTAAACGATGTTCAGATATCAACTCAGGGCGAAGCAAACAAAGCCATAATAGTCGCACTGAATGACCAGTTGGGGCTAAACGCCTTCAAGAATGGGCTAAATGAAGCCGTAAAAACAGTGGTCCAGGCGGCTAGGGTAACAAAGCTTAGTGAAGCCATACAAGTTGCTCAAGAAGTAGAAGCCACACCCACTCAAAACAATGTTATGCACTTCGGAGCGAACATGAGAGGGGGATACCAAAGACAACGTGCGAATTTCAGGTTCAACCCACGCCCATTGTTCAACCCACGTCATGTTCAGGGCAACTACAGTCATGGTCACAACCACTCAAACAGACCCCAGAACAGCAACAACAGGGGAAGGAGAAATTTCCCGAGTAACAGCCAACCACAGGAAAATCAACAATACAGTAATAGGTCGGAAAACATGGGTCGCCCCGGGCAACAGACTCGGGGAAGAGCAAGTTTCAGAAGGTTTTAAACATTGATAGAGGGAATAACTTCACAAATTTTGTTAGCTTAAAAATAAAGAAAGTAAGAGGAATATTCACCTTTCTGGTGGATACAGGCGCGGACATTTCTGTCTGCAAAAATAACTTGGCAATAGAAGTAAATGAAAACAAGGTATGTCAGATAAATGGCATAACAAGCAAAACGATATTTTCTCAAGGTACATCTAAATTAGACTTATTGATAGGAGATAGAACACTAAAGCATCAATTTCACATTGTAAATGACGACATAAATATACCAACAGACGGAATACTAGGAAGAGACTTTCTGAGAACGTACAACTGTAAAATAGACTACGAAACGTATACCTTAACGGTGAACACAGATCAAGAGGAGATAATTCTGCCAATGAACATGGACATGAAGAGTATAGGCAAGTTGACCCTACCACCAAGATCAGAAGTTATCCAAGTAGTAGAAATGGAACTCAAAGAAGACAGCGTAGTTATTGGAAAAGAAATAAAAAAGGGAGTGTTTGTTGCCAACACCATAATACCAGCACAAGGCGTAAAGCATATAAGGATGATGAACACAAAGGAAAGCACAGTGACCATTGAAAATGTCACAATTGGAATTCAACCGCTTAAGAACTTTAAAATACTAGCGTGCAAGAATAACAAAAACCAATCTGAACGAATAGAAAAGCTGAAAAAAGAAATCAAGATCGAGAAGGCTTGTAATTCAGAATCAGAAATGATTTGGAAAATATGTGAAGAATTCCAGGATGTATTCCACATTGAAGGAGAAAGATTATCCGTGAACAACTTCTATGAACAACGCATAACAATGAAGGACAGCAACCCAATGTACATAAAAAACTACAGACTACCACATTCGCACCTAGAAGAGATAAACAAACAAGTCGCAGACCTGGTACAAGAGGACATAGTAGAACCATCAACGAGTCCGTACAACTCGCCACTACTAATTGTACCGAAGAAAAGCAAGAATGGTCAAGAAAAATGGAGGCTAGTGGTAGACTTCAGATCACTAACCAGACTGGAAGATATACTAGATAAATTGGGCAACGCAAAATACTTTTCAACTTTGGACATGACGAGTTCATTTCATCAAATACCACTACACAAACACTCACGACCAGTGACAGCATTTTCCACAAATGAGGGACACTACCAATTCAAAAGACTACCCTTTGGGCTAAAAATATCCACAAATAGCTTCCAGAGGATGGCGTCAATAGCTCTAAGTGGATTACAAGCAGCAGCATTTTTATATGTTGATGACATCATTGTATTTGGTTCAAACCTTAGAGAACACAATGATAACCTTATCAAGGTGCTGAAGAGACTCCGCAAGTACAATCTAAAGCTGAATCCAGGAAAATGTGACTTCCTGAAATCAGAAGTCGTATATCTTGGACACCTAATAACAGCGGAGGGAGTCTGCACAGATCCAGAGAAATATGAAGTGATTAAGGGCTATCCAGAACCGAAGAACGCTGATGACGTAAGACGATTTGTAGCATTTTGCAACTACTACCGACGGTTTATTCAAGATTTTGCGAACATAGCCAGACCTCTAAACCAATTACTGAAAAAGAAACAACTATTCAACTGGACTGAAGATTGCGCGAAAGCATTTAAGACGCTAAAGCAAAAGCTAATGCCACCACCAGTGTTAAGTTATCCAGATTTCTCGAAACCCTTCATTCTGACAACAGACGCATCTAACTTTGCGCTAGGAGCCGTTTTGTCGCAAGGAGAAATTGGAAAGGATAGGCCAATAGCATATGCGAGCAAGTCATTGAACAAACACGAGCTAAACAAACCCATAATAGAAAAGGAATTACTAGCAATTCATTGGGGAATAAACCACTTTAGACCATACTTGTTTGGAAGAAAATTTATAGTGTACACAGACCACAGGCCATTAGTGAGCTTATTCACACACAAAAACCCTTCATCAAAACTAACGAGAATACGCGTGGACCTGATGGACTATGACTATGAAATTGTATTCAAACAAGGAAAAATGAATACGAATGCAGATGCACTCTCGAGATTAAAGTTGAACTCAGAGGAACTGAAACAAATGATTCCTAAATACAATGTCGATGTAGTAACAAGAGCGATGAAAAGAAAGAATGAAACACCAATAACAACCGAAAACTGTGCGAAAGCCTTAGACTCAAATGTGGGGATTGATCACCTTCACATATGGGACTGTACATCAATATCGGACATAAGGCGGATGAGGAGAATTGAATTCAGAGAGATAGAAAGAAATAAAAGGGGATCCCAAAGAAAGAATATAATAATAGCAGCAAACACTGTAATTGTAGAAGTTAGCGATAATTCTCTATCAGAGGTAAAATTGATCTTGAAGAAGCTAATATTCATGATGAGCAATGCAGGTGTAAATAAACTAGCGCTAGCAAGTAATAGCTTGATATTTAAAATTATGGACGTCCAAGAATTTAAAGAGACATTTAATAAGCTGCAAAAGAACAGAAACATGAATGATTGTTTAGACATATTGATATATGAACCTCCGAAGAAGGTCATAAATGAAGAAGAAAAGCACAGATTAATCAAAGAACATCATGATTCGAAAATAGGAGGACATTGTGGAATCAGAAGATGCATCAGTAAACTAAAGCAGAAATACGTTTGGAAAAACATGAACCGAATGGTAAAAGCATTCATTAACAATTGTGAAACATGCAATAAAGTCAAAATAACAAGATACACCAAAGAAAATTTCGTCATGACAGACACGCCAAGTACCTCTTTTGATATTATCTCAATAGATACCGTAGGCCCATTGAGACCTTCAAAAGGATTTAGATACATTTTAACCATACAATGTGAACTAACAAAATTTGTGGAGGCATTCCCAGTAGAAACTAAAGATGCAGTCACCATTGCCAAAACGATAGTAGAGAAATTCATACTGAAGTATGGATGTTTCAGAAAATTAAAGACAGATAGAGGAACAGAGTTTACGAATGAACTATTAACAAACATTTGCAAAGCATTAGGCATAGAAAAATTTGTATCAACACCGTACCACCATGAGACACTAGGGTCTCTAGAAAGAAATCATAGAGTTTTAAATGATTACCTGATGACTATAGGAGATAAAGATAGCTGGGATGAATGGTTACCATACTACACATACTGTTACAATTCAACACCACATAGTAAATAGTACTCAATATTCACCATTTGAACTAGTTTTTGGTAAATTAAGCACATTACCATGTGAAATATTAACGAATAAAGAAACAATTTATAACATGGATAACTACTTAAATGAACTAAAATGTAAATTAAGGTATTCACATGAACAAGCTAGAAACAATCTATTAGACGATAAAAATAAAAGAATTAATACACAAGACAATGTACATAAATTAAATTTTAAAATAGGTGACATGGTATATTTAAGAACTCAGAATAAGAAAAAATTTGATAAACCATTTAAAGGTCCATATAAGATAATATCACAAAATGGTCCTAATAGCTGTATTATAATAGAAAATAAGGAATATGAGATACATAATAATAATTTAATTAGATCTAGACAGAAGTAAGAACAAAAGTAAGAAGATAAGAGAATATGTGCGCACACTTAAGATTATCATTCGACATTATATAAAGTAAGAAAACAATGACCCTAACTAAACATGTATTCATTCAAATGACATTTATTTAAATTTTAAGAAATGTAAACAAATATCATTTTTTTTTGTGGGGGAAGGATGTATTGTGACGCAATGCAAGCACACAGAATGCGAGAAAACATTATGTAACATTGTATCGCTCCACATACCCGAAAGGTGTCACATGGCATTCAATCGGTATCGACAGTGATTCATGCTACAAATGGGTTCGCGTAAGTTCATGTGTTTGCTATTGTTTACATTTTCATTCATTGCACCCACCACACATTATATATGGGTCAACTGAATCAGATTCACATGTTATGAATCAAACGTTAGAATAAGTATTGCTTAGGATAGCATAATTTAGTATTAAGAATTGTAGTATAAATAGAGTGGATTTGCATGAATAAAAATCAGTCTTGAACACACTTCTTGACTCTTTACTATTGTGGCAGTAATTTGCCTTCTTTTCAGCGAGCTGCGCTTTAACTAGCACGACAGAGCGGGCCGCGCTTTATACGGCTTAGGGCGGTAGGCTCCAAGGTGAAGTGGCACCTACACTTTTAGAAAATAACACCACAATTGGATGAACAAATCTGTAACAATATTGTCGTTTTCTTTTAAATAATTTTTTAATTCAAGACAAGTTAAAATGTAATTGCACTTTACGATTAATATAGCTTTTAGGGATTTTCGCTGGTTTATACATTGTTCATTATCGAAAAAACTCTTTTCGTAGGAGCATTTGAACCTGGTAGACACCAGCTGAACTCGACAAAATGTAAAAGGTTAGCGAAAGCAATGTTTTTTTCTGAGAAATGTGTAGAAAAATCTACCCATTTTGCATCCACTGGTTTTGTGTTGTTTAACCATTCTCTAATTGGATCTAAATTTAGAAAAGATTTAAAGCAATTAAACTCATTAAATAATGCGAGCCATCAATTTTTGTTTCGCTTCGACATTTATATGTCCCGTATTTCTTTAAAAAAAAGACGGGACAGGCTATTGAAATACGGGACGTATGGTCACCGTAATTATACGTCACATAGATATGCCAACACTATATATATTTGGGTAGGGGGCAATACATAGAAGTGCACAATACAAAAATTATCCACATATAACACACATTATGAATTACAGCAGGTTAAATGAAGCGATTTGGATGAAATTACAACAACAACAACAACATTGCTGTTTGGTTACTTGATAATGCTTGAACATACTTGAATTTACTTGGACATGCCTGAAGTTGTTTGAAAATGCTTAAAGTTACTTGAAGATGCCGGAAAAAATTTATGTCATGTGAAATCAGAGAATGCAATGTCGAAAAATTTCATTTTCCGATTAATATGTATAATAGTCTACTTTGTTTTTTTTTCAACTTATAGAATAAATTGGTCGAATTTCGACCATGGGGCGACCCCTAGTTAAGATTAAATTCGAATAAGGGAATTAAAGGCCTACCTATCTTTTCAGATAGCCAAGCAGCACTACAGGCACTGTCTGTCTTTGACTGCAGAAAACTGCTACGATGCCTTGCAAAATCTAGCCAAAACATAGGGACGGGCTACAGTCCGCTTGGACGAACTGTTGGATTCCCTATTCTTATTCCTATCCCTCATAAGTGGGCATGACAAAAGTCTAAGTATGGTTGAATTGTTAAGAACGCTCTACATATTTTGTTATATAACATTTAAAGGATTTTATAAAAAGAAACGCGCCCTAGCTCAAACTTGGGTGTTTCAATAAAATTGTTTTATTTAATTGTCGGCGTGTCAGTAGGCGGATTTAAAAAAATTAACACATGAGAATAAAGGGCCCCTAGAGAGTATATATTATAAATTTCAGCTCCCTAGCTCAAACTTTGGATTTTCAAAAATTAATATACCCTTAGTATAGGGTATAAAAAAATTATTTTATTTATTTGTGGGCGTGTCAGTGGGCGGATTTTGAAATTTTTTTATCCCGAGCAGTTTTAGGAGTCATAGATCATATATAAAAATTTCAGCTTTCTAGCTCAAAATTCGATTTTTTCCAAAATTTTGTTTTTTTGAGTTTGTGGGTGGATTTCAAAAATTTCAGCTCTCTATGTCCAGTTTAAAGGCCTAATTTTTGCCGACAGACGGACGGACGGACGGACGGACATGGCTAGATCGACATTACTATCGATGCTGATCATAAATATAGTAACTTTTAGGGGTCTACGGGCAATATTAAGGTATGTTACAAACTATGCGTCAAAATTAATATACCCTTAGAATAGGGTATAAATAACAATGTCAAATCTGGATGGGTACCTGGCCACCAAGGTATAGCAGGCAATAAATCTGCAGGCGAACTCGCCAGAGCGGGATCCGAATCTGCGTTCTTTGGACCAGAACGGGTGGCAATGGTGCGGTGGTAGTGTATTCACTAAGTGATTGTCCCGACCAGGGCCATGATTTTTAAAATACAACAAAACAGATCTTGGAAAAGTGTCTAACTAAGCCCTACTCCTGAAAGGAAATTCTTATGATAAGTAAGGATAATATTAGAAAGCTGGTGGTCTTTCTAACTGGCCACTGAGGCTTGAGATATCATGTCAACAAAATGAATCTATGTCCGGAGACAGAGTGTAGGTTCTGTATGGAGGACCAGAAAGTCTCTGAGCACATTTTTTGTGAATGTCCGGCTGTCCCTTGGTTGAGACGACGTATCTTTCACAGGGAGATACGTTCACAGGTGGAGCAACAAAACCCTGCCACTAAAGACGTATCACTATATTGGGATAAAACACCATTTTGATAAAAAAAATCTTTTAGGTCGCAGTGTCAGGTAATAAGGCAAGGGTATTATATTTAAAAAAAAAAAAAAAAAGGGCACCGAATCGCATGCAATGAAATTACGCCATTGCTAGATGTTAAACACAAATGCTTGCCAATTACACTTTTTTGATTGGTTCTTATTTTGATAAGGGATTCAAATTACGATATTGAACACTAGTTTTTTTTATCATTACTCTTCAGATTTTGTCTGTCTAGAATCATGCGATTCGGCGTATAATCTTAAGAGTAATGATAAAAAAAAAATCAAAATGGTAATCAGAACCCTTTACCTACTCGTATAAGCGCTTGTGGCTTTTTGCTTCTGGGCAGGTCTGTAGTCGCGGTAATGTCCAAGGACATTTCTAAAATAAATTCATTTTTATGGAGTTTTTGGGACCTTTTTGGGGTTCCATTGAACTCCCACTGAACACATGAATCCTGGTGTTCAATCTTAACAAACTATACTGAGCTCCGGGTTCACTGACCAAATAACACAGCGTGGAAAATTGTTTTTGGATTACAGATAAATTGGTCCTTTAACTCGTGTAAATGACATCAGGATGGACTCTTGTCCCTGGGATAATAATAATAAAATAGAGTATATAGGAAATGGCGTAGTCGTTTAATGAATGAAAACTTTTTGCTCTATGGACGATTAAAATCTGAATTCAAAACGTCTCTTTACCATTCATATCTCCTTTAAGTAAATGATATACAAAATACTATCAAATCCAGGCCAAATAAATTATGGAATTTTATAAGCTCCAAAAATAAGAGCGATGGCTAAGTATCCTTCTTTATTCTGTTTCAATGGACAGTTATTGGATTCCTCGCCTGCTAAATGTGAAGATTTTGGATCATTTTGTTAATCTGTTTATTCGGATATTGACTCAACTTAAGACGAAGAATTCTTTTGCTATCTAGGCGAATATCCCACTGCTATCTTTTATAATGTCGAAATCTCGGAAGAACGTTTGTTATCAAATTGAATTCCAATTCAACCTAGCTGTACTCCTGGCCCGATGGTATGCCTTCCATCTTTCTTAAAAATTGTGCCGTTCCTCTACATAAAATAGTATGCCATATATTTCACTTATCTCTAAGAACTAGAACCTTTCCATAGAGGGTAGTATGATGGCTTGTGACCCGTGCGGTGCAGGTTCACTCAATATGGGGAACAACAACATACACCACCCATTAAAGAGGGAAAGGAATAACACCTTGTTTCTCCAACCTCTACACTAAAAAGGACATTTCTGCCTGAACCGTTACCGAGTCTGAGTGCTCTGGGATTTGGATTTCCCCTTAGTTTTTTTTTTGTATAACTAGCGTTCGCTTAAGAGATGTTTTATTTTTCTGTAATTGATACAGTACAGTATAATTGTTAAAAAAAGCACCCTTTCATCTCTCTGTATCTATTTTTAAATCTGGAAGAAAAAATAAAATAGAGGATTATATAGGCATTTGTAAACAGTCCACCATTTTCAAATTATTTCATATGTTGGTTACTGAAAAATTGAATTTCTTTTGCAAATGCTTAATCTGCAAGGAACAACGTGGTTTTGTGAAGAAGCGGTCGACTGTTACAAACCTTCTTTTGTTGACAAATTTTGTAATTTCTGTAATCGGTAAGGGAAACCAAGTGGATGCAATTCATACGGATTTCAGCAAAGCCTTTGACCGCGTGGACCATAAAATGCTGCTGTATAAGCTTGACAGATTAGGATTTCCACCTTTTTTTTTAAAAATGGCTTTTATCATTTCTTTGCGATAGATATCAATTTGTCAAGTTTCGTAATCAATTTTCCTAAAAAAATTGTTTGACGTCTGGTTTTCCTCAAGGAAGCCACATAGGTCCTCTCTTATTTGTGTTGTTTGTAAATGATGTTGTTAATTTTCTACCGGAGTGTCGTATGCTATTGTATGCGGACGACTTTAAGTTGTATCTGTCAGGTAAACACGATCATTGTTTCCAAGGTTTAAATAATTGTCTTCAACGATTCTATTCGTGGTGCTCAAAAAACTATCTCTCCTTGAATGTGAGTAAATGCTCAGTTTAAATATATTCACATCGTAAATCGCCTATCACGAATGTCAATTTTTCAATGGCATTGCTATTCCGCGTGTCTACTCAATAAAAGATTTCGGTGTGCAGGTGATTTTTCTGACTCATATATTAGCAAAGTTCTATATCTTTCATTCGTTCGATCTGTTTTAGAATATGGATCCATTGGTTTGTGTTCCTTTTATAATGTTCATATTTTGAGACTTGAATCTATCCAAATAAGATTTATCAGGTTCGCCCTAAGACGACTTCCTTGGGTCGACGTTAGTAACTTACCCTGCTATCAATCAACGCTACAACTGATTAGCCTAGAATCGCTTGAGAATAGGAGAATTCTTATTGGTGAAATTGAATCGACTACGCTGTTTAACAATGCGCTGAATAATGCACATTATCCGGCGCATTGGAAGGTAGCTTTGGTACACCCTATCCCGAAAAAGGGTAAAGATAGGACGAACCCTGCCAATCTGCGGTCAATTATCTTCCTCTCGAATATTAGCAAGGTCTTTGAAAAGGTTGTCAATAGAGCACTGTTGAAGTGGGCGAGGACAATAACATCGCTCCGGACAACAAGTTTGGTTTCAGGGGGGGGGGGGGCATGACACTATTCATGCCGCGTCGAAACTGGTCTCCGAAAATCAGTGGAATAAATGCAAGAACCAATGCACGGATGCTTGTCCAATTGAGGCTTTCGACACCGTATGGTTAGGGGGACTTTTCTATAAGGTGACCGGGGGGGGGGGGGGGGGGTGCAAACTTTTGCTATATGTAATTTATAATATGCTTATGGGGAAGAAGTCCGTTGTCAAATGCGGCAACGTGACTTCGAGCAGGTTCTTTGAAATTAAAAACGGTTTACAGCAGGGGGCGGTGAATTTTCCGATCCTGTTTAAAATTTACACGAGTGATCTGTTGGGTTGACTCAGACATGCTATAGCATATGCCGAGGGTTTGGTGACATACAGATCCGGTCCTAAAATCGCGGTCATTAACATTCTTTTGCAGCGTGACTTCGATTGATTTAAGGGATATTCCGACGACTGGAAGTTGAAAATCAACTTTCAGAATACGGAAACAATCTTGTTCAAAACAGCAATGGCTGGCGCCTCTAGGGATACCAGAAAAAAACTGGAAGAAAATTTTCCATTATTGGACAAAATGGGCAGCCATTGGCGGTCAGAAGCGTAGTTAGATATCTGGGTATCGGGGTAGACCAGTTATCTATATTTCGATAGACATATAGCTTGTCTTGCTGGGGCCAAGAAGGCTTATGCTCTCACCAGCAGATTGTTTCATAGAAGTCAACTTGACTCCAGAATGAAGGGCATTTGCTAAGTGGCCCTTATAAGGCCGATCATCGCTTATGGTTGTCCATTGTGGTTTAATATAGCTCCTAGTTATATGGAAAGATTCCGGTTTTGGAGATACAATGTCTTATGGCCTGTCTCCGGTTTTCTAAGCTCCTGAATCCAACTATATAAAATACTATCCTAAAAAGGTCCTATACGATGGGGCTCAGACAATTTCCTCATTAAGGTGACTCGAAGGCACGTTGCAAGGGCGATGGCCAGTGACAATAGCCTGATCTTTGGGGCTTACTACCCCAATGAAATGTACATAGAGAGTACGCTCCGGTCTGACTTTATCCCGCCGGAGACATTTATCCATATTATTGCAAAAGGGCTGGTACAGACGAGGGGTGGTATCCCGGTACTATACCACCGCTTCCACAGCGCGAGAGATAAGCGGGTCATCCGCATCGGGGACGTCGCCAATGCTCATGAGCTCCTCCGTTTTACTGCCGCAATAACGGGCGGAGACGGTTAAATTCGATACGGAAAAGCAATTCTACGAATTTTGGTGGCTTATTGAGGGGGGAGGGGTCAACAATCCCTCCTAAGACGGTGCGATACTCTAGGTAACATCCTCTTAGTTTATAAGTTAGATTAAGTTAGCTAGGGTGTTTTTGGGAGAGCCCGGGCTCGCCAACTTCCGTTGGTGCTTCCGGGAGGTGATTGACGCTGTAAGGCTTGAGTCGGCTCACGGCGGCGGCGCGTTTGCACGTTGACGACTGCCAGGCACTCAGAAAGCAATTCGGTTTTGGACCACTTGTTGCGTAAGGCAACGCGTGCTCAGACTCACAATTATAGTTAGAATACGTTAAGTAGTTTAAGTAAGTAGAACAGGTAGTTTTTTAATTTGCTTTATATTAATATATAAAATTTAAATAATGATGCCGAGTTTTTTAAATTAGTTCGTAAAATAGTTTTTAGGCCGAAAGGCAATAATTACAAGGTCATAGTTAAGCTTAGAACGTCTGCATAAGGACAATTAATTAAGAATAAGTATCCTGTTAATTTAAGTTAGATTTAATCATTTTTGTCTAGTATGTAAATTGATATAAGCTAATAGTTAATAAAAATGTGTTTAAAAGTCAAAAAGGTGAAATTGAATGTGCGGAGATTCTAAGTCTTTAAAATTTAAATATCCCTCGTCACAATTTACGAAGTAACCGATTTTTTATATTGTGTTCTATAATGATAAGTTACAATGATAATATCAATTTAATAGATTTTAACACATCGATAACCACTATACATACAAACGAAAACTACTAAATGGTATTATATATATATTTCCATTTCTTAATAAACAAAAAAAAATGTTCTTGTACACTTTTCTCTAACTCTGTATTTTGCTGACAAATAAATATTAATAAATAAATGAGTAATTTTTAATTTGCAGAAAAAACACCACTATAAATGCAAGTTTTCTAATGCAATCGTGATAAGCAAAAAGAAAATTTGCCAAATCAAAAATGCAAATAGAAAATACTGAAAATATATGACGGTGACAAATTTTGTCAATAGCACATTTCATTATTAAATGCGCCCATTCATATAACGATTGATGGCATTAATGTATATTTGAATGTTAATTAAAATTAAATTTCTCTCAAAATATTCATTCGTGCAATAATGCCCCGAATAATTGCATTCACTTCTTTGTCACTTTTTCGCAGAGCCATTAAAGCTATTATTATTCAGTAGCATCAAGTGATTAACCCTACACATTTTAAATTAAGGAAACATCGACAGCAATTACAAAATATTCTCTACACGCATCAACGATTTTTTTTCGATTCCCCATTTGGTGTATTCAATAGATATACGCGTTCTCGCATCAATTCAGTGTGGCATGGTATAATGCTGAAATCAATGGAATCATGATCCCATTGCTCAGTGAATAACCACGAATCCGTAATTAATAATCGCTAATTAATTTCATTTGTACATATTTTAATTAATATCCTTTTTGCACATGGCTTAACTGATTTGGGCTCAAAACGTATAGGAGATACATTAAGCACGGTCGAGCATCAATTATGCCTGGGAGGACTTAACACTAAAGTGTTTTCCACTTGATCGGCGTAATGAAGACGACACCAGCTGTCAGAAATTACAATCAGTCACTTGTCGAATATTTGAGAATTTCCCTATTGCTTCCCCTCTTCTTAAAAGGAAGACAACAACTTCAAACTCGCTACTGCCATCCACTGCTTGAACGATGAATATTTGTGGGAAAGTAATTTTACTCCCTGCATGAAGAAATAAATGTATACTTTATACATATATGCTGGAGTAACTGAAACCCTTGAGGTGGATAAGAGTCCTTTAACTTCAATTTCCACCCCCCTGGGGATCACTACAATCGGCTCCGTACTTGCTTGCGTGCGCAATCATAAACAAAAACTATGTGAAGCCTCATCTATTGTGTCGCGCGATTAATCGAAATTTAATTGAATTGAAGAGTAACTAACAACAACTAATGAACGAACGATAGATACTGGGTTGAATGCACCAGCGTCAGGGCCATGTACTTTTCCCCGAACACAAAAAGCCATGTTTGGCTGTTGTTCTGTTGATCTAAAGAGAAATCCTATGCTGACACAATGACTGAATGCAAAATCTAATTTTTGGCAAATGTCAATTTCTCTCAGCACAAAAATTTGTAATGTTTCAGTCTGTCGAGCTGTTTCATGATGATGACGATGGTGATACCGATTTGAGGAGGGGATGCATATACGCTCATCATATGAATATATTTTCACCACACTGACAGAAATGCCAACAAATTTGATGTATTAATGAACACGAGCAGTAGGTACATACTTACGAGGAGGACTGACATTTTTGGCTATGTTTGACAATTATTTCCGACTTAACAGCCAACTCAACTGGATATGCAACTATTTCATTATTAAACTTAAGGAATTTCTCTGAATTCGAGTGACAGATGAGGAAAATTCCTGAGGGAAAGTGCGATGCCATGTGGACTCTATCATAATTTTGAAATATAATTAGCTTTTGGCATCACGTTACTACGCACATCACATTGAGAGTTTTGAAGATACTATAATTAAATTCATCATATGAAGCCGTAGGCAGTTCAACGGTTAGACCATGATACCCCATCGGCTTTGATAAACTTCATTTTTTGATGGACAAAGGTGAAGTGGCACTGTGACGGGATCTGTAATACCTCGAACATTTGGAATGTTGCATGCATAACCGGTATTTTGTCAGCTTTTCTTTGCAACCAAGGCCGTAGCCTCCGTCGGGAGGGTGGGATATGATGAGTTAAAATCGTGTATACTCGTATATTTCATCCGGTATAGATTCAAGAATCAAACTCGCCATAGAAAGTGGTATAAAAACATAGGGACGGGCTACAGTCCGCTTGGGCGAACTGTTGGATACTCTATTCATCCCTCATAAGTGGGCGTGACAAAAGTCTAAGTATGGTTGAATTGTTAAGAACGCTCTACATATTTTGTTATATAACATTTAAAGGATTTTATCAAAAAAAAAAAACGCTCCCTAGCTCAAACTTGGGTGTTTCAATAAAATTGTTTTATTTAATTGGGGGCGTGTCAGTAGGCGGATTTAAAAAAAATTAACACATGAGAATAAAGGGCTCCTAGAGAGTATATATTATAAATTTCAGCTCCCTAGCTCAAACTTTGAATTTTCAAAAAAAAAAAAAATAATTGTGGGCGTGTCAGTGGGCGGATTTTGAAAATATTTACACATGAGCATAAAGGGCCCATAGAGAGTATAGATTATAAATTTCAGCTCCCTAGCGCAAACTTTGGATTTTCCAAAAAAATTGTTTTATTTATTTGTGGGCGGATTTTGAAAATTTTTTATCCCGAGCAGTTTTAGGAGTCATAGATCCTATATAGAAAATTTCAGCTTTCTAGCTCAAAATTCAATTTTTTCCAAAATTTTGTTTTTTGAGTTTGTTTGCGTGTCGTGGGCGGATTTCAAAAATTCGTAAACTTGATTATTTCGGGACCCTAGAGAGTATATGGTTAAAATTTCAGCTCTCTGGTCCAGTTTAAAGGCCTAATTTTTGCCGACAGACGGACGGACGGACGGACGGACGGACGGACATGGCTAGATCGACATTACTATCGATGCTGATCATAAATATAGTAACTTTTAGGGGTCTACGGGCAATATTAAGGTATGTTACAAACTATGCGTCAAAATTAATATACCCTTAGAATAGGGTATAAACATAGGGACGGGCTACAGTCCGCTTGGGCGAACTGTAGGATACCCTATTATTATTCCTATCAGACACCTCGAGAGGTTATATTATAAATTTCCCTAGCTCAAACTTTGGTTTTCCAAAAAAAAAAAATGTAAATTGTGGGCGTGTTAGTGGGCGGATTTTGAAAATATTTACACATGAGCATAAAGGGCACCTAGAGAGTATATATTATAAATTTCAGCTTCCTAGCTCAAACTTAGGCTTTTCAATAAAATTGTTTCATTTAATTGTGGGCGTGTCAGTGGGCGGATTTTAGAAGATTTATCTCCCTAGTAGTTTTAGGAGTCAAAGATCATACATAAAAAATGTCAGCTTTCTAGCTCAAAATTAGATTTTTTCGACAAATTTGTTTTTTTCTGAGTTTGGGGGCGTGTCTGTGGGCGGATTTCAAAAGTTTTTAAACTTGATTATTTCGGGTCCCTAGAGCAGTGGTTCTTAAACCTATTAAGCTGTGGAACCCTTAACAAGTCCCAAATATATTTCGGAACCCCAACTCTTAGGTTAGGTTTAGGTTTAGGTGGCTGTCGGCAGAAGCCGACACACTTAGACCAATTTTAGGTCCATTGTGATACCACGTATAAATATCTACCTCAACTCTGTACATGGGACTGACCAACGACACGCGGTTGTTCTCAAACGGTCCCCCATCTATGTACTAACCGCGCCCAACGTCGTTTAATTTCGGTGATCTGACGAGAACCGATTAACTCGACGTGGTATGGTCGTTGGTTACCCCAACTCTTAACTATATAAAAAATTAAAAACAACAAATTTCAAAATTAATATTTTTATTGAAGATATTTTTTATAAGGTTAGTGTGAAGAATGAAACTGTTTCATTGTTTGATTTATAATTTTTTTTAAAATCGACTTCTATCTCCGAAAGCTGTATTCGCATATCTGGGGCAGCGTCCAATCTCGATTTGTACTTAGTCCTTGCATAAGTAGTTATACGCAGAAAAGCCTGCTTCACAGCGATACGTTGTGACAAAAGGGAGCAAATTTAATATAGCCTGTTTGGCAAGTTCAGGGTATTCGCTCTTAATACCAACCCAAAATTCGTTTAGTGATACATTATCAAGCACATGTTTCAACGAAGAAGAACTCTGCAGATCTATGAGAGACACGTTTTCCGAAATGCTTAGTGTCGTAGGCTGGGTTCTCATTAGAAATGGGTTTTGTACCCAATCGATGTCAGATTTCGTATCTGGAAAGTAATCTAATAAAGATCTTTCTAGACCTACCAAATGTCCAGCGATCATATTGCCGATATCTTCTCTGAGCTCTAGCATGTTTTCTTGCAAGAATTCATGTAACACTGGAAAACATTCAACATTGTTTTTCTGTACACAGGTAAGCCAGAAATTAATTTTTCTTTTTAAAGCTGCCAGTTTGTCTCTCCAAAAAATACTGTTATGGATTTTCCCTGCAAAGCAGTAGCAGTTTCATTAAACTTTTCAAAAATGTCTGCAAGATAAGCTAATTTTGTTATCCATTGCTCATCATGCAATTGCAGGTGGCAATGGTGCGATGGTAGTGTATTCACTAAGTGATGGGCAGGTCGTGCGTTCGAATCCCGACCAGGGCCGTGATTTTTATAAATTGAATACACACAACAAAAACTGATCTCCCTAAAGCAATTTAGGCGCCACCTGTTGAGAAAAAAAAAAAAAAAAAAAACCCATCGCACCAAACTTCTTTCCTATCCTTCTATTCTTTCAGTAAGTAGCACCCAAAAATAGGCAATGAATTGCTGGGAGCTACTTGCGCAACAAACTAAATGCCTGCGCTGTGGTTTTACCATTATAAGGGTAGTGTGTCACTACAGAAAAAAGAAATCCCTTTAGCGCACGCAAATTATAAAAAAAAAAAAAAAAAAAAAAATACATCAAAAAGTCTTGCAGCTGAAGACATATTTTTGTCCAGTTGGAAAACTTTCAACTCATCAGGGCCTAGAGAGTATATGGTTAAAATTTCAGCTCTCTGGGTCCACTTTAAAGGCCTAATTTTTGCCGACAGACGGACAGCGGACGGACGGACATGGCTAGATCGACATTACTATCGATTCTGATCATAAATATAGTAACTTTTAGGGGTCTACGGACAATATTAAGTAATGCCACAAATTATGAGTCAAAATAAATTAATACACCCATATAATAGCGTATAAAAAGCAGCCGTGATTATTTGATGAGAAACCACATCATCACGGAAAATCAATCACAAGAAAATGTAAAAGTGTCTGCGAAAATTGCTTACTTACTTACTTACTTAGGGTGGCGCTACAGTCCAGGGTGGACCTGTGGCTCAACCAACAAGAGTCTTTGGCCAGCTGTCTCCAGTTTCGCACGCTAAGTTGGTTAAGGTTCCCTTCCACTTGCGTACGCCACCTGAGTCGCGGCCTTCCTCTACTGCGCCATCAATCGGGTGTGGATTCGAAGATCTTCCGGGCCGTACTACAGTTCGTCGTACTACAGTTCGTCGTTGTATCTCCTCCACCATTCACCGTCTATGCAGACGGGACCAAAAATTACTCGAAGGCTTTTCCTCTCAAAACAACCAAGAGTGACCTCATCCGCTTTTGATAGAGTCCATGCCTCTGTACCAAAGAAAAGGACTGGGATTATTAGGGTCTTCTAAAGGGTCACTTTAGTTGTTCGAGTGAGGGCTTTGCTACCCAATTGCTTTCTTAGCCCAAAGAAACAGCGATTGGCAAGAGTTATTCTTCGTTTAATCTCAGCGCTGGTGTCATTGCCTGAACCATCTCAAAGTTATATCTGTCTCTAGTGAAATTCTGTCCGAGACGTCGGTGTTGGGTGTCCTTTCTTGATGACAACATATACTTTGTCTTCCCTCATTGATCGCCAAACCCATCTTCGCCGCCTCCGTTTCAATACTCACGAACGCGTCAGTGACATCCCGCTGCGTTCTGCCTATTATGTCGATGTCGTCGGCGTAGGCGAGTAGATGTGCGGACTTTTGAAAAATAGTGCCTCTGGTGTTACCATTTGAGTTTTGCACTATTCTTTCAAGAACGATGTTGAAGAAGTCACATGACAGCGCATCGCCTTGTCTAAATCCTTTTTTGACGTCGAAGGTCTCGGTGAGTTCTTTACCGACCTTGTTGCAGCAGAGTGGATTCTCCATTGTCATACTGCACAAACGGACATTGCTCTGTATAGCTCGTCTCTATAAATGCTGTCATAGGCGGCCTTAAAATCGATGAAAAGGTGGTCGGTATCGATTTGGAATTCATGGGTTTTCTCCTAGATCTGCCGCAGTGTGAATATGGTCGATGGTAGACTTTCCTGGCCTGAAGCCACACTGATAGGGACCAATCAGGTTGTTGACGAAAGGCTTCAGTCGGTCACACAGCACGGCAGATAACATCTTGTAGGTGATGTTAAGAAGACTAATACCTCTGTAGTTGGCGCAGTTCAGAGGGCCTCCTTTCTTGAGGATCAGGCAAACAATGCTGAGATTCCATTCATCGGGCATACTTTCCTCCAACCATATTTTAAAGATGAGTTGGTGCATGCTCCCAACTAAGTCATCGCCTGCCGCTTTGAATAGCTCGGCGGTTAGGCCATCTGCTCCAGCGGCTTTATTGGACTTAGATATGGCTATCTTCACTTCGTCCAGGTCAGGTGGACGGAAGTGTTGGTCTTCATCGTCCAGGTGGAATGGTGCATTCCGCCTGACAGTGGGATTTCGTTCGTCATTGCCGTTAAACAGTCTGCAGAAGTAGTTCTTCCATATCCTCAGCATCGACTGTGATTCTACTATGATGTTCCCTTGTTCGTCCTTGCAGGCTTCGCTTCGGGCTCTGTAGCCTTGGCAGGTTCTTTTTACCCTTTGGTAAAACTTCCGAACCTCATTCCTGGGAAAATTGCTTAGCCATGCAATAATCTAAAGGGTGTTCAAATTTAAAATTTTTAATGAAAGACATAAATTATGTGAAATCTGTTTTTTTTTTAATTGGAAATTAATGTACATTGGTCCCGGTTAATAATGAAAAAGAATGTCGTCCAAGTCCTCCTCTGCTAGCTCGGCAGACTATCAACCTTTTACCAAAATTTTGAATCACTTTTACGCATAACGATGGTTCAATAAGTGATATTTGCTCGATGATGTTGTCTTTGAGGTGTTGAACAGTTTGACTATCGGCACAAACTTTACTCTTCAGGAAACCCCCAAGAAAAAATCCAGTGGAGTTAAATCGCATGATCTTGGTGGCCAATTCACGTTCGTTCTTTGGGAACTTATGCGATTGTTTCTCTTGATTTCTCCTTCAAAAGATCGATTGAGTTCGTTGTTGTGTGGCGTGTTGCACCATCCTGTTAAAACCACATATTCTGCACATCAATATCTTCAAATTGACTCCACAAAAAGTTTCTAATCATCGCTTGATATCGAGCTCCATCCACAGTAACTGCATTGCCATTTTCATCTTCTAAGAAAAATGGACCAATTACGCCACCACACCAAAATCCACACCATACAGTAACTTTTTGTTGCTTTCATTGGCTTTTCAAACAATTCTCTAGGATTTTCTTCAGCTCAAATGCGACAGTTTTGTTTATTGGCATAACCGCCAATTTTAAAATGAGCCTCATCGGTGAAGATAATTTGCTTGAAAAAATTGTCATTGGACGGTTGCCTACCTTCTTTGTTGTGATGGGACAGGATTCGTCCAATGCTGACTTTAAGGCGGCGGAGGTTAGAAGGGTGTAAGGCTTATCTAGTTGAAATTATGTTTTTGTAGTCATATGCACACGATTCGATAGTTTGGCAGAGAGGATGTCATCATATTTGCACCAGTCAGTTTTTCGTCGATTGCGAAAAATTGCTAGTGTAGTGTTACAGCGTATTTCTAGTTCATATTCCAGATAGCGATGATCAGAAAAAGAGTGACTTTCAGATACAGTTCACTTAGAATTCGCATGGTATGTGTTCGTAGAGGCGAAGGTAACATCAAGTACCTCCTGTGGGGTTTTAGTGGAACTAGAAGGTGGAACTTTTTCCCCTAATGCACACTATTAGGTCAGTGCCGACTAAGAATTCCAATAGGGACTATCTTCGGGGGTTAGTTTCAGTTTCGGTGCTACCCCATAATTCAGGGTGAGCGTTGGTGTCGCACCCCAGCACAATTACTTCTCCTAAGTCTTACCGGAGTGGGATATATGTAAGTCGTAAAAAGTCGGGCCGTTTTGCGACCGTCAATAGGTTATATGAATTTTGTTCATACATAACACAACACCTAAAAGTTCTCCACTGAAGCATCCAATAGTATAAAATTCATAAGAATCTTCTCACATTCGCATTCCGGAGTAGGCTTAAATTTGTAGGCCCCTTTCATTTGTGCCAAAAATATAAACTCATATGCACACAAATGACTTTAAAGCTAGGTATTAGGCCCTGCAGGACCGTTAATGCCTAAAATTAGTATTATTTTTAAAATGGATTTCACTAATAGGGTTCATACATCGCCTTTGGGCCCACATTCAGACAAGCAGCGGGAGGGCCTTACCATAATAAATAATTTCAATGTATAGAAGAATGCTTTACAATTGCCAATCGCTCACTCATTTAAAAAAAAATTCTACTAAACAATTCCTTCTATAATTCGGCACGTAAAATTGTTTTTTTTAAAAAGCTGGGATCAGTCAGTAATAGCATTTGTCTTCATTCATATTATGTAGACCTAGCTACTCATGCTCCTGATTCCATTTAATGAAGCAAAACTTTCTTATATATTTAGTACGAATATTGGATTTTCCATCTAAGGACATTGGCATAGCAAAGACCTATAGCGAAAGTCATGATTGAATATTGGAAAATGTTAAGATTATGCCTTACTCGTAAACATGACAGTTGATGGGATAAGTTAAAATACGTTCGAATTAGTTCGACGAAGAGAAATCGTAGACTAAGTTGTGCTTCCGAATCCAAATGTACCTCATTATAACTTTTGCCGAAATTGAGTTTGTACAGACTTTTTTCATGCGGTTATAATATCTGAAATGTGCTTTATCTGGTAGGTATCAACCCCAATCCTACTTAACATCGACGAATGCTTTTACATTTCTTCCAACAAGGGCAAAGAGGCTAGATTCACGTTGATACCTAATAAGGGAAATTCATTATGTGGAACACTGATTTTTGCAAAAGCTACGCGGTGTACCTACCAACAATTTGCTAACGCGTCTTGATATTAAAAGCCTTTAAAATAATACAAATCAGAGGCTTTATTAATTGTATAAAACAAAGGAAGGATCGTCCGAAATATGTATTTCAGACACATTGAAGAAAAATGATTTTGAAACATTTCGCGGCTGTTTGTTTCCAAGTTCAATATGTCGTCGGTTTAGATACAATGAAAGCATCTCTGAAATGTTTCTTTTGTATCCGTTTTTGCCCTGAATAGACTTAAACGAGGTAGCATTGGTAACGTTCATTATTTGTCACCATAGCGAACAAATTACAAACCAAAAGGAAGAAAAAAAAAACACGCATATTGTTTTTGTAATAATCGTCTTGCGGATTCCACAAATCTCTTAAAGTAATCCTTAATCTAGGCCTTTCTTGACATTTTTATTGGATCTTCATAAAAAATGGGTGAGCTGTTTCGTTAACACGGCCGTTTGGTTTTTTTTTTTGTGCGAAATCGTCTATGGATGATGGAGATAGAAATGATAGACTGTGTGGCAGTTTGGGCGAACCAATAACATTAAGCTAGTGCCACGAGTTGCTTTCAGATAAGTGTTGCTGCTTTTATTAATTGAATTCTTCCAGGAAGATCTCTTTCGGTGGCAAATTCAAAAGTTCCTAAGCTTGGTCAATAAATAAATATTTTTTTTGGACAGGACATCTGGCTGGCAATTTTGTTTTTTCTTTTTTTTGTGTCGTGGAGTGCTTAAAGCGAGCAACTATTACGAGCGGACTCCTGAGTGCCGACTCTGTCTTGAAGAGGACGAGTCAGCTGAACACATTTTATGTGAATGTCCAGCCCTTAATGGAATAAGAAAGAAGATCTTTTTCACGGAGCAAATGAGCCCCGAGGACATAAAGAATTATTCTACTTGTAAAATTGTCCGCTTTACACGGAAAGTGGAAATTCTACTAGTTTAAACTTTTCTGGCCCATACGGTACAAAAGATCTTTTAGGTCGAAGTACCCCCCTTTATAAATCGCCTTGGCGAGCCAGAAATTAAAAAAAAAAAAAAAAAAAAAAAAAAACAAAATTACGAGCGGAAATTTGCGGGCACACAAAGTGCTCCCACAGGATCATCATTTTGTGGATGCTTTAGTTAGTACAAATACAGAGTAAACATAGACAATAAACAACGATGCTAATAATCTGCCTATACAAATACTAACACAGACACAATGAAATATAATTACATTAAGGCACCAAAGCATTATTTCGCAAAATATGTTTAAGCTTTATTTTAGTAACATGCAAGTCAATGACATAATAATTATTTAAATTATAAATTTTACTCATAGGCTCATTCCTGACAAAGGTTGTTTTATGATGAGGGCTAAACAATAAGTAACACTATGTAGGTTAAAGGCTCCCCCACTGAAATTGAAGTCAATGGAAGAAAGTAAATCAGGCGCAACTATATATTGGGTCTTTTATTAGCGACTTGACTACTTCATACTTTCAGTGTGAACGCCTCGTTACACCGATTACCGAACTGGCAATGTCCAAATATTCAGTAAAAACAACATTTTCATCATGGTGAGGTACACGAATTAACGACGTTTACAAATAATTAAAATTTACTTCCGAAATTCCCAATCGTTGGTCACAACTTTAAGAGCGTTAACTTCACTTTTCGGCCGTAATTCTCGTCCCACTAGACAAGCAATTCATAGTCTAGTGAAAAAAATTGAGTCAGAATATTCTCTGCTTCATGTAGCCGTTGCACAAAGTGTGGAGAATATTGCTGCCGTAGGGGCGTCCGTCGCAAACCAGCAAATCAATTTCACGGCGTTCTCAAGAATTGGGCCTCTCCCAGACCACATTATGGCGAATTTTGCGTAAGGATCTTGGCCAACACCCTTACAAGATAAAGCTAACTTAAGAACTAGAGCCACTTGATCATATGAAGCGATCATCATGTGCTTCATGAAACAGCAAGTCATCCGCAAAAAGTCACTGTTTGGTATGGTTTTCAAGCCATTGGCGTCATTGGGTCACTTTTTTTCGTCGATGAAAATGACAGTCACGTTACGGTAAATGGTATTCGCTACAGAGGCATGTTGGAATGTTATTTCTTTGAGCAAGTCCATAAATTGGACATTCGTGATATGTGGTTCCAACAAGTCGGTGGCACGTGTTATATCGAGGAACGGACCCGTCTATTGGCCGCCGAGATCGCGTGATTTAACGCCTCTAGAATTTGTTTATGGGGCTACATAAAATCATTGGTATATGCCAACAAGCCGGTGACCTTGGAGGAGCTCAGAGCCAATATTGAACGAGAAATAGCGGCCGTATCGGTCGAAATGTGCGGCCGAGTTCAATCGGGTTCAACGTATCGACCGCTGCATACTTTCCCGTGGTGGACATATGAACGAAGTCGAATTGCATTCATAAATGTTTTGATAGTAATTCAAGCCAATAAATTTTAAGAAATCTCAAGTTTTTTCCATTTTATTTAAAAAAGAAGTTCTCAAGTCCTTAACCCTAGAAAGATAAACTGCGCCTCGGAGGCGCCCGCGAAATACAAGGTGGCGCAAAAATAACCTTCCGATGTTTTTTGGCTGTAATTTAAAAAAAAAATGAAAAACTTTGATCTTCTTGTGGATTATATTTATTTGGTCTTTTAATTTTTTTTACATCAAGTCGAGAATATGATGTCATGTAAATGGCCGCCGCCACAGTTGATTGTCATTTGAGCCCTTTTTTGGCATTTTCCATCACATTGGCCAAAACTTCGGGCGATAGGTCCTCACATTGTTGACGGATATTGTCTTTAAGAGCTGCAAGAGTCTGAGGCTTGTTGACATAAACCCGCGACTTCAAAAAGCCCCACAAAAAGGAGTCTGGAGCGGTCAAATCAGGCGATCTTGCTGGCCAGTGCAAATCGCCAAAACGGGAGATTAGGCGCCCGGGAAATGCATCCTTCAGCGTATCGGTTGTGGCACGTGCAGTGTGTGCCGTTGCACCGTCTTGTTGGAACCACATGTTTTCCAATCCCAATTCATCAAGTTGCGGCAAAAAGAACTCGTTGATCATTGCTCTGTAGCGCTCACCATTCACAGTAACCGTTTGGCCCGCGACGTCTTCGAAGAAAAAAGGTCCGATGACTCCTCCAGCGAAAACAGCACACCATACAGTGACTTTGAGCGGGTGTAATGGCTCTTCGTGGGTTACACGCGGATTTTCATTGCCCCAGAAGCGTAAATTTTGCTTATTTACGTACCTGCTAAGATGGAAATGGGCCTCATTACTCGTGCCAAAGTCACCGACCGATTATTGCTCAAATAAATAGTCACCAATATTCCGCGTTCTGGAGCAGTGTAGCGTAACATTGTTTTTTAACGTGTATTTCGCATGTGTTTACTACACAAATGTCAAAACAGAACTGACATTAGGGGCCAATCGCAAAATTTATAGCATTTTCTGATAGGAGGATTACTTTTGCGCCACCTTGTATATATATTGCTTTCTTCTTTTAACCGACGGTCGAGCAAACTTGTTTTTTTAAGCCAACTCAGTCGTCGATTTATACTTGCGATTGACGGTCGTTCCGGTTGGGTAAGAACCACAGTTTTTCAGTTATGGTAATGCGCTATTATCAGCATATGAAAATTAATTACCGAAGATCTCTAATTTTGTGTTCCTTTTTGTTATGGATTTATAAAATCCTACTTCTCTTTAAAAAACAGAAAAATTAATAATATATTTTTATGTTTTACTTTATTGCTAATAATGTAACAATAAAATGAAACAATAAAAAAAAATATTTATTTAATTTTGTAAAAAAAAACGTTTTTTAAATGTGCGCCTCCCAGGCTCATGTTTATCTTTTCAGTAGGTACTAAAAAATAAGATTATCTTTCTAGGGTTAATGAAAGACCCTGTATAAGCTGCTGTAGAAAAACGATATCGCTGTTAAGCCTTCGTTGAGAAATCGGTGTCATTTAAAGATGGTTATTGTTGTCAAATAAAGAGAAACCAGATTTTATTAATTAAAAGTTATAATTAATTTATTTCTGCGAAAAACTAAAACACATCTACTTGTGGCAAAGCAAAATTAAAGACAGACAAACAAGAAGTTCATTTATTCAAAATATTTGTCTTTGACTTCACGAGCGCCATCGTGTAATAAAAACTTTAACTAAACTAATCTTAGTACACATTTTATAATTTCAATTAAGCTTGATCCCTTGACTGTAAAGAGGAAGGTTAAATGGATCTTCACATGGAAGTCCTCTTAGGGTCGAATAAATTAACGTTGAATGACTTCGAAAAATCATCAACATCAATATTAGATAACACAGTAAAATTTAAATTAAAACTGTTAATTTTATCAGAAAGCCTCTGAAAATTTGTTTCCGGAAGTCCAAAGATTGCGAACGGTCATACGAATTACTATTTTCGTACAGAGCAAAAAACGAGATCCAGAGTTCAATTGTTGACATTTTGTATACAGCTTAATTCCTGTAAGTCAAAAGCCAAAAGCAAACTCTTCTTGGGCAGAGTCAGTAGATGGAATAAAATTAGAATCATCTTCAGAATGCAAATAAAACAGTGCTGTCACAACAAGATCTGCCAAAAACGTGGTCTTATGCCATAAAAAGTACAAAGTACGAGTATATAAATTGTTTGTTATCAAGTGTAATTTGTACACAGAAACGTTTAACATATAAAGTAAATAGAAAGTCAATCCTTCGTGACTCTAGTTGGGAACGAACGTCAGTCAGAATACCTCCCCAGGCGCTTTCAAGATATTTTGATGACGATCGTTTCTATATACTGAGAACTAGTGGTTTAAGAGTTCAATGTCTAAAAATCCGGCATTGAGCCATGTTTGCGTCAAGGAGAAGAAATCTTCTGAGAACGCTTGGAAATTTGAATATAATTGTGCGGATTTTATGTACAGTTTTGTACATTATGATAGTAGAGGTTACAGCCTACAGGGTTTTTTTTTAACACGGACGGACAATCTTTTTTGCTGCTTTTAGCAGCGCGGGGTTGTAAGTTATTTCACTAAGGTATTTTTTGTTGAGAAGTTGTGAGCATTAGCTGGCGGCCTACTAGAAAGAACAAACGATGTGTTTCTTATAATTTTACACATCGGATGATTAGGGACTGAATCCAGTTGATTCAATGGAATACATTCTAAAATATTTGGCTGATTGATCGTTGTTTGGGGGAAGGCAAATACTGTATACTGTATCTATCTGCATCAACTCATCTCAAAGGGAAGCCAAACTAGTTCAAGCGAATGCGCTGACATTTTTCTTTGATTCATTTTCATTAATTTCTGACCTGTCCTGTCCTGTCCTGTCCTGTCCTCTCATGTCCTCTCCTCTTTTTCCAAAAAAATGTTTCTTAAATATTTCGTTTGATCTTTTCAAAATTCTAGGCATAAAGGCCAAACTAAGTGCTTCAATCAGAAGGCCTCAGACATTTGCTTTTCGCACCCACGTGGCACATAGTGGTGTTGGCATGAAAAGAAGGACGACATTATTTTGTATGGCTTAATGACCTGATTTCCATCTAAAATTTTAAATGATTCCATTTTTAAGTTATTTCTTCTCTTATTAAACTTTTTATTTTTTTATTTATTTATTATTATTTTTTATATTTTTTTTTAAATTAATCAGAGAGGCATTCAGCCCAAGATTCTTCTTCGGATTCTTCTTCGTGTAAGGATTCTTCAGCAGATTGGTTTGTTTTTCCTTTTCCAGGCTAAATTAAAGCGTTACCTTACAACAAAAAAAAATTGAATGAAGTTGGAAACATTTTTTACTCCCTTTGCTATAAATAATAGTTTAACCGGGACTCACTCAGAAGTACAACAAAACTCTAAATGTTTAACAAAACTGCAAAGAAAAAAATTAAATTACGATTATTAGTGTTTAAATTAGTTAAATAAGTTGTAGGGGAAACTGGGGCACATTTGACCCTTAATTTTTAAAGGTCTGTATTTCCGAAAATTATAGATGAATTCTAATGCTTTTTTTTAATATGATGTATTGACTATTCTAGATAAAACTCAGGGATACATTTAACTTCTATAACAACTTCATCAATTTTTTAAAATTATTAAAAAAAAAAGTCATTTTGTCAATAGTGCCCCGGGCACGGGGCACCTTTGACTTTATAAGGGGAACATTTGACAATTGCAGTTTTAACTCATAACCGTATGCATAAAAAGTATCAGCGGGTCTATTCTGCCTGTTGTTTGAATGGAAAGAAAAGTCAAACATTTTTTTAACGATTTATTTTAACGATATGTATAAAGAAACATAAATCAATTAATCCATTTTCTTATAAAAAAAAAACATAAATATTACTTCATTTAAAAAGCTATCAGCCCATAAAGTCTTTAAGAATAATTAATACATAGGAACATTTTTAAATATCTTATTTAATATGGAGTTTGCCGAAGTCAACGTTAAATAAATATTTTTGACGACAGCGAGAAGTTGAGGCTGGGTTTGTGGGTTGTGGCAGTTTGAATTTGATTTCAAAAAATTTGTTCACTAAAAATTCATCATCTCCGAAAATCTGGGAGTTGTAGGGATTTATTCCAGTTGCTTGAAAGCCATTTAATATATTTCTTGAAGAGAAAACCATTTGAAATGGAAGATTGGTCAGTTTTGGGACATCGTAAATTGTTATCTACTTTCCATGATTGGTGCTTAGAAAATCATTAAATGCTTTCTTACAGAAACGTTTGAACGGCCCGAAAACTGAAACGTCCAATGGCTGAAGTCGATGTGACGTGTGTGGTGGAAAAGATAATAAAATAATTCCATTATCACGGCAAAAGTCAATGCTTGGAAGACTGCTGTGTGATGCATGGTTATCAAGAACAATCAAAATTGGTCGTTCCTTTGAACAATTGGTGAAGTGTTGGATATGCTTTAGGAAATCAACGAAGAATTTCAAATTAGCGATCCAGGAAAGCAACCATTTGAAAATCGTTCGTTAAGGCGGATGCGAGGGAACACATATGTTGGTGGCAAACGATTTCCACAGGCATTCACTATGCCTACCATCGTCACCAAATAGCCACGTTCGGCTGATACTGCCTGAGCGACAGCACGCTGACCCTTTGCTGCGAGGACCTGGTAGATATTAGTAGAAATGAATAATGGTTTCTAGTTTTACCTTTTGTGAATCCATGACTGTTGTTATCCCCGTTTCATCTAAGTTGTATATATCCTTAGGGTCAAATGGATATTGTGCGTAAATTTGTCGAAGGTTTTGAAAGAAGTTATCAACGGCTGATTTTGTGAAACCTTTGAGTCTGGCTAGGCTCAAATTTTCGGGCTTACGTAGCGAGAGTTCAGGATTTTGTTTTAAAAATCCGTAAAGCCAATCGTCTCCTGCTTTTTAGAAATTTCCCAACTTGGTGGGCAGCTAATGTTATTAGCCTTGATAAAGTCATACACAAATTTCTTGAAAGTATCGTTTGACAAGCCGTATGCATGAAAAGAGAACTTTTTCACATATTCTACCAGTTCTTTTTCTTGCAGCTTCGTAAAGGTTTGTCGTGGCGTATATTTCGATTGAAAAGTGAAACCTTCGTCAGAGCTACTTTCATTACCCGAATCAGACCAAACTTTTAAGGGGTCCTGCTTTTTGATACGCATTATCAATATGATATTTACCCCATATTTTTCAGCAGCTGCTGTTGGCGTTTCAAGTTTTTTACGTATGTCTGAAATAGCCCCCTTCACTTTTTCTTCGTCGATTGCACTCCTATTTGTCTTTCTCTTGTAGTATCTAACGATATCTTTAAAATAAACATGAACATTTAACAAATGTCAAATGTACCCCTGCAACAGTCAAAGGTGCCCCAAAGGTTCTTTATAATTTTTTTAATGTTTTTTTTTATATTAATGTTTAACTTTCACAAAACTGGCTTTAAAATATTAACATTTTAAGAATAGTGCTATCATAATATTATTTCACAATAAAAAAACTCTTTTATTTTATTCACAAATCTTTTACATACTGGTGGTCAAAAATTACAGTAATCACAAAAACACGTGTTACTCGAAGAAGAGTTGAAGCATAACTGCCAAAGTTTAAAACTTTTCTTTATATTAAATGAGGCTTCGTTCACCATCCCAACTTTTCTTCTTAAAGACTGCGTTCACACCAAAAATCGCAAAGTCAAATGTGCCCCGGTGTCAAATGTGCCCCAGTTTACCCTACATACCTGCCTGAGACATGTCCTTGTTCAATAACTGTGAGATATTTCGAGTAAACCTAAAAAAACGTATAAATGTTTGTGTCGCAATCAAACCCCAAGGGCAGACAAGTGTACGGTGAACGCCGCTCAACTTCCGACAGAGACCGTTGCAAACGAGTAACGCAGGGGAACAAAATAGGGTCGATTCTTTGTCTACCCTCTAATCATATATCTTAGAAAATGATGAGTTTTCCGATACAAGCTAAATTGACATATCCGGATTTTGAAGTCAAATACCCCTATGTGCGTTACTTTAATAGAAATTGAGATACTGATGCATGTAGCTCTCTGGACAACAAAGGAATGTTTGAAAAATTGAACGCAAAGGGGAAGCAGTTGCTTCTACGTATCCTTCATAGTAGGTTCTACTTCTTTGCGATAAATACGTTTTCGCGATGAAAAAAAACGTCAGATGTAATTGAAGGATACGCGTTTCGATTGTTTTCGTTGCTTCCTAAATTAGTGTTAAAGGGGATAATCTTAAAAGGGAAACTCATTCTAATATTTCACCACCAAATGAAGCAGCGACAACATAAGGGCGTTTGTATTGAACTTTTGGGTGGTTGTGTAGTCAGCTCAACCGGAAGTGACATTACATGATTATGGGAACAACTATCAAGTAGATGTTATTTTGCAACTCTTGTGGTTCATACATCGTTTTAAATTCTTATTAAAAACATGCCAAACATGTAAGGATACATTTGCGGGGTACCATATCGTACTCTTGCGCTCTAACGATATCTTTTTGTTGTTTATTACTGGTAACTTTGGGGCTTAAGGTCTTGACCAAAACTAATAAAAAGTAATGTAGGTAAAATAAGGTATATTGGAGTCACAGAGTATTGGCTTTACATAGGGATTCGGATACTGTTAAAGTTGAATAATATTTTACGGTATGACATTGGACATCCAATTTGCAACTTCGAAGACTTCTGAACATTATACTCTTTTGAATTTCGTCATATTATTTTATATTTATAATTGAATTGCTTTTTTGAAATGAAAAAAAAATAAACCTCATTTAATCTAATCTTAACAAAATATCCAGCAAAGTCAACCTGAAACACATTTTACTTTCCGAATGGAATACGATTTCCCCGGATACTACTGCAGTAGTTCAGTTCATTTTTCCTTCGATGAAAAACCGACTGCAGGAAGTCATAAAGAACAGAGGAAGTCCAACTAGCTACTAAGTGTTGTTATTTATTAAGTTAGGTTAACTTATTTACTTTTGTTTTAATGAATAGCAACGAAAAAACAGCTGTACGGGGACTTTTTTGACTTTGTGTATGTACTTATTGCTCGGGCTAACTTTACGGTCAGATTTTTGAAACGAAATTCTATTATATTTTAGTTAGGCGCCTTTTAGTATACTCCTTGATAGTTTGGTCTCCTAACCAGCATTTTCATATAAACAGAATCGAGCTGGGTCAAAAAAAAACTTAACTAAGTATGGGATCAGAAAACTAAACTGATAAATTGCCTTATGAATTGCCTAATTTACAAAACTCGTTGTCTACTCTCGTTGTCTGCTGTCTATATGTAAAAGGGTCTTTCATTGGCGACTTGACAACTTCAAACTTTAAGGGTGAACGCACCCTTAAACCGATTAAGGAACTGTCAATGCCAGTAAATTCAACACTTTCATGGTGAGGTACACGAAGTACCAACATTTACAAACAATTAAAATTTACTACCAAAATTCCGGGTCGGTGGTCGCAACTTTAAGAGCATTAACACCATTTTTCGGCCATAAATCTCATCCCAGTAGACAAGTAATTCATAGTCTAGCGAAAAATTTGACTCAGAATATTTGCTGCTCGATGTTGCCGTGCCAGCGAGACTACGTTTTGCCCGAAGTTTGAAGAATATTGCTCCCGTCGCGAATGTCGCGTAACGATCTTGGCCAACACCCTTACAAGATCGAGCTGACTCAAGAACTAAAACCACTTGATCATATGAAGCGAAATACCTTCTCGAATTGGGCTCTGGACCAGATGGAAGAAAATGAAGAATTTCATCCCAAAGTCATCCTCAGCGCTGAAGCGCATTTTTGGTTAAACGGCTTCGTCAATAACCAAAATATGCGTTACTGGATTGGTGAGAACCCTCATGTGCTTTATGAAACAGGACTTCATCCGCAAAAAGTCACTTTTTGGTGCGGATTTCATGCCGGTGGCTGTTTTTTTGTCGGTGAAAATGACCGTCACATTACGGTAAATGGTATTCGCTAGAGACATGTTGGAACGTTAGTTCTTTGAGCAATTGCATGAATTGCGCATCAGCGATGTGTGCTTCGAACAAGACGGTATCACAAGCCACAAAGCGGGTGAAACAATCGAGTTATTGAAGTCTCAGTTCGGTGAACGTGTTATCTCGAGAAACGAACCCGTCTATTGGCCGCCGAGATCGTGTGATTTAATACCTCTAGATTTTTTTTATGGGGCTACATTAAGTCATTGGTCTATGCCAAGAAGCCCTCACGCTAGGAGCTCAGAGCCAATATTGAACGAGAAATAGCGGCCGTATCGGTCGAAATGTGCGACCGAGTCATCGAAAATTGGGTTCAACGTATCGACCACTGCAAACGTTCCCGTGGTGGACATATGAACGAAGTCGAATTTCATTCATAAATGTTTTGATAGTAATTCAAGCTAATACATTTTTTTTTGAGATATCTCAAGAAATTTGCATTTTATTTAAAAAAGAAGTTGTCAAGTCCTGAATGACAGACCCTTTATATATTATACTACAGTCGCTTTTTGCTCAAAAAATGTTTCAATGCGTTATGTTTATTAAGGATTGTCACCGAGCCGTCGAATACGTCTTTATATTTAATTTATGAAATGAAGAAAAAAAAATAAATAGTTTATGCTGATTTTGAAAATGATTTTAAGAAGTGAATTTTAATTATATTAAGTAGGTATCGTGTTTCCAAAATTGGCAACACTGTTAGTTGTAGTTACTTATTTTAGTAAGTGTTTATTTACATTCGATCTTTCGTCTCCTTTTAATGTACTAAAAGGAATGAGAGTAAGATCAAACGTACTTTTGACCTTCAAACTAATTTCAAAGTTATAAAAGACAGTCGTTCTAGTTTGGATTTGCGAGGTAAATTTAAGAAATCTAGAATTTTATGTATCCTAATTCAAATTGTTTAGATTTAGATTGTTTTTGGTTGCTCTGGACCTCCTGGATTAATAAATTCATGTTGTTTATTCAAATACCAATTTGTAAGTAGCTAGACTATTTATGAAATAGAGTTAAAGCAAATTGTTGTTATTTTCAGGAAATAAAATCGAAATAATACATACGAAAACGAGTGCAGTGTTTTTTTTATTGGCATTTGCTGGTTTTTCGGTGGTATTTTGCGAATTCGATACTTACTGTTGGAAATTTGGATTGTTGTAATTTTCCAGAGGGGTCTTGCGGCAACAAGGATATATAATTAACATTTATGCACCAAGCACAGATCTACGAGTACGAGATAAGACTTTCTTCATAGCAAATAGACATAGAGCAGCATTGCTCAAAATTAACCTATCTCAAGATGACTATTTGGCAGTACAGTTTAGACATGTAATTTGACCTTTAGCACGGAAGCACTTAAAAAGTGAGTTGTACATCATTCAAGCTTACCTTTTATTACACATTTTTCCCTATGCGCCTGGAGGTGGAGGAATCTTCCAAAGATACGAGTACCAATGCCCCATACCATTATGCCCGATATATTTGCCTGATCCTAAGTCAGCCGGTATATGCCTACGTGAAAAGCCTCACACCTCAGAAGGGGTACTATGCGAAATAGCCGCGCGTGCTCATAGTAGTAGAAGTTAAAATCCTCTCATTTTTTTATTGTTATGACAACAAGTTAGTTTTTTAACGGCACAAAAGATACTATAGGTCGAAGTGCTTTTCAACAACCCTTGCGAGCCGGAAGCTTTAAAAAAATAACTAAGTTTCCTTAACAAGTAGTTTACGCTTCTGTAGTTCATGGTGTTGGGCAGGTTGCCTGCCAGTGAAGGCACCTGTTAAAACCGTCATTACTTACGGTCATTACCGCTCTAGATTAAACGGCCTTGTTCTTTGTACTCGGCGCACAACGTCCGTCTCGTCCAAAGTTCGGACTATTTCATTGTTGCAATGCACCTGAAGACGAGAGCAAAGTTTACGAGTAAAATTTGTTACTTCGACATTCACCGCAGCAATTCCTAGATCTCTGTGAATATCATTATTCCTTATGTATAATTTTTTTGGAGGAGAGAATAATAATAGAGAGTACCGTCAAGTGGTAGGCCATTACCACTTGGTGTGTCCGACTCTCACGGACTAAACTCTCCCCGCTTACGGGCTACAAGCCACCCTGGAACCGCTCTTGGCATTACATCAGGTTGGCGCCGTTTATAAGTCCGTAAAAGGACGCCGTCTTGTTAGTCTTTTTTTTTTTTTTTTCATAATTTGCTTACGCTAAAGGGATTTTTTCTGTTGTTACAGTACCCTTATAATGCTAAGAACACAGTGTAAGCTACTTGGTATTAGAAAGAATAGAGAGATAGGAAAGAAGTGTTTGGGTGCAGTTGTAGAGTTTTTCTCCACGGGTGGTGTCTAAGTTACTTAGGGAGATTACGATTTCATGTATTCGGTATAAGTAAATGGACCGTAAGCGAATACACTACTACTGCACCATTGTCACCCGCCTTCTGTGGCCTAAGACATCTGTGCCTGCTGCGACCCTTGGTGGTCTTCTTCTCTTTTTTTTTCTTTTGAGAACATGTTCTGCGTAGCTACAGCCTTTTTGCCAGTTGTCGTAACTCTGTAGCATCGTACCATGGAGCAGTTACTATTGCTCTTACTATTTTGCTTTGAAATGCCTTTAATATTGATATTTTGCTTGGTTTGGTACAACCCCAAAGTTGTAAACCGTACGTCCAAGACATTTTTAGAACTTGCTTGTGTAAAAGCAGTTTGTGGTTTACGTTTGGATCTTTAAATCTTCCTATAAGCCAATAAATTACTCTGACCCTGATTTCGTCGCGCTTCTTTTAAAAGTTGTTTGTCAAGTTGAACAAAAATGATAAGTCATTCACCTTTCTATATGTAAAAGTGGCATGAGATGACTTTGCTCATTAAGTACGATTCGCCAGGCCTTTGTCCGCTCGCATACTTTGTCCAAAGCTCGTTGGGATTTCTCCGTTGATGAATTAATAGCATTACCTGTTGCAGGATACTCGCATCGCCCGCTAACGTGGCTACGATGTCTCTTCGTCTTGAGGTACGTCTCTTGTGTAAAGCACGATAAGGATTGGACCAAGAACGCTGCCGTGCGGTTCACCGGCGTGATTTTTTTTTTATAATAATTCAGTAGGACCCTTATAATGTAATAGCCTCACAGCGCGGGCGTTAACCCTACAAAGATAATTTTATTTTTTAGTACTGAAAAGATAAACATGCGCCTGGGAGGCGCACAATTAAAAAACGTTTTTTTTACAAAATTAAATAAATATTTTTTTTTATTGTTTCATTTTATTGTTACATTATTAGCAATAAAGTAAAACATAAACATATATTATTAATTTTTCTGTTTTTTAAAGAGAAGTAGGATTTTATAAATCCATAACAAAAAGGAACACAAAATTAGAGATCTTCGGTATTTAATTTTCATATGCTGATAACAGCGCATTACCATAACTGAAAAACTGTGGTACTTACCGAACCGGAACGGCCGTCAATCGCAAGTATAAATCGACGACTGAGTTGGCTTAAAAAAACAGTTCGAGCGTCGGTTAAAAGAAGAAAGCAATATATATATTTCGCGGGCGCCTCCGAGGCGCAGTTTATCTTTCTAGGGTTATGAAAATAGGGGTGAGTAGAAATGGGGAGATGCCGATGCACTTTGGTTTCAAATGATTGTAGGTTATAATGTGAAGGACAAACAGTGCGTGGAAGAGTATACCACATTCGTGTTGTCCGGCTGAGGAAAGATTCTTTGAACTTCACTACACGTCCGAATACAGGTTTGAGGGTGAACTGATGAGCATTCCTTGCATGGCGGGTATTTTGGTTGAAATATTCAAGGGGTGGAAAGCAACTGGCTATTTCGTTTGAGCACTTATGGTGCAAATAATGATAAAATATCAAAAGATAGGAGACATTACGACGATGACGAAGAGATTTAATCAATCTCGCGATATCTCGGTCGTCATCGGCGTGAATTTCATTGAACTCTGAGTAGTCAGTCCCGCATCAAACACGAAAGAGCCTCTTTATCAGGTAGGATTGCAATATTCTTAACAATTTTTCCGGTAATATAAGCTTCAACTTTTACTTCATGCCTTCGTGACATACCTTGTCGAAGGCGCGATACGATTATTATAACCCACTTAAGTGGGACATAAGTCCCGAACTTTTATCGTTGAAAACGGGACACAAGTCCCGAATGAAACAAAACAGTTGGAAATATTTTATATTTTATTAACGTTCATAAATTGGTAGGCTAAACACAATTAACGAGAAAATAAAATCGAAACGAACTAAACAAACATTTTCAACAAACTGTTAAAACTTGGTCGTTTTACAAATAAATAAAACAACTGTTTTTTATAATTTTACGACAGAAAGGACACAACAATTCATTTTTATTTGCAATCGTCTCTTCATTTAGCTTCATGAAACAGCAACTACACATCTTACAGTGATTACAAGGCTGTAAAAGTAAGTTTCGAGGATTTTCGAAACAAAGGCAGCAATTCAGTGTTTTGTTTCGATTTCTTTATTTTTATTTGATCGATTTTAGAAGTAGACATAAGATCTGAGAAAAATGGCATTAAATCATTTTTTTTAATTGCTTGGCTTACTTTCTTTGTCACGATGCAAACTCGACTAATAAAGAATACAAAATTACATAATTTGCATTTTTCCCAACTGCTTGTAACTGCATTTTTTTTCAAGGTAATACTCAAAAACAACATCGAGATAACGAAACCGATTTGACTATTTGTTGTAGCATTTGGAGTGGTCTTCTTAGTTTCTCTCTAGGCGTATATTGAGGAAATGTATAGTGGGACATAAGTCCCGAATTAATTTTTCGGGAGTAATGTCCCACTTAAGTGGGTCATAAGGCCCTAATTGATTTCGGGACTTATGACCCAATTAAGTGGGACATAAGTCCCGAAAAATGATTTCGGGACTTTGGTCTTCGTGACTTATGTCCCTGCGCCACGATAAACCTGATCAATTGTGGAATGTTTAACCCTAAACCCGAATTGGTGATCCGGTATCAAGCGTCTTTCTTCAATAATGGGTTGTAATCGTTTAAGAAAGACTTTCTCAAAGACCTTAGACATTATTGGCAGTAGTGAGCTAGGTCTCTCTTTTTTTTTCGTTCGGACATTATCGCGGTTTTGCAACTATTATGGCTTCGGCGACTTTCCATTGCATCTGCACATATAGAAGTCTGAAGGAAGCATTAACCAGTAATTAAATCATATTGTGGAGCCTTGTTATTCCTTAACTTTCTTTTTATATCTCGAAGTTCGGACAGCGATTCGGCTTTTATGTTAAAGTTGTCGGTGTCGGCATTAAGATCTTCCGTCAAACGGCTTGGCACTTAGCTTTAGCTTTTCTTATCGGTGGCGAGTGCAGTACAGGTTTCCTTTTGGACTTAATGGCATTCCACAGAAAGAAATTGGAGGTCTTATCGGCAGTCTAACCTTCAAGGTAGGGAAAAGCCTCGCGATTTTCAAGATCTTGCAGCACATTATGTATTTAGATTGTTGCATAAGTGGTTCAAATACTTTTTATCGGGGCGCGCGGTATTGTTGCCATCGCGCTCTCATCTTTTCTCGTATGAAGTCTTCGATTTCTGGCTGGTTTTTGGCTTAGCTGCTTCGTGCTTTTACCTTCCGACAGGGAGTGTTTTTTTACGCAGCGCTCTGACTGGCTTCCACAACTTTGTCAACTTCGCCTTCTATCTCGAATGGCGTCTTAAGTGATACATTTGGACTGGAGCAACATTTCCTTTGCAGTCGATTCTGAAATCGTCCCTATTAGTTTTGTTAGTAACTTATCCAAGCGCTGAGTTTGATTTGCGCAAACCTTCGTCCACGCACGTGAGATATTTGGGGACCCCTTTTGCGAGAAAGAAATCGATTTGCATTTTAATACACAATGTTTTTCTTTTTTCATTACTTATACCCTTTTTCTTTGCCAACCCTCTCAGAAAAGGGTTTTCTTTTTTAAATATTTTTTTCTCTATGTTGACAGAGTTTTTTTTCTCCAAAATAGGTTTTTTTCGACTTGATTTTTTTATTTAAATCATTTCTTTGCAGATTTTAATGATTGTTATTTTGTTTCGTAATAAAGTATCTGTATAACTAAATAACTATTCTCCAGTTGTAGTGTATGATGTAAAATATAATGCCTATCTTGGCAGCGTGGTTTACCGACAGGCCAATTGGCCGGTACTAATTGCTACAATTCTGTTATTCTCATGTCGGGTTCTGTTTATTGGGTCGGAAGTTCCATTTATGTTATAGAAGGGTCATTCCTTCCTGGATATAGCATAACTGCTTAGGGTGGTCCATCTGAAGTTCGCCCTTGAAATGAAGTACTGGACAAAATTTCATTTGACAAGCTTTATGGGAGAGAATCTGCCTCTGCGAAGGGACTGTTATCGGTAGAGCCGTGCATTGCTATCGCTTCGGCTTTTAATTTCCATCTATGCTTCTATGGCCTGGAGCCCAGAGGGCAGTGATATTGAATTGGTCATTTACGCAAGTGATTTCGTCTTGACACTGTGCGATTAGTTTAGATGATATGGTGTGTGAATCGAGAGCTTTGATATCTGCTTGGCCATCAAGGAAGATAAGAACGCCTCACTTGTGGGTAACGGATGAGCATCACACAAGTCTTCGCTTGGCTTCCACCTGGAATACACTAAAAAAAAACCGAAAGTCAAAACGATGTGGGGATATTCATATAAACGCTACCTCGCGGTTCATTGGCAACGATCTATATTTCCATTTCGTCCTTGTTGGTAAACTCATGTATTACTTGTGTAAATAGCTATTTATTTCATGAAAGCAAACCAAGTGACAAACAACCCCAATATTTGCTGGAAAAATAATTCCATACTACAACTTATTTCGAACTACTCAGGCATTCAAGTGTCGAAATCTCATTAACTGCAAAAATGTTTGAAGTACAGATACATACAAAACAACGCTACAGGACTATTATGTATGTGGAACGAGCATTCCAATGGTTCTATCCCAACTAAGCACAAATTGCCATTCACCCAGGCACCCCCAATCGGAGCGACAACAAAAAGCGAGTAAAGTGTTTGCTAAGTAATGCGGAAAATAATGGTAACAGGAGAATGATAAAAGATCTCCCCGTTACTCATCTTACCTTCTCTTTTTTACTCATCTTCAGCGGTAGCGGGTGGAGTAATGCAATTAGACACTTCTTTCAGTCGTTCGTTTTTGTTGCTGTTTTCACAGTTTTTTGTTGTTTCCTTTCGTGTCTCGGTGTGCATTACCCATAAAAACCAAAATCCACTTAGCTCCTTATACGTACAGTGGCAGTGGGTTCATTCAATTTCAAGCTCATTGCCATTTACAAAATAACAACAACAAAAACGACACAAATACAAATCAGCTCAATTTGTATCTTTAAATACGAGTATCTAAGCGCATTAATTAACTGAGAATTTATATTTGAACGCCACTAGCAACATCATCAATAAATGTACAATAATTACTTGGGGTTCGGTAAGCGCAGATAGCCTTAGAATAATCCTGCCAAATTTATATTTACTTAGTGTGTAGGAGAAATTTATAAAAACAAAAATATGAATAAATTGCTTTTGGTAGTTGTATTTGCGAATAATAGAAACGTATAAAAGGCATACCATGGACGGAATTGTTTTTGGTGGAGCTGCTCCATAGAATCGCAGTGTATTTGTTAAGTTGCGACATTACAGCGTCTGCCTGGCCAATGGGGCAAGATGCGAGTAGTTCCGAATGGGTGCTTACAAATGAATTCTTAACGGTCTTGCATAGGAACATGATCTTAAAGGTTTCACAAAATTATTCACGTTGTAATAGGAAGCAATTTTCTGCTCGTTAGATCAACTGGGTGACTATGTGAGTTGCCATGGCTCTTTCGGTTAAACGAAATACGAAATAATGCTCTTGACATGCGATTTACATGAACACGATTATGCCTGACGGTATATGGGATTCCCAACAATTCGGGGAAAAAATGCTGGCATCATTTTCTGCTAAATGACGGATGTATGATTTGACAAATATACCTACCTACGTAGATATGCATGTGCTATGCACATATTTGATTTGTGCGTGTTAATGTCAAAAATGTGCCATTTTTATGTTTGAGGGATGAAAATTGGAATTCAAGGAACCCAGTTCTTGTTAGTGGAAATCTGTTCATATTTCCTGATGCGAACAAAATTACAACTCAATAAAAAGAGTGGCTCAGGGGTTGTGCGGTAGTTTTTGCCACTGCCCCACCTTCTGCAAAAGTCTGACAAATATCCAGGAGTATTAATTGTCGGCGTGAAATTGTTAGTCCCTACAGTTCGTGCCAAAAATATATCAAAGGAAATTATGTAGCTCCCATTCATTTGCCAAACTTTTTTTTTATTTGTGCCAAAAGAATGGGAACGAACTCGCTCCATTTTAACAAAAAAATAAAACAACGGATGTGTCCATAGTAAAAAGACTGCAGAAAGCAAACAATCAACACATACATAAGTAGATGATGCCAAACGCCTCAAATTTGCATACTTAGTTTTTCTTTTGTGTTTTATGGTACCATTGTGTGTTTGCAGAGAATTTAGAAAAAGAGATATCTTGTGGAACTGCAGTACCTACATGCTGAATTTACATGTGCTGTCACCCATTTTAACGTTTATGTGATATTTTCTATTCGTACACATTCCTGCACATGTGTTTGGGGCAAAAAGGATTTGTTCACATGAGAGGGAAATGCGCAAACGAAAGAACGGACAACCTGCGAATGAATCTAACTTCAAAATTCGAATATCATTGGGATTAAAGGACTACAGGGTGGTTGACGAACTTTGCTACATTAAGAAACTCGTTTTTTGTAGTTTTATTTATTCTTTTTTCATTCGAAAGATAAATCAATTTTATTTAGTTTTTTTACTGATTTTTAAAAATAATTAAATTTAAATGCCTTCCACGCTGAGTGACGCGTGTGCGGCATCTTAGCGAAAAACTGTACATGACTGCCTGTAAAGTTGAAAAGGGAATCACCTCAATTATTGATTGTTTCAAATCAACCACTCAAGAAAAAATCTTTAGCAATCAGGTCCGGAGACCTGGGGGCCAACGAAATATGGAGTTTCTAGAAATGATTTCTGTTGCAACTCCGCCATAACAGTCCTGGGTTATGTGTGAACATGCCTCATTTTGTTGGAACTACACAGAGTTGAAAAAAAATTCTATTAACATTTTTAAATGACGGTCTCCATTGACCGTTCCAGTGCGACCGTTTTCCTCCAAAAAGTGTGGCACGACAATGCAGCTACACACTGTTACTCGAGCTGGATCTAGTTCCGTCTCATGGAGAATTTCTGGGTTCGAGTCACTTTATATTCGACAGTTTTGTTTGTTTACATTGCCGTTCAAGTCGAAGTGGGCTTTATCTGACATCAAAATTAAATTGATCATGGTTTCGGCCTGCTCCACCGTTTGAAGGAGCTTCTGACAAAACTCCAAGTGGATTGGAAAGTATGCGGGGCTTAATTTGGTTGTAATTTGAACCTTATAAGTAACCAAATTCAAATCTTTGTGCAGAATTGGCTGCAATGACTGTCTGCTGCTACCGATTTGAGCAGATAAATTTCGGTCGAAACGCTAAGTAGTAGCCTGTATGGCAGCAGCTACAGCAGTAATTGTTTGGTGTGTCCGAACTGGAAGATTTCTTGGTAAGTCCTTCGACCGATTGTCCCACGCTCGGCAAAAGAGTTTATCAACCTCATTATGGTCCATCTGCTCGCACAAACGTGCGCCGAGATTCCCTTTTAACGGAAACTACCGACTCTTGTGGTGTCTAAGTATGGTTGAATTGTTAAGAACGCTCTACATACTTTGTTATACAAGGTGGCGCAAAAGTAATCCTCCTATCAGAAAATGCTATAAATTTTGCGATTGGGCCCCTAATGTCAGTTCTGTTTTGACATTTGTGTAGTATACACATGCGAAAAACACGTTAATAAACAATGTTACGCTACACTGCTCCAGAACGCGGAATATTGGTGACTATTTTTTTCATTTTTTTTTTTTAAATTACAGCCAAAAAACATCGGAAGGTTATTTTTGCGCCACCTTGTATAACATTTAAAGGATTTAATCGAAAAAAACGAAGCTTTTGTAAAAAAAACGCTCCCTAGCTCAAACTTTGGTTTTTAAATAAAATCATTTTATTTAATTGTGGGTGTGTCAGTAGGCGGATTTTAGAAATTTCAACTCCCGAGCAGTTTTAGAAGATCATTATAATATGTGTGATAAAGGAAATTGTATTTTCCCGTCGGCTTTTTTGGTCTTATGAATGTGTAATGAAACAGTTTATTTCATTATATTGTCCCGACGTTTCGGCAGGGATTGCTGCCTTCCTCAGGGGTTCTTTATTAAAAATATATGAAGAAATAACATAAATACAAATATGGAAGCGTACGCGTACAATGAAACTTACTTATTGGGTACAAATTAAGTGTAAAACGAAAGAATACTATTTAGTAAAATTTAAAAAAATGTAATACAAGTGTTGTAAGTTAAACGCTACAGTTGAAGCTTAGTCTATTAGTGTTTCTTGGTTTGGACTATGGAGCTATATATAGCAGAAATATTTTGGATGTCCTGTTTTCTGTTCATGTTATTCCTGTTGTTCATTATGTGTAAAGTCTCGAGTGTATACCGTTTTGAGGTATGCCTCTCCGTCTGAAGGATGGTAGCGTTGTCGAAGTCTGGTTTGTGGTTAGCGGCGATGGTATGGCTGGCGAGTGCTGTTTTATTAACGCTGTTAGATTTAACGTCTGAACGGTGATTAGAAATCCGTTGGGATAGGAACTGTTTGGTTGTGCCGATGTAGCAAAGATTGCAGCTTTCATCATCGTTGCCCATGCAATCAATTTTGTAAACTACATCGGTACATTTGTGCTTCTCAGTTTTGGACTTTAGTCTAGAGAAGGATGAAGCAAGTGTTTTGCTGGCTTTGAAGGCTATATGGACGTCCTTCGATACATTCTTTACTGTGTGTTTGAAGTTATCAGAAAGTTTGGGAATATATACAACACTCTTGTAGACAACCGGTGTGACATCCTCTTCATTCGTGCGGGGAACTTTCTGTTTTTGCTAGCGTATGAGATTGCGTGTAAGTCCGTCAGGGAAGTTGTTCTCCTTAAGGATTTGTGTTGCTTTGCGTTCGTTGGCGGGGTGGAATTTTCGGTCACTTAACGCAAATATTTTGTGGACTAGGTTCGAAGCGGTGTTGGTGATGATGTGTTTTGCATGGTTTGACCGGAAGTTCAAGAGTCTACCTGAAGCTGTGTCTTTGTGATACCAGTTGAAAGAAAGACTTTCTTTGTCCCGATGGACTTCGACGTCCAAAAATGCAAATGATCTGTTTTTTTCCCACTCTAACGTAAATTGAATTTTTTCGTGCAGACCATTGAGGCAACGTAGCATGTCATCAACTTTGCGATGGTCAATGACAGCGAATATATCATCGACATATTTTTAGACGAACTTTGGCCTTCCTATTATTGTGAAACACTCATCGAGTAAATGGTCCATGATTAAATCTGCAATGGTGGGAGAAAGTGGGTTGCCCATTGGCATACCAAAGATTTGTTTATGGATGTCTTCCTTGTAACATGTGAAGTTGTTCTCTTTGATACAGAAATCGAGGATCTCCAGAAACTTGGCCTGGCTAAGATTAGTGTTCAAGCTTATGGACTCCCACTTACTCTTGATCACAGAAATGGCAAGTTGGACTGGAATGTTGGTAAACAGGGAAACCAAGTCATATGAAACCAAAACGTCCGTTTTCTCCAGTATTATTGCTCTGGCTTTGTTTACAAAATCATGAGAATTCTTAACAAAGTAGGTTGAATTAATCGTCGTGCACTGTAAAATTCTTCCTACGTATTTCGCGAGTTGATAGCATGGGACCTTCATGGATGACGTAATGGGCCTGAGAGGTGTGTCTGGCTTATGAATTTTGGGTAACCCGTATACCGAAGGTAGCTGTGCCGTATAAGTTGTCATAATTGTCTTCTCTCTATCTGTGATGTATTTGTTGTGGTGCAGCCATTTGACAATGTTATTGTTTTTATTTTGCAATGATGATAGTGGGTTGTTTCTAACTCGGCACAACCAAACAGTTCCTATCCCAACGGATTTCTAATCACCGTTCAGACGTTAAATCTAACAGCGTTAATAAAACAGCACTCGCCAGCCATACCATCGCCGCTAATCACAAACCAGACTTCGACAACACTACCATCCTTCAGACGGAGAGGCATACCTCAAAACGGTATACACTCGAGACTTTACACATAATGAACAACAGGAATAACATGAACAGAAAACAGGACATCCAAAATATTTCTGCTATATATAGCTCCATAGTCCAAACCAAGAAACACTAATAGACTAAGCTTCAACTGTAGCGTTTAACTTACAACACTTGTATTATATTTTTTTAAATTTTACTAAATAGTATTCTTTCGTTTTACACTTAATTTGTACCCAATAAGTAAGTTTCATTGTACACGTACGCTTCCATATTTGTATTTATGTTATTTCTTCATATATTTTTAATAAAGAACCCCTGAGGAAGGCAGCAATCCCTGCCGAAACGTCGGGACAATATAATGAAATAAACTGTTTCATTACACATTCATATGACCAAAAAAGCCGACGGGAAAATACAATTTCCTTTATCACACATATATATCAAATTGGTCAAGCATTTTACATACTACGATCATTATAATAACAAATTTCAGCTTTCTAGCTAAAAACTCATTTTTGCGATAAATTTGATTTTTTGAGTTTGTGGGCGTGTCTGTGGTAGGATTTCAAAAATTCGTAAACGAGATTATTTCGGGCCCCTAGAGAGCATAATATGGTTAAAATTCTAGCTCTCTAGGTCCAGTTTAAAGGCCTCATATTTTCCATGGCTACTATTTTACATGGCTAGATCGACATTACTATCGATGCTGTTCATAAATATAATAACTTTTAGGGGACTACGGGCAATATTAAGGTATGTTACAAACTTCGCGTCAAAATAATACCCTTAGAATAGGGTCTGCAATGAATGTCTTGAAACCAGTTTCAAGACATTCATTTTGTTTTGAGTACACTTCATTACTGCACTCACAGCTTGAAAATTAAAATGAATGAATCACTTGATATTTGATTACTATGTGAGTAGTGCACCCATTTCCAAGCAAACACTTAGTGCAGTGTACTCATTGAGAACGGGTATTCACAAAATGGGTATTCATTGAAAACAGTGCACACTTCACGGAGTACAGTGGGTACAGTGAATATACTGAGTACACCAAGTATTCGTTTACCTACTTTTGTTTTAAGCCAAAGTCAAGTTTATCAAATAACAGATTAGTAAGAAATGGCTTTTAAGAAAAGCAATAAATTTAGACAGGATGTATAAATACAAGTAATTTACAATAAAACACACAAATTAAATAAATTTTTTCTAAAATTTCTAGGTAATAACTAATAACTAAATCAAAATTTATTATTTTGCTATAATGGTGATAATTTATTGGGATTTATTATGCATATTGCGTTTAAAATAAAAATTGATTGAATGCCCCTTTTATTTTACATCAGGTTATTTTACATAGATGTGCTTGCAACCACAATAAAGGTCCTTTAAACACGAAAAAGGATATTTTCCAAAATGTCCATAGAAACAGCACGGTATATCTGAGTTCAATGTTATTTGAATAAGAGATCCTAGGAACAACAAACATTTTGGGAAAATATCCTTTTTCGACTTTTAAGTACCTACCTTTTTTGCTGTTCCAAAGACATCTTAGTAAAATAACATTGAACACAGATATACCGTGCGGATTCTAATGACATTTTGGAAAAATATCCTGTTTCCGACTTTTAAGGACCTTTTTTGTTGTTGCAAGGACCTCTTAGTCAAATAACATTGAATACAGATATCCCGTGTGTATTCTAACGGCATTATGCAAAAATAGCCTTTTTCGACTTTTAAGGATTTTCTTTGTTGTTCCAAGGATCTCTTAGTCAAACAATTGTACACAGATATACTGCACGGTTTTCTAGGAGTTTTGAAAAAAATGCTTTTTTTCGGGTTTAAGGACCTTATTTGGTGCTCCAAGGACCTCTTGGTAAATAACCTTATGACACCCTAAAAGTGACATTCTTAAATCGGCCATCGGTTATCGAAGTACAAATCAGTATTTTCCCTCTTACCTTCAACTGATGTACAACAAACCTCAATTATTCAAAACAAATCTACTTCCACACAATTTTCCCGTGTTTCGTAAGGACATAATAATCTCTAAAATTGAACATATTTAAAACTGGAAAATGTATAACGAAATAAAACAATTGCTCCTGTAAGCCTGTTCGGGTTAAATTGTTGAAAAAAAATTATTAGTTGTGTTTATTCGATAGAGTTTTAGCTATTTATTGCTAGTTTCACTCTGGAAACTAATTTTTCACAACTAAGCACGATTAGTTGCTCTTCGCAACTAATAACTAATATACGAGTAGTTCCAAAATTTGTGGCAACTACAACTACAATTATGGTTTAGTTATGTACGTTCAAAGAAACTACAGCTAATTTAGTTGTAGCTTTTTAGTTATTAGTTAAACTAACTTTTGTGCAACTCTGATCAAAATGAATGATTTACCAACTAGAATTTGTAAACGTTGTATTTACTGCACTCAGTGTATTCAGTGCATTTTGAACAGTTAACAATACAAGCACCCAAGCGTAGGAGGGGAAAAAAACAGTGTTCTCATTTTACTCTCAGCTGACCGAGTATTGTACAGAAACTATCTCTTGTGGTGTGGTACACTTTTTTTTGCTGTACACTTGTTTGAATTATTGCAATGAATAGTGTACACTGAAGTACTGTACACATTTAGAGAGAATGAATGAATGCATTCAGGCAGACCTCTAGTATACAAGAAATGGAGTTGATTAATTACTGAGAAAAAAAGTTATTACATATTTTTGGTATTCAGCCACCCTGTATTAATATGAGAGCGACCAATTATTACCCATGTTCGAAGAAATATTCGCGAACACTGACTTTTCATTCACATGACACTATTTTATGGTTGAAGGCACCCGGAAAAACTACAAGGGATTCCAAATCCCATTCGGATTTTAAGGTTAGGTTTGACCTATTTTTGTATTCAACGGTACGTGGAACGCGACCAACTATTGTGAATTGTGATTTAACGTTGACTCTTCACGGCAAAAGAGTTGTTGTTCGCGGCAAAAAGTTCAGAATTCAAAATTTCGCTAGTTAAACCGTGCTGAGCCATGGTTTCTTTATTTATTTTGTTAAACTCTTCATATATACCGCTCATCGAACAGTATACTTGCACTCCGTACCACTTCTCAAAAAACAGATATTTTTTTTGGAAAATGAAACGATATTTTTCAAACTATTCCTAATGTAGGAAAATCCTTTTACGAAAGATAGGAAGGATTATAGCGATCATGTTGTAAAAAGAAATTCGTGGTTAGGTTAGATTTCATTTCATGAATCTTCTTCCAAAAAGGCGATAAAATGTCTGATTCTCTTTTCTGTATTCATAGGTGTTAAGTCCAAATATGCAGCATAAGGTAATGCTACTGCAAATACGGTGGGCAACCAGTCTCACGATTGGTGGAGCCTGAATATGATTGAGTACAAGTTCGAGTTGTACGCGGCGGATGTCCCTTCTTTCCGAAGAAGCGGTGCTTTCCTGGACTTGGTCGTAACAGGTACAAGACTTCAACTGACGAACACAGATCAAAACCCTCAGAACTGTTTTCGTGCGTTATTCCACTCACTTAGCTACTTGGCTACACTTGTTCGGTTATTGCGAAACGCACACGTGGGTGTTATTTGCAGATTTAGTTGAAAGTAGCATAACTATGACTATACTTTTACACTGTGAGATAGATCCTCAGTATCGCCTTACAAACTGTTCTTTGCTGCGCGATAAACAGCAATATATTGATTAGCAGATTAAAAGAAAATTAGTCGAAAAGAACTGTAAAAATGGGAAAACTAATTCCGTTGTATGGTTTATTGAATATGCTTACGCATCTTATAATTGGGTAATTTGTGCCGTAGCTTATTCCATTTCCTTCTGGTATAAATAAGCTTCGAGGCCACCGAGACCTTTAAGGAACTTTATTCAGAAGGTAAACCAATTCTGATGAAATTATATGATAACTAAGAAAATTGCTAATAAACATGACAGAAGTTCCATCGCGTGTGAAACTTGCATACCGACTAATTTGCACGTTCTGTCATAATAAGGAAGCGAGAGGGTAGCGACGCGACGGCTTTCCTTTTCAGAATGGTACGATACTTTTGTAGCCTTCCTCCTTAGTTTTAATTGAGCTAAGGGGAGGTATGTCGCCGGTCGCGTAGATTCAGGGCTCGCAAACATGAAAAAGTGCTTCCGTCTGCACCATGTTGGCGATTGTCATGCACCCGAAAACGAAATCATTACGATGTCCGCTCGGGGCTTGAGGCAATGAATTACAATAGTTTATTCAAAATGTAATACTCGTAGTATGTATAGATTGTGTAGGTATAAGTCGTTAATAAAACCCTTTGCAATACTCCGATTTCTTCGTTACTTGAAATAATTACGAAATAGCTAATTGTCCCGCTGAAAAGTCCATCAGTGTCCTCCAAACAGTTCATTAAACCTAGGACAAGCTTGCTGCAGTATGCAAATGTGCCGCGGCTGAAGAAAGAATTTTGCAAATTTTTTGAAACTACTTTTAGATATCAATTCGACCTTTAACGAGTTTGAAGCGTTGTCTGACTCCATTTCAAGAATTGTCTCCACGTTCCCTGATACTGAAATCGTCATTAGGGCGATTTAAATGAAAAACAGTTCTTGTTGACTTCGCCACTCTGGACAGTCAACACTCTTAGCACGATATGCTGAGATCTTCGATAAGACTTAACCCAGCTCGTAAATGAGCTGGAGTTGCATTTAACGTGTTTCCACCCATTTTTGCTATTATACTTATACATCACATAGATATGCCAACACTATACATACTTGGATAGGGGACAATACATAGAAGTGCATAATACAAAAATTATCCACATATGTAACACACATTATGAATTACAGCAGGTAAAATGAAGCGAATTGGATGAAATTACAACAACAACAACATTGCTGTGTGAGGCAATAATCTGCCAATCGGAACGGAAAAATTTTATATCATGAAGTTACTTGAAAATGCTTGAAGTTACTTGAAAATGCTTGAAAATACTTGATGTTACTTGAAGTTACCAACAACAACATTGCTGTGCATGTTATGCATTTGATAATGCTTGAACATACTTCAAGTTACTTGGACATGCTTGAAGTTACTTGAAAACGCTTGATACTTGAAGTTACTTGAAAATGCTTGAAAATGCTTTGAAGTTACTTTAAGTTAGGTACTTGAAAATGCTTGAAGTTACTTGAAAATGCTTGATACTTGAAGTTACTTGAAAATGCTTGAAAATACTTGAAGTAACTTGAAAATGCTTGAAGTTACTTGAAGTTACCTGAAAATACTTGAAGTTAATTTAAGTTAGATACTTGAAAATGCTTGAGTTACTAGAAAATGTTTGAAAACTTGAAGTTACTTGAAAATGCCGGAAAAATTTTATATCATGTGTTTTCAAATATTTATCTTTTTATTTGAATTAAAATTACGTTTACCTGAAAATAGATAGCAAAAATAGCCATAGAAAATGTATTTGAATAAAAATATAATATTTTAAATCAGATTCACTCTATCGTTAAATACGAGTAGATGAGTCTTATTCGTCTTCAGAATAAAAAAAAAACAGAAATCAGAATCAAAAAAGTTTTATTCATTAGAAAAATATGGCGTTTTATACAATAGTCTGTGGAGTGAGTGTTACAAATTGCAACTTACAATAAGAGAATAATTATTTATAAGAATTACTTATTCATGATATTTCTGTGAAGATTAAGTTTCCTTGTTCTCTTTAATAAAGATGAGGAAGTCTGCACAGGATAGTTGAGATTAAACTGGATGAGTAATTCTGCTTTCATTAAATTTACGGAGCATTTATTTCTCGCATTCGACCATTTTAAATTCATCTGGGAAAAAACGCGTTCAGGAAAGCAGTTTGATGTTGGGATACTTCATATGAAAGAAACTAGTTTAAACATATTCCTGGTATCTTTTTTTGGAAACTGTTGAAAGAGCTGGTGCCATTTCTGTGCGGTGGTGGCAGTGGTGTCTTTGCAATTTCCTACTAATACGTCCAAGCATGATTTTAACAAGTTAATTTATTCATATCTGCCTGTCAATTTTATTAATAATAATAATAATATTTGGTTAGGGTATATTACACTGCGACCTATTGGTCTATTGTGTGCCCTTGCTTGTGCCCCGGAGAGGTGCTTGCCCTCGTTCAGAGCCCTCTCTAGATACTTCTTTGTGAAGCGTGTCGAGGTATTGCTCTGATTTATCCTTGGCAGGTCACACTCCTTAGAGCACAGCGTCCAGTCCAGTTTCTTTGATGAATCTGAGAATGAGCTGTGGGTCCAAGGTTTGTATGTCCTTGTCTGTTATTTGGTGCCTGCCCAAATGTTTCATCCTTTTGTGGGTCAGTGCCCCACAGGATTCCAGTATATGGTCTGGAGTTTCGGCGGTTTCACTGCAGAATCTACAGAGCCCGTCCTCCGATATGCCCATTTTCCTCAGGTGCTCCTTGAGTCTGCAGTGCCCCGTGAGGAGGCCTGTTAGGATTCTTAGGTTGTTTTTGTTAAGGCCGATACAAACTTTGAATCTCTTTTGGTTGTAATTTCCTAAGAGTTTCTTTGCTTGCCTCAGACCTTGGAGGTTGAGAAAGGTTTTGGCCTTTGTTTCTTCCTCCAGTCTCCTGAACTCTTCGCGTATAGTGTGTTCTCCTATCCCGCAGAATGGTTCAGGTCCTATGAAGGGTTCCTCTGCCCCTCTTCTTGCCAGAGAGTCCGTTGCCGCATTGCCCGTAATGCCAACATGGCCAGGCACCCAGCAGATGGAGATTCTATTATTCTTGCCTAGTCTATTCAGTCCTTGTAGGCATTCCCACACGAGTTTTGACTTGATAACGTAGGCGTCAAGAGCCTTTATAGCTGCTTGGCTGTCAGACATTATTGCTATGTTGCAATTTCTATAGTTTTTCTCGAGGTTGATTCGAACGCACCTGTCTATGGCACATATTTCTGCCTGGAAAATGCTGGTACATTTGCCCATGGATTCGTAGTGCTTAGTTCCCGGCCCAAACACTCCAGCACCAGTTCCCTCCTCAGTCCTCGAGCCGTCCGTATACCACTTTGTTGTGTGGTTGCTCAGTCCATAAGTTATGGATTCGTTGCTCCAGTTCTCCTTATTGCTGAGCTTTATCTGGAAATTCTTCTCGAAGTTGAACTTCCTGATGCTGTCGTCCCTACGTATGCCAAGAAGTGGGAGTTTTTTGAGTAAGTCACCGTGTTCTTTCGAACCGATGCATTTCCCTCTCCCAATTCCCTCCTTTGCCATCCTAAGGATTGTTTTGTCTGCCTCGTTCATCACCATGATGTGCAGAGGGGTCAGTTCCAATAGCACCTCCATGGCTGCTGTTGGGCAGCTACGCATTGCTCCGGTAATGCACAGGCACGCCAGTCAATTTTATTAAAGATACAGCATTTTCAATCATGTCAAAACTAACTTCACTTTCCAGGTTTTTGAATTTAAGTCTAGAAAAAATATTTTCATTTGAAAAATTATAACGTTTGTCTATATAATGTTGGCACTTTGTGTAAAAAATTTTGAAGTCTTCGATGGCTTTGGTCCATTCAGATTCAACCAATTTATTTAAAATCTGTTTCGTCTGGTAGCCGAAAAACCCTTCCTTTAGCCTTTGAGTCAACCTTGAGCAGAAGATGCACAATGACTCATGCATTTCTATTATGGCAATATCATTTCCCTGAGACTCTTTTATTAATGTACCAAAAGCACTCATCACATTATGAACAAAATCCAAGTAGAGTTTTGGCTTCCTCTGCTTCAGAGTAAAAAATCTTTTCAATGTCATGCGCACATGATTCTTGCTTATCAAAGTAGCTTTTTAAAGCAGGCCAAACCTTGATTACTCTCTCAACGTCTGGCATCCCTACTCTCTCTTCTGCGCTCTTATCTTCATTACGCGCCGGGCGGGCGGCCACTACACACTTGTAAGTGCCACATACCCACGCTTCCTCAGCACGCTGAGCGCACGTTCGAGTTATCCCCGAAAAGCGGGACTGAGCCTGTCCCGCGCGGGACATTTAATTTTCATTTATAAATCGGGGAGTCTGGCAACGCTGAAACTGATGTTCCGCAAGGCTCTGTTTTGTCTCCTACCCTTTTTCTCATTTTTATAAATAATCTCATTTCGGTCACTTCTAATCCAACTCACTCCTTTGCTGACGATAGTACCTACCCTCATATTTTTCACAGTCGTTGCAGAACTCTCGTCGCTGCTCATCGGCGGGGCAATTGGAGTTCAACGTATGTTAAACTCATTAAATTCTAAATTTGACAGCTACATTACATGGGGTTTTGCAAACCGAGTGGAGTTTTATGCTTCTAAAATGAAATGATGCCTTCTATCTTCTTCTTCCTTAAAACCCATTTATATCCGAATACTTTTTTCCTTCCGTTTGTGGTGATATTTGGATATAATGGTACGATAAGTTGCTGAAATCGATCTGTGGAGTCAACATTTTTTTCTTGTGTGGGGAAGTGGAGTTTTTAGGTGTTGCGTAAACGCAACGCTGGGTGTTTGTACGTTTTTTTTATTTTTTTTATAAAAACTTCATTTTTATTTAATTTTGCTTTTAAACTAATAAAAATTACATCAATATACAGAAAAAGTAAAAAAAAAAGTATTTATTTTAGGGTAGCATGATATTCTTGAAAACATTTGTCGTGAAGTGCTATTTTACAAGTTCCACATTTCTTTAAAGTCTGACTGTGACAAACGCGGCATCTCAGCCTTTCGTCAGATGTTTCCATTATGTGATGGCCGCCCAAAAGATGTGGATTTTGCATTGAATGCCGTCCACCACCTTTTGGTGGACAACCATATTTTGTACAAAGAGCTGTAGCGACTCGGGGGCGAAACTCCAGTGAATCCAACTTGCTCCCATAACTTCTGGATAATGTCCATGCATTCACAACGGAAACGTCTATCATCCAGGTTAGGAAACTCTTCAATCGAGCCAAACACACTAAAAGGTGGGACGATTATAGGATCGCTCTCACTGAATACAACTCAGAACTGAGAAGATCAAAGCGTGCAACATGGAGGAAGTGCTGTGAAGACATAGTAGATATGTCGGTAGCAGCTCGCATCCACAAAGCATTAGGCAGAGATCATAATAACGGTGTAGGATTACTAAAGAAACCAAATGGCACCTACACGACGGACCGAGAAGATTCAATCAGAACACTTCTTCAGGTTCACTTCCCAGGTTCGTCTATTCGCGACATAAGCGGTAACTCTAACGATGTGGACCCCAAGGTACATATAGATAGCAGAGTAAACAGCTTATCTGGAAAAATGTTTAGTCCAGATAAGGTTAGATGGGCAATTGGCTCATTCAAACCATTTAAAGCCCCAGGTGGTGACGGCATATTTCCGGCCCTTATCCAAAGGGTTAGTGATGTCATTCTGCCGATGGCTATTGCTTTATTTAGAGCTAGTTACAACTGGGGATACATTCCACTTTCCTGGAGACAGGCCAACGTGATTTTTATCCCCAAAAATGGCAATAGGCCAAGTGAACTGCCTAAATCATACAGACCCATCAGTCTGACATCTTTCTTTCTCAAAACCATGGAAAGACTTATAGATGTTCATATCAGGGAGCAGATAGCAACATCAAGCCCCCTGCACTCAAGTCAATTTGCGTACAGAAAGGGCAAATCCACTGAAGGCGCTCTTCATTGCCTTGTCAAAAAGGTAGAGGAGACTTTCAAGTCAAAGGAAATTGCACTTTGTGCCTTCTTGGACGTTGAGGGTGCCTTCGATAATACCGGATACGACTCGATTGCCAGGGCGATCAGTAATAAAGGGATCGAAGTATCGACGAACCAATGGATCAGAGCCATGTTGGAAAGTCGTATAATTACCTCCTCCTCTGGAGGTAAATCGGTGTCTGTGACGGCAGCCAAAGGCTGTCCTCAAGGAGGAGTACTCTCTCCCCTCTTGTGGTCACTTGTCATCGACAACCTACTGGTCAGTCTACACAGACTAGGCCTCAACGCCATTGGTTATGCTGATGACCTGGCGATAATTATTAATGGTAAGCGTAGCGCAACCATTACTGATAACATGCAAAAAGCGTTGCTACATGTCTCAGAATGGTGTATTAAGGAAGGACTTTCCATCAACCCTCTTAAAACCATCCTGGTACCTTTTACGCGTAAAAGATTGGTTAACTTTGAACCTATCACCGTAAATGGTACACCATTGAGTTACTCCAATGAGGTCAAATATCTGGGAGTCATCCTGGATAGGAAACTAAATTGGAACTCACACGTAAAGGCCGCCACTGAGCGTGCCACAAGAGCCATGTGGGCCTGTAGACGCCTATACGGCAGAACTTGGGGTCTAAACCCCAGAATGATACACTGGCTGTACACCATGATGGTAAGACCCATCATCACGTACGCCTCCATCGTGTGGTGGCCAAAAGTACTTGAACGTACTACGGCTAACAGACTCCAAAAGCTACAACGTGTGGCATGTCTGGGAATAACTGGTGCCATGCGCACATGTCCTACGACAGCACTTGAAGCCATCATTGGACTGTCACCATTACATGTATTCATTCAGAAAACAGCTGCTAGATGCGCTATCAAGCTTCAGCTTGAATACAAGTATAACTCAAATGACCATGTGGGTCACTTGAAAATACTCAACTCAATCCAAAATTTGGACATGTTTCTCACCATCCCTGACTTAATGGTAAGGGAATATAGCTTCGATAAACTATTTGAGGTGGAAATACTAGACCGTTCTAAATGGGTCTCGGGAGTTCCAGCTGTGGACTCAAAAAGTCTGGTATGGTACACCGACGGATCAAGGATGGAGTCGGGAGTTGGTGCTGGTGTCTTTGGACCCAATACCAGGGTCTCGATACCTATGGGGATGTGCCCCACAGTGTTCCAGGCGGAAATCCATGCCATTGAGATCTGCGCTATCTTAAACTCCAACAAAGGAATTAAGGGCGCTAAGATACATATCTTTTCTGACAGTCAGGCGGCACTTCAGGCACTGTCGTCCAACACAACAGACTCTCTGACTGTAAGAAACTGCTGCTGTGCCTTACAAAAGCTAGCCAAACACAACAAAGTGAAACTCGGATGGGTGCCTGGCCACCGAGGTTTTGTAGGGAATGAATCCGCAGATGAGCTCGCCAGAGCTGGTTCTGAGGCCGCTTTTATCGGTCCCGAACCTTACTGCAGTGTCAACTGGACTACTGCTCTAGGGCTTATCAAAGATTGGGAGCAAGAGACTCGCCTTAAACAGTGGGAAAGCGCCCCCGGTCTGAGACAGTCCAAACGCTTGATTAAGCCCTACTCCTATAAGGAAATCCTTACTCTAAATAAGGAAAACATTAGATTGCTGGTGGGCTTTCTCACTGGCCACTGCGGGCTGAGATACCATCTCAACAATATGAATCTTAGCCCAACGGCAGAATGTAGATTCTGCATGGAGGACGAGGAAACCTCAGAACACATACTCTGTGAATGCCCGGCTCTGCATTGGTTGAGACGACGCATTCTCCACAGAGAGGTGTTATCACTGGTGGAGCTTCGCAACTCTACCACCAAAGACGTGCTGAGTTTCATTAGGGAAGTCAGTCGCCTCCTGGTATAAGACAACCTTGTGACACAAAAGATCTCTTAGGTCGCAGTGTCGGCCCTTGGGCAAGGGTTATTTAAATTAAAAAAAAAAAAAATCATCCACATTATTATGGGATTGTACCATTTTTTTTCCACGAATTGCAATTCTATAATTTGACACATTGTTATCGAGTTGGTCAACTCCACCCATGTATTTGTTATACTGCTTGTTAACATTTGGCTGTGGAACTCCTGACTTCTGAATACTGTTGAACCTTTGTGCCGAACATATAGGATGCATCCCATGCACATTGGAAAGCATTGAAACAGTCTGGTTGTCCTTCCATCGGGTAAGCAATAGCTGGTTTTGTTTATCAACAAAAGACTCATAGGATCCCCTATCTTTCCTGTTGAATATCTGCTTGTCTGTCATGCTTATGTTCTTCAACCGATTTTCTCTTAGTGTTCCGGTGCCACCGCATTCAAGTTTTGTCAGCTTGTTAGTTAGGTCAGGACTCGTAAAAAAGTTATCGTAAAAATATGAGAATATTACCCCAGGATACTCCCGTTTAATTATTTCTGCAAGGCTGAGAACCACGAACTCACAAAAAAAAACTGTGGGATCTCGTTTCTGATTTCGTCCCTGATAAAACTCAAATTGGACACAATATCCGAGGCGTGTTGCTGCAACCCATACCTTGTATCCAAAACGAACATAAACTGTTTGCAAGAGTTCCTTCCAAAATAGGGAATCATTGATTCATCAACTGACAATTGCATTTCAATTGGTGCAAACTTTACAAACATTTTGTTCAAATGATCAGCCATTGGTCTGATTTTGGCCATTTTATCGGTTATATCAATATCATCGTTATCACAAACATGAATATTTACAAATATATCGTTAAATCTCTTTCTGCGCATAGCATTTGAAACCATAGCATTATGACTGTCTTGGCGGTCTTCCCAATACATATTTCTTCTTGGTAAAGGCACGTATCCCGAAAGGATGACTACGCCAATAAAGACATATATTTCTGGCTCTGTAACGTTTAAGCTTTGATTTCGTTGAGCTGAATATAAATTGGTGTACTTTTTAATGATACGGATAAAATGCTCATTCATAAACAGTTCAAAAAATTCCAATGGGTGAGTCTCCGAGTTCAACGCTAGAGGAGGCAGTAATGCTCCTTTCCAAGGTTTAAGTTTGTATAAAAATGAACTAAGATTTAAGTTTTCCTCGTTACCTCTACGCCAACTTTGCGCTATCTTCGGAATGTGTATCCAATCTTCCATTATATCCACTTCATTCGCTTTGCAACTAACTTCGGCTTCTGCTAATAGCTGGTTTGGATTCATCCTATTGGGATCAGCTCATTCCTCTTCCCCAGAATCTTCATCTGTAATAGCGCCATCAGTGGGGGGTAATAAAAAAATTGTATCCGTAACTTCATTTTCTGATTCAAGAGCATTCAGAATCTCAGCCAATGTCAACGTTTTCCCCCTATGCCAAAATAAAAATAACGTAGTTTTTTGTATGTACATACTTAGACCCAGTGTTGCGTTTGCGCAACACCGGCATTTAGGTGTTGTCAAATATCAACAAATTCCTAAAATGAAGTCTGTTTCTTTTGCGTCATATAAACAATATATAAACAAACAAAGTTCATCGAATTTATTGAAATCGAATCATACAATTCCACTTACCGGTAATTTCTATCCATTGTTAACTTTGTTTTCTGAAAAATAATATTTGCATCCAACTTCTTCTCTCTAAAACACAACTGCATTGAATTCTGGTAAAGAACACACTGCTACACTATGAGGTGACTCACGCATAATTAGAAATGACACAAAGATTTTTTCTAGAAAAATCGGTACAGACAGGAAAAATAGTGTTGTGACTTGATGTTTGGTGTTGCGTAAATGCAACGCTGGCTATAAATGGGTTTTAATAGCGATGAGGCTATAATCAGGATTAAAGGGATCATAACCCTCCCTCTTAACTGCATCCCTAGTGGTCCGCCTGTGTGGTTCGCCGGTTTGACTTCAGAAAGTCTACAAGGCGATCATATACCCAACACTTGAGTACGTACAACAGTCATATTTGGGCAGGCGCACCAAAAACTACCTTAAAGCTGCTCGATAGGATACAAAAACGTGCGATTAATCTAAGGGTGATACAAATACATCATCGTCACAATGTTTCCTGTCTTCACCCTGTTTTATCGCTACGTCCATCAGTTGTGCTCTGATGAATTAGCCAGTCGCATTCCGCTCCTTAAAAATTCTTCCGCGATACCCGTACTTCATCGAATACTCATCATCATTATACCTTTATTCCTTTGTTCGAGCGTACTCTGAAACATAGGGACGGGCTACAGTCCGCTTGGGCGAAATGTTGGATACCCTATTCTTATTCCTATCCCTCATAAGTGGGCGTGACAAAAGTCTAAGTATGGTTGAATTGTTAAGAACGCTCTACATATTTTGTTATATAACATTTAAAGGATTTTATCAATAAAAAACGCTCCCTAGCTCAAACTTGGGTGTTTCAATAAAATTGTTTTATTTAATTGTGGGCGTGTCATTAGGCGGATTTAAAAAAAATTAACACATGAGCATAAAGGGCCCCTAGAGAGTATATATTATAAATTTCAGCTCCCTAGCTCACTTTGAATTTTCAAAAAAATAAATAAAAAATTGTGGGCGTGCCAGTGGGCGGATTTTGAAAATATTTACACATGAGAATAAAGGGCACTAGAGAGTATATATTAAAAATTTCAGCTCCCTAGCTCAAACTTTGGATTTAAAAAAAAATTGTTTTATTTATTTGTGGGCGTGTCAGTGGGCGGATTTTGAAAATATTTATACATGAGCTTAAAGGGCCCCTAGAGAGTATATATTAAAAATTTCAGCTCCCTAGCTCAAATTTTGGTTTTTCAATAAAATTGTTTTATTTTTTTGTGGGCGTGGCAGTGGGCGGATTTTGAAAATTTTATATCACGAGCAGTTTTAGGAGTCATAGATCATATATAAAAAATTTCAGCTTCCTAGCTCAAAATTCGATTTTTTCCAAAATTTTGTTTTTTTGAGTTTGTGGGCGTGTCTGTGGGCGGATTTCAAAAATTCGTAAACTTGATTATTTCGGGACCCTAGAGAGTATATGGTTAAAATTTCAGCTCTCTAGGTCCAGTTTAAAGGCCTAATTTTTGCCGACGGACGGACGGACGGACGGACGGACGGACGGACGGACATGGCTAGATCGACATTACTATCGATGCTGATCATAAATATAGTAACTTTTAGGGGTCTACGGGCAATATTAAGGTATGTTACAAACTATGCGTCAAAATTAATATACCCCTAGAATAGGGTATAAAAATAGGGAATCATTTTTGTAAGCCGTACCACACGCACATGGCACGGGTTGTATGTCTCTGTTTCAACGTCACTTTAACTCACAACTGTTTAAAGCAAATGTGCACCAGTACCTGTCTCCTTCTCCCCGGTTTTCCCATCCCGCTCGTGCTGTGTCTTTAACATCTTAACGGTATTCAAGACCCCTTGTGCACCATTACATTAAATTTGTATGGTTGCCGCGGCCATTCGCCTGCGTCAATGTGCCATCTATCCAAGGTTATTTCATATTTTCTCAAATCATGCAAATACAACATTATAGCCGTCGGGGCAATCCAAAATAAAATTTATTTCGCTAGAAAAGACGAGCTAATGTCATTCTCTATCCCATTGGATATACTGCTTCGCAAAGCTAAGGCGCTTATTGCGACGTGCTTCATTTAGTTGTGGTCCCTTTTCAATTTTCATGTGGTTTAAATAAGTGGTTTTGCTGAATTATCCAATAAACAGATGCGCTGGTTGGTGACTTTTGCTACGGTTATAGATCTAATTATGATCACAGATAGAGTTGAATAGGAAGCTTCGGTGGCTGTTTAGTCGTTAAGAAGTTTTAATTTGTAGGTTGTATAAAAAAAATATATACTCTGTAGGTACCACCTGATTACGAACAGGTAGTTTCTTGTTTTACTTTTACGAATTTTGTTAAATCCTTGGATAATATTGGAAAAACCAAATGTAATATAAAAGTAGGCTATATTGTGTTTATGATGTAAAGCAAAAATTTGGATTAAATAGATAAATTAAATTTCTTTTCCAAATAATGTCATAAAATTAGTAATTTCGTTCGTGTCACTTGATTACGAACATTAACTAAGTCTACCTGATAGATGCTATAAATTAGATGGAATAAATTAATTTGGGTTTTATTAAGCATCTAACAATAGTTTGCTCAAACGCTGTTTCAAAGTCCATGTCAATAGCAGATCCTGCAAATACTTCACCGTCGACACACAACGTACAAGTGGTAAAATCCCAAATACCCGTTATTTGCACCCTTTCCTTTTGGTATGCGCAAAGGAATCCTGGTTTCTGTAAGCAGTTTCGAACTCTCTTTTTTTTGGAGGAGAGAATACGTGATGTACCGTCATCACCACTTGGTGTGTCCGACTCTCACGGACTAAACTCTCCCCGCTTACGGCCTACAAACCACCCTGGAACCGCTCTTAGCATTACATCAAGGTGGAGCCGTTTATAAGTCCGTAAAAGGACGCCGTCTTGTTAGTCTTCTGTGGCCTGCGACGTCTGTGCCTGCTGAGACCCTTGTTGGTCTTCTTCTCTTTTTTTTTTTTTTTGAGAATTACAGACTTTTTACCACTTCTCGTAACTCTGTAGCATATTCTTTTCTCTTTTCTCCGGTGTGATAGCGCCAATACTTATCTGTAGGTCTTGGCGAAGACATTCCCATCTGCTGCAGGTGAAGAAGGTATGTTTCGCGTCATCTTCTAGCGAGTCTCCGTACTGGCAGGCTGTTTGTTTTGCTGACTTTGTGGAGAAAGGCATTGAAATGCCCGTGTCCGGTGAGTAACTGGGTGACATAGTAGTTGACCTCCCCGTGTTTCCGGTCATTCCATTCAGCCATACGTTCCTAATCAGCCTCGCTGTCCATCGTCCTCTGTTTTCCGAGCTCCAACGCTCTTAACACTCCTGTTTCGTGAGCTTCTTAGCCTCCTCGGATGCCGCTTCCATTCCCATTTCCGCCTTTTTGTCGTAGACGTGCTTCCTTTCTGACTTAGAGATCGATGGGAGTCACTCCTGCGACTACAAGGACGGCTGATTACGAAGCCGTTTGGTACGAGCTAGTTACACGTAGAGCTCCGCATCTTTGTACTGCCGCCATCTGTTTCCGGTACTTCTCTTGTTTGAGTGCGTCTGCTTAGATTTCGCTGCCGTACAGAAGGATGGAGTGCGTTGTCGCCAACAGTAACCTTCGCTTACTGGCCGTTGGACTACCTACATTTGCCATCAGTCTGCTCAGTGATGCAGATGTTTTTGAGGCTCTTTCCGCCGCTGCCTTTATTTGTTGCCAGTAGGTTAGCTTTGTGTCCAGCCTCAATCCCAAGTAGGTACTTCACCGCGGCGCTGCTTCTTATTCCTTTTGCCCCGATTCGCAATTCGATTTGTGTATGGATCCTCTTCTTCGTGAGAAGGACTATCTAAGTTTTCTCCGTTGCTAGGCTGAGTCCGTGCTCTTCCATCCACGAATTAACTCGTCGCATGAACTGGTTCAGCTTTCGTTGCGCGTTAACGGTGTCTCTTGCCGTGATCAACGCGGCGATGTCGTCTGCGTACCCGACCAGAGAGGCATCCTCAAAGGATGCTATCGTAGTTGCCAGCAAGACGATCTTCCTAGAGTAGTTACATCCCTGTTGGGCGATTTGTGCGGCGTTCACTACTTCCTTTACTGCTCCAACCGTAGAGCGGCCTCTCCGGAAACTTTAGTGCCTCTCTGAGAGATCGCCTGAGGCTTGCACTTCCGCTATGATGAACACTAAGAGAGTCAAGCGATAAAGCCTGTCAGTTACTCCAAATAGGTGGATTCTTCTTCATCCTTTAATGACAGTGAGGCTATGATCAGGATTAAAGGGATCATAACCCTGCCACTTAACTGCATCCCTACTGCTCCGCCTGTGGGGTTCGCCGGCCCTGCACGGGATTACCCTCCTTAAACTCCATAATTAGGTTATTCGTTATTATTTAAAGTTGTGAAGAAATTGTATGTAGTTTATTTTAAAAAGCAAACATTTCGGGAAATAACTAACTTTTTTTGACTCCAGAAACGTTTCAATCGAACTTGCTTTATACACTTCCCTTTTTTAACATATTGAAGGATTTTACACTGCTTGAATGCTTGCCAATATAAGAAAGGTATACTCTTACGGGAATACTTAAAATTACATTGAACTATTTTTCATATTAATTATTAAAATTTGTGCGCCCCAATTTTCTTTCTCTACCTATCTACTCACTTCGAATCGGAAAATGTTATTCCGCACGGAATGTAGTCCCCAAGTAAAAAAAGGGTGAAACAAGTTTCTCTTTCAAAAGTAAACTACCTCGGAGCACACACCATTCCCCAGAAGATGATGTTGGTCTTCTTTTTTTCAACGCTACCCGTATACCTACCCATTAGTTTGTGTACTTTTTTTCGTGCTCCAACAGAGAAAAACGAACAAAATTAAAAACACCGATGGTATCCCATTTCTAATATCCTGCGGGGCGTATTAATTTCTGTGTCCCGTGTTTGTATTGAATACCGATTTATGTTTTCCTCAACGTTTGTGTGGCTGTGGAGACAATTTTGTTGTTTCCATATTTCAGTCTCCAAGGCAAAATACCTATAATCCTTTTATATGGAGGAGGACATTCCAGTTAAGGGGCATTGTTATTGAAGATACATAAATCTTAATTATCTCATATGACACGCTGCAGCTGCTATTAAGCTGTGCGTCGATTAAATTTGTTTGGATAAAACTTTTTCCAGACCAATTATTATGAAAATCACCTCCATTATCAGTTCCATGTAGGGAGGTAGGAAAAAAGACGAGAATAATGAAATTAAAAATAACCGCACAAGTTGAAGGATGTATGTATTCGGAAACAATGCTGCAGGTCAACGTAAGTAACAATTTAACTGAACGTGCCAATCATTTAGTACGTTTACATGACCGAATCGAAAGATCGAATTGAAACTGAATTGGTTTGCGAGGCGGGTTTTCGCTCTCACCGAATTGAGAGATTGAATTGAAGTACAATTCAGTTACATACCTCCTACTTAATACGTATTTTGGATAGCCTTGTGTTAGTAGCAACAAAAATCCCAGTCAAGGGAACATCACAAAGGAAAACGAAGAGGGCATGCACACACACTCTCACTCGATCTCTCGATCTTTCAATTTGCGTTTACATGCTGATTTTCAATCTAATCGCACAAAATTTTGTGATCGGATTGAGTGAATCCCTCAATCTTTCAATCTGCGTTTACATGGAATTCAATTCGGATTGAATCCGGATTAAATCTCTCATGTAAACGGGATAATTAATCTCCGACACTTGATGAGAGTGAAACGTGCAGTCCACCCCATCACATTTTTGTATTAGTAGCTAAATAGATAAATATAAGCTAATTACACATCCACTTCCGAGGCTGTTAAATTTCGTCGTGCTCACTCGATCGGTTAATTGTCATCCGGAATCCGAGTCTCTGCGAAACGAATATACAACAGGTCCGCCGTGTCCGACAGCAGCAGCAGTTAATTTACCTCAATGCAACAATAGGCCACATGTCGAGTAGTGGGCTGCCGCACTCTATTCTATGCGATAAAAAATACATAAAAAAATATACATTATAAATTAAGAACAATTTCCATTCCATTCATTTTTTTTTATTTTCAACTTCCGCAGTTTGGCGTAGGGGTCGGGTCGTTGGAGGCTTTTGAGGAAAAGTGCTCACTATAAAAACGCTTTTTTCCATAACCAAAAACTAACGATACTATTGTACTTCAATTCGTTTTACAAAAACAAACATTTAGAAATATTTCCATATTGTTTTTGTTTTAAACAAAAAAAAAGCATCCGATCCATCAGTGAGTTAGGACCGATTCTCGAGTTTCAGGTTCCACAGCTCTTGGGTCAATTAAACATTCTATCATCGCGGAGAATAAATAAATTCGCCAATGCTCAAACGTCGTCAATTAGCTACTCGAACATCAATGGGCGCGCAGCGTGCCCCAAAGTGTATGAACAATTTAAATTTATTTTTGGAGAGCAAGCAAATTTCTTCATGAACTCCATTTGTCTTGGCCACTTTTGTTTACATTCTCTGAGCGATAGAAAATAAATATTCACTACCCGACGACGACGACGACGACAACGCTGACGTGGTGCGGAGTGAAGAGCTTTAATTTTGGCCAATGATTATTTTGGAACAATTAATTCAGTGCTGATTGCGTCTAGGCGGGAAATTGGCTTCGTGAAAATTAATACCACCACGTAATGTATTTGTTTTTATGACATTTTAATTACGAAAAAAATATTATTGCTTCATTTATGAGCAATGTGGAGCTATCACTGGGGCTTAATTTTAGATTTGTGGCACTGGGGATGACGTGTATTATATTGGAGAAGCTATTGAGCGACAGATTTGTAAGGGGATGCATTAAAATCTAATGTTTATGATTGATTTAAGTGAGGTTCGGGTGTCGCTGATTTTAGGCTGTATTTAGTTATGCTTATAAGGTTTGCAAAAACTGTATTCAATTTCTGTGCAAGGTGAATGCAATTTTGTGAGATCGCTTTGTGTGAACGTTTTTATAATTATTATTACCGAAGGGTCATAAACCGAGCTCCATATTGAGGACCACTTAGAGAGAAGCCTTACCGGTTAATATTTTAATAAGATGATATCATCTGGGTAATAAACTTATTTTGGAAGACGATATTCATATTGATAAGATCACTCGAAACACATTAAAAGTTAAAGTAGAGTCAAGTTGTCCTATAGATTTTAGATTAGATTAGATTTGGTTTTATTGCAATCCAATATTATACAGAGCTTACATTTCCGGTTTGTTACAGATCTTTTAATGACATGGCAAAAGCCGTCTGTCAGATTGTTGAAATAACACAATTGTTTAATACTTGTGCATTGGATACATACGAGTACTTTAAACATCTCGAAATTTTTATTTAAAATCTACTTCATTACAACTCTTCCCTTAAAATTTTATATCTATAGCATAAGGCAGCCTTAACTACACTGTCCAATCTCTTCATTCAGAAAATGAAGAACTATATTCTATACAGCAGAATATATATATAAATAGCTTTCTCAAGGTATAGTTTCTTCGTTGGTTGGTTTAACTGGGCCGTTTCCTGATGAGGGAAAAACACAAATAACGCATTGAGCGCCGTTTTGATACCGCAATTAACGGAACCTGAAATTAAGGGGGGAGAAGGATGTTAAGGGAGCTCAAAACCTGCCTGTGGAGCTGAGAAACTTGAAGATCTTGTTGAAATGGATGCTTTGGATGGCCGAAAGATCATCGTGAAAGGGATGGCCTAGTGAACTGTGTTTGGTTTTGGCTAGGCCCGGATACTCACAAAGAAAATGGAACACTGTTTCACTCTTGTTTGTGTCAGCGCAGCTACGGCAGTAGGTGTTATGGGGGATGCCAAGCTTGGCTGCGTGAGTTCCTAAGGGCCAATAGCCCGTACTTAATGGTGTTAGTCTGGCGACATCTACACGCGTTCTGGCTAAGAGGTTGTTTGTTCTGGCATCATCGTAGATTGGCCAGATCTTCCTTGAAATGACACAGTTCGTCAAGTTCATCCATCTAGTCTCAGCCCTTAAGGTGAAGTGCAGGAGGATTTCTCTTTTTACATATCCCAGCGGAGGGAAAATTTCCTCCGCATGAGACACGCACGGAGCAGAGCCACGTCTGGCAAGTTCATCGGCTTTCTCATTCCCTTCATTGTTCCTATGGCAGGGAACCCAGACGAGAGTGATATCAAACCGATGACAAGTCCTGTTCAGTGTCTCTCTGCATTCCACAACAAGCTTGGACGTTGACTTTTTTTTTTTTTTTTTTTTTTTAAACAAAGGAAATCCAAATCCCAGAGCACTCAGACTCGGTGTAACGGTCCATTGTACTACCAGGCAGAAATCCTTCTTTTGGTGTAGAGGCATGTGAATGGGTGGCGTATGTTGTTGTTCCCCGTGGGGATTGAACCTGCACCGCACGGGTCACAAGCCAACACACTAACCTCTACACCGTCGCCACCCTTGGACGTTGACTTAGTTGAACCGACAGCCTTAATCGCGGCCTTACTGTCGCCGAAGATGCCTATTTTTTTCGGGGTGGCATTATGTTGAGGAGCAGTCTACACACCTACTTAATTGCAAGTACTTCTGTTTGAAAGACGCTGGCTGCGTTGGGAAGGTGAAGAGTTTTATAGATGTCTAGTTCTGTTGAGAAAATGCCTGCTCCTACTCCACAGTTCATCTATGTCGAATTAATTTACGACCGCGTTCTCCTCACATTCTGATCTAGAGGGGAATCTAACAGAGACGTTTTTATGGAAGTTAAGTTTGGGTACAATGTAGTCCGTTAGATATACGACCTCTGCCATCAGGAAGGGAAAGTAGGGCTTTTCATGAAAACATTTTGATTCCTTCAGTCTAACAGCGCTACACGCTGCAATATTTGTTATATGCAGATCCACTGGCAGAAAATTGAGAATCACATTCAGCGCCTCTTTCGGACTTGATCGAAGGGTTCCTGTGATTCCAATTCCAGCTGTTCTTTGGAATCTACTTAAATTAATGACGTTATAGGCTTTGCTTAAGGCGGGTTACCATACCAGTGATCCGTGGGTGAGGATGGGACGTACCACCGCTGCGTACATCCAACAAACCATCTTTGGTTGAAGCCACCACTTCTTGCAGAAAGTTTTACTACTACTTCCACACTCGGTGTTCGATTTTGGACTTCCAGTTAAGTTTAGGGTCAAGCATAGCTCCAAGGTATCTTGCGCTGGTGGATAAAGGAAGATTTTTGTTATTTAAGTGGGGAAGTGAGAAGGTTGGTATTTTGGTTTTGGTGGTGAAATCATCAGTTCAGTTTTGCTTGGGTTGACGCTAAGACCACAACTTGTACCCAGTGCTCTTTCCATGATTTCACTTATCACGTTCGGAAACATTCCTGATACTAGAACACCCACCTCATCTTCATAAACAACAACTTTGATACCTTCCCTGTCGAGACTTGACGGGATTTTGTTAAGAACCATACTCCATAAGAGAGGCGAGATCACCCCACCTAGAGGTGTTCCTCTGCTTACTGATTTTGTAAGAAGGGTGTTACCAAGTTTTGCTTGAATGATCCTCTACACCTAGTTCTCATATTTTTTTTAGTTCGGTGAGTATTAGACAAACTCCTACAAAGTGAATTATATAGTCTTAGACGTTTATGTTGCAAAGATCATATTGGAGTGGTAGAACTACCTACCTACCTGCCTACCTTGTGGTGTATAATTTAGCGGCAATAGTTCTCCTCGTGTTTTTTAAAGCGTTGACATTTTATCGACACCAGCATTTTCTTCAAAATAGTTTTGTATTGCTTTTGTCATGTTTAAGCTTAGAATGATATACTCGATGTATGGAGGAACGTGCATTATCTAAAACTGATTTGTGCATCTTTTAATCGATAACTTAAATAATGTTGTATAGTTTAGCTTTCGTCTGATGAATATTTCTGCTTTCGAGATGTAGAGTGTTTTCAGTTCTTTGAAGCAGCTCCTTTCACTGTTTAAAACATGAAACGTTTTTCTCAGGTGCAAGTATTGCTACAATCTGTGGTGGGATGTATCGTTCTTGTTAAGGACTCTTAGGACATAGCAGTTTCATCTTCCTGATGTATATTGGAGGATGTCCTGTCTCTATGTGCAGCATATATTAAGAAGAATCGTTACAATTGTTCAACCGAATCAGTTTGCAGGTATCCTATCCCCATACTTGTGATGCGTACAGCATAATCAACCGTGCTGTTGCTTCAAAGATCTGGTACTTTAGTCGAAGGCTTACCTTTGGATTAAGCATACATGTTCTCCAGGTTGTATTTATTGCTGTTTTTGCGTTCTTAAGTGTTTCCTCCAAATGTATCTTCATGCTGTTTTGTGGGTTATTATCGGTCTAAGGTATTTATATATTTCCACAATCTTTACAGATTCTCCTTCGTATCTCCAAATATAGTTCCAGTGTCTGGGTCTCTTACCTCTACCAAAAACCATTATATTTGATTTTTTGTAGTTTACTGTGAGGTTCCATGTTTTGCACCTTAAGTGTCGCGGAGATCTATGTCGTTCCATATTTACGATGCAGCAAATGTTATGCCTACATATTTTTCGGATTTGTTTAGGAACATTGATTGATATTGAATTTTCGTACGAAATCTCTTTTGAACTTGAGAGTACCAACTGAGCTGGTCGAACTCTATAAAGGTTCTCTGCCGTGGAGACTTCGATCAAGCTTTGTAACTCCTGCTCCTGTCATGCGAAGCGTCTTTGTCTTAGCTGCTGTTAGTTTGTCCTTATATTTTGTTGTAGGCTGTGTAACATTGTGAATGGTTTGTGAGCACCGGGCGCACAGTTGTGGTGTAGAGCTCCTTCTTATAGTTTAGGGGATATTTTTCGGATAATTGAACTTTGGCACTTGTAAATCGTTTTTTATTCATGGCAGAATAGGTTGAGAACGGGCAGCGCAGGAATTCTGTCTGCTTCGGTCGAATACGATACCTCTTTCTCTCCAGGGACATATAAGCGTCGCTTATGATACACTTTGCGTTTTTCACTTTTCCTTCAATCACATAATCAAAGAATGTGATAAATATCAAGAGAATAAAGACACTTGCCTGGTGACACACATTTTGATTGGGAACTCCTTGGTGAATCCAGCAGGGCACTCTAGGCGCATTACTCACTCGTACATATCCATGATAATCAGTTCGAAGGTTTTGGAATTAATCGTTTTCTTACCACTGCCCATAAATGACATAACCTTTTTTAATTTATATGTATAAAATGACTCGTTGTTTGTGTGTGTCCTTTATAGACTCACGAACCGCTCAATAAATTTTGATGAATTTTTGTGAGTTTGTTCTTTAGGGTCTCTGAATAAAGATTAACAAAGTTAGGTTTATCTACGATTGACAGTGGTGTTAAAAATTAACAAAATGTGAATAAGAACAATTTAAGAGATAAAAGAGAGAATTGTTTCTAAGTAAGCAATAAAAAAATGTCAAAAAAGATAAATTTTAGGAAAAAATAATAAGATTCAAACATTTTTGAATTCATTCCTTTTAGTACCTAAAGATACGATAGCAATATAAAAGAGCATTGACCCTATATACCAAGTCTTAGCCAAGTTTGAAAAGACAGGTATAAAAATGAAAAATTCATTTTAAATCAAAACAATGAGATTATGAAAATTTTAATGGCATTGGCACAAGCTTGAAAAACAATGCCACCAAAAAGAAGTAGTCTTAGCCAACGCACGCGTGCAACTAAATGGAACTAAACGGAAGAGAACTGGGCTAAATCATTCGGAGAAAAAAGTTAAATCCCTTAAACCTGCGAAGCGTTCCCGCCCAAACACTGTTTGGGTCGAAAAAGTAAGCTGACTTAGGCGCCTGCCAGACAAGGAAACAATGTTTCCTGGGTCCCGCTGGTATGTAAATAATAATAATGATGAGATTTTGTTATGAACATTGTTTGTTTGCGTTCAATCGTACCGCTCCTACAGTTAAACGCTGATTTCAAATTTCACATCTGAAAAGCTTCTCGTTGCCAGTTTTAACTTCTAGATATTTGTCAGACATTTGCACGAGATGGGGCAGTGGAAAATAGTTTGCGTGTTTCGGATAGAACTCGCACCATGAACACCTCAATCAAGGAATGGTCCAGTGGCCTTAACCATGCTTCAACATCGTGTATGTTTAACTCTTAATGACTCATAATTGCTACGAAAAATATGAATGCAAATTAGAATCATGACCTCCAAGGAAACAATCCGTAGCCTCCGGATCGCGATTCAACTTTTATAATTATAACGCGGGTGGCAACGGTGCAGTAGTAGTGTATTCACTTACTGAATGGAAGGTCGTGCGTTCGAATCCCGGCCAAGTCCATTACTATACATCGAATACATGAAATCGTAATCTCCCTAAGCAACTTAGACACCACCCGTGAAAAAAAACCCTACAACTGCACCCACACACTTCTTTTCTATCTCTCTATTTTTGCTAATAGTAAGTAGCACCGAAAAGCATGCAATGAAATACGATATTGCCAGGTGCTGCTTGCTGTTAAAACACAAATGCTTACGCTGTGTTATTAGCACTATAAGGGTACTGTAACAACAGAAAAAACCCTTTAGCATAAGCAAATTATAAAAAGAAAAAAAAACTTTAGCTTTTCGGGTGATGATTTAAACTGAAAATATATCTTTTAATAGCAATACCAGTATGATTAAGATAAAATATCTTCTCTCAGAATGCTGGTTAAAGTGATAAGCCAGCGCATGCATTATAATATATATATATGTATATGTAGATACTCATTTACATCACCTGAACTGGAATATTCCTCAATTATCTCGTTAAAAATTGAAAAACTTCTCAAACCTCACCGTACAAAGGACTTTCTACGTTTTGACAGTGCCACCATCTGTGAATTACTTTGAGTGATTTCCCATACTATCGAGAAAAAAACATTTTTAATATTAAATCTTGTATCTCAAAGCGATATAAGAATTTAATACAAAAACGAATTCGCATTCCTCGTGCGGGCGCTTCTGTGTCAGTAATCACATCTGACGTGCTCTTCATCAGTCAGTGTCACATCGGTTTACACATCTACCGGTTCCCGTTGCGAGTGTTACAAAAATTCCCCATCTCAAGTTTGACAATGTGTTCATGCATTCAATTGTCAGACTCGAAGACGCTGCCATGCCACACGACGCGATAACAAGCACCTGTTACAAATACATACTTTGTATGCAAATCAGGCTATAACTTTACTAACTTGAATTTAATAATTTATTTTGTTAACGCAAAGCGTTTAGTTTGTGTTTGTCGTTGAAAAGCTACGCGATCAGTGTCCGAAAAGCTCTCGAATCTACAGAGCATCCGAAATCTGAGGCAGTCTTCCTGTGCCAGCAACTGATTCATGCAAACAAATTGAACCAAAGACCTCGAGGTCAATGTAAAGTGTAAACATTCGCGTCAACTAAAAAGTGTTGCGACCACCCAGGGCAAGGTACAAACAATTTTCAAATCCGAATCAATTATGCAAATAGAATTTCGATTTTTTTTCTATTCCTACTCGCGAGTCGACTTTCAGTGAAAGTGATGCCCGAAAATAATCCCAAAAACCTGTTGATTTTGTTTAAATTTTTCTGTTTATTAATGCAAAGTGATGGATAATGACATTGTTTTTATTCAAAAGGTTGCCTTGGGTCACTCGTTCTGGAGAATTTTGTTATGGAGCAGCAGCATGCACCTCAAGGTATGCGTGTGAGTTAGTGAGCTGGTTTGTGATTGTAGCAATTTCGCTCTTAAAGTGGTTTTTTCCCTAGAATTTAATTTGAAAAAAAAGACAATAATTATAATGAGATTTTTTTTTAAAAAATAATTGCTCAGAGCAGAACTTTAATTTGGTATTCCAATTTGAGGAGCGGATGGTAGCAACCCATCCCAGCTGCGGTTAAAACGAAATTCTGTGATTTTTCGCTCCACCGAACTAACGATTGCTCAGCTTTTTGGGGATACGCTTACGACTGCCTCTTGTGCGGATATTCATTTTATAATGAGAATGCTTATGCTCAAGGATTTTACCAGCACATAAGGACGAGAATCAAATAAAAGTATTATTGTTCAGGAACTGAGTGTGTGTCTTTCCTTTGAAAAGGAAACCTGAATAGCGAAATGAGTTATACATATATTTTCTGTCTGCAGAATCGGAAAAAGAGAAAAATAAATTAGGTACGATTAAGAGCAAAATGCTTGTAGAGAATTCATTTGAAATGTCTAACATTGAGTGTCGAAATTATTCACTAAAAAAATTAAAAAGCTACCTAAAGTGTGCTTATTTGTCGTCAGAGTTTAAGGGTTATAATTGAAATTAATTAAAGTAAATGTATATGCTCAAATATACATCTGTAGATATGTATACATACTAGGATGGGGGTCTTTTATATGGGGAAAAAAATAAATAAAAGTATTTGATCATATTGTAATAGTAATATTATGTTGTCTTAGCTCCGAAGTAATAATAATTTAAATCAAGTCATATCTTTTGCCCGCGCATGTGATTTAAAGTTTCGGATATTTTCGAAAAATACAACGTTTGGTTAAACTTAAATATTTTATTAAAAAAAATTATATATCTATAAAAAATTAAGAAATAATACACGAAAACCATAAGCAATAAACATAGAACAAAAGTTTGGTAATATAAACCATAAATATAGTGTAAAGTCAAAATTAGCTTTATATGTTTTGGACACAGCATCTCGTTTACTCTGGATTTGATTTCTTATAGCATTAGACCATAGATGCTCCGGCACTATTTTCACAAAACGTTCCACTGATTACGAATGACGTGCAATCTTTAAAACAATTAAGTTTTCATTGCCCTGAGACTCAAATAGTCTTTGTTAGTGATGTGTCGATGAATTGGTGGATCGAAAAAGTTTTGATGCCAATCTATGGGATTAGTAGAGCTTTTGGCATCGAAATTGATAGGCGGTACACAAACATACGAGGCTGCTCACCTGTATAAAGTGAATTTTGTGCTTTAAGTATTCTTCTGGCAGCGAGTTCCCACACTGTTTGGTTTCCATCCGACCACAAAAGCTAATTCCCTGAGTGAGCCAAATAGGCATTTCGTTTAATGACGGGATCAATTTTTACTTTAAATTCTGCTGGCAGATATCGATAACTTTTGAATTAATTTCCAAAAATTCTTGGACCCATCTTTGCAAGTTCCAAGATTTGTTTTCATTTGAAACTATAATTGAGCTTATGCGTAATGGAAATACTTTCATAAAATATTCAGCTAAAAGTTTTAGATTATGTGAAGGAGTTGATGTAGAAATAAACGGTCTTTCATTAAGCGCTTGGCAATTTCTTTTTAAATAAAGTGCAAACATCTTAAGATATCTCAAAAAATTTCATTGGCTTGAATAATTATCAAAACATTTATGAATGGAATTCGACTTCGTTCATATGACCACCAGGGAAAGGTATGCAGTGGTCAATACGTTAAACCAAATTTTCGATAAATCGGCCGCGGCCAATAGACGAGTCCGTTTCTTGAGATAACACGTTCACCAAACTAAACTTCAATAACTCGATGTCTTGTTGGAACCACATATCACTGATGTCCAATTCATGCAATTGCTCAAAGAAATAACGTTCCAACATGTCTGATGGTCATTTTCAACGACGAAAAAAAACGGCCAAATGACGCCACCGGCATGAAAATCGCACTAAAAGGGACTTTTTGCGGATGAAGTGCTGTTTCATGAAGCACATGAGGGTTCTAACCTATGTCCAGTAACGCATATTTTGCTTATTGATGGAGCCGTTTAACCAAAAACGTACGTCGCTTCATAATGATCATTGATCAAGGGGCTTTAGTTCTTGAGTCAGCTTGATCTTGTTAGGGTTTAGGCCAAGATCCTTACGCAAAATTCGCAAAATAATGTGTTCTGGAAAATGCCCAATTCTTGAGAGCGCCGTGAAATTGAATGATTTGGCTAGTTTGCACTACTGCGGCAATATTCTCCACACTGCGGGCAAAACGTCGTCTCACTGGTACGGCATCATCAAGCAGCGAATATTCTGACCCAAATTTGTTCACTCGAATATGATTTGCTTGGCTACTGGGACGAGAATTACGGCCGAAAATTGGCCCTAACGCTCTTAAAGTTGCGACCACCGACTCGGAATTTCGGTTGTAAATCTTAATCATTTGTAAACGTTGTTCCTTCGTGTACTACATATACTATAAGGAAAATGTTTACTGAATATTTTGACATTGACAGTTCGGTAATCTGTTTAAGGGTGCGTTCACACTGAAAGTTTGAAGTTGTCAAGTCGCTAATGAAAGACCCTTTATAAAGTCGCAAAATTCTTTTTCTACCTATTTGCTTTTGTCAACCAACGGGCTCGGGACATCTTTCCTGCGGACCTAATGGCCTAATCATCACATTCCACTTATAACCGACATTGCTATTATGTGATCTGTACTTAGATCTTCAAACTTAACTTCTGGCAGTTCGCCTTTTATTTTGTCATAGCTTGTTGTCAGTGATGTCTAGAAATTTTCTAATGATTGACCAGCATTCGAAGATGGATCATCTAATTTTTCTCATGTCTCAAAGGCAACTCGTTTAAATGTAGCTTACATATAATCCATTGCAAAGGCCGCTGAAGCCTTTTCTTGAAGAGTCTAATCACGCTTTTGAATTTTTCTGCATTAGTGACCATACCATCGCAGCAAAGAGCCATCAAATCATCTAGCTTATTTTTTTGTGACAATATAGCTCATTGATTGACTCTTTAATACTTTTGGCAGCACCTTGAACTGGGATAGCGTAGCCGATATAAACTGAATCTGGCTCTTTAACAACAGATTAATGTTCCTCAATCACCGTTTGACTGTTTTATTTTGTTCCTTTCCTGGCAATATTTAGCGTCTTATCATTTCGTTCATCAAAGTATAAAGCTATTACCTAAGGCTTTAAGATATTGTCATTCTGTTCAGCTGATAATCTTTTTGAGGATGATAAGCCTTTATAAGCTGGATGACCCTTTTGTGTGAAACCGTTGGAAGATACGCTTCATTCAAACACCCTCAACTTTTCGAGACACACTCTGTGAAATATCTAAAAATAACGATTCCTTGATAGTATTTCTGATAATTTTTATTTGTAATCTGTTCCATCCGACACTATTAACTTTGCCTTCTGGTTTCCATATTAATCTATTAGATATTGAATGAACATCAGAAAAACCCGATGGTGAAGCGAAACAACAAGCAAAACAAATCTGATAATTTAAATGAATTTATCAAGCTTTATTTTCGATGTGTCATTCCAACTAGACTTTTCTTTATGTGTCTTTTATATTGAATGTCTTTTAAAGCAGTTGTTTAATTAATTAACCATTTAACATCAACTGCTCTTGAAGCTACTGCCACTGCAAGTGCCACCAATAGGTGGTCTTCGTCGTCGGTGCAACAACCGCTATTGGGACCGAGACGAAAGATGAAGATGATCTTGAGCACGAAGATGATGGTGACGATGGTAAAGCAAGTGATATTGCAACACAATAATATGCGTTCAACTTACAAAATTATAGTTCATCTGGCTTAAGATGTATTTGCCTAACACTTCTGTTTTTCACGTTTGAATCGAAATAAAGAATCGATGCGCGGGCTGTTACACTAAAAATAAATAATAGTTTTAATTGACCTAATGAGACAACAAATTTGTATTTACAAGTGGATTTGAGAAAAAAATAAATATCCTCCCACCTTAATGTATACAAAGATATAGTGTGCGAAGCGCAATACACTATAATTTAATGTAGTAGTTATTCAATTCAATTTAGCTTTTATGGGAATTTTGGTAGATATCTTACAATAGGTAAATACCGTTTCTTATACAATTAAAGAGTTTAGGCAATTTAAATCCTTTAATTCAACTTTAATACTTCGTATGCATATAATAAGAAAAAATTTTCAATTTGTACAGGGAAATACTACTAGGAAAAACCCTTGTATGAATCTTAAAAACTAATAATGCTCTTACCCCAAAAAACGCAAAATGCGAATCAATATAATAATATAAGGGTCTTTAATTAAGGACTTGACAACTCCTTTTTTAAATAAAATGCAAATCAAGATATCTCAAAAAAAAAAAAAAAATTGATTGGCTTGAATTACTATCAAAACATTTATGAATGGAATTCGACTTCCTTCAAATGTCCACAACGGGAACGTATGCAGCGGTCGATACGTTGAACCCGATTTTCGATGACTCGTCAGCACATTTCGACCGATACGGCCGCTATTTCTCGTTCAATATTGGCTGTGAGCTCGCCGAGTTGTTGGCATTCTCGAGATAACACGTTCATCGAACTGAGACTTTAATAAAACCACATTATCACTGATGTCCAATTCATGCAATTGTGCAAAGAAATAACGTTTCAGCATGTCTCTGCAGCGAATACCATTTACCGTAACGTGACTGCCATTTTCATCGACGAAAAAACGGCCCAATGACGCCATCGGCATGAAACCCCCACCAAACAGTGACTTTTTGCGGATAAGGTGCTGTTTTATGAAGCACATGAGGGTTCTCACCTGTCCAGTAACGCATATTTTGCTAAATTTGAGATGAAATTCTTCATTTTCTTCCATCGTGTGCAGAGCCCAATTCGAGAATGTAAGTCGCTTCATATGATCAAGTGGCTTTAGTTTTTGAGTCAGCTTGATCTTGTAAGGGTGTAGGCCAAGATTCTTATGCAAAATTCGCCATAATGTGGTCTGAGAGACTTTCAATTGTAAAAGGTAGGGATGGCGACGGTGTAAAAGTTAGTGTGCTTGTGGCCCGCGCGGTTCAGGTAAAATCCCCTTGTGGATTTGGAGAGAAACGAATGACACCTTGTTTTCTCCAACCTCGACACGGATTGTGAGTGCTCTAGGATTTGGATTTCCTTAAACAAAATTTAAAGGATACAGAAATACAAAACAAGATACTTCGGCCGCGTTTGGGCTTATTAAGATGCGCTTATTTTAAAGTCCGCTCATGAAACCATTTATTAATGCATAAATTCAGCTAAGTCTTTGTGCAGTGGCCCATTAGTTAGTGCGTTGAACTACTGAGCGATGGGTCCGATGTTTGAATTCCCCCCATGAGCACCTAACCCTTTTCCACCTCTTGGAAAGTCCGGCAAACACCCAGTGTAAACTGTTAAAAGATGCTTCTTTAAATTTTCCGCTCGGAATCGGCATTAAATTGTAGGTCCCTTCCATTCGTGTTAAAAATAAAGCTTCGCGCACACAAAGGACTGAGCAAGCTCTATGTCGTCCGTTAATGCCTGATATTTAATAATTTGTTTGCTTTCCTTTTTTTGGCGAGCACAACGCAAGGATTATAAAGAAACCGTAGACGCGATTCTGCTTAGCAGTTACGTTTTTGTAACGCATTTGACAAACATTGTCTTCAGCTTATCCATGGGCCAGAAGCGGTATTTTGTCTGTCTTCTGGACAGTTGTAGGTTGTAGGAGTTGCTTGGTTATTTCAATAGAAGGAGTTATCTGCTACCTTCAGCTTCATTTATTTCTAACCATGTATTAACGCGGCTTTTCGTTGAGCTTATAGGCACACCACAGAATTGTCCTTTCATTATAAAGAATATTCCTTCGAAACCGCAGTGACTTGCTAACCGCATCAAGTACACTCTATCGGTGGTGGCAATTGTTATGAGCAGCTTCAGGCTGTTACAGATTATCTTCGAAGTGATCTTAACAGCAAAGAGTGCTGCTCTGCACTCTCAAAGAGGTAGGAAGGTATGTGCGGCGGTTTGTTAAAAGCTCGATTAGCACAAAACGCCGGCCGTTTTGTAACACCAAGTTCATGTAACCTGGGTGTTAGTTAGCGTTTGTTGAGGAGGAGACTCTATATCCAACCTGTAGAATTTAAGAAAGTGAAGTGGTGTCTTGCTTATGGGTGGGTGGGCTAAAGTGGGTTCCCGTTGAGCGATGTAAGTGTCGAGTGTTTCCCTTTGATGTCTCTTGACCACGGTGTCCAGAGCCAGGGGCCAAAGATTTGTTCAATCTGTCCACTGGAGAGCGGGGGGAATGTCTTAATTGCTGCAAATAATATGGCGAAAAGTGTAAAGGAACAAATACAGGCGACCAATTGCTTGTTCAGCCTCTCTACACAATCCAACAGTAGTTAAAATGAAATAAGTCTCTCCAACTTTTTGGTTGTACTCGTTTGTTCCTAAGCTTTATTAACAGACTGTAATAATTTAGAATTCACGCTGCCCTCTTATACCCAGAATTGCAACGGTGCAGTGTGAACCGTTATAACCGTCTGTAGACGGTCTCTTTTTTCATGCAGATATATAGAATTCAAGAAAGAGAGAAATATTAAGAACCGTTATAGCGGTTTTGAGTGGTAGTGTGCTTTGTGAAATCCAAGTAACATTCGCTTTTTACTTTATATTTTGAGTAGACGTGTCAGTTGAATGTTGTAAGTCAGTGCAAAAAGTGAAATAAATTATTTTGAATAAAAGTGAATCTTGAATTACAGTATTTATTTGCTTATTATTTTTCTAAAGACTTGAAAATTTTATTGTAAGTGCGAAATATTAGTTATTTTCATAATATATTGTTTTATTTCGAATTAGAAAAAAATGTATATATATTCACAATGTTTTCTGATGACCGTTTGTAGACGGTCATAACGGTTAACGCCAGATTTTATGTATTTAAGTGCGTGCCATAGCAGGAGACTTTTTAAAGTTTTTTGCTTTATATATATCGACTTCTTTAACTGCTTTTAGATAGCAATGGATGGTAGGTAGGTAGGTAAGGTGGCTGCGAGTACGTGAGCCTAGGCACACTTAGGCCGCAGTTTTGGCCCGTTGTGATACCACAAAAAGAGGGGAGGGGTGTGTTCTGCCGGTCGTCGCTCGGCCTACTGGGCTCCCTGTGATTGCCTCCTGCGAGGTAGTGGTTTTAGTAGGAGAGATACTCCTGAAGGGGTCAGGGTGTGCAGCCTGGCTGTATTTCGCATGGGTTGCGATGTATTAGAGTGACTAGTGCAGTGGCGAATCTCGCCCGACATCCGAACCAAGGGTTGGAATCGAGATGAGGTGATTGATGCAATCAAACCACAGGTCGATCCCCAATTCTGCGGCGCGGAGGGGAAGCTATTGCTACCTGATCACCGGGGGAGGGAAGAGTCTTTTGAGATGACTGTTACAATCGAACCTCAAACTGGTCTTCAGTCTCTTTGCAGGCAATACCGTGCCGGGGAGACTGATCGAATCCCGAGCGAGCTATTACATTCCTTGGGGGGGGGGGGGGGGGGTGACTGTTACAAACTAACCTCAACTCTGTTTCCGTTTTGTCTGCATAGCGGGAAGACAGCAAGGCCGGGGGAGACTGTTTCAGGTGATCCGCTGGGTTACTGTCTCGCCCTCGGAGTGGAGTGCTGTCTGAAGTGACTGATACAATCAAGCTTCAGTGAAATCTCTTTTCCTTTGCAGGGGAACAGGTTTGATCTGCGGGAAGGAGCGGGAGGGGCTCAAGTCATCGTCCAATCCGTCCTCTAGTTTAGTTTAACCATTTGGACCTAGTGACGAATTTGCTGATACTGCCAATATCTGTCTCACTGAGATCGCTTAAAACATCGAGGGAATAATTGCCAAGGATTTGTTTCCTTGGTTTGGTTAGTGCGGGGCAGTTGGACAGGAGATGTGTGGTGGTTTCTTCCTCTTCGGCGTCTCTACAGTTTCTGCAGAAGTCGTTTGAGGGAGCTCCCAATCTGGTGGCATGTCTGCCTAAAAGGCAGTGCCCGGTGATTGCTCCGATTACAGAGCTGATATTTTTCCTGCTGATGGAGAGAAGTTTGGATGTTCTCTTTGCATCGTATTTGGTTCAAATTTGCTTTGAGGACACACATGTGCTGATGCTATTCCACCTGTTCTTTGCTTCTATTAACGCGTTATCTAGAAGTTTGAGTTTCTGTGTCTGAATGGGTACCGCCGGTGTCTCTCTGTTGTCAGAGAGTTCTTGTGCAGAACCCCGTCTGGCTAACTCGTCCGCCTTGCTGTTGCCTGGAATATCACTGTGACTAGGTACCTAACACAGGGAAGTGTTACATCTGACCGCGATCTCGTTAAGAGATTCGCGGCATTGTTTTACTAACTTGGATCTTATTGTTGGTAATTGTAAGGCTTTAATCGCTGCCTGACTGTCTATGTAGATCACGATAGTTTTTTCCATCTATCGGGCTCATAGAGAGTCTGCGTGCTGCTTCGCGGATACTTAGATGATTAAATAAATTTTATTTTATTTTTTCATTAATTATTATCACATATATACATTTTTGTTTTAAAAAAAGAAGAAATAAAACATCCCTTATGTTTGACATACAAATTTAATATCCAACTTTATTTTTACCTTAAACCGTTTTGACCGTCTACAGACGGTGAACGTATTTTTGCACCTGGCGCACGTATTTTCACAGGTAAATTCAAACTAAGTTTGGATTATTGCTCAGAAAACTCTAATTATCAAAAACTGAAATTATGGTCGATTTGAAAGCATTATTGAAAAAAAAAACGGTTAGAGGGTTAAAAATCAAAATTAATTGTTTATTTCTTTGTTCGTTCAATTGTGTGTATGCGAAGACTTACGGATGCCTGTTTTTTGTAGTATTTTTAAAGTTAACATGGGAAATGTGCTCTTAAAGTTTTAAAAGTGCCTTCAAAAAATGTGCCTTCTATTGAAGTACGTTTGATGCAATTCATATATGTAGTTAGAAAAAATATAAATGTTATTGAAATTGATATTAATAACAATAATAATTGCTCAGCGATTATTAACAATAAGTGAAAAAATGTAAATAGTTAGTTTAAAAAAGGCGAGTATGTGCTCGTATTAAGGATGGCTTCTACAAAAGTTATTTGTTCCTTAATACTTTTCTGAGAAAGAGAGAATCGAAGAAGGATTTTCCTAATGCTCGTTGCCTGGTCCTAGCTATTGCCAGAGAAGTACATAGGTAGTTAATTATATTTCTTCTTAAGGTCTCCCGGATGTACAGTACTTGTGCATATATGTCAGCTTAAAATATGGAGTAGATTTTATCAACACTCAAAAGTAAAATGAGTATAAGTCGCTCCGTATACAGATGTCACAACTCCTGTACCTACTTTAGATTCCTACTGCAGGCTTATTGTGTTCCCAGTTCTGTCGTCCCGGAAATATGGCCTCAAAGCTGTAAAGGCGATTCCTAATAGTTCATTCTCTCTGTAAACCATCTGAATGAACTATTTTAAGTCGTTTTCATCTATTGAGATGAACGTGTAGGCATTTATCTTTTCTTTTGTAAGTAGAAATGAGAAAGAGAATGGTAGATTAGAATCCATTTACATTCACTTTTTCCATAGTTTTAAGGGATGTTTTCGGTCGATATGATTTAAATAATTTCCAAACATGTGGCCTACTCTACATTTACTTACTCATTTGTAGTCGCAACTGTGAAGTGCATTTGATATCATAATGATGTGTATTTATTACAAGATCCCTTGCACACCGGGCTTAAAATATTATTGGGTAAACAAGGTCAGAGACATTTTGTAATTTACCTGCTTTGGTTGGTTCATTGTGGAGAAGTTGATGGTGCTTAAAGGTGCAGTTATTTTTATCGCACGGAGTAACTGACCGGCAACGGTAGCCAATGTGTCTTCTTAGGCAACGTCCGCATAGCTTGCATTCTCGGACGCCTTCCCATTTGGATATTATACTTAGGTCACTGTTGGGCGCGGTTAGTACGTAGATGGGTGACCGTTTGAAAACAACCGATTGTCGTTGGCCAGTCCCATCTACAGAGTTGAGGTAGATAATTATACGTGGTATCAAAATGGACCTAATTTGGTCGAAGTGTGTCAGCTTCTGTCGACAGACAGCTAAACCTAACTTAACCTAACCTAGGTCACTGAACTTTACTCAGCTCTTAATGGGGGTACAGCTTCCACCACAAATCCAACACTTACGCTTCTTAACTGCTGGTGAACTGGAACTAGTTGTTGCTTCTGTAGCCTCCAAATGCACATTCAGAAAATCTTTCTCTTCCCTTGTACACCAGCTTTGTATCCAAATGCTATTTGGACGTTTTAGGTGCCGCTGGTATAACGGAGTTGGTATAACGGAGTTGGCAGCTTCGATACATCGAAACGCTAAACTCTGAAAGAGTGCAGATAGGAAGCGTTTGCATTTAAATTGCCCAATTGCGCTGAATGGGAACTGGCAGCTTCGCGATTAACTCTTGTAACAGTGATGAGTTATTGAAGTGAGATGAAAGGCAAGCGGCTCCCAGGGCGGCACAATAGCTCTGGACTGAAACAGCAAACTGTACGAGAGTATCCAACTTATCAACTTTGGGTGACGGTGTTGATTGTATTTTCAGAGTGAGGGAATTCAAGATCTTATTCTGCTTTCCAAACAACATCTCCAGCACGGCAAGTATACGTGGCATACAGTTTGGGTTACACAGCGTCAAAGGTCTTATCCTTGAGCACTTTCTGGAGTCGAAGAAGTTTTCCTCATCGGTGAAGCCACAAAGTCTCGTTGTCCTATTCTAGTTGGCTTTAAATGATGGTCACTCCTCTGGATTACTACTGAAGCAACGTAGGTCTTTCAAAATGGAATGGCTTGTCACTCTTCTCGTAGATGTCTGTGGTTTAACGAAAGCAGACGCGATCGGCTGGTGTTGATACACGTGTGATAGTGTTCGCTGGATATCGAATGTTGTCTCTGGATGATGACGACGTGAAGACGATTGCTGCTGCACGTTGGCTGTTTCTTCGCACTATCGTTGGTGCCGGTTGGAGGGAAACAATGAAGTTCCAGGTGGTAAAACCGATGAGTGGTAAAACCGATGAAAAGTGTTCGTTGAGGAGTGGTTATTAGCTGGTGCCAGGGTTTGGTTGACAATTGAAATGGTCCGCGTAGATTCAAGTTTTGGAACCAGTCATGTGTAGCTCACATTTGAGTCATGGCCTTTAGGATTCAACGACTCGCCATTTGGCTTGTGTTCACCTTCAATGATCACTTGCGTAGCAGGCATGCCTTCTAGGAACTTTGCTGTTGGTATATGTGTAAATATCGTATCATCATTCTCAGCAATTTCACTTAAGATTTTGTACTTACGGTTGAGAAACTCTTTTTCCAATGCTTTCTCCTCTTCCAATTTACTTAACTCCATATTTAATCGACTAACAGCAGAAGCACTTTGCGTTAACTTAGAACTCCTTCGTTTTGAGGTTATGAATACTGCATGTGAATGCCTAGCCTCATTGACATTTGGATCATTCCAAATGGACAATTGAATGACATTTTTATATTCCAAAGGCATTGGAGCTTCAATGTTGTTTTTTGTTTGTTCTTCGAATGCTAAGAATGCGTGCGGTTTTGAATGGAAAAAGACTTTGTTTTTGCAATAAAATCCCTTACTTAAATTTTTATCATGCGTTAATGAGCGATAGGAAAAGGGTATCCAACAGTTCGCCCAAGCGGACTGCAGCCTTTCCTATTTTTTTTTCTTTTTCTTTTGTATGCCTTATAAAACACCTAACTATACTCTCTCATTAACCATACTTTTTTTTCTCGGTGGCATACAACAGGAGAAAAGTCAGTATTATTTAAAAATCATTCGCTTCTAATCTAGTGAGCCGCAGTGTATTCAAGGATGTCCAATCGTCTGCTAACCAGCTATGGGCCGTTATCTAAGCCGAGATGTGTGTAAATAGCAGATTAGTAACAAATTAACCCGCATTTTCTCAGCACTCCTGAAAAATAGTCACTGGCATTATTCCCAAAGGAACTCTACCACAAGGTGACGAATATATTCACGTTTTGTGCGAGGAAATTGCACATAAAATGCGATAAGGACATTAGTAGTACGTAGTACATTATGGCTTTGCTTCACGACACATTATTTTCTTGTCGTTTTGTGTGCTTAGAATGACTCTAAAGTGTTGTGACAAACAAACTTCTGCAGTCAGTTGAATTGCTGGCTATCACTCCGTAAATCTGTACAGCAAATTAATTGAAAACCGTTTCCACTTGTGCTCTCCGCATAAGGGGAAGCCCAAAGCTGACTTTTTGGGACTGAAGTGCTGCCACTCATTGGCTCTATATAAAGGGTCTTTCATTAGCGACATGACAACATCAAACTTTCGGTGTGAACGCAGCTTTAAACCGATTACTGAACTGTCAATGTCAAAACATCAAATGCAATCAACATTTTCATGATGGTTCATGAAGGAACAACGTTCACGAATAATTAAAATTTACTACCGAAATTCCGAGTCGGTGGTCGCAACTTTAAGTTTTTTTTTTTTTTTTTTTTGTGTTGGGAATTCGCTGGAAGAAAAAATCATCGAAAGACATTGCAGAGCTAGTACGCGAGGGATGCTTCTGCAATAGTGAGAGACTTTAACCCATCAAAAAAAACTCAAGGGGACTGACATTCGCCATCCCGAATGAGATTGCACCTCTTCGACGACTAATCGGCAATTTGTTTTTGAACTACATATTTGTTGAATTTAATTAATTCGCCGTTTGTCGGATTTCTAAACTTTTTTCTTGTTTGAAATCAATACCTGATTTCTTAGCCCTAGCTAGCTCTTATAGATCGAGAGGTTTTACCCGTCTCAATCTCCTGATTGCATTGTCATTATTTAATAGTTCTGTTATTTCTGTGTTTACGTGGTTGAGAAGCCTACTTCTATGCCTTTGAGCAACTTTCTTAACTTCATCTTCAACCATTTCAACATTTAGATCTTTATGCATATCGGCATTGCGTATGTACCAAGGTGCATTAACTATGTTCCTTAGTACTTTATTTTGGAAAACCTGAATTATTTGTAAATTTGTTTGGCATGTGCATGCCCACAACTGAAGCCCGTAGGTCCCTACTGGTTTCAGAACTTGCGTGTATAGCAATAACTTATTGTAGTTAGACATGGATGAGTATCTCCCAATAAACCAATACATTTTACTGTATCGCATGTTCAACTCATCTTTTTTTTTCTTTACGTGCGCTTTCCAACGCAGTTTAGCGTCTAGAGTCATGCCTAGATATTTGGCTGTGTTTGAATATTCCACTACATTGTTGTTAATGTAGACTGGAATGTGTGGTACGTTTTTATACGTAAAATTAATATGGACTGACTTATGGTCATTTAATCTAATCTGCCATTTCTTAGTCCATTCTGAAATATTGTTTATTGCTATTTGAAGCTTTTTTGTTGCTATTTCGACAGTTGCTCCCAGAGCAACGACAGCTGTGTCATCTGCAAAAGTAGCTATGGTGGTTTCTTCACTTTCAGGCAGATCGCTAGTGAAAAGTACAGTGTGGTACACCAGCTTTAATCTCTCTTAATGTTGAGTACTCTGCCTCTTGTTTAATTCTGAAGAATATATCTGATATATAAGACTCCAGAATGGTCGCATACTGCTTCGGCAGTTGCTTTTGTAGTTTGTGTATCAGTCCTTTCTGCCAGACTTTATCGAAAGCTTGTGCTATATCAAGAAATACTGTAGAGCACACATTTTTCTCTTCAAATGCTTTTTCGATTCTATCTGTGATTCTATGCACCTGATCAATTGTAGAGTGCTTATTTCTAAATCCAAATTGGTGAATTGGGACTAGCGATTTTTCATCTATTATTTTTTGTAGACGTTTTACCAGCACTTTTTCAAATAACTTGGACAACATTGGTAGCATAGATATTGGGCGATATGAGGTAACTTTGTTAGGTGGTTTGCCTGGTTTAGGTATCATTATTACCTCCGCGACTTTCCACATGCTTGTCACATATCTTAATTTAAATGCAGCATTAATAATCTGCGCTAGTTTTTTTTAAACATTTTCGTGGAAATTGCTACAAAATTTCTCCTGTAATTAAATCAAACGCTGGGGCCTTTTTTATATTTATGCTTTCTTTAATTTCTTTGGCAAGTTCTTTAGCTGTTACCGGCCGAATAGGTGTATCTTCTTCGCACCATATTTCGAGTCCTTGATAACCTTTATCTTCATAAGGTTTGAATATGTCTTCAAGATACTCAGCGAAAGTGTTTGCTTTCTCTTGGTTACTTTTCACCCAGTTACCTTCTCTGGTTATTACTGGCGGAATGTGAGCTATTGGCCTGTTCATTTTCTTCGTTGCCTTCCAGAGCGATTAGTCGGTACTAGCATCATTTGTAAGACTTGTGAGGTAAGTTTTCAAAGACTCATTATTGAGTCTTACGGATATTCTGAGCTTATAATTTAAGTTGTTCAGTGTGATCTTGTCGCTGGACGCCCTTGTCTGTTGCCAGCGTTTTCTAGCTTTCCTCTTTTCTGTAATAATTTCACATATTTCGGGAGGATAAGAGTTTTGTTTGATCTTTTTTGTTGTTTTGGGAGTGGCAGCGCACACAGCTTTTTGTATTCTGAGCGTCAATATTTGGACTGCTTCTTCTAGTTCATCATCTGTTTGAATAGCTGGTGATAGTTGGATACTTTCTTCCAACTTCCGTCTGAAGTAGTTCCAAACAGTCAGTCTATTTACTAGTTTTGGGCTATGGTCTTTTATTATTATTTTATCGCTAAGTGTTAAGAGTATAGAGGAATGATCTGATTGAAGATCAGGTCCTTCCTCTATGCTTATTTTATTTGAAGATATATTTTTTGATAGAAAGAAGTCGACAAGATCTGGGGTTTTATTTCTATCTGTTGGCCAATATGTAGGTTTTCCCGTTGAGTGATATTTGGTGCCATCTTCTTTAATTGCTTCATATAGTTCTCTGCCTCTAGTATTAGTTAATATAGATCCCCAATACTTATTTTTGGCATTAAAATCCCCTCCCGCGAATAATCTATTATGAAATATGCGGAAAAGACTTTTAAAATCATTTTTCTTTAGTCTATAGCTAGGAGAGCCGTATACTGCTGCAACAGATATTTGTCCACTTGTCGTTTCTACACATATGGAAATTCCTTGGATGGCACATGATTGGAATTTTGCTTTTTGTTTTATTGTATTCTTAATTAACACTGCGGCCCCACCTTTTGCACTGTTATAAGGATGTGGGAGTGATAGAATTCATATCCTTGCAGTTTGAAGTCAGTAATCAATTTAAAGTGCGTCTCAAATGAGACATATATCTATCTGGTGTATGTCAAGAGTCACTTGCATCTCGTCCTTGCGACTCTCGATACCATTAGCATTCCATTCAAGAATTTTTATTTTATTCATCATGTCTTTTGTTAACAGCTCTTTTGTTGCTGTTTTGTCTCTCTAACAACAATATTCTATCTAATATCGCTTTATTCGATTTTTCCATGGAGCCAATCCTGTTTAGGATTTGTTTCATGAGGTTTTCCATGCCAGTGTTTGGCTCTACTTTGCGTTTTACCGTTTTATCTGCAGGTATTTGAGAATTGAATTCTACTCGGGTATCGAAAAGTCGTCAAAACAATTAAACCAAGCGAAGCAGTATTGATTAAAAACAACAATTTATTAATTGGTAATAGAACATTTTATTTAGACAATAATAACAAACTTAAATATAATAACACAAACGGAGAAAACGAACTACAGAATATCTACGGAAAACTCAATTTTAATGCTGTCAACGAAACTATGTTGTCAAACAGACGTCAGCGTGAATGGCCCAAACCAGATGCACCAGTGATGCCACTTTACACCGAAGGTCCGGAAGGTAGTAGTGTCATACAAAACTGAGAATTAAGCGTCGTCAGCTCAAACAAATTTATCTCTGCAAATATTTTATCTTACAATATATCTGGATTAAGTAATAAATTATTATTTGTAGATTTTTTTAACTATGTTAAGAACTTTGAAATTTTCTTTTTATTTGAAACACATTTAACAAGTGATAATTTAAGTAATTTTAATAAATATTTCGATGGCTTTAAGTTAATTTGGAGCGAAGCAAGTAAAACCTACATAAAGGGGCGTGCAAGTGGAGGAAGCCTGTACGGGATAAAAAAATCACATTTAAAAACTTACGATTTTGATGAATTTGAAGGAACTACCTTAGTAAAATGTGTGACACAAAATAATAATACATATATCGTTCCATCATATATATACTGCAACAAATGGACTCACGACTTTGAGAGGCTGTGTAATACAATGTCATGTTTAGCTAGCAAAAGCGTTATGCTGATTGGAGATTGGAATTCGAGAATAAGTAACTCACAAACCACTATAGTGCAAACTGTAACAAACCCTAGTATATGCTGTACCAATAGGGTATCTAAAGACATAGTCTACAATAAAAATGGAACAGATGTACTAGAGCTGCTCCAAATGTATGATCTTATTGTGTTAAACGGCTGTACCGAAGGTGATAGAGAAGGGCATTACACTTTTGTCGGAGGGCAAGGCAATTCAGTTATTGATTTTTGTGCTGTTAACAACGACTGGACTGGGAAAATTAAAAAATTTGAGGTACAATACAAAACTTTTTCGGATCACATGCCAATCGTGGTTGAAGTTGATGGTGAAACACTCTCATATCACAAAAACCTGCCCCTGCTACCAAGACTTAAATGGAAATCCGAAAAAACAAATACCTACCACAGATTATTAGACAGCCTGCTCTCAGCAAATAATTCAGCAAACCAAATAACTTGTTATATAAGAAGTGCTGCATCAAACAACATTTCAAATATAAGGTCACCATTTAAACAAAAATGGTTTGATAAAGAATGCATAAATGCTAGGAAGAAATCATTTGCCCTTTTGCGTGTCTGGAGAACTTGCAATGACCCTGATGTTAAAAAGTGGTATAACCAAGTGAATACCAACTACAAAAATCTATGCCTAGCTAAGAAAACTGACTTCGATAATCAGCAAGCTCTCTTACTTAGTCAAACCAAGTCTTCGAAGGACTTCTGGAGAATAGCAAGGGAGATTAATGGTACAGTTTATCAAATAGGTACAGGAGTATCTGCTGATGATCTATCCATATATTTTAAACATCTTCTACTGGATAACTCAAACCTTTCTTTCTCGTATGCGGACCCCCTCATTTTCGACGATTCCCTAGATGGTGAGGTAACAACTGACGAAATTAATAATGTTATCATGAAATCCAAAAATGGAAAGGCGCCAGGCGAAGATGGGATTCCATACGAATTCTACAAAAATGCTAGTCCAACATTAATCAACTATTTGAAAGTTCTCTTCAACAGTGTGTTCTCGAGCGCAGACATCCCTTCATCGAAGAAGTCCGTAATATTCCCCATCCACAAAAAGGGTTCACTAGAAAACGTAGAAAACTACAGGGGAATCTCATTCATGAATGTGTCAGCCAAGATATTTTGTGGCATACTTGTAGGACGATTAGAAAAATGGGTAGATGAAAAAAATATTCTGACAGAGCGTCAAGCTGGATTCAGAAAAAACTTTTCAACCGTTGACCAAATATTCACATTATCTGCGATTATAAGAGCCTTTCAAGCCAGAAACAAGAAAATGTACAGCTTTTTTGTAGATTTCAAGGCAGCTTTTGATCTTGTTAGCCGAAGCGCACTCTTCTATAAACTGTCTCAGTTGGGTATCTCTACAAAATTTCTTAAGACCATTAAAAAAATGTATGCCGAAACAAGTGCAGCAGTCTGGGATGGAAAGGATTTCTCAGAATGGTTTAAAACACAGACTGGTGTAAAGCAAGGATGTCCTCTTAGTGCCTTATTGTTTTCTCTATTTATAAACGACATAGAAAAAGATTTGCCTGGTGGAGTACGAATTGCTAATACCGTGGTCAATGTCTTGCTATATGCCGATGATCTTGTTCTACTCTCTGAATCTCCTGAAAATCTCCAATTGATGATAAATCGTCTAGCCAGCTACTGCAAAAAATGGGGACTAACCATCAACACCGAAAAATCTAAAATTATGGTCTTTTCCCGTTCATCACGAGTGCAAAATGGAAATAGATGGTTTTATAATGGAAGCCGATTAGAGATTGTGAAGGAACTCAAATATTTAGGAGTGAAACTGAACCCAACCCTAGAATTTGGTAAACATCTAACGGATAAAGCCAAGTCTTCCCAAAGCTTAGTGAATCTATCATGGAAAAATGTTTTTGCAAATAAGCGGATTCTCCTCTCAACGAAATACAGAATATTTGATTCAGTTGTTAAATCAACTCTTTGTTACGCCTCTCAAGTTTGGGGATCAGACGAGTACGAAGTAATCGAGAAATTCCACAGGAACTTCTTGAAAAAATGATTCAACTTACCAATGAAATCGCCGAACTACACAATCTATTTGGAAACGGGTCTTCCAATGCTTTTTACAAGCACTCTCAAATCGCAAGCGGATTACATCATTAAGATAGGTTCGTATCCAGACTCCCGAATAACCAAAAAAATGCTATCTTATGAATTAAGAAACAAGGACTGGTGGGCGTCAAGATGGTTAAGAATTGGAAACGCGTGTGGAGAAACTATTTCATTCGATCTAAACAACCTGGACAACTTAAAGAACCAACTTTATCGAATAATAAATAAAAATGAAGATGCTATTCGTGTGCGATTTATAGAGAAAGCTCGTGAATCAGATAGCAGAGTATTGTATTCTCACCTGAACTTCAATCTAAAGGATAAGAACTATTTCAATGACTCACTCAACTATAGTGAAATATCTCTTATTTTCAAAACAAGGTGTGAGTTGATTGGTTTAAATGGCAGCCCATATAATGGAAGCTTCAACCAGTTTTGTAATATTTGCAACTTAAAAGCGAAAGAAGACTGCTTTCACATTATTAGTGTTTGTCCAATCTACAAACCACAGAGACTAGCTTACTTCGGAAAAAAATTCCTTACCATGCAGGAGACAATACAAATTCTGAACGAGTGTGATTGGAAAAAGTTATTTTATTATATTAAATCCATCTACAAATACAGGTCGCTATTAATAACAGAGTATTATGATTGATTAAGTTTATTAAAAAAATAACTATATTGTTAAAGTTACAAATGTAGGTACATGTATTTATAAGCATTTTGCTAACCAAGCTGACGGCTAAGCCATAGCTTTAAAATTCATTCTAACTTGTAACTTATGTAATAAGAAAATATTAAATAAATGAATTTCTTACTTACTTACTTACTTACTATTTGAGTATTTATTGATGCTGCCTGAGCATATGTCATTTTTGGACTAGCCGTCTTTTGTCTCGGGACCTTTTTGATTATCGCTGCAAGTCCTTTTTAACTGTTTGCTCATCCTTATTTGAGTTTTTGTGTGTTTTCTTTTGCTTTTTGTCTCTTGCAAGTTGGATTTCTTTTGCAACTAAACAACCTCTGTAGCTAGCAGGATAGTTTTCATTGCAGTTTGCACATTTAGGATGTTCATCCTCTTTCTTCTTACATTCTTTAGTGTGGTGGCTTCCTGCACATTTAACACATCTAGGATTTGAGTTGCAGTATCTATGTGTATGCCCATATCTTTGGCAATTTTTGCATTGGGGCACTTGTTTCGATTTACGTAGGGTATGAATCTCAACTTGCATCCCAAGTATGTTTTTTATTTCATATACATACTTTTTTCTTATCTTCGTCATACTCGAAGCTGAGTGTAAAAATTGGTAGCGGTACTTTGCTTTTAAATGTAAGCATATTTACAACTTCCAAGATTTTAAAGCCTCTGTCTTTTAACTCTTTTTTTATGCATTCGGGTGAGCATGAGTAATGCAGTCTTTTCACTACCACTTTCATTGGTCTGGTTTGCTTATTTTCATAAGAATACCATTGTACCTTCTTTTGGTTTAGTATTTTAGTGAGGCTTCTCTATCCCTCTTCTTCAACCACATTGATTTTGATGTCATTTTTGTTTATTAGCGCTGTACTAGCTTTAATTTTATTTTCCTCCAATACTTTGGCCAAGCTTTCGTACTTATTTACTTGCAGCGCGATAATTGGTGGGGGCTTGGTTGGATTTTGTGTTTTATTTTCTTTGTTTGAAGCATACACAGTGACTGTGCAGCTTTCTTTTGTTGGTGAGATTTTTGGGGACGCACTCATTTTGCGTTTTTTATTTTTATTCCCCTTGTGACGATGTCCTTCTGTCTCTTTTCTCAGTTCTTCCTCGTCTGTTGAGAACTCGGCAGGTTGGATATTCACTTTTTTCTGGTTGTTGACCTCTTCTTTCAACAATTGCAACTCATGCTTCAGATTATTTATCTCCTTAAGCAGTGTCTCATTGAGTTGCTTAAACCCATCTCTTTCATCGCAGGCTTTTAAATATTTAGCCTTCAATGTTTCATTTTGTTCTTCTTTTTTAGATGGGGGTGTTCTCTCTACCCTTTTACTTCTCCCAAACGGGTCGTTGCGTAGCAATAAATTTATAGTCTAGTGAAAAAGATTGAGTCAGAATATTCACTGCTTGATATTGCCGTGCCACTCAGATGACGTTTTGCCCGAAGTGTGGAGAAATTGCTGCCGTAGAAGCGTCCGTCGCAAACCAGCCAAATCAGTCAATTTCACGGCGTTCTCAAGAATTGGGCCTCGCCAGACCACATTATGGCAAATTTTGCGTAAGGATCTTGTCCTATACTCTTACAAGATCAAGCTGACCCAAGAACTAAAGCCACTTGATCATATGAAGTGACATACGAGTACGTTCTCGAATTGGGCTCTGGACATGATGGAAGAAAATGAAGAATTTCATCGCAAAATCATCCACAGTGATGAAGCGCATTTTTGGTTAAACGACTTGGTCAATAAGCAAAATATGCGTTACTGGCTAGGTGAGAACCCTCATGTGCTTCATGTAACTGCACTTATCCGCAAAATGTCTCTGTTTAGTGCGGTTTTCATGCCGGTGGCGTCATTGGGCCGCTTTTTTCGTCGATGAAAATGACCGACACGTTACGGTAAATGTTATTCGCTACAGAGACATGTTGGAACGTTATTTCAATTGCAATTGCGTAAATTGGACATCAGTGATATGTGGATGTGGATCCAAGAAGACGGTGCCACAAGCCACACAACGGTTGCAACAATGGGGTTATTGAAGTCTCAGTTTGGTGATCCGTCTATTAGCCGCCGAGATCGTGTGGTTAAACGCCTCTAGACTTTTTTTATTGGCTAAGGGCTACATGAAATTATTGGTCTATGCCAACATGCCGGCGACGTTAGAGGAGCTCAGAGCCAATATTGAACGAGAAATAGCGGCCGTAATGGTCGAAATGTGCGTCCGACTCATCGAAAATTGGGTTCAACGTATCGACCGCTGTATACGTTCCCTCCCGTGGTGCACATATGAACGAAGCCGAATTAGATTTGATAAAAATTCAAGCCAATACATTTTTTTTAAGATATCTCAAGTAGTTTAATTTTATTTAAAAAAGAAGTTGTCAAGTCCTTATTGAAAGACCCTTTATGCGCATTTAGATTACTTTGAAACATTGAAACGAAACAGGCAACTTAATTTACGTTTTCAATTTTATTTTATAATTACAGTCGTCAAGGAATTTATCAATGACTGCGTTCGACATTTAAATTAGTGTTTCTTTTGATTTGGTATACAGGTAATTATATTTTTATACATTTGCTGAATAAAATTGTTCAAATGCTGCAAAAGACTGACTGTGCGTGGCTTACATTCCGTTTGAACAGTTTCAATCACGACTGACTACACGCTACACCATGTAATCTCTGTCTATTGAATATTTATTGATTTATCTTTGATCACAAACCGCATAGAAACAACAAGGCATACCTGTGCTCAGATATACAGAATAATAAGCGTCCGTGCGGCTAAATTCATCGTTATACTCGTATGCAGGCCATGCATTGAATTTCTTGGAATATTCAGGCTATTCATTGCATAGCAATTGTTGAAACGTATCTTAAACTATACATGGCTTTTATTCACTGTAACACATTCTCTTTGAGTAACTATTCATCTAACACTAACACTGGCATTGTGGCTTATCTTCTTCTGAGACGTGCCTTTTAAGATAGTCATTCAGACCAGAACTATAAGCTCCATCGGGTAACTCAAATTTGGAATCTATTGTTGTAAAAAGTTTTATATTCTTTGCTATAAATCATTTGTGTGCTAGAAAACTTTCTTATATTAGTTTACCCTCTAAAAAACAATCTCAATTTTGTATGGAACCAATATTCAAAAATGGAATATATTTGTTTTAATCTCTTTTTGAAATTTTAATGCTCGAACCTAAAAGTCAAAGCCATTGCTAAAGTATTCGTCGTGAATGCTTTTGCAAAAACTTTTAAAAGGAAAGGCAACACAGGGAAAAAAATCCAGGGCAAAGTTTTCAAAACTTGTATAAAACTTTATTCCAAAAAAGGTAAACCCCCACCCCCGACAACTATCGAATAAAACTATGCGCTTTAACTCCAAGTAACCGGAAGAGATAAATTATTAAATGCATTCAGTCGTGAGCATGAAAATTGAAACGGACCATCTGCAGACCCATAGCAGCATTACCACCCAATGCTTTATTTTCAGAAAACGCCCACCAGCTTTTAGGAAAAGCTATCATCGGTATAGCACGCAGCATTCCAGATGCATCGGACTGCGGAAGTGCACTAGAAATAAACTCATTCGAAAAGCCATCCTATCTCATCAGACTAATGCGAGGGAAATTTCACGATGAATTTCGTTAACGGCGACCAATCGAATGCTGGATAGCTACTGTTACATCTATTCCGTAATACTATTTAACAGAGGATACTTTATACAGTCTATGCAAGTATGCAGCTTTGTTGGGTGACCATTCCTTCCACTTTAAAAAAAAAGACAGATCATTTTACTCACTGGAGGCAATGGAGCTGGTCTGTTTATAGCCCATTTATTTGATTGACAATTCTGTGTAAGCACATGGCACTACTCCTGCGTCCTGCTGCGCCATGGCATGCCATTAACATGGATGTGGGGAAATTTATTCTTTCTGACTTTCTGATTTCATCGAGACGTTTGCGTTACGGTCTATTAGTAAAGGATCGATTTTGCATGAAAATGTATTGTATCTAATAGCTATTGCGTTGTGTCCCATGCCTTTATATGTGCAAGAAGATAATAATTATCTGCTGAGCGATGATGTGGAGTTCGATTATCTGGGATACGATTACAATTTGTTATTGATGAGGCTAAATTTCGGTTCACTGGGTATCGCTTTGTGAGAACGGGTTTATTTCTGGGTATGGATACCTTCGTTGCATGATGAATCGTTTTTAGGGTTCCGTAGCCAAATGGCAAAAAACGGAACCCTTATAGATTCGTCATGTCTGTCTGTCTGTCTATCTGTCCGGGAATGTCATAGCCACTTTTTTCCGAAACTATAAGAGCTATACTGTTGAAACTTGGTAAGTAGATGTATTCTGTAAACCGCATTAAGATTTTCACACAAAAATAGAAAAAAACAATAAATTTGTTCATCAAACCCATACGTGTGGGGTATATATGGATAGGTCTTCAAAAATTATATTGAGATTTCTAATATCATTTTTTTCTAAACTGAATAGAGAAAGTGGAAACTGTGTGCCCCCCCCCCCCCCCCCCTGTAACTTCTAAAATAAGAGAATGATAAAACTAAAAAAAATATATGATGTACATTACCATGCAAACTTCCACCGAAAATTGGTTTGAACGAGATCTAGTAAGTAGTTTTTTTTTAATACGTCATAAATCGTAAACCGCAATTTACCTTTCATTCAATCAACTCAAATATAAAAAAAAAAACATTTAATTTCATAAATAGAAACCTCATGCGTAAACCGTGAACCATTATTTTCTAATAATAAATCTGTAATAGCTGCCTAAGTAAATAATCATTATAATTTGCGCGGAACCCTTCATATGCGAGTCCGACTCGCACTTGGCCTTTTTGTTAAGATCTGTAGGTACGAGTACTATTAATGCTTGATTCGATATGTTTGAATCCGTCTCTAAGAGGACACTCTGTCGCTTCTATTAATTCTCTAATTCTAATCTAATTATTGACTAATATACACGATAACTTGAACTGACTTTCAAATAGGAATGCACAATATTTTTCCATCGGCAAGGTTATGAACTCAAATTGTGGGACACCAAATTGTCAAAGCAGCATTCAGTAGAAGCTCGATAAGGTCAACGCATTATAATCAAAGCCGGGACATATTTTCTACAGCGTTCATCTTTACGAAGAAATTTTCCCTCTGATCATATTCCACGATATTGGGACATGTTTGTCGCTGCTTCAGGAACCACCTGTACCAAGCATCCTCCATCTCTGCCAGAGTTCACAGTTCGCGATTTTGCCAGGCTGTTTTTTTTTATTCCAAAAATTTATGATTTTGCAACCCCAAATTACCTATGCGATGTGACATTTTTTATTCCCTCCAGAACACGTTTGTTTAAGCTTAACTTTACCTTTGACCGGTGGCATCTTTTCCGCACAAAAATCCATTTTAACGTAAAGGGAGCACACGATGCAAATTTGGAAACAAACAAGCATTACTGAAAACCACAGTTAAACTAAATCCATTTACTTTATCGACCCACGCAAACAGATAAAAACGGAGCATACCGAAGGCACAATAATACAAAGCGCTAATTTGTTCGACCCCAAGAATTTGTCCCGGTCATCTGTTGATGACAAAATGATGAATGATAAAAATATTGCGGTCATTTTGTCAAGATTCCATCTTTTCGAATAATTTATCTTAGCGATGTATTTAGTTTCACTGCAACAAATGAGATATCTCACTTCATATGGACTGATTTTTTGACAAAACCAATATCGGTGTAGGTACATCGTGCCTATAGTATCCACGCTATGTAAATAATTACATTCTAAAAATTATTTCCATCAGCGTTGAGTCATGATTACTTAACTATCCAAGGGAAGTAAGGTTACACATACACTACACATCATGCAATGATTTTTTTCTTTAACAGCGAAGTTATGATCAGGATTCAGGATTAAAGGACGACACCCCTCCCTCTCAACTGATTGCTGTAAGGGTCGCCGGTTCGACCACAGTACACATCTCCAGGAGTCTCGGCTTCGGATCACTTTCACGTTCATCTAATTTTTTCATTTCATTTATTTTATTAAAATGGTTTGTTTAGTAAGATATAATCTTTGTTAGTACTTGGAAGTGTAACGTCATAATTAAGATTTCCTTTAAAACTAAGTTGGGGAGGGAGTTGAGATAGGAGGAGATATGTGGGTTAATGTTGGTGTGTGGAAAAATTTAGGAGAATAGGCCCTTTAAAAATGAAGGACCGCAATATTCGATATAGCTCTCATATGTGCGGGTAAGGAGTTCTACTGTGTCGAGAAATAACTTCACATGGGCAATAACCTCACCTCGAGTGGGATATAACTAAATTTTTTTTGTGAAGTTATTGCCCACAATAGGTGAGCAATATCTTCACTTTTTTGTGGGAAATAATTTCTCTTAACATTTTATGATAATTCAAGAAGGTGCAGGGAAATAACTTCACTGGCAATAACTTCACCTCGAGTGGGCAATAACTTCACTTTTTTTTAACTTATTGCCCACCATAGGTGAAATTTTGTGAACTTATTTCCCACCTATAACCCCCCCTGCTTGGGGTCACTGTTTCATTTGGAGTGGATGCAAGTGCAAATTGTTGAAAACGGTGCAGGGAAATAACTTCACGGGCAATAACTTCACATGGGCAATAACTTCACCTCGAGTGGGCAATAACTTCACTTTTTTTTGTAAAGTTATTGCCCACTGATGGTGAGCAATAACTTCACCTTACATTTTGTGAAGTTATTTCCCACCTATAATTTGAATTTGTCTATTATAACTAAAGACCCTTGCACCCACTCCAAATCAAACAGTGACCCCAAGCAGGGGGGTTGCAGAGGCGCAGCATGCCCCCCATATGCATTGCACTGTTTATGAGATTAGTTGCGAAACCGCAAGCAGATTCCATAAACAGTTCAATACTTAAGGGGGGCATGCTGCCCCCTGCAACCCCCCTGCTTGGCGTCACTGTTTGATTTGGAGTAGGTGCGAGGTACGGTTCTTGAATTATCATTAAATGTTAAGAGAACTTATTTCCCATACAAAAAGTAAAGATATTGCTCACCTGGTGGGCAATAAGTTCACAAAAAAAAGTGAAATTATTGCCCCCTTGAGGTGAAGTTATTTCCCTGCACCGTTGAAAACAGCACCAATGAAAGTGAAATAACGCCAAATCGGCCTTATTGCGTAAGGCTTTATTTCACGGCACCGATATAAATTGCTAAAAATAAATTGTTATATTTTGTTATAAATGAAATTACACAAAAACCTCATAAATAACACCATTTCACATTTGCTCTTCAGTTATACGAGGGCGGGTCAATAAGTCCGTGACTTTTGGAATAAAACACAGATTTTTTGATAAAAAAAAAATTATTTTTCAACTTAGTCTCCCTTGAGCTCTATAAACTTTGTCCAACGCTTCTCCAATTTTCTTATCCCTTCCAAAAAAAATGATTTGTCGAGGTCCTCAAAATAGGCCTTTATTTGCGAGGTGACTTCATCATTGGAGTCAAATCTTTTTCCACCAAGCCATTTCTTCAGGTTTGGGAACAAGAAGTAGTCGCTCGGAGCCAAATCTGGAGAATAGGGTGGATGAGGGAGCAATTCATAGCCCAATTCATGGTTTTTTGCCATGGCAACTGCACATGTGTGCACCCTTGCATTGTCTTGGTGGAAAAGAACTTTTTTCTTGGCCATATGAGGTCGGTTTTTTTTCAAATCGTCATTGAATCGGTCCAATAAGTTGGCATAATATTCCCCATTGATTGTTCTTCCCTTTTGAAGGTAGTCAATGTGGATTATCCCGCGTGCATCCCAAAAAACAGTCGCCATAACTTTATTGGCTGACAAAGCCACCTTGGTCTTCTTTTGCGCCGATTCACCCTTAGAAACCCACTGTTTTGACTGTTGTTTGGTCTCTGGTGTGTTGTGATGGATCCATGCTTTGTCCACGGTTACAAAACGGCGCAAAACCTCCTCCATATTGCGATTAAACAACGCCAAACCTTCCTGTGAAGTTGTTACACGATTGCGTTTGTGGTCGACTGTGAGCAAACGCGGCACCCATCTTGCGGAAAGCTTTCTCATGCCCAAGTGATCATTCAAAATTGAAACCACTGAGCCATTCGAGATCCCTACGGCTTCCACAATCTCTCGCACTTTCAATCTTCGGTCGGCCAACACCATATCGTGAATTTTTTCGATTGTTTCGGGTGTAGAGACCTCAACTGGGCGTCCAGGACGTTCGGCATCTTCAGTGCTTGTACGGCCACAACGAAATTCAGTAAACCACTTTTTTACCATTGAAATCGATGGTGCAGAGTCCCCATAGTATTTTTCAAGCTTAGCCTTGGTCTCGGTAATGGTTTTTTTTCGCAAGAAATAATGCTTAATAAGCACACGAAATTCACTTTTTTCCATTTTCTCCTCAAATTAGTGAGTAGTCTAAAAATAGCTGTCAAACACAAACTAACTGACGCAGCAAGTTTAAATTTTGACAGGAGTCAACTGACAGATGTCTGCTGACAGGAGCAGTGTTGCCGTTTCAGTAAAGAGGTCAGAAATTCAAAAAGTCACGGACTTATTGACCCGCCCTCGTAATATACAAATTTTAGATGGGAAATAACTTCACAAAATTTACGGTGGAGTAATTGCTCACCTTCAGTGGGCAATAACTTCACAAAAAAAGTGAAGTTATTTCCCACTCGAGGTGAAGTTATTGCCCGTGAAGTTATTTTCCTGCACCGAGTTCTACAGTCTCACTGCATGAATACAAAACAAGCGCGAATAATTGCGAAAATTGCGGTATTAAATTGGTGGTTCGGGTCGAGCGAGTAAATTACACCTTATTACTGAAGCCAATAACATGCTGGTGTAATTGCGTTTATGTGGCCCAGGAGTTTTTAAGCCTGTTAATTTGCTTGATTTATGCACTTGCATTCTCCTGTTATGATAGTTCTTTAATCGTTCTTTTATGACACCTGTAATATTCACTCATGTCTACCCACGGATAGTTTGAAAATGTAAAATATGTCGCTAGCCAAAAATTTAAAATTGTCTAGAAGTGATTTATCCCTTTAGTCGCACTTAACGACAAGTGCTGTGGTTTAGGGGGCTGTGCAGGGATATTCTCAGCCCTTCACGTGCACGCGAAACACACCAAGCAATTATGAATTCTATAATCCCCAAAAAGCTGAGATAGCGCTATTGTATTGCATTGCACATTTAGAACACTCAAATTAGGGAAATTTATTTTTATTGTGTTTATGCAACATTTTTAACTTTATTAGGTTATTAAATGTTTTGTATGTAAATTCCCACGATTTTTCTTTTTTACTTAATGCACTACCGACCCGTGAATGGTTCGCCTGACGTACTGCGGACTACCATCCTCTGCGATTCCGTGCACGACATAAGTCGACTTCTGCTGTTTTTCCTTGTTGCCTCAAATATAAAGGGTGTTCAAATTTGACGTATCATTTTAGCCGCCACTTTTTTTACAGCTATTAAATTACACCGAAGTTTTTTTCAAGCATGAAGTAAATACATTCCCGTTAGCTAAAATGGATCGGTACACTATTGAGCAAAGTGTTTTTATTATTAAAACTTATTTTAAATATGGTGAAAGTTTTGCAGAAGTTGAAAGAAAATTTCGTTCAAAAAACGGTAGAGAAAATGCTCCGTCAAACCGTGCTATTAAACTTATTGTTCATAAACTTGAAGAAACTGGTTCGGTTCAAGATCAGAGAAGTAAAGCCTATCATCGTAGTGGTCGTTCGAGTGGCAATACTGCAGCTGTTAGCAGAAGTGTTGCTGAAGAGCCAAGGACGTCAATTCCTCGTCGTTCACAGCAATTAAACCTCAAACAAATAACTTTGTTTAACATTTTGCACAAATATCTCCATGTAAAGGCTTACAAAATACAGTTAACACAAGAATTAAAGCCAACTGACCACGCGTTGCGTCGGCAATTCGTTAATTGGCCCGTAGAGAAGCAAGAACAAAATGACAATTTTTTCAAGCAAATTAGCTTCACCGATGAGGCTCATTTTGAAATTGGCGGTCATGTCAATAAAAAAATTGTCGCATTTGGGCTGAAGAAAATCCTAGAGGATTTCTTGAAAGGCCATTGAAACCAAAAAAATGTTACTGTGGTGGATTTTGGTGTGGTGGCGTAATTGGTCCATTTTTCTTCGAAGATGAAAATGGCAATGCAGTTACTGTGGATGGAACTCGATATCAAGCGATGAATAGAAATGTTTTCTGAAGTTAATCGGAAGAAATTGATGTGCAGAATACGTGATTTCAACAGAATGGTGCAACATTGAATGGCCACCAAGATCATGCGATTTAACACCACTGGACTATATCTTATGGGGTTTCTTGAAGAGTAACATTTATGCCGATAATCCTCAAACTGTTTAACACCTTAAGGGCAACATCATCGAGCAAATATCACTTATTGAACCATCTTTATGCGAAAAAGTGATTCAAAATGTTGGTAACACGTTGACAGTCTGCCGAGCTAGCAGACGAGGTCACTTGGACAACATTCTTTTTCATTATTAACCGAAGCCAATGTACATTAATCTCCAATAAAAATAAATGCAGATTTCACACAATTTATGTCTTTCATTCAAAATTTAAAATTATACCTCAAATTTGAGTACCCTTTATGAAAGTATACATTAGCAGGGTTGGTAGGGGAACAAAAGCCTATTTAAAAAAGTTCACTGATTTTTAAGAGTTAAACAAATTTATTAAACTCAGAAAATGTATTAAATTTTTGGTATGGCGCGTTTTTTAAATTTTTAAACACATTTCTACTTATGTGTCTATATTTAAATAACTTTGAAAACAAGTTACTATAATTAAGAACACATCAAATTACGAGTGCCAACCAAAAATTAATTTCCTCATTTCTCTAACTGATTTCGACGACATCTGGCCTTTAATCTTAACAAACATTATTGAATTCTGGGGCCCAATTCCGCAAGAGCGAGTTTGTCTTAGTACGTACGAGTGTAGGTACATTGTCTTGTTCATATTTCGCAAGGGTCCGCCGTGTACCCCAGTCCGCCAGACGATCAAACTTTGTTCGCTGTGTTTTTTGGTGTGAGTTAAGGAAAGGAGTGCGACCATGTTAAAAACGAGCACTGAAAATCTGAAATGAAAAACCTAATTCAGCTTACCGGCTTACAAAAGAGTACACACTCAGCACATTCAAATTCACAGCGTGCTGCGTCTCATGAATTGCAATTCGTGAAAACGGGCCTTGAGGGTGGGTTTTGTTAAGTGTGTACCCAGAACTCGGAATTCAGCTTCTTGGTTCAGTGACAAAATAGTACTGAGTAAAGATTTATTTTTGGTTTACATGTAAAGTTACGAAAGAGTTATTACTGGGTTGCAGAAAAAACACCACTTTGTTAATAGGCTGCATGGCATATTTAAAATACATTCTTAAATACATTGTGGAACTTTAATAATTATTAATATATTATTTTCTTCTTCTTTTAGGTAAGTCGTATGGTTTGCAATAAAATATTCGTAAGTAACTCAAAATTAAAAAAAAAATTATCCTCCGTATTATAATTACCGCCTGTGTCCCTTGCCAGATAAAAAATTGGTGTGAGCCACGCTGCACTCACGGTATAGTTGATGTGTAAACATGTAGGCACAGTTGCGCGTTAGCTACCTAATTTGTTATATAGCTAACGCCACAACTAAGTAACTAACGTAGTTAAATTAGCTGAGCTAAAAATGCAATCGATTAGGTGGTTAACTATCATAATGACAACTAATTTTTGCTATTAGCTATTAGTTGCAGGTTGTGTAACTAAGCTCGTTAGGTTGCCAAAGTTAGTTGCGGATGACAACTAAAAGTTGGTTAGTTTTTAGCTGTAGCTTTTTAGCTGTCTAGGTAATAACTAATAACTAAATCAATTTTTTTTATTTTGCTATAATGGTGATAATTTATTGGAATTTATTATGCATATTGCGTTTAAAATAAAAATTGATTGAATGTCCCTTTTATTTTACATAAGGTTATTTTACAAAGAGGTCCTTGGAGCCACAATAATTATACCCGAAAAAGGATATTTTCCCAAAATGTCTTTAGAAACGGCACGGTATATATGATCTCAATGTTATTTGAATGAGGGGTGCTAGGAACAACAAACATTTTGATAAAATATCATTTTTTCGACTTTTAAGGACCTTTTTGTTGTTCCAAAGACCTCTTAGTCAAATAACATTGAACGCAGATATACCGTGCGGATTCTAATGACATTTTGGAAAAATATTCTGTTTTCGACTATTAACGACCTTTTTTGTTGTTACAAGGACCTCTTAGTCAAATAACATTGAACACAGATATACCGTGTGGATTTTAACGGCATTTTGGAAAAATATCCTTTATTCGACTTTTAAGGACCTTTTTTGATGTTGTAAGGACCTCTTAGTCAAATAACATTGAAAACAGATATACCGTGTGGATTTTATGCCATTTTGGAAAAATATCTTTTTTTCTATTTTTAAGGACCTTTTTGTTTTCCAAGGATCTGTTAGTCAAATAACATTAAACACAATATACTGCGCGGTTTTTTAGGAGCTTTTGAAAAATATGTTTTTTTCGGGCTTAAGGACCTTATTTGGTTCTCCAAGGACCACTTGGTAAATAACCTTATTACAACAACTAAAAGTGGCATTCTTAAATCGGCCATCGGTTACCGAAGTACAAATCGATATTTTTCCTCTTACCTTCAACTGATGTACAACAAACTTCAAGCTATACAACCTCAATTATTCAAAACAAATCTACTTCCACACAACTTCCCGGTGTTTCGTAAGGACATAACAATCTCTAAAATTGAACATAATTAAAACTGGAAAATGTATAATGAAATAAATAAAATAAAATAAAAAACAACGACACGCGGTTGTTCTCAAACGGTCACCCATCTACGTACTAACCGCGCCCAACGTCGTATAATTGCGGTGATTTGGCGAGCACCGATTAACTCACGTGGTATGAAAATCTGACGGTGACGCGAAAATCTGACGGTGACGCTAAAATCTGACGATGTCACCGTCACCGTCTCGATATTTCCAACTAGCCCCTACCGAGAAAAAAGATATTTACACATCAGCGAGAGCAAAGATGTTTATTGTTTACACATCAAAATTACTCATAGTTAAAATTTGGAAACCAAAATTCGTGTATGTAGTTTTTTTTATTCAAGTTTTGGGTTATTCTTCTTAGGAACACCAAACATTCTAGCGAATGACTGACAAACATCCAAGATTAGAAACTGTCATGAGAAGCTTCTCAACACAAATGGCTGAGAAGCTGAGAAGCAGGCTGTTCCTACCTAGTATTTCTTTTTTTTAGAACTCGATTATTTTTCGAAATGAAACGAGTAACTCGATTGAACTAAGATCAACTTAGTCCCATCACTTTTTTTATTCAATATTAGATATCAACTAGACAAACATGATTAAATCTTACTTAAAATTAACAGGATACCTACTTATAAAAAAACATAAACTTTACTATAACCTTATACTCGTAATTATTATCTTTCGGCCTAAAAACTAAAGGGTTTTTCAATAAGAGCGCTACAAAAGTTTTTTTTTAAATAAAACAAAAACGGTTTTGGATATCAATGAAATTCTTTATTCCTGTGAAAGTACGTTCGATGCCATTATGTATGGAACTCGATTTCTTTTGCATGGCCACCATGGGCACGCTTGCAGAAGTCCAGACGCTGAACCCATTTTCGACGGTTTTGAAGCATAAATCGGCCGATACTGCTGCAATTTCACGTTCGATATTCGTACGAAGTTCATCAATCGTCGCTGGCTTGTTGGCATAGACCATAGACTTGACGTAGCCCCACAGGAAATAGTCTAACGGCATCAAATCGCACGACCGAGGCGGCCAAGCGACTGGTTTCCAATAAAAAAATTAAATAATAAAAAAATTTAATAATTTCGACTCGCTGTTGGCTCGTATATCTTTCCATCATGAAATGGCAAACCTTACTGAAGAGAAATGTCAAAAGAGCGGTAAGAAATTCGGCGTCGTTTGCTGTCCCTGTCGCTCTACTTTTGTAGTGTCTCTGTTGAAAAACCCTTTATTTAAGAACTAATTTAACATTTACACAAATTACAAACTACCTACTCTACTTACTAGTTAACGTATTCTTACTATAAATGGGAATCTGATCAATCGTTGCTTAACTCAACAAGTGGTCAAAAACCCAAACGACTGGCAGTCGTCAACGTACAAACGCGCCGCCGCGCCGTGAGCCGACTGAAGCCTTACAACGTCAATCGGTCCCGGAAGCACCACCACAAGTTGGCGAGCCCGGCCTCTCTCAAAAACGCCCTAGCTAACTTAATCTAACTTATAAACTAAGAGGATGTTAACTAGGCGCAAAAACTCCTCCATATTGCGATTAAACAACGCCAAACCTTCCTGTGAAGTTGTTACACGATTGCGTTTGTGGTCGACTGTGAGCAAACGCGGCACCCATCTTGCGGAAAGCTTTCTCATGCCCAAGTGATCATTCAAAATTGAAACCACTGAGCCATTCGAGATCCCTACGGCTTCCACAATCTCGCGCACTTTCAATCTTCGGTCGGCCAACACCATATCGTGAATTTTTTCGATTGTTTCGGGTGTAGAGACCTCAACTGGGCGTCCAGGACGTTCGGCATCTTCAGTGCTTGTACGGCCACAACGAAATTCAGTAAACCACTTTTTTACCATTGAAATCGATGGTGCAGAGTCCCCATAGTATTTTTCAAGCTTAGCCTTGGTCTCGGTAATGGTTTTTTTTCGCAAGAAATAATGCTTAATAAGCACACGAAATTCACTTTTTTCCATTTTCTCCTCAAATTAGTGAGTAGTCTGATAAAAATAGCTGTCAAACACAAACTAACTGACGCAGCAAGTTTAAATTTTGACAGGAGTCAACTGACAGATGCCTGTTGACAGGAGCAGTGTTGCTGTTTCAGTAAAGAGGTCAGAAATTCAAAAAGTCACGGACTTATTGACCCGTCCTCGTACAATGACCGGCTCGCTTGTTATTTAGTTTCGCTGTTTTGTGTTACAATTCAGCAATGGACGCGCCTTGGTTGTAAGTGAATTTTATTTGTGTTTTATTTTTTATTTTGTTCATCACAGATAATTATTTGGACTCTAATTGAATGTAGCTAATATATTGTAGCTAATTGAATGTAGCTAATATATTCCTAACGAGATTTTCCATTTTGGTAGTAGAAACGTGTCAAAAAGGGTAGCAGTACCGACATGGGACTGCTGGTGCTGGGTGGTTTGGGGACTGTGTTGTTTTTGTATTAAGTTTTGATTGTTTTCGCTATTTAATATAGGGATTAGGAAATTTTGTCGAAGAAGGACGTTCGAGAGGTTATCCGAATTTGTGTTGAACCTCTAGCCATAAATGTGGAATCGGATGAGGATTCAGGTGATGAAGTGGGTGAGGTGATCGACAGTCTCACTGACCTTTAAGCAGATGCCGTGAAATAAGGCCTTACGAAATAAGGCCATATTTGAAAATATATATTTAAGCCCCTGCTTGGGGTCACTGTTTGATTTGGACTAGGTGACTTCGGGCAGAACGTAGTCTCACTGACACGGCAACAAAAAGCAGCGAATATTCTGACCCAATTTTTTCCACTAGACTATAAATTGCTTGTCTACTGGGACGAGAATTACGGCCGAGAATTGGTCTTAACGCTCTATAAGTTGCGACCACCGACTCGGAATATCGGTAGTGTTGATTTTACTGAATATTTTGACATTGACATTTCGGTAATCGGTTTAAGGGTGCATTCACAATGAAAGTTTGAATTTGTCAAGTCGCTAATGAAAGACCCGTTCTATATGTTACTATACTTATATACAGCCATATTAATAAAAAAAACACTATCCACTCTTTAACACACGAGTTAGCTGGCACATGGATAGCAAACTTGTCTATTATGATAACTTTTCTGCTTAATAAAAATATGTTTTCCCTGTGTTAGCTGTTCGCTCGTCATTACCTACAATACGCCAGCACTTTACCAAATTATACTCAAAATCGAGTATATCTGTCATATTTCATCATTTGAAACTCATTTCTGTGTATTCCGTTTCAATACTATGGTAGCAACGCATTATGAAAGAGTAATATGCCTAAATGGAAGGCAGTGTTCTCTCTCATCCTTTCAATGTATCCACACATACATGTGCATCCTCTCAATTTGTGAATGCATGAACTACAATCTGAGAATGTGTGAAGTTATCCGCTTCTTATACGCCGAATTCGGTGAGTTAAGTTATCCACTCGTCATCACATTTCTGTGAAAGCTAACATACGTTTATTAATCAAAATTATGAGTTAACAGATGTGCTAGTGCTAACTCGCCACTATCCGTTGTTTATTAATACGGGGGTAAATGACTTAAACTAAAATGTTGGACAAAATGCACGCACTTTTTAAGTTGTCGATACTGAAAGGGCTAAGCCGAACAATACGCATGTACATAGTATGCCTTTCCTTACTCTGTTTTCCCTTTTCGTTGCGGCCAATTGTTTTTAAACTCAACGTGCAGTAGCTTCTTTCTTATCTATTTCCTATTTATCCTTTCACTCTTGCTATGCAATAGCATCATAAGGATAACAAATCCTGGGCTTAAGTGCAATACACAAAAAAAGGTAAAAAAATGCATCTCCAAACCTATCAGCTCCAGACTTCCAAATAGCTTTGCAGGTGATCGAAAATAAATAACTTAGCTACCACTATCTACCGTAATACGTATCATTTGGATAAAAATGCAAATAACCCCACATTTCACCCGCATTTCAGAAGAGTTTTCCATTATGTCATTATGTCTCACGCAGAAAAACTGCATACTCGTACGACACATTAATCTAATATGCTGCTTGTTCGAAAAAAATGCGATAAAAAAAATACTATCACGAACAAAACAATTTATGCACTCGTAGGCTATAAATGAAAGGCTGAGTGTACATAAAAAAAAATATATTGCGATGACCGAAATAATAAATTCCATAAATACTTGATGTCAGACGCGCGCCCATGAAACGACCAGCACGGTGAATCCGGAAATGTGATATCCTACCTGTATCTCTGGCCAGAAATTAATTTCACCAACAATATGTGAATTTCGTTCCATATATTTGGAAATAAATAAATAAAAACTACTACCTCAAAACTTCTTGGCATCGGGAACGAATTTTCGAACGTTTTCCGCCGCCCACTGAATGCGGCTAATTGACAATCAGCACCAGAGGTGAGGCTGGGGGCGACTAGGTAGACAAATTAATATTCGTTCGCTTGGCGTCCGAGAACAATGGCACTGCTCGCTCACAAATATATAAGCATACAGTATATAGATTGTATACATTATGTAGTCCGCATGTTCATGTAACTATTTGCCTATTACAGAGGAGCAGCAAAGTCAAACAATTGCACCCGACTGTCACTGCGAGTCAATCGGCAATTGAAACTGAAAATGTTTACCCTGAATGCCGACACTGCAAACTGCGTCATGTGCACCAACGGTGGGGCACACAATCCCGCAATCCGCTGGCATACATCGTTCAAAACAGAAATTAAGATACTCTGGAGTAGACCGCGCCTGGAGAGGAGATTTATCCCACTTAACTGGCCATGGAAAATGGAATGGCAATGGCATAGAGACAGTTCCTCATCAATAATAAATGCCACTTTGCCGATATCACACTGTGGTTACAATGCAATACCGGGCGGAAGGGTGGGGGTTGGTTCGACATCAACACAACTGTTTATTTGGCTTCAGCTCGCGGCAGCACGATAGAATGCTCGGAATGGAAGGACGGTCTAAAAATATACCGACTAAGTGTACAACACACCTCTGCTTCACCGACCGGCCCCTCGGCGGCTGTTAGCCGAGACAAATTTGCGGATTCACTGGGTCCTTGGCAATGGCGATAGTATTATGGCACGAACTCTAGCTGTGCGGTTTGGTTGCGGTTGATGTCAACAAATTTCAGCCTCCCCCGCCAGTAGCAATTCAACCTGAGAACATAACACAATGTGTGATTTGTCACGTGAGGCGACTTCGGCGGACCTGCCATAGTATAAATGCAGCACCGGCAATCCGAATCTCGGAGTTGATTCAGGTGCCGAATCACCCTATGGGGGCGTTGCTCGTGCTGGTTATGGGGTGTAGCTTTGCTTTCTCGTCACAACGTGAGGTGACAGTGCACTCTTAAGTGAAATACCTACTATTGCTTCTTTAATTGTTGTTAGTCAATTAAAATGCGGATTATTGTAATTGCCGTGCAGGGGGTTATCAGAGTCAATATTATCTAAAATTACTTCCCTATAATTACACGATTTAGCCGCCGTTTACAGCTGTTAAAATGCGAGCGATAGTGCGACTAGTTCTCCGAGATTTAATTATCTGTTATGGTTGAACAATAAATACTGTCAATAGCGAGCAATTACGAGTGACTTGAATTGTTAAGCTTGTGCATGGAGACACAATTGGGAAATAGGCATTAATTCAATAAGCAGCTCGTAGTCACTTCTATTGTAAAATAGTGTCAATGTAGGGCACGTGCACATGCAACTTGGAATTGTTTCATTTCATTCTCCCTTTTGCGATTAGCATTGCGTTTCAATCGGAAGATATCAACATGTTGCAGGAATGCAGGTGCTACGTTTGACTCGTTTTTTTTGCAACATTGTGTCTAATAACACGGTGTTCTTTGACTTATTTCTTTTTTCGTATGACATAATATCTAAATGTGTTATGTGGGTTGATTCTTGATTTTGAATTTGATGTTGATATTGATATGCGTGTTGATGTAAGAAGTTAAGCTTTCATTTTTCTCTCTTGTGATAGTTAATGCTTCGATGTTTTTACAAATTTATTGTTATGGCAATTTGTCAGCAGAGTAAATTCAGCATATCGCTTAAGAGAAGTTCATGTCAAATAAAATACCGACACTTGTTTTTTTTTTAAGCAGGAATTCAAATTTTAATTTAGAATCAGTTGGAATTTATTGACAGACTGCGTTGCACAAGTGCAATAACTTGAAAAAATCTAGTGTTTTGTAAAGCCAATTTGATAAAATCTTAAATTAAAATACTGAAAAGTTAGATGTGAAAGTGAAAGTGAAGGTTAATGTGTAATTTTTTAGTTTCTTTTATTACCAACTTACTGATAAAAACATTTTAGCTTCTTAATTTTAGTGCAGTTTTAGATTTTTTTTTGGAAATGTCTTTGATTAGTGTAGATTGCTGTTTAACTGATTTCCTCCTGGAGGATTCAAATAGTTTTAGTAAGCTATCTTTTCTTGATAAAAAAAAGTTATAGACGTAGGGCGCTCTATGCCTTTTATAAATATTAATTACCAAAGGAGAGATGGTTTTGTGACACATTTTAATGTTTCCTTATACCAAAAATATAAGTGGCTAACTGGGAGTTGCAAGCTTAATAAAATGTTTTGTTTTCCTTGTCTTCTTTTTTCAAACTCCACCAGTGTTTGGAGCCGAACGGGTTTCACTGATATAAATAATTTAGTTAATTCTTCGAAAAAACATATTAAGACAGAAAAACATATTCGTTGTTGTTTATCCCTACACGAATTCGGCACGAATCGCATTGAAACTTCTTTAGGAAATTCTTTCGTTGTTCATAATAAAAAAGTAGATAAAAATCGGAAACTAATGGAACGTTTTATTGACACGGTCATTTTATTAGGCAGACAGGAGTTAGCATTTCGCGGTCATGATGAAAGGTCTAGTTCAGATAATCGTGGCAATTATGTCGAAGCGGTTTATTTTTTATCTAAATATGACACTTTATTGGAATCCCATTTAGAGCAGTGTTCAAGTACACACAATCCAATTTTTTCAGGTTTATCCAACGATATTCAAAACGATTTGATACATAGTATCGCGGCGGTTATTAAATCCGAAATTAAAACGGAAATCAAGGATTCTCGGTTCGTGTCGATTATGATCGACGAAACACCAGATTTGAGTCATAGGGAACAACTGAGTGCCATATTTCGGTACTTGTCAGAGGATAGTATACAAGAAAGATTTCTTGGATTTTTTGACGTTAGCACAAGTCGTAATGCAAATGAGTTATCCAATCATATATTTAAAATTCTTGAAACATACGACTGCAAGGAAAAGTTAATAGGACAATCCTACGATGGTGCCGCAGTTATGTCCGGCGAGGGGGGTGGTGTTCAAAAGAAGGTCCTTGATGAATGCCCGATGGCAAATTTTATTCCTTGTTATGCACATGTTTTAAATTTAGTACTATCCCGATCTCTAGAAAACATAGCAGAACTTAAACTATTTTTTGGCTATACTAATAGCATCGTTCGATTTTTTAATAAATCCACAAAGCGGTCCAATCTTTTAAAACAAATTTCCAATCGACGCATGCCAGGAGTATCGGAAACTCGATGGCATTATCAAGAATAATAAACGTAATCTTTAACTGTAGAATAGATATAATTGAAACTTTTAGTAAAATAATTAATGACTCTAGGGAATGGGATACTGACACACTTTCGATGGCAGAAAGTTTATTAAATAAATTAGAGAGCAAGGAATTCTGTTTTTTGCTTCATACCCTTTCTGAAATATTTGCAAAGACCGATGTATTATTTAATTTAATTCAAAAAAAACAAACAGACGTTAGTTATGCCAAGCAAGAAATCGAACGTTTTGAGTCATGGATAAGCTCTGACTTTTTAAATATGTTTGAAGTTATTTATGACAGCGTAAATGATTGCATCGAACCTCCACGTAAACGCAGGTTGCTTGACTTCGATTTGAAGACGAATTATAAGCGCCTTTTTGTTGAAATTAAAGACAATATAGTTAGCCAAATAAATGCCAGATATAAATCATTTAGTAATCTTACATTTTTGGATTTACTAAATAATTTGAAGTATGACACTTTTTCTCGTTCCAGTCCAGATGTAAAAATATCTTCCCTAATTAAGTTTTTTCCTAGAATTTTTGACTTCACGGCATTAAAAAATGAACTTAATGTTTTATATTCTTCGTCGTCAATTCGGCAGTTTGAGGTTCTCGACCTTCACAACCATTTGAATAGTGAAGCATTGAAAGAAGTGTTCCCTCAAGTCTTAAACTTAAGTAGTTTACTTTTAACACTTCCCATTTCCGTCGCCTTCGTTGAGAGGTCTTTTTCTGCTTTAAAAAGAATTCATACTTATTTAAGAAACTCACAGGGCGAGGATAGGCTCTCTGATTTAGCCCTCATATCGATAGAAAGAAGACTTCTTCTTAAAATTAAAAATAGACCAAACTTCTATGAAAGGGTATTGGCAGAGTTTATCAAAAAAGATCGTCGAATAGCATTAGAATACAAATAATTATAAAGAACTAATATTTTAACAAAACTTTTCACTTTTTTTTTTTTAAGTGTGTGAATTTTAGCTGTTTTTAATTTTGATTTATTTTTATTGCTGACATTATTATTGGTATCGTTTTTATATTTTAACAAATATAAAGAATTATCCATATAATTCTTCTGAATTTTCTTATTTTAAAATTACTATCCACATTATGCTGAATTTTTTTAAGTTATTGTATCATGCGTCTGTCAAGACCGGCTTCTTTTGAAGCCACTTTTGTTATGCTTTAAGCTCATTGTTGATTGAAATATTAATGTCTTGAAGTATAAAAAATGTGGCTAGAATATTTTTGCTAAGTCAATGTGGAATGCATATTATGTAGATACAATATCCCCATTAAAAATTATTTTATTTCAGGTTTTAAAGATTTTTATTTTTATAGGTGACTAAATTTTTCAACGTCTTCCCTTTTAAAATTATCCACGCCACGCCACTGGAAGGTACACAGGTGGGTACCAGAAACACACAAAAAAAACTGCCAAAAAATAACAAATTATTTCATAATTGAAATTACCAACAAAAAAAAAGAAACAACAGCATTAAGAAACTAAACAAAGCCAGTTAGGTTAGGTTAGGTAGGTGGGCTGGCATAGTGCCACACTCAGGTCAATGCTGACCCATTGTGATGCCCATCGGGGGAGGAGGGTAGTCCCTTACTCATTTTTAACCCTGTCTATAAACAGCTGAGATTAGTTCGCTCTGTTGTTCGATGCAAACCATCCTGTAGATTTGATGAACTTCATTATTCTGTCTATTGGTGTGCTGGAGAGTTCGTCTAGGTCGTGGAAGAAGTGTCTCCCCAGAAATCTGTGTCTAATGTGTTGGAGACCCGGGCAGTGACACAGGAAGTGGGTAGTGTCTTCCAGAGCTTCCTCGTCGCCACAGCTTCTAAAGAGTTCTTCCTCCGTCAAGCGTAATTTTTTCATATGGTACCGCAGAGTGTTGTGCCCCGTTAAAATACCTACGAGGGTGGATAGTGATATTCTATCCTTTTTCATTAGACTCTCGGTTCTGGCCTCATTGTAGGTTGGCCATAGCGTTCTAGTGGTGTGGCAAGTATCTAGTGCCGTCCATCTAAGGTTCGCCTCTCTTATTGCCTTTTTCCCTGCTTCAAGCCTGAGTGAGCAAGGCGGGGGGAGTACAGAGGGATCAGCTTGTTCTGACACAGCTTCCGAACCTTGTCTTGCTAATTCGTCCGCTTTCTCGTTGCCCGGAATACCCCGTAACAAAGCCAGTTAGACAATATTTTTTGATAATCTCTTAAGAACACCGATATGGCTAAGATCTGTTCTCTTTTTCAAAATTCTATTTATTTGCTTGTTTTTTTAAAATACTTTTTCTTTTCTTCTTTAATCTTTCCCCATTTTTTGCGCGCTCAGGTTCAGCTTTGGCAGCAATAAGCTCTTTTATGAAATCCGTAATTAACTCGTAAGGGCCTTCATGACTCCGGCCAACTAGCACCTTCAAACGACGATGCCAAGCTTCCACATTGTTTTGTGTTCTGGGAAATGCTTCGTTGATTGCTTTTGAGTTATCATAAGCCGCCCAAAACTCAGGAGGATACTTACAACTGTCTCTTACATAGTTTTTCTTAAACCATGCAGCCAACTACAACACGTCTGCGTCATCAATAATACTACGTAAGCTGTTGTAGTATTGTAAGACTTCAGAAGCAGGAACAAAAGCTAGACTTTTATACTAACGGAATATAGTGCAGTCAAATAAGCCAAAAAAAGGGGTCAACCTGTAAATGAGAGATAATAAGCTGGAAACTTGCATACACCTTCATATTGGCGTTCTAAAAGTTGTTGGGAAAGTTACATAAAATCACGTGTCTGTAATGCAAGTTATTCAAGGTCAAAGGTCAAAAAAATAGTTTTTCGCGATTATCTTGGTTTCTATAGCTCCAATGATGGTAACATCTAAGTAAAAATTGTAGAGTATAAAATATCCGACATATTTTGTCTTAAACATTTTTTCATGCGTTCAACCACTTTTGAGATAGAGGGCGGTGAGAGCGCCGCGCTCAGCCATACATACTGTAATGCAAGGTCAACCGTGAATCACGGTGAATAAAACCATGTATAAAGCTATAAAATCATTCAAATATCATTAACAATGAATAGTTTGTATTATAGATTAGTTAATATATTGTATTTAATAACATTTTACATTTATCTTGTTGACAACGCTGACCAGAAGCGTGAACTAAACTTGATTTTGGCAGCCGATTTGAAAATTGGAATAAAAGTTTATTTTATTTATTTATTTTTATTTTATTTTATTTCATGAATTGCTTACACAGTAAGATACAATATCTTATAAATAAGTGATAAGCTTAAAAACGAGATAATAAATGGATGCTACGAGTATATTGATAGAGGAAAAAAGAGGAAAAAATTAAAACTAAATTCACAAAAAATAAGTAAAGAAATTAGGTGTAACTAAGAATAGCGGAAAAAATAGGTATTTAATTCTTTTTTTATTCTAGCGGTATTATCCAATCTTCTTATACATTGAGGTAAAGAGTTCCACAATCGAGAAGCGTATATAAAAAATTGACGTTCAGATACAAGACAGTTGCATCTAGGTACAGTAAGCTGACCGGATCTGTTAGAAGAGGAAAATCTATTTTTTTCGTAAAGATATGCGGGTTGATGAGTACGTATAATATCCGAAAAACGAATAAGTGTACGATACTGGAGAAGTTTATCAAAGGTCATGTTGTATAAACGTTTTGAGTAGGCAGAGACTCTATCAAATCTACGCAATCCAAAGATATAACGTATAATGCTATTAAAAGCAACGTTTAGTTTCCTTTTGGACTCATAACTGCAATTGGCAAAGATTTCACAACCGTAAGTGAGTAGTGGCAAGACCAATGTTTTTGCGAGTAGGGTGCATGTCTCGAGCGGAGTGAAAGAGTGGGAGACCCATAATGTTCGAAGGACTCCATAGGTCTTCCCTACTGCCTGTTGGATGTGCTTATCCCAGGAAAGATTACGACTAAAGGTCATACCGAGGCTTTTTACCGATTCCACATACTCTACTGGGGCATGACTAAGGTTGACGGAAGGAACGTATGACGGGTCTAGAGGCTTTCTTGAGACTACAATACACTTGGACTTATTAGGATTAAGGAACAAAGTAGGCGAATTTTCAAATCCAGCAAGAACATTTCGCAAATATTTAAATTCAGCAAGAAAATTCCAGAACAATTCGCGCAAAAGGAAACAGACGCTAGATAAAGCAGCAGCAACATTCATCAAACGAAATATAAATGAAAAATAAATAATCCTAAAAGACTTGATTTGAAACTAAAAGTAAGAAAGTTAATAATTATTAATTATTAATAAATTATTATTTATATTATCATTTATATTTCGTTTGATGAATGTTGCTGCTGCTTTATCTAGCGTCTGTTTACTTTTTTATAAAGTTATAGTTGCAACAAATACTTTGTTTCAGGGATTTTGGAATTAAATTTTCTTAACTTTTTAATAAATATATACATTGATATATAAATATTGTGGCTTAAGGTAAGAAAAGTTGAAGTTGAAGCGTTATTGACAAATTTTAGTAACTTTTTATTGAATTTTGTCATTGGTTTAGATGGCTGATTTGTGTTTTATTTGTGAGAAGTTACTTTCAGAAGGTGATTCTGTTAATGTAGTGCGTGGCTTAAAAACTTTAAAAACTGCAAGTATCGAAAGAAATGACGGTCATATAGACTTCTTAAATGCTTTAACCTTTGTGAATGTGCATGTTGAGTGTCGAAAAGTGTACATCAGTGCAAATTGCATAGCAGCATTATAGAAGACATAGATTTGCTCGTTATTCTAATTGGACGCACTCAATTACATCAAGAAAAAATTTACTTAAAAAAAGTTGGAAAAGGCAATGTCAAAACACAAATGTATTCTTCAAAAATTTTGAAAAATATCCCCTTTCAAAAAAACACATTTTATTTTTACATGAATTTAGTGGCTGTGATACAACTTCTGCGCTGTTTAAAAAAGGGAAAAAACTTTCATAAAATTGCAAGAAAAACTTGCAAATTTCGACCAACTTGCTGAAGTTTTTCTTCAACAAACTTGCCCTGTACAACAATTATACGAAAATGGAGTACGCATCTTGTTAGCGATATACAATTCTCCTAAATCTGAGGATAAGATGATCGCATCTGAGTTCGTTAAATTTACAAAGCTTCACAAACCTGTCCAATTGTCTAATCTTCCACCGAAAATTGCAGCAGCCCATCAGCATATAAACCGTGTCTATTACCAAGTTCAAAAATGGTTAGGGCATCATTTAGAATACTGCAAAATGAATTCCTGGAGCCAATGACAACAATATTACCACCAGCTCCAGATGAAACAAAATTTTGTATTGTAAGAATGGATGTGGTCCACGCTGTGGGTGCAGAAAATCGGGGTTGCAATGTACTTTAGCTTGTGGCCAGTGTAATGGGCAAGCTTGCCTCGCTTTTTCAGAAATTTTCGAACGCCCGGAAGATGACGATGATGAAGAAAATTAATACTTTGATTCTTTAAATTATTAATATTTTTTAAATTTTCACTTCACTTTAATTTAAATTGAAAGAAATATACAACTGCTCAATATAGATAAAATTAAAATATATGTATTTACTCGTTTTATTTCTGCTTAAAATCTACTTTAAATAAATTGATATAAAATTAATATATACAATAATACAAATATTTCACTTGATAAGTTTCCTATTACAAAAACTAGCTAAGTATTATTAAATGAAAATGTATATGTAGTACATATTATATATATATGTAAAATGTTATTAAATACAATGCATTAACTAACTCACCGCCCTCTATCTCAAAAGTGGTTGAACGCATGAAAAAATGTTTAAGACAAAATATGTCGGAAATTTTATACTCTACAATTTTTACTTAGATGTTAACATCATTGGAGCTATAGAAACCAAGATAATCGCGAAAAACGATTTTTTTTGACTTTTGAACTTGAATAACTTGCGTTACAGACACGTGATTTTATGTGACTTTCCTAACAACTTTTAGAACGCCAATATGAAGGTGTATGCAAGTTTCCAGCTTATTATTTCTCATTTACAGGTTGAACCCTAATTTGACTGGACTATAAACCAGGAGAGCAATCTTAAAACCAATAAAAAAAACTTCTTTTACCTCTTCTGCTATAACAAGTGAGTAGGTAGGACGAATGTTTTACAACGCGCGCTTTTTAACATTTTCCAAACCTTTTTTTTATTAGTTGCAGAATTTTGTAAAGCTGAATTTTGCAAAGCAGATTTTTGAAAGCAGAATTTTGATAAAGTTTTGACCTCGCCAGAATTTTGACCCCAACCCGCATGGTTTCGAATGCGGTAGGGGGTTCAACCTAACTTACCAAAAAATGCTAACCTATACAGCTTGCAATTTAAATGTTACTCTGAATTGGAAATCTCTGCAATAAATAAATATTTAAGGATACAAATTGCAAAGTCTAAGTGTAGATAAAACATACGGAAAGGCTTCAGGCCGCTTGGGCAAACTGTTGGATACCCTACTGATATTATCATTAAGGGGGCGTGACAAAAATCTATGTTTGGGAGAAATGAGAAGAAGGATCTTTATATTTTGTTAAACAAGATTTAAAGGATTTTATTGAAAAAACACAAGTTTTTGTAAGAAAACAGGGTGGGCATGGCAGACATTTTTATATAATGGAATTGTACTTTAATTCACATACTTTGTGAGTGAGATCTTCAATGTAAGTTTTTTTTTAAAGTGGGCCTGCCAATGGGCAGATTTTAAAAATGTTTACACATGAGCCGTTTAACAGCCGCTAGGCAGCTCGAATTTGGAATATATATCTATATCTACTCTATATTTCAAATTTCAGCTTCCTAGCACAATCTTTAATTTTTTTTGGAAAAAACCTATTTTTGTAAATTGCGGGCGCAGTGGGCGGATTTAAAAAAACTTTAAATATGAGCATAAATTTCCTCCAGGGAGTACAAATTATAAATTTTAGCTTCCTAGCTCAAACTTTTACTTGTCGATAAAAATGTTTTTGTTTTTAAATATTTCATCGTTCTAGCTCAAAATTCGAATTTTTTGATGTTGTGGGTGGATTTTAAAAATTCCGGTTAGAATTCCAGCTTTCTACCTCCAGTTAAAAGCCTAATTTTGTCGACGGACGGACATGGCTACATCGACATAACTATCGATGCTGATCATAAATAAAGTAACTTTAAATGGTCGTTGGGCAATATTAAGGTATGTTACCAAACCAACTACGAGTCAAAATTAAAATACCCTTAGAAAACGGTATACAAATAAAAGAAATGAGCAAAACGTATTCGTTGAAAAACAAACTCACAGAAAAGTTCATATTAAAATTCATGTATCCTTTCGTCCGCACGAAGAAATAAATCGACGTCATCTAACACCATTAGCCCCATAAAAAAATCTTTATGTTCATTCATTATGGTTATTTATTGCTTACTGAATCTAGGCACTTTCGTAGGATCTGCCATAATTTGATACATTTGTCACACGTAATCATATACAGAACCTAATATTATGCTAAAAACGTCTAACATCGTGCAGTTAATGCTCATCCGTGCGCTCAATTCCGATGTATGTGTGTCAACTGTAATAAATGGTAATAAAGGAGAACGCCTAAAGAGATCCTTTTGCCAGGATATATTAACTGAACCCCTGCCGGACCTCATATGAATGCGGCGTTGCGATTTACCAGAAAATAAATGACATCATAACTCGATTGTCCTGCAAATTTCATTACCTTCACCGTCACATGTGGTAATTAAAGCAACATATTGATGGCGGAATTACAATGAGATTTGTTTATATTTTCCGTAACAGGATTTCCAATGTTCTTTTTACATTTGACGGCAGTGCAAACAAACAAATTCAATTAGGCAGCAAGAAGGACAATAATTGTGAAGACGCTTTGAAGGAATTTATGTGAACGACATAGGGCGGATGATCTTTTGCGGAGAACAAGTAGGCCCAAACAAATTGAAGAGGATAATTTGTAAGGATAAAGAAATCTTCTGCCTGAGTTGATTTAAAGCGTTAAGACGTTTTCCAATTAAAATTTGCAATGTCTGGAAAGATTTATTATACTTGAGCTCGTTGTGTTGAAAGTTGTAGGCTAAATGAAACGGATTAAGGTGTCAGGCGAGGTTTTGTACGAGAGAAATCGAATGCTTGGAGCTGAAATTGATGGTTCTTTGAGAAAAACGTTCGTCGGTATGACGTTAGTTTAGGGCTGGAAAGCCACGTATTCCGAATAAGAGGCAAATTCAAAAGCTTTAATGCCGATGTGATGTCATTACTGGCATGAAGTGGATGTTTGACTTTTGCTCTTTAGTTCAATTTTGATGTGTAAACATCTGTAGGGGAACCTTTTCTAACGTAGAGAAAGATTAAAATTTCAAATATGTTCATATAACATAGCCTTAAAGTATGACATTAATTTTTTTATTTAGACGATGTGGAATGTACAATCATATTTGGAATATGAAATTTCCTAGAATATGGTACGAGTATTAATTTGTAATCCACTTTTTATGAAGTTATCACATCTTGACGTGAGTCCCAGCCTTCACCAATTGTTTTTGTATACATTCGTTTTAATATAACCTCCATATACTACTATAGCTCGAACAGGAATAAACGGAGGATGAAGGCTTCGAGCACTCCTATCGGTGGAACTGCGTACGCACCATCTGCGTTCCCTTCCACTGTAATACCTCTAACTCATGGAGGTCCCCGCGCACAAAATCTGGATGAAACATTTTCTGCAACCAGCAATGCTTGCAGCACCAGTGGACAGAAATTGGCTGTCGCGAAGAAAAACACGGTAATTATATTTACCTAGATTTACCTTCAACATTCGAAGGCTGCTACTGCTCTAATCAGCAAGAAGCTTTCCGGGTTGAGTACAAAACCCCACATAACATCCATACAGGAGCCATGGGTGTGGAAAAATCGCATCTGTGGCCTTGGAGGTGTTCGTGGCACCACGATTCTCTGTGACGAGCGGTCCGAAAGGCCCAGGGCTTGTCTTGCTGTGTCGAACCTTCTCTCAGCGACTAAGCTTGGACAATTTTGTGGCCAAGATTTGGTTGCTGCAGTCATAAGCTACGAAACGAATGGAGATTGGAAGACCTTCGTCGTGGCGTCAGCTTATCTCCCCTATGATTCGGTAGTGCCTCCACCACCAAGGGCAATTGCTGAACTAATAGACTATTGCGACACCAGGAAGATGGGCCTAGTTATATGTTGCGATGCCACTGCTCAGAACATTGTTTGGGGCAGCAGCAAATGCAACATGCGAGGAAACCATCTCCTAGATTTCATTCTATCATCTGATCTTACTATCAATAATGTTGGCTCGCAGCCAATGTGACGTCAAGAAGGCAGGAGGTGATCGGCCTGACTTTATTAAATAGATACTTCAAGGCGGTTACCAACTGGAGGGTCTCTTCGGAGGCATCCCTCTCAGATCACAGATATATCGAATTCCAAATCGAATGCGAATCCATAACTTTGCAGGAGAGGAGGAATCCCAGAAAAACCAACGGGATACGCTTCAGGGAGGAAATGGGAAAAACTCTCAAAACTCCAACCAAACTCAGGACGAGACAAAAGGTAGAGGATGCTGTTCAAAACCTGAATAGTGCCATTACTAGCTGTTTCGAACTGACGTGCCCAGTAAGTAAACCCCCTGGCAGAACGCCGGTTCGCTGGTGGAGCTCGGAACTGCAAAGAATCCGAAGAGAAGCTAGAAAGCTTCTAAATAGGTCACTCAAGACTGATTTGGAGACAGACTGGAATCTCTACCGATCGAAGCAGAAGGAATATAAGAGGCTAATTCGGGTATCGAAAAGTGCTTCTTATAGGAATTTCTGCGAAAAGATTGAAACGCTGGGTGAAACTAGTAGGTTGGTTAAAGTTCTGAAAAAGGGAAAACCAGCCAAACTGGACTCACTTAGAAAACTTGATGGCACCTTTACTGAGACGAAAGCGGAAACTCTTAGTTATCTGCTGGAGTCTCACTTTCCGGGTAACCAGATTAAAATTGGTTCACAACCAGCCCCGATTACCGAGACTATCAGTGAGCCAAGACAAACAACTCGGCGTAGCTGGTATATTGCGAAGGCCGTGGTGACGGACGAGGCCATTAAATACGCCTTTGCGTCTTTTGACGCCTTCAAGTCGCCTGGTACGGACGGAATATACCCAGCCATGCTGCAACATTGTACAAACCAGATGCTACCGACTATGAAGAAAATCTTCACCGCTGTCCTGGCACTGGCATACATTCCAACACCCTGGCGTACAGTTAGAGTGCCATTTATACCAAAAATTGGCAGAAGTGACTACTCGCTCGCCAAGAGCTTCAGACCAATCAGTCTGACTTCCTTCTTGCTGAAAAGCATGGAAAGGCTGGTCGAGCTTCACGTGCGCAAAACTGCTTTGCGATTGCACCCACTATCTCAGATGAAACATGCCTATCAACGCGGAAAATCCTGCGAGACTGCGCTCCAAAATCTAGTTGGTAGAATTGAGGGCGCGCTTGACAGAAAAAAGGGTGGTTTTGGCAATGCGACTTTTGATAGCATGTGCAGCTCCGCCAGACAACACGGCATAGACGAACCATTTGGTGTTGTGGATTAAAGCAATGCTAATTACTAGAACGTTGGTTGCGGATACGGATTGTGGCCGCTATGTTATGGCGGGGGTAAACAGAGGCTGCCCGAAATGCGGCGTCCTGTCTCCACTGCTGTGGTGTATGCTGTTCGACTCTCTGTTGAACGCACTCAACAGTTCTAATATTTACGCTCAGGCGTACGCGGATGATGTTGCCGTGCTTTCTGTTGGATCATGCCTAGCGACTGTATGCGCCAAGGCGCAGGCGGCCCTTGACGTGATCGACGAATGGTGCACTAGGAATGTGCTCTCGGTCAATCCTCTTAAAACTGAGGTTGTTCTCTTTACGAGAAGGAGGAAGCTGGTCGGGTTGACTCACCCAGTGCTAAAAGGCGTCACAATCCAACTCTCCAATGAAGCAAAGTATCTGGGAGTCATCCTGAACAGCAAACTTCTTTGGTCCAAACATGTTGAGCTGAAGCCTGCCAAGGCGCTGTCTGTTTTCTGGCAGTGCAAAGGCATTTTCGGCAAGACATGGGGCGTATCACCGAAAAGAGTCCTATGGATTTATACGGCTATGATAAGACCATTTATAGCATACTCATCGGTTGTTTGGTGGAATAAGCTTTCACGTAAATACGTTACTGCCGCTTTTGCCAAACTCCAAAGGCAGGTATGTCTCGGCTGCACGGGGGCCTTCCCCAGCACGCCTGGCTCCGGCCTAGATGCACTAATGAACCTCTCGCCCCTTGATGTTTACATTATAGGTTGCACAATCAAAGTTATCTCACATTTAAAAAGAGGTGGTTTTTGGTATAACTCGCACTGGAGTTTTGATGAACTTGCGCAACGGCTGTCGTTCGACTCCTATCTTATGGATATGCCGTCCGATGCAATGACACTGGAACTTCGTCTGAAGCGCAACTATGAAGTCGACTTTCCTCGTGTTCAGGACTGACTCTGGCCAGACTCTGAGCCTGGAAAGGAATGCAGTCGAATCTTCATGGATGGCCCCAAAACCGATCAAGGATCTGGTGCTGGTGTTTTCATGGAGAGCGACAACATTCGACTTTTCTTCTCCTTAGGCAAACATGCGTCAGTCTTCCAAACGGAGACTTATAATGGCCATGGACTATGTTGCGAGGAACAGGTGGAGGGGGCGAAGTATCTGCGTCTGTAGCGACAGTCAGGCTGCGCTTAAGGTCTTGCTCAACCCCTTAACCACCTCCAAAATAGTCCGTGAATGCCAGATCTCTCTGAATTCGGTCGGAAGGTTGAATTCACTTAGATTTGTCTGGGTCCCGGGTTATAACGGGATCACGGGAAATGAGATCTCCGATGAACTTGCTAGACAGGGCTCAGAGGGGGACTTCTCAGGACCTGAACCAGCGATTTGTCTGCCTGCGTCCTCGGTCAGGGCTTCCATTGACGGTTGGGTTTCCTATGAACACAATCGCCGTTGGCATGACTCTCCAGGGTGCAGACAGACTAAGCTAATTCTCCCCGACGTCTGTGGGAAATCCGCGGCATTCTTGTTGTCTCTCAACAGAAAAGACTGCAGACAGCCCACTGGCGTTATTACGGGACACTACGTTTTTGCCTAGCACCTTAAGGTGCTAGGCCTAAGCGATACCACCAACTGCGAAGCCTGTGGAGAAAGCGACACTGCGGAACAATATTCCTCTGTGATTGTCCCGCTTTTGCTCGTATCAGGTGGCAGGTATTTGGTGCGGATATGGTGAGTGCTGTAAACCTAAGCTCCTTATCATTGAAGCGCCTTCTCGTTTTTCTTAGAAAAACGAGTAAATTCCCACAGTAAAATGTGGTGTGTCTGCCTGGTAGTACAATGGACCAGTATTGAGTCTGAGTGCTCCAGTGCAGTGCACACCCCGACAAAAAAAAAAAAAAAAAAACTCCATATACTTCTTCTTTTCCATTAAGTCGTTGTAAAGACCAGAATTAAAGGGATCGTAACCCTCTCACTTTATGGCATCCCTGCTTGCCGCCTGTGATGTTCGCCGGTTCGGACTCAATAAACATCGGCAGGCCTCGCGGTTTCGGATCCCTTAATGCTGACTACACTTGTATGATGCCGGCCTGCCCTTTTACAATTTCGACGCGTGCTCCTGTCATTGATTTTTGTTTGATCGCCCTATTACGACACCGGTGATATCCAGTCGTGTCAACTCACAGACATGCGCATGCGCACTTGCAGCACGGTTTCAAAGCTGTAAAATGCGGCGTCAGGCTCACCTGAATGTGAAAATTGCTTAGATGTGATTTGTCCCCTTAGTCGCCTTTAAGACAAGTGTTTTTTTTTTGTTTGAGGCGCCCGTTGTTATTGTTATCCCGTCCCTGCACGGGAATTTTTTAAATCTTATATTATAGACAAAAATTATTAAATTTAATTTACAGTTCAAATTCCCCAGTTTCACCGGAAGTTTTTTCTTGCAAATGTCTCACAAATATCGAAGAGAAGAATGGCGAAATAACCGGGGATTCGGTTGGGTAAGCGGGGAACACGTCAGGATAAAGACGTCTAACGACTTAGAGTCGGAAAGGCCGCCTTACCTGGTTTCGGGGGTGGCCCAGACTCTACGAAGTTAGACGGACATTTCGGAATGTCTTACGACTCCAAGTTAAAATTCGTTCCGGATTTCCGAAGATTTCCCTGGTGATGATCGTTGTATTCCCAAAATAAGGCCAAAGAAAATCACGCCAACTGCAAATTTTGATGATCTACTAATTTGTTTTCCTGCAGGGAGTCAGTGTGAATTCTGCGGATGATTCAAATTCCGGCCAGCATTTCCTCAATCTATTCTCTGGTCGTATTTGCTGATATGTGGTGATCAGGGTCGGGTGGTCGGTGAACATGATGATGTCTGGGCGCACAGTGGTTTCATTTAGGCGCCCACTGGATTTGGTCAGCGGGGCTATTCAGGCGCGATTCGGGTATCGGTAGATGACATCGGCCGGGTAGTTGTTCGGGCTCTGTGTGGTGGTTGTGGATGGATCCACAGTGCGGTCGGTGAGCGGCTGCTGAGGTCGTCTGTGGGCTTTTTCATGAGAAGTGTTTCTGAGCGTTATGTTACGGTATGACCTTTTTATTTGTATGAAAAATATATTTTCGCATACACAAAGTGCTCGTGAAACTTGTTTGTAGGTCATATATGGGCTGTTACTACCTAGCTGTTACTATCTAGCGTACATTTCGGGGTAATGCTGCCTTCTCCTTTTCAACAATGTTAGGCCACTGATTGAGTATTATTTTGATATCTGGAGTTCATCTTCCAAACATTCTCTAGAAATACTCGGCAGGAATTAAGTGCAAATCTAAGGCATCGTGGGAGGAATATCGAGACAGTACCTAATAGCCAGTAAAAGAAGATTTAACCTAGCTGGGAGACTCCATGAAATGGAAGAAAAAACATAAGGAAAGGCTACAGTCCGCTTGGCGAACTGTTTGATACTCTTTTCCTATTCCTATATCCCAAAAAGTGGGCGTGGCAAAAATCCCAGTACGGGTGAATTGTTGAAAAGGATATGGTTTACACATTTTGTTATTCATAACTGTTTTTTCCTTTCTTTTTTTAAGAATTTTATCAAAAAAAAAAGTTTTTGTAACAGCGAAAAATTAAGCATGACAGAAAATTTAGTGTGAAGAATTTTTTAAAGACGGCTTTATCTAGATACTTTGCGATTTACTTTCATTTTCAATGATTTCTTCAATAAAATCGTTTATTTCAAATAGTAGGCGTGTCAGTGGGGACATTTTATAAAAACTTTACACGTGAGCATTTCGGGCCACTTTCAACTCAAACTATTCCGCTACCGAACGTGCTACTAGAGTCATGTAAGCCTGTAGACGTCTTTATGGCCAAAATGATACACTAGTTGTACGCCGTCATCGTATGATAGCCAAAAGTACTTGAACGAACAACGGCAAACAAGCTCCAGAAGCTTCAATGCATTGCCTGTCTCATATAACATCTGCTATGCGCACCTGTCCAACGGTAGCACTGGAAGCTATTGTAGGGCTCTCACCTTTACAAATCTTCATTAGGAAGACGGCAGCTGGATGCGCTATTAAACTGCAGCTTGAATAAAAGTATAATTCAAGTGACCTCAAGGGTCACATGAAAATACTTAACTCAATCCCAAACTTGGACATGTTTTACACCCCCCCTGACTTAATGGTTAGGGAATACAGTTTTGGAAAATTATTTGAGGTAGAAATATTGCACCGTTCTATATGGGACAAGGGTGCTCTAGTACTGTACCCAAAAAGCCTTGTATGGTACATCGACGGATCGAAAATGGAATTCGGAGTTGGAGCTGGTGTCTTTTGACCCAACACCAAAGTCTCGATACCTATGGGAATGTGTCGCACAGTGTTCCAGGCAGAAGTCCATGTCATTCTTATCTTTTTTAACCTCCAATAAGGGAATTAAAGGATCTAATATACACATCTTTTCATATGGTCAAGCAGCACTACGGGCACGGTCGTCCAACGCAATATACTCTTCGGCTGTTAGGAACTGCTGTAATGTCTTGCAAAAACTAGCCAAATACAACGAGGTCAAACTCGAATGGGTGCCTGGCCACAAGGGTATAGCGGGCAATGAATCTGCGGACAAAATTGCCAGAGCTGGATCCGAATCTGTGTTCCTGGGACTGTAAAGGGAACACACTAGCGCCCATTTAATTAATTACACAAAAGCAATTAATCCCATTAAAAACTACTTCGATACCTGATACACCTTACCCAGGGCCACTTAATTGACAGCAATACTTCTAACATCAGAGTGATATGATTCATAAAGAGACTATACGAGTGAAAAAAAAAGACAGAAGAATCATATTACTCTGATGGCACGTTCGGTGCATGGAAGCAATGCATATTAACGACAAAGGCAACAAGGGTTTCACTCGTGTAGGCAACCTTTACACGACCAGAAAATTCTTGCAGAGTCGATTGGCTGCTTTAAACCTAAATAAAAAATGGGAACAGCAGATTCGTCTAAAACATTGGGAAAATGTCCCTGCTTTGAGACAATCGAAGCGATTACTATGGCCATACTCCTATAAGGAAATCCGTATGCTAAATAAGGAAAATATTAGAAAGCTGGTGGGATTTCTCACTGGCCACTGTGGCTTGAGATATCATCTTAATAAAATGAACCTAAGTCCAGAGTCAGAATTCAGGTTCTGTCCAGCTCTCTATTGGTTCAGAAGACGCATCTTTCATATGGAGATGCGTTCACAGGTGGAGCTAATTTTTTATAAATAATATAAATATTAATAAATAACACATAATTTATAAGTTTATATTGATAAATCAACAACACAAAAATCTTTTTAATGTAAATAAAATACTTTTCTTTATAAGCTTTAAATTGATTCTAGATACACTTTCCAGTACATCTACTATGTTACGACTTATCTTATTTCAATAACAAGAGTAACGGGCGATACGTACATATTTTAGAGCTAAAATCAAATTATTAATCTTTATAATTTCACTATCAAATTAAATTTCAATAAATTTTTCATATTTAAATTAAAAAAATATATTTTATTATAACTCAGTTTTACTTTAAAATAAACTACACCTTGATCTGATATTAATTTTTATACATATTATAGAATATTATTATTTTTATAAAATATTCTAATAACAACGATCACATAGGGAAGGGTCTTGTTTAAAAAAAAATAAAAAAAAAACATGAACTTTGATTTTTGATAAAAGTTTTTTTTTTAAATTGTGGGCGACTGTGTGGATTTTTAAAAAAACTTTTAACATAATCATTTCGGGTCCCTAGAGAGTATATGTTCCAAATTTCAAACTGGGTTGGGGTCGAAATTCTGGCGAAGTCAAAATTCTTTTTTCAAAATTCTGCTTTCAAAATTCTGTTTTACAAAATTCTGCTTTCAAAATTCTGCTTTTCAGAATTCTTTTTTTCAAAATTCTGCTTATCAAAATTCTGCTTTACAAAATTCCAAACCTCTTTTTATTATTTGCAGAATTTTGTAAAACATTCCACCACTCACTTGTTATAGAAGAAGAGGTAAAAGTAGTTTTTGTATTGGTTTTAAGATTGCTCTCTTGGTTTAGACAAATATTCTGTTAGTATACCTTTGTGAGTGAACGTGTGCTTTGTTTAGTTTCTGAATGCTTTCGTTTCTCTTTTTTTGGTAATTTTAATTATGAAATAATTTGTTATTTTTGGCTGTTTTTTTGTGTGTTCCTGGTACCCACCTGTGTACCTTCTTTATAAGAAATATATTGTAGTTTGTTGACAATGTTGAAAAATATTTGTTTTCTTTAAATTCGTAAATTGAAAAAAAAACAGAATTAGCAGAATTTATTTGTTTAAAATATTGCTTGTCAGAATTTTAAAAAAACAGAATTTTGAAAAGCAGAATTATGTAAGACAGAACAGAAAAAAAGAAGAATTTTGAAAAGCAGAATTTTTGTGTTAAAAGTCAGAATTTTCCAAAGCAGAATTTTGAAAGCAGAATTTCGACCCGCTCTCCTAAAAACTGCCAAGGGACGGACATGGCTAGATCGACATTACTGTCAAAGCTGATCACGAATATAATTACTTTTAGGAGACCACGAACACTATTAGGGTAGGTATGTTAGGGTATAACCTACATGCGAGAGACTTTGTTCTGCAAACTTCGCAGTATGGACCCAGGAAGTATCAAAAACATGATTTCAAAAACGAGGCAGTTTAATAGAATTAGAAATTAAAATTCTCCTACAAAGCTTTTTGCTTGCTTATAATCAGTTAAATGAATTGTGTCAAAAATATCAACGTCAAAGGCCTTTGTCAAAACCCCTTCACTTTGATCATCTCTGACGTGTGTTTCCCTTTGTTTTCTTTTCTCTCTTCCACATCAAATAATGCATCAAATCACTTGGAAAACTGACAGCCCTTCGTCCAGCAATCCCGCTGACACTGACTACTTCCATTTGCACTTTCATTATTGGTTAAAAAGTTACTTCTGCTTGATTGGAAATTGAGTTTGCGAATGAAATGTAAAAAAAAACTTTTTTTCCTATACACCTCTCCGGCTGCGGGTATATTCTTCCACAGATAGCCGCACTAACAACCTGCTGTCTCTGCCATTAAAGATAATTTTCCTCAGAGCACTTAAGTGAATTTGTGTAAAATTGTGTCCAACATGAAACGAACACGATCACGATTATTAGTCCTAATGAATCTCCCATTTCACTCAAGGACTTAACAACACAATAATGTCAACATCCATTATATTATATCAACCACTGTGGAAATGGAACAGCTCTTTAAACTGCACGTTATAAGAAATTTCCTGCAGGCACATTTGTGTTAGCGATTCACACTATGTCCATCCCCGCCTGCTTGTTCGCTGGTACTTGAGTGTTCAATAAACTCATGACTGCAGCGGGCCCTTGCCGACGCACGCCTCCAAATCTCATCTAACACAAAACAACCCAAAGGGAGGAGCACAACAAACAGAAAGAACAGAACAGAACGGAAGCAGTTGACCGTATGAAACACACGAGTGTGATGTGAGGATACCTTTTCTCTGTGGCTGTATCCACCCACAGCATATCCTGCGGATGTGATAGCGGATTGTCGGATCCGTCCACACACATACACAGGTATATTGTGAACTGCGAATATTGTGCTGAACATTCGCTTGTTGAACAAAAAAATTATATTATTTCGATTAGGAAAGTTGTTCTAAAATCTTTTTTGAGTGCTGAACGTCGAATTTAGTAGAACCCAACTAACTCGCCAGCCCTTCGCCTTCTGACGGCGGTATTTAAGTTATCTTTTTTTTTATTATTTTGTATTCAAACAATAAACAAAGGACACCAAATGAAAGGAAAGGAAAGAGACAGAAAAAAAACTGGTCGGTTGTCTTGATTTGGTATATTTCAACGCAATTTTTATGCCCACAAGGATGGATGTAGGGAGCTTTCTGCTCGATTTCCTTCTTTCAAGTCCAAAAACATCGCACTTCACGTTGACCTTATTCTCGGTTCCAGCAACGAATGTATTCATAGTCGACCTACTCGGTTTTGGCACACAAACAGACCAACAAACAAATATAACATATGAGGGTTGGGAATGTGATACTGGGTATCCTTTGTGGGGCGCAGCTGAAGGGCAGGAAAGTTTTCACCCCTCAAGTTTCCTTCATACCGGTGACTTCCGGCACTTTGAATTGTAGCATTTAAATTTTGTTTGCCCTTACACTCGTACTCGTGGCTGTCGTAGCTTCTGGTTGTTGGCTATCGAATTTTGATACTTTTTTCGGTGTCTGGCCTAATTTGTGGGGCTGTGGTGGGATCGTACTCTATTTGTGGACTCCTTTGAAATGTTTAAGAGCTCTCCGCACTCGGTTAAAAAAACACAAAGAAAAGAACTCCGATTTACATTTATGTAAATGTTTAAAGGGGTGTGCTCCGCATGAGCACCCATAACCCTATTTTAGTTCGGAGCTGACATCTTTTTCTACTTTCCTTGCGCGATCTACCATTGGATGAAAGAAAGGCTTGTGGAGCAAGTTTGCGTTATTTATTTGTCTTCCCTTTTCGCCTGATTTAACAAAGTGGTACTGCGAGAGGGGCAAAGCGCAGGGAAGGCTGCCTTGTGTCTGGTGGGAGCTTTCCAGTTCGTTTGAGCCGCAAACTGGGATACCTGCTAAGGAATGACTAGATGGAATGCTCATTAAGCAATCTTCATAGAGGGATGGAGGGTTACAGGAAAAGTGAAACGACTTCCGTCGTTCATTCGTCCGTACATTCGTTTGTTCGGTGGTTATCCCACTCCTGTGCATCTTGTCGTTGGAGTCATTATTTGAAGGTTTTGGCCTGGTGTCACATTCGTCGCAACATTGGCATTTTTAACTCCTCATATTGTTAATACATGGGCCATCGTCGCTAGGTATTCCACATGACTCTCAGTTATTGCTGCTGCTTAATTGAATTGTTTTAATGGCCATTCTTCTCTGTGCTGGTATTTTGTTGTCGATATCAAATTAATTATTTGCGGTAAGTTTCTTCACCGCTAATTGGTTAATTGTTTCACACGACGTTATGCAAAATGGTTGACGGAAATTGATATTGAAAAAATGTTCAACGATTTTGTCCGATTGTGAATTTAATTGCGTATCCTTTGTTTCGTTGCGTGGATGTTTTTTTTTTAATGTAAAGCCTGTTTTGGTCGAAAAGAGAAAAGGACCAGTGTATTAGAATAAATATTCTCTCTCATGATATGTAGGAGCCCAGCGGGGAAGGCATGGAGATGCCGCCCAAACATCCTGCGATGGATGTACATTGCAATTGTGAGACCAATGATCACATACGGAGCGGTAGCATGGGCGAAACGAACCAGTCTATCCACAACAAGAGAGCAAAGTGCAAAAGACTGGCATGCATGTGCATTACCGGAGCAATGCATAGCTGCCCAACCGCAGCCATTGAGGTGTTATTGGAATTAACCCCTCTACACATCATGGTGATGAACGCGGCAGATAAGACAATCCTAACCATTTTCAAAAAAGTAGCTCAAAGGAGAAGAAATTCCCAAGAAATCCGTTCGCCAAATTTCCTCAACAATGCTCAAGGACTGCTTCTTGCAGATGACGAAAAAGTACTATGTATTCAACAGTATTGCGAAGGACGTCTAAATGAGCGATTTCCTCGGATATATTTTCCGAGAGCCCTTCCTTACAATGAAGAAGTGCACGACATGACTGTAGAAGTAGTTAGAAAGGTGACCAAAGACTGCAATAAATCAAAGTCTGTTGGGCCGGACGAGATACCTTCTGAGTTCTGCAAAAGGATGGCAGACATTGGGTCCAAATGGCTCATGATTCTCATCTTCAAATTGGTGAGAGGCGACCCCATGCCTAACCAGTGGAGGGAAAGTTTTCTTCATCCTTTGTTCAAAGGAAAAGGCGATACGAGAGACTGTGATAATTAGCGTTCAATCAAGCCGATGTCACACGCCATAAAGATTGTTGAGCTGGTATTATCTGAAGACCAGTGGGGGTTTGTCACAGGTAAATGAACCACAGACGCAATCCAAAGTATAAGGATCATGATGACAAAACATCGTAATTCCTTAAAGGGTTGCATATATGGTGTTGGTTGATTTTGAAAATGCATTTGATAGATAACCAAGGGATCTGTTATGGGTGCCGCTCAGAAAAGGAAAAGTTCCAGAAACCTACGTACAGATGATCATGGACATCTATGAGGGAGGAAAGACTAGAGTAAGATGCCCATCTGGATTCACCGATTGGTTGTGTCATTGAATAATTACAATTATATTCGGAACTAAAGCTAACATCCGCCATGCGCTTTTTCGTGTGATCGCTCAATGAGCAATTTATTGGTTTGGGGAAGTTTGTTTTGTTGTTGTTTTATGAAGTCAATACGCTTCGAGCACTTCAATTATAAACTGTGTAGTAAAAGAGTTTCTTTGTGCTCAACAAACTGGGAAGAATACTTTGAAGAAACAGGTCTTATACATTATTGCCGCATTTGGTAAGTTGGTGTATTTGGGTGAACGGTTACAGCCATTGTTTGACCGTCGTCCATCATTTTCTTTGATTTTGCATAAAGATGTCGAAATTCAAAACAACTCGATTGCAAAATACTTACATAAAGGGTCTTTCATTAGCGACTTGACAACTTCCAACTTTCAATGTGAACGCTTAAACCGATTATCCAACTGTCAATATGAAAATATTTAGTAAAATCAATATTTTTATCGTTGTCGGTGGTCGCAACTTTAAGAGCGTTAACGCCAATTTTCGGCCTTAATTCTCGCCCCAGGAGACAAGCAATTCATAGTATAGAAAACAAATTTGAGTCAGAATATTCGATGCTTGATGTTGACTGCCCGTGAGACTACGTTTTGCCCAATATCACGGCGTTCTCAAGAATTGGGCCTCTCCCAGACAACAATATGGCGAATTTTGCTTAAGGTTCTCGGCCTACACGCTAACAAGATCAAGCTGACTCAAGAACTAAAGCCAGTTGATCATATCAAGCGACGTACGTTCTCGAATTGGGCCCTGGACATGATGGAAGAAAATGAAGAATTTCATCCCAAAGTCATCTTCAGCGATGAAGCGCATTTTTGGTTAAACGGCTTCGTCAATAAACAGAATATGCGTTACTGGACAGGTGAGAACCCTCATGCGCTTTATAAAACAATGCTTCATCGGCAAAAAGTCACTGTTGATGTATGATGTACATTACCATGCAAACGTCCACCGAAAATTGGTTTAAACGAGATCTAGTAAGTAGTTTTTTTTTAATACGCCATAAATCGTAAACCGCAATGTACCTTTCATTAATCAACTCAAATGTAAAAAAAAAAACAATTAATTTCATAAACATAAACCTTATGCGTAAACCGTGAACCATTATTTTTTAATAATAAAGCTGTAATACGTGCCTAAGTAAATAATAATTATAATTCGCGCGGAACCCTTTATGGGCGAGCCCGACTCGCACTTGGCCCCTTTTTTTTTTTTTGCTTAATGACCTAAACTTATTGAAATTGTATAGTCAATTGTTAGCACCGGCCTTCTGTTTTCATAATCTCTTATTTACTACCATTGATTTTCACACAGGTGACAACAATACTCAGCGTACTATTCAATATCGAGACTTTCAAAACACAGACCTCCAAAATTTGTTGCTTGAACACGATTACCTTACGTGGCTTGACACTAACGTAAAACCTAATGTTGACGATCAGCTTCACATCTGAAACGAGAATATTTCTTACTTGTTTAATAAAAATTTACAAATTAGAACGAAATTTGTGACAAACGCTGAGTGCCTTAGATGTCAGCTGATATTATAAGTGTGGTTTTCTCATTCGACGATGGAGAATGATAAGACGACCAAAATAGCTCCAGTATCTACAAAAAAATTTTCGTCTATGAAAATGACCGTCACGTTACTGTAAAGGTATTCGCCACAGAGACATGTTAGAACGTTATTTCTTTGAGCAATTGCATGAATTGGACATCAGTGATATTCGGTTCCAACACAAAACGGGTGCAACAATCGAGATATTGAAGTCTCAGTTCAGTGAACGTGTTATCTCGGACCCGTCTATTGCCCGCCAAGATCGTGTGATTTAACGCCTCATTTCATTTCATTTCATTTATTTATTTAAGAAGAGCCTATACACATTAAGATATAATATCTTATAAACTAGTGATAAGCTATAAAAATTAACAAAAGAGAGCTTAATGTATGGCCACATAGTTCTGAACAATAGTAACAGCAGTGAGTACTTAAATGTAGAAGAAGAAAGAAAATATAATAAAAAACATAGGGGCGGGCTACAGTCCGCTTGGGCGAACTGTTGGATACCCTATTCTTATTCCTATATCTCATAAGTGGGCGTGACAAAAATTTAAAGGATTTTATCGAAAAAACTAAGCTTTTGTAAATAAAAACGCTCCCTAGCTCAAACTTTGGTTTTTCAATAAAATTGTTTTATTTAATTGTGGGCGTGTCAGTAGGCGGATTTAAAAAAAATTTAAGTATGAGCATAAAGGGCACCTAGAGAGTATATACTATAAATTTCAGCTCCCTAGCTCAAACTTTGGACTTTCAAAAATAAAAAAAAAATAATTGTGGGCGTGTCAGTAGGCGGATTTTGAAAATATTTACACATGAGCATAAAGGGCCCCTAGAGAGTATATATTAAAAATTTCAGCTCCCTAGCTCAAATTTTGGTTTTTCAAAAAAAATATTTTATTTAATTGTGGGCGTGTCAGTGGGCGGATTTTGAAAATTTTATGTCCCAATCAGTTTTATGGGCCATAGATCATATATAAAAAATTTCAGCTCTCTAGCTCAAAATTCGATTTTTTCCAAAATTTTGTTTTTTTGAGTTTGTGGGCGTGTCTGTGGGCGGATTTCAAAAATTCTTAAACTTGATTATTTCGGGACCCTAGAGAGTATATGGTTAAAATTTCAGCTCTCTAGGTCCAGTTTAAAGGCCTAATTTTTGCCGACGGACGGACGGACGGACGGACGGACGGACGGACATGGCTAGATCGACATTACTATCGATGCTGATCATAAATATAGTAACTTTTAGGGGTCTACGGGCAATATTAAGGTATGTTACAAACTATGCGTCAAAATTAATATACCCCTAGAATAGGGTATAGTAATAGGAGAGAATAAAAAAGGAACAAAAAAAGAAGAAAAGGATGAAGATTGAAAGAATGGGACTGAGTTGGAAGGTCCATAAGAGAGAAGAGACATACTTTAGGGAACAGAAAAAAAGTGTCTTAATTGGTTTTTAAATCTTGATGGATTACTTGTTCTTTTGATATAGCGCGGTAAAGAATTCCAAAGGCGAGTAGCGTTAATAAAAAATTGGCGCTGAGATGTCAGGGAAGTTTGACTGGGTTGAATCAATTGGTTGGACCTGGCCGAGGAAAGTCTCGTAATTCGTTCGAATAGGTAGGGTGGTTGGTGTGTTAGCAGAATATTTGAAAACAGTAATAAGGTGCGGAACTGAAAATAACTCTCAAGCGGCATGTTGACCAGTCTATTGGAAAAATTCGATACTCTATCGTATCTTCGAAGTCCAAAAATGTATCGAATGGTACTATTAAAGACAACAAGAGTAATTACAGCTGGAGAAAATTTCACAGCCGTAGGTCAGGATAGGTAAAATTAAGCTTTTCGCAAGCATTAGACGTGTCTTTAAAGGAGTAAACAACTGAGATACCCAGAGAGTACGTAACACACCATATGTTTTCCCGACAATAGAGTTAATATGCTTGTCCCATGCTTGTCATGTGCTTGTTACGGGTGAAAACGCCTCTAGACTTTTTTTTATAGGGCTACATTAAATCATTGGTCTATTCCAACAAGCCGGCGACGTAAGAGGAGCTCACCAATATTGAACGAGAAATAGCGGCCATATCGGTCGACATGTACCGCCGAGTCATTGAATCTATCGACTGCTGCATACGTTCCCGTGGTGGACATATGCACGAAGTTCATAAATGTTTGGATAGTAATTCCAAGCCAATACATTTTTTTAAGATATCTCAACTAGTTTGCATTTTATTTAAATAAGAGGTTTGTTAAGTCTTTAATGAAAGGCCATTTATAATGTACATATCAATTCCAAGTAATACAATATATTCGGACTTTATTCTATCAAGTTCTATATACAATCCCGATATATAGAAGCTCTCAGACTCGGTAATGGTCCATTGCACTACCAGGCAGAAATCCTCTTTTTGGTGTAGAGGTTGGAGGAAACAATTAGACGTTTCACTCAAGTAATGTGTGGCGTATGTTGTTGTTCCCCATGGGGATTGAACCTGAACCGCACGGGTCATAAGCCAACACCATCGCCACCCACAATCCCGGTTGATTTACGATAAACTTGATTTCATTTCGATAACGGAAGCAAGTGGGATCCGAAATGCAACGAATCGCGACAGCCGAAATTCGAAAATCCAGCAAATGACGATGAACTAATTGGGTTCCGAAATCAAATAATTGCAAAGTTGGTTCCGATATCCAACTGCTTCCGGTACAGTTAAAATTTTACCCTAAATGCGTCAAAAGATGTATAACTTCAAAGAAACAAAAACAAGATCCTCCTCAGTTTCGGTAGCAATACCAAAGGTGGCTCAAAATATCAAACTCTTTTATTTGAAAGCTATCCATAATGAAGATGCATATCGGGAACACCGGTCTCAAATGTTAATCTGTAAATGGATCTCATCTTGCCTTTGAACTTTTTTATTTTCGCGGATTACTTAATGCAGTTCTCTCCATTAAGATTAAGTGTAAATTCAGAAACGTCAAACATTTGCGCAGTGATGCGGCATCACTGCTTATTTGTGATGCTGATTCGATGCACAGTTTAAGCTGATGCGTTGCTGATTGAATATGGCGTTTGAGTTTTAGAACGCATTGTTTAAATCAAACATTTAAAATGGAAGTTTTGCTAATAAAAGTTTTAGTCGATAACTTTGATCGTAAATACGCTAAATTTAGTTTTAATATGTGTGAAGCAAGAAGAAAGAGGTCGAAACGCATACAGACTTTAATTAGCAGATTTAAAAGAAGGAAAATTCCTAAGATTAGGGACTATTTCAAAGTTCTAGAAGAATATCCAGACGATGTATTTCAAAATCATTTTAGAATGTGCCGATCCACCTTCGATGTAAGTCGACTAATGATTTAACTTTTCTAAATGAAAACCAAACCATGTTTCTAGGATTTGCGAAAATCATTAAATCCTTATTGGACACCTTATACATCTTATAGTATCTATCAATTAAAATGTTTGTTTACTTACTTTTCTTTCTTTTCCGACATTTTTCTTGCTTTTTTTCAGGCGAATCACCTGCGCATCAGGTATTTCTGTGATGCTTTTTTTTCGTTATGTTTGCGCATCAGTTTGATCAACTTTGCAATAATGAACACTTGACGTTGAAAGTGATGCCAATAGTTGCGTTAATGAACATTTTGCAAAGCATCATGAGCATCATGATGCCAGTGATGCGTTACTGAATTTACACTAAGGTATCACATGTTATATTTATACACATGAATGGTTTTTGGCGTAGATACCTTTTGAAGAAAATAGGTACCACGAATGGTTTTTGTCGTACATAGATACCTATTGAAGAAAATAGGTACCAGCTTATTTTTTTTAACTGTTCTTTTAAAGATACAATCAGCCTGAAAACATTATGGATCTACAAATAAATCAACTGCCTTCAATAGAGTCACAGTATGTAACCATAACTCATCAACAGACAAGCATCCCCTAAGTAGGAGGGATTGAGTTGATTTAGGTACTGTTCTTCATTTGACTACCATCTAACGTCCCTTCCATGACATTTAGCTCTTGCCGAATCATCCCCATGTTAAGTGTCATTTCACAACTCTCCTCAAATGATTTACGTGTCGCATCAATTAGTTTTGGGCCACTGACGTCTTAGAAGTATTGTAAAGATCTGCACATCCGACCCCAACCATCTAAATAACTTTTACTTGTACTGTTTTTGACTTTGTTTAATTCAAGCAAAGGTTGCATACGCTCGTCTGTAAGACTGTTTTTATTTTTCATGTGAAAAGTCAGTGTGAATAGTTGGGGAGAGAGGGCAAAAGTGTACAAGCGTGCATACATTTCAGATACTTTTCTAGTATGTTTTAAATCATAATTTAAACTTTAAATCGTCGCTCTAAACACATTCGCATACCGCTTTCTCATTAAGAAATGAGGGTTCCTATCGTAGAACAAATAACTTTTAACTGATTCGTTTGTTTAGGGAAGAAAAAAAATATGGAAAGTCTGGAATCAGCCTGGGTCGGGTCGCTTCATACCCTTTCTTTATTCCTATCCCTCAGAGTGGGTGTGGAATTGAATCGAGTATTTCATGTAAAACAACCTCGCTTCGGTTCCCCTTAAACTTTGAATATTTTTCGCCCAAAAACGCTTCATTTACTTTGGGCTTGACGATTATTGTCCACATATTTTATTATAAAATATACCTCAAAAACGTGGTGTAAAAAGAGCTCAATAAATCCTTTATTCCATTATGTTCCGCCCACAGATAATAAAGTATTGCAGAAAGTGCGACAAATTAGATATCTAAATATCTATTCATGAGCATTTGCCTGCTCAGTAAAATATACGTATTTCATAATATCGCGTGCCAAAATCTGTTTAAAAGTGTTAGACTTGCGTGCTAAGAGATAATAATACAAGGAGCGTAGATACATGTACACACAGTACATGACTGTGTTCTGTACCTATTGTATATTTCAAAGTAAGAGATTCCGCAAGTTGGTAATTTATATCTCCCATCGGCAGTGTAGATAATTAAAATTGACACCAACAAAGAATAGAACTTTATATTAAGAAAGTTGTTATTTTTACCATACCAACTCGTATGCGTGAATTTAATTCGCTTTAAATAAGTCATAAATAAGGTACAATAGACTGCCTGATACTGATGTTAAAGGTGCAGTTGTATAATACAACCGTAGATGAAAATTTCCTTGTGAATGTACCATTTCCAGAATGAGGACGTCTTTTCATGGCTGTATGCAGGCGTTTCGCGGATAAAGGCTTCTTGTCTTTATGCTTTAGACGGACTTTAAGACTTTCACTGCATATTTAAATTGACTTATTAATTTGACATTTGAAATAAATTCAAACTAATAACTCTGAGGGCGAGAGGTAAAGGGTTATTTTTTTTATAGACTGATAGATCTGACTTTCAAACCGTGCTGTCATTTTCGATAGTTTTTTTGACAATCGCCTTTCTGAAAGGCAAATCCGCGAAAGACTCTTGATACTCAATTGCTTGGTGTGGTCTTCACGTTCCAAAATGAGGCTGACGCACGCGTTGTAGTTAATGGCTTTCTTTTGACTTTTATATTCATTTGTTTATTCAATATTAGATATCAACTTTGCAACTCTGAAACTCATTTTTGCAGATGACACAGCTGTCCTTGACCTCGATTTTAGGACCTGATCTGTATGCCACAAAATTGTCGGCATACGCTATAGCATATCTGCGTGAACCCACCAGATCACTCGTGTAAAAGTTAGACAGGATCGGAGAATTTACCGCCCCCTGCTGCAAACCGTTTTTAATTTCAAAGACTCTGCTCGAAGTCACATTGCCACATTTGACAACGAACTTCTTTCCAATAAGCATATTATATATTTAGCAAAGGTGAGTGCATCTCCCGCCTGGTCAACTTGTAGAAGACTCCCTCTAACAATACGGTGTCGAAAGCCCTTTCAAAATCAATCAGACAAGAACCCGTGCATTGGTTCTTGCAATCATTCAACTGAATATCGGAAACCGTTTTCGACGCGGCATGAAAAGCGTCATGCCCCGTCCTGAAACCAAACCGGTTGTCTGGAATTACGTTATTATCCTCCACCCACTTCAGCAGGGCTCTATTGATAACTTTTTCAAAGAGCTTGCTAAAATTCGGAAGCAAACTTATCGACCGGAGATTACCAGGGTTCGTCCTATCTTTACCCTTTTTCGGGATAGGGTGTGCCACAGCTACCTTTCAATGCGCCGATTAATGTGCATAATTCAGCGCTTTGTTAAAGAGCGTGGTAAAAATATCTACAGCCTCCAGAGGCAGGTGTCTCAATACGACGTTTGTGACACCATCCATCCCCTCCGACTTTTTATTCTTCAGTGACTCGAAGATGCATAGACGATCATCCTTCGACACGAACAAGTGCGATACACCTCGACCATTGGCGGCAACTGCTTAAGCATGGTTTTTATCATTGGGTACGGTGAATCCGTTATCCTCAGATCATCAATTCTCAAGTTCGGTGCGCAGATAGAAGCGGCTTACCAGAGCCCCATTCTCAATGTCGTGGTTACGATGAACAGGATTGTTCAGGATTGCCAAATTCCAACGTTTAGCATTATTTCACATACACAAAGTGCTATCCTATAACTAGTTAACTTAAATTATATTTAGCTAAATGGTAATAGGTAAGAAATATAGCTGCATCGAAGCAATGCCTCATTGAGGACCTTAGCCTTCCGGCACAAGTATGAATCGAAGAGATCAGTGATAACTCACTCATTCAGATCAGAAAAACTTAATAAAACTCGCTCTAAACTCAGTCTATATTGCTAACTTCAAATTGACACATAGTACTGATTCTTGACGGCTTTGGTTTCCTCGATTGACGAGCGTTAATGGGGCCTAAAGTTGTACACTATATATACATATTTAATAAACATATTAAATTCAAATATAGAGGTGAATCTTTCGCCATGCATTTTTCTGTTTTCAAATTGAAATATACCAAAAAACATATCAAAACATAGGGAAATCAGCTTGGGCGAACTGTTGGACACCCTATTCCTATTCCTGTCCCTCATTAAGTAGGCGTGAGAATGCAAATATTAGAAGTCAAAGTTTGATGTAGGAAGCTGAAATATATAATATATAACCTACTCTTTAAGGGCCCTTAATGCTCATGTTTAAAGATTTGTAAAGTCCTCCCACTCACAGTTGCACGTTATCTACCTAATTTGTTATCTAGCTAACGCCATAACTAAGTAACTAACGTCGTTAAATTAGCTGCGCTAAAAATGCAATCGATTTGGTGGTTAGCTATCATAATGACAACGTATTTTAGCTTTTAGCTATTAGTTGCAGGTTGTGTAACTAAGCTCGTTAGGTTGCCAAAGTTAGTTGCGGATGACAGCTAAAAGTTGGTTAGCTGTAGCTTTTTAGCTGTCTAGGTAATAATTAATAACTAAATCAAAATGTTTTATTTTGCTATAATGGTGATAATTTATTGGGATTTATTATGCATATTGCGTTTAAAATAAAAATTCATTGAATGTCCCTTTTATTTTACATCAGGTTATTTTACAAAGAGGTCCTTGGAGCACAATAAAGGTCATTTTAACACGAAAAAGTTGTATTTTCCCAAAATGTCTTTAGGAACAACACGCTATATCTGTGTTTAATGTTATTTGACTAAGAGGTCCTTGCAACAAACAAAAAAGGTCCTTGAAAATCGAAAAAGGGATACTATTCCAAAATATCATTTGAGCCCCCACGGTATATCTGTGTTCAGTGTTATTTGACTAAGAGGTCCTTCCAACAACAAAGAAGGTCCTTAAAACTTGGAAAAAGGATATTTTTCCAAAATATCATTTGAATCCACACGGTATATCTGTATTAAATGTTATTTGACTAAGAGGTCCTTCCAACAACAAAGAAGGCCCTTAAAACTTGGAAAAAGGATATTTTTCCAAAATATCATTTGAATCCACACGGTCTATCTGCGTTCAATGTTATTTGACTAAGAGTTCTTTGGAACAACAAGAAGGTCCTTAAAAGTTGAAAAAAGGATATTTTTCCAAAATGTCTTTAGAAACGGCACGGTATACATTAGTTCAATGTTATTTGAATAAGGGGTCCTAGAAAAAACAAACATTTTGGAAAAATATCCTTTTTTCGACTTTTAAGGACCTTCTTGTTGTTCCAAATGACCTTTTTTGTTGTTGCAAGGACCTCTTAGTCAAATAACATTGAACGCAGATATAAGGTGCGGGTTTCTTAGAGTTTTTGAAAAAAAAAAATCGGGTTTAAGGACCTTATTTGGTGCTCCAAAGACCTCTTGGTAAATAACCTTATGACAACTAAAAGTGGCATTCTTCAATCGGCCATCGGTTACCTCTTACCTTCAACTGATGTACAACGAACTTCAAGCTATACAACCTCAATTATTCAAAACTTATCGAAGACAAATCTACTTCCACACTATTTTTCCCCGTGTTTCGAAGGACATAATAATCTCTAAAATTAAACATAATTAAAACTAGAAAATGTATAACGAAATAAAAGAATCGCTCCTGTTCCTGTAAGCCTTTTCGGATTAAATTGTTTGAAAAAAATTATTAGTTGTGTTTAATCGATAGCTAAAAAGCTAAAACTAAAGCTAATTATTGTTAGTTACACTCTGGCAACTAATTTTTCACAACTAAACACACTTAGTTACACTTCGCAACTAATAACTAATTTAGGTTCAAAATTTGTGGCAACTACAACTAAAATTATGGTTTAGTTATGTACGTTCAAAGAAACTATAGCTAATTTAGTTGTAGCTTTTTAGCTATAAGTTAAGCTAACTTTTGTGCAACTCTGCTCCCACTGACACGCCTACTATTTAAAAAAAAACCGTTTTATTTAAGAAACCATTGTAAATGGATGTTCTCTTCTTCGCAAAGCATGTAGATAAAGTCGTTTTGAACAATTTTTATACAAAAACTTTGTTCTTCCAACAAAATATGTAGAGCGTTCTGAGCAATTCCCCCATTTAAATAAAGAAAAAGAACTAATTAAAAAAGTAATTGAAGGAAAAGCTACAGAAAAAAAACTTCATTAGAAAAAAACAAAAAATAATTTAACAAGAATAATAATATATAACGTAGAGTGAAGAGAAGAAGGGTGAGCGGTGCAGGACCTTTTCCAGACCAAGCTTTTAGTTATACATGCAAAAAATGATTATAATGAACATCAAAGTTAATAAATAAATGAATAACTAAATAACAAAGGGAAACAATTAATGTATTTAATATAATATGTATATGTATAAATAAATAAATTAAAAATAAATAATTAAATTTAATATCACATAATAAGTCACATTTTAAATAATAGTAGGTACTATAACTATAAAGCTTACATATTGTTTGGCCTTAACAGGCCCAAACGGGGCCTAGAACCTAGCTCCTCCAACCACTTTCACGCGAAGTGGAGGGGACCTACAGGTTTACGCCGAATCTGAACGGCAAATTTGAGAAGCTTCTCCTGACAATTTGATACTCTTGGATGTTTGTCAGACGTTCGCAAGAGATGCCAACAGCACACAGTATTCCCAAGTGGTCCACCATCTAACTACTAACCACGCTCTACGTCGTTTAATTGCGGTGATCGAACGAGAACCGATTGATTCGACGTGACAAGGTCGTTGGCAAAACTATAACTATAAAGCTAGGTTTGAAATTAGAGGGTTATCTGAAGATAGGCAAGATATGAGATAACGTTCATTAAGTTTGGCAATTCTAGTTAGCAGTTTCCATATTTGAGATAGCGTGAAGTTCAGCTGTTGAAAAAGACCATGGAAGCTTAAATACCATTTTCGAAAGCTTACTTTGAGCTACTTGGAATCTACTAATATGACAAGCTGCACATTTACCACATGCCGATGAACCATAAAACATCATTGCTTGGAACCCGGCTTTGAAAATAAACAGCTTGTTTTCATTGCTAAGTTTTGACTTCCTATTTATAAAGGGATAAAGAGTTTTAGTGGTTATATTAATCCTTTTAATTGCTTCTTGCATGCCAAAGGTTAAAGTTTTATCAAGATGAACTCCAAGTTATTTAGCACTTGAACGCCATTCAGTGTTTAGACTATTTACTTGAAGATTGTTGCTCAGCAGGAAACAGGCTTTTCTTTTTCGTGTGAAAAAGATAACCTGTGTCTTTGAAGCATTTATTCTAATCTTTCAGTCGAAAAAGTAATCTTGTACGACATTGACTGCAGATTGCAAGTTTGTCTCAATGTTGAAACCAAATAAATCTGATGTCAGTAAATCAGTTAGTTAAACATGGGAAATCGTAAGTGAAAATCGTATACAAGATTGGACCAACCCGTCCTTGAGGTAAACCTGCTGAAATGTTACCAATTATTTATTGAAACCTTGAATTTTCTTTCAAGCAGAAATGATTGAATTGTTTTGATTAAGCACATTGGAAAATTAAGTCTTAAAAGTTTATGTAATAAAGCATCATGTCAAAATGAATCGAATGCTTTCTCGACATCAAGAGGTATCATTCCTGTACTTTTTCGTGTGCTAAAATTTGTTTTTATATACCTCGTTATTCGATGAACTTGATGGACTGTACTATGATGAGCCCTGAAACCAAATTGTTCAAGTGATAAAGTATTATGACTGGTTATTTGAGAAACAATTCTACTTTTAATAATTTGCTCAAAGCATTTGCTTAGCGAGCTTAACAAACTTATTGATCTATAGTTGCTTGGTATGTTTGCGCTTTTCCCAGGCTTTACAATTGGTATAATCTTAGCTGTTTTCCATGCATTAGGAAAGTAACTTGACTTCAGACAACAGTTAAACAGTAGTTGTAAATATTTGATTCCCGATTTCGGCAAGTTCTTAAGGTATACATTTTTAATGCAATCAAAACCTGCAGATTTTCTTGATTTCAGATTCAAAATTACCTCGCTGACGTCTTCAAAAGTAGCATCTACTTGAGTGTCATTCGAAAAACTTAAATTTATGATATTCATTGAGTGTGATCAGTTGTCAGTGACTGATTCGACAGTGGTATTACAAGGAATACTGCCAGTTAGCAAATGGTTATCATAGAATGTTTCTGCTAGGATATTTGCTTTTTCAAAGCCAGAGACCATTACTTGGCTTCCTACTTTAAGAGCTGGAATTTGAGTGTTTTTTTCTTAATTATTTTGACTATGTTCCAAAATGGTTTGCTTCCTTTATCTGAACTCTGTAGTTTATGATTCCAAGATCGATTCCTAAAAGTTGAAATTGAATCTTTTATTAAGACATTAAGAATCTTAACTTCAGAACTATAGAAAGGATCTCTTGTTCTAATCCATTTTCTTCGATTACTACCTATTACGAATTTTTATTAGTTGAAGGATGTTAAATGGTAATTTGTTTGTAACATCAGAACGAATTTCTTTTTTAGGAACTGCCTTTTCAATACTTTCTTGTAAAGCTTTCGTAAAACAAGAAATACAAAGGTCTATTTGTTGTTGATTGACTGCGTCAGCCAAAGGTGCATGACCATTTGGTAACCTTGATCAGATTTCAACTAGATTGGATGAATCGGATAATTTTGTCATTTTTCCTGTTTTGGCTTTTTTGGAGTAATGCATATTCCCAGATAAACTCGATTTGGTTTGGTAATAAATTTAAAGAGTTTTTTTGATTAACAAATATCTTTCTTGATTAACATAAAGGATGGAAAAATATATTTTATCTTCTACAAGTGGTAAAAAGTCGATCAACAAAACCGAATATGAATAGAGCCGAAGTCGACTGTGTTTGCAATAATTACGCGCACAACGTTCCATCTACTCAGGCGTAACCACATCGACTAAGCTTTATTTCAATTTCAAAAGGTGAAATAATAACACATTCGTGTATGTGTAAACAAAATTCCTTAACCAACACCCAGTATAACACCCAGTGTGACAAGTACTCAATTCTAGTAGAAAAATAACTAAACTGAATATCTAAAGCTCAACGACAACAACAACTTGACATATTTGGATTACTTCGAATAACTTTGCGGTACACTCTCTGTATGAAAGCTAAAAGTACAAAGTCTTAAATAAAATGTATGAGTTTGCAATTTTATTTGACACGTCTTGCGGGATCATTCTGTACCTGAAGTGCAATTTATAAATCTATCAACTTTTCCGAAGTGAACGAAGAGTTAGACGACTTTCCTGGAAAAGACTTGCATGTGTAGTGGTGTAACCACATGATTTTTGTTCATACTATGTTTTCAAAAGTTAAAGTGTGGTCATCCATTATAGCACTTCTGCGCTTTGAGAACAATTGATGGGTATACGAGTAATCTACTGAGAAGAAGTTGAATGAATGAGTTTTTGGTTAACTTTCAAAAACAAAACACATATTTTATGAGTACAATCACTATGGATATTTAAAGAATATAAGAGGCCAGCTTATGTCAATGAAGCATTGAATAAACATTTTTCATGATGGTAGTGCTAAAACGATTCCCATAACCGTAATACACACTACATATCCAAACACTTTTCCCACACCGAAATACGCTGAAGTTCAATAGTCTACATCTTCCATATTATTAATTTCAGCTCCCTAGCTCAAACTTTGGTTTTTCAATAAAACCGTTTTATTTAATTGTGGGCGTGTCAGTGTCAGTTAAATTTTATCTCCCTAGCAGTTTTAGGAATCAAAGATCATATATAAAAAATTTCAGCTTTCTAGCTCAAAATTCGATTTGTTCGAAAAATTTGTTTTTTGAGTTTGTGGGCGGATTTCAAAAATTCGTAAACTTAATTATTTCGGGACACTAGAGAGTGTATGGTTAAAATTTCAGCTCTCTAGGTCCAGTTTAAAGGCCTAATTTTAGCCGACAGACGGACGAACGGACATGGCTAGATCGACATTACAATCAATACTGATCATAAATATAGTAACTTTTAGGGGTCCACGGGCAATATAACGGTATGTTACAAACTATGAGTCAAAATTAATATACACTTAGACCCGTTAAAAACAATGTTTTAAGTTTACATTTTTTTAAAGCATTCACCTATGCACACTTTTTTTCATTTTTTATACCCTATTCTAAGGGTATATTAATTTTGACGCATATTTTGTAACATACCTTAATATTGCCCGTAGACCCCTAAAAGTTACTATAATTATGATCAGCATCTATAGTAATGTCGATCTAGCCATGTCCGGTGTCCGTCCGTCCGTCCGTCCGTCCGTCTGTCGGCACAAATTAGGCCTTTAAACTGGACCTAGAGAGCTGAAATTTTAACCATATACTCTCTAGGGTCCCGAAATAATAAAGTTTACGAATTTTTGAAATCCGCCCACAGACACGCCCACAAACTCAAAAAAACAAAATTTTGGAAAAAATCGAATTTTGAGCTAGAAAGCTGAAATTTTTCAAATATGATCTATGACTCCTAAAACTGCTCGGGATAAAAAATTTTCAAAATCCGCCCACTGACACGCCCACAAATAAATAAAACAATTTTTTTGAAAATCCAAAGTTTAAGCTAGGGAGCTGAAATTTATAATATATACTCTCTATGGGCCCTTTGTGCTCATGTGTAAATATTTTCAAAATCCGCCCACTGACACGCCCACAATTATTTTTTTTTTTTTTTTTTAAATTCAAAGTTTGAGCTAGGGAGCTGAAATTTATAATATATACTCTCTAGGGGCCCTTTATTCTCATGTGTTAATTTTTTTTAAATCCGCCTACTGACACGCCCACAATTAAATAAAACAATTTTATTGAAACACCCAAGTTTGAGCTAGGGAGCTTTTTTTTTAAATGTTATATAACAAAATATGTAGAGCGTTCTTAACAATTCAACCATACTTAGACTTTTGTCACGCCCACTTATGAGGGATAGGAATAAGAATAGGGTATCCAACAGTTCGCCCAAGCGGACTGTAGCCCGTCGCTATGTTTTTTTGAGTTTCTGACTCACCGAAGTCGAAGAAAAAGGCACTGCCTTTGACCTATAGTGTCAATTGTACCGCTTGGGCCAGAAATTGCTTAGGCTTATTTCTACTTTCCGTACAAAGCAGATAATACTACCATCAGAGGACTTTTTTACGTCTTCAGAACTCAACACTGTTCCTGAAGAATATCTTCCTTCTAGTTTCCCTGAGGGCTGGGCATTCAACTAGAATGTGCTCAGCTGTTTCGTCTTCAAGACAAAGCCGCTACCCTGGAGAGTCGACTATTTTCATTTTGTTGAGGTGGTATCGTAACCCGTGGTGGCCCGTAAAGTTTGAAAAGTCTTAAAACAGTGCATGACTGATTTGGATTCAATGGTATGCGAGCTAAGGGAATTTATAGCTACTTAACCATCCGTGAATATATAGATGGTGGCGCTTTTAATACCAGATCTATTGATGTGTCGAACTACTAATCGAAAGGTCCCGGTTCAATACCCTCTGGAGCCAAGTAACATCTAGAGTTTTTTTTTCCATTGCCCCACCTCTCGCGAATCTCTGACAAATATCCAAGAGCATCAATTGTCATGAGAAGCTTCTCAAATTTGCCCTTCGGATTCGGCTTAAAATTGTAGGTCCCTTCACACAAGAAAGAGGTTGGGGAAGCTAGGTCTTAGGCCCTGTATGGGCCGTTAATGCCTAATATTTTTAATTTATTTTGTTGATTTGGCTGGCGTATTCTTGAATAGAGCGGAGCTTTGCTTGAAATACGGTGGGCATTTTACCCATAGGTATCGTAATGCAAGCATTTGGTCCGTAAATTATGACTCCTAAACTTGTTGCACTGCGGATCGCCACTTAGTGAATGTGCATGTGGAGAGGTGTTAGTCTCGAATGAAAGTTGTTGGGCAGGTTGGTATGGCTCCGGAGGTACCTAGGCACTCAAGGCGTTGTACCTTTTTGAGCTTCTCTATTGCGATCTTTTGTGTGGTTTTTGTCCCACATAGTATGGAGGCTAATTTTGTTATGGGTCTTATCATCACTGTGCAGATCCACTGGACGATCTGTGGAGAGACTCTCCAGGTTCTACCATACCTGCGGCGACAGGCCTAAAATCTCTAGTATCTTTCGTAATTTTGTTGTCAAATTGAGAGTTCCAGTTAAGTCTTTTGTCTAGGATAACTCCAAGATACTTGACTTATCCGGAGCACTCTACGACCGTGTCGTTTAGTGATATTTGACCTAAGTCTAAATTTCTTCTTTTTTTGAAAGGAACAATAAGGACCTAACTGGGATTTATGGAAAGTTTTTACAGACGCACCAGCCTAAAGCTGTCATAAGGGCGTCTTGCATTTTTGATGTGACTACTTTTGAGTCTTTGCTCCACACTATGATGACTATGTCATCAGCGTACCCAGCTGTCTTATTGCTTAAATTGCTCAATGTATGGAGCAGGTCATTAATGATCAAAGACCTCAGGAGGGGTTATAGTACACCTCCCTCTGGGCAGCCCCTTACAGCTAATACTGATACTGAGGTCATTGCTGATGTTATTTTACGACTTTCTAGCATCGCATTGCTCCATTTTATGGTGGGTTGATCTATGTATCCACTGTGCATTGACATGGACTCATCTTCAGTGTTGTCAAAACCACCCTCTATATCCAGAAAGGTGCATATTGCGATCTCTTTGCACCGGAAGGCGTTTTTGATGTCTGTTGTCAGTTTAAGCAGAGTGCCTTCGGTGGATTTGCCTTTCTTGTATGCATATTGATATGAGAGTAGGGGCATGTTCATTAAGTATTCTCTGATGTAAATGTCGATAATCCTTTCCATTGGCTTCAGAGAAAAAGATGTCAAGCTTTTAGGACGATATGATTTAGGTAATTCGCTCGGTTTGTTGTTGGGTTTGGGGATGAATACCACGTTTACCTCCCTCCAGGTACTTAGTATGTAGCCCCAGTTGAAGCTGAACCTCAATAAGGCGATCATGGAAGTTACAAAAAACTACATTCCTTTTGGATGAGTGCTGGTAAGATACCGTCTGTACCTTATGTCTTAAATAGTTTCAATGAGTTTGCCGGAGTAAAAAGTTTTCCGGATATACGGTAATTTCTGCTATGGTTTCTTGAAATTGAAACTTCCGCTATATGTATGGTCATTTCATTCGTCAACGCACACTTAACGAGTTAAACTTGAGCACAACAAAAATAATAATAGCATGTTGATACATGACAGTCGGGTCCAGTGGTTAGTGCGTTGGACTACTAATCGAAAGGTTCCCGATTCAAATCCCGCCGAGGCAAATAACATCAAAAGTTTTTTTTTCCACCCGCGTGTCGTTGTCCAGTCCCATCTACAGAGTTGAGGTAGATAATACATACGTGGTATCACAATGAACCTAAATTGGTCTAAGTATAAACCTAACCTAACCTAACCTATGAGAAGCTTCTCAAATTTGCCGTTCGGATTCGGTTTACAATTGTAGGTCCCTTCCACTTCGCACAAGCAAAGGTTCTTGGCCCTGTATGGGCCGTTAATGCCTAATATTTATTGATTTTTTAGATACATGATAATGCGACAAATCCAAAACTATCTGCTCGCTTTTCATTAATGTGAAATGAAGATTGAAACAATACAATCACTCTCCAACCAATATTCCATTTTTCAAGTTGCATGAAGAATGGCAAACATCCACTGCTATGAACATGAGAAGAGCTTGTTTATGGTCATTTCAAATAAAATATGCTACAGCCTTACAGCAAACGTGTGTATTCCATCATCATCTTCCATCTCCATCACCCAACCCGTGCTAACTAGATTACCAAATTGTGGATTTTGATCCGATTTTAATTCAAGTTTACGACCCAAAATGGGCATTAAAAGTGATTTTCCACGGAGACGACTTGTACAACAAGTCCCTCCGGGCATGTACTCCATCAAGCACTTGACTTTCGCCACAGTGCGAGTATGCTGTGCAATAATGATGCACTAGGAATCTAGCAAACAGTATACGCAACTCGCAGCGCCTCGGTAGCTCCAAAGTCATCGTCTACATGGTGAAGTTAATAAATTCACAATTTTACGATGTGAGGTTTACGAGGTGCTTAGTTAATCGTAAATGTTTTGCAGCAGCACACACAGACAAAGGCTAGACATGCACGCGTCGTGTCCATTAAGCGTCAAGCGTGCTATCAATAATTGTTTATTTGGATATGGGAGGCAATGATGTGCAGTTGTTGGCTGCTTTTCGATTTTGTATACGGATTTCGGATTTACGGCCGCGGTGATAATATTTACAACAGTTTCGTGTTAAACATGAAATAAGGCCTACTTAATGGGATCAGTAGCCGGAGCAAGCGGCACGTCAATCAAAAAAAAAAGATTTTGTTTTATCCGCGACGGGGCATTAACTTTTGGGCGTGATTGGCAGTTTAACACATCGTAACATATATATTGTTATCTACTTTATAAGAACGAAGCGGCGGAGTGTGAGGAGTTGTTAAATTTTGGCGAAAGGCATGTCATGAATAATGGGATTGACTATAGAAACAAAACGTTGCACTAGCATTACAAATTGGTCATTTATGTTGATGGCGGAGTGTGATGGTATCAGGATGATGTTCACTTTATCGCTAACTTTAGTTAAGGTTTCGTTGGTATCCGCAATAGCATCCAATGGTTTTTAAAATAAATGCCTTTTTAACCCAACCCTAAATATCCTCTTCAAACGTTAATGTCGACCTAAACAAACGATTTGTTCTCCTATTTCTGTATAGTATAATGAGGCAACATAAACAATAGTAGTATAACTATCCTAAGGTAAGAGGGGATAAGTGAGGTTTCAAATAAACATCTTTACAGTCTCAATCGTTATTCATCAGCTCTTGAATGAGTTTAGTCGAGTGATTTTATTAGGCATCGTCAAGGTCGTTGGAAGCTCGTGTCGTCATTGAAGTTAATACCATTGCTAATGGAATGGTACTTGGCTCGGATTTTTTGACACACTGTCCATATTTCAACCCCCGGCATTTATTGCTGCAAAATCTACTTGGTCCCATCCATTGATTGACTTCTCAAGAGCCTTGGTGAAGCAACTACCACAGGTGAACTTGGGCATGTGCAGGAGGCCAAAGCGTTAGAACACATTGTTCGAGGGTGAACAATCCAAACAGAGAGCACCCCCAACTGTGTAGGTGACCCAGTAATTTTTTTTTTTTTTATAATTTGCACACGGAAAGGGAAATTTTTGTACCCTTATAATGTGTAAGTGGTGGCGATGGTGTAGAGGGTTGTGTGTTGGGTTGTGATCCGTGCGGTGCAAGTTCAAACCCCATGGGGAACAACCACATATGCCACCCATCAAAGAGAGCAACGAACAACAGCTTTTTTCTCCAACCTCTAAACCAAAAAGAGGATTTCTGCCCGGTAGTACAATACACCGTTACCGAATACCGAGTCTGAGTGCGCTGAAATTTGGACTTCATTTTTTATAAAAAAAAGGAAAAATGAAATATGTACTCTTATAATTTAAAAAGTAACACAGCGCAGGGAGAAGGGACATTTGTATTGGAGAGAGAGAGGAAATGCCGATGCACGTTGAGTTTAAATGTTTGTAAATTGCAATGCAAAGGCAAGATCGAGCATTCCACATTCGTGTGGTACGACTAATGAACGATTCATTGTTTTTCACTGTACGCCCGAATACAGGCTTAAGGGTGAATTCATGTGCATTCCTAGCGTGGCGGTTATTGTGGTTGAAACTTTCTATGCGAGGAATACAACTGGCTATTTCGTTTGAGCACTTAAGGTGGAAATCCCGATAGAACAACGAAAGGCCGGAGACATTGCGAAGATGACTAAGAGAATCAAATGATTTAGTGATGTTTCGATCACCAATGAGTCTTATTGCGCGTTTTTGATTTCTTTGGAGTAGCTCCAATATGTGCACCGAACCAGATATGAGCGTTGCACTCGCGGATAAACGCGCTATAAATAAAAGTAGCGAGATCGGAGGGGGTGAAATATTTCTTGCAGCGCTTAAGGAAGCCTAGGCATTTCGCAGCGTTCTTGGCCAGATCGAATATGTGGTCTTCCAACGAAATTTGTTATACCGAGAATGGAAAACTTTCGCTTTCAGTGATGCAAGTACAGTGTTGCCGGAGAGAAATATTATAAGGTAGTACTGCAGCCAAAAATGGCGAGTATTTTGAAAAAATAGTAGTATATACTTTACAACTTTATTTAAAAATGCTTCATTGATTTGCATTCAATGTATTTCCCTCCAATCTGTTCCGTTGTTTATCTTTAATGAGAAACAGTTGGGAAAAAATCGTTCTGCCACTGTGCTGATGTACGGAATACTGATCTTACAAAATCCCTTGTCAGAGGGAAAAGTGTTTCATGAACGGATTTTTTAAGACAAATGTCTCTGACCAAAACTCTGATATTTCTAAAAAAGATTTGGTAGGTGTATCAACTTCATCAGCATCAGGAATCTCAACATCGTCGGTTCTTTCGGCAGGGGATTCAGGAACCGAATTTGCAAGAACACCAGCAGCAGAAGACACATTTACATTGGCTGTTTGAACTGTTTTTTGCCTTTACCGATTTTGATTTGGTCGGTCTATCAACTTCAACAGCAAATACTTTTTCAGCATTTAAAAATTCAATATCGTTGCCTCTTATAGCAGGTGATTTTGGAGCTAAATTTTTAGGAACAGCAGCAGACTCATTTGTCTTAGAACCCCACAGCAACACAAGACACATTTATAGCTTTTTTGCCTTTACTGACTCAAAGGAATCAAATTTACTAAATATGTAAAATACAAGTTTACTTTGAATTATTCTAACAAGAATTACAATATTTCAAGTATTAATTTAATAATTTAATTTCATTGCAATACAATCTTAGGTAACTATAAAATAAATACCGAACTTGACTGATAAAATCTGCATGAAAGATGAAACCAACGAAACACAAAAACAAACAAGAGAGATGGAAATTCCCTTTTTGACGACAGTTTGGAAAATAAAAGTGCTGATAAATGTTTATTAAATTTTAAGTGAATTTCATTTATTTAGGTTAACATTACACTTTGCTGCAAGTGTAAGATATTAAAGGTCTTTAAAAAAATAGGAGTACCAATGTGAAAGGAGGAGTACGGGAGTACGGAGGTGTTGAAAGTAGTACAATACTCCAATAGGAGTATTTTCGGCAACACTGTGCAAGTACCATTCATAATGGTATACTATTCGGGCTTCGCTTAAGTGACATATTATTGGTTGTATCCCACTTAAGTATCAAGGTCGGAATTTAATGAGCTTAACATACGTTGCCGTTCCAGTTCCACGCTCGAAGATAAGGGACGTGAACCTGGAAACGCATATAAAAAGCTGAACTGAGTATCATCAGCAAAAGAATGAATTGGATTAGAAGTAACAGGCAGGAGATCATTTATAAAAATGAGAAAGGGAGTCGGAGACAAAACAGAGCCCTGCGGAACACCAGCGTTTATTTGGTGGGTTGGAGACTTAAAGCAAATTACAAAAGGTAATTTAAATTCCATTGAAGAGATGGGTGAAGAGATTGGTAGATAAGTCATTAAATCACCAGTGGACCTGTTGCAGCGACTACTGCCGGTCATTAAAAAGTTTTCGAGATTCGATAAATTTCATTAGCTGATGGTTTATCAGCGTTTCCATGACCTTGGAAGGAAGGGACGTAAGTGCAGTTGGTCGGTAGGATGAAGGAGTAGAAGATTCGCCTTTTTTAGCGACTGCCTAGACAAATGCTGTTTTCCATCTTCTCGGAAAGAGCCCTGGAGAATAGTATAGACAGAAACGCTAATGCAATGGTTTTTACAGCGCAAAGAACACCTTCAGAACGATGCGGGAAATATCATCTGGACCAGCGGCTTTGTGTATGTTGAGATTTTGAAGTACACTTCCCACTATACAAGTGCGAAAGTGGATTGGTTCCATGGTGTATATATGTCTACGCGCTCGAGTACAGGGGGAGATAGAGCACAATCTGGGAGCGTTTAGATAGCTGCAAAGTGAGCAGCAAGCTGATTATCTTTATCTAAAGAGCTGACAGCTGGATTGTAGTTATACCCCTCTATTACGGTTAGCGAATCGAACATTCGACTGGAATTAAATAAACATCTAAAAGTACGCAATACGTTCAACAATAACAACTAAAAAAGGTTGTCTCATATAATAAAAAAAAAATGTATTCAGTTGTTTCAAAGTTTAGTTGTATGAGATACATCTCAGTTGATTTGTAAGTGTTAAAAGTGTTGCCTACTTTTAAATGGTAATTCAATTCGAGTCGAACGTTCGACTCGCTAACCATAATAGGGGGGATAAGTGAGTGTCGGGATGGAAGACAAGTCCGAATTCCTAATATTTTCACCAAACGACCAAACGTTTTTACTACCCGTGGGACTTTGTAGAATTTGTTGCCTCAACTTTTGGTAGTAGGACAATTTGACACGATTGATGTGGGTCATTTGCAGTCATTTCTGGCTCGCCTAATTTTTTACGGTCTTCCTCGGATTGATTGGCCTTATATGACCGAAAGCTTTCCTCTTTTTACGCCATGGCCTTTTTGCAGCTTAAACCTTAGGTTTGATACTGTTTGTCCTGTTAGGGATAAATAATTTTATAAGTAGGTGAATTATGTTTGATATCAAATTTGTTAGAATCAGAATCAATGCTTACCTGCGCTTCACTTAGTGCCCAAAACAGCAGGTTTGTTTTGGGACACGTGTGCGTACAACGAAAAAAAACTTGCCCTTAGCCCACGAATATTGCTCGCATCTTCTTTAAAATTGACATTACAACAGAGAAACATAAATAAATCAAACTCCGACGTAACATAAGCAGAGCTGCGAAGTAGAGATCATACATTAGTTTTCCAAAACAAATCACCGCAGGTGTTATGCTCATTCTAAAAAAAATTAAGAAGTCTACACCACCCCTCAGCTCCGTTTTGACAAAAACTTTAAAGTCAACATCCCCCCAGAAAGGCCCCCCTGTTGATGTAACCAAAACCGACGTGGGGGTAGGTGGAGGTGTGTTCTCTCACAGGTTGAATAAGGCTTGGCGTCTATAGAAATGGCTTCTGCAGAAGCTGCTTGGACGAGGAGGAGGGGGGACTACTCTCCACCTTCTCTGCACATGCCCTGGACTGTCTCAAAGACGAACACTCCATTTGGGATCTTTCTTTTACAATGATCTCATAAACATCGACATTAATAGTTTTTCAAGCTTTATCAAAGCTTCAACTGGTTCAAGGAGTAGGAAGAAGATAAATCCGTGTGGTATCACAATGGAAATTTGTATTGGTCTACGTGCGTCGGCTTCTGCCTGCTGTTACTATGCGATAGTTTGATTTGGTCTACTAACAAAATTTACACTGACAAAGAGCAGCACAGTCGCAACGGACCAACGTACTTCCAACAGACGGACGTCCCGGGACGGGCGGGGAGTAACGATGCAGTAGTAGTGTATTCGCTTACTGATTGAAATGACCTGGCCAAGTTCATCACTTTTAGTCGAATACATAAAAACTAGATCTCCCTAAAGAATTTAGACACCAGCCGTTGAGAAAAACCATACAACTGCACCCAAACACTTCTGCCCTATCTCTCTATTCCGCCCTATCTCTCTATTCTTTCTATGAGAAATATGCACCGAAAAGTATGCAATGAAATACGATATCGCTAGGTGCTGCTTGCTGTTAAACACAAATGCTTGCGCTGTGATCTTGGCACTATAAGGGAACTGTAACAGTAAAAATGTTTAAAGTTTATTTCTTCGTTCTAAAGTAATTTACAAAATATTAATATTGTCATAATCATTTTTATCATAAAATTGTTTACGTATACTTTTACTGAGATATTTGACCATAAATAAGCACTTTAGAACTTACACTTTGTGGAAAATTGTTCCATTGGCAAGTGTTTAGAAACTTTTAGCAAATTAGATATTCAAAGACTTAAAACGTCGAGAAAAAGCACGCTGTTAAATTAGGAAAAGGTGGACAAAAGTCTTGGTTAACAGTCTTTTATCATCGCATCTTCCGACCTCTCCTGACAGTCAGATGTTGATTCAGTTAGTCGGCTAATACAATCGCGGAGCAGTTGTTTTTCAAGGGCATACGTCAGGCGCGTACGTGATACTATGAGGTCTTTACGGCTATGATGTTGTAAAAAGATATTATTAGGATCATTTGTCATGAGAAACTTCCCTTCCATTACTGTCGAAAAATAAAACTTCGCAGACACAAAATGGTTGGATATCCTAGGTTTTAGGCCGTCCATGCCCAACATTTATTTACATATTAAAAAATACATGCTAATCACCGGTCTATATAACCGAGGGTAGCCACCGGTATAAACTGCCACAAATCTACGTTTTTGTTATATATTAGTTACAAATCCCATTTCTAAGATCCTATAAATCAAGTAAGCAGAAAACCTCTTTATTCCCATTGATCCGTCTCTCAAACTATTTTACCGCAATTTTATCCAAATATCCACAAATGTAATAGGTACCTAAAAAGGAACCTCTCCGGCTTATGTGGGAACTAGCCCAACCAGCACATTACGGTCTAACAGTGTTGTGTTTTGCTATTAAAATCCCAATGTAGGGTATCCCTATTTGCTTTATTTTTCACACACGCATACATATTTAAAACCACTTTACATTACCTCTATTGGACTCTTATGCGCACTAACATATTCAAAACTTGTAAGGGTAACAGGAGCGTAAACAAAATATGATTTTCTTTCATTTTCGCGTGCTCCCCGAGGCGATATAATCATCAGGGTCGGACGAATTAATAGACAAAATGTAAACTTGAAATACTTTTATTGTCTTTTGGATTTTGCACACACACAGCCCTGAGCTATGAGCCATAATAAGGTGAGTTATAAATTTGTACGTGCATCATCGCTGTAAGTTCAAAAGCATTTCAAAAACTCTTCAAATTTGTCGAATAAATAAAAATGAAAAGTATCCTTACTTGTACAAGCTTACTTCTATTGCATGTACGGCGGCCTAATGCCCGCGGTTATAATATGAAATGTCTATCGGAGACGTTAATCCAATAATGTTTTTCACGAATTTGATTGAATGCGCAGGCTTGACATTTCGTAATAGAAAGGTTATTCAGAATTTGCTTAAGTTACATACTGTAAGCTTAGTTTTAAAAAATATGTATATTTGAATTTATTGGTGATATTGATATACTTATATTAAATTGAGTGTAACGATGTAGAAAGAGACAAAGCCACATACAATGTGTACTGGTAAGGAAGGTTATTTTACCATTCGGGTGGACGATCGTCGGAGAGGGGTTATGAAAAACGGTAGCATTAAAGAATTGTATTTTACTCTGAAACCGTTTTTTATGTAGATGTACACTCGACAGCAAATAAACCGGGCCACCTGCTACGTTCAAGCTCTGATTCGATTTTCTTTTAAAGTATAAAACATACAACTAAAAATTAGTACCAACAGAAAGTGCGTTATATGTTCAATAAAATGAATTGAAACTCATTGAGATTATTCAATTAATTCAGTGTTTATTTAAGGTTATACAAAAAAGAGTCGTCAAGAAAAAAAATTTAACAAAAAATGTGACGATGAAATCTTGCGGAATAGCATTCCACTCGTCTTCAAGTGCGATTAGCAGCTCTGGAATCCTTGTTGGAGCAGGTATCCGGGCTTGAACCCGACGTTTCAGTTCATCCCATTAATGTTCTATCGCATTCTAGTCCGGGCTTCGAGCTGGCCGGTCCATCGTACGAATGCCGACGTCCCGTATATACTGGGTCACCACATATGCAGCATGAGGCCGTGCTTTATCTTGCATTAACAGCATATCCTGCCCGATATATTCTGCGAAGGGTAACACATGGTCTGCGAGGATTTCAGAAATGTAGCGATGAGAAGTCAATCCACGTGTACCGCCCATTGGTTCGATGAAGCTGTATGTGCGGTTAAGGAGATGCCGCCCAGACCGTTACAGATCCTTCTCTATAAGCAACATTTTCCTCGATGCAGCATTGAGAATATCGTTCACCAACGCGACGATATACTCTCTGACTCTCTGACGTCGATCACTTACATGTAGACTCCCACTGGACTCATCAGGAAAGTGTACATTACCGTACTGCTCCAACGTCCAATCCCTATGCTCTCGAGCAAATTCAAGGCGTGCTCGACGGTGGGCTACGGTTAATGCTGGGCCTGTTGCAGCTCTTTTTGGAGTCCGGTTCTATTCAAAAAGTCTCCTTCTGACGGTATCTGAACTTATGAACAGTTGGTGTTCGTCCCGCAGACTTTGTTGGACTTGAACTGCAGTAAGGCGGCGATTTCGCAGAACAGTAAGCTTAATAAACCGATCATCTGCTGCTGGTGTAGCCCTAGGTCTGCCCGTACCTGGACATTTTTTCGAATGCCCCAGTCTCTAGGTATCTTCTGTAAACTCGTTGCCCCGAAAATCTGCTAATTTGAAGTCGTTGTGCGACCTCACGTTGCGCAAAGCCTGCTTGAAGTAGTGCTACAGCTTGAGCTGCTTCCTGAGGTGTCGTATCCGTTATTAACAATTATTCAAAAAAAAACCAAAAATACACGCGGCTGAGCAAACACTAGACTAAATCTAAAAAAATTATAACAGACACTGACTAACCTCATTGTAGAAAAAAGAACAGTAATCGCGAAATCTAGACAAAACAAAGCAAATCGTTAGCATTGTGTTTCTTGCTTGATTACAATGTGAGTTAACGGTACTTAAGAGTAAATTTAAAATCATTTTAATTGATATGAAAAGCCCTTTCTGTAGGCACCACTTTTTTAGTTGTATGTGTTATACTTTTAAAGAAAATCGAATCAGAGCTTGAACGTAAAGGGTGGCCCGGTTTATTTGCTCTCGATTGTATATAGAAATTCGTTATGTGCTTTTACATCCTACTGGCCCAACCTTTCGAATCGTACCAATTTGCTATCGATGTGATGTACCAAATAGCCGACTTATGTGACTCCCGTGACGACATCATCATTTTCGGCGACTTTAATCTGCCTCATTCTCACTGGATTTCGTCAGATGATGGACCGTTTTTCCCGGCTTATAATTCTAATTCAACTAACGAAAGCCTTCTCATTGATCGTCTATTCCAAGTTAGTGGCGGCTCTAATTTTATGGGTAGGCAACTAGACCAAATTTTCTCTACTGATCCCATTACCTCCTCTGTCTCGCTCCATCGACTATTGCTAATTTTCACATCATCTCCCAGCTCTTCTTTCTTTTTTCTATGATTTTCCAACACAGTCAACTCCCACCACAACTTTTTCCTCTTACGATTTTGACAAATCAAATTTCCATAAAATAAACGCCTTTCTAAGTAGGGCCTCTTTTGACTTTGCCAATCTGTCTCTGAATGATGCCCTGTCCATTTTATACACTAAATTATTTAATTCTATCTGTCTTTATGTCTCCTGCTCTACCCACCAGACATCTTTTTCATCACCCCTATGGTATAATCGTAAACCTCTTCCCACAACTTTTCTAATTATCTCGGCTCATACCTTCAGTTCAAACAGCTTTATACTCTCTCTGTACCAGCAACATCTTAATAAGGCAAAAACCAATCTTATAACAGAACCTAAGTCCTTTTTAAAATTTGTTAGCTACAAAAAACAAAATCTGACTGTTACGCCTCATCCCTCGCCTACGAAAACATATCCTCAAAGCGACATATATACTATTGCTGACTTCTTCGCAAACTGTTTTAAACAATATTTTGCCAAAAGCTTCTTCGTACCAGATCCCTCTTATTTTAATTATCTACTCAATTTCTCCAGGGGCCCATTTCTTTCTCAAACCTTCGAGCTTGCAGTAAATGAAAACAAGCTTCAAAAACTTATTCATGAGTTCTCATCTGGGCTTGATGGTCTTTCCTCTATGTTTCTTAGCAAATGCAGCTCCACTCTCTCCCTCCCGCTCTGTTACCTATCCGGCTTTCACTTTCACAATGAAAATTCCCTCAGATTAGGAAACGTTCATTTATAACCCCGATACACAAAACGGGACTAAAAAGCGAATTAACATATTACCGCCCCATAGCTAAACTTTTACATATACCCAAGCTCCTCGAAAGTATCTTATACGAAGTCCTTAGCTTTCAATGTCAGCCTATTTCTTCATTTAGCTTTCAATGTAAGCCTATTTCTTCCAATAGCCAATATGGTTTTCTTAAAAGTAGATAAACTACAACAAACCTTCTTGAATTCGTAGCCTCCGCCATTTCAGTCCTAGAAAGTGGTAAAGAAGGCGGCGTAATTGCAACCGATTTCAGTAAATCTTTTTGTATGATATCTTTCAAATTAATCCTTTTCAAACTGGCTTCATTCGGTTTTGAACCCATATTGTTAAAATGGATAGCTTGCTACCTGGATAACCGTTTTTATAGTGTTCACTTCAGGTCCGACTTATCGGCACCATTTTGGCAACCTCTGGGGATCAACAAGGTAGTGATCTAGGTCCCATTCTCTTCATCACTCGTCACCATAGAGGGGCTGACGATACCAAATTTTGTATGCCCCTTTCTTCACCACAAGCCTCTTGCCTTCTCCAACAAGATGTGGATACTTTCTCAATAACGCCAAATGCCAGTATATAACCTTCTCACGCGAGTTTAATAAGTCCCATCAAAGTCTTTACCTTCTCCAGAACGAAATTTGTAAGAAACGCTGAGTACACTTGGATGTCAGCAGAAATTATTAGTGCGATATCCTTACGCGATAGTCTTTTTCGACGATGGAGCAGATTTGAATGCACCGATATGCTCAATGCATTTAAGAGAGCCAGAAACCGGGTAACCCGCAAGAAAATACACGCAAAACACCTATAGTATGCACCTACAAAAATTTGATTCAAACCGCTCCTCTAAATACTTGTAGTACATAAGTTAAAGACCTTGGGCTTGGGAAGAAATCCGCTCTTTGAATGACGAAATTAATAGTGAGGAAATAAACACAAGATTTTTCAACCCCAACCTGGGCACGCAAAACTACTCCTCATCCTCACAAATGTTTACACCGAATCAATCTCAATGTTCCTACTCACTTTTGCCAGTAGATACATTAACTTTTGGCAATGCATTCTTCTCAATAAAGTCAAAGTGGGTTGGGTTAGATAGCATTCATCCCGATTTTATAAAAATTCTTATTCCTAAAATACTCTAGTATTTACATGTATTTTTAATTCCATTCTAATTAACTCTATTTATCCAACTGAATGGAAACGGAGAAAGATAGTTTCTGTACCGACGAGCTCAAGAAGTAAGAATCATTATCGCCCAATTGCCATTCCGCCTTATTTATCAAAAGTTTTTGAGGTTATCGCCAGCAAACAAATCAAGGAGTATGTTGATAGCTCAAATTTATTGAGCACTTTTCAATTTGGGTTAAGATCTGGACACAGCTGCATTACGGCCTTGCTGAATGTATCTTATGATATTCCCCAAGCCGTTGATGATAATAAATTAACACTACTTACACTGTAAGACTCCTCAAAGGCATTTGATTACCTTGAACCGAATATCTTAAGTCAGAAGCTATGCCGACTGCTTAATTTTTCTGGCAGTGTAACTAAAATGATTTTCTGTTATTAAAATAATAGCGTTCAGGCCGTTTCATACAATATCAGTATTTCCTCCTTCTCACCTGTAAGAAGTGGTGTACCGCAAGGTTATATTCTTGGACCTCTACTTTTTTTTCTTTATTTATAAACGACCTGCCATTTGTCATTAAATATAGCAATTTCCCCGTTTATGCTGACGATGTCCAGCTTTATCTTGACTTTTCCATAGGTCTGGTAGAAGACGCTGTGCTGAAAATGAAGATTAAAAATCTGGGAATAATATTTAACATCACTCTGCCCTGAAGCGACCACAAAAATAGTTAAATTGCAAAAATATATGGTTCACTTCGCGGTCTATCAAACTCTAGACTCTGTAGTGTACATAATAACTACACTAACAAATAGCCTCATCATCAAATGCAATTCTCCCAGCAACACAAAAACATAGACACACATTCCACATTTCTCATAAGACAGACATTTCCCACCAAATCCACTCGACACCCGATACACAGCTAATGCTCGCCATTGAGTCAAGGCCAATGACGATTGCACATTTACGTGTTGCAGCAAATTGTGCTGAGTAGTTCATTTTCCATTTTATTTCTGTCTTCCTTTATCATATTATAATGTAAGTAGCATGTAAGATATTTTTGTATAAATAGGCTAAGATCTTTGAATAAAAATTAATTACTATCTGACTTATGAATGGTATGCTTGGCTTCTTAGCCGTTTATTCATTTCAGCTCGGCTCTTCAGCCATACAAAGAGTTCGGCTCTTTAGCCATCAACTCTTCGGCTTGGGATAGCCAATAATCCCCATAACAATTATTAGGGAGGTAGTGTTCTAATACGAAATAAATCACATACATTACAACTCTTCATACAAGGTGGCGCAAAAGTTGTCATCTGTTTACTTCACAAATGTCAAAGTAAAATTGACATTTGCCGCTATTTGCAAAAATTATAGCATCTTCCGATAGGGTTTTCAGCCCTTGGGTGTGCCTTGGGCAATTCTGTGTGCCAATGTTCTAAATGACCCACGACGTTTGACATCTATCCTATGTAGTTTTCAGTCGGATTGGTGAACGCCACTGGGTGATGACTTTTGCGCCACCTAGTACATGCAGAGTTTAAAACAAGGCTGGTCCGAGCGATGATTGTGCCGATTCTGAGTTATGGTTGCGAAATTTTTCCCGACTTAAACTCTGTATCGCTGCGTAATTTGCTATTAGCATTTAACGCTGTTACCATATTTGTTTTTATGGCAGGATTGATCATGCAGGATATTTCTCAGCTGTCATGTGTATATAATCAAATTCAATAGGTATCTTTTCAGTGTCATGAAAGGTATTTCGAATTGCTGTTCCTTAAATTGTTTTACCTTCTAAAACACTCTGAACGGCTTTCCTCAGTTTTTCGGCATCTATTGGGACACGTTTTTTAGCGCCCTCCTTTCGCTTATACACTCGTGGCCTAATCTATACCTCTATACCATAATAAAAAAAAAGCAACAAAATTTCTATATTCTGGGAGACTTGATCCCGGGAACTAGTCTCCCTTACTATAATGGGATCAAATATCCCCTCTGGTAGTTTCTTACTGGTTCACAAAATTTTTATGGAAAACGAACTATATTTTATTGAGAGATTTGCACAAATACTTACCAAAATAAAGACTTTCCAAAATAAATATACACGAAACACTTAACTTAACACCACTGTTGAGAAAAAAATACAAAAAAAAAATTTAAAAAAAAAGAACTTTACGACTATTAACACAAAACACACCCTTGAAGTTCAAGTTCTTCCGTACGATTGACATAATGTTGTCAGAGGTAATTTTCAATATCAAATAAACTGATGACACTTTATTATTCCTAGAAAACAATTCTCGTTGTGGAAATAATACCCAGGGATCAAGTCTCCCAGGGGATCAAGTGTCCCCAGGTTCCCCTAATGTTGACTTTTATTTTTTGTTAATTTCTTTTTTTCTTGGAAATTTAACTAAATATTTAATTGAAATTAAACTCTTCTAATTTCATCTAAACATGTAATGTATACAAACGTACATACCTGTACTTTTTAAGAATTTATTCTCTTTATAGATACAGCTATGGAATTAAATTAAATAAATACTTAAATACCTAACTGAGCTTCATTCTCGATGGAGCAGAAAGTCGACTAAGAAAAACAATGATTTTGTCAATATCGTCCCAAAAAAGGGGCCGTGAAAAACGTTGTATGGGCGAATTGCTAAGAAAGACTTGGTCTACATACTTTGCGAAGAATACGGCCCTCGATTCCATTGACTTCTTTGATAAAAACATTTTATTTAATTTTTCAATAGTGGGCGGATTTAAAAAAAAATAGCCTTTGCCCATTCTGGCATCAGGAGAAACCTTCCAAAAAGTTCTATCAAAATTCGTTTAGCCATTTTAGCGTGATTGGGCGACAAACATACTCTCACATTTATTATAAGTTGGATAAAATAAGAAAGGATACTACTTAAAACTATATAAATTACTTTGACCCAAACATTTTATAAAAAAAACTTTTATTTATATTACATTTAATATTGGAAAAAAAACTGAAAATTACAAAATAATGAATGGTTATGGTTATTTTCCTTAGAAGTTAGTAAGTTCAACCTCAAGTCAATGCAATGAAAAGAATCGATCCCAAGTCGTACCACACGAATGTGAAATACTCGCATTCTTGACTGAATCAGGAATAATTTACAAAAACTTTAAACCAACGTGCACCATCCTTCCTACTTCATCATTTCCTTAATACCCGCGGTGTTAATTACATTATTATCGGAACTTAATAGAGAAAAAAATCCGGAAAGAAATAGGGTAACCGCAATCGCAATGTCATACCAACTTAAATAAAGCCTTTCAAATCTCAATTAAAACCCATGCAATTAAGGAGACTAAGCATGTTACAAACACACTTGAAGGATGAACATGGCATGGAATTATGAGTGCCTGGGTAATAATGTGCGATAACAGACAGAGCAGAGGTCAGTCAAGTCAACTAAATTTATGCGTGACTTGAGTGCAAACAAAAAAACTTGCAAATACCACTCGAAACCCGAGCATTTCTCCTTTCCATAATGGCGGTGAGGCAATGATCTGGATTTAAGAGATCATATCGCTCCCACTTAACTGCATGCCTGTGGGGTTCGCCGCGCCGGTTCGACCACAAAAAATAACGACAGGTCTCCCTATTATGAATCACTTCGTCACTGAGGCCAATCAAATGCTGGTGTTGCTCAATTTGTGTGATCCAGGAGTTTTTAGGCCTGCCTCTATTTCACGTTTTTATGAAATGTTGAATGATATTGACTTTTTGACAAGGTTCGTAGGATCTCTCCTTTGAACATGGCAGTAACAACCCCAAGTAACAAAACACAAGCAGGTATTGATAGTAAATATGCTACGCTACGCACAAAATAGAAATATGAACGCGAAGGAGGATAAGATAGTGATATTCGCGGTATAGTGATTGTTTTGAATAGCTTTTGTGTTTGTTAGAAAATGTTTAGGTGATGTTTATTTGAAGTAGTAAATGTTATTTTAAAATGTGTAATAAATACTACCCCTTTTTGTATTCTCCTTTGTGTTTTGTGTATTCCCAATATACGTGTAATGTGCTTCTATTTGTGATGTGCATTGTGTAAAGTAAACTACGTGTTCAATTTAATTCTTAAATTTATTATAATTGTAACGACTCCTTTTTTGTGTAAATACGAGTATGTATGTATGAAAAAGCTGCTTCCAGAAAATGCCAATTAAGCAAAGGTCAACCGATCTCGTTGACAATGTATACACGAATGAATTCAAGTGCCAGCCCGTCCAGACAGCGAGTGCCGTGCATTCCCGAATCGTTTGTATTGGTAACAGTATATTAACAATTAACTAGTAAATTCTAATTTGGTAAGAGAGCAAACAGTAATCATATTTGTAAGCTAAGCATTGCTGAATGAATTGAGAGCATGTTACAACCGTAGTGTGTAAGTTATTAAAATTACGTTATTTAACTAATGTATTTGTAAACAAGATACTCGTATTAAGAGAACATGATAAAGAAAGGGTAAGGCTACTGTAGTTTGGTACATTAATTAGATTTGTGTTTTACCATTCCTAAACAGTGATGAACTGGAACAATGCCGCAACCTCGTCATTGCAATTTTGGATGACTCGGCCGCACATTTCGACCGATACGGCCGCTATTTCTCGTTCAATATTGGTTCTGAGCTCCTCTTACGTCGTTAGCTTGTTCGCATGTACCAATGATTTAATGTAGCCCCATACAAAAAAGTCTAGAGGCATTAAATCACACGATCTCCATGTCCAATAGACGGATCCGTTTCTCGAGATAACACGTTCACAGAACTGAGACTTCAATATCTCGATTGTTGCACCCAGTGCGTGGCTTGTGGCACCGTCTTGTTGGAACCAAGTATCACTAATGTCAAATTCATGCAATTGCTCAAAGAAATAACGTTCCAACATGTCTCTGTAGCGAATACCATTTACCGTAACGTGACGGTTATTTTCTTCGACGAAAAAAACGGCCCAATGACGCCTCCGGAACCGCACCAAGCACTGACTTTTGCGGATGAAGTACTGTTTCATGAAGCAAGTGAGGGTTCTCACCTGTCCAGTTAAACATATCTTGCTTATTGACGAAGCCGTTTAACCAAAAATGCGCTTCATCGCTGAAGATGATTTTGCGATGAAATTCTTCATTTTCTTCCATCATGTCCAGAGCCCAATTCGAGAACGTACGTCGCTTCATATGATCAAGTGGCTTTAGTTCTTGAGTCAGCTTGATCTTGTTAGGGTGTATGGCAAGATTCTTAAGCAAAATTCGCCATAATGTTGTTTGAGAGAAGCTAATTCTTGAGAACGCTGTGAAATTGACTGGTTGTGCTGGTTTGCGACGGACGCCTCTACAGCAGCAATATTTTCCAAACTTCGGGCAAACGTAGTCTCGCCGGCACGGCAACATCAAGCAGCGAATATTCTGTTTCAAATTTGTTCACTAGACTATGAATTGCTTGTCTACTGGAACGAGAATTACGGCCGAAAATTGGCGTTAACGCTCTTAACACATTGACTGCCAAGCCAATTTTCGAAAAATAGCCGAAGGTGAACAACAAAAAATGCTTAGGTGTTTTTATTTGGTTTGCAAAGGAATCAAACATATTTTCATTCAAATATGAATGACACACAATTTTCCGTAGGGGGCCATGTCATTCATATGTGTATGACGGCTACATGCCAGTAAAAGGCCATGGCATTCAAAAATGAATGACACTAGGAACAAACTGAATAGAAATGTAAAAGCCTGGCCTCTGGTGATCATTGTAGTATATTTGGTTCGGGCAAATCTGCAAAAATGTGATTTTTATCGAAGATTGAAATTGGCGATGGAAAAATTTAGGAATTATAAGAAAAGTTTTATTTCAGTACAAAAATCTTAAATCAGAATCCAGTGTTTATAATAAAAAAGTTTGAAAATACATTTTATTTACATAAAATAAATTAAATTCACAAAACAAACTATGGGTGCTCTTTGTTGAAGCACGGAAGGCGCATTTGTGGCTGGTCCTGAGCAGAAAGAATATACCATTTTCGAATGTTTTTTGGCTTCTTCACGTCCTTGTTCTTTCGATACTTTGGAACATTTTCTGCGCAATTTTTTGCCACCCGGGTCGGTTCTTTGAGAAAGGTGGTGTGTATTTCCTATTGACCTGGGCCTTATCCGCTGCTGATGGACTGGTATACCCAAGATATCTGCTACTTAGCACTCCCTGAATGCGCGTATTTGAATTTTCGCATATGAGGCCATCTGATCAGACAGATCAATGCCAGCTTTACCTGTATTGTATGAAAGTACTGCAATAGGTTTTGTGGTAATCTTTCCATGTTTACTTCCTTTGGATGTTGCCTGAGTTTGGCTGGTGGAAGGCTGGTCAGTGTTGGTCGTGGTTGCTGACGTCAATGGTTGTGACGTCAATGGTTGCACCTTCTGGTTTTTATTCGTAGGTCTTGGTACCAGTGGCGGACTAACCAGGGGGCGAAAGGGCGGCCCGCCCCGGGCCTCCAGTCTTGGGGGGGCCCCAAATCCTTCAATTTATAATAAAATGGAAATTCACTGAATAGTTACCGTGTAGGTATATCGCTCATACTTCAATACTTCTTGACCATTTGCGTATCGGTTGCATCATGCGAGAACAGTTTTTCGAAACTTAAACTAATTAAAAATTATCTTCGATCTACAATGGATCAAGAGCGACTGGTTAATCTAGCCGAGCTTTCAATAGAAAGAAAAATTTAAAAAGAAATCGATTTCACTGAAGTTATTGAGGAGATCAGTAAATTGAAGGCACGGAAACATAATATAATAGGTACGATACAAAAAATAAAAAAAAACTATCTTTGATTTATTTTATATAATTTTTTTTTTGTCGATCGATTCGCATTTTACTTTCCTCACCCATATCCATTGCATATTGTAGGTATGTACAGTCATCGCCACTTGAATAGGACATCCTATTCACTCTTTTTGCAATTGCTCATCACTCGAAAGCGGAATGATAAAATAATGATATTATGTCCGTTATCTTTGTCCAACTCTTTTTCTTTCTCTGTGACAAAATTGCAAGTTCTGGAAAAGAGCCGTTACATGTTTTTTTTCCACTTTATGTTAACATTTGTTGGAATTAAAGCAACATTTTTGCACCACTTGAATATAGCATGCATTTAGTTTGATCGTTATCTTTGGCACGCGAGCTCATATTCTTCGTTGATTGATTTTTTTTTGTTAATTTCGTTTATTTAATTTAAAAAAAAAAAAACCTAAAATGAGTCGAGGCATTAACCGTGGTGGCACATTTTTAAGTAATGAGTATGAATGTGGAAAAAACATGAAAAGCCGGACACACAGCGTGCTTACTAATGCGGAAAGGCGACTTATTTTAAGAAAAGCATCAAATTCTCACGACTCTTTGGCAAAAATCAGGGATGAATGTGGTGTCAAGGCAAGTCTTACAACTATGCGTCGTGTTATTTCGAAAGCTAAACATCTAAAAAGACTGAAAATCAAGAAGAAGCCACCTCTTAACCCTGGTTCGAAAAGAGCAACGCCTCAGTTTTTGTCTCCTACATGTGACCTGGACTTCGGAGTGGCATAGAGTAGTCTTCTCCGATGAAAAAAAATTAATTTGGAACGCCCCGATGGCTATTGCTACTATTTCCATGACCTCCGCAAAGACACACATTATTTGAACCGGCTGCATAGCAGAGTTGGAGGTGTGGGGGACCATTTCCTATTATGGAACCTGCCAACTACAATTTATGTCAACCACAATGAATGCGTTGTCTTACAATGGCATATTAAAAAAGGCCTTTCCATACTTTCATACCCTTTTTGGACCTCCGCAGTGCATTTATCAACATGATAATGCGCCACTACATACAGCTCGGGTAGTTAAAACCTATATAAAACCTATCCACAAAATGTGGAGCTATTAAGCTGGCCGCCATATTCTCTGGATTTAAATTTCATTGAAAATGTTTGGGATGGTTGACACGTCAAGTATACGGATCAGGACAACAATATTCGAGTATACCCGAACTAACCCAAGCCATCGAATAAGCTTGCAGCTCGATTTCACGGAATTATTTGGCTAATAATACATCCCTTCCAAACCGGATGTGTGAAGTTTTGCAACAGAAAGGTGGCTCAACACACTATTAAACATTTTTTTTCTGAAGGTAAAATACTCCAATTATCTTAAATTTAAGTTATTTTTGTAATAAAAAGAATCAGAAATCTCTAAAATGTTTATTTTATTAAAGTGTCCTATTCAAGTGGTGCAAATTTTCGACCCCGCATTTTGCCGGTTTTTGGTTGATAGTATTTTGTTAAAACTTAAAGCTTTAGCATTGAATCTTCCTTTTGATCAAACTACAGCAATTAAATTAACTTTGTTTACAAAAAAAGTTAAGTCTCTAGCATGCTTGGTTTGGGAGCAATGAACTATAGAAAACAGACGTAAGGGGTGTCATATTCAAGAGGCGAGGAGTATATGTTTATTAAGCCTAAATAATTTAATTAGAATTTAAATTTCACTTGCCAGATTTTAACGAAATAAACATAAACACTTATTTATACATACAAATGTGAACTGAATAAAAAGCTAGTTGGGGGGCCTCATTCAGCTTTGCCGCCCGGGCCTCTGACGGGCTTAGTCCGCCACTGCTTGGTACCCATATTGGAGCATGTTTGGTGGACAAGATCCTCACGTCACGGGTATCCTTCCATTTCAGGACAAGCAAAAATGTAAAATATCAAAAATTCTCCTTTTGAAAATTTTCAAATAATAAAATGTAACCAAATTATGATAAATAGGATGAAAAATAAAGAAAATTGTTAAGTCTGTTCACAACTAAAACCTGTGTTCATGTTTTTTTATCGAACCGCAAGACGCTTCGATAATTTACATGAATGAATGGCATTACCTATAACGTAAAATTATATCAGAAATTTCATGCAGGGCCACGTCATTTATATATGAATGACAGTCGTCTACACGTCCTACCGCTTCAAATACATCAAGATAACGACCAATCTTTACTACAAATATATTTTTATTAGTAAAACAATTATAAAAAAAATCGAACGCATACTTTTCAGTTTAAATTTTTTTTTCAAATTGGCTTGGCGCGCAATGTGTAACTTAAGTGTCATTCATTTTTGAATGCCATGGCCTTTTAGTGGCATGTAGCCGTCATACACATATGAATGACGTGGCCCCCCACGGAAACATGGGTGCCATTCATATTTGAATGACGTGGCAGTCAATGTGTTAAAGCTACGACCACCGACTCGGAATGTCGGTAGTAAATTTTAATTATTTGTAAACGTTGTTCCATGATGAAAATATTGATTTTATTGAATATTTTGACATTGACAGTTCGGTAATCGGTTTAAGGGTGCGTTCATACTGAAAGTTGCTAATGCAAGACCCTTTATAATAGTAAATAATAAATAATGGTATAACTAACTGCGGCTGACATCTAATGGCAAGCGCTAATTGCGATACAAATACACATGCACATCGCAAAAACCTAATTTTGCGTGAGCGCACTCAAAGATATAAAATCCACTCCAAGTCAATCAGCATATTTTGTTAAACATTAATCCATGTCTAGCTACTTATTTTTGACTTTTGTCTTAAATTCTTGTTTCCCATCTGAGAGCAATAAATTTCATGCTTCGACGGCTCACAAAATAGGTTTCGTTTCGGTGTCAAGTCAGGGAAATAATATAATTAGCTGCTTTTTATCTCATTCTCCTGATTTGGTCTTGGTCAAAAGGAAAGGATACTTTCACAAGAAACCGAATGATGACACAGTCAAATGAAGTCAATTAATATTTGCTTAAGTTGAACGAAACAAAATAACACAGAATGACGAAAATGATGAAAGGCTGAAATGGGAATTTTATCTCATTCTGACCATAATGGAATGCCATCGGACAAAAACTGACCAATGATACCATATTTCGAATTTTCAATGCTCAGCTGGGTAAAACCGGGTGGAATTGGGTATTTTTTCCTACAATAGGGTTCACCGCTGTAATCATAACTGTTCATTGAATTTTGCTGGCCATAATCATGGTTTTCATTAGGGAAAGATGAGCAAATCCAGCCCCATAGAAAAAAGGGTCATCAACAGCAACTGTCACGTTGGCTTTATTAATGAACCACATTAAACTGAATGTGTGCCTTCTATCCACTGGCCAGTGTCTGTTGGCATACAACGTCGGTATTCGGTTATGGCCTTGGAAATGTTGAAACTGATTACCATCTCAATAAAATATAAAAAAACAAATAGATTTCAAAAAACGTCCATTAATCTTCTCGGGGAAACTTATTTATTTCAGCTTAGATAGGGAATGTTGAAAGCTGCAAGGATTTATGATGTCCGGCCGACGCGCGCATGAGAGATCTTTTTTAGTTTGGTCTATTTCACGATTGAATTTGTAGAAAATCCTTTATTTCTTTCTTTCTCTTCGATTTGAGAAATGAAAAAATCTGTAGATGTGAACACTCCTAAGACGAATGGTCTTACAATGTTATGACCGGAGATTACTTTTAAAAGATTGAAACATGAATTGTTTATTAATCTAATCCGCGCACCAATATTGCTTTTGGAATAAAAAATATTGAAGAACGAAGCTTCATACTAAAAATGCTGCAGGAGTCTTGGGTCTGGGCCAAGGGGGGAACTATCGTGCAGCACATTGTAAGACTCTGTTCGGTTCCCGGATACAGTGGTGTCCTAGGAAATGAAAGAGCCGATGAACTGGCGAGAAAAGGGTCATCGCTTGAATTAAGACAGGCTGACACTACAGTAAAAACTCCACCCTGTTATCTTAAACATATGATTGGGGATAAAACACTGCCCTTGACTCCTGTGTTATAAACAGGAAAATGTGGCCACTACATAACAAATGAAAGACCGAGAGAATCCTCAAATGAATAAAAATCGTTGTCCTCTCTCACAGGTGTTATCACCGGACACAATATGATGGGCTAGGTTTGGTTAGGTTTATGTGGCTGTCGGAAGAAGCCGACACACTTAGACCAATTTAGGCCCATTGTGATACCACGCTTATTATCTACCTCAACTCTGTAGACGGGACTGGCCAACGACACGCGGTTGTTCTCAAACGGTCCCCCATATACGTACTAACCGCGCCCAACGTCGTTTAATTATGGTGATCTGACGAGAACCGATTAACTCGACGTGGTATGGTCGTTGGTTATATATATGCTGGGCTAACATGCAAAGAAATTGAAACTCAGCACAGATGGCCTCTGTAGAGGATACGGGGACGAAGAGGTAAACGAGGATACTCCTCATTTCGTCTGTCACTGCCCAACACTCTGCCGGGTTAGAAACAACGTCCTCGATAGACATTTCTTCCAGGATTTAGAAGAACTCTCTGCCAAGTCTGTAAACGACTTGCACAAGTTCATAAATGCATCGTGATGGATTATAAGCTCGCTAGATTTTTTATAGGGTTTTTATTCGTTCCTAAGTAGGGCAATCATAACCCCCAGGGTATCACAAAGGGTCTACATTGACCTAAGTGTGACGAGCGCAGGATTCTCTTGCCCCGTCATTCCAGTAACCTAACCTAACCTAACCTAAGGAATCTTATCTCTACCACTTCACTGCATCACTGCTGGTCGGCCTGTGGGGTTCGCCGGTTTGACCTCATTTGACCGATTTTGAATCACTTGGCACATTTGTGTGATCCAGGAGATTTTAGGTCTGCCTCTCTTTCGCGTTTGTATTGGAACGTTGATTGATAATGCCTTTTTGACAGGATCTCTCCTTTGAACATGACAGTGCCAACTGCGTCTGTCGCACCCCAACTTTTTCGAGATAGGTTTTTTGACGTGAAGGCTTCCTCAGATCTTGGAGCTTCTTATTCGATCAATCTTTGTTCCTGTCATGCGAAGCATCTTTATTTCAGCTGCCGTTAATTTCTCCCACCTACTTTTTGTGCGTTGTCCAAAATTGTGAGCCGCTTTACTTTTAGCTTAGGGGAGGTTTTTCGATCACAGAAAATGGCTCAGTTTTCCCGCCACTTCATGCACCCTACGCTCACGCAATGCTTAATTTCGTCATCACAGCTTGCTTCGATATTGATCATGGACCCCAGATATTGGAGCTTTTCGCACTTGGAAATCACTCCTCCATTCGTTTGGAATAGATTAAGTATTCTGTTTTCTTCGGACTAATACGATACCCATTCCCCTATAAAACGTCCTTCCATACATCAAGTGCTCGTTGCAGGGACGTTTGATCCTCACTTAGCAAAGAATAACTGATGCACTTCGGGGTACGTCACTTTTCCTTCAAACAGATAATCAAGTACTGCAATAAATATCTAGGGACTTAAGACCTACAACAGATCCCTTGGTTGTCTATCAAAGACCAACCAACACCATATGCAAATCCTTTCGCCATTCAGGACTCTATTACTTTAAAATTAAGTTTTAAATAGAAACTTTTGTTTCCGAGCCGGGTCGGACTAGGTTTATCACTGGAGCGCCCCGCAAAAACAGCGCTCCTCCTATAATGCGATTAAGGCAGATATCACATATAGGGAATTTAACCATGTATTGACCCTTCCGACACTTTTAATGGCACCGGAATATAAAAGTGTAAGTCCCTAAGTTTAATCGTCGAAAATGGGACCAAATGAAATGCGACTATGCCCGCTCGCGTTCGTTGTTACGCTAAGGGTAGGTGCTAGGTGTCTGGTAGGCAAAAGCTTACTTCTTCGAATCAAACTGAATTTGGGTGGATCACTTTGAGGGTTAAACGGATTTAACCATTTTCTCCACTTGCTCCGCTAAAAAAATGGTGCCAGTTTGTCTGGCAGGTGCCTATTTCACCTTACATTTTTGAATCAATAAGTGTACGGCTGGTCAGCTCCGCGGGTTGAAATGATTAAATCCTTTTCTCCATACGGTTAAGCCAGCTCATGCAGCTTCGTCGCTCCGCTAAGGATATGTGCTAGTTCTGGCAGACGCCTTTGTCAGCTTACTTTTTTAAATCAGTAGATGGCTTGGCCTTGTTAAGAAAATATGTCCGAGAGTCGAGACGTATGTCCCTGCGCCGCATTCATCATGTTGAACCTGTACTGCAAGGATGCATGCAAATCCGTGTGTTGAAACGACTGGATATCACCGGTGTGGTAAAAGGAAGATGAAACAATAATTTATAAAGAGGAGCATGCACGCACGTGTCGAAACTGTTAAAAGTAGGAGGATAATGGTCCCCTTAATCCTTATCATATCTTCGAAGAAGAACCTTTATTAAAATGGAAATTCTAACTTATTAACATTTTTTTCATAATCTTTAGTTTTATTTTTCCTCACACAAGTTACGCCCGTTCTTCTGAAAGAATTCAATCTCCTTGTACAGGGATGAAATGAAATAAATAAATACAAAAACGTCTTTACAAAGCAAACAGTTCTAAAAACATATCTCGGTATTAACACATAACGACCTTTTGCAGACGTATCGATCCAGGTCACCCGGTATGGAAAAACAGGCAACTTCAATAAGCTTCTCCAAACGGCATAAATGTTCAACTTGAATAGCATGTCTGACAAATATGCTCAAAAAACAAGTGGTAATGATCAAATAATACTCAACCACAACTGCTTAATAACTTAACAGCAATCAATACCCAACTTTAAGTTTAGGGGTGTAATCCCGACCAAACGACCACTTTAATACACACCGATGTAAATGGTCCTGTTATTATACCCTCATCGAACCTTATTACCACCTCAGCCTTCATTTGTTTGATATGAATTCATATTTGCTTCAATCTATCTCTTGCCTGAAACCAATAGATCCTTTGGCCTTACCTGTACACATAAATGCAAGTAGTTAATCCGCTGAAATAATTTCCAGTTATTCTGTAGAGGAATTTTATCCTTTGCTTGTTTGTTGGTTGCTACTCATATTTTATCTTAGCCTGATGCCTTTCCGATATCCTTGGTTCTTTATCGTCAAACATTTACTTTGCCTTTCGCTAAGCCACTGGCAATGCTCCCTAATCAACATCCTTTCTCTGCAGCCATATAAGCTTTTCTTTATACTCGTACATACGAGGATGTGTGTTGAAATGAATGATTCCTTGATAGACGAATTTTTGTCAGTATCGCACGGGAAACAAGTGGATAGCCAAAAATTATACAAAAACATATTCCTCGAGCTATTGTTGTATGCAAGGTAATCGGAGAAGTTATCACATTATCATACATCAACGGCCGATAAAGTGCTAACTTGTCATAACAAGGGGATGCCCTGGTTAAATATGTGCGTGGATCCTGATTTAAATACTCCATTACGGTTCGCGTTTGTTCGGTTGATTTATTTTTTTTTTCTTTTTTCCAATTGTAGTGGAGCTCCCTTTTGTGCCGGGTCTCAAATTATTTATTCATGTCGATGTAGAGCAATTCCGGCCTGCTTAAGCCCGCTGCGAATGAGGCACCATGGCTGATGGCAATGGCAACCACTTCAAATGAATAAAAAATTCTTACCACTCTCTCGATATACACATAAAACAATTTCCAAACTATAAAATTTCCAATTTACCCGACTCAGTAGGTATCATATTTTTTGTGAATAAAAGCTGGCATTGCTTCCATTTTATACGGACGAGGAGGCAGCGGCAGAAGCATTGAAACGATGAACCTATCTCGTTGTCGGAAGTCATTTCGAAAAAGTGGCAGGTTTTTCGTTCGCGTAAGCGTTTTATTTATCGCTCGCATACAGGAGTACTCCTCCTCTATTCTTGTACGTCTTAAACTCCAGTCTGCCTCGGGATAGAATTGTTAGGATGTTATTCATTCTATCTCACTCGGTCTGGTGGCCTGCTTTAAGTCAACCCCAATGATAACCAAGACATGAAGAAATGTGTTAGATGAATAGCCCTCTGTAGCATGAGGAGGTTTTTGGCATTGACTTTTACCGCACACCACTGTCGGATTTTCCATGGCATTTTCATAAATATTTATATCCTCAGACTCAAGCTCTTCGCAAACAAGGGCAGTAAGTAGGGGAAAAGCAAAGGATGTGGTAGTGGTAATGGTAGCGATGACAACGACCGAAACAAAAGCAATGCCAATGGTGAGAGAGCGAATGGAATTCAATTAATCTCATGGGAATTCGGTGAAACAAAAGGTTAAACGTGATGAGTTCTCATTCATTATGGTTTTATTTGGTGATCGAATTTTATGCTGTTGTTAGGCACTGAAGCCCCATTCTCAACGATGATAATCCAGACGGAGTTGCTTTTGCCACTAGAATCTCCACAGCTTTCCAGCCCTCGTCATGCAAAAAGAGACAGAGCGAGAGAATAGAAAAAATAAACGCTTTATCAACAATTCTTTTTTTTATTCTGGATTGTCCTTTCAATTTCGAAGGTATTCAAGTTCACCTGTATGAGGTTTGCATAACCTTTTCAAGTGCCAGCAATCATCAATGGTACAGTGCGGCCACTCAGAGGTGGAAGAATGAATCTCAATTATAGATATTCTGTTGTGGTATTAGGGAAAGTGTTGGTTTGATGGAAAAACGTAATTAATTTTCGGTATAACAAAAGGCGTCAGGCGCCTAATAATAAATTGCTTTTCCTCTTAGTAAAGACAAATGGCCACTCCTAATGCGTTGATTTATCTTTTACTATCAGATTCGCTCTCATCTTTCATAATGACACCAATCTGCAGTGTTCTCCCATCATTGGGATAAAAATGGCAAAATAACTCGAATTAATGTGGGGTGGGACTAATTAAGTGTCTCCAGGCACTTTGGGGTATTTTAAGGATTGTCGCTACTGAAGTACCTTGATTGTTTGAGAACAAGCAAACAAAAAACGTCCAACTGCTATTCGCAAGTTTGTGGAAAAAGGTCTTAGATTGCCGTGCTAATTAATAACAGAAGTTATCCTCGTATTCTCGTCGTCTAGGGCGCTGAGTCGCAAAACTGTGCGCCAACCGCCAGCAGCAAGTGTTCAACGGAGATCGATACAGAAGCATGATAAATTGGAAGATAAATGGGTTCCAGAAGTATGGCACTTCGTGCCACGCCACAAGCTTTGCAGCAATCGATCTTTTTAACACCACGTTCAATAGGTGTGTACCCTATAACATGTCGCTTTGGTGATGTTGCCGTTTTTTGGGCATTGTTAAAGATCGATTTGCGCTTAGAATTATGAAATGATCTAACCCATCGAAAATGTATTCCAAAGTTGGGCTGCAAGATACGCTCATTTCTCTAAGATATGTAACTCCAAGCATTCTTTTCGATAAAGGATCAAATTTTGATAATAATTTAACAGTGCCCATTTTATAGCAACTTCAAAAATGAATCAGCCCATAGCCCACCCTTTGCCATACTGCTAGTATGATCACTTTTCTATTAGCTGTTTTATTTATTAGCATTTAGAGGTTGGGGTTTCTGCCCTTTAATTAAGACTTGCAAATAAGTTTCGCCAATATAAAAAAATTAATACTGAAAAGTAAATACAAGTTCTTCGAGGCAAATAAGAAAATGGGATTCAGCATGGGGAGAGGATAACTAGGGCGCCACAAATTGATAACGGTTTTCTATAGAAGGGTAAAAAAAAGCATTTTTTTACTATGGGAGGGGGTCTATCTCGCCCCGTTTAGGAGGTAGGGGCAATTTTAGAAAAAAAAAATTAGAAAGGCAGTTCCGGATATTTCATTGCAGGAGTTCATCTTCATGCCACCGATTTTTTCAAAGTTTTGTTAAGAATATTTAAAAAAGCGTTGAAAAGAACTGTTTTTATTTAGTTAACAAAATGGGTTCCGGAAAGACTTTGACAGCGACAGATCCACAACACTATGGGAAAAATCAAAAAGGACGCGCGGCAAAAGCAACAAATTTGCGAGAAAAGCGGGTTATTCTACGGCTTGCTTTAAATTCTACTCTACCAGTGACTAAAATAAGGGCCAACAGCGGAGTATCAGCAACGGTCCGAAGGATAATACGAAAAAGTGGTTCTATACAAAACTTAAAAAGAAGCTTGCCTCAAAGTACACAAGGAGCATCGAATGAATTTTGCGAGAGAACATTTCGATTTTAGCAGTGAATGGAAACGCGTTCGGATGAAAAAAGTTTAACCTTGTCGACCCCGATGGTTACAACTTGTATTTCCTATATCTAAGAAAGGAAGAGTTTATTTTGCCAAGACATCACATCCGTACATCAGGTGTAATGGTGTCCGGAGCTATTACCCAATATGTCACAATCGAGTTGAAGTTTTTGACCACAACAATGAACGGTTACAACTACAAATGTTTGCTGGAACGGTCATTTCCAAAAGTGAAAAACATTTTCGTACCCCTGTCTTTGATATTCCAATAAGACAATGCCCCTATCCACACTTTCAGGGTTGTTAGCTGTTGGATTCAATCAGAAGACGTGCAACTTCTGGCATGACCGCCCCATTCACCGGACTTAAACATAATCGAAAATGTTTGGGCATGGTTATCTGGTAAAGTATATGAACACGGCAGACAATTTGAAGACAAGGACACTTTAATCGCAGCTATTCGTGATGCCTGGGCCCAAATTTCTCTTAATAAATTAAAAAAACATAGGGAGGGGCTACAGTCTGCTTGGGCGAACAGTTGGATACCCTATTCTTATTCCTATCCCTCATAAGTGGGCGTGACAAAAGTCTAAGTATGGTTGAATTGTTAAGAACGCTCTACATATTTTGTTATATAACATTTAAAGGATTTTATCAAAAAAAAAACGCTCCCTAGCTCAAACTTGGGTGTTTCAATAAAATTGTTTTATTTAATTGTGGGCGTGTCAGTAGGCGGATTTAAAAAAAATTAACACATGAGAATAAAGGGCCCCTAGAGGGTATATATTATAAATTTCAGCTCCCTAGCTCAAACTTTGAATTTTCAAAAAAAAAAAAAAAAATTAATTGTGGGCGTGTCAGTGTGCGGATTTTGAAAATATTTACACATGAGCATAAAGGGCCAATAGAGAGTATATATTATAAATTTCAGCTCCCTAGCTCAAACATTGGATTTTCAAAAATTAATATAGGTACCCTAAAAATTTTTTTTATTTATTTGTGGGCGTGTCAGTGGGCGGATTTTGACAATTTTTTATCCCGAGCAGTTTTAGGAGTCATAGATCATATATAAAAAATTTCAGCTTTTAGCTCAAAATTCGATTTTTTCCAAAATTTTGTTTTTTTGAGTTTGTGGGCGTGTCTGTTTTCAAAAATTCGTAAACTTGATTATTTCGGGACCCTAGAGAGTATATGGTTAAAATTTCAGCTCTCTAGGTCCAGTTTAAAGGCCTAATTTTTGCCTACAGACGGACGGACGGACGGACGGACATGGCTAGATCGACATTACTATCGATGCTGATCATAAATATAGTAACTTTTAGGGGTCTACGGGCAATATTAAGGTATGTTACAAACTATGCGTCAAAATTAATATACCCTTAGAATAGGGTATAAAAACTGTATGATTCTATTCCAAACCGTCTTATAGAGGTCATATCGAAAAATGGCGGACACACTCGTAGAAAAACATAAAATATAAATGTTTTAAAACTTTAGAATGTAAACATTTTATTCATTTTTTTTCCTTTCTTTCGAAGATTTTGCATGTGGCCCCATCGTAGTGCACATCTTGTTATACTTTTTTCAAGTAGTTCATTGTGTGGCCTTGGGAAATTCCAGCGGTCGATTCCTATTTACCCTTTAATTTTATGACTTAAAGTTGGGAAAATATGTACCTGTTTGCAGGTAGTAACAGTTTCTGGATATAACATTTCCAACAGGTATAAAGACTGAAAATAGATTGCAAAATGTATGGTTTCATCCTTGTGATCGCCAGTGTATAACGATCTTTTATACAGTATTTTTTTGCAAATCATCACAGACTGACGGCCGAGCAGCGTTTTCAAATAGTGAACTTTTATTTCCAAAATCAGTATTCAGTAAAAAGTGTTAATAGAGTGCTACCCCAATTTTAGAAAGTCTTTCCAGCCAACTGAGTCAGTTATTCATAACAAAATTGAACATTTTCGCACTTCGTATACTATTTTGGACTCCAACCCAACGCGACCTTGTGCCGTTTATGCCACTATTTTGTTTTACGTTACAAACTCGTATAGGGATAAACACAATTACGTTAAAGTGCACCACCCCTGCCTGGCTTAGTCCGTATATGGCCCCAAAATATCGACTTATTATTTTTCTTTACATTTGATGAAGTACGCTAGCTACCTGACGTCATATATATATAAAAATAAAATGCTGTCCATTGCGTACCGAATCAGTTGAACGGCTGTACCGATTTGGCTAAATTTTCTATGAAATATTTGCGATAGTGCGAAAGAAAAATTGGAAAAGTTGTGCGGAGAAGTCGAAAATTCGGGAAAACCCGAATTAATGTTTTGAATGGGAATTTTGTATGAAGAATGATTAGGTATATTAACCAATGGTTTACATAGCGTTGCGAGTTTTGTTTGATAACAATTGGTGTGAATGAAAAGTAATTCTATGGAAGTTTCTATCTTACGTGTTGCTATTGGATTCGAAAACGTTAGCTGACATAAGCGCCTGCCAGACAACAAGCACCTACCCTTAGCGGAGAAAACGGTGCAGTTCTTTTAACCGCCGAATCGATTAAGCTCAAATCAGGCTTTGGTGTTGGCCTGAGAGTGTTTCTATGAAGTTTGGTCAAAATAGGTCCACCAAGTTTTGCCGTGCAATTTTGTTTGTTACTAAAAAAAACATGTATGTCTTGTTTTTGGGCGTAGCAAGGCACGCCGTGTACTAGCTATAGGCAATAATTTTGTAGTCTACTCCATAATATTGGCCACTACGATTCTTACGTTTTATATACAAAATGGCAGACGCCACAGTCTGACGGCTTACCTTTTTCTTCACAACCCACTTGTCATGGTCATCAAATGAATTTTCTTAAGAAGTAGAATGCGATAAGCTACGCCAAGCCAAATTAAACCCAAGACGTCAAGATTTAAGATAGTCAAATTGTATCTTCTTTATCAACGGTGAAATAAAAGTCAGAATTAAATGGACCATCACCCTCCCACTTATAATTACTGGAAGACATTTTGTTTCTTCTTCATTGTGCAATTGGGTATTAAAAGAAAATCATTTTTTAGAAGATTTTTTAAATTAAGTAATTATTTTGACAAAATTTCAACTCAACATTTTAGGAATAAAATGACCAGAACAATTCAAAACCTAAACCAATTTTTAATTATGTTTAAGTAAAACATGTTCCTCTTTTTTTCTTTCAGGTAAGTCCACTGAATAAGTTGAAATCGTAAGTATATTGAAATATTGGTTTTGATTCAGCAAATTAGTTTTGGAAACGTTAGATTTTTGAATTGCGAATAAGTTGTGATGCTACAAACGGTGTCAATTTAGAAGTCCACACATCAGATTAAGTGTCTTGCTAGCTTTCCCATCAAACTTCTTAGATGAAAGGAAAGTACGTATATAACTGAGTGACGAATACTGTCATATTGCAGTCTGGTGCCAAGCCGCCGACAAGACAACAAAGCCAAAAACATTGACAAAAATACAAAGTCTCGCAACGCAAGTATAGGGTCAACCAGTGCAATAAGAATAACACTTCGCTGAGTTTGAGATGTTCCTTGGTCTGCTCCTCCTGGATCCATATATGTTCAATAATTAATTGCCAAAAGTAGGTACATCACGAAATCAAAAAGCCGGAACCCGGGTTTCTTAAGGCACGCACACCTCGACTTGAGTAAACCTTTGTATACCCTATTCTAGGTGTACATTATTTTTGACTCATAGCTTGCAACATACTTTAATATTGACCGTAGACCCCTAAAAGTTACTATATTCGTGATCGGCATCGATAGTAATTTCGATCTAGCCATGTCCGCCCGTTCATCCGTTGGTAAAATTTAGGCCTTCCAACTCGAACTGGAAAGCTTAAACTAACCAAAATTAACCCGAAATAATAAAGTTCAAAATATTTTAAAATCCGCACACAAAAAAACAACTTTATCGAAAAATATCATGAAATGCTTCTCAAATTTGCCGTTCGGACTCGGCTAGGTAAAGGTAATCATGTTGATGCTATTTACACGGACTTTAGCAAAGTATTTGATGGTGGGGATCACAGAATCTTACTATTCAAACTAGAACGTTTAGGCTTTCCAACTTCATTCTTAAAATGGCTATCCTCTTATCTAAGCAAACGATATTAATAGGTAAGATTTCGAAATAAAATCTCAAACAAAATCTTTGTGACTTCTGGTGTCCCACAGGAAAGCCATATAGGTTCATTATTGTTTATTTTGTTCGTAAACGATGTTGTTAAGTTCTTGCCTTAATGTAATATTTAAATGTTCGCTGATGATTTTAAAATTTATTCGTCAGGTAAAGTCAGTCACAGCTTTCATAAATTAAGTCTTAATCTACAATAATTTGGTCTGTGGTGCTCCAAAAATAATCTGTCATTAAATGTGGATAAATGCTCTGCGATTACTTTTTCTCGACGCAAAGCACCTTTTATTAACACTTACACTTTTGGCAGTCTTTCAATTCTCCGTGTTATCACAATTAAAGATTTGGGTGTTTTATTGGAAACTAAATTATCTTACGTTGGTCATGTTGAATGTATATCTAATGAGGCTAACAGAAAATGGGGTATGTTAAGACGTTAGGCTGGCGAATTCTCTGACTCATGCGTTATAAAAACATTATGTTATCATTTGTTCGACCCATTTTAGAATATACTTCCATTGTTTGGTATCCATACTACAATGTACATATTCTTAAAATTGAATCAATTCAAAAGAGATTTCTTAGATTTATTCTAAGAGGGCTTCCTTGGATTAGCTCCATCAGCTTACCCTCTTATCAATCAAGACTTAAACTAATTAGTTTAGAATCTCTAGAAGTTAGAAGAACGGTGGCTAGAACTATTTTCATCCATAGACTACTCATTGGTGAGATTGATTCCCCTGAAGTTCTGAGCCTTCTCAACATATGTGTACCTATCGGGTTTTGGTTTCAGAAGTCATCGATTTTTTAATATAGCACATTCGCGTACTAACTATGGTCTTCAATAAATGGTCTCATGTTGATTTACAATACTAGCGTTAACTTAATTGATTTCAATTTATCGGTTACTAATTTAAAAAAGAATTTGCTTAATGCTCTTACTCAGTCATGATTGTATGCTCAAGATTGGATTATAGTGTATATGTCTAAGAAAGCCATTAATTGAGCTTTGATGATGTGAAATAAATAAATAAATAAATGTCAGGGCCGTTAACGCCTTATATTTTTAATTTCTACACATGTCATATTGCCAGCGAAACGAACGAGTTTTCTGAAAACATCTTCTCCGCAAATGGACCTGTGGCCATGCTCTAAGATCGTGCGATTTGACGCCGCTGGCCGCTCAACTATTTTCTGTGACGTTATTTGAAGTCGTTGGTTTATACGGACAAGCCAACATTTAGTGCGCTATTCGTGAGATACGTCCTCAAAAGCTCAAAAACTGGAGTTCCGGGTGCAGTTTCTGAGGTGGCCATATGCCACCCCTCTAATAAAAAAAACATTGGCTTATTTACTCAACTTGCTTGCATTTTGTTTGAATTTGAAATCCTTCAGCTCTTAAAAAACATCCTTTATAAATCTCCTGAGTTTTCCATTTCTATCTCATCCTTCAGTTCCGCAATAAAGTAGCTACGAAGAGTTCTCCGTCTGCTGGTTACGGATGTGCACCCACATATACCACGAATCCTACTTCCTTAATAAAAATTAAAGACAACTTTGTATCCACAGCATAGTACACCTTAATCCCTTACAAAACCACAGAGACTCGATTTCGTTTGTACACCTGTGTGTTCAAATTCTTGCTCTTGATTGAAGCACTTAAACCCAGAACGACAGAAGAGAAACGCATTCGAGTGGGAGAATTAACGACAGTCACATTTTGCGGTGACACGAGCGTTGCTCTAAAAGCTTTAGGAAATTTACTTCATTATTATTGGATAGATGGATGGCTGCTGCTTCGAAAGATTGGTATGAATTTCCTTTAAATGCACAGACAACATAATCCCCTTTTAAGGAGATCCACAACAAAACGATATCCCTCCCTAAGCAGCGAAGCACTACCAGACAGCCCAGACCCAGGTATATTGTCATAAACAAGCACATTTACTCCGAAGAACTGTCACTATGTTATTCCGTTTGAAGAGGTCGCGCAACCTATCTAATGCGATTTTTTCCATTATCGTCCTCGGTTGCCTTGCTTCTCATTTTAAATCAAATTAAATTTATGTTTTGTTGTGTTGTGTTATGATTTTTGAATCGACGTTGATATCACTTTTATATGAAGATAAAAAAACAAATCACCTTATCCGGTTACCACACTCCAGACAGGACCTACAGCTACCTGTTAATAGAAAATGAATTAGAATGCGAATAATGAAATTTATAAAGATTGCTTAATGCTAAGTAGTTCTTCTGCCTCGGTGGGTATAATGGTTGTTTCACTGACAAATTTATTCCCCCAACCTTTACACAGAGCAGCGCACATACTAGAAACACGCCTTTGCACGCTCGTCCTGATAAGGTGTCAACATCAAAATTTGTATTCTTGATTTCAAATTATGGTTTATAATCAGGTTGAAATAGGGATATGTTTGCGTATTTAATTTTCGTAAATTTAATTCGCAGGTAAATTAAGGATCTAGTGATGAAGGAGCGCGGGACACATTGCCTGCCGCTGCCACATGCTAAAGAAGCACAATTGTAATGGTGTCTCTAACCAAGGAATAGGTCGCGTGTTTATACATTTGTATGTCAAAGGTATTCCCATCCAAAGAGGCTGGTGGGTGTCGGAGTTTTCAACAAAATGTTGAAGATAATTTTATTCTGAGTAAATGAAAAACTTATTTACGAAATAAGGCGTCGCAGCAGTTTATTGTTGACAAAATTCTTGGGTATGAGACGGCCTAAGGCGTGAACTCGAATAGATTTTAAAAAAATGGAAACAAATATGTGTCGTTGGCTTTATCGTCCTCGGATTTGCTTTTCTAAGAAGGTCTGGTCTGACATTACCCAACGGCTGTTAAAGCTCTTTGTTTTCGCAAGATTTGATCATGTAGAGATAATATGTCCCTACTTCCGAACAGGAACTAATAACTTTAAACATTCTGAAGCAAAGGACGGATTTAGGGTCACACTTCGACAATTTAACGTGAATGCGATTGAGGTAAGAAAGCGGCTTTAAATTCGGAGTACACGGAATTAAATTAAGTCGGATAAACGAACAAAAATAGATAAACCCGTCGATGTGATTCTTAATGTTTTCGTTTTCTACTGGTATTTATTTAGTACGAGCTTAATTTTTTTAAGAATAAATAAATATACCCACAGTTATGTTAGGTCAAAATGGAGGGTAGAGTTGGAAGGCACATTTTAGGGAGTTGTCAATGATTGAGGTCACAAGAGTTGGAGTTACTTACTTTGCGAAGCATTCGTGGAACAGTGTTGGTCATATTTGGAACAGTGATAGTTGGGAAGCAAAGAATGGTAGGTATAGATCCAAGATGACGATGATTACTTCGATAGTCCATACAACTAGTAAAAAGCTTTTGTATATAGGTACAAACAGTAATTCAGCGTTACTGCGACGTAGAATTTACTTGTGTAATTCAGTCGGGTGGTGGGGGTGTATTTTTTTTTTTTTTTTTTTTTTTAATTAATAAACCCTTGCCCAAGGGCAGCCACTGCGACCTGAAAAGATCTTTTGTGCCACAAGGTTGTCTTTACGCCAAAAGGCGACTGACTTCCCTAATGAAACTCAGCACGTCTTTGGTGGTAGAGTTGCGAAGCTCTGCCAGTGATAACATCTCTCTGTGGAGAAGGCGTCGTCTCAACCAATGTAGAGCCGGGCATTCACAGAGTATGTGTTCTGAGGTCTCCTCGTCCTCCATGTAGAATCTACATTCTGGCGTTGGACATAGGTTCATCTTGTTGAGATGATATCTCAGACCGCAGTGGCCAGTGAGAAAGCCAACCAGCAGTCTAATGCTTTCCTTATTTAGAGTAAGGATTTCCTTATAGGAGTAGGGCTTAATCAAGCGTTTAGACTGTCTCAGACCAGGGGCGCTTACCCAATGTTCAAGGCGAGTCTGTTGCTCCCAATCTTTGACAAGCCCTAAAACAGTAGTCCAGTTGACACTGCAGTACGGTTCTGGACCGACAAAAGCGGCTTCAGAGCCAGCTCTGGCAAGCTTATCTGCAGCTTCATTCCCTACAAAACCTCGGTGGCCAGGCACCCATCCGAGTTTAACTTTGTTGTATTTAGCTAGCTTTTGTAAGGCGCAGCAGCAGTTTTTTACAGTCAGAGAGTCTATTGTGTTGGACGACAGTGCCTGAAGTGCCGCCTGACTGTCTGAGAAGATATGTATCTTTGCGCCCTTAATTCCTTTGTTGGAGTTTAAGATAGCGCAGATCTCAATGGCATGGATTTCCGCCTGGAACACTGTGGGGCACATCCCCATAGGTATCGAGACCTTGGTGTTGGGTCCAAAGACCCCAGCACCAACTCCAGACTCCATTTTTGATCCGTCGGTGTACCATACCAGACTTTTTGGGTCCACAGCTGGAACTCCCGAGACCCATTTAGAACGGTCTAGTATTTCTACCTCAAATAGTTTATCGAAACTATATTCCCTTACCATTAAGTCAGGGATGGTGTAAAACATATCCAAGTTTTGGATAGAGTTGAGTATCTTCAGGTGACCCACATGGTCATTTGAGTTATACTTATATTCAAGCTGAAGCTTAATAGCGCATCTGGCAGCCGTCTTCTGAATGAATGCTTGTAGTGGTGAGAGTCCAATTATGGCTTCAAGTGCTACCGTAGGGCATGTGCGCATGGCACCAGTTATTCCCAGACAGGCAACACGTTGTAGCTTTTGGAGCCTGTTAGCCGTAGTACGTTCAAGTACTTTTGGCCACCACACGATGGAGGCGTACGTGATGATGGGTCTAACCATCATGGTGTACATCCAGTATATCATTCTGGGGTTTAGACCCCAAGTTCTGCCGTATAGGCGTCTGCAGGCCCACATGGCTCTTGTGGCACGCTCAGTGGCGGCCTTTACGTGTGAGTTCCAATTTAGTTTCCTGTCCAGGATGACTCCCAGATATTTGACCTCATTGGAGTAGCTCAGGGGTGTACCATTTACGGTGATCGGTTCGAAGTTAAGGTGTAAGTAATAGAATTCGTTTCAACCCAGACCACTTAAAGCAAATCGAGTAAATCTATGCTGAATCAGAGATGTGTTACCTTACAAAGGTTAAATAAACCAAACCAGATCCAACTGGTATAACACTTGAATTGCCGCCCTTCGGCCATCTTTATAATAATTTAAGAAACAAAAAAGAAAAGAATAAAAGAATGAACAAGTTTTCGGTACTTGCAAATAAACCGCCAGAGTTATCGGCCGTGAATACGTCTATCGTGTTTTTCTCTTCTTTTTTTGGATTCGCTGCCGTTGAACGAACCGGATAAATAAGTTTTTCTTTCCATCAGTTCCTAAAATCAAAACTAATTCCCATAAGCTCTTGCGTATTTTCAGCCTTACTTAAAACGCTGTCAATATGGGGGTACTGCGAAATATCGCCCAAAACAGGAAAAATAGGTTAAAATGTCAAAACGCCAAAAAACGGTAGGGCTTTGTCAGTTCTTTGAGGGCGTTTTAACATGATGTCAAATGGGTGGCGACGGTGTAGAGGTTAGTGTGTTGGCTTGTGACCCGTGCGGTGCAGGTTCAATCCCCATGGGGAACAACAACATACGCCACCCAATCACATGCCTCTACACCAAAAGGAGGATTTCTGCCTGGTAGTACAATGGAACGTTACCGAGTCTGAGTGCTCTGGGATTTGGATTTCCTTTCTTTATAAAAAAAAAAAAAAAAAAAAAAAAAAAAAAAAAACATGATGTCAAAACAACCAACCAAATTTTGGGCAATTTTGTGTTTCGGCAAATTTTTGTTTGTCCTTCTTTGAGGGCGGCATCTAGCACAACCTCGCACCTACCACCAATTAACCAGTGACTCCAAATAGGTGGTTGAAGGTCAGCAGCATGAACATTGCAAAAAGAATTACGACAAAACGCCCACATTTTCTTGGCCCGTTTTACATTTTTTATTTTTTGTCGATCTGACATTTTTCTTTTAGTTTAGATAGATAGTTCATTCTTGCTTCATGAAATAAAAATATGTTGTCGCCCAATTTACATCATATAATTGCAGAGATTTGACATTTTTTGTTTTTTTGTCTTTCAACTGAATCATTATTTATTATTTAAAAAAAAACACAAATAAATATGAAGCTGTTATTATTAATGAGGAAAATCATGAGAAAAACGTCGAATTAAGGAAAAAAATAAAAATAAAAAAATAATAATAATATTTAAAAGAATAAATAAATAAATAACTAAATTAATAAATAAATAAATAAATAAAATAAATAATAAAATAAAAATAAACAAATAGTATATATTATAATAAATAAGTAAATAAACAAATAAATAGAAAACATACATATGTAAATCCATAGGTAATTATTTGAACAGTTAAATACATATTATTAAGTTAACAAAAACAAATAGATAAATAAGAAATGACTATTATATCGATATTTAGTGAACACAAAACATTTTATATGTCACTATGAAATTAGTTCATTGACTAGCCGTTTGTTGGAGATATTACATCTAAGTTTGAATGTATCATTTAGCTTGTATATCCTGGAGGAGATCAATTCAACACTAGCTCTACCATGTAAATCTATTGTAGAATAATACCAGGAAAAATTAAGCATAATTTTTAATATTTTATTTTGGGATATTTGAAGCTTTCTAATAATGGCTCTTAGTTTTTGATCGAAGTGTATGCCCAGGTACTTAACAAATGGTTTCCATGCTATTAAGTGGCCATTTAATCTTAATTGATCAGCTGGAAGAAAGCAAGGCTTTCTTTTTCTAGTGAAAAAGATAGCTTGGATTTTTTCTGCGTTCAGCTTTATTTCCCATTTGGAGAGATAACATTGCAATATTTCAATCGATTTTTTTAAATTCATCTCAATGTCGAGATCGAACTCATGCAAAGAAAGTATAGCGATTTGATTTTTGGCGTTTATTGCGGAACCCCATATGGGAACGCAAATTGAGTTGCGTGTCGCAGATATGGCATTAATCTCTGTTGGATGGAACTTATAGAACTGGCCCATTGTTAATAAAAGCACTTACGAAAGAAAGACACTGCTTGGCATTCATTTACGTTTAGCTCAAGATAATTAGTTTGACACAAGGAAAAGAAATTGTTCATATAAACAGTTTAGGACCAGCATTGAAATCCGCATATCAGCATAAATTTTAATTGCTGCAGGGAAAATCTTGACATCGGTTATAATTAGTTATACACCCCTATTGCGAGTGTCAATCGACAATTGATAATTGACTATTTTCAATGTGTGCTATTGTGAACGAACGATTCTAAAGGATTTTGTCGATCGCAGTCAATTGCAAAAATGCGATTGACAAGAATATCAATGAAAATGATTCGTTCACAATAGCACACATTAAAAATAGTCAATTATCAATTGTCGATTGACACTCGCATAGGGGTGATAGTCCTGCAGCCAGCGCCGTTTTTAAATGTCTAAGATGAGTTGTTTTGGACAATTTTTTTATTTGTAGTAAGAAGTTGGTTAATCAACAAAACTGAAACCTGCCACCTCAACAGTGGTGCAAAGATTGAAAATATATTTTTTTTAATTTTGAGAAAAGCAAGGTTACATGTCTAAATTGCATACTGGTGAATCATTTTTAAAAATGATAATTGACACCGCGTTGAACAAAAAAAAAACCAACAACCAACCAACCAAATTGACTAAACCTTGAAAAAATGTTAATAGACATTGAGTTGAACAAAAAAACAATGCCTGCTACCTGTACAGTGGTGCAATGTACTCCTGGCAATGACCTAAAGTTGTACAAAAAACACAATCAAATCAGCTAAGTTGCGTACGTATTGATAAAACCTTTTAAAAATGTTGATTAACATTGCGTTGAACAAAAAAAAAATGCGTCGACCTAAGATTGAAAAAAAAAAACCTAACTTGCGTATTTAACATCGTTCTTGAAAGAATAGTGCAAACCTCAAATGCTAACACCAGAGGCACTATCTTTCAAAAGCCCGTCCATCTACTCGCCTACGCCGACGACATCGACATAACCGGCAGAACGCAGCGGATGTCACTGGCGCGTTCGTGAGTATTGAGACGGAGGCGGCGAAGATGCGTTTGGCGATCAACGGGGGCAAGACAAGTATATGCTGTCATCAAGAAAGGACACCCAACACAGACGTCTCGGACAAAATATCACTATAGACAGATACAACTTTGAGGTGGTTCATGACTTTATCTACCTATTCTTCGGGTAGTTTTTGGTCCCGTCTGCATGGAAATGGAGGAGGAGATACCACGACGAACTGTACAGCGACATCGACATCGACTTAGCCAGAAGAGTGAAGGTCCAACGACTGAGGTGGCTGGGACATGTAGAGCGAATGGAAGTGAATGCTCTGGCCCGGAAGATTTTCGAATCCACACCCGAGGGACGGCGCAGTAGAGGAATACCGCGACTCAGGTGGCGCACGCAAGTGGAAGGGGACCTTAACCAACTTATCGTGCGAAACTGAAGACAACTGGCCAAAGATCGTGCTGGGTGGAGACGCTTGTTGGTTGAGGCCCAGGTCCACCCCGGACTGAAGCGCCACCCTAAGTAAGTAAGTAAGTTGCGTATTGCACATTTTATTAGATATCGCAGGCAATCATCATCGAAACTCCTAAAAGTTTAAAAAAAACATGATAACTATTCTTCGTCAGAATCATCGCTAGGGCTGACCTGCTTGTTCGCTGATTTCTCATCATCATCAGTATCAGTTTCTTCTGAATCATCTTCGATTTTCGAGTCTGTGAAAACTAAAGCAATAACAAAAAAATATATATTGTCGGCGAAAGAGGCCTAGTCTATGTATTTATAAGCTTGATTGCTTTTTGAAAGAGCCTCGATTACGACCGCAGTTGGTTATTGGTCATCTTCAAACCATCGTAGTTCCACTTTAATTTCAGTTTCTTGCCATCCACGATACTCTATATTTAAGTACTTTTCAAAATTTGCTGTCGCAGCTCCGACTTACAGGGTGTTAAAATTGAGCTGCCAAAGTTTTTCCTTTTTGTTTTAAATTTCTCCTCAATGTTGTTGCATTCAAAAGCGTTCGTAAAAATGGAATGTCGTTCTTCATCATAACCTAGCTTAGTAGTTTGCATCCCTACATACAGCGAACAAATTTTTCCAATGATTCGAATGTATCTGTTTCGATGACTGGGTAATTTTGCACTTTAGACAAGGCTCCGATGCTTTTAGATGAGTTTTTCAACATTGTGAATGGCTATTTCTTGCATTTTTTGAAGTAAGCAGAATTAAAATCGCATCCTGTGAAAGAATGGAATCCTGGGAAAGCTTGACATAAATGTTGTCCCAATGCATCGTAATGCTTCGTTACATTTCTGCATTGCCAACACGAACTTTAACCCCAATTTTCATTTTTTTTAATTGATGCATGCGTCAAAGGCAGTTATCAAAATAGGCGCAGGGACATAAGTCCCGAATTCATTTTTCGGGACTTATGTCCCACTTAAGTGGGTCATAAGTCTCGAAATCAATTAGGGTCTTATGACCCACTTAAGTGGGACATTAGTCCCGAAAAATTAATTCGGGACTTATGTCCCACTATACATTTCCTAAATATACGCCTGAGAGAAACTAAGAAGACCACTCCAAATGCTACAGCAAATAGTCAAATCAGTTTCGTTATCGGTGACGTGAAATGAAGCCAAACGAAATAAGGCCAAATTCCAAATTTGGCATCATTTCGCTTTCGAAAGCGAAATAGAGCCAATTTGGCTTTATTTCGTCATGCAAAACGAAATAATACCAAAAAACTAATGGTAATAAGACTAAACCACTTTGTTGTGCGTAAATGTGCAACTACTCGTATTATCGATTTGTTTGCTTACAATTATGTTATGAGACTTAACGGTAAAACGGTGCCGTGACATAACCCCAAGCGTGATAAGCCTAAATTTTGAAATTTGGCCTTATGTCGCATTGTGAAAGTGACATAAGGCCAAATTTTTGCGTTTGGTATTATGAAACATTGGAAAAGCGTCACGAGGCCAATTTGGCTTTATGACACTTTCGCTTGGTGCTGCTTTCAACAATGTGCGCTCGCACCTACCCAAAATCAAACAGTGACCCCAAGCAGGGGGGTTGCAGGGGGGGAGCATGCCCCCCCCCCCCCCCCATATACATTGCACTGTTTATGGGATTAGTTGCGAAATCGAAAGTAGATTGCATAAACAGTACAATGTCCCACTAAAGTGGGTTATAAGTCCCGAAATCGATTCGAAAAATGAATTCGGGACTTATGTCTTCGGAACTTATGTCCCTGCGCCATCAAAATATCGGTATCGGAACAGCGAATGACAACGTTTGAATCTGGCTCCACTTTGCAAGCATGGAAATTCACTTTTGTGTCGGCTTCTTCGTGTGCAAGACTTGCATATTTTTAGTCCTCCGTCCTGCTAACGGCATCGTTGACCTCAACGAATTTATAAATTTCTTCATAATTCATATAAAATGTTCCATTTTTGAAGAATATCGCCATTGGGGGATTTTTCCAGTCGTCATTAAAAAAGTTTACTAAATTTTCTTTAAAATTCATGTTTCTCAACTCTGATGCAAAATCTGCAGGACACACTTGATCAGCACCCTTAATTTGATAACGTTCACTTCTGCTTTTCCTACGCAAGGTTTGTTCGTTACCTTTGATTGAGTTCAACAAATATTCATTAAACATAACAATAAATGTTTGTCCTTAAATCTCGTAATCTATAATCTGCAAATTTCGTTTGCAAATATTTCCACAACTTGGGAGGATCGCTCTCAAATGATAATGCATTAAAAATACCTTACAAATTCCGACATCTGCGTGTGTTGGTGGTTCTTTGTTTTCCAATATTTTAAAAAGAGCTGATTTATCTGTCTTGCTATAGTTCCATTGATGTAGCATAATGACAGTGGGACGGGCATTAGCAGATAAGCTAATATTTTTCCAATGTCTAGTGAGTTTTCCACAGAAATTCCCAGCATGCTTCCAAATAAGTGTAAGCAAGCGAACTTCAACAATTTTTTTGGTTTTTTTTTTTAACTTTAGGTCGTTTGCAAGAGTATACCGCACCACTGTATATGTGGCAGGCATTGTTTTTTTGCCATTCGTGGAGTTGATGTTTACTCTTAACTACCTCGGAGTTATAGCTATCCACAGTGACGTTTTGTTCAAATCGGTGGACAGATGTTTGTCGGTTTTTTGCTAGTAAGTAAGTAAGGTCGTTTGCAAGAGTATACCGCACCACTGTATATGTGGCAGGCATTGTTTTTTTGCCATTCGTGGAGTTGATGTTTACGCTTAACTACCTCGGAGTTATAGCTATCCACAGTGACGTTTTGTTCAAATCGGTGGACAGATGTTTGTCGGTTTTTTGCTAGTAAGTACCTGGTCTTCTATTTATTGACTTAAAACTAACCAATCTCACCTGTTCTTCAATCGCCGTATAAGCCTCTACCATGGCAATATCGTCCACATACCGCATATTGGATTTCGTATTGACACTATCTACCTAAAACAAGAATGTTGAAGTCATATGATACTGCCGGAATCCCATACAGGTTTGGAATACTTCGGCCGAAAGAGCTTTTTCCAAACTGCACAACTGCACTGTGCACCCCACGCAACATAAATCCTGGATCCAGAACACTATTCCCGACGATGGGCGCTTTCATATCCGGCTTCCTTGCGTTGACCATTGGTAATCGGGCTGAATAATCCGGGGCCAGTAACACACTTCGCGTATGTAAGAGCTATCGTTATGCTATAGAGGGTTCATTCGCCCCATTTCCCTATCAACTCACTGATAAGCATTAAAAAAATCCTTATTGGCATCAGCTATTAATATGTCGAAATACCTCCCGTAAGGTATCTGATGTCAAACTGATTGTCGTCGACACCGTTGACTTTATCTATTGAATTTATCCGCTGAATTTTCTTTTTATGAGAGCTCATGTAGGACTTCTGCGACTAATCAGCCAGTCTAATCGACGGAGAATTGTAGTACTACTGTTCTATTTCTTGTTCAGCAATCACGGTCGAGCTGATAATACATATTAGCAAGCCGAGTCTGAATAGATACTTATGACCAGTACCCTTAAGCTTAGCAAGTTACCATGAGTTAGAAACTTCACTCTTACTGCCTTTTTTATAGACAGGAATTATGAAGGAGCTTTTCGAACATTTTGGAAACATTCCACGTCAGATAGTTAAGTGAATAAGTGCAGTAACCTAACCTAACCTAACACCAAAAGGAGGATTTCTGTCAGGTAGTACAATGGACCGTTACCGAGTCTGAGAGCTCTGGGATTAGGATATCCTTTTTATTATACCCTATTCTAAGGGTATATTAATTTTGACGCATAGTTTGTAACATACCTTAATATTGCCCGTAGACCCCTACAAGTTACTATATTTATGATCAGCATCGATAGTAATGTCGATCTAGCCATGTCCGTCCGTCCGTCCGTCCGTCCGTCGGCAAAAATTAGGCCTTTAAACCTAGAGAGCTGAAATTTTAACCATATACTCTCTAGGGTCCCGAAATAATCAAGTTTACGAATTTTTGAAATCCGCCCACAGACACGCCCACAAACTCAAAAAAACAAAATTTTGGAAAAAATCGAAATTTGAGCTAGAAAGCTGAAATTTTTATATATAATCTATGACTCCTAAAACTGCTCGGGATAAAAAAATATTCAAAATCCGCCCACTGACACGCCCACAAATAAATAAAACATTTTTTTTTGAAAATCCAAAGTTTGAGCTAGGGAGCTGAAATTTATAATATATACTCTCTATGGGCCCTTTATGCTCATGTGTAAATATTTTCAAAATCCGCCCACTGACACGCCCACAATTAATTTTTTTTTTGTTGAAAATTCAAAGTTTGAGCTAGGGAGCTGAAATTTATAATATATACTCTCTAGGGGCCCTTTATTCTCATGTGTTATTTTTTTTTAAATCCGCTTACTGACACGCCCACAATAAAATAAAGCAATTTTATTGAAACACCCAACTTTGAGCTAGGGAGCGTTTTTATACCCTATTCTAGGGGTATATTAATTTTGACGCATAGTTTGTAACATACCTTAATATTGCCCGTAGACCCCTAAAAGTTACTATATTTATGATCAGCATCGATAGTAATGTCGATCTAGCCATGTCCGTCCGTCCGTCCGTCCGTCCGTCGGCAAAAATTAGGCCTTTAAACTGGACCTAGAGAGCTGAAATTTTAACCATATACTCTCTAGGGTCCCGAAATAATCAAGTTTACGAATTTTTGAAATCCGCCCACAGACACGCCCACAAACTCAAAAAAACAAAATTTTGGAAAAAATCGAAATTTGAGCTAGAAAGCTGAAATTTTTTATATATGATCTATGACTCCTAAAACTGCTCGGGATAAAAAATTTTCAAAATCCGCCCACACGCCCACAAATAAATAAAACAATTTTTTTTTTAAATCCAAACTGTGAGCTAGGGAGCTGAAATTTATAATATATACTCTCTATGGGCCCTTTATGCTCATGTGTAAATATTTTCAAAATCCGCCAACTGACACGCCCACAATTAATTTTTTTTTTGTTGAAAATTCAAAGTTTGAGCTAGGGAGCTGAAATTTATAATATATACTCTCTAGGGGCCCTTTATTCTCATGTGTTATTTTTTTTTTTAAATCCGCTTACTGACACGCCCACAATTAAATAAAGCAATTTTATTGAAACACCCAAGTTTGAGCTAGGGAGCGTTTTTTTTCATAAAATCCTTTAAATGTTATACAAGGTGGCGCAAAAGTCATCACCCAGTGGCGTTCACCAATCCGACTGAAAACTACATAGGATAGATGTCAAACGTCGTGGATCATTTAGAACATTGGCACCAGAATTGCCTAAGGCACACCCAAGGGCTGAAAACCCTATCGGAAGATGCTATAATTTTTGCAAATAGCGGCAAATGTCAATTTTACTTTGACATTTGTGAAGTAAACAGATGACAACTTTTGCGCCACCTTGTATAACAAAATATGTGGAGCGTTCTTAACAATTCAACCATACTTAGACTTTTGTCACGCCCACTTATGAGGGATAGGAATACGAATAGGGTATCCAACAGTTCGCCCAAGCGGACTGTAGCCCGTCCCTATGTTTTTTTTTTTAAAAAAAGAGGTTGGACTAATATTGAGTCCCCTGTAGCGCCGGATGCGAAATTATTTGTATGCTGGCAGATTATTCGAACTTCGGATGCTAAGCATTTTGCTTATTGAAGCAAATAAAGTCTAGGCGTAGTTGCTCATACGCCTGAAGTAGTATCTAAAGGTCTACTTTACTATTTTCTCCTGTTAAACACCTGGCCGAAAAAAATTGCAAAATGGTTCGAAATGGCTTTTGGGTCAGTGAACGAGAAATTCGAGTATATTGTCGAAAGACAACCATCGGACTTTTTTTTTGAGTTTATAAACTAAAAAAAGTTTTGGGTTACATAAGGAGACGTCTCTTCGGCCCCGCGTGAATGTTCTTTGCATACGAATGACCCACTATCGTCATTTATCATTGCATTGCTTAAAAAGCAGGGCAGACAGACTACCCTTGAGCGCCGTGCTCCAAAATTGTTTCGGGTCATTATGTTAATTCAGTGCCAGCCGTTGAAATCAATTGTCATTCTCACAGGAAAACCACCCGGGCTCTCCGTTATATTTCCGAATGATTTTCCGTTTGCAAAATAAAAAATAACCCAATGTTAAGCACCACAGCAATATTCGGATTTATGTGTTTGACAAAAGGACTGAGAAACATGCTCACCCGGAAACTACCCTCTTTCCAATGTTAAATAGTTTAATGAAGGCAAATACAGCAAACAGCCTTATTCCCAACATGAAACTTAGGTAAACCTTGGACACGTTCAATTCAACATGGGTACATAAACTACGGTTACTTAACCGTCCTTAACGATTGGAAATAATTTATTCATTACTCATTTGGTAGATTTTTTTTCGGATATTTTGAATGCAAACCGGTTACTTAACTCCGAACCAATCCCTCCGCCGCATTGGGAAAATATTTTATTAGAACCTTGCGCCAAGCAGAGGCTTACTTTATTTTTGGCATAAATGTAGTAATTTGCTTGGGTGCTTCAACCACACAAGGGTTCAATATAATTTCAACATGTTAATGCTGCTTTATGGTATGGCAAAAACATATCCATATCAGAGTCGAATCTGTTTGCAGTGTAATGGTTGTTGATTTAAGGGAAGTAATTAGAAAGATATAATAACAATGTAAGCACTGTCAGCTATTTACTGGTTAATGCTGTTCAACAAGGACATGTACTGTCATTGTAAATGATCGATTGTGGTAAGCTTTGACAGCCGCATTAAATTTTTGATTGTAATTTATATTCATCGCTGCGTAAGTATCTGCTATTTAGTGAATAAGTAATTAATTTGTCCGACATCTTTGTCAAAAGCGTTATGTTTTTGAACTCTTTGCTCATAATAGGTGCGTTTCTTTGAGAAATGCATCTACAGGAGTGCTCGAATTTACACGGAACGCCTTCAAAAATATTTGAACAAAATTTCAAATTGCTTACTTTAATTGAGAAAGATGTAAGAGTTTAAAGCCACGAAAGGGCCGCTGAAGCCGATCGATTTTAACATCCGACAGAGGCCCCGAAATATATCTGAGCGAAATTTCAAATTTAAATTCACATTTCACCGAATGTAAAAAGCGGCCATGAAGGGGAAGTAGCCATATATGTAAATAAATAAATAAATAAATATTGAAACAATTTTCTTTGCCAATCTAGATTCTGTTAGTACTTATTTATTATTACTGATTTTTTGTTTGCAAAGTTAGGTTTCAGTTACAAAAATTCAGAAAATAAAAGTGGCATTGACATTTTTGCCTTCAGCCAGGAACAAAAGAATTAACAATGTAATAACAAAATAATTTAAAATTAAGTTTTTAAAATTAATTAGCAATAATTCAATGAGTTTGTGTATTTAAAATCTACTTTATCCACAGCCAATCTGTGGATATTTTATAAGCACACTGAAGATAACTTTATAGAAATCTCGCCCATCAATATCCTGATAACTTCATCGGTCGAAAGCGCATTTTCCTCCAATGGTTTCTTATTATTGCGTAGAGTAATGGGCACATCCCGATAAAGTGCAATACATCTTCTTTGGCTCGTAGATTGCACAGTGTGCACTCTTCATTTTGGTCGGTTCTACACGGCATGTATTTAAACTGCAGAAGTTTGCCTGTAGCTTTATGAATCGTAGATATTGAGTTCATACTATTCCGGTCGTTAAAATAGTTTGTCTCTGCAAGGTTGTATTGGAGCACGCGATATGTACACCGCGTTTGACTTTGGTGTGCCTTCTCTTTGAAAGCGTTACGAGAGGATAGCTCCATATTCATCACCATTAAGGCAACATCGTGTTCGTTGCTTAACTTGGAAAATTCACTGCACAAATTGACCTTTTCCTGGATTAGGAAGCAGTTTTGTGCGGAATTCGTTGGCTGGGAAGTGTCACAGGTTTTAAATTGTATTGGAAAGTCCTGCGGCGAGGTGCAGCATCTAGTAAAGTGTACTTTTTGGTAACCTATAGATTTGATAGATTTTCGACTTCATCATATTCACGAATACCCCATACCTGCGCCGCGTAGCACATAATAGACCTTCTATACTTTTTGTTTGCGCTTGATATGGTGTAACTTTTGCCGAGCAGATTTTTCCTTCGGCAATTTATTGCTCTTTTTGCCTCCTTCAACTTTTTCTGTAGATGGAATCCACTTTACTGCCAAATATTGCGTAGCAAGTTTCTCTGACAATTTTGCCAACTGAAAACTCTGAAACTCTGAACGAAAATGCAAATGATTGTGGCAGGCAGGGTTATGGTGGATGCTACTTTGTGACAACTGGTGGCACGCTGGCTATGCACGGCAGTAGCTCGTCGGATGGTTGGATCTTATTGTCACTAGCCTACTACCAAAATAGTTATCGTTCCTAAGAAAGAGATGCACACACGATCAAAGACAACTCAAACTGCCTGGTGTACTGGCGACGAAGATAATTGCTTCGTTACAGGTCTTACCCGCCCTTTATTGCACCGAGTGCAATGCACCTTGGTTACATATAATATGCCCGATATAAAAATATCGTTAGACACTTATCGCTAGCTAGTTCGACATTTTCATATTTTAAATATCTTAGATAGTTAAATATATGTAGTTGTGTATTATTAAGCAGGTGGGTAAATATACTTGATAGTTTAATGTTTTAGAACAGATAAGTTTAATTTTGTAAGTGTAAATCAAATACATAAAAAAAGGTAGAAAACTTAAATTCGCACATAAGGCGATACCATAACCAGCAAAATCTGCCAAAAATATATTCGAAAATATTTAAAAAAAAAGTATGTTTTGGGGCTTACCTTGATCAACCGCAAGTCAGGAGTGCACTCTGGATCGCTAATGACTTAATTAAATTAAACGTATGCATTTTAGAACAGAAAAGATTTATTTTGTTCTTTTTCCTTTTTTTTTTTTGAAAATTTATCTTTTTGAATTTTTTTTTTATAATTATCTTTGGCTAGAAGTTATTTTTTTTTCTTTTTTTCTTTTTAACACTTTTACACACGTGCAGGTAATATCTTGCAGGAACTGTGGATCAGATTGAAGAGCGTGCAGGGGATCGTTGCAGCGATTCCTTCGACGAAGCGCTGATACTGCCGTTGCTCAGCTCGTCAACTGCTGACGCTTGTTGTTTCAAACATGTGGGTTGGTCAATCCGTGCAAGACTCTTTCCACTATTTTCCACTTAGTAAAGTCGTGGAATTGATGTCTGTGGCTCCGTGTAAGCTCAACATGCTAGAAGAGCAAGTCGGAGCAAGTAAAAAAACACGTTTACACTGAGAAAAAAATCAAATATATTCATTGTAAAATCAAACAGAAATGACCCCGATTTGGCATTGAATCGATTCAAAATTAATTTAAAAGGAAATGTATTCAATTATTTTTGGAAAAATTTAACCGAACAGATGTTTGATTTAACTTTTCTTTATTTTAAATTGAATTTGTTTCTATTTGCCTTAATTTACTTCGTTCAATGTTGTTTCAAATAGAATTATGATTATAATTTTCTAAATATTTATATGTTTGATTTCAAGACGTTCATTCTTAGAAAAGAATAGCCTTAAAACCAGTATTATCAAACAGAGACAAAGTTATTTCAAACATTATTATTTTTATTTATATTAAACTCATTCTATTCAATTGAATAGTTAGTTGGAAGAGGAAACTTTATTTTTTTTTTATAAATTGATATTTTGATTGAAATCGATTCTTTTGACTGAGACTTATCGATTGAGTCAAAAACATCGGTCAAAACTACAGCTAATAATAAAAAGGTTATAATTTTGACAGAATTGGTTGACTTAATCGATAAGTCTTAGTCTAAAGAATTATTTTCAATTAAAACTATCAATGAACAAGAAAAATATAAACTTCCTTCTTCTAACTGACGATTCAATTTATATTAAGGTTTTCCCTGAGGCTTTCTCCTGAGAAAAAAATAACAATGTATATAATACTTACCTATCCAAACCTTTTCTTCTTACATAGCTCTACAAATGTGAGTTAAATAGGGATGTAAAAAATTCTTTATCAATAAGTAAAAAAAAGAAATTTCATCATTTTGTTTACAAAAATTTATTTCTGAAATAACATTTTCCATTATTAATAGTGTAGGCGTGTAAGGGAGGACTTGTAAAAAAGGAAATATTTTTTACATAAAAATGTTTATGTTTTTTACCAATTTCATAAGAGAATGGAGTCAATTTTTATATGACGCATAGTTTATAACATACCTTAATATTGCCCGTAGACCCCTAAAAGTTACTATATTTATGATCAGCATCGATAGTAATATCGATCTAGCCATGTCCGTCCGTCTGTCCGTCCGTCTGTCGGCAAAAATTAGGCCTTTAAACTGGACCTAGAGAGCTAAAATTTTAACCATATACTCTCTAGGGTCCCGAAATAATCAAGCTTACGAGTTTTTGAAATCCGCCCACAGACACGCCCACAAACTCAAAAAAACAAAATTTTGGAAAAAATCGAATTTTGAGCTAGAAAGCTGAAATTTTTTATATATGATCTATGACTCCTAAAACTACTCGGGATAAAAAATTTTCAAAATCCACCCACTGACACGCCCACATTTAAATAAAACAATTTTATTGAAAAACCAAAATTTGTGCTAGGGAGCTGAAATTTATAATATATACTCTCTAGGGGCCCTTTAAGCTCATGTGTAAATATTTCCAAAATCCGCCCACTGACACGCCCACAATTAATTTTTTTTTTTGAAAATTCAAAGTCTGAGCTAGGGAGCTGAAATTTATAATATATACTCTCTAGGGGCCCTTTAAGCTCATGTGTAAATATTTCCAAAATCCGCCCACTGACACGCCCACAATTAATTTTTTTTTTGAAAATTCAAAGTCTGAGCTAGGGAGCTGAAATTTATAATATATACTCTCTAGGGGCCCTTTATATTAAATAAAACAATTTTATTGAAACACCCAAGTTTGAGCTAGGGAGCGTTTTTTTTGATAAAATCCTTTAAATGTTATATAACAAAATATGTAGAGTGTTCTTAACAATTCAACCATACTTAGGCTTTTGTCACGCCCACTTATGAGGGATAGGTATAAGAATAGGGTATCCAACAGTTCGCCCAAGCGGACTGTAGCCCGTCCCTATGTTTTAATTTCAATCTGATAGTAATATACATACACATCGTTATCATCAGTTAAAAGTAAAATTATTTTATATAAATTCATGACATCTTGTGAATATGAAAAATAAGATAAATAATAGTTTTGTTTATAAGTCGTGCCCTTACGTTACGTTTACGTTATACTTTTGCAGTACATTTTTGATTGTTTATGTTTTGTTTTCAATATTCATTACATGCATACATATAACAATGTAAAAAAAACCAACAAATTTGATGGTTATCTTTTCTTTTTTATAAATTAATGGCCCAACTTTTGATATAAAATCCTTCATATCCTCCGGCGTAAGATATTTAAGCCTATCAAGTGTAATATCGTTTTCTAGAAAACATTAGCTGCACATGACATCAAAATAATCCAAAAACAAAATCTAATGGTCTCAGAAATACTTACGATAAAAAAGCAGAAAACAGGTCGAGCAAATTCCAGTCCCTTAAAAATTCGAATAATCCTTGATAACCTGGCAGCAAAGGATCTGCTTCAGCACCATCAATTTCAAATTCTGTTAACTCTGGGCCTACCGTATTTATGTCGTTGTTGAAATTAATATTTTCTGCTGTAAACATTTTTAAGTTTACATTATTTAAATCGATGTTTTCCATCGCGTCTTTGTTTTTTTTTCTTTTCTTTCTTTCTTTCTTTTTTTCTCACAAACACCATACCTGACCGAACTCGCACAAAAAACTATTTAGAATGATAAAGATGCCTAATTCACCGACGCTGCCGATAATTTACAGTTATGCGGTTACAGTTTCGCATTAACTTCGTTTGTTTTCATTATAATATGCTTTGAGTTTGAATCAAACATAATTTATTCAATTTCACTTTAGGCAAAAATCTCAAGTTCGTTCGTTCGTTTCAAATGTATTTGAGTTTGTACTTACTACGGTCTGTTCGGTGTTATTGTTTTGCAGATATTTTAAATGCCTTCTTACATTCATTTATTTGTCATTTTAGTTCAAGAAGTAAAATAAATATGAATCCTGCTGATTTAAATACACTATACTTAAAAATAATTGTTTGTTTTTAAATAGATAAGAGGTTGGATTAAGCCGGTTTCTATTTGCCATTTTTAACTAGATTGCAAATATGCTTCTATTTGAAAAAAACTCATAGTACATTTTTCTTTAAGAATGTGACGTAAGCTTGAAATAGCTTACATTACTTTTTTAAAAAAAAAACATGGATTTAATATTTAATTTTGTTTCCTTTTTTTGTTAGGATTGCTGCAAGATCTGAAGGACTCTCCAGTTGCCTGTGAAGCGGAAAATTTAGATGTTTATTAAATTTTCCTTTATGTATTATTGTATTTTAGATGACAAATGTTCAATTATAAAATATCATCTATCTTTATCTTACCGCAATGTTATTGTGAGTCTTTCGAACGGAGATATACATTCTAGATAATTTGTGTTTTGCTTTGTTATTAATGGGTCGACAGAGTTTAAAATATATTCAAATGTACTAAAACGCATTCTAAAATATTCAAAACATTTTATGGGTTGTATTTTTAAATCCTCAAAGAGTTGGCGGTATTCCCATAATTGTTTTCTTTGGATAAATATTTCATTAACAAATGCGACGTCGTCAATGCCGACGAATTAAGTGACGATATGAATCATCTAAAATATGCATTTCTTCTTCGAAATCTTCCATTACAAAAAACATGTCTTCAATTTATACGCTTTTGGTTATACTAAAGATTCAAGGCCAACATCGTCCGAGAACGGCAGGAATATATGCAGACGAGCGTCCCAGACAGTCATCCGAATAGTTTTGGCCTGAAGTCGGCCGAAGATTCGGTTACAGTGTATGCTAAACGTTATTAAGCGTCCTAGCGGTTTAGATTGGTAAACGTGGATAAATTCTGTGAGGACCTGCGTGGTAGACATAACAGACATACTGACTGTGTGAGTGGGAGGGAATAGCACGGAATCGTAGGAAGTTTCTGGGAGAATACTTCTTCGAGAAAATAGGGGAGTTGAGCGGCACAGACTACAGGAACCTATTAAAATTCTGCGGGGAGAATATGTGTTTTGCGAGGGAAACTGTTTTGGTTCCTCCTTTTGAAGTCTAGATTCATTCGGTTCCCCATGGATCGCGATGGTCTCTTGGTGCCTAGTACTGTTTGTAACCACAATAACTCCAAGATACTTGTTCCATTTTACAATCTTAAGCTATTTGTTTTCACAGAACCATTTTTCATTCATTACCTTTGACTTGTTGGTATGAAGTTTCAAGTTCCATAACCTGCAATAATGATGTAACTTGTTGACCAACATCTGCAACATCGTTGAAGTCTCCGACAGAATGACTGTATCATCAGCATACATGATTAGTTTTGTTTTAATACCAGCAAAATCGAATCCTCCTGGTAAGAAAGTCGGCAGATCGTCCAGGAACAAGGAAAATAGTAATGGACTCATGAGGCAACGCTGCTTAACACTCACATGATATTCAAACCAGTTGACAATTTTTTTTTCATTCCAGACCGCAGGCATATTTTCCACAAAAAAACTGTATTACTCTCAGCACTTTTGTTGACACTCCAATAATGCTAAGTTTATAAAAAAAAGAGACCTTCGTCAATAGAGTCAAACGCCGCTTTAAAGTCATCAAAGAAGGCGTTTAGTTTCCTGCCCTTTTCCAGATAGGTCCTTGCAATACTTTTTAACTCGAAAATTGTGTCCACTGTGCAGTAATTCCTGCTGAATCCAGAATAAAATTCGCTTAGTAAGCCGTTTGTATATTTCCAAACTGTGAGCCGCTCCAAAAAATCCCCGAAAATATTTTCATTATTGAATTCAATTAGTAAGTTATTTACGGGGTTATTGTTAAAGCTTTTCCCGGATTACTTTGACCCTAATACAGGCTTACACGATGTGGATTTTTTAAATCAACTTCAATATCGTTACTAATGTAGTAAATCAATTTGCCCACTCCAAAAACGGCATTAAGCAAACTAAATACATCTTTCTTTGTTTAACGACTATTCATCTCATAAATTTTATATGCTTCCAGAATATAATTCAATTTCCTCTCCAAGGGGAAATCGATGCAAAAACAAAACGATCAAGAAACACATTCAATTGAAACAAATATAATACCGGGCTTTATCCGACCCATTCATCCGACATAGATAAGATTATCGAAAAGCAACCAAAGCCCTCTTTTAAGAACAGTTTTGTTTGTTTGGTGTTTCTTTGAATCCTCGAGAGGAATACCACCCCATTGACTGACGTCAAATACGAAAAGCATTGCAACATGCTGAGAGATTGATTTTTGACATGAAAATCTCAAAGGAATATTTTAAGGATTGAACTCTATCCTTCGCGGCTGCTGCTAAAGCCCGCTCAAACAAAGACCGATTGACATCAATTTGTCTACGATTTCGATAGTAATTTTCGCCTTCAAAGCACAATAATAAAACCAGCATAGTCAAAACACCGTTACAGACGTTAAATCACTTTATTCAAACAACAACAACAACGGCCACCGTCACTTTGAATGCTAATTACAATTTAAAATTGATATAATCAACCTAATTACATAATTGCCAATAAATTTTCAATTTATCTGAGAAGCTCGTTTTCCTGGAACCGGAATTCGTTGCACGTACCATTCCGCGCGACATACCCTTTAAATTTGGTGCGGGATAGTTGTCTTATTTTCATGTGTATTATGCAATCGAAAAGTCGCAGAATAAATATAATCTATCACGGGGCGAAGAGGAACTTCTTGAAGTCGAATTAAGTCGCAAACCCATTGAGACCGTGAAAATGGTGGCATTCCTTCATTCAAATAGTGTGCGGGGAGTGGTTGGTCGTTTAATAATTTGACGAAACGGAGCGACATTTGAATTGCTAATGAAGGAAGGCCAAAAAGGCTAAAATGATGATAATCAGTAAGCCATTGGCATCTTCTGAGGAGGGCTGAAGAATTCCGCCCTATGAATCCTTTCATTAGAAGAGATTTTCCATGCGCTTGTGAGAGGCCATTAGAGTCCTTTTCAATTTGCCAAGCTCAAGAAGTTTTATGTCACTGACTAAGGCTAATTACTCTCAGGGCCGGGTGGGATTTATTTTTTTCAGCTGCTCCTCGTTGCATGAAGGATATGGATATATCATCTCCTTAGAATATTCCTTTGCTGCCTACACATAGTCCAGTAATTTTGTTTGATGCTAAACTTTGGAAAGTCATTACTTAATTTCAGAAAAAATATTCTTAGCAATTACAAAGAAGCAAACAAATTTATAATAGAAAAGGAAATTATTCTAAACAGCAAAAAGAAATGAAAGCAATTAGCGAGCGTTATTAATTTTCATGGAATGGTTCAACAGAAAACGATTTGCAATTCATTTCAAACTGAATGGGATAATTCAAAAGTAGAAAGGTATACATAAATTATTTTTAAGGAATCCCAGATGGCCTGCGGCTAAGTGTATTTCATATTATTCGTGCTGTATTCGCACTGTCATTTTCTACATTGCATGCAGAGTGTTCATATTTCGCCCAAATTTGGATACGTGCTCAACACAATATTTCGTCTAGGGTAATGTCGGGAGCTATGGCATCCATTTTTTATTTCATTTATAAGTCAAAAAATAAAAGAGATTGAAACTTCTAACAAAAAAATAAAAATTCTTTATTTAATTTAAATTCAAAAACAAAGTACATAAATATAATTTCAGGTTTAATACATACTTTAATATTACATAACATTTTTTTGACTTTTCTCTCGCCATACTTGCATTGAAGAAAGATGTACATGAGTCGTGCGCACAGAAATTTGATATTATACATTGCATCCATTTATCTGGTTTTTTGGTTGATGTACACTGGCGATCACAAGGATGAGGCCATACATTTTGCAATCGATTTTCAGTCTTTTAACCTACTACTTGTGAACAGGTACATGTTTTCCCAACAGTAAGTCATACAATTAAAGGGTAAATAAGAAACTACCGCTGCAATTTCCCAAGATCAAACAATGAACTACTTGAGTAGCGTATAAAAAGATGCGCCACTAGGATGAGGCCATTGCGAATATTTGGTTGCAGGAGTTCACATCAGCGATTTTTTTGTTGAGAATATTTAAAAAAGCGTTGAAAATATTTGTTTTTATTTAGTTAAAAAAAATAAAATGGGTTCCGAAAATACTTTGACAGGGACAGAAATAGGAAAAATAGATACTTTCAAGGAGTTAGGACTCTCAGGCCGAGAAATTGCAAGGAAGCGAAATATAAGCAAGACTGTTATCTTGCGGATCCACAACGATATGGAAAAAATCAAAAAGGACGCACGGCAGAAGCAACAACATTGCGAGAGAAGCGGGTTACTCTACGGCTTGCCTCAAATTCTACTCTATGTACCAATGACTGAAATAAAGGCACACACAGGAGTCGGAGTATCAGCCAGCATAGCAACGGTCCGAAGGATAATACGAAAAAGTGGTTCTATACAGAGAAGAAATCTTAAAAAGAAACTTGCCTCAAAGTACACAAGGAGCATCGAATGAATTTTGCAAGAGAACATGTCGCTTTTAGCAGGGAGTTTAACCTTGACGGCCCGATGGTTACAACTTTTATTGCCATTATTTAAGAAAGGAGGAGCTTATTTTCGCAAGACATCACAACCGTACATCAGGTGTAATGGTTTAGGGAGCTATTAAATACTATGGCACAATCGAGTTGGAGTTTTTTGTCCACAACAATGAACTGAAACAACTACAAATGTTTGCTGGAACGGTTATTTCCAAAAGTTAAAAACATTTTCGGACCCCTGTCTTGGATATTCTAATAAGACAATGCCCCTATCCACACTTCTAGGGTTGTTAGAAGTTGGATTCAATCAGAAGACGTGGAACTTTTGCCATGGCCGCCCTACCCACCGGACTTAAACATAATCGAAAATGTTTGGGCAATTTGAAGACAAGGACACTTTAATCGAAGCTATTCGTGATGCCTGGGCCCAAATTTCTTTTAATTATTAAAAAAAAAAACTATATGATTCTATTCCAGACCGACTTATAGAGGTCATATCGAAAAATGGCGGGCATTATCATTATTAATGTAGAAAAACATAATAAATAAATATTTTAAAACCATAAAATGTAAACATTTTATTAATTTTTTCCTTTCTTTCGATTCGAGATTTTGCATGTGGCCTCGTCCTATTTTCGCATCTTTTTATACGCTTTTCAAGTAGTTTATTGTTTGATCTTGGGAAATCCCAGCGGTCGTTTCTTATTTACCCTTAAATTTTATGACTTACTGTTGCGAAAATATGTACCTGTTCCAGGTAGTTAAAGTTTCTGGGTATAAAATTTCCAACGGGTGTAAAGACTGAAAATCGATTGCAAAATGTATGGCCTCATCCTTGTGATCGCCAGTATATATTCTTCTATATAATGTTGTGGCCGAAATCCTCGGTCCCATCTGACTCATCATGGATAGGTTCGGTATGGTAAATGGATATACTTGTGGAATACCTTAAAATGTTGGGAACCTGAAAAGAGAAACAAAAGAATCCGCTGTTAAACAGCTCAATAATTCGGTTGACTAGAACCACCCGGATTCATATGTAAATCTGAGGAGTTTTTTCAACTCTATATTAACCGGATCCTCCAACTGCTCCAAGAAGTCTAACGGCATGGCAATCGAATGGAAGGTGACGTACAGATTAAAATCCTTCAACGTCCCTGCAGCTCCAGCAATAATTGGTGTGCAGTATGCCCAGCCGCTCCGCGTGTAGATCCACTACACAGTGTCCTGTGAGGACTGCCGTTAGTGTGTGAATACTTTTGCGGCTTAGCCCGAACCCTTGTGTGTCTGCATGTATCAAGGTTCAACCGACACGTTGGTTTGTTTGTAGGGGTGGTGACGGTGTAGAGGTAAGTGTGTTGGCTTGTGAGCCGTGCAGTGCAGGTTCAATCCCCATGGGGAACAACAACATACGCCACCCATTGTCCAGCCTCTACACCAAAAGGAGGATTTCTGCCTGGGGTTTGTTCTAGTAATGGATTTAGGGTCGATTTTTGTGATAGTGTGTTCGGCGGAGTTCGTATGGATTTTAATGGCAGATATTCATTCATCACTATCAGTGTTGATATTTTGTTATATGTGCTCAGTGGAGTTCTTCGGTACCTTGTTAGTTTATCCGCTTTCTCATTACCCAAGATGTCCTTGTGCGCTGGTACCCAGCAAAGGGTTACTGTATTGACGATTGATATCTTGTCTAGGTATTTTGTTTGCATTGTAACACCGCCCTTGACTTGACAACTGCTGACTACATGGCCACTTATAGCCACTTAGCTATCAGATTCTATGGATTTGTTTGTCGGGTAGCTTGCGCCTCTTCACCTCCTTTACAGCCTGAGTGTTCGCAGCTGTCTCTGTCTGGAACACGTTGCATTTATTGCTGAGTCTAAGCGATTTAATCAGGTCCAGAGTGTCACCGAAGATGCCCGCATCTGTCCACGTTCAACTTGGATTCGTGGCAGTAGATAGCATCTCCTCTTCACCGTTTCGTTCCTCCGTTCGCTTCGTTCTGGGATTCTGGTAGCGGGTCTCCTTTTGAAGACGAAGGTTGTTGGTAGGTAGTCAGTAGCTTGTTTCTTTTTTGATGCAATCTATCTCCACGGAGGCGTGTCCGTATGGTTTGAAAGACCACAGTCCCGACTCTCTGAGTCTTATGGAAGCTTTAACCGCCTTCTAGCTGCAGTATACGTTCTGGGGTATGAGGTAAGGAAGTAACTCAAAAGCTGCAATATGTGTTCCTTTATGACCCCGTTATCACAATTCAAGCTGTCCTCGGATTTTGGTGAGGCTTGAGAGATAACACTTCTTTTCGGTAGCCTTATTCAAGCATACAGCTGCGCCATATGCAAGATTGGGCCTCACAACCGCTGTGTACAGCCAGTATACCATATGTATTTTGAATCCCCATTTATTGCCGAACGTTCGTTTGAACGCATATAGTGCCACATATCATGGATGGACGTGGTGTCTTCAGTTTCTATCTTTTTTTTTAGAGTTTTTTGACAACTTTTTTCCTCTTATTTTCTTCAAAGCTTTCAATTGTTGTGATTCAAGGTTTTCCTAGCTTGTTCAAATCCGGTGCCATTTCTGCCGATAATTTGAGGTGGTATATCTCCCAATTGATGTTGGAATTGTTTTTTTTTTTTTGGAAAAACGTGAATAAACTCGGACGTACAATAATAAGAAGATGTATGTGGGTGCTTGTGTGTCTTCGTACGTGTATGTTTGCTTACGTACGTGCGTGAACAAATTTATGTTCACATTTTCTGTCACATTAAAAATGATATCGTCTTCGTTATGATCCCAATCGGCGTGTATTAATGTAAATATGAGCTGAGAGAAATTATTTTGAATTCGGTGCAGCCCTTTTTTATAACAAAAATTAACATTAATGATGTTATTTTAATTGGTCAAAAAATGATAATTATAATTTACTACATATTTTATAATACGATGGTCACATTATTCATTTCAATTGTTTTTTGTGTGTATGTGTCTATGTACGTACTTATGTAAGTACGTTGGTGAACATTTTTTTCGTTCATAGTACCTATCTCGCGTATACAAAATAATATGGATTTCGTTCTCGTCCTAATCGACTCGTATTTACCTTAAATCGAACTGAAAAAAAAATTAGTGAATTCTGTGTAGCCGTTTTTTTGTTTTAACAAAAACAAATACTGATTTTAGAATTTCTTGAAACAGATTTATCCAATCTAATTTGTTCTGGTCACAATCCATTTACTTCAAAATATCAGATATTTTCATGGACTTTTTTCAAAGGGCAGCTACCATTTTTTTGTAATCGTATTATTATTTTAATTGTGAATAGCAGGCCCGCGAAAATAATGCATGCATATTTTCTTTTTGAAACCTATTCGTCCTTCAACTCTTCATTTTTTTATTGATTTATCATGTTCATATCACGCTGGGAGGTATATCGTGTAGACCTCATGCCGCTAGTTTTTGATTGTTCTTGAAGTATATCTGTGAAGTGGGAACCCTTACATAATAATACATAATATTTCTCTACACTCTTATACATAGAGTTACCATATAAGGGTTTGGGTCGGTTACTCCCGCCGCAGTCAGTTCGCTTCGTCATAGATAACAGCTTCATAAAGTTTCCTTTGAATAAACTGTAACTATTATATCAGAAAAGGAACGGGTTTTAATATTCAAGAAGACAAGTGAACATCACAGTGGCGACGAGGTCAAAAATCGAATTTAGCAACACACGTGCGAAAAATAAAAGTGTCAAAAAATGTCTATTGGAACAATACCAACCTTTGATTGCGCAGTTAATTGTTGGGATATATTCATAATTAGAATTGATATGTTCTTCGTGGCGAATGAGATTAGTGATGAGGAAAAGCAAAAAGCCATTCTTCTAAACGCATTTACCGAAAATTCCTACAAATTGCTCACAAATCTGCTGCATCCCATAAAGCCAGCTGGATCAACAGTTTAAATCGTCTACTTCAGGATTTGCAGAAAGACACAAGTTTTATGAAGCCGCAAAATCAAAGCAGGAAAGTATACAGCAGTGGGCAGCACGTGTCAGAGAACTTGCAATTGAGTGTGAGTTTGACAATTTCCTCACAGTGGCTGTAAGAGACAAATTCATAATGGGGCTAGAAAAAGGACCGGAGAAGGATAAGCTTTTCCTTGAAAATGTTAAAACTTTAACTCTGGAGAAGGCGATCGAGATAACTCGGACAGTAGAATGCGTACGGAACCAATACGTATTATCAGCGGTAAAGTCGGAACCAGCAGACTCTGAACTGTACCGTATGGGTTCCCGTAAGCCTACAGTAACGAAGAATAATTTTGGCAGTAGAGCAGACAAACCGAAGCAGTGTACAGCGTGTGGATATAAAAATCACGAGGAGAGCCAGTGTAAATTCCGCAAGTACCGATGCAAAAAATGCAAACAACTAGGACACCTTCAGAAGATGTGCAAAGCTGATTCCAGGTCGTAGCATTTTAATCTAAGTTCTAACAAGAATAGTAGTTGTTGTGATAATAGTGATGAATCTTTGCCTTTGTTTCATTTCAGAGCCACTTCTAATTTAGAACCTTTGACTGTCAATGTGGAAGTGAATGGTGTTTGGTTATGCATGGAAATTGATAGCGGTGCGTCAAAATCATTGATATCCCAGAAGTGTTACGATTCGCAGTTCCCCGACTGTCCATTGCTGCCTATAAGTCTAGTCTTAAACAGTTACAATGGTGGCAGTATAAAACCAGTGGGATACTGCAAAATGAACGTCAGGTATGAGAATCAAGTCCGATTGCTAGAAATCTATGTAGTATCAAACGGTGGTCCACCACTTTTAGGTAGAGATTGGATGCATGTGTTTGATATAGGTTTTGGCAAAATCAATTTTTTGAAAAACATAGATCCGGAATTGAAGCAAGTTTTGAATAAACACAAGTCTGTGTTCGATGGTAAATTAGGTGCATTTAATAAAATGGTAGTTACACTACAATTAAAAGAAAGTGCAGTACCAAAATTCTTCAAGCCCCGGCAAGTGCCCTTGCCGATTAAAGGCAAAGTTGAAGCTCAACTGTCCAAACTTATCAGCTTGGGTGTGTTAGAACACATAAAGTACTCGGAGTGGGGTACGCCAATCGTTCCCATTCTTAAAAAGAATGGCGAAGTTAGGATCTGTGGCGATTATAAAGTCACACTTAACCCTCAGCTTAAAGTAGTACAGCATCCGATTCCTAGGGTTGAAGAGCTATTTGCGGAATTGCACGGTGGTGAAAAGTTCACAAAGCTGGACCTTTCAATGGCCTACCAGCAGATTCTTTTAGATGAAAAATCTAAGAACTTAACAACAATTTCCACTCATCTAGGACTTTTGAGATACACCCGGTTGGTCTATGGCATTGCCTCTGCACCTGCAATCTTCCAGTCAATAATGGAAAAAACTCTTACTGGGTGTAGAAGGTGTGGTTATCTTTATGGACGACCTCTTAATTACAGGTAGAAATAAAGCGGAGCATTTAAAAAGGTTAGACTCTGTTTTGAGTATTTTAGAAGGCTCCGGGTTAAAGGTAGCAAAAGATAAATGTGAGTTTTTCTCTAATTCGGTTACTTATTTGGGTCACGTAATCGACAGAGAAGGATTACACCCATGTCCAAAAAAGATGGACGCGATCGTCAAAATTGAAAAACCCTCAAATGTAGTTGAGCTCCAATCGTTCTAGGGAGTATTTAACTACTATAGGAAGTTTTTTCCCAATGTCGCGACAGTATGTGCACCACTGTACAATCTCTTAAAAAAGGGAAGTAAATTCGTTTGGGGAATGAAGGAAGATGAAGCTTTTGCAGAGGTAAAAAGTTTTTTGACGTCAAATAAAACGCTGGCGCATTACGATCCATCTGTCCCAATAAAAATTACAGTGGACGCAAGTCCGGTTGGCCTCGGAGGAGTTTTGGCTCACGCTTATCAAAACGGTATCGAGCGTCCAATTTGTTATATATCCAGGAAACTGTCTAGCACCGAGCAGCATTATTCGCAAATCGAACGCGAAGCACTTGCTATAGTGTTTGCGGTGAAGAAATTTCACCATTATATTTTTGGCAGGAAATTTGTGTTGGTCTCCGACAACAAACCACTTATTTCCATTTTTGGCCCAAAGAAAGGGATACCTACAATGACGGCCAATAGGCTGCAGCGATACGCTTTATTTTTATCGGGCTACGATTTGCAAATTGAATATATAAATTCTAAAAGTAATATAGCTGATTACTTTTCACGGAATCCAGTTGACACTGTGGCAGGCAATGTAATTAAATTGGAAAATATCAATATAAATTACATCAATGAAGTAAGTGATCTGCCCGTAACTTGCGATATGGTCAAAAAAGAGACTGCGCAAGATATTATTTTGCAAAAGGTCTGCCAGTTCACCTTAAACGGATGGCCATCAAAAGTTACGGACAAAGAACTGAAACCATATTTCTTGAAGAAGTCCGAGTTGTCACTCGAAGACAATTGCCTATTTTGGGGGTATCGTATAATTATACCTCCCATCTTAAGAGCACCTGTTTTAAGTGAACTCCATAAAGCGCACATGGGGATAGTGAAAATGAAGTTAATGGCGCGCTCATATTTATGGTGGCCAAATTTGAATGTTGATATTGAGAACGTTTCCAAATCCTACAAACAGTGTTTACCATTTAAAGCTACACAACCGAAAACTGATCTCATAAACTGGGACTGGCCAGAACGCCCTTGGTCAAGAATTCACTTAGACTTTATGGGGCCTATATTCGACCAACAGTTTTTAATAATAGTAGATGCGCATTCAAAATGGCTAGAGTGTATAGCCATGGGAACTAGTATCACTAGTAGTCGGACTATTGATGCTCTACGCATGATATTTGCTAGGTTTGGGTTGCCAACACAGGTTGTAACTGACAATGGAACGTCTTTCGTTTCAAAGGAATTTGAGTATTTTTTGCAGAGTAATGGAATCAAGCATCAGACATCGCCGGTTGGACACCCTGCAAGCAATGGACAGGCGGAGAACGGCGTTAAGACGATTAAACTCGCGCTCAAACGGTCATTGCACAATAAGGGCAACACAACTCTAATCAAAACTTTGTCGAACTTTTTGCTTGACTATCGAAACACCATTCACTGCACCACTGGTTACTCTCCCGCTCAACTAATGTTAAATAGGAATCTAAGAGTAAGGTTAGATTTACCTATAATCCGATGCACGCACATAAAGATGCACCTGATATCAAACTTGCTAGAGTTAATGTTAAAACTAGCCAAGAAAAACAGCGTAAATATCATCGCGGGACAGCAAAAAATGTGTGTGTTGACGATTATGTACTGGCCAGAGATTACAGCGTGGCGGGTAAAGTGGGCTGGTTAAAAGCAAAAGTCATCAAGGTTCTAGGTAAGAAGTATTATTTAATAAAATCTTTGAAAAATAGTAATATTGTTTGGAAAAGGCATATTAATCAATTGCATCCTTATGTTGAGGGCAAACACGCGACAGAAGAGTATGTTCATAAGCACTTAAGAGATCCGACTGAACGAGTGGTCGTTTCCAGTCCTCAAAGCGAAGATTCTAAATCAAAGGTGGCTAAATGCAGGTGGCAATGGTGCGATGGTAGTGTATTCACTAAAAGTGATTGGTAGGTCGTGCGTTCGAATCCCGACCAGGGCCATGATTTTTATAAATTGAATACACACAACAAAAACTGATCTCCCTAAAGCAATTTAGGCGCCACCTGTTGAGAAAAAAAAAATCCCATCGCACCAAACTTCTTTCCTATCCTTCTATTCTTTCAGTAAGTAGCACCCAAAAATAGGCAATGAATTGCTGAGAGCTACTTGCGCAACAAACTAAAAGCCTGCGCTGTGGTTTTACCATTATAAGGGTACTGTGTCACTACAGAAAAAAGAAATCCCTTTAGCGCACGCAAATTATATAAAAAAAAAAAAAATAAGAATGCAATTGAAAGTCAGCCTTCTGTAAATTCTGCTTAATAACCTGCTTATAGAGATAAATTACGAGGAAGAGGTTGTAAAATTAATTATAAGTATTAATGATGGATTATTGCATTATAATTATAATATTTTTTTTGTGAATTAAGTAAAGCGTAACAAGTTAGCTGGACAAAGCGAACTAAGGGGGATATTGAAGTATATCTGTGAAGTGGGAACCCTTACATAATAATACATAATATTTCTCTACACTCTTATACATAGAGTTACCATATAAGGGTTTGAGTCGGTTACTCCCGTCGCAGTCAGTTCGCTTCGTCATAGATAACAGCTTCATAGACTAAGAGTTTCCTTTGAATAAACTGTAACTATTATATCAGAAAAGGAACGGGTTTTAATATTCAAGAAGACAAGTGAACATCACAGTTCTTATAAAGGAAGTTGTACCTGCTATTATAACCCCGAGTGTACCTTTCGAAAGCTTACGAAGAACCTAATGATATTTTGATGCAGTCATTTCAAATAAAATTCGTTAAGTGGTAAATATTGAAAGGGTGCCATATCACTCGACTTTACCCTACACAATAACAAAATGTTGTACGTTCAAGTTATATTTTAAAAAGCTAACTTAAACCTCAAAGGACCTATAAATCAATTTTCCTGCTCATCCATAAATTTCGACGAAATTTAACAAGGTCAGTTGGGGATATCGTCGTTATTTTCACATTTGCTTTAACACACAAAAATCATTATTTTTGACCTTTTTTATATATGTACGTTAAACTGGATTAATGTCCTGCATTATTTGGTCGATTAAGAGTAAAGCATTGACCTCAATTTCACAAGTCTAGCCAAAAGTCGTTCAATTTTCATCTGAGTACTGAGTACACCTCATAAACGAACTAACGAGAGACAGATTGAAAGTGCTGTTCTATACATGTACGTATTAATGACTTTCTTCTTTTACTTTTATGTTCTGCATAGTTTTTAGGTTTGTGTGCAAGGTACTATTTGCATAGGATTTCATCAAATGCCCGCCCTCTTTAACCACAAATTGGAAGGGCAAACATTATTTTCAAATTTATCGACGACACCATCTTTTATTGCAGGCACTTGAACTAGAGCTGTGCCAATCGTGATTGATTTGATCTTTGTGATCTGCTCATCGAAAGTATTGGTGATTGTAATCTACACAATACCAAATCAATCAATCACTATCCTAATACTTTGAACGAGATCGAAACGCGCGATGGAATGACCGAACCAATCACTTTCCAACCCCAATCACAAGCACAATATTCTAACATTCAGGCTGGGGTTCGAAGTGATAAAGCGTTTTTCTATTTAAATAAAATTTTCGCTGCCACACCAGGCTGGGCCACTGTATTGAAATCACCAACAAAATTTAAAGCGTCCACCCCTTTTTTTATTATGTCTGTCGGCCTATCGACCGGATGGATATTGCAAACGAGACACTATAACTCATGAAAGCGTCAACGGATTTTAATCTATTTTGGGTTATCTGATTATTTGGGTAATGGGACCAGATAAAAAGATTTTGAGATTTTTCGCTCCAAGACTAATGGGACTTCGCGAGAGAAAAGTCTGATTTTTTCAAAAACGCCTGTGACAAAATTAAACACTTGAGTTCCTATGGACATGTCCAACATGTCTGTTTTTTCCTAGATGAATTTAAAGGATAATACACGCTATCGTGCCGGCAGTTATTGATTTGTTCAGATCAAGTTACAGCTGGGGACATACCATTGACCTGGATACAGTAGAATGTGATTTTTTTTCCCAAGGCTTCTCATAAACCAAGTGAACTGCCTAAATCATGTAAACCTATAAGTCTAGCATTGTTCGTTCTAAAAAAAAATGGAAAGTCTCGTTGATGTTCATATTATAGACATGATAAAATTAACTATCCCTCTACACTCAAGTCAATATACTTACAGAAAGGGTAAGTCCACGGAAGGTGCTCACCACTGTCTTGTTAAAAAGATAGAAGCAAGGGTATAGCAATTGGGCCTTCCTTGACATTGAGGGGGCTTCCGGGAATACCAGGTACGACTCGATTGCAAGAGCAATCAGTTGTAGACGTAGTGTAGATTCGACCAACCGATGTATCCGAATAATAACCTCCTCACCTGGATGCCCTCAATGAAGAGTAGTCTCCCTGTGTGGTCATGCAGAATACTTAACTACCAGTTTAAGAATGGTGTAATAATGAAGGACTCTCCATCAATCCTTGCACAACCGTTCTGGTGTCCGTAACGAGGACACTGGTCGCAAAATGATATACTGTATATCATGATGGTTAGACCTATTTTAACATACGCGGCCATGGGCTGGTGTCCAAATTTCTTGGAGGAACAAGGGCAACCAAGCTCCAAAAGCTATTGCGCATTGCCTGCTTCGGTATTACAGGTGCAATGTGCACTTGCCAACGGCAGCACTAGAGGCTGTTGTTGGGCTATAACATAGAAATCTTTATAAGGAAGACGGTTGCTAGTAAGCTCCAGCAAAAAAACAAGTCTAAACCAGCTGGCCTCGTGGGACACCTGAAAAAACTTTACTCAATTGCAAAAACGGATAGGTTTTGCTCCATCCCGGACACTATGCTTAGGGTGTATTGTTTTGGAAGACTTTTTGAGGTTCAAATATTGAATCGCACAAACTGGGCCAATGGTGTTCCAGCACTAGACCCTTCAATTATGGTCTGGTTCACCGATGGATAAAAAATGTAATCTGGAATTGGAGCTGTCGTCTTTGGACCCAACATCAAAGTCTCGGTACCTATGGGAATATGTTCCATTTTGACCTAGGCAGAAATCCATAGCATTGAAATCAGCGCCAAAATAAACCTTTAAAATGGTATCAAGTGCGCCAGAACACTTATATTCGCGGATAGTCAAACTACTCTTCACGCACTTCCAATTCATTAGACTCTATGACAGTCAAGTGCTGCTATGAAGGGCTGCAATGTCTAGCCAGAAACAACATGGTCAAACTTGGTTGGGCAATTTTCCACTGAGAAATTCAGGGCAACGAATCTGCAGACGAGGTAGCTAGGGTTGGCTCAGAAACCGCGTTCGTAGAACCAGATTGGTTACCGCTTAAGGACTGATTGATAGTTTGGAACACCAACCTCGTCTAGCCGGGTGCAGTGGCTCAGTGGTTAGTGTGTTGGACTACTAATCGAAAGGTCCCCGGTTCAATTCCCGTCGGGACCAAGTAACATATAGAGCTTTTTCCACTGCCCCACCTATTGATCCAAGAGTATCAATTGTCATGACAAGCTTCTCAAAAATTTGAAGTTCGGATTCGGCGTAAAATTGTAGGTCCCTTCCACTTCACAAAAGAAAGTGGTTGGAGAAGCTAGGTTTTAGGCCCTATATGGGCCGTTAATGCCTAATCTATATATTAATACGGAGTTTCCTATAACGTGTTTCCACCCATTTTTGCTTTTATACGTCACATAGATATGCCAACAATATACATATTTGGGTAGGGGACAATACATAGAAGTGCACAATACAAAAATTATCCACTTACATTGCTGTGTGAGGCAATAATGTGGCAATCGGAACGGAAAAATTTTATATCATGTAGTTACTTGAAAATGCTTAGTTATTTGAAAATGCTTGAAGTTACTTGAAAAAGCTTGAAGTTACTTGAAAATGGTTGAAAATACTTGAAGTTACTTGAAGTTACCAACAACTACATTGCTGTGCATGTTATGCATTTGATAACGCTTGAACATACTTGAAGTTACTTGAAAATGCTTGAAGTTACTTGAAGTTACCTGAAAATGCTTGAAGTTACTTTAAGTTACTTGAAAATGCTTGAGTTTATTGAAAATGCTTGAATTCTTGAAGTTACTTGAAAATTAAGTAAAAATTTTATATCATGTGAAATCTGAGAATGCAATGTCGAAAAATTTCATTTTCCGATTAATATGTATAACAGTCGACTTTGTTTTTTTTTCAACTAAATAAATTGGTCGAATGTCGACCATGGAGCGACCAATAGTATCTATTTATTTTATTTTAACGTCGTCTAGCAAAGTTGGAAAATGTTCCGGTACTCAGACAATGCAAACGATTATTCCGGCCTTATTCCTATGAGTGAATTCTTATACTAGATAAGGCAAGCATTAGGAAGCTGTTGAGCTTCCTGACAGGCCATTGTGAGTTGAGATATCATCTAAACAAAATGAACTTGTGCTCCGAGAAAGAATGTATCTTTTGTCTGGAGGAGGGTGAATTTTCTGAACACATTTTTTGTGAATGCTCCGCGCTCCATTGCATAAGAAGATGTATCTTCCACAGAGAAATACGTTCGTCGGTATTCTGCTACCAAGGACGTGCTGACCTTCATAAGGAAAGTGGTGCGTCTCTTGGAATGGTAAACCCTTTAGATACAAAAATCTCTCTGGGCGCAGTATCAGCCATATGGGCAAGGGTATTTATTACGTACAATCGGGCTTAATTTTTATTTTTTCCATTTTTCAAATAAATCCTTTGATCCTTAAAACAAGAACGGAAATCTTTAAATACGCTTTCTATTCTCAAATCAAGCCAAACTAAATGAAATGATTATGATGCAGGAAATGTATTCTTCAATCAAGCTGAAAAAATCTCATTCTTGCATGCTATATTTGAAGTGCACAAAAGCTTAGATCTTACATTCATTGTGATTTGTGTTCAAGTTCGGCTCGGATGCATTTACGAGTAAGTGGAACGATTTCTCATTCTTGCATGCTATATTTGAAGTGCACAAAAGCTTAGATCTTACATTCATTGTGATTTGTGTTCAAGTTCGGCTCGGATGCATTTACGAGTAAGTGGAACGATTTGGTTTATTTCACCAAAGTGAAGTTTTAATGAAATGTCAAATATTGACTTGCAGTATTTCATAAATGTAAGCTTAGTTGATTTTAGGGTGGAATAAGTAACATAGAAGATGTAATTAGCAAACGAAATTTTGTATACAAAATTTACAAAAGCAGTAGACATTTATGCAAATTCGAGCGATATAAAATATGCCGAAAGAAAGGCGTCAAACCCATAAGAAATGCCAAGAAATAGTTCTATCTTAATCAATTCGATGCCTACAAGAACGACTCCGCTCAATGTTTTATCTTTGTTTCGCTTCCTGTTCTTTAGAGGTTTCTCTTATAACTTCGTTAATATCTCTGAGTAAGTTGCAATAACATTCCGTTTGTAGAGTTAAAGTATTCGTTCCGAAAAATATATCTTATTGAATTTTTTTTATATTCTGATTCAGAGTTTTACTTTTAAGGTTTATTTTTATTTCCTATTCTTTTCTATCTATCAATACAATCAATTAACTTTTAACTTCTTGAAGATAATTTCTTAATATTAGTTTCTTATGAAAATCCGCTTCTCCTGGTCTACTTGTTGAATCATTCAAAGGTGGTTGTCTTGATACTGGATCTGATGAACTACTTTAGCTTTTTCTTGTTGATGATACACTCTCTCCAATTTTGTTAGATACTTTGGTACTTAATAGCAGGAATGCTTTTACTTCGCTAGTGGAGCATATCCCGGTTGCGATCTTTCTTCGATTCCATCATTGTCCATTGTTCGTCGTTGCAGTGTTGTTGAGTATACTTGCTGCTTTTGTTGCCGTTTGCTTTGTGCTCGTCGTCATTTCTGTGCGCGACGTCAGCGAACATTTTAGCAAAATGATTGGCTTATTCACTAATTGCTGTTTAAATTGTTGCACACCTGTTGTGGACGAAATCGACGATGGTGCTGATGGTAATTATTACGAATTAAAAATAAATAAATAAATATTATGCATTAACGGCCCATATATGGCCTAAAATCTAGCTTCTCCAACCACTTTTTTGTGCGAAGTGGAAGGGACCTACAATTTTACGCCAAATCCGAACAGCAAATTTTTGAGAAGCTTCTCATGACAATTGATACTCTACGTTCGCAAGAGGTGGGGCAGTGGAAAAAACTCGAGATGTTACTTGGCCCCGGCGGGAATTGAACCGGGGACCTTTTGATTAGCAGTCCGACACACTAAATATATCGATAACGAATTACATAGCAAAAACGTTGTACGTGCTGAAATCCAGATAATTAATTTGTTTTCAAAACTGTTTCTCTGGATCGTTGATCTTGATGAATTTTTACTGCTCTTACTTGTTTGAATGCTGCTGCTTTCTCCTATCTTACGGAATACTTTGGATTATTAATATTTGGGGGATGAATGAGTCTAATGCTTAATTTTATTTTCAACTTTACTTTAAACTTGGCAACATGGTTGAGCACCCAATTAAAAAGTATACTTCGACTTTACATAATAGAAAAACTTTTATATCTTAAAATAAAAAATACGAAACAAAACTATTACTATCTGTTGGTTTATACTTTATATAAATGTCAGCGTCGTGAATGCCATGCCGGGCCGTTGTGAATTCCTCTTTTATAATGTGTTTTGCTTATTTGTATGGTATCATCACAGCTATGTTTGTTTTCCGTAACTAGGTTGGTTAAAGTCCTTGTTTGTTATCCGAAACACATTTGCAATGTTTTTTTATTTGACAGATAAGATGTGATTTTAGTTTTTTTTTATGCATGAAAATGAAATAAAAAGATGGTCGATGTACAAACAACGGCCTTAACGCCACACCCAAACACACTAAACTAGAGATGAGCAAAAAATAGGAACCTGCTAATTTTTCACTGCTAATGAAAATTCGCATTCGCAACCTGCTATCAACTTATAAATAAACTGCTATTGCTAAATGATATTGTCTCGCTTCTATCTCTAAGTCACATCACATTCACAAGTCACAACATAATTTGCTCATGCATTCCCGTTTCCCGCATTACACACACAAACGAAAAAGTATGTTTGGCTAATACGAAAGACGTAAAGAAGAATGAAGCAGAGGTGTATCGATCGCCCGTTTCAAGTCACTCTCTTACTCAACCCCATGCAAATGCAACCTAGCTTACCTACCCTTTTTGTAGGTAATGTGCGAAGTGCGGAACCTGCGAACGTCTCATAGCAATAGCATTTTGCATATCGAAATCGCAATCGCAGTCGCAGCTGGTAAGAAAGTTAAAGTGGGTTCGTTGGATGGTATTAGCAGTATAATATCTATAAGCATAAGGTGTTTACTTGCTAAGTTGCTACTGCGGGAGAAAGGGAGGCTATCGCATTCGCAATCGCAACAATGTGATATACCAACAGTAGGTACCTACTCTACTGCACAAAGCCTATAATAATGACTCCATTTCGAAATCGCATTAGCAGTTTACATTAGCAGTTTACATTCACTGTGAATAAGAAATCGCATTCACAGTTATAACTGCGAATACAAAATAGCAACTTAGCTCATCTCTACACTAAACTACGAAAGGCAACCATAATGGAAAAATACATTAGCAGCAGGGCGGAGGAAAAATTTCAATTGGTCCCGTGGAAACTGATGGCCAATTTGAGAATGTCGCTTTAATTTTTACCAAGAGCTCCTTGGAACCCAAAAAAAATTATATTTTTATGTTCAAGGGTAATTTCTCTTGATTGAATTTTTATTAATAAATTTTTCATCTCCCTACTTGGTATACGATTTTAACAAGTACACTGGCGATCACAAGGACGAGGCTATACATTTTGCAATCGATTTTCAGTCTTTATACCTGTTGGAAATTTTATACCCAGAAACTTTTACTACCTGCGAGCATCTACATATTTTTTCCACCAATAAGTCATAAAATTAAAGGGTAATTAAGAAACGACCGCTTTAATTTCCCAAGATCGAACAATGAACTACTTGAAAAGCGTATAAAAAGATGCGCCACTAGGATGAGGCCCCTATAACTCGCACATGACTCACACCCTTTTCATTAATTTTTATTTTTTTTATAGGCGCGTTTTATTAGTAAGTGAATAGCAAAAATTGTTCCCGCATAACAACAACCAACCAAAAGGCCAGCACAACAGTTAACATAAAAAGTGAAGTAAAAGTTTTGGAATGACTGGAATGAAGTGACACCCAAGTGTCTTAGCTAAAGTTCGGAAAATAAATACTACTCCGAAATCATCCATACTCATTCGCTCATAGTGGATAAATAGTAGAAAGGAAAATTGAGTTGGAAAAAAAAAATAAGATTGATTGTACGGAAATAATTAGTTTAAGACTTGCTTTCTTGAATATACGCATACGAACACATTTTAATTTTACCGAAAAACATAGGGACGGGCTACAGTCCGCTTGGGCAAACTGTTGGATACCCTATTCTTATTCCTATCCCTCATAAGTGGGCGTGACAAAAGTCTAAGTATTGTTGAATTGTTAAGAACGCTCTACATATTTTGTTATATAACATTTAAAGGAGTTCATCGAAAAACACGAAGCAAAAAAACACTCCCTAGCTCAAACTTTGGTTTTTCAATAAAATTGTGGGCGTGTCAGTGGGCGGATTTTAGAAACTTTATCTACCGAGCAGTTTAAGGAGTCAAATATCATATATACAAAATTTCGATAAATTTGTTTTTTTTAGCTTGTGGGCGTGTCTGTGGGCGGATTTGAAAAATTCTTAAACTTAGTCAAAATGAATATACCCTTAGAAAGGGTATAATCAGCTGTTTAAGAAAAGAGTCGAAAGAACGCCAGCTTAAGTTGAGTTTTGAGTGTCATTGCATTTGTATTCCAATTTTGATATTTAAATTAAAGGTGGATATAAAATTGAAAACAACGTTTTATTGGATCTTCCATTGCTGCGCTTAATATAAGTTACCAATAAAACGCGCAAAATGTCTTATTTTCAGGATTTCTTCTTTCCTTAACGGCGAGGTTATGTTTATGATTAACCCTGGAAAGATAATCTTATTTTTTAGTACTGAAAGTTTATCTTTTCTTGTGCGCCTGCACAAAATCAAATAAATATTTTTTTTATTGCTTCATTTTATTGTTACATTATAAGCAATTAAGTAAAACATAAACATATATTATTAATTTTTCGTTTTTTTTTTAAGTAAGGGAGGATTTTATAAATTCATAGCAAAAAGGAACACAAAATTAGAGATCTTCGGTATTTTATTTTCAGTTATTAATAATAGGTGACATTTATATCATATGGCCATTGGGATTTTATGTCTTACTAACTGATAATTGATGAATTACAACATGAAATCAAATCAACAGCAAAACAAAGACGTTTACACTTTTCGAGATCGGGTGATTTTCAACTGTTCAGGAATTTCCCGTATGTTATATTGACCTTATACCGTTCCCACAATTGTCAGTTTATAGGGTGCAAGCAGCAATGAATGACAAGGATAGACGTGAATCACGGTAACACATATAGAAAGTATTCCAATAAAGGCTTTGATTTAAGTAGGATTCGTATCTCTAAATGTCGAAGAAGTCATACTGTCAGTACATTTTATTGATATCTTCATATAAACGAACGAGCTCTTGAATGATGTCATCCATGATAAATAACATAAGAGTGGTTCCAAAATATTTCGACACATTCGAGTAGGACCTCTACTATAGCGAATTATATCGATCGCGGCTGTTTTTTCATGACTTTGGCATTTAGAAGTAGCCTAAACGCTCCTATTCTTACCTCTAATTACTCTTTGAGCCGGAATAATTAAGCGGTGGTCATGTTCGGGGTTATCAGATGTTGAGGTGTCATTTAAGTTTTGTTCGACTACTTCATCGACGTAATCGTCGTCAGTTTCACTTTGAACATCATCTTCACTTATATGATCCTCAATCTCGCTCTCACTGCCATCATTTCGTCAGTTCGTCTTCTTGATTCAAAAAAGAAACAATTTCTCCGTCTTCCAACACTCTTCTAGACGCCATGATGTTAAAACGTTCATAAAACCCAATCAATTTTAAATAACAGGTATCTACTTTCATATTTACCGCATATGAGTAGAATATTATGTTAAGAGTTGCAAAAAAAAATAATATCACAAAGAATTGCATAAAAGTTACACAGAAGATAAACATGTGCCTCTCGAGTGCATCGCATTACCATAACTGAAAAACGGTGGTACTTACCGAACCGGAACGACCGTTACTCGCAAGTGTTAATCGACGACTGAGTTGGCTTAAAAAAACAATTTTGTTCGAGCGTCGGTTAACAGGAGAAAGCAATATATATATTTCGCGGGCGCCTCCGAGGCGCAGTTAACTTTCTAGGTTTAAGGGGATCATAGCCCTCGTATTTTGTTGCATCCCAACTGGCCTGCCGGTTAGGTTCGCTGGTTCAACCTCAAGCAAATATCGGCAGGCTTTCTTGTTTCGGATCACCTTATCACTGTGGCCAATCAAATGCTGGTGTTGTGGCATTGATGTGATCCAGGAGTTTCTAGGGCTGCCCCTTTTTAAGGTTTCGACACGTGCAGCCTTCCATTATTGATTATTGTTTGATAGACCTCTTACGACACCGCTGATCTCCAGTCGTGTCAACCCAGGGATTTTCATGCGCACTTGCAGGACAGCTTTAAAATGTAATGTAATAAAGAATGAATGTTTCGATAGGCTCACCTCGATGTTGATGTTGTCTCGATGTGATTTCTCCCTTTAGTCGCCTTTTGCCACAAGCGCTGATTTTTTTAGGGGTATTGCAGTGATATTCTTAGACCGTCCCTGTACGGGTAATATTCAGCATTTAATACTAAATATTCTTATATCCAGCTACAAAAAGTATAAAGTACAAATATAGAAGGATTCTCGGGCGAATAGGGCTAAGGGAACTACTGTGGTCTGAAGGCTTCGTATATACGGATTCAGTCAAATTCTGAATGTGTGATGGATCGGAGATGATTCCCTGACGGTTAAAAATTATTTCTAGAATCGAAGTCACTGCAACAGTAAGCCCACAGAAACTGAAAGAAGTCAAACCTAATACGCAAGTGAAGTACAGAATGTCAAAACCATATGACTAATTTTGCTAAAGTGTTCGTAGTATTCTACGGCCGCCTACACACGGCGGCGTCTTAAATCATAGACGCACATTAGACACATAATTTGCATGCTTTGCGTTTGTTTTAATAGATAACTGCACACCAGGAGTATTCTGCTTAGAATTTTTCTTCGATAATGTTGTGAGAACAATTTAATTTTTTTTTTGTTAGACATTGTCTTAAAACGGTGTATAAAGTCGCCATATTTGTGCAATGGATTGCAAATTAACAACACATATCCATATACTAACAATACCTACTCGAGAAAACATTATTTAATTATTTATTTATTTTTATCAATAACTTATTCAAAGTTAATTATTAATAATATTTATTTTGAGAGCACCAGCAGCAGAAACTATCAGCTCCCAGAAAAGATTAATTTGCGGATTTTAAGCGTAGAGGAAACGTCGCTGTTGGACAAATGATGAGACGGTCAGTGTGCAAAAGCACTAAGTTTTCACTTTTAAAAAAAAACACTTGTGAACTTTGACAGCAGTTACAGATGTGCAAGACTAGTCGTAAATTAACTTGCAGGCAACTTGTGTTGCCTAGGGACTTGAACTTTGAAGTTCTTTTCCATTAATCGTCTCCTCTCTGTTTCTGTTGATTGTGTATTTCTTTTGTCTTCTCCACTAACCCTCGTTATTTATGATCCCCCGGTTTATTTTGCATTTCTATCGACCCATAGGACATCCTTTGGCTCGAATTAAGGCGGATGGTTAACTCAAATCTTACAGGGTTTGATTTCAACCGCAGTACTCTTCGCCTTGAACTTGATATCTTTTGCCATTTTTGTTTTAAGTCTTAGTACTAAAATACATCGATTTTTTTCCGATGTAACGTATCGAAACGTTACATCGATGTATAACCATCGAATAAGCATCCTATTAAGAACATCGGCATACGTATCAGTTTAAAAAAAAATGGATAGGAAATAAAATAAAAAAGAGACATTGTCCAAGGTTTTCAATTCAATTCAAATTTATTACAATTAAAATTTCATTAAAATAAATTAATCATCGAAGTTTTCGAATACCAGTTATTTCGAAATTAGAAATCCCAATACCTCCTCCCTAAACTTTGCTTAAATAATATCTTATTGATCCGATTTCTTCGAAATTTGGTTTAATGTTGCTGGTTTGATACTTGTGAAGCTTTTGAAAAAACTCTTTCTGATGGAACTGAGCTGGCTACCACAGGTAAATATTTATTTGCAGTTTTGTAGAGTTTTGGAAATAGTTGTTTGTCGTCGCACTATACTTACAACGAATTTTCACTGAGGCGACCAACAGGTGTCCTCAAGTATACCGAAAGCTCATCACAAACGTTTCCTTCACTTTTATTTGACTTTCGAACGGAAATACATCGATGCATCGTAAAACATCGAAAGCATCGGATGCATCGGAATGATTCGATACATCGTAGTAAAACATCGATGCAAAATCTGAAACCCCATATTAAAGTGAGCTGAAAGTAAAAGTACTCATAAATTAAAGCTCTTATAAATTCAAAGAACAGACAAGCGAAAGAACAGGAGAAGGTTTGACCAACATTTTTTGCACGATACAATCATCTTTCTACCCACATCAAAAATTGCTTGACCTTTCTTTTAATAAAACCTCTTGTCTGAACAATGAATAGAATCAATATTCTTTGTGTTCGATTCAGCAAATTTAAAAATATATATATATAAATTCACAACCTCTTTGTTTCATCCGTTCCTACCCGACTTAACACCACTTTTCCTCTTCTGCTGGTAATGGCTGCGAGTACATCATTAAGTGGAAACTTTTCTCAATGGAAAGAAAATAGATTTGTATTATTATCTGATTGATGAAAGAAAGTGGAAAACTTTTGCCAAACTAACTTTGGCCGAAACAACTTTATTCCATTCGCCATAGATAGACCAGTCACTGGGCAGAAGAATTTAATGATGTTATTCACTCACCAATTCACCATTCAGAAAAATCCTTTCGGATAAATAAATTCGAACTGAAAAGTGGCACTGGCACCTATGTAGTTACACTCTATCTCCCGAGAAAGGGCATAGACATGCATAAGGTAACTAAATCACGTCCGCCATCATTTTCTCGATATTCAGCTCGATATTAGTTCCATACTACGAAGATGTAGGTACTTCTACTGGATGTGAAAATTGCTTTGAATAATGGAATCAACGCTACATTGTGAATGCGATCAAGCTCAGGAAACAAAATAAGCATAAATTCGAAGGAAATTTATTTTGCAAAATAAATTGTTTACCTATTCGGCGGTAGCGCCAGTCGCCAGAATCAGGACTCAACTAGACTATATGCGACTATATATCATGTGATTGTGTTGTTATGCACGTCGACGTCGTTGTTCCAATATTGTAACGATATCGCCTGACATATTTCAGGGGTAATTTCAAGTACAGGTCATGTATGGCCATATATTGGAAAGGAAGTGATGTTGGCGACGCGAAGCTCCGACTTGATGGCATTGCCAATAAAAGGGGAAAAATATCTCACATTGTCGATACCTTGGATTTTTCATTTTTCCTGAATATATTGGCACAAGTGTTCGTCTGAAATGTACTCGTACTTGGTCGCTGTGTGTCTAGGTCGTAGCCGTCATCTATCTGCCCTTACTAATAGTTATATGTATTCACAATTTCAGACTTTTACGTGCTTCTTTAACTATTTTCCTACATAGTGGGATGATAATGGAAGGACGAGAACGGATACGACAATTTTATTATTCTCAATTTTTCTTCTGCACAAAATGTCTCCTCCAGATGGTTTTACTTTTCGTGGTGCTGTAGCATGAAGTAAGGACCGACTCTATGCTTAGCATGACATCTTCTCCTTGGTTTAAGGATGGGTGTGTTGTGTATACCTTTATGACCTTGACGCTGAAAGTACTCGGGCATGATGCTGAATGTGCGCTTTTCAAACTCCACTAATTGACATGAGTATTTTCCAATTAAAGCCAATCCTAGTCAGTGAATGGGAAAAATTCATAGTCCTCTGTCTGTTTATTTTAATGAACAAGAAAAACAAAGTAACGATACAGTGTGCCACCCAAAGCAACTGTTGAAAATGTTGATTAGTTTATTTGTATATTTTTGCGGAATAAGAGTTTCGGTTTCGAGTATATATTTGATTTGTGTGCCTGATTTTTTTTTTTTTTTTTTATAATTTGCTTACGCTAAAGGGATTTTTTTTTCTGTTACAGTACCCTTATAATGCTAAGAACACAGTGTAAGCTACTTGGTATTAGAAAGAATAGAGAGATAGGAAAGAAGTGTTTGGGTGCAGTTGTAGGGTTTTTCTCCACGGGTGGTGTCTAAGTTACTTAGGGAAATTACGATTTCATGTATTCGGTATAAAGTAATGGACTTGGCCGGGATTCGAACGCACGACCTTCCATTCCGTGGCTGATAAACGCGAAAGTGTGTTTTCAACGACAGACGACACATCTGGTTCCATTTTACCGGGATCCTGAAATCGGTAATCGAAAGATAGAGCTCCTATCATATATGCCTTTAAAGTCGATGCAAAGATGGCGAGTCTCGACTTGAAATTTGTTAGTCTTTTCCGGGATTTGACTAAGCTGAAAAATGTTGTCTATTATTCATTTATCGGGCCGGAAGCCACACTGCTACGTGCCGATTAGTGTTTCACAATAATACGGAGCGTCTAGGGGCCGCTTAAGAATTTGTTAAAATCCGCCACTGACAATTTTCATCGAAAACATCAACATTCGACATTGGAACATACTCTCTAGAGGCCCACAATGATCAGGGGTAAAGAGCAGCTCGCCAATTTATTGAACAAAGAAAGTTTTATCAAAGGAAACTGCAATTTGGAATATATAGGGTGGCGCACCATTTGTGCTACAGTAAGAAATTTAAATAACTTGTTTTTTAATCAAATGTATTATATTTATTTATTTTGTATAGAAAATTCAATTTTTTTTTTATATAACTAATTGGTTCTGAAGATGATAGACCGTAAATGACCTCCATGCTCATTTATATTGTTTTTGAATGAACAACCATATATCTTACATTCCTTACCACGTGAATTTGGCGGCTGGAGTTATAGCGCTGTTTCACGGTTCGCCACAACCGATCATCAGACTCCTTCTATAGTGCTAGTCTGTCTTTTTTCCTTCATTTTATCCCGAAAATCCATCACTTCCACTGGGATTCGAACCTAGACCAGCGTCTTCTTATGCAAGCACTCATGCACTGTGCCATTGAAGCCACGAGTTTTCAGTTCATCCAGTTTTTATTTTGATTTTCTTGGACAGACCTGCGCCTGTAAGTACCTATATTATGTTATTCATTCTGGTTTTTTTCTTTCTGTGTTTCTCTAATTTTATTTCACATTTTGACACCAATGCTCATCCACGCATATGCGACACCTCATCAGAAAATTATTCATTGCGGCCTGAAGAGTTGAAGTCGGGATACGTCTTCGACGCAGTTCTGGATAAGAAAAACTCATTCAACATCTTTAAATAACGGTCCCTATTGACAGTTGCTCTTACACCGTTTTCTTTAAAGATGTATGGCCCCACAATGCACCTTGATAAAACTGAGCACCACACAGTGACTCGTTCAGGGTGCAGTATGATGGAGTATTTCTGGATTATATTCACTCCATATACGGGAAATTTTGTTTATTATGCCGTTTAGATTTAAATGGGCCTCATCAGACATAAACAAGCAATTTATCAAGCTGTTGTCTTCTTCGGTCATTTTAATAATTTGTTGGTAAAATTGCAGGCGAATAGGCAAATCCAGAGGGTTTATTTTGCTTGCAATTTGGGCTTTATACGGAAACAAGTTTAAGTCTTCATGAATTATCCGTTGTAATGACCGTCCGCTAACTCCAATTTGCGCCGATAAGTTTGGAGTCGAAACGCTTGGCCTGAATCGACGATGCTACATCCGCGATTGTGTCTTGAACCCGAACATAGGGATATCGATGGTACGGTCTTCGTGCGATGCTTCCAGATTTGGCAAACATGTGTACCAGCCTCATAATGGTCCATCTACTAGGGGGAGTGCCGCCAAACTCCCTCCTAAACTTCCTTTTGACGGGAATGAAGAACTGCAAAACATGGTACCGCTGCACTTTCCAAATCCTCTTTTTGGTATTTGGATATAAATCTAAATAGCAACCTGCCAAGTAAAAAAGGAAATAAGCCGACACAGAAAAAAAGTGATTACGTTTTGTTTTTGTAGCACGATTCGTTGCAGCCTCTTGCAAAGTCTGTATTCCAATTCGAGGCCAGCTGTTTCATCTCCATTATTAGCGGGGCACTTTGACCAAGCTTTGAATGCTGCTTTCTTGTCACTTATCACTGCTTCATCTGTCCACCTCCATATTTCTTTGCCATGTTGATAGTGTCCTTTTGAAGTCTTTAGCAGTGATTTGGCTCTATCCAAGCAAGGTGGTTCTATGGAATTCCACATATCTTGTGCTCTGCATTCTGCATCCTCAACTTCTGTGGTGATGTGATGGAGATGATTCGGCATATTTGCAATAAATGCTTTGTCCAGATTGTACCATTCTCGCAGACTTTTGTTTGTTTGTTTTGTTCGTCCCCGCCGCCATAAATATATATACATATCTCCTAGGATATCTTTGCAATCTTAAACTCCGTGGCTTCATGAAACGTTTTAAAAAATGATATTCAATCTGGGTTTCATTTCCGCCGCTGGTGTAAGTGACAAGGTGCCGGCTTTGTTTAACGAACGTGGAATTCAGAACCGATAACTCCATATGACCTACACATGCTTCGGATATCTTCACCCGGAGAGCTCCTAGTACCGTATGCCAGCCCTCCATGGCAGATTTCATAGTCTTCGTTTGACTTCTCGACACATCCGTCCAAATCTCCACTAACAAACAAAAGTGATTCTTTTGGGATGTTCTTGATGAATGGGGCTGTGAAAATCTAGCCAGAATGCATGATTTTCTCTCTGCTAGCATCCAACTTGGCGAACATATGCACTGACAACATTCCACACCTCACCTTGCAGCACCAGTTTGAGAGACATCAAATGATCGCATCCCTTGGAAATGGTCAAGACGCTTTGCAGATATTCTAATACGGGATGGATTAGAGTATCAGCTGTTGTCCTAGCGTCCACGAAACACCTGGACATATAAAATGTCAACTCGCCTTCTACCCATCATCTCTTCGAGCTCGTAGCTACGACCACTCATACTTCAACATTCCAGCTCGCGACCCTTAGGTTTCGCCTAAGCTTAAGCATTACTTTGTTATCCCTCGGAAACCGAAGAGCTCTGACCCGAGCATTCCTGCCCGTCCCTTGACTAGTACCATGATAAATAGTGCCTGGCGGTGTAGTGCCTTTTCTATTAGCGTACATTTCAGTTTATGTATACAAAAATATTTAGCCAATATCCTTCTTAACAATTTACCCATGCTTAGATTTTTGGAAATGGATATCCATCGGTTTGCCTAAGCGGACTGTAGCTTTTCCTTATATATGTCTTAAGGTTTGGGTATCGAATAATTCGCGAAGGTACCGTAAAGTCCCACCAATCTGAAGAGCGCCAGGTTGCTGTATGACTGTTCATGAAAGCGGACTGTAGCCTTTCCTTATGTTTGTCTTAAGTTTTGGATATCAAAAATTCCCGAAGGTACCGTGTAGTCCCACCAATATATCGAATTCAACTTTGAATTCCAACTTAAAACAAATATCTCTTTTTTTATTATCGACATACTTTGTTTATCTATATTTATTTTATTTTTATAAATATAATTAAAAAAAAATTCCTTTGTCCCTTTTTTACGTATATCATGGAACCTTTTGATCAGAATGTTGACTGTAAAAAAAAACTATTATTTTCAATATACCTAGTAATTGATTTGTATTGTTTTTTGTTGTCGCTCTCCTACGGGCATCATTGAAAAATATATATATATTATATGCAACTATCTATTGGCATCTATGCATGTGTCGAACTACACAAATCCACACAAACGTATGTTCATTTATACAACCAGTGAATGCATCCCTTGGGATTTCGGAAGCAAATATGTTTCTGCAGATATTTTATTGCTCTATAAGGCCTTTTTTGATTTACGATTAATTTGAGTGATTTAAAGAGGATTTGCTTCAATTCGAACATCAAACGATTGGCTATGGCCATATGTGACTTCGGGCATTTCAGTTATACTCGTAGGCTCCATTTTTCATTTCAAATAACGAAATGTCAAAACCCCTTCTCACAGACGGGGCTTCATTTTGATTTATTGTGAATGGAAAATGCAAACAAATATTCCACATAAGCTTGCGAAAGTACATGTTTTCGAAATTAAATTTATAAAATGGAAAGCTTTCACCTGTAGCCTCAACAAATCCGTGTACTGTAACCCGTTAATGCATCTTCATATATTTGCGCTCATTCTTTATACATATTTGTCCAAATATTTGTTATTAGTATTATCAAGCTGAATATACATGACGTGAAGAACATGTGTGAAGAACAATTGGTGGAAAGAAAAAGAAATCCCATAGAACCTTGGATAAGGAGCTACATAATATACATATACACCGGATTTGAGGCATATGTCGAGATTACGGTTGTGGATGCCAGTATTATGTTGTTCCTATTCCACAGAAGCGGATTATGGGCATAGCAGACGTGTGGGGTGTGGGACGAAATAGAAAAAACATAAAATATTATGTCACTCGACATAAAAGAGGATTTTCCAAGGTGATGAGTAGAGATTTACAACTTTTAAGTGTGCTTAAAAGTTGCAGGCGGAGGATTTGTTTCTCTGTCTCTGCGTTCGCACAAGTTCATGGACGTAAAACTATTGAATGAAATTGAGGCTGATATACATTTTCAACTTGTAAATCGATTTTCACTGTTGACCTAAATACTTGGAAGACCGGGTCCTCGTTTTCGTTGTTCATAAAGATGTCTGGAACTATCTGTTGGGTACATGGGCGTATTCGCCATGGGATATACGAGTATCAATCAATGAAAGTGCATGAAGTTACCCTTGCTGCTTGTTAAATGCTTTATTTGCCGTCTATTGTCCTGGATTGAATGATGTTATTGGTAAAATGTTTCATTATCCAATTTGATTCCTTGCCATAGTTCTTCCTTTATTGTGGCTTAGATCGGACCAATGAAATCAATAGAGCCGAAGACTGTTGTGAGAGACAAAAAGGCATCTATATTCATGCGATTGAGCAAGTTGAACAAGTTGCTACAATCATCGCTACAATCATCGCAACTGCTCTTTCTTGTATACTGGAAATTGTGAATAATTGTTACAGGCCGCTGTATTTACGTAAGATGTGCATTTTTCTTCTATGCTCATGCAGTGGCACTGATGTTTTTTTGTTTTTGAAGAGTAGTTCTTGGAAAGTACTGAAGGAAAAAAAAATTGTTTTAGAAAAAGTAATCAGAGCTGCATATGTGCTTTGTATTCAATATTGGATCGAACCGAACTACTGTAAAACGTACGTTAAGTCCTTCCAATATTTTTTTTCCAATTCGGCCCATCTTTCACAGTTCCGCCTAAACTGTTCAGCTTTATGCGTAACGATTTCTATTCGTTATCCTGAAAATGGGCACCGTCACCGTCGGCTGTAGTTGTAAATCTGTAAATTGAATTATTTATATTATATACATTTTCAAAATATGAAAATACTTATTTATGTTAACGTAGGGTTACTTACTTGTCATTGGCCAAATGCGGTCTCTCCTCCAAATATTCAATTAAAAAATATTTTTGTGTCACCGATGCCCTTTGTCCACGCTTATTTTTGTTTTCCATTTTGTTCCGCAGATTGTTGCAGAATAAGTCGACTTTTTAGAGAACAAGTTGACTGTTATAAAAAATTGAACATGTACAAAATTTTGACTTATGATTTAATTTTTTCACTGATCGAGAATCGGACTGAGTGTGAAGTTGTATATTTATTTAATATCACTATTTAGTATCACTTCGCAACATCACTGAACGAGAATTGACCCCCAGGTTAGGCCAGTGTTATAACGTCGTGGGATTTCTCCCTTTTTGTTGGAATTTCGATGTCCAGAAAGCCGTTTGTGTGAAAAATGTAATTTCAAAAATATATCCATACATATTGATTTAGATTTTGCTTCGACTTCCCATTTTAAATTCTTCAGCAGTTGACCTGCTTGGTCGAGCTCTTAGATTGCAGTCATAATAAATTCTGGTATTCTGATTTAAGATTTTTCTTCTTTGCTGTTTTCTAATTGTTTTTTCTTTGGTTTTTTGGACTTTCTGCAATGGAGCACTCAGACTGAATACTGGTCCATTGTAACGCCAGGAACCCCACCGCACCACTTTTACCAAAATATTCTAGGAGGCGCTTCAGTGATTAGAAGCCCGGGTTAACAGCGCTGACCACATCAGAACCAAATACCTGCCATCTGAAACAATCACAAAGGAAATGTTCAGCAGTGTCTAGCTTTCTCTGCAGTTGTTGGTATTGCTTAAGGCTAGCACATTAAGATTCTTATCAAAAGCGTTATGGCCCGTAAGAACGCAAGTAATTTGTCTGCAGTCTCTTTTGTTGAGAGACAACAAGAATACCCCAGCTTTTTTTTACAGACGTTGGGAAAAATTCGTTTAATCTGTCTGGCCCTGGAGAGTCAGGCTTTCTGCGACTGTGTTCTTATGAAACCCACCCTTCAATGGAAGCCCTGACCGAGGACGTAGGCAGACATGTTTTTTTTAGTTTATAATGTACATGGCACACGCACTAAAGGAATTTTTTTAGTACCCTTATCATGTATTGGCTACACAGCGCGGGCGTTGAGGAAATTAGGATTAGAAGAAAAGTAGAGATACCGATGCACATTGGTTTCAAATGTTTGAAGGTTATAATGTGAAGGAAAAATAGAGCCTGGAAGAGTATTCCACATTCATGTTATACGGCTGAGGAATGATTCTTTGAACTTCACTGTATACGTTCGACTATAGGCTTGAGAGTGAAACGTCGGTTCAGGTCTTCCTCTGAGCCTTGTCTAGCAAGTTCATCGGAGATCTCCGATCCTGTGATGCCGTCATGACCCCGACCCACACAAGTCTATGTGAATTCAGCCTTCCGATCGAATTCAGAGAGATCTGGCATTTACGCTCTATTGAAGACTCTTGCAGGCTTGAGCAAGGACTTAAGCGCAGCTTGACTGACGCACATACTCCACATCCTTCACCAGTTCCTCACAACATAGTCCATTGTCATAAGGATAGCATAAGTCTCTGTTTGGAAGGCTGACGCATGTTTGCCTAACGAGAAGAAAAGTCTTTTGTTTTCGCTCTCCATGAAAACACCAGCACCAGATCCTTGATCGGTTTTGGGGCCATCCGTGAAGATTCGACTGCATTCCTTTCCAGGCTCATAATCTTGCCAGAGCCAGTCCTCAATACGAGGAAAGTCGACTTCGTAATTTTGCATCAGTCGAGGTTCCGGTGTCATTGCATCAGACGGCATATCTATAAAGCAGGAGTCAAAGGACACACGTCATCAAAACTCCACTGCGTGTTATACCAAAAGCCACCTCTTCTTAAACGTGAGATAGTACTGATTGTGCGCCCCATGATATAAATATAAAGGGACGGGAGCTTCAATAATGCATCTAGGCCGCAACCAGGCGTGCTGGGGAAGGCCCCCGCGTAGCCGAGACCTACCTTCCTTTGGAGTTTGTTGAAAGCAGCAGTAAAGTATTTACGTGAAAGCTTATTCCACCAAATAACCGACACATATGCTACGAGTATGAATTGTCTTATCATAGCCTTGTACACCCATAGGACTCTTTTCGGTGATAAGTCTATGTCTTGCCGAATATGCCCTTGCAGCCTTCAGCTCAACATGCTTGGAGCAAAGAAGTTTGCTATCCAGGATAACTCCCAATAGCTTTTGCTTACTTATTTATTTAATTTGCTCTATTATAAAAAAGTATAATCTATATATATTTTTTTATAATTCATTTAATGCTAAGGACCCAAGCATAATGGACTTTAGTGGGATTAACATGATGTGAAATCTAAATAAAAAGCCCCCTCAGTTTCTGTCCAACGATTTAGATACCCATAATGAACCTATGCAAACTTAATCACATTCGGTGCATTCGTTCGCCATTGAAATTTCCATACGGAATGTCCCATTTCTTTGATACTTTTCGTAAGCCCACATAAGTTACCGAAAACATGACGAAACCGAGCATAATCCTATTTCGGTCAGTCATGCTATACTATTTGTATACCCTATTCTAAGGGTATATTAATTTTGACGCATAGTTTGTAACATACCTTAATATTGCCCGTAGACCCCTAAAAGTTACTAAAGATTTATGATCAGCATCGATAGTAATGTCGATCTAGCCATGTCCGTCCGTCCGTCCGTCGGCAAAAATTAGGCCTTTAACCTGGACCTAGAGAGCTGAAATTTTAACCATATACTCTCTAGGGTCCCGAAATAATCAAGTTTACGAATTTTTGAAATCCGCCCACAAACTCAAAAAAAAACAAAATTTTGGAAAAAATCGAATTTTGAGCTAGAAAGCTGAAATTTTTTATATATGATCTATATCTCCTAAAACTGCTCGGGATAAAACTTTTTCAAAATCCGCCCACTGACACGCCCACAAATAAATAAAACAATTTTTTTGAAAATCCAAAGCTCAAACTTTGGGAGCTGAAATTTATAATATATACTCTCTAGTGGCCCTTTATGCTCATGTGTTAATTTTTTTTAAAGCCGCCTACTGACACGCCCACAATTAAATAAAACAATTTTATTGAAACACCCAAGTTTGAGCTAGGGAGCGTTTTATTTGATAAAATCCTTTAAATGTTATATAACAAAATATGTAGAGCGTTCTTAACAATTCAACCATACTTAGACTTTTGTCACGCCCACTTATGAGGGATAGGAATAAGAATAGGGTATCCAACAGTTCGCCCAAGCGGACTGTAGCCCGTCCCTACACTAAAAAAAAGGCCATATCAAAATGAAATTTTTATAATAGTAAAATTACATTTTGCTTTTTTCATATCAAATCGACCATAAAACATATTGGTTAAATGTAAAAAATGCTATGCTAATAATATTATTGCTTACTTGAAATTAAAAATGTTATATTAAAAAGATTGATTTTAGCATTGTAATATCAATTTTTATTATCAAATTTTTAATGATATTTTTTTTTATTGAAATAAGATTATCAAATAGTTAAGCTACATTATTAGGTAAGATTAAATATTCTCAGTATTTATTTCATATGAAAAATTATGCTGTCCACATTTCAATATCTAATTGATATTGCGAGTTTATATTTTTGATATTAAGACTGCATTTATATACTTAAATTCATTTCTTTGAGATAAAAATGTCTTCTTAAAATAAAGAGTAATATAAAACTGTGGTTTTCCAATTTCAAACTAATCGAAACAGAAAGTCTGACTCTTCCAAGATTTTGTTGTGTGGCTTTAGACTATTCCTTTAAAAATCGATCTACAGATATTGTTACAAATAATACTATCTCAGGGACCGGTGTTTTGAAAATGAACTTCACACACTTATATTCTCATTCAAAATCATCTTATTTTGTTAGTATTTGCCTAACCTACCATAATATGTCCATGGTAAAACTTGATTTGAAAAATTATGAAAAATACGAATCCCTTTTTGCCAAAAAGTTCTTTGATTAATGTTCATTCAGAAAACCAAAACTACGTATTAGAATATTTCAAAAAAATATATATAAAATTACACTACGTAACAAGTAGTGTTGATTGTGGAATTCCAATTACGATATTCCAATTTGGACTTAGGGATGATTCTTTAAAAAACGAAACGAAAACCACTTTCGCATTTTCAAAAACTAAAGATGTCATGCGAAAGCAAAAATTGACTTCATGCAACTTCTCTCGTTTTTTACGAAAAACACTATGAAATAGCTTCCGTTTTTCTTTCTTTTGTGCAAACGCAAAATTCCTTTCGTTCTCAAAGTTACATGAAGCAAAACGTTTGTGCAAGCAAAAACGATTGAAAGTTTTCATCTTACAATATTCCACCCCTGATTTATTTGTCAGACAAGTTTTTATCTAAGTTTTGGTGTTTCGTCGATATTTTGACTTCATACGATTATGGTAATATTCTAGTGACATCCAACACGTCCTGGATCTTCACTTTCGTATTCATATTAAAGAAGTACTCGTATTACCTATATATTTCAACCACAAAAAAAAACCTTGAACCTTATCTCATCTAACATGGGCTTGGCTGTACTCAAGATTTTTTGGATAGCTATACCTATTTGTAATGAGAGAATATTAATCTAAGTCGAAGTTTTCAGTTATGAAATATAATTCATTTACTACATAAGTTAAATAAAGTTGATACCAGGTAGCTTGAAAAATTAAGTTTTATTTTAATTGAAACAAAAAATGATTTCGAGCTGTGTGAAATGTATTCATATAGATTTAACATGATTCTATTATTCACTTGAAATTTTACAATGTCGTCCCAACATTTTCGTGGTAATTGTAACGTAAAAAGTGTCTAGACGGTAATATCAACTTCAACTAAATATTAACAGTTAGCTGGCGCATTTTCTTCTTTAACTCAGTTCTGCGGATTCTATATTTATTCATATCCATAGTTAACATTTTTTCTTTGTATTGATATTTTTAAATGTTATCCCAACATTTTTGTGGTTATTGTAGCGTAAAAAAAAGTCCAGACGACAATACCAAATGGAAAAAAATCTGTATTAACCGTAATCTGCCGATCCTTTTTATAGTTGAATGCATCTGCGACTAAGTGTTGCGTGTTATACTATTACATACTGCAGTCGATCACATTAGTGTGAAACGAGCGACACATTAATTTCTTGATTTTCAGATAACGCAGACGTAGTGAGTGATCAGTGCTAAATATTAAATATGACCTAAGTGTTTTACGTGGTAAAATGGAAAATCCTAAGCAAAGTGTTAATAAAAATGATGAATTAAGCGAAATTTTTCAAGATTGGCCCTTTTACAAGCAAGCTGGTGGAGAAAAATTTGTAAGTTTCTTCCCATAGTGTACATAATTTTTGATTGTTCTTTACTGCGACATTTATTTTTTTATAGATTGATCTAGACTTTGAGGAACTATACCCTGGTAAACAATTTGCCTTTATTAACAAATTTGCGGAATTCAAAAAATCACTGGCTGGATTTTATGAAAAATATATAAAAGACAAGCAGTACAAACAGTTATATGATAACTTAAATGATGCTTCCACAGATCAAAGTAACTTTAAATATAATTGTCTGTTAACAGAGAGATGTACATAATTGATCCAATAATTTCAGATTCAAAAGACGCACTTTTTATTATGCTTCTTAATACAGTGTTTAAGCCGACATCAAGAGTTAAAGAGTTACAGTAAAAGTAGCAGGCGCTTCTTCCGTCAGAAAAACAACTATAAGAGATACCATCAATTGCATCATACACATTGTGACAATTAATGATCTGCAGAGGACGCGGGAAGAAAAAGTTAAGAGGCAATTGGAAATTATAGGTACCATCCAACCACATATAATAGTTATTGGTAAAGAGCTTAATAAGTTAACTGAATTCTATGTTATCATTGGGGAAACTTTTTTAAAATTTTCTTCCTTCATAGCTGCATTTGATATATGCTTTTAAGCATTTCAAGTTTTTGATTTACATTACCCAAGGGAATGTGAACTAGTTTAGCTTTGTATTCAAAAACATATTTTCGATATAACTACCGAACATGATTTCAAAAGTTCTGTGCTTGATGAATTTTTAGCAACACTTAAAAATTATTAAAATTCTGTTTTCGAGAAATGACGCATATTTGCTTCAATTGTAATTGTGTTTTTGATACCATGCAGGAATTAACAACGCATTTCCGATTGGCTCATCGACTCAAATTAAACGACAGTTATACGTGCATGTTTGGAAACTGCTTTCAATGTTTTTCAAATTTGTGCTCTTTTAAAAAACATTCCAAAAAACATTTTAAAAATACTGATCCGGCCAAATCTGTAAACTTACTTCAAATTCCAGCTTTAAATTCATTTATTGAAGAATTGATAGATTCAAACCCTCAAATTTGCGCAGAACCAATACAAACATCACCGCTTAAATCGACACTTTCCTCTGACTATGAGTCTCTTAAACTGTCCACATTTTCTAGCTGTGAAGAATTCTCAGTTAAATTACATACAAGAAATAATCTTACCAGAAAAGACGTTTTAAATATACAAAAAGGAATTTCAAATATTATTTAAAAGATATCTGAAAGTATTAAAAGTAAAGTTAATAGTTTTATTCCCAATTCAGACCAGGAAAAATTAAATAACTTTTTAATATTTTGCGAGAATCCATTTGGAAAAATAAAATCGGAGTACAAACTTTTTCAGCATATTCAGAATTCTGATCAATTCGCTTAACCTCAAACATTTAGCATAAATAATGAAATATCTGAAATTATTTTGCAAGGGCAGCCAACCTTAGACGCCAGTAATGTAAAGGGCTGTATTATGCCGATCGAGTTTCAAATACGTAAATTTTTTGAACTTCATTATGTTTTAACTCAAACTTTTCAAAATTTAAATTCATTATCAACAGAAACCGATATAACACATCTTGTAAATGCCTCCTATTTTAAAGAAAAGTTAAAGCACTATTCAGAGAAAATTATTATACCTTTTTTTTGTATCTAGATGGCTTCGAAATAAACAACCCATTAGGTAGTCATGCTTGTGTAGACTCAGTTTGTGGTGTTTATTATAGCTTTCCTACTTTATCCCAGCATCTTTTGTTAAATTTAGATTTCATTTTTGTGGCAGCTTATTTTAAAACGAGAGAGAAAAAGGTTGATGGCAATGATCCATTCTTACGTCCATTGGTAGACATTTTTAAATCGCTTGAACAAAATGGAATACTTCTTAAAAATGATACTGGTTTTCATCAAATATATTTTGTGCTCTCGACTGTCATTGGCGATAACTTAGGTCTTAACGATGTTCTTGATTTTACCAATTCCTTTAATTCATCCTATTTCTGTCGATTTTGTACCAGAGAGAAAAGTGAAATGCAAAACGACTGTATAGAGTATAGTAATTATTTAAGAACTGAACAAAATTATAAAGATGGTTTAGGCAAAAATGATGTAAAACAGACTGGGATAATTGTAGATTGTTTATTAAATGATATACCAAACTTTCATGTTACTAAGAATTTTTCAGTAGACATTTGTCATGATTTATTTGAAGAAGTTTGTAGGTACGACGTCTGTGAAGTACTACTACATTTCATTTCAGACCGTGAACTATTTTCAATCGAAGTTTTGAATTATAGGAAGCAAATGTTTAACTACGGGGAGACTGAATTAGGGAATTTATCACCACCAATTGAAATGACGCATCTTAAAACAAATCAAATTAAAATGTCGGCTAGGGAAATGATGACATTCACTCACTTTCTTCCCTTAATCATTGGTGACTTAATTCCTGAAGGAAAAGATGTATGGCGGTTTTTCTTATCTTTTCTAAAAATAGTTGATTCAGTGTTGTTAAGTCGGTTTGATTCCAATAGCCTTAAAATTCTGGGTAAGAACATTGAAATACACAATGCAAAATATACATCCCTTTTCAAGAAAACTCTCAAACCTAAGTTTCATTTTTTAAATCATTATGTCGGTATTATAAAACAAATAGGACCTTTAAAATATATTTGAACTTTTCGTTACAAATCAAAACATAGAGAGGCTAAAATGTATGCTAGAAATATTTCATCTCGAAAAAACGTTACTTATACATTAAGTATGAAGGCATCGCTAAAGTTTAGTAATTTCTTATTGGAAAATAAATTTGGTTTCCCTAATGAAATTGTATGTGACTATTCGAATTGTTATTCTTTAAATATCGAAGAAATGGATTTGAAAGTTATGAATTTTGAAAATATAAAATCAAAATTCCTAAAACTATTGGCTGCTAAGTCTATTACTTATAGGGGAACATTATATAAAAATTATATGAAATTAAAGAAATGCTTTTGGATAATAAAGGGACGCCTTATGTTTTAGCTCATCAGTATAAAATATTGAAGTTTTCTGAGCACTATCAGTCATATTTTGTAGGTTCTAGATTAAATATCTATACAATTATTGATTTGAATATATTCACTGGTCCCCCAATTCACTTATATTACATTTGTGACGGTTCAGCTATAATTAGAAATAAATTGTTTTAATGGAGAGGGCCATAAATGTAATGAATAAACAAAAGTCATTCTGAAATTTTATTGTTATTGTAGTTTAAGGCATACTGTGAATTTAAATTGGTTCTTTGTTTATGTAAATTTTGTAATATTGTGTATTTTATGCGATAACATTAAAACATTTATTTGTTTCAGACACCATAAATTAAGTGACATATTAATCTTAAATTTAAGTTTTGTAAATTGTTAATTTATTAAAAAAGCCAATAGGTAGTATAAAAGAACATTGCTTAATTTTTTTTTTTAAATCCTTGTTATTGTTATATACTTATATACTTATATTAAACCGTTTTGTATAAAGTACCTACCTTTCTAAAAATATATATAACAATAAAATAAACATACATACTTTAAAACAAACTATAACATGTTTTTTTCTTAGAAATAAACATTGAATAAACGGTAAAAGCGTTCAAATTTTTGGACTAAATAATTACTTCTACGGTCTTTAAATAGAAAATTACATACCAAATTCTTACCTCACTTACATTCTAAATAACTTTAAAGCAATCAATTAACATCACGTTACATAGATAATGTCATGTTAAATTCTCGTTGAACATACAATTTCTAAAATTGCATTGGCATCACTCTTCAACATTTGAAATTTTGTATTTGTAAATATCAATTCAATATTTTGAATGTTTCATTCAAATTAGGGAATAGTTAAAAAAAAATATTGATTCAAAATTTTCGATATTAAATTGGTAGATATAAATATTCAATTACTAAAAATATCAAATCAATATTTTCAATGTTACATTGACATTGGGAAAAAGCAATAACAAAGTAGATATTGATTTAATATTTTCGTTATCATTTTGATATTAAATTTGTTTGTTCAAATATGAATTCAATATTTTAAATGTTACATTAACAGTAGAAAAAAGGAATTTAAAATATATTGATTCCATATTTTTAATATTAAATTGGTAGTTAAAAACACGAGTTTAAAAATTTAATTATAACATTTTTAATGTTACATTTTTATGAGGAAATATCAGCATAAAAATATTGATTCAATATTTTAATATTAATAATACTAGGAAACAGTTTATGATTAAAATGTAGATATAACATTTTTCGAATTAAATTGATAATTCGTAAATACAGATATGAAATGGTGAGCTTATCAATAATGATATTTTTAATGTTGGACGACTTTTATAACCCAAAAATTTTATTTTTACAGTTGTTTTATAAAATTTTTTTTTTCGGATATGTTTTTTATGTAACTAGCGTGCTCTAAAAGGGTTCCTTTTTCTGTAAACACAGCTCAGGCATTTTTTTCAATTCATTCAACACCTACAAATGCAATGACACTGGACTTATTTCATTGCCTACTATTAGGTGCTAAAACTAGGAAGAAGTAGAATGATAGGAAAGATAGGTTTGTGCATTGGGTAGGATTTCTTTTCTCCACGGGTGGCGTCTAAATAACTTAATATTATGTTGCAGTTTTGTATGCAAGTTTAAACCGCAAAAAGTTAAATTACACTTCTATTGATTTTTATTCTTCGCATTTTTGCTTCATGGACATTGTCGGGATTTGAAAGTGATCAGGAAGTGAATCCGCCACCAAGGCACTGCTGGAACCCGTGCAACATTTAGCTGGCGTAAGCTAAGCTCTTTTTTTATAGAGTTATTTTCTTTATAAAAATACAAAATGCAATTAATATCCATTTATAAATATGGATATTCATCTATATCTATAATAACTGTACAGAATTATCTGTGAAATTTATGAAATTTCAATTAAACTCTCCGTTATGCAATTAAATATATTTTCCCGAAAACTAATGAAGCAAATTAAAATTACAATTTAACCCATATCTGCGGTTTCGTTTTCATTTTATGAAACAACCCACACTACCACGAATATACCTACATAATTAAGGGGGAATAAATAAATAAATAAATATTTCACAGATAAACAAAAAATAAATAAAATACTACTTTATATTCTTATTTCGTATTGGTTGTCCCATCTGTTGCTATTATATTTCACCTGTGTCCTGATGTTCCTTGTAGCGTACATAGGCAATTGTTCAGTTTGTTTGTTCATATTGATAAGTTAGCATCGCTCCTGGCAATCAAAGAACAACAAAATTGGTCAGAGTCGGCCAACAAAAAGATGTGTAGTTTTCGCATTCAGGATTGCGAACACGTTCGTCGTACGGCCCCCTTACTTTCAACAGAAAACAAATAAATCATAAAAACCCGAGTTTGTATGAAAAGCTAATTACTATTTGTCATAGTAGCTGCACGTATAGGTATTGTGGAACAACTGTTTGCCTCCCCAATAGCTACATAATATACAATTGCATCAGCATGGCAAATTGCTTTTGGCAACGCGTACAATAATTGAACAACATTAATTTCATGTAGGACACACGCTCTCAGGAAGCAAGTGTCGTCGTTTTGATTGTCACACACCAGACGCCAACATGTTCGTATTAATTTAATTTATTAATCATTAAAATGCGCGCAAAAATAAAAATAGAATGCAATTTGTATGAAAATTATTTATTTAATGTTGTTAATTTTAAAATCGAGTTTAAAGTGTTTAAAAACGCTGTCAAGGACTTCTCTATTGGAAGGAGTGTGTCTTTCACACTCACACGTGAGATGGCTTTAATCTTTAAAAATGTATTAACTTAAAAATATTCATATATACATAGATACCTATACGTTTCTTATTTTAAAATTTATTCGCAATCATTTAGCATTTCTTTTTGTTTTTTTTTTATATTTTCTAGGTTCACCTTGGGCCGGTGCCAATTTCAGCATCATGACGGGACTTTCATTGCTATTGCCATCACCGCTGTCGTTGTCATCTTCATCGTCTTTGTTGTTGTCGTTACGACCGCACATACTGGTGACAGTGTGCTTAAGCTATCCATCATCGTTTCTGCGTTTATTAGCGAGTCTAGTGCATCATTCACCAATACCAGGTGGGCAGCATAAGGAATCGTTAAGGGAAGCGATTCAAATTGGAAGTCGCCGAAGTTTGGGTTGTGACTACAAAAATAGACAGATAGATACAAAGACTGCTAGCAACATCTGTCGGCAATAAATCATATTTCAGTCGCGCGAACAGAGAAATTAAAAATAAAGTTAATTCTTAAGATAGATACTCAATTGAAAAATCTTCCTTCCAGACGAAACGCAAACGCACACACGCACACACACAGAAACAAGACAATCCCTGACTGTGTCCTTTGAGCAACAAATTTTCTTTTGTATCAACAAAAACAAAATAAAACAAAACACGAATGAGTCTGAATTATAATCAAATGCAAACAGCAGCAATGTCGCCCTCCTTCAATCTATCCTCGATATATGGATCGGCGGGTCCACCCGCCCGCTCAATGGCCGAACACTTCACCGGCACTCTGGCGCCCGATGATCTCGCCGGCGGAATATTATTTAATGCAACAGATGGCGTGGAGGAAAGCGGCAGTGGCGACAACGAATGGATCGATAGCGCAATGCTGACGTTGAAAGCATCTTTGATGATATTTATAATAATTGCCGCTATTTTTGGCAATTTACTTGTAATTATTTCTGTGATGCGAAATAGAAAATTAAGGTAAAATCTATTACAGTCCACTAAATTCACTTGAAGCGCGAATTGTTTTATTTGCGATTTTAATTGAAAAAAAAAATATTTTTATATCGTTTCAGAATCATAACAAATTATTTTGTAGTCTCCTTAGCAATGGCCGATATAATGGTTGCAATGATGGCCATGACATTTAATTTTAGTGTTCAAGTAATGGGAAAGTGAGTAAATATATTTTTTAAATATTTTACAATGACAAGAACGATTTTATTCAAATTTGTGCGATGTGGAGAAAATTAAAAAAAAAATTAAAGTCTTTATTCGAGGGGGTCAATTTAGTTGTAAATTATTTACTATTTTGTTTCTTTGACTTTGAATGATGGCAATTTTATTTTTAATTTAACGCACCACTTGTTTGTCAGATGAGAGGAATAAGTTTATGTCACAAATGAGGGAAAAGTTTTATAGCTATTTCATGTTTTCATTTTGATACATTCGCGGTTAAATATAACCTTCCGCCCTCGCGCTTACATGCTTATTCGAATTTAATCTTTATTTGTCTACAGTGATACTGATAAGCACTTTGATTTGAGGTAAATGTATTTTTAGTTAGAAAACGTACATAACAGAAGTCAAGTATTTTATTGGATTCGATATAATGTGGAGACCGGCGATTAAAAATAATAAATGCCGAAGGTCATTATTTGGGAGCGAGTATGAAGTGAAAAATAGTCTAAAAATTACAAAAATATCCTTGAAGTCGGAGGAAATGGATGTCTTGGTCTTCTTCTTCCTTTACAGCGAGGTTTATGATCAGGACTAAGGGGATAATAACCCTCGCAGTTTACCGGTCCGCCTGTGGGGTTCGCCGGGGGAAATGGATGAACTTAAAATAAATGGCAACAGCTCGAATATAACAATAACACCAGTGTATTGATGGTATATACATATATAAAGGGTCTTTCATTAGCGACTTGACAAATGTGACAGTGTGAACGCACCCTTAAACCGATTACCGAACGGTCAGTGTCAAAATATTTAGTAAAATCAACATTTTTATTATGGTGAAGTGCACGAAGGAACAATGTTTACAAATATTTAAAATTTACTACCGAGTCGGTTGTCGCAACTTTAAGGCCCGTTTGCTGATACTACGCATAGCGATTTAAGTTCCACATAAATTACTAAGTGCAACTTATTGGTGTGCACCAAAATCAAAGTTTGACATAAATGAGACTAAGTGGAACTTATTTTATGGGGAAGAAATAGTAGGCCATAAAGCGTTTAGGCAATTTTAAAGGTTATGTTTTAAAATGACATTTGAGTACCTAAATTGTAGCGCAAACAAATATAGTTCTTGCTTTAAACAAATTAAAATAACGAAATGGACTTCGAATTAACAGATTTGTTGGAAGACGATGTTGAAGTCTTGAAACTCATTGTGGGTGTTCCTCGTCAGATTAACGTTAGAAATGAGTATTTTCATAGCTTTGGTGAACTTGACTTCTACAAACGATTTCGCTTAACTAAAGACATGACTGTTCATGTTCTTGAACAAATAGATGAAGCTCTAGAACGGCTTTATAACAGGTATTAAAGGAGTTTTACTAAATTCGTGTTTTAACTTTACCTATATACTCTAGAAACAATTCGATCGCACCCATTAACCAGCTTTTGGTAGCTCTACGATTTTTTGCCACTGGGAATCATCTTCTAAGTATTGCTGATTTTGGGGGGATGCATGTTTCCACTGTTTCAAGGATCGTGTTGAGAGTTTCAATGGAAATTGCAAAACTTTATAGAAAATATATCAAATTCCCAGCTACACCAGAAGAGGTTTCACAGGTCAAACAGGCTTTTTTGATATTGCATCTTTTCCTTCTGTTATAGGTGCTGTTGATGGAACTCATGTTAAAACTCAGTCTCCTGGTAAGATCGTATTGATTTATTTTACTGCATATAAAATGCAAGTTCTTTTCAGGTCGATTAGAAGGCGAGATATACAGAAACAGAAAAATCTACTTTTCAGTGAATGTCCAGGGGATATGCACTGCAAACATGATGTTTAATGTGGTTGCAAGGTGGCCTGGTTCCACTCATGATTCCACAATATTTAACAGTAGCAGAGCAAGGGCCAAGTTAGAAAGTCCAGATTTCGCAGACTGCGTTATTTTGGGTAAAACAATAGGTTTCTATTACATATTCAATTATATAAAATAATTCAATCAAAGGTGATTCCGCTTACCCGTACAAAACGTACTTGATGACACCATTACTCAATCCCCGTTGCGCGACAGAGCAACTGTATAATGAATCTGAAATACGAACAAGAGGTCCTATCGAAAAATCTTTCGGAATACTTAAAAGACGATTTCCCGTACTAGCTTATGGTTGTCGTCTTAAATTAAGAACTGTGTTTATAGTAATTGTGTTTTGCATAAGATATGCAAGAAAGAATGGTGTACCGTTAGAACCTCCTGAAAGCGTTGATCTTGCTCCAGAAGACATTCAACACGCAATAAACTTAGGGCAAATCTCCTGTGCAAATAATTCAGAAGGTACTGTTACTGGAGTTCCATCAAACCCAGGCATACGAAAAAGAAAAGACCTAATAAATAACTATACTTCGGAAGGTTGTAATTGAATTTGAAAAAACAAATAAAAAATAAATTCCAAACAACAATAGTACCTACAAACTATTTTTATTTCGATTAATATAATGTATTAAGAAAATAAATTAAAAAGTCGTAATTTCATTAAAAAAAAACATAATTTCAAGATACATAGTATCACTTTAAAAAAGAATCCATATTCTGCAAATTTTTCAAAACACAGCATTCCTCCGCAGGTTGAATGGAATTCGTCTTAATTTTTTTCAACAACTCGGTTTTGATTGCGATGTCTAATTCCAATGACGTCTTTCTTAATTCATGTTCAATTGAATTTAAATATTTCTTTTGAATTGCTTCTTCCCTTAATGTGTCCTATTGCAGCTTAGCAAGTTCAATTTTTATTGCCGACAGCTGTGAGTATTGCTCACTTATTTTGCTGCTGGGCAACGTTAAAGCAACTGGTCTACGTCTACCAGACCATTTACTTTCGTTTTTTTGGTCCAGGATGGAACTGGTGGTGGTAATTTTTTTTCTAAATCCTTTTGACATTGAAACATTTATGGTGGTATTGTTATCAATATCAGTACATGGATCATCAGCATCTTCTGATAAACGATCATCAATAACTTGCCCAGTTTTAAGTTTTGAATGCACCGGCTGTTTTAAGTGACTTGGTTTGTACTTTGTCCAATCTGATGTTGTTGTTGTTTCACACCGTTTTTCTTCATTCTAAAAATAACAATATATGTTATTGAAATAAGATAGATGAATCAAAGTTGTTCGCATTTATTTTACGTTTTTTGTACTGCTACAAGGTTGGTCTTCTACAACAAGGTCGTCGAATAACTCATCCACTCCATCACCATCAGGAATATTGTCGAAGCCTTCTATTGTCTTCGGATTCATTATTGACAATGCGAGGTCAAAATTGGGATCAGTCACGTGTTGCGCTTTGCCACCTCCAGTCTGAATCACTGATATTTTTTCATCTGCGGCCATCTTCCTTATTTCTTTTTTGTAAGCTTGGAATTAAAGCTAGCGGTAATTCGTGCCCAAGCCGCTTCCTTTTCTCTCCAAGTTACTCCGTCTGTTTTTTTTTATTTTCTATTATTGATTTTTCTTCAAAGGCGCATTGAAGAATTATTCAACGAAAAATTCGGATTTCTCACTCTTTTTCTATCTGCCATTATCATAAAACTAAAACTTTATATTCAAAAATCTTCCAATTTCACTTTTCCGCACTGAAATACAACTCATTTGAAATTTATTTGACATTTACCAATGCATCTAGTTTGCCGAATTTCAAATTATTTTTATCTTAGCTAAGTACAACTTAAATATTTTCTGACAACTGAAAATGAATTAAGTTGCACTTAGAACTTAAGGTGAACTTAGTTATGACACAGATCTAAGAACAGTATCAGCAAACGGGCCTAAGAGCGTTAACGCCAAAGTAGACAAGCAATTCATAGTCTAGTGAAAAAATTTGAGTCTGAATATTCGCTGCTTGATAATATGCGTCCGTCGCAAACCAGCCAAATCAATCGATTCCACGGCGTTCTCAAGAATTGGGCCTCTCCCAGACCACATTATGGTGAATTTGGCGTAAGAATCTTGTCCTACACCCTTACAAGATCAAGCTGACTCAAGAACTAAAGCCACTTGATCGTATGAAGCGACGTACGTTCTCGAATTGGGCTCTGGACATGATGAAAGAAAATGAAGAATTTCATCGCAAAATCATCTTCTGCGATGAAGCTCATTTTTGGTTAAACCCCCAACGAATTAATAAGAAGTTCCAAAGAAGATTTCGCATTCGATATTACACTAATAAATTGATATAACAGCATCGTTTAGTTTTCCTCCATCTCCCTCTATGCCGACAACGCCAAATTCTTTAAAAACATTTCTTCCTCACACGAGTCAGATTTTCTTCGACAAAACCATTGGTGAACTATCGGTTTGATGCCAAAAAAAACTTTTAGCTGAATATTGCTAAATGCGAATTTCTTACTTTTTCACTCAGTCAATACCTTATGAACGACCAACCTGTGTCATAGATAATGATGGTGCTCTAAATAATTCACCAATCCCTACGGGACCAAATACGAAAATAATATTAGGCATTAACGGCCCACGCGAAGCCCTAAACCTAGCTTCTTCAACCATTTGCTTGTGCAAGTGGAAGGGACCAACAATTTAAAACCGAATCCGAACGCCAATTTAGGGAAGCTTCTCATGACAATTGATAATCTTGGATGTTTGTCAGACGTGCACAAGGCAGTGCAAAAAACTTTCCGATGTTATTTGGTCCCGGCGGGATTTGATGACCTTTAGATAAGTAGTCCAACAGATTAACCTCTGCGCCACTGCACCCACATACGTGACCAAATCGCTTTACATAACCTACGTCCACCCTATCCTAGAGTACTTGAGATGATTCTCAAAAGCTGCTTAAAGCTGACTCATATTCCTTGAAGAGAAGTAAAAGTGGTTTTCATACCCAAAGCTGGCAAATACTCCCATGTAAATCCAAAAGACCTCAGACCCATTAGTCTAGCATCATTCCTCCTCAAAACACTGGAGCGTCTTCGTAAGAATATAAACCCGCAACTCCTGTCTGCGGCCCAACATGCGTACTGCAAGGGTAAATCGGTGGAAACTGCCCTTAACTCCTTGGTACGCACCATCGAATACTCCCTTCATCACAAGGAATACACTATGGCTGCTTTGCTGAACATAGAAGGCGCCCTCAACAACGTAAACACATCTGCAATCGCAAATGCACTAACGGAACTGTATGTGGATGGCTCGCTTGGTGAATTGATCAATCGTTTGCTCTTAAGCAGGATTATCAACTCAAAACTGGGCGATACATATGCTAGGAGGTCAGTTAGTAGAGGTACGCCACAAGGCGGTGTCCTCTCCCACCTTCTGTGGAACTTGGTGGTGAATAAACTACTGATATGCTTAAAAGGGGGAGGCTGCATGGTGATTGCCTATTCGGATGACGTTGCTATTGCCGTTTCAGGAAAATACCTCAACACTTTAAAGGAACTCCTTCAAAACGCTTTCAACAAGCTTACAAGATGGGCAAGAAGCTGTGGGCAAGGGGTTAACCCTCACTAAACCGAACTTCTCCTCTTTTCCAGGAAATATAAAATCCCTCATATTGACCCCCCCCCCCCCCCCCCCCCCTGTATTAACGGTACAAGCTTAACCTTTTTCAATGAAGCTAAATTCTTTGGTCTACTTTTCGATAGGAAGTTAAGCTGGAAACCCAATTTACAAGAAAAAGTCAAACAAGCTACAGTAACACTCTCTTGCAAAAAAGCCATCGGCAATAAGTGGGGCCTTCAGCCCCGCATATCTCACTGGCTGTACGTATCGGTAGTGAGACCGATTCTGACATACGGGGTGGGGTGGTTGTCTGGTGAACTGATTTATACAAAGCGGTAAACCGTGATAGATGAGCAAGGTTCAACGCACAGCTTGTCTTTGCATCAGCGGAGCTTTCCGTACGACTCCTCCGCTGCACTGGACATTTTACTTCATCTTACACCCCTCGATAATTTTAGCAGGCAAATAGCTTCCAGTTGCGCTGTCCGCTTAAAAGCTACCTTCCTCACAGTGGCTCAATAGAAATATTGGTCAATCTATCAATCTGGACTCACTTGGGTCTCTACCAAGGAACATCGACTACACCATTCCCCAAATACAGTTCGAGAAGAATTTCCAAATCACTATCCCCACCAGATCATTCTGGGAGGATAATGCATTCACGGAGGATAAATCGATCCACAAAAACTAGTGATGGGATAGGTGGGGCTGTTTTCTCAGAAAGACTAAATATTAGCCTCTCTTTCCGTCTTCCTGATCATTGTAGCGTGTTCCAGGCGGAAATCATGGCGACTAATTAAGTCTTGTCGTGACTGAAGAGAAATGTGATATCCGCTAAGGACATCCGTATATTATCGGATAGTTAGGCCGCGCTAAAGTCCCTGGACTCAGTCCCTTCAAACTCCATCGCAGCCATAGACTGCCGTTCATCTCTTGAGGAGATGGCAGAGCATTTCAATATTTACCTTTGTTGGGCGCCGGGTCATAGAGACATCCCAACGAATTGTAGGGCAGATGAACTCGCCAAAAAAGGAACCGCATTACCTCTTCTACCAGATAAAGGTTTTCTAGGTATACCTATAGCTATTTGTAAATTTATGTTTAAGCTATCCGCAGTCGAGAGTACAAACCTTAGGTGGACAGTTATTAATACGTGTCAAGCGACCAAGCCAAAGCTGGATCTGCGACGCTCTTTGGGTTTGGTCTCACTTAACCGACTGCACATTGGCTCTGCTATAGGTATCATTACAGGACACTGTCTAATAGGCAAGCACGCATCAAGGCTTGGCGTCTATTCAAATGACCTCTGTTTAAGCTGCAGGGACGATTAGGAGGAGGAGACTACACTTCATCTCCCCTGTACATGTCCTGCACTCTCCCATAAAAGAAATCTCTATCTAGGAGCCTTCTTCCTGAATGCATTCAGTGACTTCGCTAACACAGATATTAGCTTCATTAGATGCTACAAATAGTTTAGCGAGTAGAAGTCGAAACTCCCCCGATCGACGTGGCATCACAACGGACCTTATTGGTCTAAGTGTGTTGGCTATTAGCTGACAGCCACCTTAACCTAGCCTAACCTAACCTATTCTAGAGTACGCTAACCAAGTGTGCCCGCCATACTACCGGGTCCACATTTCTAGAAAAAAAAATATTCTTCTCACTGGCTACTTCCATTGTTCTTCTCTTCTTAATTATATTGCCTTTAACACCAACCCTCGTAATTTAAGATCCCCCCCCCCCCCTCCACTTCTTTTCTACTTTCCCACCACGAACGTCGTATGGATTGAAAGAACCGATCTCCCGCATGTTGCAGGAGGTCAAATCTAACCTCATCCAATTTGATTTTAGTCGCTGAACCTCCTCACATAAATCTGACCTCCTCTACCCTTCACCATCCACCTCGTATATCGCCACGAATTAGTTAGTTTAAGTATCTATTAGTTAAGTTAGATTTTTAAGCTATAATTTTGTAAGCCTTAACTAAGCTCAATAAACGGGAGGTTGGACCTTGTTTCTCACAAACTGTGATAAAGATGTAGTATCATGTATCAATACGTTAAATAAATACAAATACAAAATGAAAATACAAAGTTTATGATTGACTTATATTGCAAACTGGATGATGAATATTGCATTCAATTTTTATATCAAACTGTCACGTCTACGAAGACATTGATAAACTGATTCATCTGCAGTCTTCATGCAGACAAATTTCCAGTTTTATTGGATTGAATGCACAAAATCAAGGAAGAAAGCAAAATAACGAAACGAATGAAGCGTTCCCTCAAAGAGTTCTTGCAAAACTGTAAGACTGTCATAAATTGTGCAGATGATGGATTATCTATGTCATGTCAACAGAATACTTTTCGTAGTTTTTATGCTCGGCTTCAATGCCTTGTAAGTGCGTTCGTGCCTGATGTCCTTTATTTCCTTTTATTGAGATGCTGAAAGTAGTAAATCTGAGATATCCATCCTGATGCAAAATATAATTGTGTTTTTTTTCTTTAGAGTAAAAGGATTGTTTTTAATGAGGTATACTTGAATCCGTAAAAATGCCTTTTAAATAAACTTAATACTATTATAAAAGTATACACTGTCATTTAAAATTGAAGTATGCTTTTAAGGGTAAGCATTTATAAAATATAATATATATATTTTATTGTTCTGCATTGAGTATTCAAAGCCGAATACTTACTTATTCGCTTTATAACACGTTTATTAGACTTTCTCTTGTAGCTCTGAAACCCTTGGTTATATTTAATAATTTAACTCAATTCAATTATACCTACTATAAGTAGGTGAGGCTATGGTCAGAATTAAAAAGGTCATAACCCTCCAACTTAACTGAATCTCTACTGGTCCGCCTGTGGGGTTCGCCGCAGACCTTCCGTTTTTATTACATCTTCGCTGCAGCCAATCAAATTCTGGTGATGCTGCATTTGTGTGATCCAAGAGTTTTCAGGCCTGCCTCTGTTTCGCGTTTAGGGAACCGCTGATTAAAATTGTCTTTTTACACGGTTTGTAGGGTCTCTCCGTTGAACATGCCAGTACCAACTGCGACGGTCGCACTCCATTTTCTTCGAGATAGGTTCTTTGACGTGAAGACTACTCGGATCTTGGAACTTCTTATTAGATCAATCTTTGTTACTCCTGCTGTCGATGGAAGCATCTATATCTCAGCCGTTAATTTGCCCTCATACCTTTTTTACGCTGTCCAGCATTGTGAACCATATGTGAGCGCCGCGCCCGCAACTGCGGTCTAGAACTTTCCATTCACTTTAGGGAGCATTTTTCGGTCACATAAGATGCCTGAGTTTTCCCGCCACTGCATCCACCATACGCTTAGGCGATATTTAATGTTGACACCACAGCTCGCTTCGCTATTGATCTTAGATCCCAGATGTTTGAACTTTTCGCACTTGGGAATCACTCTTCCATTCATATAAATGTCTGCAATAGGTCGGAGTGGATAAGAACGCGGGTAGCACAAGTATTCTACTTTTTTCGATTAATACGATACCCGTTTCCCTCCAAAACTTCCACCCATATATCAAGTACTCGTTGCGGGGACATTTAATCATCGCTAATGATGACTCCATCGTCAGAGAGAATAATTGATGCATTTTGGAGTACATAAATTGTCCTTCAAGAAGATAATCAAGGACTGTAATAAATATCAAGGGACTTACGACGCTTCCCTGGTGTACACTGACTTTGATTGCGAACTCCTCGGTGACGCCAACGAGGCATCTTACTCTTGTCTTTACTCCCTCATACATGTCCATGGTCATCAGGTTTCTGGAACTCCTTGTTGTCTTAGCGTCACCCATAACATTTCAAAATCAACCAACACCATATGCCAAATCCTTAAGGAATCACGATGTATTTCCATCATGATGCTCATACTTTGGATTGCATGTGTGGTTGATTTACCTGCGACAAATCCGCAATGGTCTTCAGATAGCCGTATCATGTTTCGCAAGGGTGGCGACGGTGCAGAGGTTAGTGTGTTGGCTTGTGACCCGTGCGGTGCAGGTTCAATCCCCATGGGGAACAACAACATACGCCACCCAATCACATGCCTCTACACCAAAAGAAGGATTTCTGCCTGGTAGTACAATGGACCGTTACCGAGTCTGCGTGCTCTGGGATTTGGATTTCCTTTTTTATAAAAACAAAAAAAAAAAAAAACAAAAAAAAATCATGTTTCGCGTTCGGCTATTTTATATAACCGCTCAACGATCTTCATGGTGTGGGACATCAGCTCGATTGAACGGTAATTGTCACAGCCTGCGTATCGCCTTTTCCTTTGTATAAAAGAAGAAGAAAACTTTCCCTACACTGGTTAGGCATTGAATCTCCTCTCATCGATTTGGAGGTGAAAATCATGAGCCATTTGGAACCGATGTCTGCCATTGTTTTCCCGAACTCAGAAGATATCTCGCCCAGCCCAACTGCTTTTCGTTTTTTGGAGTCTGTGAACACCTGTGTAGTATTTTTTCGTCATCCACAAGAGCAGCCCTTAAGCATTGTTGATAAACTTTGGCGAACGGATTTCCTAAGCATTCCTCTTTCTTCACTGAGCAGCAATTTTAAAAATGGTTGTGTCCCTGTTAAAACTGGTTTGTCGTATCGTATAGTTTCTAACAGCAGCCGAATTTGATAACACTTTTCGCAAGTATATATTCCAATTCGAGGTGGACTTTTTCATCTCCATATTAGTGGAGCATTGAATGACGCTTTCTTGTCACTTATTACTGCTTTAGCTTCATCTGTACACCACCATGTTTCTTTGCTATATAGCGTCCTTTTGATGCAGTCCCTTGCAGTGATTTGCTTCTATCCAAGCATTTTGCAACAGAATGTTAAATATCTCATCTTAAAAATTCAGTGAATATGATACGGTAGCTTCTGATTACATTATATGGCCAAATGCCATGTTTATCTGCCAAAATCAACCTACTCATATGTGGTCATAACTGGTCATACGGGATATGCTAGTAAGATTGTATGAAAGCGTAGGTACATGAGCATAATTGACAGATTTCTGTCGAATATCGCCAACAATTTGGCCACTTGGCTTACAATCCAATCTAGGCTTTAGTATATGAAGCCACTTTGTATGACTGAATATACCGTAACTACTGATATTTTATTATGAACTTTCTTAATTATACTTCAATTACAGCTACGAAAGTCGCAAAAGGGTGACGAGGGTACCTGGGGGTACTCTTAAACAAATATTTTGGTTTGTTTTTCCCAATGACAATAGAGTGAGTATAGATTGTTTTTTTCTGATCTCAAAGAGGGAGTTACTACTGAGTTGCAAAAAAACACCTCTTATGTAATTTTATTTTGTCCTGGGAAAAAGTGAAAGATCTCGGGGGTTTTCTTCAAATGTCACATTTGTCCCATGAGACAAAGAAACGAATCTGTCAACCCTAATTACGATCCCCTTAATCCTGGTCATAACTTTGTCGTAAAGAAAAGTTGTAGACAGGGTGATTGAGACGCTACCTTGCAGGGGGGAATAAAGGTTTATCATTTTATCTTTTTTGACTTTCATTGCTCCTTATGCACAGGGATCATCTGAATTAGGTGAAATACATGCTTATTGTTTTTTGTCTTTTATTGTTTTTGATATTTTGTTGCACAAGTTTTTTAGTTACTCAGCATATATTTTTAAAACTCACATTAATCTTGTTCTGTCAGATTTAAGGTTTTAAATACGGTATACATGTTCCATTGCGATTGCACCACATATATGTCCCATTCCCCCCGGAAGCAGTGTGTGGTTTTTTTCCTCATATATTTGTCCCTACTTCAGGGAGAAGAATTTTCCACAAAAATATCTGCCTTACTACTGTACAAATTCGCAAATGTGCAGGGAATAGGAAATCTAATCCAGTTCACTCCTAGTACCTACACATACGAACTTTTTTTTCGTTGCAAAAGTTGCATAGGGCGTTGAGTTTTTATAATAATTCTGTTCGTTATCCACACAGGTTCTACTCACATGCATTTATGGACATATGAAAGTACCCTTACCACTTTTATAACTCAACAAAATCCAACTTCCATGTGGTTAGAAGTTTGCCATTTTAATTCACTTTTTCCCGTCGTACATTTTTTTTACAAACCAACAGTCAGACACGTTGAATGGGAAACTGAATAAAGAAATCCCCCATATACCTACGTACAGACCCAGAAAAATGTCCTTGTAGACAGCGAAAATGAATCCTACTTTATCCCTTATGCTAATGCCCAAGGAAAGAAAATAGATAAACCAATTTCGGATCCTTTACAGATGGATATTCACACCCTTTCTATGCGACCTATGGAACAGTTTAGACGTGTACTTCTCCACCGCCAGTATATTACATTTATGCTGCATATCCGTAGACAGGTATACCAAATAATAAAAAAAACCGATGGAGGAATCAACGCCACTCTAATACCAACTCATGCAATCTACAATAATCTTTCAGATACTATGCCATTGTGAAACCACTTAAATATCCCATAAGTATGACAAAGCGGGTTGTCGCCATTATGATACTTAATACCTGGATATCGCCGGCACTGTTATCATTTTTGCCCATATTCGCCGGCTGGTACACCACCGAGGAGCACAAGATCGATGCACAGCTACATCCCGAAAAATGTGAATTCATCGTAAACAAAGTATACGCTGTCGTATCCAGTTCGATATCGTTTTGGATTCCCTGCACCATCATGATATTCACGTATTTTGCTATCTTCCGGGAGGCAAATCGACAGGAGAAGCAGATGCTAATGCGTCATGGTAACGCGATGTTGATGCACCGCCATTCGAACATTGGCGTTCCTGGTAGCGGCGGAGGTGGCGGTACAAACGGTAAGCATACTAGAATTTCTCTATTTTTCTTTCAAATAAAATAAAATTTATGTTCTTGCATGACGGGGACGGTCGAACGATTATCCAGGAGAAGCACTAAGTGGTTCTGGTTCATCGAAAACTCTTACCCTGCACGAAGTTGAACAAGATCACACTCCAACCAAGGACAAACACTTAATCAAAATGAAACGAGAACACAAGGCTGCAAGAACATTAGGTATAATCATGGGCACCTTCATACTGTGCTGGCTTCCATTCTTTGTATGGTAAGTACAATGTGAGTGGTTCAGGGGTTAAGAGCGGGCGACCGCCAGCAAGTGAATGTGAAAATATGAAACACATCATCGAAGGTGTATTATGTTAGAATAAATGAGGTCTTTTAGTAATGCCATATGGGGCGGGTGCAATCGCCTTGTGGGTTATGTTCAAGGAGAGATTGGAAAGCTAACGCATTTTTGTCTTCTCTGTCACCTCATTGAATTGTTCCGGGAGCAGTAGCGGCTGTATGTAAATTTAGAGCAAGTCAAGCGTAAGTGCTCTTAAGACCGTTCGCATACATCACCCTTTGTGGAGTGCACCATATCCTCCGCATGTACCTGGTGAGCATTTGCACTATCTCGTGTCATACGTTGTAAGAGTTTTCATTGAGCATTCTTAGTTGAGTGATTGACCCTTGTACGGGTTTTTTCCTTGAAGGGATGGAAACATTTTTGCATCGGAGAGTTTGCCAAGTGTTTACTTAGTTGAATGAGTTTGATTTAATGAAATGCAGGTCCTAGAAATGTGGCACTTGTATGTGAAAGGTCACAACACACAGCTGGACTTCAAAAATGAGAAGTTGAGGTCAATTATGAACCTGAACTGATGTGTGCATTGATTTTGCCAAGTCGTAGGCCATCGACCGTTGGTACTTTCGCGTACTTAGTTCATCCCGCTCACGGCTTTTAAACTACCATGGAAACGGAATTTGTTTATACCTGGGTCGAGCCCTATTTGAGTCCATAAATGGACCACGTCTTTAAGCCTTCTATTGCCTTAGCAGTCTGTGTCTGCGAACCCTGTAGTGCTCTTTCTCTCTAATAGGATCTTTTTCAATCTTTTTGATCTGGGGGATGTTTTCCACAAAAATACCGATTTGGCTTCGTTGTGATTCTGCTTTCACATATATTTTCGACTATGATTTTTGGGCTGATGACGCCGATGCTTCATTCCAGCTCCCGTCGAAGAGCTTCAATTTGCTGCTGGCGATGAAACTGTGGTTTACGTCGCCTACTGGAGAGCTCCCATACGACAGATTGGGCGATTTGTTTTGGGCGATTTGTCTTGTGGAGGTAGCCATTGAAGTAACTGTGTCTGGTGGGAGACCGGTTGTTGTAGTAGGAATATTTCACTTAGCCACATTCCGGATAGACTCGCCGTTCATTTCGAGTTCCTTTGTTATTTCCACTGCTGTTACATGAGTTATTTTGCCTCCTGTGTCGCCGTTTTTATTCCAGTTTCTGAATTTTTTTCGTAGATGTATCTCCTCACTGCCGCTGTGAGATCAATTGTGGGCACTCCTGCTGCAAAAAGGGTAGTTGCTTTTGATACCGTTCGGTGTGAGCTTCTCACATCTCTGTTCAGCTTCATCTACTATTCTTGTTGAAGTGCATCTGCCCATATCTCGAAGCCTTGGAGAAAAATAACATTCGTAATCGACATAAGAAGTTTGCGTCTGAAGGCCGTGGGCCTCTTATATTTGCAATGAGTCGGCTCAACGTAACTGTGATTTTCAAGGTTTATTGATGAGCCTTATGTTTATAGCGTCAGTCCTAAATATTTTACCGCATTCTTGTTTCTAATACCTTCGGGCCTTATTTGGAAATCGACGATGGTCGGAATGCTTTTCTGCGATAAAAGGACTATCCCAGTTTTTTCCCTGTTATCAGAGGGGAGTTATGCACTGGAGAATAACAGAAAGCAATTAACTTACTTCACGGGTTCCCGACCCTTGAAGAGTCTCCGCCTGGGATACTGCAGCCTTCCATCCTCTGCGATCCTGGGAACGCTGCTGCAAGTTTTCCAGACGAAGCTCTCTGGCATCCGCGACGGCTTGGTCCTTAAAATGGAGGGCCGGTCTTCCTTGCCTTCTCGAACCTGGTGGCTGGGAGTCGAAAATCCTCTTGGCTGGGGCATTATTGTCCTTTCGCTCAATGTGGCAGAGCCAATATAATCGATGTAATTTAGCTTTTTGGACTTCATCCTACAGCTCGTAAAGTTCGCGATGGAATCTTCTCTTCCATTTGCACTCACGCACAGGATCAAATATCCGACGGATTATTTTTTTTTTCAAAAGAACCCATAATTAGCTCCTCTTTTCTACTTATCGTCCAGCACTCGGCACCATAATGCAGGTCTAGCAGAATTAAGGTTCGATAGAGCATGATTTTGTTCTTCGGGTGAGGAGTTTTGAACCCATTTGTTTGGTCAAACCGGAGGAGCAGCAGTTTACGAAGGTATTATCTGTCAGATCTCCACAGGGTGTCATTTGTGTAGTTTATGTTTACTCCAAGTTAGCTGAACTCCTTAAATACCTCGAAGTTATTGCTATCAACAGTGTGGTTTTGTCCTAGACGGTGGACAGATGTTTGTTTGTTTGTTGATATCAGAAGTTAACTACTGAGCACTATTTTAAATCTGTGATAGAAATGGAGGCTGTTCAGTGATATTCCTGAAGCAATTCAGTAAAATTTAGTGATAGCTAAGCTTTGTTCTTACGAAGAAGCAGGTAGCCTATTTTGCGCGGATGCCGCATATAAATCTAGACGTTCCCTCGTTCCATGATCTGGTTCAGTTTTTTTTTTCTACCCAGCGGTGATATTTTTTCTTCAATGGCCTTCTGTTGTCTAATATAACAGCTCCCGGGACTTAAGGTAATCCTTCACCATCCGCTGGCCTGAACGTGTGAAACGTTTATAGCTTTTACGAGCGCACACAGAATATTAATCCACCTGGCTGAATGGTCAACCAATGCCAGCAATACGATCTTCGCTATTCCTTAAGAAATATGGCCATCACTTCATCATCTACCGCTCCAATGGCAGAGGTACCCTAACGCCATGCATAGCTTTTCTTATAAGTCTCCTGCACCTAATGATGTGTGGTAAAAATATTAAGAGAAGGACATTGTTTCTGATTTCGCCTGCAGCCGAATGTTGGACGAAGGTCTAGTTATTGGCCGAATGTTGATGAATGTTCAGTCGGAATCTAAAAATTATCCAATTAAGCAGCAACGCTCAAAACGGTTGATGATTCTCATGGCAGTTATATATTTCCGTTGCCGGTGCCATGAAGCATGCTTATATATGTTTGTATGAATAGTCGCAGATAGCCTTGAAGACGCCGTCATTCGATGTTCATAATTTAAAGGCTTTGGCGGACGTTCTACAGCTTTTACAAAAAAAAAATCAATTTGCGGTGAAGGTGACGTGAAATAAAGCCAAATGCAAACTTTTGGCCTTATTCTGATCTGTGAAATTAAAATAAATCCCAAGTTTAAGCGATTGTACAGGGTGGCGCACCCATTGTGCTACAATAAGAAATTCAAATAACTTTTTTTTAATCAATGTATTTCATTTATTAATTTTTTTTGTAGACAATCCTTTTTAAAATTTTATTTTATATAACTCATTGTTTTTGAAGATGGGAGACCGTAAATGACCTCCATGCTTATCCACGCATATGCGACACCTGATCAGAAAATTATTCCTTGCGGCCTGAAGGGTTGAAGTCGGGATCGCCTCAATTAATTATTTAATGGACTGCTTTGATTCAGTCAAATAAATTGGTTTCGTTTTTTACACCGCTTGCTTGTCATAACCCCATAAAAAAAAGTCTGGTGCAGTCAGGTCAAGTGACCTTGAGGGCCAGCGGAAAGTGTTGTTTCTGGATATTAATTTGTTAGGGAATTTTCTTTGAAGCTCCGCCATAACCGGTCTGGCTATGTGTGCAGTTGCTCCATCTTGCTGGAACTAAATGCTGTTGAAAGGGATACCTCTTCGGCGCAGTTCTGGGTAAAAAAAATTCTTCAACATCTTTAAATAACGACCCCCACCTACAGGTACTGTTACACCGTTTTCTTCAAAGAAGTATGGCCGCACAATGCACCTTGATAAAACTGCGCACGACACAGTGACTCGTTCTGGGTGCAGTACCGTCTCATGGAGTATTTCTGGATTAGATTCACTCCATATACGGCAATTTTGCTTATTTACATTGCCATTTAGGTCAAAATGGGCCTCTTCAGACATAAACGAGCAATTTATCAAGCTGTTGTCTTCTTCGGTCATTTCAATAATTTGTTGGCCAGGCCAATTCAAGCCGAATAGGCAAATCCAGAGGGTTTAACTTGCTTGCAATTTGGACTTTGTATGGAAACAAATTTAAGTCATCATGAGTTATCCGTTGCAATGACCGCCTGCCAACTCCAATTTGCGCCGATAAATTTCGAGTCGAAACACTTGGATTTGCCTGATTGTTTTTTTTTTTTATAATTTGCTTGCGCTAAAGGGATTTCTTTTTTCTGTACGCAGGCATTTTTTTTTTGTTTGTGTAAGTAGCTCCCAACAAATGATGCATTGCCTATTTTTGGGTGCTACTTACTGTATGAAAGAATAGAAGGAAAGGACAGAATTGACGATGCTACAGCCGCGATTGTGTCTTAAACCCGAACATAGGGATCTTGATGGTACGGTCTTCGTGCGATGCTTCCAGATTCGGCAAACATGTTCATCAGCCTCATAATGGTCCATCTTCTCGGGGACGGAAATGAAGGACTGCAAAAAATGGTACCGCTGCACTTTCCAAATCCTCTTTTCGGTATCCCAAGCATTCATTTTAATAAATCTAAATAGTAGCCTACCAAATGAAAAAAAACTCACGCAAAAAAAAAGTTATTACGTTTTGTTTTTGTAGCACGATTCACCATGTAATTTGTTATTCATTTTGCGAGTTTTTAACTACACAGCCAAAGTATCCAACTATTGTTTTTTTTTTGGTTACCTGTTTTACCGTTAAAATTTCTGCAGTCACATATTATCCGAATTTTATTATGACCCATGATCGATAAAGACCATTGGTCTGCGTGCAAAACAACGACATCTTGTTTTTTTTATCAGGATCAATTCTTCTGATCTAAAAATTAGATCGAATATTTCTCCCTAGTCTACAGTTTCTATTGTACATATTTAAACCTAATAGTTGAAGATTATCAAGCAGTCATCTTGCCAGATATAAACATGAAATATTTATTTGCAAACGAAATATTATTCAATAATTGTTATTTTCGAATAACTTTAATTTCTGGTAAAATTGATTTCGTCTCTTGGAGCTGTCACTCTACATTCGAAAATTTAGTTTGTTGAAATAATGCTTGTCAGACGTAAAAATGCAGTTCAACTCTCTTCTTCGATCTTTCGTCTGATCATTCACCGGTCATTTTGACAATAAACGGCTGTCTACGAAAAAAAGAAGGTCCGCCCAGACTAACTACGAGTAACATGAAAAAACACTTGGAATCCTTAAAAAAATACTGTGAAAGTAAAATCGATCTCAAAGTGTCTCTTCGAACACCCCACGAACTTGAAGACGAAGTCGATCAATTTATTGACGTCATACAATGCTCAGCCTGGAAAAATACTCCCTATAAATGGAAAATAAATACAAATTGCGAAATAAAATATCCCTTTGAAATCACTCAACTGTTAAAGAAGAAAAGGTTAGCGCGTAAAAGATGGCAACAATCTCGCGCTCCACAGGATAAAACCATTCTTAACTACCTTTGTAGTAAACTTAAGAGAGAAATTCGAGACTTTAAAAATCGTGAAATTTCTACATATCTTGGAAGCCTAACTGCGGATAAAAGTACAAATTACTTGCTCTGGAAAGCCATGAAAGGCATTAAAAAACAAAAAACGCAAGTGCCTCCCATTAGGAAAATCAATGGAGAATGGGCGAGGAGTGACAAGGAAAAACCCGAAATATTTGCCGAACATCTGGAAGAAACATTTAAACCATTTGGTGGTCAAGCGTTGCTCGAATTTTCTGTCCTAACCGTGGCACCTGACAATTACAGAATAAAAAGTGTATCGCTACCCGAACTTCGCTTCGAAATAGAAAAACTAAAATTAAGCAAAGCACCTGGATATGACTTAATCACAGGACAGGTTCTTAAAAAGTTACCTAGGAAAACTTTAATCAAGTTTGCCTATCTTATAAATGCATCGTTCAGGTTATTGTACGTTCCACGACAATGGAAGGTAGCTGAAGTTATAATGGTTCCAAAACCCGGTAAACCACTAAATGACAAAAAATCGCATAGGCCAATATCGCTCTTACCGATAATGTCGAAAGTATTCGAAAAACTTTTCTTGAAGCGCCTACATGCGATTATCGAAGAACGTCGATTAATACCTGACCACCAATTCGGATATCAGGACTAAGCATTCTACAATCTACAATTGACCAGGTTTACAGAATAACCAATGTAATTGAAAAAGCCCTAGAGGAGAAAAAATATGTTCTAGTGTTTTTCTCGACGTCTCTCAGGACTTAGATAAAGTATGGTATACGGGCTTGAAACATAAGCTAAGACAAGCTTTTCCGATATCCAGTTATCTGATGATGGATTTAAAGAAATCGCGGCAGGAGTTCCCCAAGGAAGCGTTCTTGGACCGATCCTATTTCTAATATACACTAGTGATATTCCGCAAGAAGAAACGCGAAGAGCTCGCCATTCGATGTAAACAAATGCACTGGCTGCTTGGTAGATTTTCCCAACTCAGCATGCAGAACAAGCTGCTTTTATACAAGCAAGTACTAAAACCGGTTTGAACATACGGTATACAACTTTGGGGTTGTACCAAATCCAGTAATATCAACATTCTACAAACTTTTCAAACAAAGTGGTAAGAAAAATAGTAAATGCGCCATGGTTTATCAGAAACACTGATATCCACAGAGACCTAAGTATGGCTACCGTCGAAGATGAAATAAAGCATTTTGCACGCAAGCAACAGACACGCCTTCACGGTCATTGCAATAACACCATGCTACAAATTCGAGACGATACTAACCTAGTGCGCCGATTACAAAAGATAAAACCATTTGAATTAGCGCAATAAGATATAACCGCGTGCTTATGGCGGTATTAGCAGGTGCCTCCACTGGGAAGCTGCCTGCCAAACGCATATTTCACAGTTTAAATAAAACTACTAGATAGGAATAACCTTTTTTCTTAAAAAAAAAGGAAATCCAAATCCCAGAGCACTCAAACTCGGTAACGGTCCATTGTACTACCAGGCAGATATACTCCTTTTGAGAGTCATGTGAATGGGTGGCGTATGTTGTTGTTCCCCATGGGGATTGAACCTGCACCGCACGGGTCACAAGCCAACACACTAACCTCTACACCGTCCCCACCAATAGTGGCCTAGTTGTAGTATGAAGGTTTCGAAGGGAGGTGGTTATTGTTTTCTTATCTTAAGTGAGAAAGAGTCGCATGTACGATTTTCCGCCTACCCCTATTATTCGTTCGAGCCTAGTTCTGGTTCCAAGTCTCATGCTTTTAACCAGGATAGGTAACTCTCAGTATAGTGAGAGTATATTTAATATTACTATGGCTTGGGAGTAATATTAAAAACTCTATAAAAAAAAAACTTTCTGTTCATCTACCATTTGTAGGAATTTCTGGACAAATTCTGGCATTTGACCAACTTTTTTCGGTGATATCTTACGCACAAAATATGATGTGGTCTCTTAGGCCCCATAGCAAAATAGTACGAAACAGAATTCTATTAAAACGAGGTTGGAAACACAGAGTAAATCTTCTTAAATTCAAAATAATTTTATACTCTCCCAAGAGATGGCTATTTTTCAAAATCAAAGTAAATTATTTATTTGTTGTGCTGTTGGTTCTTTTTTATGCATTTGTTGTGTTGGAAGTTACTTACTTAACAGGCAACGACCCGTGGGGAATCTCTGCTTTACACAGCCTTCCATCCTCCGCGATTGGGAGTTTGACACATTTACATTTAATTTAAGATTCCCTCTCCCAAAACATGAACTGTATACATAAAAACACAAGGAAATGCTATGGAGCGTTCTTGTCAAATTTAGAAAAGTGGTCGTGGAAAAATTAGTTTTGGCGTAGTAATGGCCACCAATCTAGTGACATCTGCACGTGTTCTTGGAATATGTGTGTTCTATGATTTTTATATGTGGGCCGCATCTTCTTGAAAATGTCACAGTTCTGAAGATTTGACCACCTAGACTTTGGAAAGGGTATAGACGAATTTCTATTTGTTACAATCTATACGATTGTCTTTAATTCACATTTCTTCAATATCAATGTCCGTAACTAAGGTAGTGTGAGATTTGGAATCGCCGTAAAATTAAACAAAAACCAAAAAACTACACCACTTGTGTACATTGCATGTGTTCCATGGCAGCACTTTGCGCTACTTATGTTGGAACACAATGGAGATTGACCACTTGACATGATTAGTTTATCAACGTTTATTGTCCTTATTTCGATTGCATGGGACGTCAAAATTAACCTTCCGTCCTCACACATATTTTTTCTAACGCGCTCCTCACACTGGGGTATCACATACGCCACCCCAAAAGTATTAAAAAAAGATTTTATTTTATATATATATACTAGCTGACCCGGCAAACGTTGTTTTGCCATATAAATTATTTCTAGTGAATATTTTAGTAGGGAAATGAAAAATAACAAACTTATTGTAAGTGTGTGGGGATGTGGTCTATGACTGAAAGAGGAATTGAACGCTGTGGACGTTTTGTCCCTTTCAGAACATTAGCGGATATTGGAGAGCGTCGTATGAACGGTGTGTATCAGCAATGAACTCAAGATTATTCATGCTGATTTTGACATTCGAATTTGAACGATAGTTTGTCGAATTAGAAGAATTTGTATTTTGAGATTCGATCGAATAGAAAATTTATTTGAGGAAAACCGGTATAATTCGAACGAAAATAGACATTTGAACGACTTGACTATTCATTCGAATCTCAAAATATTCTTCAAATCACGATTTGTCGCGTCGCAGAACGGCCGCCAACCATGATTCCAGCAAAGTCGTCAACAACAGGTGCATGAAATCCACCCATGTGCTCTCCAGCTGGTGTTTTATCAGGATTGATGACAATAGCGTGATTGTCAGTTTGTAATTTGTGCATGTGTGATTTGAATAATTTGAACAATTCATTGTGCTCATTCAATAGAGTACCTACCTCACGACAACGTCAGTGGCAAATGAACACAAAAAAAAAACCAACAGCTGTGAAAAAAATGAAGGAAAACAATGGCGAATTCGCATGGCGGGAAATACGTTCCTCGCGAATATTTCCAAAAAAGTTTATAACAAATCCAATTTTAACAAAAAAAAATTTCGGAACTAAGAAGGAGTATCCAAACTATGTTTTGGAATACTGAAAATCTAGCAATATATTAAGAATCTGTACGAAAAATAAAAGTGACAAATGACAATCGCGTTGTGGCAAAAAAATATTTTTGTTTGGAAGCAAATAAGTTGAAAAGTTTTTTAAACAAACATTTTAGATATCTAAATACAATTGAACAGGGTTTTCGGTCAACATATTAACTGTTTTTATACCCTATTCTAAGGGTATACTAATTTTGACTCGAAGTTTGATATTGCCCGTAGACTCCTAAAAGTTACTATATTTATCGATAGTAATGTCGATTGTTCGTCAGCACAATGGACCTACTTCTGGTCTAAGTGCATCCTCATTGAGGGCCGGTTTCAATCAATGTCGATCTAGCCATGTCGTCTGTCGGCAAAAATTGAGATTTTAACCATATATACTCTCCAGGTCCCCGAAATAATCAATTTTAAGAATTTTTGAAATCCGCCCACAGGCACGCTAAAAACTCAAACTAAAAAAAAAATCAAATTTATCGGAAAAATCGAATTTTTAGGTAGAAAGCTGAAATTTTTTATGATCTTTGACTCATAAAACTGCTCGGGAGATAAAAATTCTAAAATCAGCCCACTGACACGCCCACAATTGAATAAAACAATTTTATTGGAAAATCAAAGTCTCAGCTAGGAAACTGAAATTTATGATACAGACTCCTAGGTGTCTGATGGGAATAAGAATAGGATAGAGGATAGTTTATTGCTTGTTTTGCTTTAATATACTTTCTTACGGTTTTCTCTATAATTTGTTACTTTTTACCCTTCAATAGCTTCTGTTTGCACTTTCATATTCAGTTCATTAACAATCACAATGATTATTCCATAAGATTTGTGCAAATTTCTGCAATTTTATCATTCAATTTGTTTCTGATGTTTAAGACTAAGGGATTCCGCCCTTCAGAAAGAGATAGCTTGGTGAAAATGTCTATAGAGCATCCAGCTCGCCGACGATGCATCTGGCATATGGTGAATTGAGGTTATTGTAGCCGCAACGTGCATCCACGCGATTGGCGAGTGTGTTTTCGGAGTCCCCACAGCCCATAAAGTAAATTTGTAAAAAATTATGTGGTTCATTCGGCATTGGCAGCAATGAGACCACTTTGTGATAAACTTGGCCTTTGATTTTGAATTTTGAATGGAATTGTTGACCATTTGCAGCATTATTTTTAACTATTTCTGTTGCTCTGAACGATGTCATTTGGAAACATGAATTAAATGTTGACTTCAGGAACAGGTTAGAATCTGGATCTGTACCGATAAGTAAACCGTTCAATCCAATTGTCTTTGTTGATTTCGTTCAGCTCGTGCCTCTTGTGATTGTGATTTACGAAATTATGCCATGCTCATACGCACATCTGCATTTTCTTGTTGAACTCGTTCGTCTGATCTTTGGGCTCTTCTATTTCGCATGTATGTCATTCTATTCGTTCGACGGTCCAAATTGTTCCCTTTGCGTCTTGCTGGCATTGTTTACTACACACATAAATAGATTAAATTGAAGTACTCAATGATGGAAAACAGTATACTGACAATGTATTCGGTCTTTTATTATTTTACTTTCCTTTCACAATCATAAAATACGTATATATTTCTCTTTTATTTTAAATTGTTCTGCTTAAGATTTTGCACGCACTAAATAATAAACAAACTAATAAATGATAGATCAGTTATCGATCACTGAGAGGTGAAGATTATTACAGTACTACGAGTAATATTGCTTTTAAAAAATGGGGGTTGGTGGTAGAAGTTTGAAAATTAAGGGTTATGTGTATTTTTGAATGGTAAATCATAAAAAAATAAAAATAAAAAATGTTGTCAAAAAAAGGAAAAAAAAATGTTTGTGGTAGACCACCATTATCACTTAGTGGTATAAAAATTAGTTATAAACCTATTCTCATACCTACGGAATATACATATAAAATTTCATCAAAATCGGTCAAGCCGTTTCGGAGGAGTATAAACACAAAAACTGTGACACTCGAATTTTATATATTAGATGTATATATATTAATATATATTAGGGTTTGTCCTTTTTGCTAAGAAAAAAATTTTTTTTTTTAATTTCGTGGGCCACCACGTTTTTTAAACCAACGACCATACCACGTCGAGTTAATCGGTTCTCGTCAGATCACCGTAATTAAACGACGTTGGGCGCGATTAGTACGTAGATGGGGGACCGTTTGAGAACAACCGCGTGTCCTTGGCCAGTCCCATCTACAGAGTTGAGGTAGATAATATACGTGGTATTATAATGGACCTAAATTGGTCTAAGTGTGTCGGCTTCTGCCGACAGCCACATAAACCTAACCTAACCTAACCTAACCACGTAGTTTGATTATATACGAGTACCATAAGGAACTATTTCAGGATTTTTGTGGAATTTTTTAAATGACATTTAGGGGTCGCTACCAAGGTTTGAATTTTAAAGAAATACTCAAAACTTCAAAGATGTATGGCAATGTTGATTTTCTTAATTCGGATAATAACTGACCGTTAAGCAAAACCTTACTTTGATTTATAGAAGCTTTACCGAGTCCGCTACTTTTAGACGCCATTGCAACACGTTGAAACACGTTACTATGACTTTTACAAACAAAACGCGTGCGCTCTCGTAAATGACTATTAGAACTGAAGTGCGGGGCAGGCTAATACTCGACGCATCGGTACAGAAGAGGGGTCGAGGCGGGGGCTTTTTGTAAAAATTTTGACAGCTGGTAGCAACCCCTAAATCTTAACAAAAAAAAACAAAAAAAACATATTTCATATTTAGAGGTATATAATCAAATGGGAAAGTGGCCCGGGGATAATTCAAAAGTCGAAAAATAAGGACCACCCTAATATATATGTAAAGAAGGGTAACACCGCTCTTTAGGTTGACAATTTTATTGTAAAGTATTTAAGAAATGCAGTTATAAAATTATGTATAAGGAAATGAAATTATAAAGTTATAAGGAAATGAAAGAAATTGATTACAAAATGACAATTGACGACGGGACAACTGGACGACTGTACGACTACTTAACAACTGCACTACTCTTCGTAGACCGACCGACTGCCCATGTACACGCCGGGTAGACAATGGCCAGCAGCAAATACAGCTGTACAGTTTTACACTCGGCCATCCTGAAATTCGTCATCTGACCCCGATGACAAAAGCTCTTCATTTTCTGTGACATACTTCCAAAGTTTCATGTGGTCGCAACTGGTTGCTGTATTGATAGGCCCCTCGACTTGCGCTGCTTTCCTTACATCGTAACGTCCGTTTCGTTTGACCTTAGTGACTTCATACGGACCAAGGTATTCGCTGGCTAGCTTCCTGCCCGTAACGAACTGGGTACGTTTGATTGCGACTAAGTCTCCAACTTTGTAACCGTATTCACTTTTGCGCTTTTTGTCGTAATTCTTCTTATATGTTGCCTGCGCCTGCTGTATCTGGTTCTTGGCATCTTCACGCATCTTCTCTCGCTCCTTGTCAAAATTTTCGCACAATTCCATCTCAAGCAATTCGGTGATTTGTTGGTTTACTTCATTTCTCATTTTAACTCCAAACATCAGTTCAAACGGCGATAATTTTGTCGAACTATGGACACATGCGTTGATTGCTTTTTGCACCTTTGCCACAAACGTATACCACTTCAACGGTTCATCTGACGATAACTTCGATGTTATTGATAAAATTGACCTGTTCACGCGTTCTACTTGGCCATTTTATTTTAAGACCATAGTTCGCTGCTTCGGTTAATACTCTCTTCATTTTGTAAAGGCACTCATTCGCTGACACCGCATGAATAATAATATCGTCCATGTACAGCTCCATCACGTCTTGATTGATCAAATTTTGAAAAACGTGATTGATAAAGCGAATGAACACAGCTGGTGAATTGCAAAAGCCGAATGGTGCTCTGTTGAATTCGAATAAGCCACCTTTAGTCACAAACGCCGTATACTTCTTGCTGGACTCCTCAACCGGCACGTGAAAAAACCCATTCTCCAGGTCCATGACTGTAAAATATTTGGCCTTTTGCAACTTTTCCAACACGTCCTCGATCAATGGTACTGGAAAGCAATCCTTCAGAACCATGCTGTTCAGCTTTCGGAAATCCACACATACGCGATAGGAACCATCTTTCTTCTTCACCACGACAACTCTGCTTGCAATATTAGACGTCGATTTGCGTATAATTCCTTTTTCTAGCCAATCGTCAATCTGTTTCTGTACTGCTTCAGCTTCATTGACTGGGAGGCGACTTGGTGTATGGCGAAATGGTAGAACTTCTCCGTCTGGAACAACCCTCAGCTTTACAGGGCATTCCATGCTTGCATCAGTTGGCTTATAATCATCGATCATCTCTTGGACAACGTCTTTATACTGTGGAGGAGTATCAATATCAGTACGTGTTGCAACAATGTTATAAATACTTATCTGATTTGTCTCCATATCAATTTCCTCCCGTAACACAGGAGAAAATTGATAACCATTTTTGTTCGACGTAAAGCAGAACTTCTTTGTGAAGTCATATCCCAATAGTCCATCATATTCTACTGAATCGTCTTGGACCACAACAAATTTTTGTATCGTCTTTATGCCATCAACTGCAACCTCTGCCTCAAAATATCCAATTGGAGTGGTTTTTGTATTACCCAGGCCACGTAGTGATGAAAAACTCTTGTGCAGATTAACATCTTTAATTTGTTTGTAGACACGCTCCTTTATGATGGTAACATCCGCACCTGTATCGACCAAACATTCAACTTTGACACTTTTTACCATAATCTCCTTCAAGCGATTACGATCAACAACAACATTAACGCTTTTCATCGCTCGAGGACAACTATTGGAAATGTGTCCACTCTGGTTACATATAAAACATTTCTGTTCTGCACGACAGTCTTTTCGCAGATGTTCAGTAGATCCACAGTTAAAACAGTGATTCTTTTTCTCATGACGTACATACACATTTTTCTGGAAACTATGCTGTTGTTTGTCTGATTTATCATTCTCGTTTAAACGCTCGAAAACTTCGTACTTCTCTTTAAGGTCTTTTAATGTTTTACAGCTGTACATATTGTATTTGATTTCGCATTTTATGTCTAAACCATCTACAGTATAGCGTATAACGGACTCCATGTCAACGGCACCAAGTGCAGCGATTTTCTTCATATGCAAGACATACTCGTGGAAACTTTCATCTGTGTGCTTTTTCCTCTCACTCAACTGCTTATGAATTTCTGCACTGCCATATATGCGCTCAAATTCATTCTCTAGTAACAACCGTAGTTTTCGGTATTCAGACACAAACACCGATTCGAGAAACAGTTTGGCGGTACCCGTCATCTTGCCCCGTGCCTGCACATATTTCTGTTTTTCACTTAGATCATACGCATCGGCATTCTGCTCAAAACTTTGAAACCAATGTCTAACTGGAATTGTCTCTCCGTCAAAGTCTGGGATAATTTTTGAAAAATTTTCAACTGAAACTTTCGGTTCATTTTGTTTTAGTTCGTCCGCTTGAATTTTTAAAGTGAGCAATTCAATTACTCTTTGCAAGCTTTCGTTATTTTGCTCGACCGTTTGTTGCATATTGGACTGTTGAACAACTTTTGCAACCTTTACTTCCACTTCCTTTCTTTTAGCAGCGTTTGAGGTTGACTCCGTTGCGTGCTCGTTTATATTTTTTTCTTCTTCATCACTCATAGCTGATTTATTTTGTTGTGTTTGTGACCGCGTATTGTAGTTATATTGTTGCCTCGCTTTCACTCTTGCTCGAGTACACGGCGCTTCTTTTATTTCCGTTGATTGTGCTCGCTTATTTATGTCGGCTTCCACAATCGCAATTTGTTTCGTTTTTTTTGCACTCATGTACCTATATTTTTTTTTTTTGTTGAGCCCCCAAATGTAAAGAAGGGTAACACCGCTCTTTAGGTTGACAATTTTATTGTAAAGTATTTAAGAAATGCAGTTATAAAATTATGTATAAGGAAATGAAATTATAAAGTTATAAGGAAATGAAAGAAATTGATTACAAAATGACAATTGACGACGGGACAACTGGACGACTGTACGACTACTTAACAACTGCACTACTCTTCGTAGACCGACCGACTGCCCATGTACACGCCGGGTAGACAATGGCCAGCAGCAAATACAGCTGTACAGTTTTACATATATATATATGTATTTTTTAATTCATATTTTTATTTCATCAAAAAAAATTCAGTACGATGAATAACATAAAATATAAAAATACTTAAAAATAACATAATTTCCAAATTATGTTGCCAAAAAAAAGTTAATATAGGTACAGTTGTCAACTAAAATCAGTCAAATTCATAAAAAAGTTTAAAATAATAGTTTTAAAAACTGTCGCATTACGCTTTCTAATACTGTTTCTTCAATGTCTACTCCGATGTATTTTTTTAACAGTGGGATAAATGTTTGCTTTTTTAAACACAAAAATTCAAATTTTTTTCACTGCATTCTATGCATTGCAGTGAGTGATCAGTGATGATGCTCGCACATGGGAAGTCGGTATGTCACGTTTTCAGTTTTTTTTTCGATTACAGAAGTTACACAGTTTTTAATGTTGATTTTCAAGATTCGAATCTGATTCGTTTTTGGCTTCATCCCTTCAGCATCAAGGAAAAGCTTTTCAATGGATTCGTCTCGTAGAAAAGCCATTTTACTGTAAAACTAAAATTAATATTAGCCGTGTTTCTTTGCACGCGGATATAGGGATAATTTTAAATTTGCATGTAAAATACAACAACAACTTATCCTATATACGCTAACTTTAGCGGGGATAGCTATCGCCGCTAAGTCCTTCAGTGGGGATAAACAGTGCTTCCAAAATCCATTTTCTTCGTTTCCGATGAATCCTTCCGACGAATTTTTCAGGAAATGTCAAAGTTCGACAACCCACCGACCACTCACACATCCCGCCGAATATTTTATTCGTGATTTTATTATTATTATTTTTCAAACTTCATTTTAAGGGTAATTGAATTTAGCAAATCTGTTAATGTGAAAGTGTTTTTCATAATTTTAGAATATGTTTGGCATTAATTTAATTTACCTAATTTGGCGGAAGTAAATATTTTTAAATTTCAGGATTTTCAATACAAATTTCTTAACTACAACTTACAGCTGTGTCACGGTGCATGTCATAGGTGCATGTGTGCTGCCAAGTTTTTTTTTGATGAATTCTTAAGCGGCGATAGTCGTTTTCTGATGCCATCCCTATATCCGCGTGCAAAGAAACACGGCTATTGTCATCTACAGTAACTTCCTTTATGGCTGAACAAACCTCACACTTGTTTTATTAATTTTTAATCCAAAATAACTAAAAGAGCAAACATTTCACTGAAATAATGTATTCACAAATTCCAAAAAATACTAACACGCACTGCACACTGGGGTATATGATACCCAAGCTAAAACTTCGAAGCAAACACTTTAAAAAATTCTATGAACTAAACACCATCGCATGCTACTGCAGAGAGTTTATAATTGAATATACATAGGTATGGCATTCTTAGGAAAAAACGGGACCTGCACACTTTTGAAATCTATGTGGGGTATCTCATACCCCAGTGTGTGGTTGGAAGGTTAAGGCCTAAAATATCATTAACGTGTACGTCTTGCAAGTAAGTAGATACGGTGAGCACCTTTACAATTGACACTTACAATGTACATACATATATGACGTACATATCTCACTATTATCGAGCCGATTTCCTTGAGTGCATCCTCCTAGAGTCGAATCTCTCCAAGCAATTCACAAAATCAGCAACTTTAAATGAGATGACGTTTATCTTCATATTATTGTGGGCCATTATACATTTTTATAGATATTTTCCGATCTCAAAACTATGTTCTCCTTTGAATATATTAGGTCACAGCCGCAAGGGCTTGTCTATAGTTAATTCAGCAATCATTACTGCCAACCATCAGAAATTTACAAGATCTTAAAACCATTAACCTAACCACCCAGCAAACTTTTGATCCGAACTTTGATAATATTGATTCCCATCATTTATTACCCCGACAGCCGCAATCATTGATTGAAGTACAGCGATTTTCTTTTAAGGATGCATCCTTGGATTACAAAATTTGTAAAGGTTCTAGCATAAATTATATTACACATGGCAAAACTTTCCAAAAACTCAGGCATCATCTTATTCAGGAGTGGGAAGGATTGCTTGTCTATGTTTCTAGAAATGTTACAAGCAAAGTTACATATATACTTACCTCCTACTTAACTTTCGGTTTAAATGCATAACGCTAAATTTTACAAGGAAAATAATTAAACATGGATCCCTACTACAACATCAAGTCCCAGGTGCGGATCTGAACAACTTTAGGTAGACACCCCCTTTTCGCGCCGGTACCGCAAGAAGGTGATGGTAAAGAAACCCTTGGATTTATTATTCCGAAAGAGTGTATCCTATCCTCCACCCGTGTGCTACATATTTACCCGGATACTTACACAAATTATCGGGGGATTTTAAGCCAGGAGAATATCCCTGCCAGCGGTTTTTTATTTGTTTTTGTGTTCGGGCTTTGTTTCATTTTCTCTAATTTAGCTTCAAGTGAATGGTGCTGTACACATATATCCAAATTAACTGGGACAACACCTGTAGATGGATGGGAGAGGGCAACCGAAATCAATGAATTGTCTTTTATTATCATTTTCTCTGCGGCTGGCGTCGACACGGGCAGACCATTTGTGGTTTCATTTGCCAAGATTAACCCGATGCTGTTTCTTGGAAAAATATCTTTTTCCAAAATAAAATTCAATTCTACGAAATGGGGAATCATTTCGTTGATCCATCTTATTGCATGGATGGAGTGTGTATCTTAAAAAGGGCTTTAGTTACCATCTCATAAATAAATGGATAATGACATGTGTGAAATGTTGCAACTTGGAGGTTCCTTATTTATTCAATCAGATGGCGAATTGTAATGTTTTATTGCAGCCTGTTTAAGTTTTATTGCAAATTTGCTTTTCGCGAAGGATATTGTTTGTACCTACTCGATTTTGTTAGACTACTTACGGAGTAGTTGCTATGGCTGCCGTTATCGTTAAAGTGTTGCCAATAAAAGTAAAACGACTTGGAGGCAATTTGACATGAAAGTTCTGCAATCAAAGGATAAAGGGTTAACGGTTGGCAAAAGAAGGCTATCGAATCGAATGGAAATTGACTAATATTTGGGGTGTATTTGCTCAGGGGTAATCAAATTAGTTGTTGAGATGCGAATAACTACCGTTATTATATGAAAAATATTTATATTGAATACAAATACAAATTCAAAAATATCTTTTGTATTTAGATATTTGAACCGATAAAAGTTGCACATCAAGATTCTGTATACAATTCAATGTCTAGATGAGACGAAACTTAAGTCGTCGCTGTCTATTCAGTGTGCCTTAGACACTATGTATAGAACCTATATGTATATGGACCGTCTATGCTTAATATAAGTGAGAACATTACTATGTCTCCTAAAATTAATTGGATCTTCAAAACTCGTGAAGTTATTAAGATTCCAAAACTGAACGTTCCGCCGACATCTCAGTATCTTCTTTCAAGGGTAAGGACCGATAAGTTCCAACTGATCGGCTTTCATTTTTAAAACACCTAAGCTGCAGAACTGGCGAAATAAAAATGAAGAAATGCTTAATTTTCCAAATACTGAAACCGCAACTATTCTGAGAACTTCTGAGCAAATGATAGCTACTTTACGACATAAGACGAAGTAACATACATTTCCAGGAAACTGAATAATAAAGAAACGAGCGATTTAAAATGAAACCCCAATTTTGGAATGCGCATTGTTTTTCTATGTCCTGCATTATGTTCGAAGGTAGACTGAAGGGTAATTCGATGCCTGAGGAGTGTTGCGGTTGAATTGTTGAAGGGGCGGAATGCAATAAGCTATCTCATCAGAGCATTGACGATAGAAGTAGCGGTAAAATAAGGAAAGCCATGAGGCATTGCTACGGTGATCCGCATCAACCCAAAACTAGCAAGAATTTATAATAATAACAAAATCTAACCAGCGAAATGATATCAACTGTTATTTATAAACCAAAACACCGAAGTGGAGGAGTACGTTCGTAGAGTATCAATGGTTTTTTTTTTTTTTTTTTTTTATTTAAAAAAGGAAATCCAAATCCCAGAGCACTCAGACTCGGTAACGTTCCATTGTACTACCAGGCAGAAATCCTCCTTTTTGGTGTAGAGGCATGTGATTGGGTGGCGTATGTTGTTGTTCCCCATGGGGATTGAACCTGCACCGCACGGGTCACAAGCCAACACGCTAACCTCTACACCGTCGCCACCCGAGTATCAATCGTAATAACATATAAGAACGAACCAACCAAAAGTTCCTTCAAGTTTATTCAATGTTCACTCAACCTGCAACATTTTACTTCTGCTTTTATTGGCAGAGACTGCAAGTGGAACTTGTATTTGTAATACACTCGTCGCCACTTGAATATGACACCCTGTACGCTCTATTTGCAATTGCTCATAACTCGAAAGCGGAATGATAAAATAATGATATTATGCCCGTTATATTTGTCCAACTCTTCTTCTTTCTCTTTGCAAGTTCTGGAAAAGACCCGTTATAAGTTTTTTCCCACTTTCTGTTAAAATTCGTTGGAATTGAAACAACATTTTTGCGCCACTTGAATTGAACATGCATTTACTTTGATCGTTATCTTTGGCACGCGGACTCATATTCTCGATCGATTTTTTTGTTAATTTCGACTATTTAATTTAAAAAAAACCTAAAATGGGTCGAGGAAAAGCATTAACCGAGGCGGAAAAAGGACAAATCAAAGCTTACAAGGACGCTGGCTTATCTATTGCCAAAATAGCTAAAAAAAAATTGAGAGGAGCCGACACGTTATATCCACATTTTTAACTAATGAGTATGAATATGGAAAAAACATGAGGTCAGACACACAGCGTGCTTATGCTTACTAATGCGGAAAGGCGACTTATTTAAGAAAAGCGTCAAATTTTCACGACTCTTTGGCAAAAATCAGGGATAAATGCGGTGTCATGGCAGGTCTTACAACTATGCGTCGTGTTATTTCGAAAGCTAAACATCTAAAAAGACTGAAAATCAAGAAGAAGCCACCTCTCATCCCGGTTCGAAAAGAGCAACGCCTCAGTTTTGTCGCTCATATGTGACCTAGACTTCGGAGTGGCACAGAGTAGTCTTCTCCGATAAAAAAAAATTTCATTTGGAAGGCCCCAAAGGCTATAGCTACTATTGCCATGCCCTCCGCAAAGAAACACATTATTTGGGCCGGTTGCATAGCAGAGTTGGAGGTGTGATGGTGTGGAATGTGGCCCAATGTGGGGCCATTTCCTATTTTGGAGCCTACCAACTACAATTTATGGCAACCACATTGAGTGCGTTGGCTTACAATGGCATATTGAAAAAGGCCTTTCCATACTTTCATACCCTTTTTGGACCTCTGCCGTGGATTTATCAACATGATAACGCGCCTATACATACAACTCGGGTAGTTAAAACCTATATACAGAGCCAAAATGTTTGGGGATGGTTGACACGTCAAGTATACGGATCAGGACAACAATATTCGGGTATAGGTACCCGAACTAACCCAAGCCATCGAATTAGCTTGGAGCTCGATTTCACTGAATTCATTGGCTAATACCTACATCATTTCCAAACCGGATGTGTGAAGTTTTAAAGCAGAAAAGTGTCTCAACACACTATTGAAATTTGCGCATTTTGCCGGTTTTTGGTTGATAATATTTTGTTAAAACTTAAAGCTTTAGCATTGAATCTTCCTTTTGATCAAATAACAGCAATTAAATTAACTTTAATTTACAAAAAAAATAAGTCTCTAGCATGCTTGGTTTGGGAGCAATGAAGGAGAGAAAACAGACGTAAGGGGTGTCCTACTCAATTGGCGAGGAGTGTACGTGTAAAATCCTCCTCCACTGAGAATAGCTTCAAAACAGGGGTATTGCTTAAAATTATAAGCCAATCAGTTTATATCGGAAAGATTTTCGAACTGGTCATGACATAAGTCTTTTTGCAATTCGGTTCGAAATTCCAAAATAAAAAAATGTCCCATCATGCACTGAAATTAGAAACGCCATATCAAAATTAAATTTGTATAATATTCATAAAAAAATGTCCCATCATGCACTGAAATTAGAAACGCCATATCAAAATTAAATTTGTATAATATTCATACTACTAAAGATAAATAATGTTAAAAATGTTGTGCTAATAGTATTATTAAAACGCTTTGTTCACTTTTATATCCACCTTAAGTTCAATTGTCAAACTTGTCATCTACATATTATGTGTCAAAGTCATCTTATGTCAAAAAATATTGTCACCGACAAGAAATAAAAATAATTATTAATTGAAAACAAGATGGATAACGAAACAAAAGAGGTCAAACTAATAATTTATTTATTTCCATGGGTAAAACAATATAATTTGAATAAAAAAAACATAGGGACGGGCTACAGTCCGCTTGGGCGAACTGTTGGATACCCTATTCTTATTCCTATCCCTCATAAGTGGGCGTGACAAAAGTCTAAGTATGGTTGAATTGTTAAGAACGCTCTACATATTTTGTTACATAACATTTAAAGGATTTTATCAAAAAAAACGCTCCCTAGCTCAAACTTGGGTGTTTCAATAAAATTGTTTTATTTAATTGTGGACGTGTCAGTAGGCGGATTTAAAAAAAAAATTAACACATGAGAATAAAGGGCCCCTAGAGAGTATATATTTTAAATTTCAGCTCCCTAGTTCAAACTTTGGATTTTCCAAAAATTGTTTTATTTATTTGTGGTCGTGTCAGTGGGCGGATTCTGAAAATTTTTTATCCCGAGCAGTTTTAGGAGTCATATATAAAAAATTTCAGCTTTCTAGCTCAAAATTCGATTTTTTCCAAAAATTTTGTTTTTTTGAGTTTGTGGGCGTGTCTGTGGGCGGATTTAAAAAATTCGTAAACTTGATTATTTCGGGACCCTACAGAGTATATAGTTAAAATTTCAGCTCCCTATGTTCAGTTTAAAGGCCTAATTTTTGCCGACAGACGGACGGACGGACGGGCATGGCTAGATCGACATTACTATCGATGCTGATCATAAATATAGTAACTTTTAGGGGTCTACGGGCAATATTAAGGTATGTTACAAACTATCCGTCACAATTAATATACCCTTAGAATAGGGTATAAAAAAAAAGTTCAAGTTGTGGCCCATCGCCCATGATCACGGTACGAGTCGTAGTTGTTGGAAAGCAATTACATTGTCAAATTTTGGTGGTTAGGTGTCATTGTTGTGCAAAATTCTCTTAAATGCTGTTCAATAAAATTCGCTTATTTACTCGTTTGCTGACTGTTCAACATCTTGTTGTGTATATTGTATGAGGGTGGCTTAGTGTTTGGGCTTACTCTTACATACATGCATTCATTTTTGAAAAGACTGGCTTTTGTCAGAGTTATAGGCCAACAGCTTCTATATATAAAAGCTTCTATATATACAAGCGGACCAGTGGGGTTGCAGTGAAGTGGGAGGTTTATGGTCCCTTTAATTCTTCGCTGTCAAGGAAAGAGGAAAAAAGTTCTAGCAGTCTTTTGACCGATGGCGTCTTTGCTTCACGTTGAAATTTACGAGTACGATTTCTGTGCAAAATTTTTAAAGCAAAGTCTGTAAATCCAAAACACAAATGTTATAATGTACTAAATGCATTTTTTTAGTACTTTTATCACGTATTGGCTACACAGCGCGGGCGTTAACGAAATTAGAATTATAAGAAAAGGAGAGATGCCGATGCACGTTGGTTTTAAATTTGTCTAGGTTATAATGTGAAAAAATAGAGCGTGGAAGAGTATTTTACGTTCGTGTCGTACGGCTGAGGAAAGATTCTTTGAACTTCACTGTACGTCCGAATACAGGCTTGAGGGTGAACTGATGAGCATTCATTGCATGGCGCCCATTGGGATTGTATTGTTCTAGGGGTAGAACGCAAATGGCTATTTCGTTTGAGCACTTTTGGTGGAAAGAACGATAAAATAACGAAAGACAGGAGACATTACGACGTTGACTAAGAAAGTCAATCGATCTCGCGATGTCTGTGTCGCCAATGAGTTTTATCGCTCGTTTTTGGATCCTATTTTTTTATTTTTAAATCAACCACAATAAACAAATAGATCACAACCAATAAACACTTATTCTCCTTTGGTTATTAATAGCTTCACTGACACTTTTATTTCAGGTACATAACAACAACTCTATGTGTTTCCTGTCAGGTACCAGATATAGTCGTCGCCATGCTCTTTTGGATTGGCTATTTCAACTCAACACTAAATCCTTTGATTTATGCATATTTCAATCGAGATTTCCGGGAGGCATTCCGCAACACTCTTAATTGTATATTTTGTTCGTGGTGGCGTAATCAGCGTCTTCCATTAGATATCGACATCCGACGGTCCAGTTTGCGCTATGACAATCGTGCGAAAAGCGTCTATTCGGAAAGTTATCTGAACTCAACGCACGCCCAACGAAGAACCAGTCAACTAGTCGAAAGTTTATAATAATGTTAAATTCATCAATTTGCACTGTTAATTGTTAAGTTTAAGTCATTCGTTGTGTAAATTAACATTAGTTATCTTTAATTATTTTTTTTGTTATTTTGTAAATTGTAATTATCTACTATAAATGGAATATTTAATTTTCTCTGTAATTATGTATAAAGTATTTTAGTGTTTTAATTCTTACATTTAATTTGTATATACATATATGTGTATGTGTGTTACACCTTATACCACTTGAAGTTCTAATATGGTAAAGTAAAAATAAAAATGAAAATCTTAAGCAATAAAAGCGTTATAATAGTATAACTTAAGTTCAACTTTCATACATGTAAATATCTGTGAACTATTTTTAATACTAAGACTAAGTAGGTCTCTATACAATAAAGTTACTATAAGCCAAAATAACCACCACATAAACATTACATCAATGCATTACATTTTCTAGAAGAAAAAGGATTAAAAATAAAAATACAGTACATATTATAAGGGGTCTTTCATTAGCGACTTGACAACTTCAAACTATCAGTGTGAACGCACCCTTAAACCGATTACCGAACTGTCAATGTCAAAATATTGGGTGAAATCAACATTTTCATCATGGTGAAGGAACAACGTTTACAAATAATTTAAATTTACTTCCGAGATTCCGAGTCGGTGGTCGCAACTTTAACAGCGTTGACGCCAATTTTCGGCCGTAATTCTCGTCCCAGTAGGCAAGCAATTCATAGTCTACTGAAGAAATTTGAGTCAGAACATTCGCTGATTGATGTTGCCGTGCCAGTGAGACTACGTTTTGTCCGAAGTGTTGAGAATATTGCTGCCGTAGAGGCGTCCGTCGCAAATCAGTAAATTTCACGGCGTTCTCGAGAATGGGGCCTCTCGCAGACCCCATTATGGCGAATTTTGCATAAGGATATTATCCAAGACCCTTACAAGATCAAGCTGACTCAAGAACTAAAGCCACTTGATCATTCGAAGCGACATATTACGTTCTCGAATTAGGCTCTAGACATGAAGGATGAAAATGAAGAGTTTCATCGCAAAATCATCTTCAGCGATGAAACGCATTTTTGGTTAAACGGCTTCGTCAATAAGCAAAATATGTATTACTGGACAGGTGAGAACCCTCATGTGCTTCATGAAACAGCACTTCATCCGCAAAAAGTCGGGCGGTTTTCATTTCGATGAAAATTACCGTCATGCTACGGTAAATTGTATTCACTACAGAGACATGTTGGAACGTTGTTTCTTTGAGCAATTGCATGGATTGCACATCGGTGATATGTGGTTCCAACAAGACAGTGCCACAAGCCACACAGCGGGTGCAGCAATCGAGTTATTGAAGTCTCAGTTCGATGAACGTGTTATCTCGAGAAACAGACCCGTCTTATGGCAGCCAAGATTGTGTGATTTAACTCCTGTAGACTTTTTTTATAGGGCTACATTAAATCATTGGTACATGCCAACAAGCCGACGACCTTACAGGAGCTCAGAGCCAATATTGAACGAGAAATAGCGGCCGTATCGGTCGAAATGTGCGGCCGAGTCATCGAAAATTGGGTTCAACGTATCGATCGCTGCATACATTCCCGTGGTTGACATATGAACGAAGTCGAATTCCTTCCATAAAAGTTTTGATATTAATTTAAGCCAATCATTTTTTTGAGATATCTGCAGTAGTTTGCATTTTATTTAAAAAAGAAGTTGTCAAGTTCTTAATGAAAGACACTTTAGAAATTTGAAAGAATGCATTTTTAGGGAAAGAACAATATTATATATCTGAGTGAATATTTGCCAATTTAATTTTTCAATTCGATAATAACGTGCTTCTTTGTATTTAAGTGCCAATGTATAAAACTTGTTTTCCTACGAAATAAAATAAAAATATATTAGACAATCCAAAGCGAAAATAATTGTAATAAGAAGAAATATATAAAATTGATAACCCGAAAGCAATAAAACACAACTCCTTCCGTCTTTGTAAAATTTTGTATATTTATAAAAAAAAAACAAAAACAATTACTTTTTCCCATTTTTCTTTTTTGTTAATTTGAATCCAAAGTGTGAATATCGATTCGATTCAGTGAAACCAACGATGAAATATATGACGACAGTGGATGGCAAATTTAACGGTCAGTTGCAATTCCTGGAATTAAGTTGACTGGGTGGCCAACTTCTGAGCTTTATGCATATTCATAAGTCAGCAACTTGATTCCAGCAATAGCATCTGGTCCACTCAACAATAAAATGTCGTCTCTCAAATGAAGAAATGAAAGTGTGATTTTTATTTTTTTTTTTTTGCTATCGAAAAATGTAGCAAATATCCCAACGCTTCCAATTTTTTTTTCAAAATCTGAAATTGCAATTCATAAAGTCTAAATAAAAATGTTAATCCTTTCATCAAAAAAAAAATTGTAGAAACAAAAATACATATAAAAAATCTTTGTAAATTTATTTGTATATTTCTGTAGAAAATCACTAACTACATTGATATTTAAATATACATTAACATATTATATAGGTAGTGTATAGAAACATTGTTAAATGTAAAATTTTAGGAAAAATTTATATGTTAAAAGAGTAATCTTCTAGAAAAAATCAAACAAAACAAAAAACTATATCTACTCGTATGTTCTACTGAAGCTAGTCTTATTGAATAATTTTTTTGTATTCGAAAATGTGTGTGCGAACTACAACTAATTTTAAATTTAACAAAACAAAAACCAAATAAAAAACTATTAAAATTAAATGAATTAATTTATTTTTTTAAATTTAGACTTACAGAGTAAAGAGAAACGATTATTTATAAAACAAACAAAAACTGCGTAAAAAAATAAAAAAATACAAAATGTTAATTTATTTTTCAATACGTTGTCAGTAGTAGATTCTACGAGTATGTAAGCTACTCTAAACAAAAATTACTTTGTTAATGAAAAATAATAAGAAAAATGTACAGTGAATACTGTAAATGCAATCAACAAAAAGACAACAAAATTCTGAGAATAATATCAAATTAAACAAATACATATATAGAAAAAATATACTCTATTGTAGTTTCAATGAAACATTAAAAATTTACCTGTGAAGGCTGCGACTATACGGAGTCTATTTGTTTGAGTTCCTGCAAAAATATTAGAGATGTTCTGCCGAATCTGACTTACTTACTTACTTACTGAAGTGGCGCAACAGTCCGGGGTGGACCTGAGCCTCAACCAACACCACTCTCCAGTTAGCCCGATCTTTGGATAAACGCCTCCAGTTGCGCACTCCAAGTTGGTTGAGTGCGCGTCACCTAAGGCGAAGTCTTCCTCTACTGCGTTATCCCTCCGAGTTGGAATCGAAGACTCTTCGGCCCGGAGCGTTGGTGTCCATTCCCGATGTCCTAGCCATCTTAGTCGACTGATTCGTACTTTTCTGACCAGGTCGATGCCGCTGTAGAGCTCGTAGAGTTCACTGTTAAATCTCCTCATCCAAAACCCGTCAACGCAAACGGGACCGAAAATCACTCTAAGAATTTTTCGTTCGAAACATTTTTTTTTTTTATAATTTGCGTGCGCTAAAGGGATTTCTTTTTCCTGTAGTGACACAGTACCCTTATAGTGGAAACCACAGCGCAGGCATTTTTGTTTGTCTATTTTTGGGTGCTACTTACTGTATGAAAGTATAGAAGGATAGGAAAGAAATTTGGTGCGATGGGATTTTTTTTCTCCACAGAAAAATTGCTTTAGGGAGATCTGTTTTTGTTGTGCATATTCAATTTCTAAAAATCATGGCCCTGGTCGGGATTCGAACGCACGACCTGCCAATCACTTTACCATCGCACCATTGCTACCATTCGTTGTTTAAGTCTCTTTAGTGTTTCTTGACAAGGCCTAGTAGTCAATTGCCTTTTTAAGCCAAAGAATCAGCGGTTGGCACGTGTAATTCTTCGTTTGATTTCTGTCGTTTTCTGAATTTATATCGGAGCTGGCGTAGCCAAGTCCCTAACTACCTCAAAGTTGTAGCTGTCTATCGTGGCGTTCTGTCCGATTCTTCGATGTTGTTTGTCCCTATAGTTGGTTTTGTACTCATTCAAGACTTAACCCATTTTTGCAGCTTCTGTGCTAATACTTGCAAACGCTCCAGTGACAGCTATCAGCAGCTGTCAGAGGCTGTCAGACTTTTGGGAAATTGTGCCTCTAGTGTTGGCTTGCGAGTTTCGCACAATTTTCTGAAGTATGATGTTGAAGAAGTCACATGACAGCGCACCACCTTGTCTAAATCCTTTTTTGACATCAAAGGTTTCGTTGAGATTGTTTCCGACCTTTATGGAGCAGCGGGCATTCTCCATCGTCATTCTGCACAATCTGACAAGTTTGGCAGCGATTCCAAAACTAGGCATGGCTCTGTATAGCTCGTCTCTATAGATGCTGTCATATGCGGCCTTAAAATCGATGAACAGATGGTGGGTATCGATTTGGACTGGGGTTTTTTCCAGGATCTGTCGTAGTGTGAATATCTGATCGGCCGTTGACGTACCGGGCCAAAAACCGCACTGGTAGGGACCAATCAGGTCGTTGACGAATGGTTTTAGGCGTTCACACAGTACAGCAGAAATGATCTTATAGGTAGTATTCAGGAGACTGATGCCTCTATAATTAGCGCAGTTTAGAGGGTCTCCTTTCTTGTGGATCGGGCAAACGATTCTGAGGTTCCATTGATCAGTCATACTTTCTGCTGACCAAATCTTGGATACGAGTTGATGTATGCTCTCCACCAGGTCATCTCCCGCTGCCTCATCTCCCGCTCCCGCTGCTCTTGGCTTTTATCGTCCAGGCAAGAAGGCCGAATCTGACTATAAGACTATAATAAACATAATATTATCTTTACCATGCTCCAGAAGACAAAAACGGTATGATACCGGATCTAAATGCGACTACATTGCAAAAGCCTGTCGTGAAGTGAATTTGGTCTTAATTGCCAAAGCAGGGAAAGCTAGTCGCGTCAATGAATTTCATATCGATAAGTCTAACAACTTTCATTCTGAAAATATTTGACAAGCTAATGAAAATCTTTATTCGCAGACTCGATTACCGCCCGATTGCGGTGGCCAAAAACGCTAAGATTAGTGGAAACAGTGCTACACGAAGTCGCGTCGATAGCACCATTGAAAAGTCCCTAAAGGACAGGGAATATATGTACAGTCTCATCGCTTTTAGACATTGAAAGAGCATTCAAAAATGTCACAACGTGTGCGGTGTAAAGAGCATTGCAAAAATTAATTCTGTTGATGTGTCCGACAATCATGTGACCAATACTCACATAGATACTGCCGCTAAGTCTCGAGAAAAGACACGAACAAGGTGACCAATCTCAAGTTGATGCAAAAAAAAGGGTTTTTCATTAAGTACTCGACAACTCCTTTTAAGTAAAATGCAAACTACTTGAGATATCTCAAGCAAAATTATATTGGTTGAATTGCTATCAAAACATTTATGAATGGAATTCGACTTCGTTCATATAACCACCACGGGAACGTATGCAGCGGACGACACGTTGAACCCAATTTTCGATGACTCGGCCACACATTTCGACCGATATTGCCGCTATTTTTCGTTCAATATTGCCTCTGAGCTCCTATAACGTCACCGGCTTGTTGGCATAGAAAAAAAGATTTAATGTAGACCCATAAAATAAAGTCTAGAGGCGTTAAATCCCACGATATCGGCGACTATTAGACGGGTCCGTTTCTCGGGATAACATATTCACCGAACTGAGACTTCAATAACTCGATTGTTGCAACCGCTGTATGAATTGGGAACGGCAAAGCGATTCATTATTCATCTAATAGATGAATAGATATTCATCTAATTTGACGAAGATCTCCAAAATGCAAATATAATTGCTCTTCATGTAAACCCAGCTCTCAAACAAAGGCTTAGTCGTATTGAAAAACTACAAAATACTATTTGATACTGCACTTGATACTGCGCTTGGGGCACCGTCTTGACCACCACATATCATTGATGCCCAATTCATGCAATTGTTCAAACAAATAACGTTCCATCATGTCTGTGTAGCGCATACCATTTACCGTAAAGTGACGGTCATCGACGGAAAAAAAGGCCCAATGACGCCACCGGCATGAAAACCGCACCGGATGAAGTGCTGTTTTATGAAGCACATGAGGGTTCTCACCCGTCCAGTAACGCAGATTTTGCTTATTGACGAAGCCGTTTAACCAAAAATGCGCTTCGTCGCTGAAGATGATTTTGCCATGAAATTCTTAGTTTTCTTCCATCATCTCCAGAGCCCAATTCGAGAACGTACGTCGCTTCATGATCAAGTGGCTTTAGTTCTTGAGTCAGCTTGATCTTGTAAGGGTGTCAAGATTATTACGAAGAATTCGCTATAATGTGGTCTGGGAGAGGCCCAATTCTTGAGAACGCCGTGAAATTGATTTGGCTGGTTTGCGACGGACGCCTCTGCGGCAGCAATATTCTCCACACCTCGGGCAAAACATAGCCTCACCGGCACGGCAACATCAAGTAGCGAATATTCTGACTCAATATTTTTCACTAGACTATGAATTGGTTGTCTACTGGGAAGAGAATTACTGCCGAAAATTGGCGTTAATGGTCTTGAAGTTGCGACCACCGACTCGCAATCTCTACAAAATGAAGTACTTGCTTTCAACAAACAAACAACCATCTGTCCACCGACTAGGACAAAACGTTACTAATGATAGCAACAACTTCGAGGGAGTTCACCTAGCTCGGAGTAAACAGCAACTTCGCGAATGACACCTTAGTGAGATCGGACATCGGACGAAGAATTACCTTAGAAAACCGTTGTAGACCAATTGTAAGCTCTACAAAATACTGATACTGCCAGTTCTGGAAAGGAGAGCTTATGTTGGGTTCATTCGAAAGAAAATTACTTCGGTGGATATTTGGTCGTGTGCGCCAGGAGAACGAATGGACGAGAAGTTACAAATACGTCGACTAGGGATAACTAGTGCAATGAGAATGGCTCCAAACGCTGGCTTGAAAGCAGTTCTTAATTAACTAACCTTGGATCTATACAAATAGGTGGAACCCGCTGGGCTCGCACTAATTCTGAACATATACGCACGGAACAATGCCAATTATGACTACATGTATGACTACATGTGTCCTGACTTTCAAAAAAAATCCCTCGCTCGTTTTCGAGCAGGAAGGAATATGATTCGATTGAACCCATGAAAATGGAATCGATATTCATCTTCACAAATGAATCATAGGTAGGCTGTGGAACTGGTGCTGGATTATTCTCAGAGGAATTCAACATACACAGATGGATTAGATTGTCTGATCACTGTAGTGTGTTCCCACAATCACTGAAGTTGCAAGCATGGTTTCAATGATGGCGATACCGCGCAGTGATATTAAAATATTTATTGATAGCCAGGCGGCCATAAAGGTAGCTGCTACCGAAATTATATCCCCACTTGTTCGCCGCTATTACAAACAAAGCACAACGCTCTTGGCTCGCAACACAAGACGAATCTCTGCCGGGTCCCTGATCATAAGGACATATCCGCCAACAAGCAAGCTGATGAATTGGCAAGAATAGCCGATACAACGGATCAAGAACACGCACTTCGTGGAATACATGATTCGAAAGGACGCCAACAGCAGGTGGATATCGTAAGCAACATGGGACATATCGCAAACTGTGGCCGAAATATGATAACAACCGGACTAACAAACTTTTATGTCATTACAGAACACCACTGTCAACTTGGTCGGAACTCTTTCCGGTCATAATATACTAAGGAACGACACATTGAAACTTATTCTCAAGGATGACGACTTCTGTAGAGGCTGTGGTGATGATGAGAGCCCTGAGAATACGCATCACTTTCTCTCTTAATGTCCAAGCCTCTGACACCTAAGGAACAGAACATTTGGAGGATACTATTTCCAAGATATTCAGAAACTATCTGATGTCTCACTTTCTCATGTTTACAGGCAAATAAGGACATCAAGATGGTCGAATTGGTTGAACTTTAATGGTGATTAATAAGACAATTAGGGTCGACGCGTAAATGCAATAAATATGACATTATTAATAAATTACGAAATTATTTATTGCTTTCAATCAATGAAAAGATACAATATTGGCTTAGAAATTCTGATTTATGATGTCTCGTGTTGCCAGCGAACTTTATTCTCCATAGACAATTAAATGGGAAACGAATTTTTATTTCTACCGGATGATTGTGTTCAGAAATGACCTTCTTGAAAGCATTATTAATTCTACTGTTTATTTTTATGCCTACAATGTACAGACGTGCTTGTATCAACCATTCATGTGATTCTAGCGACACCTTAAAACTGGCCCGAAAGTATGCACGCAAATCCGTGGGTTGACAAGACTGGAGATCATCGGTGCCGTAAAAGGATGATATGTAAAACAATAAAAAAAAAAATTGAGCATGCACGTGTCGAAATTGTTAAAAAAAAATATGGAGAATTCAAACTCCTGGATCACACAAATGCAACAACACCGGCATTTGAGTGGCCTCAGTTAAGAAGTGATCCTAAACCGGGTGCGGGCCAATCTTCATCGAGGTCGCACGGGCGCGGCGAACCCCACAGGCGGCCTGTTTTAAAGTGGGAGGGTTATGATAAATTTAATCCTGATCATGGATTTGCCTTGAAGGAAGAAGGAGACGATGACTGTCCATGCAAGTTCATTGACGATAACCAGCCCGAAAGCATCTTTCAATGATCACAGGAAACAGTTTATGTCAGAACCCAAACTAAATGCATATTAATATCTAAAAATGGTTTTAGCAAGCGGTCTTTCATTATGGACTTGACAAATTCTTTTTTAAATAAAATGCAAACTGCTTACGATATCTGAAAAAAAATGTATTATCTTGATTTACTATCAAAACATTTATGAATGGAATTCGACTTCGTTCATATGTCCACCACGGGAACGTATGCAGCGGTCGATACGTTAAACCCAATTTTCAATGACTCGGCCGCACATTTCGACCGATACGGTCGTTATTTCTCTTTCAATATTGGCTCTGAGCTCCTCTAACGTCGCCGGCTTGTTGGCATAGACCAAAGATTTAATGTATCCCCATAAAAAAACATAGGGACGGGCTACAGTCCGCTTGGGCGAACTGTTGGATACCCTATTCTTATTCCTATCCCTCATAAGTGGGCGTGACAAAAGTCTAAGTATGGTTGAATTGTTAAGAACGCTCTACATATTTTGTTATATAACATTTAAAGGATTTTATAAAAAAAAAAACGCTCCCTAGCTCAAATTTGGGTGTTTCAATAAAATTGTTTTGTTTAATTGTGGGCGTGTCAGTAGGCAGATATAAAAAAAATTAACACATGAGAATAAAGGGCCCCTAGAAAGTATATATTAATATCTATAATCCCTAGCTCAAACTTTGAATTTTCAAAAAAAAAAATTAATTGTGGGCGTGCCAGTGGGCGGATTTTGAAAATATTTACACATGAGCATAAAGGGCCCATGGAGAATATATATTATAAATTTCAGCTCCCTAGCTCAAACTTTGGATTTTCAAAAATTAATATACCCTTAGAATAGGGTATACAAAAATTATTTTATTTATTTGTGGGCGTGTCAGTGGGCGGATTTTGAAAAAATTTTATCCGGAGCAGTTTTAGGAGTCATAGATCATATATAAAAAATGTCAGCTTTTTAGCTCAAAATTCGATTTTTTCCAAAATTTTGTTTTTTTGAGTTTGTGGGCGTGTCTGTGGGCGGATTTCAAAAATTCGTAAACTTGATTATTTCGGGACCCTAGAGAGTATATGGTTAAAATTTCAGCTCTCTAGGTCCAGTTTAAAGGCCTAATTTTTGCCGACAGACGGACGGACGGACATGGCTAGATCGACATTACTATCGATGCTGATCATAAATATAATAACTTTTAGGGGTCTACGGGCAATATTAAGGTATGTTACAAACTATGCGTCAAAATTAATATACCCTTAGAATAGGGTATAAAAAGTCTGGAGCCGTTAAATCACACGATCTCGGCGGCCAATAGACGTGTCCGTTTCTCTAGATAACACGTTCAAAGAACTGAGACTTCAATATCTCGATGGTGGCACCTGATGTGTGGCTTGTGGCCCCCTCTGAATGCCATTTACCGTAACTTGACCGTCATTTGCATCGAAGAAAATAACCGCCCACTGACGCCACGCACCGGCATGAAAACTCCTCCAAACAGTGACTTTTTGCGGATGAAGTGCATTTTCATGAAGCACATGAGGGTTCTCACCTGTCCAGTAACGTATATTTTGCTTATTGACGAAGCCGTTTAATCAAAAATGCGCTTCATCGCTGAAGATGAATTCGCGATGAAATTCTTCATTTTCTTTCATCATGTCCATAGCCCAATTCGAGAACGTACGTCGCTTCATATGATCAAGTATCTTTGAGATGGGATCACCATGTTCGTATTGTTGTTGGAAATATATATGCATTTCTACGAAGCTTGTATATATCACAGTATTATACATCTGTTACACTAAGATTAATATTCATAAAGTCACTTTTATTCATTTAGGTCTGAAGTGTCAATGTAGTGCAATGCGAAATCCAAAAGGGAACTAATTTTCGTATTTAATTGTAATGTGTATGGTTTTGCAAAGTGGCCACGACAGGAATCACTTAAGTATCCCATCAAAACACCGACTTCGTAAATTGATCTCAGATGGCACACGCGGAACATACCTTTGTCATTTTAATATCTAACATAAAAACACAAACGAAAGCCATGGGAAATCAGAACCCAAAGGGAAACCACTTGCCTGTTTTGAACAACAGCACAAATCAGAGAGGAAAACATGCTTCGGACTTAATTTATATTTATTCAGAGTATTAACACAATCAAGTAGGTAGCGTGTACAATTACAGCGGACTATGGAATATAGAATTATGCTGAACGAGCAATCTATATTCAATGCGCACGGGGTTCAATTGACGAGGTGTGTGGACTATAGGAATATGAAACGTTAGACCCAAAATAGTATAGAAGAATCGATATTTTCTTTTTCTTTTTTTTTTTGATACAGTTACTTCTTATTTGGAAGCCAAACCCTATCATTGCATTTTTATTTAGCAACTTGGAGGGAATGCATTATAAAGGAACCTCCCACTACTGACTCCTGAAGGACCTATTTATTGCTTCAAGGTGAACATTAACAAGGGAAGCGCGGGAAAAGAAAGCGAGGGCTCTCACTACTTACAATGGCATTACCACTTTACCTATGAAAGTAGTTAAGTTGAATAAATGCATACTTAGATTATTGTACAATAAAATACAATAAAATAGCAATTTCCCGAAACCCAAAATACTTATATACGATAAATTGTCTTTCTTAAATTTGACTCGTGCTCTTACGAGTGTTCCCTCGCAGGCCACAAGCAACGCCCGTGGGCGTCCATTTTATGTTCATCCTATTCGGTTATAGAACCATCTACCTCTTGGAAGGACTAAGGGCCCAACCCATAAAATCCATTGCATTCATTGTTTCGACGGATCCGTCGACTTTAACTTACTTAACGGAAAGAACCGTCCCATAGAATCCGTCGCTAACTTAGTTCGCCGAAAATACATTGGTAGCATTTAATATGCCTTTAGCCTAACCTATTATTGTATATATTGTATATATAAATGCAACTGAACGATCCTACCTAAGGTGCCAGTATAGCACAATAGAATAGTTCGCGACAACGTCAGGGGCAAATGAAAAAAAAAAACATAGGGACGGGCTACAGTCCGCTTGGGCGAACTGTTGGATACCCTATTCTTATTCCTATCGCTCAGAGAGTATAATATTATAAATTTCAGCTCCCTAGCTCAAACTTTGATTTTTCAAAAAAAAAAAAAAAATTAATTGTGGGCGGATTTTGAAAATGTTTACACATGAACATAAAGGGACCCCTAGAGAGTATATATTATAAATTTCAACTCCCTAGCTCAAACTTTGGATTTGCAAAAAAAGGGTTTTTTTTAAATTGTGGGCGTGTCAGTAGGCGGATTTTGAAAATATTTACACATGAGCTTAAAGGGCCCCTAGAGAGTATATATTATAAATTTCAGCGCCCTAGCTCAAATTTTTGTTTTTCAATAAAATTGTTTTATTTATTTGTGGGCGTGTCAGTGGGCGGAGTTTGAAAATTTTATATTCCGAGCAGTTTTAGGAGTCATAGATCATATATACAAAATTTTAGCTTTCTAGCTCAAAATTCGATTTTTTCCAAAATTTTGTTTTTTTGAGTTTGTGGGTGTGTCTGTGGGCGGATTTAAAAAATTCGTAAACTTGATTATTTCAGGACCCTAGAGAGTATATGGTTAAAATTTCACCTCTCTAGGCCGAGTTTAAAGGCCTAATTTTTGCGACAGACGGACGGACGGACGGACGGACGGACATGGCTAGATCGACATTACTATCGATGCTGATCATAAATATAGTAACTTTTAGGGGTCTACGGGCAAAATTAAGGTATGTTACAAACTATGCGTCAAAATTAATATACCCTTAGAATAGGGTATAAAAGCTTGCAGCAGAATGAAATGAAGGAAATCAATGGCGAATTTGTATCGCGGGAGACTAGGTTTGCGCGAATATTTCGTAGAAAGACTATAATAAAGCGATATCAAAGAAAAGTTCCAGAATTGAGAAGGAGTATCGATACAGAAATTTTGAATACTAAAAAGTTAACAATATGGAAGGATTGTTTACAAAAAATAAAAGTTAAAGCGTGAGAATCGCGTTGTTTTGGCAAATAAATAGTTTTCTTTGGAAATAAATTAAGTTGAGCAATTTTCTATACAAACGTTTAATACTTATTGATAAAAACGAACAAAAACAATTATTAATTTAATAACAAAATTGTACAAAAAAGTGAAAAAATAAAATCTGTAAAGTACCTAGATTGTGGTTGATTTCCAAAATCTGTCCTTTTTCCCTACGGCTTAATTTTTGAGCTGAAATTCCCTG